>CM053142.1:48786795-51186795 GCA_028571685.1 Heterohyrax brucei
GCTAAGGTATCACATGAAACTGACTCTTTGCAAAGACCCAGAAACAAGAGAATTCTGATCACAGAGTTGATTTTAGCACTGGGGGTTGGGGAGGGCAATTCAAGCCAAGCTTTCGTGAATGCTAAGGTTCAAGTACTGAGGCTGTACAGTTCCTGCTACTTTTTGGTGTTGAAAGGAAGCTATTATACTGACTTAATTTCAGTTCTGAACATCAGCTGTTCAGAAAGTTTTATAGTAACTAAGCCTTTCCATCTATCTACTATTAAAGTTTAAAGCTAACGAGAAAATGCCTTTACAAAGTAGAAGACGTAGAAAAGGATATAAATAAAATTTTAGCCGTGTCCTCTCCTCAGCTGATAAAAGTGGGCATGTGGTATAAGGCAGAAAAGCGTCTCAGAGGCAGGCTGCTTTGGAAAATGGTTGTTTAAATTTTCATTAAATCTAATTCCCAATAAATGTGGTCCCAAACCTCAGATTTTGGGTCTGGCTTTACTTTCCCCTTTTCCTCTGGGTCTGTAGTCAGAGGTAGGAAGATAATTAGAGAATGGAAATGGTGAGATGTCTAATGCAACCTAGTTAACAGTAAGAATGAAACAGGGGATACCACCTTCTAACCTGCAAACCAGGGGTCCCAAGAAATTAGGCTGGCTCACTAAGAAACCTGGATATGGGATGGTAAGTCTTAATACAAAGATAATGTTAAATCAGATGGTTGCTGATACTTGTAACTACAGCTTGTATTATCACAAACATTGGTTATGTAGTTTGTGGGCAGAGACATTCTCTTTTCAAGGCAGTAATATCTTATTAAAATCAAACCATGAAGCACAGTCCTTTCCAATCTCCAAGTCAGTCCAAGGCACTGTTTAGCTATGAAGAATATAGAAGGTATGGGTTAAGTGCTACCACTGCTAACCACAAGGCCGGCAGTTCAAATCCACCAGGCGCTCCTTGAATACTCTGGGAGTCAGTTCTACCCTGCCCCTAGGGTTGCCATGAGTTGGATCCGACTCGACGGCATTTGCTTTGGCTGGCTGAAAGCCTTGTGCAGGGAAGGCTCCCAAAGGTGAGCACGTGCACACATGTACACACACACACATGCACACCCACACCCTATCTAACAATTTAATTTCCACTTCATTCTCTCAGGAACCATTATGAGGAGTTTTATATAGTTGCTACAGCAGCAACAGTAGTGCAATGGATGCAGGCTGACAGCCTTTTCACCAGGGTAAAAACAGGGACTCTAAATGGTTGACATACTAAGTCCCCTGACAAGAGAGGCTTCAGACCTTCCTGGTGATAGCACAGAAATTAGAAAGACATTATGATAATGGAATTTTAGAAGCCAAGGACTGGTTATCCATTACCAGTTTTTTGCTGCCTGAGAATCACCCCTTATCTTTGATGCTTTTCTTTATACCGTACAATTTTATTTGTGTTCTCTGGCCCATATCTATTCTGCTTATTTTTGTTATGCTGTTACTACCTACCACCTAGATGAACTGTTAAAATGCAAGAATGATGAAGACAAATGTTCTACCTCAAAATGTGCCGGAGCTTGCCAATACAGCACAATATACTCTCAACATTCTGGCCTTTAAAACAATTTGGGAGCCAAAGTGGTCCCCAAACTAAGGAGTAAACTTAGTGAATGTCATCCTCTAGATGAAAACATTAGTGTATACGGTGAGCTCTCCTTTCTCAGGGAGCTAAAGTGGCCGTCGGATGCAGTCTTGCTACTAGCGGAAGAATGGAGAGGTAACTTGTGCACTGGGAAACTGAGCTCTCTAACGGCCTGATAATATCCATACACATCTGTGCTGCAGCCCTCCATGCAATTCCTGCTATTCCTGTAATTGAAAATTCTGGCCCTTGAATCTGACAGTGATGCAGTATTTCACATAACTGAGATGTATCAACTGCCCATCCCTGTGTAGGTGGAGGTGCGATCTGGCGGCAGCTTGCACCACTTCCCCAGTGGGAATGTCCGGTGAAACCTCAGAGAGCTGGAACTTGATGGGAATGCCTTGTTTTTTCAGGTCTCGTAAGTCTTATGCCTTTGACAGTCTTAGCACTTTTCTAGTGTTTATTTTAGAAAAAAAATTGGAGTTTTCCTTCTCTGACAGGTTTCTACCTCACATAGGTTTCAGCTTTCATGGGTTTTGCTGTATATATGATTATGAGAGTGTGTATGTATATCAACATGCTGAAAAATCAGTCTCCAACTATAATGTCTGAGTCATATTAAACTTGGAAGGGTAAGGAAGTAGCTGCAAAGTAAGTACCTGCAGTACGTTTTGATATCAGGAGAGTCTAAACTACTGTCTGAACTGTATTTCCAGCAGATAAAGTTTGTGGTTGAATGTAGGGCTTAAAGAAATTGCTGTTGCTCTATAATGAAAGAGTATTGGATATATGTAGGACACTTTAACAGTGTATCACCTAATGTTTAATAAACAACATTACCTAATACAGGGGTAGTTTAATTTTCCATGTCTTTCCTTTTTACAACCCTTCCCCATCTCTGTATTAAACAAGTTGGCCCCAATATTGTTACATGCACCCAAAAAACTAGGAACCACCACCACACAAGGAAGACCCTTTCCTGACTTTGAAAGTATTTGCCATTTGCATTTCCCTTTCCACAACTCCTCGTCTGGGAACCTATTGTAAGTCTCTAACTTGGTATATTTCGCATACCAAAGCACTTGCTCAGATTGGTCTGTTTGTCAATGAAGACTTTAGCAGAGATAACATTTCCAAAAGGCATGAACATCTGCAGAATGTCCTGGTCTCCAAACTCCTGTGGAAGGTGGTAAATAAAGAGGTTTGCCCCCTCTGGACCTAAAGGAAAAAGAAAAAGTCAGAGTAAGGTATCCCTTGGGTCTTAGTTCTGGAGGCCTCTTCTTAGGAATGGTGTAACACCAGACAGAGTGAGCATTTGACTTTCCCTTCATACTAAAAGAGAACAGACAGATGGATAAATGTCAGGTGCTGGTATGACTTTTACAAAAGCAGTTATCCTCTGAACAGAACCTGGTTAAGAGTGGTTTCATTTTCACAGACAGTCTTTTGTGAGTCACACTTTCTTTGTGTACACTGGCACGTGTTTTTAATCTCCTCTTCACGGGGTACAGGTAGGGGGTGAGATGGGGAAGGCGAATTCAGGCAAAAATGACTGCTGGCTGTATGGCTGCATTTTGTAGTATGTATACACTAGCTTGGTAGGAGAGTCCTCCACTTTCTAAACAAATTGCAGTAATTTAGAGTAACAGATAGAGCAGTAATGCTGCTTGGGTTTCACAATCATTTACCTAATTATCCAGCCAGTTTTGATTTGCCAGATCTCTTAACACACAGTCTAATAATCATCTTTATTAGAAATGCCTGGCAGTGAGTCAAGGGAGGGGAAAAAAAAGGTAGCCAGAGTCTCACAACTGTGACAGGAATTACACCACTGGGAATTAGCCTTGGAAGTGAGTGTAGTGGATGTAGAAGCTTGTCAAAGAATAAGCTAAGCCAAGCTCTCTACTCTTAGCCAGTCACTTTCCAGAAAATGCAAGAAACAAGGCCAGAACGTAGAAAATCTTAGCTATACCAGCTAGAAAGGTAAGCTCTCCTGAGTTAGCTCCATTTCACTCTTGCAACTTTCCTCATCTGCACCAGAGCTTTCTGAAAGTTAAAAGAAGCAAAAAGGTAAAAGACAACCAGGAATCTGAAAAGACCTGGTGGAAGGAGATCAATCTACTAGCACCTGACAACCCAGGTACTTTCTAGGTCACAGGATGCTGGGAGTTTTGGCAGATTCTTCCCTGGTTGGTTTTGGAGAGATCCCAGAACTTGTCAGAAAGTCAGGACAAGTAAGTTATCTTGGACATCTTGGCACAGTGTCTGGGAGGAAAGGAAGCTCACAGCAGTTGGTTTATGGAGCCTCAACTGGCATTCACAAAAGAAGAACCAGGACTGAGTATCCCTTTAGAACAGATGACAGTGGGGTTCTCTTGACAGCAGGAGGGCCATGTGGGGTAGGGTGCCTACCAATATGGGTTGGAGAAAAATAAAATGTGAGTAAAAAAATTTTTTTTTCTAGAAATGAAACAGAACCCTTTGCAAAGTCGACCAAGTTTCTTTTCACAATAAGCGAATCATAAACACAAATGTTCTAGTAAGTGGGAATTTGCACAAAGAAAGCTTAAGACAAATTTCTGAATCACAGAGATGATGCATTTCTCCATTACTTAACTGCCTACATGGCTACTGTAACTTTCTATACCCATTGCAATTTCCATGGACATATGGAAGCCTGGTGGTACAGTTGAAAGCTCGGCTGTTAACTGAATGGTCAGCAGTTCAGATCCACCAGCTGCTCTTTGGAAACCATATGGAGCAATTCTGCTCTGTCCTATAGGGTCTTTATGAGTTGGAATTGACTCAACAGCAATGGGTTATACACACTCCAATGCAAGGGAGATAGTTTCTATTTTAAAGGAACGCAGTTGCAGGGCTAAGGTTCCCAAATACTTCCTTAAAAGAAAAAAAAAAAAAACCTTAAAAATTCAAAATCTAATGGGAATGGATAAAAAAATAAAACACTAGAGATGGAATTCCACTACACCATGCACATCCTTTGCAGTATGTATATAGGTCAAATCCGGTCCACTCAGATTTAATGTCCCTTCTAAATAAAAGATAGAAATGCACAAAGGGGGATTAATGGGGCCCAACATGAATTGTGCAGCATCTCTTACCTCCTGAAGCCAGGGGAGAAAATGCAATTTTAATGCGCCAAGACAGAGATTACTCGCTACGCCTGAATAATCTTGACATTCTGGAATGCTGGACTTTCTGCTTGTACCATGCCAGAAACGGGGCCCAAGAAAATAATGGAGACAGCTAAACAAGCCCCAGGAGGCTTTCACTTTTGTCCATTATTTTTCCAGGAAAAAATGGCAACAGAATCTCCTACTACAGACCTCCCTCTTCTGTAATCACCAAGACATAGTCTGATTTTGTAACTCTTCCCTCTCCCCAGTTTTAACATTAATAGGAGAAAAAGGTGACTCCTTTGTATGGCCATTAAGGCAGCTACAGCCATAGATAATGAGGGCAAAAAAACGTTGAGGATTTTACCTGCCATTCTTTCCTCTCACTTAAAAAGAAAAAAACAAGCCAAACCTATTGTCAGTGCGTCAGTTCCAACACACAGCAGCCCTGTACTTTAAGTAGCACTAAAGTCCTGTTAAAAAAACAGCCTTTAGTCTGATTTCTCCTAATACAAGTGATTCCAGCTTGTTAGAGTTATCTTTGTTACGTTATTGGTCTCACCTGGTTGGGGTGTTACCCATTTTGTATTTCTCACAGGCCACCTGATCCAGCCTAAAGCACTGGGGTAGTTTGTGGGAGCAAAGCTGCGGCAGCCGGCTTCTCTGGGGGCACGAATACCTGTGCATGTGTCACTTGGCCCTTGTAGATAATGGCAGTGGGAAGGTGTCAGAGAGGCTAGAGGATATTGAGGAGTGGCAAGAAGAAGGGTGATCAGATTTTCTGGATTTAGATCCACAGGGATCTTCCTTCAGAAGATTTAGCTGGTGGGGGGGTGGGGGGGAGGGGAGCGATTAAAATCATTTTCTTTCTAAGGCCGAAGTTGCTTGTTTTCCTTTCACAGAAACATATATTAGGGCACATGAGTAAATATATCAAATGAACTTTCCACTCTCCTCACTAAAGGACAGAACTGCGGAGCAGAACAAGCGAGAAATCAATTTAGTATTGGAATTCATTATTGGATATTACCAGTGTAGTTGTTGTGTGCCCTAGAGTCAATTTTGGCTCATAGCGACCCTATATGACAGAGTAAAACTGCCTCACAGGGTTTCCTAGTGTGTAACACGTCCAGGAGTGGATCAGCAGGTCTTCTCTCCAGTGGAACTGCTGGTGGGTTCAAACCACTGACCTTTTGATTGGCAGCTGAATGCTTAAGCATCGTGCCACCAGGGCTCTTTCTGTCTGTATACCCTGACTTTTAAATTACATTTTACTTAAACTTACATTAAAATGGTTCAAATTTCTTGAGCACAGGTTAATTGGGTGAAAAGATGGGGATCTGAAGGGAATATGGCAGGGTGGGGGGGGGACGATTAAAAACCAAAACTGACCAAACAAAAAAACACCAAAAACAGAATAAAATAAAAAGCGCTTAACCATGCTACAGGTAGCCTGCATGTGTAAATATGAATAATGAGAAGTTGGCAATAGTTATCCTGAACTATCTTCTGTTAATGCTGGGTTAAGTACCAGGTGTCTGAGGGACTAGCCCTTGTCTTCATACCAGTGAATCTTCAGTCTGGGGACTGGCGTTTCCTCACTGACACAGGTGCTGTATGTAGTTTGCTGTAAGGCCCAACCAGATGACGGGACATGATGGAAATTTTCTGACACACATGTGGGAGAATTAGCCTCTATGGCCTCTATCTGAGGATATCATTATTTTACAGGACCCCTCTCCCTGGCCACATTTATCACCATGGCAGGAAGACACAAAGGGACTAAGGACAGATTTTCCTTTGGGAAAACGTGTTTATGATGTAGGGTGTCTGTCTTTCATGTGCCTGGTGAAACACAGGTGTCTGGAGAATTGTACATGTCTTAAAAACCTACAGTAAGCGTCACAGCTAAGAGGAAAGACAGTAGAAAGGATGGAAGGCAACAAAACCCTTAAGGTCTCATGTGTCAGTCATTTTTAATGATCTTTGTTATGTATAAACAGGAAAAACCTCCTTTTTCACACAGGAGTGTCTTTTAAGTGGTGTCCATTAAAATTTTCAACTTTACAAAGCAAAATGTTTCTATTTCTTACAAAACACCAAGTTTAAAGCCAAAGTATTTGGACAAAAGCAGTCTGTAACTAGGAAGTGAAGGGAAAGAAGAAGGGAAAGAACTTTTTAAAAATTCTGCTCTAGTACTTCTCTATTCTAACTTCTTTTCATATATTCTAAGTAAGTCAGAAACAGAATAAATAGCATGTTGCAGACTTTGCTTCAAAGCAACCTCAATTAAAGAGGAATAAACCACAAAGAAGAAAGAAAAAGAGAAAAGCTATCGTCATTTGGACTAGCTCATTAACTAGTTTATAATTAGCTTTAATTTATTCTTAGGATTAACTTCCTGAGTTTATTTTGCTTGCTTTATAGGCAGAGAAACAAGACAATCAATCACTTAGTTGCTTCCCCAGAAGACCCCCAATTAAACAAAAAAACAAGTCAGTTCTAACAGTAGGTCTTATCATTAACCTGAAAAGTGTTGCTTACATAATCACAGAATGTTTGGATGCCAAAAAACTTAAGAAGTGCAGGAGAGAGTGCTTTATCCACAGCAGGTGGGACAGATGAAGAGTTTGTGTTGTGGTTTTTTTTTGTTTTGGTTGGGGGAAGGAAAAAGGTGCCTCCGCTGATTTGGGAGGGAGGGTTCCCAGCAAGTTGTTGACAATAGGCAATGGTGTATAAACACACAGTGCATGGAAATCCATCTTAAGAGATAGATGAAAAATTACATCACCTTTATAAGACTTTATTACATGACCTTTATAAGACTTTATAAAAAAATGATAAGCCTGAATATAGGATTGAGATAAATGGTCTGGGCCTGTCAGTTTTCTTAAAACAAATATGAACAGTAAAAATACAGCCACTGATTTCTGTTAAGCCCTTTCAAGACCCAATTATTTTTGGATATGAATTTTTTGTTGATACCATGTATTTTCAGTAGTGGAGTGTAGGTTGTTGAGTCACTGAATGTGTTTAAATTTTTGGTTCATAGTACAGATTTTGAGAAATATGTGAAAATATATGAAAATTCATGATTTGAGGGAGCCCATCTGGCCCACCATTCTTGGGTAGCAGGCCTTATGGTGGAGTGTATGCCACTTGGATACATGGGAACCTTGGACTCTGCCTAGTATCCCAGTAATTCTACCTCAGTGAATGTTCCTTTCACCTTTTATCGTGACACACATTTCCACTGCAAGGCAGCAAATACTTACACTGGGAAAAGTATACTCCCAAAGAAGTCCAGAGGCATAAATACTGGGCAGGATAGCGTCTGTTCCATGACTCACACAAGGATCATACTACTGGCTCAATTTAGTCTCTCTGAACATTCTAAGGAGAGTGCTGCCCACTGGGCTGTCCAGAGCAGGCCCTGTCCTGGAGCCGAGGCAGGCACATACCTTCTTTCTGGCTGCCTGCAGCGCTCTGTTGTTGCAGCAAGCTCTGGCTGTACAGAGTGGGCAGCGCTGCGGCTGCGTACTGCTGAATTCCTGAGTAAGCCTGGGTGAGGGCGTCCATGGTGCCAGCCGTGCCATTCGTCAAGCCCGTGGCGCCAAGTCCTCCATTCAGAGCCGCCATACCTGAGAGCATTTGAGCAACTTTACAAAAAACCCAACAATAGAGAAGAGAAATAGCACTTATTCATTAGTGCTTTCCAAAGGAAGTTAGAGAATCATTTGACACAAGTACAACAGCAAGAGCATGCAGCTAGCACACCACTTAAACCAACAGGAAATTAAAAATGAACCCGTGAAATAATAAATCATAACAATGGTAAAACAAAACAAAAACTAAAACAAAACCCTGAGCAAGGACAGCCCTTAATCCCTAGGCCAGGGACCGAATTCACTGAAGTACTAAAATTAGCCTACATCTTAATTCCATGCAGCGTGCTGCTGGCAAGTACCCTTGCTATCGTCTTGAAATAAAATCTTCCTGTTTTTTTTAGAGCTTAGAAGCATATTTCAAAAAAAAAAAAAAAAAAATTAATGGCAGAGGCCTGTAACATCTGTATACTCAAATCTATTTACTGGGCTCTCTGAGGAGTCATGGGATTGCTCAAAGGGTTGAGGGGAACAGGATAAAATAAAACTTCTCCCTTAAGCTGTCTGATGAGGACATGGCAGGAAGACAAGCTCTGTACTCTATAAACCAGTGAGTCAGCAGAGTCACTTACTGGGTTCCCTAAACAGTTGCAGGATGTTTTCAGGGACTAGGATCTTAGCAATAATCCATCTGATTATGAATTAAGGTACAGGAAGAAATGTAGACCCTTCCCCTAATTGCAGGGAACTGAAGCTGCTCATTCAATATCAAAGGGTATGGAATGGTGCAGTTTCAGTAGCAAATAGTTAACACACACATGAATATTAATCAGTGCCCACAAACTGGGGTCTCTGCCAATGAACGAGCTCCATGTCATGTTTTTCAGTCAACTGAAGCGACACCCTTGTCTGTAAGCTGGATCTTGGCTATTAGCTGATGTGAACTGGATGTTGGCCAGCATATCTGTCTGATTTTTTTCCCCTTGTATCCTGGCTGCTCTTTTGTGCTATTATGGTTGCTGAGACTATGTCCCATTTTCCCTGAATACAGAGTCAAAATAGGCTGCACTTTTAGCCAGTGTTAACTTTCACTTTGAACTCAGGAAATGGAAGTGGTAACAGCACAAATTGTCTTCAGTTCCCTTTATGATTACCGTTTTTTTTTTTTTTTTAAAAGATCTGTTTCTAGGAAGAGTTTACTGAATGCCTTAATGTAAACACTGAAGGGATTCCAAATATGATTAGAGAAATAAAAATCACAGAGATGACTGTGAGGGATACTGGAATGAAGACTGATGAGAATAGAGGATGACTGTGATAAGGATGCTTGGAAATTATAACCCAGAAAACCCAAACCCACTGTCATCGAGTTGATTCTGACTCACCGCAACCTTATAGATAGTAGAAGTGCCCCTTAGTGCCCAGGTACTCCCTTCCAAGGAGTACCTGGCAGATTTGAACTACCGGCCTTTTGATTAGCAGCCACAGAACTTAACCACTATACCACCAGGCTTTCTGGAAATTATATAAAGGAATCAAATACCAGATTCACCTCACCAGTGCCATCAATGTTAACTGCTGCCATCCACAGGAAAGAGATGAAATGGGAATATTCTAGGTACTCCATTATGTTTTCTGCTATTTTGACATTTCAACTCTTAAACAACAGCGTACAGTGTACGAGATTGAAATTAAGCCGTGGTTTAAGGGCTGAGGCGTCTCACTGTGCCCCTCAGGTAGAATAGCCTTTCTTGGGGAGCTTGAGGAGGTAAAACTGGAACTCGGGTGATGGGCTCCTGAGTACGTTCTCCTCAGGACAGAAGATTGGGGGTGGTGGTGACAGTGGGGAGAGTCTCAAGGGCTTGAGAAGGGATTAAGAGCCAACTAGGGGAAAAAGATTTCAAGCAGAGGTAGTGAGTACAAACTAAGCTAGAATGGTGCTAGCCAGTAGAAGTCCAGCAGACTCTAAGGTTTTGATTATGAAGAATTCTGTTCTCTTTTCCTCCAATCATGAAAGGAAGTGCTCTTAAAGAGCCTGGAAATAGTTTGTCCCCCTAACTGCTGTCAGCAGTTCCTCAGACACCAGCTACTCACTTTGACTTCACAGTCTCTTTTCTTCCCCTGCATCCTGTTCTCTCATGGCTGATGAAAGGGTGGGGGATAATTTCTTTTTTCCTTTATGGGCCTAACTGGATCCTCTCTCCCCCCAGTGTGTGTGTCACTGCAAAGAAGCAGTGTTTCTGTTATGAGAGAAATGCAAGGAGAGATCTGGACACAGATGATAAGTGCAGTTGTGTTCTCTGTGATCAAGCTGTTACTCACTCAGGGTGGGGGTACAGAGCAGTGACTGTGAGGGTGGTGTGGTGCTGGCAGGGTTTTCTTCTGTTCTATACAAGGTCACTATGAGTCAAAACTGGCTCGATGGCACCTAGCAACACCATCGGGGATACACAGTGTGGACCTTCTGGGAACCCAGAATCCATTGTGGGAAGAAATCCTAGCAGAAGGGTGAGTACTGACTGGCCATTCTTCTTTTCTTAGACCCAAAGGTGTGTGCTGTCAGGTGTGTGCCACTGCTTACAGAGCTGTGTGGGGCAGAGCTGCCTGTCATGGATTGAATTGTGTCTCTCCCAGAATGTCTCAGTTAGGCCAGGCCAAGATTCCTGGGATTGTGTGACGTTCCTGTATGTTGTCAAGCCTGCCTCTAGGATGTTAATGAGGGAGGGTGAGTGGCGGTTGTGTTAGTGAGGCAGGACTCAGTGTGTAAGGCTGTACTGTGCTTTGAGGCAATCTCTTGGGATATGAAAGAAGCTAGCAGAGAGATTTGGGGACCTTATACCACCCAGAAGCAGTGCTGGGAGCAGAGCGGGTCCTTTGAACCCTCAGTCTGCGTGCCTCAGAAGCTCCCAGTCCAACGGAAGATTGATGACCAACACCTTTCTCCAGAGCCAGACGAGAGAGACTTCTGGAGCTGCTACCCTGAATTTGGACGTGTAACCTAACTGGACTGTGACAAAATAAATTTCTCTTGGTTAAAGCCATCTACTTGTGGTATTTCTATTATGGCAGCACAAGATGACTAAGACAGTGCCTGACAAACACAGGCTGAAGACAGAAGCCCCACTAAAATGAATGTCTTAATATGTACCCTGCCATTCAATGTGGTGGCTGACAGCACTCCGTCTCATGTTACTTTGTCAGCTGAGGGTCTTGAAGTTTCCCTGCCTTGATGGGATCCTTATGAGTGCCTTCCTGTGATTGGTGGCTTCTGTAACTCATCTTCTCCAGAGGGCTGGATACATGGGTGGATTCAACCCCAGTGGTCACTGTAATCACTCTCTTTTCACCCAGCACATGGTCTTTTTATTGTCCAGGTGAGAAGAATGGCTCTTTCTACTTCTAGCACTTTCCCCCTTTTGCCAAAACAAAAAGACATTCCTCGGACACACAGTATCAGAATGAACTGTGTGCTCCTGAAAGACCGGATAGATATTTCAGGACTAAATGAGAGTGCTTGTAGTTCTAGCAAGTGACATTCCAGTCATGTCTTCACACTCTTCTTGGCTACACTTCACAGTGCCTGACTGCTTTTTTGGGACTAGACCTCAGGGCAGATCTGCTCTCTGATGGAGTCTCAGTTTGCTTCTGCTCATTCTGTGCCCCCAGCAGATGGTCACGGCTGGCTTTGTCTGCCTGGGGCTATGATGTGGTAGAGAGCACACCAAATAAAAGGGATGTAGTGGCCAAATGAGGGGTCCGTTAGGGACCTGTGCTGGGAGTAGAGGCAGGGCTTGGCCTCTCAGCCCAGGGCTTCTCTCCCACATGTCTATAACCATGATTTGAACCAAAAATAAAGGTAAAAGTTCTTGAAAGTGCATTGAGAATCAGTCTTTCCAACATTCTGGAAAATCTGGAGTGTGTGCTGGCCAAATCTAGGGTAGAATGGTAGTTGATTTAAAAAAACAATAGATTGAATTATGTTCCTCTAAAAAGGAATGCGCCAGTCTGGCCGGGCCCTGATTCCCAGTATAGTGTGGTGATCCTCTAATTTTGTTACTGTAATTCTCCCATATATTGTAATCCTTATCTCTGCCTGTGGTTAATGGGGCAAGATTGGATTCTGTTAAAGAGGATTAGGGTGGGACTGTAACACCCTTACTAAGGGCACATCCCTGTTACAATGGAAAGAGAGTTTCCCCGGGATATGGCTTGTACCACCTTTTATTTTACCAGAGATAAAAGGGAAGCAGTCTGAGAATAGGACCTCATAACACCAAGAAAGCAGTGCCACGAGCAGAGTGCGTCCTGTGGACCTGAGGTGCCCCCAGACCAAGGGAAGACTGAAGACAAGGACCTTCCTCCAGAGCTGACACAAAGAAAGCCTTTGCTCAGAGTCAGTGCCCTGAATCTGGACTTGTGAATAAACTTCTCTCAGCTAAAGCCATCCACTTAATGGTATTTCTGTTATAGCAGCACTAGATGACAGTTTCAGCTATAGAGTTGTTTCTGAACCATCCCCGTTGCCACTCAGTGGATTCCGACTGATAGCGACCCTATAGCACAGAGCACAACTGCCTCATAAAGTTTCCAACCAGAACCTGGTGGATATGAACGGCTAACCTTTTGGTTAGCAACCATAGCACTCAACGAGTACACTACAAGGGTTTCCTTCAGACCTACAGTGATCTCATATGACAAAGTAGAACTGCCTCACTGGATTTCCAAAGCTGTAATCCTCACAGAAGCAGACTGCCACATCTTTCTCCTGAGGAGGGAGGGGCTGGTGGATTTGAATTGCTGACCTTTTGGTTAGCAGCCAACTGCCTAACTCATCAATGGGTTGCACCTTTAAGAGTTATTTGTGAATTATTTGGTGTTACTCTGTATTAAAATATCCAAGGTAACATTTGTCAGTTCAGCTGCTGCTGCCTGATTACCTTAAAAGTTTGGACAATGGAAGCAGAGGTTTAAGGAAAGTTAAGGTGAATAAAATGCTTCTGTTTAAAAGAGTAAGGTTTTTCTCTGAAAAGGCAAAATGGATTGACTCTTTCTTCCCGTCTAACCTAGATCCCCTGCATGCTATTTGGATGAGGAAGGCTGGAACAAAACAAGGGGGTGGGAAACAGCAAGCTAGGCGGGTCTCTGCAATTGGCCTGTGAATTTGGATTTACTTATCACTGAGTACTTTCAACTTCACTGCTCTCCCAAAGGTCGTCAACTCGCTGAGACCCATGGAGCTGAGAGATTACTGATGATTTCTTTCAAATGGCATAGAAAAACCGATCCATATATACACATGAGTGTGAGTGTTCTCTGTGGCCACTAGGGAAGGACCTGAGAAAGGAAGCATAAGGGGCACAGCCCACAGGCAGAGTGAATTTATTTGTGGGCCACTGTGGTAGGTTTTATACTAAATTTACAAAAAGAGCAAAAGTGTGGGACGTGTTAATATACGCTGATAAGACATGTAATCTATGTACTGGGTTAAGTTTTCCTATTATGGATGGGATATATCCTTCTAAGCCGCAAGCTGGTAAATAGACTTGAAGTACAAATAAACTGTCTAAAATGAAGGGAGATGAAGCCTAACACGTATAATCCATGGAGTTCACACAAACGGCTGTGTGTAGGGATTTGGGTCCATGCATATGTATCTGTGTCTCTGTTTATATTCGAAGAATAGAGATTAAAACAGTAATTTCACAATATTAACAAAGAGTGACAAGATATAGTAGTATGCCCCAAATGTCCTCTCTTTTTTCCACTTTCCAAAAACACTACTCAAAAGGCATTTGTGGCTGGTTGCAATCACACCATTATCATTTTAAGCACCATACGGTTAGCCCTTTGGAAGAATTATGCCGTATGAAACAAGGGAAATAAGAATGTCAGCTGACATACACTTAAACACAAAGTCAACTATAGACTCGCAGGTGGACATATCTGTACAAAGTATTTTCTTCATCTATTAATAGATTAATATTAAAACATTAATATGTAATACAGAATCCTCCTGGTGAACCTGCCAGTAATGCAGAAGTGAAAGCCCCTGTTGGTGAATTGCTGACATTCCTTACTTCTGATCTTGCTAATTTTTGTTTTTATCTTTACAATGTTGTATTGCTTTTCAATTCTTTCATTAAGAAATGTGTAAATGAATAACAAGGATATCAAGCTCAAATAGTTTTATTTTCCCACCTGTCTACTAACCAAAAACTATATTTTCCGGAGGGGGGTGTGTTAGGGTGGAAATCTGTGGCAGAGAATAAAGTGAAAGTTAGGTGTCAGTTGAATTTGGAAATTAACTGTGGAGTCCATTTACCTATTTTCTTCCTGCCCATGGATAAGGGCTGTACTCAGCGGACCAGAAAACTTGCCTATGGGACACAGTGTGTAGGACATAACCATGCTATGAAGTTGTGATCAACCATTCTAGAAGCTCTTCCAGGTACTCTTCTGCTGACTACGTTTGAGAATCATCCAGTAAGATAGGTGATCATTGTAAATTCTCTTAAGGAAGAATGTTTTGGAAGTGGGCAGTCTGTATAAGAGGATTTTGTTAGCATTTCATGTGAGTCAAGTAACAAGCATTAGCTACAAGTTAGTGTTGAGATAGTAACACTCATCAAATCAGGAGATATACTGTGTCCTGAGGCCTCAAGAAACATAAATGCTCATATTAACCCAATGGCAAAAAATTAAAGAAAAAAACAAAGATGATTTAACCCTGTTGTCCTTGCCAGGAGCAAAATTTATACAACACAAGACCCCACACAAGAACTACTCATGGGTTTTCTGCCATTTAACAAAGTCCCTCTCCGGTGATGATGGCAAAATCACAGTGACATATGACATAATAGGATGGGGAAGCACGTGGACAATGCAGACAAGAGACATACACAGAGCAATCATGAGCACGTGCTAAGGAGGACAACCATTCCCACTGGCCTGTGACTTTGCAGCCCAAGGACAGGCGGGCGATCAAATCAAAGTCCTTGTTTTAGGGGAGCTAGTCCTGGGGCAAGAGAAGCAGCATGAAGAAATGTGTGCAGACACACACACCCACAACCCAGGTGAAGGCCAGCTGGGTTCGAGCTTCTGTAGAACAAGGTCAAAAAGAGGAGTTGTACCAGAAACAGAAGTCAACGCAATGAAGGCTCATGCTTGGCTGCTGGTATTGGTGAAAACTGGAGGCAGTGTTAACTGGAATAAAGCATTCTGGCCTGTCACATGGATAGAACTTCACGTACAATTCAGTAATCAAAAGCCATTATATCTGGAAGAAAAACTCTTTTTCTTCCTTTTTTTTTGGCCTATGTTCACATAAAACTCAGTCCAAGTTTTTGTTTTTCCCAGAGCACCTGAATAAAAGAATTTAACAAAACTTGGTAATGTCCCACTTCTAAAAACAATTTCTTATAAAGATTATAAAAGTTACTCTTTATGTGAATGAGATTTAGTTGCCAAGCCATAGCCAAGTGCCGTCTAGTCGAGTCGGATCCGATGAGATTTAGTTAGGTACATTGTAATCAAATAAATTGCAAGCTTTCTTCCCCCCCCCCTGAACTTGTAAATTACAAAGTTACTGGGATTTTTTTGCTTAAAAAATTTTTTTAACTGCCTGATCCTCCTTTAAAAACAATTTACTTATTAGAATTATAGCTTGAAATAGGACAACTTGCCAAGGGTTCCTTATTAATGCTGAAAATGGGCACATGGCAGGTTGCCTGTCAGTATAGTAGGTAACTACACCTCAAGAAAGTGCTGTTGGCTGCCGTGAACCTGTTCTTGGCTACTCTCAGGTGACCAGGGGAAACAGCAATGTAGGAAAGGCATAGTTTGTGGGCCGAGGATCAGTTTCCCCTACTAAAGGAACCTATACCCAGCACAGTTTTAAAACATGATCTCCCTACATAGACTGATGATGATAAAACACGTAGGCTTCTTAGGATAGATCCTAGAGTTCTTCAGTGGATCCTGAATTTTCAGACCTAAGTGCAGTTTTGCAAGGTATTTGATTCAAAACCTACTTCAGCCTGTCCTGGTAAGATGCTACTCCTTCTAGAGATTCAGTAGTATAGAGTGCCCCATGTCTGTGGGTGCTCACTAGAGATTCCAGATGTTGTGACTTCCAACAGCAGCTCCTCTCTGCTCAGCTTCATTTCCTTTTCTCCAAGGCCTTGTTCCCCTCCCCCCCATAAAACTGTCATGAACCTTTGGGGTTTAGAGTTAGAAGGGACCTTAGAGATCATCTGATCCAAGATCTTGTTTTCAGAAGGCGTTTCAGAGGCCCAGAGAGGGCCAGTGCTTTGCCTAAGATCCCATGGCTGACTGGTGGCAGAGCCGGAACCTGGACTCCACGCTTCCAGACTGTTAGTTTAACTTTTCTATTACAGCACACTGCCTCTCAGAAGACCAGAACAAAATGAAAATGTGAAAATAACCTGTCTATCTCAGCAATGTATGAGTGAATACATGCACTGTATATGTGAAGAGAATCTGGGGGTGGTGAGTGGTAGGCCATTTGTAAGGCAAACCCAGTGTAGAACATAGCTTGAGCCTTTCAAAGCATGTGCTCCTCTATCCCAAGTTTTAGTTCTCCCTGTGGCGTATTATTGGTAGGTCATTCCTGGCGGACCATTGGATGTGGAGAATTTGGGGGAAGGCTGTCCACCAGAGCAGCAAATACTCACTGTTGATGGTACCTGCTAGTGCATTAATATTGTTCAGTCCGACAGTGGCTCCAGCCAATCCTTGCAGAGTCCCTAGAGAGGTCAAGGAATTCATCGCTGCACCAGCAGTGGAATTAGGGGTTGAAGCAGCCACTGGAAAACAAAAGGAAGAGAAAAAGAGGAAGAGAAAGCACAAGATGAATGAAAGCCAACTGGACTGGAGAATACAGGAGATGGAGTCGGGGAGCCCTTTAATTCATAAGTCTGTAAGCCTCGCTTCTGTTTTTTTTTTGGTGTAGAAGACATATGGGGTTGTACTTGTGGCGATTTTGACAATCAGCTATGGTGATTTAAAAAATCATGGTAGTTCTGTTTTGCTAGTACAGCAGTAGTAAGTTACTGTATTGCTGGTCAGTGGGGAAAATGTGCAAATGCAACAGCCTGAAGGGAGGTCTGAGAGGCCAGTCCTTCTGGCCACATCGACCTCTCATTAGCCCCCTGTTGCAGGGTACCTGCCAGCTCAACCTCCTTATTGAAAAACACAAGCCCACTGCTTGATTCCGACTCATAGTGACCCTATAGGCCAGGGCAGAACTACCCCATAGAGTTTCCAGGGAGTGCCTGGTGGTTTTGAACTGCCAACCTTTGGGTTAGCAACTATAGCACTAAACCACTACACCACCAGGGTTTCTAGTATCATCCATGTTAAAAAGTGACTGGAACTCAAGGGGGGTGGCTGGGGAAATAAAAGGGCAATTCTTTTTTATTCATATTTTCTTAATTTTTTTTTTAAACTTTTTGTTAGTTAACCTTATTGAGATACTTGTAGATTCACATGCCCTTGTAGGAACTAATACAAAGGGCTCCGATGTCTTTTACCCTGCTTGCCACAAAAACCATAGTTACACTGTCATAATCAGGATACTGACACTAGTACAGTGAAGATAAAGAACATTTCCATCATTATAAAGATCCACCACATTGTTCCTTTTATAACCACAGTCACTTCTTCACAGACTTATGAATGAAAGGGTTCCTCACTCCTCTTAACCACTGACAACGACAAATCAGTTCTTCATTTCTATAATTTTGTCATTTCAAGAATACTACATACATGGAGTCATATAGCATAAAAGCAATATGAGATTGGCTTTTTTCGCTCAACATAATTCACTGGATTTGAATCCATGCTGTGGTGTGTAGCCATGGTTTGTTACTTTTTATCGATAAGCAGTATTCCGTGGTGTGGGTGTACCAAAGCTTAATTTTTCACCTGCTGAGAAATTTCTAGCTTGGTTCTTAGTATAAACTCCACTCTGTCACGATGCATTATCTTTTTAATGTATTGCTGGAGTCAGTATGCTAGAATCAGTTTTGCATCTGATTCTATGACTCATACATGAGGTCTGCAGCTTTTACTTTTTTTTAGTATCTTCATATAGTTTTAGTATTAGAGTAATGCTAGTCTCAGAAATGATTTGGAAAGTCTTCCCTCCTATTTGGTTTTCTGTAAGTTTGGATTGAATACTTTCTAGTATTTCATTTTAGCTCCTCTGTCAGCAATCCCCAGATTACAAATGGGCTTCATCCCTAACTCTGTTTTAAGTCAAACCTGTACATAAGTCTCAACAGTTAGATACAGTTTCATTCACATCTAATGTCAGTTAATCAAATGTTTTGTCTTAGTATATCATGTACCTTTTTATTTATAATAAACATTAAACAAACACCTCTAGAAACACTAAAACATATTTAACATACTACTGTATTGTTTCGATGCACATTGAAGGGTAGTACCTGTGTGTTATTATAAACTACTGCAGATACTCAATTTAGTTTTAAAAAAAATCACGTTTCCTCCTAAGTTTGACCTAAGACTTTAGGCCTGAGGTGGTGGTGGTAGTGGTGGTGGTGGCGCAAGTGATATGAGATGAAAGCGTTTTGGTTAAACTGTCTCCTCCTTCCCCTAGTCCTCTTTATTTTTTAAATATCAGCTTTATTGAACTATCATTTATGTACTGTAAAATGTACAGTGGAAACCCTGGTGGCATAGTGGGTTAAGTGCTGCGTCTGCTAACCAAGAGGTTGGCAGTTCAAATCCACCAGGTGCTCCCTGGAAACTCTATGGGGCAGTTATACTCTGACCACGAGGGTCCCTATGAGTCAGACACGACTCTATGGCAGCGGGTTTTTAAAATGTACAGTGTAAAGGGTACTACTCAGTGGTTATTAGTACATAAGGTCCAATAAATGAGTCCACAAACTTAATTGCTTTAAGTGCTACATACCTCAACACTGAATATCACTGTGGTCACCTTCAGTGTACTCCCTTTGGGAAGCCATGCACCAGTACTGGTGCCTAGGCCACCCTTCAGAGCAATTCTGGAACTCTTTCTGGAATGGCCATTGAGCATAGTGGCAAGTTTGTGAACTTAATTATATGGTGGTCTATGAGGGAGTTTTTAGCCAGTAAACAAGTAACTGTATTGGAATACCCTCTCTACTCACCTCATCTGGGGCCTCAGTGACTTCTTCTTTACCCAAAGATAAAGGAGATATTGAAAAGAAAATACTTGGATGGCATTCAGGACATCACGGGTAATACCACGACAGCACTGATGGCTATTCCAGAAAGAGTTCCAAAATTGCTTTGAAGGGTAGACTAGGCGCTGACATGAGTGCATAGTTTCCCAGGGGGAGTACTCGAGGTGACTATAGTGATACTCAGCAGTGAGGTATGTCGCACGTTTTCTAGGATGAGTTTGCGAACTTACTTGTAAGTTCTTGTATTCACAGAATTGTACAGTTGTCACCACTATCTTAGTTTTGAACATTTTCGTAACTCTAAAAACCACCTGCCCAATAGGAATCACTCCCCATTCTCCACCTCCTGACCCCAGACTGACAGCCATTCATCTGCTTCCTGTCCCTCTGCATCTGCCTATTCTAGACACTTCATGTAAGTGGGACCATACAGTAGTGGTCTCTCACTTAGCATAATGTTTCTAAGTTTCACCCATACTGTAGTATGTATCAGTACTTCCTTCCTTTCTACGGATGACCAGTTGTCATTTTATGGATTCTGTCACTTTTTTTTTTTTTGAAATCCATTTGTGGACATTTGGGTTGTTTCTACCTTTTGCTATTTCATAAATAAAGATGTAGTATAAATCTGTGTAGAAATTTTGGATAGACATATGTTCTCAATTCTCGCCTAGTCATGGAATTGCTAGGTTACATGCTAATTCTGTGTTTAACATTTTGAGGCACTTTCAGACTGTTTTTTTAAGTGGCCATATCCCTATTCTTCTGCATTTATAATTGTTTCTGTAAGTAATATTTCTATTATCTTACATTTCTATAGTTTTACAATTTGCTGACCTTTTTCACATACATTCTCTGACATGATCCAGAAGGGAGTTAGAAATCAAACTGAACTTTGACCACTGCTTTAAAAGAAGTACTTGTTCCTTTTCTAGCTTGAAGTACCTGCATGTGAAATTTTCTCTTCATCTAGGATGGTCAGGAATTTCATTCATCTTCCTGGAATGTTTCTGCCCAGCTGAAGCTCACCCCTGCTCTGCCTTCAGAGACCGCATTGTATTGCCAGTAATGTACCTTTCTTGGGAGACCTTCCAGCTGAGGCCAGATCAGATTCCCAGAGCATGCATTCCCCCTCTTGTCTCATTTCTGTCCATGTATATTAGTTTCTGATACCTCGTAATGTGCCACCTAGGGATTTTCTTTTTTTTTTTTTTCCTTTTTCAAAGAAAATCCTATATAATCAAGACAATATTTCAAGTCCTTTTATATTTGAATCTTTTCAAAGGTACACAAAAGCTGAAACAAGTAATAAATGTCTATATGCTCTCATCCAGATTCTAGAATATTTGAGAACCAATTTACCTTCCCGCCTTATTTTAAAGCAGACGTATATAATCTTACCTCTACACACTTTAATTTACCTCTACACTCTAAAAATTGTGAACATTTTATCTTAGAACCACAAAACCATTATTATACCCCAAATTAACAATTATTTCTTCAGTGGGACTTGAAAATATACGAGATATTTTCTTCTGTGTGCATAAATAAGATTGACCTTTAGGTTTCCTTCTTGTGTTATCCTTAGTTTTGCTACCAGCATTTGCTAGTCTCATTAATGATGCTGAGCATGTGCAAGACTGAAATTACTTGTACCTTAAATGCTTGGCAGACTTGTCAATAAAAATGGTCTAGGCCTGGTGCTTCTTTATGGAATGATTCAAAAATAGGGATTGTATTCCTCTAATTGTTACAGGATTAGTGAAGTTTTCCCTTTCCTCTTGAAGCGGTTTTAAATTATAACTTTTTAGGAATTTGTATGTTACACTTGTTTTCAAGAGCTATTTATAATACCTACTTAATAAATTTTTAACATCAAGAGCATTTACATTTCAATCCCATTTTTTGACTGATTTGCTACTTTGAAAAGCATGTGAAAATCCTCCATTGTGTCAGTTTCTCCATACAAAAATGTCAGTTTTCGAAAACACATCTGAAAGGTATGTTATTACTTGCAAACAAGTTTAGAAATTATTATTATCTTTTGGTGTGATAAACCCTTTACGGTGACCCTCCTTATGAAATCTCTTTTATGGGAGAGTGAAAAACCAGCGCCAACTTTTTTTGATTATTCTACCTGGTGTATCTTTTTCCAGCTCTCTACTTTTTGTCTGTTTATATTTTAGCTATATCTCTTGTAACTGATGTACAGGTAGATTTTTTTTAAATAGAGTCATTTTTAAATAAATAGATTAAATAAATATTTAAATAAATAAATAGAGTCATTTTTAAAATAGAGTCATTTACATTTTGTGCTACATGTCTTGCCATTGTTTATTTTTTCTCTCATTTCTTGCCTTCTTTTGGGTTCCCCCTCAATTACTTTGGAAGTTGCACTTAATAGTTCTATTTTTAAATATATTACTACACAGATTTTCACTCACAGTGACCCAACAGGACAGAGTAGAACTGCCCCATAGTTTCCAAGGAGCACCTGATAGATTTGAACTGCTGACCTTTGGGTTAGCAGCAGTAACACTTAACCATTATGACACTATGAATCGACTCAGCAGCAGTGGGTTTAACAAATTTTAATATTTGTGTTTACAATCATGAAAAGCAAAGTTAATGTTTATCTTTATTCATTATCAGAATAATTCAAGGACTTTAGAATACTTTAACCTTGGAGAGTCTCCTCCTAAGCCATGTGCTAGTATTAATGCATCATTTAATTCCAGCTGGGTTTTTATGTTCCAATAGAGTATTACTACTTTCGATAGCATTTATTTAGGTATGCCCCATGTTTATCACTTTTCTTGCTGATTATTCTTTCTTCTATCTTGGGTCATTTCTCTTTTACTTGGAAACATATCCAGAAAAACTTCCTTTAGTGAGTATCTAATTGGTGAAAAAGTCTCTTAGCTTTTGTTTGTGAGAATTAACTTATTTTTGTACTAGTTCATGAAATACATTGTTGTTGGATTTTTTTCCCCCTTTATTAGTTCAGAGACATTCTCAATCATCTACTCTTCCTGTTTTTCTTTTCTCCAGTTCTCTCTCTCCTTTCCTTTTTCAGCTTCAATTATATATAAGCTAGGCCTGTTCTATGCCACCCAACCTCTCAGATTTTCTATTTCAGTTTCTCACCAAATTTTCTTCAGCTCTGTCTAGCCACTGTTAAGCCTACGCATTCATTAACTTTTACATTATATTTTTCATTTCTAGGAGTTTATGTAACCATCACTTTTTTAATAATCACTTTTTACTCATTTTAGTATCCTTCTAATTTATGTAAACAAATGTAGTTTCTTTTTGTTGTGTGCTAATAATTCTAATACTTAAAATCATGATGGGCGTAAGTATCCTGCCTACATCTGTTTCTGCTCCTTCGTGCTCTTGATGCTTGGTTTGTGTGTATATGTTGTGATTTTTAACTGTAAGCACAGATACCTTTAAACTTTATTTCTAGGAATTCTTGGATTCCTGGGTTGAACAATGATGATCTACATTAGATTCTGCCAGGGGCTAGAGCAAAGTACTGGCTGGGAAACACTTTAAATCCCTGTATTAGGGGTTTCTGATTACCCACACAGAATAAAATTGAATCACTAACTCACAAAATCGCTAGCTTATTGTTATGAATCCTGAGGAGATTCTCCCAGTCCTACTCAGTACCAAGGTTTGAAACAGGCATTTTTCCTTATAGTTCCCTAAACAAGACTATTTCTAGTTTATTCTAATATTAAGGGTTTAGTTTTTTTGGGTTCCACAATTATGTGAGGTCTCTGTCAGATGCTATAGCTTGAATTGTCCCTGCACTTTGGCATGTATTCTCTATGTGCTTGGAAGCTTTGAAAACTGAAATGCGAATTTACCTGATACACCAAGTGTCCCTCACAGTGAAAGTCACCTTCAGTGGGCTACTTACTTTTCAGGGCTCCCCTTTTACTTAGTCATTTACCTCTAATTTTTCTCACTGTTACTAAAATGGTGATTAAAAGTATTTAAAAAAAATTATTAAGCATTTTTTTCCTAGTGGGAGGAACTGCTTTCAATGGAGTATATGTGATGTTAATCTACATGTAATAATAGTTCTTATTTGTTGTGCCACTGAAGAAGTTCTAAAACTATCTCCAGTGCATGTTCTGAATCTAAGCTAACAATAAAGGCCTGAAAATTTTCACTCAATTTTATGTGACAAAGGAGAAACACCTCTAGAATGGCAGTATGAAGGTATTTGTGGACTCTCTCTCTGAAAAACCACCATAACTGGTGAAAACTAGAATTAAAGTCTCCACAAATTTTTGGAGAAAACATATTTTCCAAGAAAATTTATTCAATACTGTAAGAACAGTAAGAGTGTGTGACATCGAGCCACAAACTCTTCCCTTTTCCTGCCACCAGCCCAGCTCAGTGTGACAGAAGCTCTGTTCCAAGTGGGTGTAGCCAAGGTAATAGGGGCTTCCACTCCCTGCAGCTGTGTGTCTACGACAATGGTTTCTTCCCTGGAGGTGCAGACCACCAACATTTCTCAGCCACCTCCCCCTCCAACAAAATGTTCAGAAGCTCTATGCCAAACAAGAGCGGTGTGTGGGAGTCTCTTCTTCAGCCTAGCCTCTATGGGTGAAGAGGAAGGCACAGCATGTGGGGAACACTGAGGTCCCACCTGCCGTCACCTCGGCTCCCTTGTAGGGTGGAAGCTCTTACATCAGGAGAGGCAAGGCAAGACCAGGTAGGGGCTACCAACTACATTCAGAGCCCCTGTGATGGACCAGGACTGCCACTCCAAAAGAAGCAGGCCATTGTCCCTGTCCCCTGCTGCAGAGCAGAGACACAGAGGATCTTCCAGTAGTGAGAGTTCGAAGATAAGAACAGAGAGCTCTGCTACTCTCCTTGAAGGACATTATTTGGAACAGAGTATAAGGAAGTTCACGCCTAAGGTGTTGCTGAAAACAATGAAAATTTTGGTAATGAGCAATTAAGAGAATGGTGGTAGCTCCATAATAACAAAATGGTAGACAAACTAGAAATTGGACACAGAGAGAACCAGGGATGGGCACAGCTCCAAAAAAAGAGAGACAGTCCTCTTGTCTTCAGGTCAGAGCAAGCCTTAAAGACTACCTCTCTAAAGATGTCCACCTCTAAATGGATGAGACTGGAGGGCATTTTATGCCCTAGAATGGAAAACAATAGAGCACACAGATACGAATTAACGGTGGCCAACAGGAGGGCTGGTAGCGGAGTGGTTTAAGTGCTACATCTGCTAACCTAAAGGCTGGCAGTTCAAATCCACCAAAACTCTATAGAAACTCTATGGAGCAGTTCTACTCTGTCCTATAGGGCTGGTATGAGTCGGAATCAACTTGATTGCAGTGGGTTTGGTTTTTGGTTTGGTAACAGGACGGTCAGCAAAAAAGAGGAAAACCCTGAACAAGGTGGCTTGACACAGTGGCTTAAGCATAAAAACGATTGTGGCATGATGAGGGACCAGATAGCATTTCGTTCTGTTGTGCACAGGGTTGCTATGAGTCAGAAGATGCTTAACAACAACAACAGGTGAATGCAATACAGAGAATAATATAATAGAGAGAGAGCAGCCAGAAGCTTCACAGGGCCATCAGGGAAAGAGTCTAACAGTCATTTGGAAGAATTATGCTGTTCTAAAAAAGGAACGGTAAGAATTTCACCCACAGGGCAGGGCTGCGCCCTCTGAGAAGTGAAATCAGAAGCATACTTCAGGGGAACAGACTTCACTAAACTAGCTTGCCTAACTCAGCAAACAACAAGAAGCCAGGTCTAAGGGGAAGGGAAGTCAGGGTCCAGGACTGTCCATAACACGTTATCTAAAATGTTAAATTTTCAACAAAATACGATGGGACATGCAAAGAAACAGGAGAGTATGCTTCACATGTAAGAAAAAAAAAAGCAGGCAATGGAAACAGCCTTTGAGAGGAACTGAGGAGACAAGCCTACAAAAGCCTAGATAGGATAAACCAATCAAAAGGATATAAACTTTTCTCCACTTTCAGTCTATCCTTCTCCAGTTACTGCTGACTACATAGCCATTGTCTGTCTTCTGCTGGATGACCCTCTTCCATCTCACAGGAAAATATGGATAGGATTCTGTGTGCCAGACTATAAACCTTTCCATCTCTACAACACTGGCACTGGGGAACTGCTGGCCCACAGGAGCTGCCTTCCTCCTGCTTTCATCAAGAGGAGTCCAAAGCAACAAGCAGCTGAGTCATCAGTTGCCTACTTTTACTTAGAGCTTCCTTCAGTGGGAAGAAGGGAAAGAGTTGATCTCATGACTCAAGGAGAGTTTTGCAAATCCTTCAAGTCTGCAAGGTTTGGGTTTGAGGTGGATCAAAAGCCATACATGAGCAGAGAAGAAGCCAGAGCGTAAGGGACTGGGGCAGAGGTGGAGGAGGTTTAGGAACTCAGTGGGCCCATTCTGTCATTGGTAATTTAAAACAAGCAAACACACAAACCCAATATGCAAGTAACAGGCTCCTTTACTTTCTGGTTCTCTGTTTATTTAAAAAACCAAGGAGACTTGCTAGAGTGAAATGGACTGCTGATGTTTTCCTGACCTGTTCTTACGTAGTCCTACTAGAAGGAGAGGCTGAAGAAGACAAAGACGATGACGACTGGCATGAGACTAAGAAAATGCACTAAATAACTTATTTTAAAATGAGAAGAGTTCATATGCTCCATGTCTTTGGACAATACTTTGGAAAGTTCCCGCCCCCCCTCATTTGAGTCTCAGCTGGAAAACTTATCCAGTGCATGCTTAACTTTCTTTGAGAAGCTTTGCATTATAACAAATAATCTCTCAATTTCAACTAAAACAAATTTGTCACACAGCCAGTCTCACATACTTCCGAACTAAACGTTCGACAGATGCACAATAGAGAAAGAGGCCCCAGACACAGCATACAGAGACAAATGTCACCAACACATAGACTTTTCTATTTCTGTGTTGGCAGACTGGCTAGATTCTGCCTTGGGTAATTGTGTTCTGCCCACCTAAAATCTCTTCAGTTTCCACTGAGAACTGTATCTTCACTTCTTCACTTGAGCTGTTTACAATATACTAAAAGAACATTTCAGGAGAAGGGTGGTATAGAAATGTTGGATCATAACCACCCACAGCATTTGTATTAGTGGTAATCTCTTCCATCCAATGAGTGGTTGTAGATCACAGCCAGGAGGAACGCAGGGGTGGGAGGGAGGTGGGGGGGTGGGTGTTGATGCAAAGCCTGCCTCGACTTGCTCATATACTGGCA
Source organism: Heterohyrax brucei (assembly GCA_028571685.1). Lineage (NCBI taxonomy): Eukaryota > Metazoa > Chordata > Mammalia > Hyracoidea > Procaviidae > Heterohyrax > Heterohyrax brucei. Next base: position 48,813,672 of record CM053142.1, read on the forward strand.
GAGTTAACTTGTTATAAGTCACCTTTTATGCCTTTTCTACCACTGGTTAAAAACTATCCACTAGTCCACATATATTGACTGGCTGGTTAACCAGGAAATAAAAAGTTACATAGTTGACAAAAAGCCATGTTCTTTATTAGTTCATATGGGAAAGATAGTTCTGTGCTCTTTTGTGAAAAACTATGTATGGTGGGGGGGGCGGGGGGTCAGTCTTGGGGACAGGGGAAGGTCTCAAGTGGAGATTGGTGGTGAGGAACTGCTGACTCTGACACATTCACTGAATTTTTTGCTCATTTGACCGTGTACAGCACCTAACAACAGCACCTAATATCACGACAACAGCACCTAATATCACGACAACAGCACCTAATATCACCACCACCAACAGTCTGTTGCTGGAATGACTCCAAATTGAGTCAGCAGTTTCAAGCACAGGATGGGTCTTTTTTCCTCAAAGTCATAGATGGACAACCCATTCAGAAGGGTTTCTCAGACCAAGTCAGTAGGACACAGGCTGAGTGCTTAGGCCACTGGACCTCTTAGTGTACCTGGTTGCTTTGTACCATCGAGGAGTTTCTGACTCACAAGAGACCCTATAAGACTGAGCAGAATTGCCTCATCGAGTTTCTCCGATGGTGCAGTGGTTAAGAGCATGGCTGCTAGTGAAAATGTTGATAATTCCAATCCACCAGCTACTCCTTGGAAACTCTATGAAGCTGTTCTACTCTGCCCTTCCTATAGGGTCACTGTGAGTCAGAATCAACTTGACAGCAAGGGTTTTGTCTTTGATCTGGATGGAAGCAGATCACTGAATCCTTTTTTCCTGTGGAGCCACTGGTTAGCAGCGGAGTGCTATACTGCTGTGCCACCAGGGCACCTGTTTGTTATACTAAAGAAAGAAAGTAGCACTAGGAGATTAGTTGGCGTAAGTGTTGTCCAAAACCTCAAATACAGTTATGAGCTGAAGTCCCCAACCAGCTGGAGTGCTTGTCTTGCCTCCTCAAGCTCCATTAGCAACAACCAATAAGGAGCCTTTCACACATACTCTTTCATTTCACACTGAATCCTCTGAGCTTCCATATGAACTAGATAAGGAGTCTTGTCTCCCTTTTAAAGATGAGGAAGCAGGTGCTTGAAACCCTTAACGGACTTGCCCAGGGACAGAAATAGTGGGGCAAGGACCGGAACCAGCACTCCAGCTGCCGCGTGGGTCTTGGGTAAGCAGGCCCAAAAGCCTTTGCCATCTAGAAATGTAACAGTGTGGGAGAAGGGCTACTTGGAAATTTGTCTTAAATTCAAGTAAAAAGGAAACCTAAGTTTACGTATAAACAAGAAATTGTTTCATTGGTTTCCTTCTTAAGCTTCTTTGTGCCAGAAAGAAATCTTTATTCCTTTTTCTTAGCTCTCTATAGAGGAAAAAGGATCACTCTTGTATGTCCCAGGAAGAGGCCTCTCTCTGCTGTGTCAGTAACCTGTGCACATATCTGCACATGTATGCAAGCACACACGCACCAGCTTTTGACATTCCCTCTGGAAGGAAGAGGGTGACTAATCTGACTGATGAATGCTGGGAACTTGGCTAATCCCTTGGTGCTTCTACAGAGTCCAAATTCATCAAGAAATATAGAAAAGTAAACAGTAGGGGTGTCATAGATTGAATTGTGTCCCAGAAAAGTATGTGTGTCAATTTGGCTAGGTCATGATGTCCAGTGTGGTGTGGTTGTCTTCCACTTTGTGACTGATGTAATTTTCCTGTGTTGTAAACCCTAATCTCTGCTAGTGGCTAATGAGGCAAGATTGGATTATGTCCAAGAGGATTAGGGTGGGATGTAACACCTTACTCACTGCACATCCCTGATCTGGTGTAAAGGGAGTTTCCCTGGGGTGCCACCTGCACTATCCTTTTATCTTACAAGAGATAAAAGGAAGGTGAGCAGACGGGGGGCGGGGGGGGGGGGGACTTTACACTACTAAGAAAGAAGCACCAGGAGCATTGCAAGTCCTGTGGACCCTGGGTCCCTGAACTGAGAAGCTCCTTGATCAGAGGAAAATTACTAACAAGGACTTCCTCCAGAGCTGACAGAGAGACAGCGCTTTTTCCCCTGGAGCTGATGCCCTGAATTCAGACTTCCAACCTACAAGACTGTTAGAGAATACACTTCTGTTGGCTGATCCCATCCGCTTTGTAGCATATATGTTACAGCGCACTAGGTGACCAAGAAGACAGGGGCTCTGGACGTCTTAGATTTACTGCTTCTCCATTTAAAAGATCTTTTACACAAATATTGTCCCTTTTTGCTTTGTCTTTTATCAGTGTACTTCCAAGTCACATCTAGGCTAAGTCTATCCTGCAAATGAACTTGCTTTCTAGGACCCCAAAGCAGAAATTTTCTCGTGTTATCTCTGCGCCTCCCCCACTCCCCGCCACACATACAGACTCTTCCTACTCAGCAAGAGCTACAACAAAACATCATTGGAAGACGGCAAGAATCTGCCTTCAGTGGATTCATTAAACACTTTCCATAGCACAATTAGATGGTGAAAGCATAGTGGCTTTGTGGTTTAGGAAATAAAATTATTGTAAACACCAAGAAAATTGCCTGCATCGACCAAACATACACAGGATACTGGAGCCTGTGGTTGCTGACTGCCTCCAGTAAGCTCAGATGCCGCATTCCACGTGCACTGGGAAGATGGTGAGGAGGTAGAATAATTAAACAATGACACAGCCAGGATCATTATTAGCTAATCACAACCCTAGGGCATTAACAACACACAGAGTGTTTCTTCTCCCATGGGGTCTAATTATTCTATAATAACCACACCTCTCATTCTAATTTATTCCCTAAAAGATTTTTTTTGGGGGGGTGGAGGGAAATGACAGGATAGGAGGTGGCTGTTTGTGCTAGAAAATGGTGTTAAAAGGCTCTGAGGTATTCTTATTTTACTAGCCACTAGCATAGAATCTTTTATCCCATAGACATTTTATCACTTTCTTCTTTCACCATACCACTTCCAATTCAAACCAAGTCAAACGAAACCTACTGCTGGCAAGTTGATTCTGGCTTACAGCAACCCTACAGGGCAGAACAGAATTGCTCCATCGAGTTCCCAAGGAGTGCCAGGCAGATGTGAACTGTTGATATTTTGGTTAGCAGCTGAAGTACTAAACCACTACACTACCAGGGTTTCTACTTCCAGCTTATAAGGAAATTTGTGAACAACCTGGCTTAGGGCAGCACTGGGCCAGACAAGGCATTATGGGTCATCTAGAAGATAGGTAAGATGAAAGTTCCGAGTGTAGGGGACTAGGAAGAAAGTTCTTATTTGAACTCTGAATTACTTATGAGGCATTACTGAATGATAGCAAGCATTCTGGAAGGTCAGAAAGTCACAGATTCTGATATAGGTAGTATCATACTCTTAATGCCCAAAGCTACTGTTACTGGCTGCTGGATACATTCTGACTCATGGTAAACTGCTGTGTGCTGAGTAGAACCATTCCCTAGGGTTTTTTTTTTTTAAAAAAAAAAGACTGTGACCTTTCAGAAACAGACTGCTGGGCCTATCTTCTGAGGTATCTCTGAGTCAGTCTGAGCAGTCAGCCTTCTGGCTAGCAATTGAGCGCTTAACCATCTGTGCTACCCAGGGACTCCTGTTTTTCTTCACCTTAATTTTAATTTTTAAATGTTTGTTAGAATGCTCACTAGGTGATATTTCTGTGAAAGAAATCCATCTCATTAGTTGTTAATAAACCAAGGTCTTTTTACCTTGCCTAATTTTTAGCCCTTCCCCCAGCCCCAGGCAGATAGTTAAGAATGCAGGTGTAATTGGGGGCCAAAAAGTATGAAAATAAGTTTATATGAACTCAGTATAAAAAAATAAAAGAACAGTCACCCAAACAAAAACAAACCCATTGCCAGTGAGTTGATACCACCAACTCACAGGGACCCTACAGGACAGAACAGAACTGCCCCAAAGCGTTCCCAAGGAGCGCCTGCTGGATTCCAACTGCTGACCTTTTGGATAGCAGCCATAGAACTCAACTACTACACTTCTGTGATTTATGTAAGCTCAGTGTACACAGATCTAATAAGAATGAAGCAAAGGAAACAAAAAGTGAACCTATTTTCCCTTCCAATGGTATTTTGCTCATGATTCCCCCAAATAAAAGGATGTACCTTCCCTTAGCTGGCCCCACGACGTTTGTTTTTACAGATGGTGACAGACACAGATAAAAACAACAACAACAAAAATGGTGATTTCCTCACAAGGATGATTACATTAAGGGGAAGAATCTAGAAATATAATTCCAATTTCCGAGGACTGCTTGCTTTTGGCAGAAACTCTGGTGGCGCAGTGGGTTAAGTGCTACGTCTGCTAACCAAAAGGTCTGCAGTTTCAATCTGTCAGGCGCTCCTTGGAAACTCTATGAGGCAGTTCTACTCTGACCTCTAGGGTTGCTATGAGTTGGACGTGACTCTGGCAGTGGGTGTGGCCTGCTTTTGAGCTCCGTGTGGTGTGGTGGAACTGCTCTGTCATCTGCTGCTAACAACTGGTTTTACCTGGGACACATCATTGAACTTTGCTGGTGTCTCTTTCCTCATCTGCAGCACGGATGAGGCACTTGGACAGATGATTTGAAGACTCCTTTCAACCATAAAATTTGATGATTTGACCAGGTTTGAACTCTACAGAGAAAAGGTGAGGAAAAGGAGCTTCTGCAGAAAGCAAGTGTGTATCATCAGGAGGTAACTAAAAACCTGCGTGAATCCTGGTCTTTCTTAGCATGTCCTGGAAAGGTGGCAGTGGAGTCAGATTGATAAAATAATTTTTTCCTCAAAGGTGCATTTTTTTTGGGATCATGTGACACCAAGTTTAGGAAGTGCCATTCCAGATTTTGAAAAGCTCTGACTTCATGGCTGTCCACTCACTCAGCGTTGTCTACGGGTCTATGCCACATGCTAAGGCAGAGGTGAAGAGGCAGCAAAGCAAGGACACTGCTGTCAGGGGATCCGAATCAGAGCCCTTCGCCCAGGGGGAGCGACAACAACATGGGAACAGATCCTTTACAAGACACTTCCAGGGGCTGTTATCAGAGGTGTGAAGGAGGGTCTGATTCTACCGCTCCAACTTGTATTCATACTTCAGTCCATCACCTTCCACCTCTCTGTCCCTGGTCTTTCTTCTCATTTGTTCTGCCTCCTTTTTCTTAGCCTAGACACCTCTGTTAAGTTTTTTGCCATACTGAACAAACTTTCTACTTCTGTTGACCCTGCTACTTTTACAAACTGTTTTTGACCCACCAAACTTCATGAAAACATCATATATAATTCTGGCCTCCCCATTCTCATTCTCTATAGAATTGGGACATCTACTTCCACTATTAAGGAGACCTAGTGGCCTAGTGGTTAAAGAGCTTGGCTGCTAACTGAAAGTTTGGTAGCTTGAACCCACTAACCACACTGTGGGAGAAAGATGTGGCAACTTGCTTCTGTAAAGATTATAGTCTTGGAAAGTGAATTGATCGCTGTCCCACAGGGTTGCCATGAGTTGGAGCTGACTTGATGGCAGCAGGTATTTGACCACTGTAGTGAAAATGCTACTGAGTGGTAAAATGACTACCTAATTGCAAATACCTCTTGTCTCCCCTCGCCTTCATTACATTTCTGTTTAAAACTCTCCTGCTTGGCTACCTTGGCACTGTACTTCCCTGTAAGCTCCCTTTCTATCTGCTGTCTCTTCTGCTTATGGTACCAACACAGACATCAGCCAAGGCTTTACACTCAGCCCCCTCCCCTGCTTAGTCAGCTCATTCTTGAACACCTCACCCACCCCAAGCTTCAGGTAGCCTACTTTGCCTCCGTAGTTGATTCCCAATCTACTGTTCCAGCTCAGTCTTTCTGGTCAAGTTGAGGGTCAGCTATCCAACTGCTTGTTGGACATACTTAAATTCATGGCTTTTGCACACCTGCTTCAGCTCAATGTGTGCAAAATCAACTCATCGTCTACTGTAAATTCTCCTCCTCTTCTCTACCTCCTTCCTAACACTGAAAACACTGTTCTACTGGCCACTGGAAACAAACATACTTAGGTCATCTTTAACTCCTTCCTTCTTGTTCTCCCGCACATCCAGTTAGTACCCAAGTCCAATCACTGACAGTTCTGTGCTCAGAGTCCTGAAATGGTTCTTCACTGCCAACACGAGCAAGTCCTAACTCCTTAGGTATAGCTTTCAGGGCCCTTCATAATTACCATTTCCCATCAGTCCTTTCCCTATACCTCATGCTTATGAAAAATGAATTTCCATTTGGTGAACAAACCATCTTTCTACATTTTCTCATGCTTGACACATTTAATGTATCTTCCATTCCATTTCTGCCTTTCAAAATCTACCTAGTGTTAAGAATGTGGCTCAAATGCCAGCTCCTCTATTAAAATTTCTCCCATTTCCTGCCACTGGCCCTTCACACCTTACTGGACTTATTGATCCCCAACTACATTGTACAGATTGCAGCATTTTGCTTATTTTTCTATGTGGTCACTACATCTAGTTTTTAGGGTTTCATGGGATAAACCACCAATAAACTTAAAAATAAACTTGTTGCTTTCAAGAATAAAGAGACTAGAGTCAATTTTGTTGACTTTCCATCTAATATAAAATGTAATCAATTAATATGGACTTTTGTCAGTGCTAGCAGAGATAACACTATTATATCAGACAGCACTATAAAAATATAGTGGGAGAAAATTCTTACTAGTTAAATAGATGTGTTGTTGTGGAGGAGCCCTGGTGGTATGGTGATTAAGTGCTTAGCAGCTACTGAAGTCACTGGTTCAAACCACCAATCATTTTGCAGCAGAAAAATATGGCAGTCTGCTTCTGTGAAGTTTTACAGCCTTGGAAACCCTATGGGGCACTTCTCCCGTGTCTTACAGGGTGACTTCATGAGTTGGGGTCGACAACAGTGGTGCTTTTAGTTTTTGTGTTGTGCTGAAGACATGACTGTAAGCTCACACAAATGTCCCAAGGGGGATTTGACATGATTTGGCATACTATACAGATGATTACGTAAAACAATATGTAAAAACGAGGCACTCACTATCACTGCAGCACAGACTCCATGCCACTAAAAGGAACCACACACAGAACTAGAGCCAATGTCTAAAAATGTTAAAAAGCCCCAAAGAATGCAGGAACAAAGCACTTAGTGAGCAAGGGCAGGGTCTGTCCACTCACAGGATGACAAGATCCAACAGGCGCAGCTAAAAGCACAGGTGGAGTCTACTCACATGAGTCTGAGCGTGGGCTCTGCACTAAGTGATGAACCATAAATATCTCTACTCCCTCAGCTGTGCAGCTTTATTAAGCTTTCAGTTACATCAGGACTATTAAGAAACTGCAGTCTGTTCTAGGTCAGGGGCATTTCATAAAAGTGTGGGCTGACCATCTACCAAGCAGTTGTCCTGATGGCAGGAGCAGAAGACCCTCTGGCCAATCAGAACATGCTAATGAATTAAGAGAATTAGCTATGGTTCTGACTATTTGGACCAAGAGACTTCTCCTTTTCTTGATAAATGAAATTCAAAGGTGATTCCCTGTCAAAACTAGCACTTTCAGGAGCCATTAAAACTCTTCTGGTTAGGAGGTCTTTGCATGTGTTTTTTTTATTTCTCCCACAAACAGCATTATTGATCCCGAATAAAGAACCATTTACTGGAAAGAGAAACCATACCCAGCTGTTCTTTTTCTAAAAACATGAGTTTTAAATGCTTAAAAACTTTTGAAAAACTTGTCATATAATGCTTTTGCTCAGAAGATGCAGAGCAGAGGTACCAAGCACACTTCTGTCTACTGTAAAACATTTCTTGGTTTTGCCACTTACCAAATCTACTTTGAAAGTTGGGCACTGCTCTCAAAGCTCTTTGTTCCACTCAAGGTGCAAAAATGGTAAAGTGTAAACAGGAAGAAAGTTGAGAAAGATTCCCTCCTCTACACTGTAGCCTCACAAAATACTGACTTTGAACAGTCTTTTTCTTTTTTTTAAGAATGTACAAATTATCGTTCACACTTACAGCCTAGCTATGTACAATTGTGAGACTTTAGTAAAACAATGCCTTTCAAAATCAAATGCTAGCACCAAACAGTACAAATAACAGTGGATTAAATGGCAAATGTTTTGTTATATACTTTCTTCCACAAGGGAAAAACTATCTAATGCTAGAATATAAGCTACATGAGGGCAAGAGTTGTGTCAGCTTTGTCCACTGATGCAGCTCAAGGGCCTAGAATAGTTCCAGGAGCATAGCAGATGCTCAATAAATATTTGCTGAATGAATTAAAAATAAAGGTAATAGTGCCTATAGTGATATTTAATGGTGTACATATATATGTATATACACAGTGAAACTTCACTGATGTTGAGGAAAATAAATTGAGCCCCATAATGTCAAGAGCAAGAGAACATACAGAAACCTTTTGGTAAGAAGGTAGAAATTGTTGAAACTGGTAAGAAACACACCAAGAACAGGATATCAACTCTTTTACAATAAGAATTATAAATCTATCAGGATTCAACACCACAAATAAATAGCTCATTTTAACAACTGCTTGATTCACCTTGACTAAAATACTTAAAAGAGTAGCTAATGAGGAGGAAAACAGGCTGTTTTGAGAGTCACTTCTTTTCTTTGGTAACAAAACCAAAAAACCTGAACCCACTGCTGTTGAGTCAGTTCCAACTCATAGTGACCCTATAACAATCCCATAAGATAGAGTAGAACTGCCCCATAGGGCTTCCAAGTAGCAGCTGGGGGATTTGAACTGACTTTTTGGTTAGCAGCTGACCTCTTAACCACAGTACCACAAAGGCTCCTCTCTGATAATAAGCAGTGAAAAAAGATGGGCATCAAGAGAAAAGCGGGAAGGCAAGAGTCCCAGGTAAATTGCAAGGGAACAAATGGTCCCTAAATTAATAAACTGACTAAATAGTATAAGTAACAATTACCCTGACAAGCCAAATGGGATCTTGCCTTATCTAACAAGCGGAGGCATGCCCAGTGGGTAAGGAGTCAGCGAAGCACACCTAACTCAGGGGCGCTTTAGCAGGGTGATCTTTTGTTACATCATCTTTCGAAAGCCCACATTAGAGTAGGTGGTTCTTTTGAAAATGAAATGCCTTTATTTGAGATGACTCTTACTTATCCTTTTTCCTGACATCAGAACATTATGAAAGTTTATCTTCATAAAATACCTGCAATAAAAAGTTGCTTTATATAACTTTATTCTAATGTGAAGTTAATATTGAGTCATTCTTCAGAAGGCTGTCACACTTGAATGTTCTTCTGCAGGGTGTGGCTATTTTGGATCACAGTGAACCATGGGTTGTAAGGTGGGTGCACCAACTCTATAAGACATCACCATGAGAGACTCAGGACTGCTCCTAAGAGATGTGCGCACTCTACCGGACTGCATAAATTTGTTTTTAAACATTTGCATAGAACACTTTCACTTTGATATTCAACTTAATTAAAAGCCATTTCAGTGTTTGCATCCAAGGTATTGTTCTAAACACAAGGGGGATTATAAGTCACAGCAGACTGCTCCTACTTTGAAAACTTTTACTATCTAGAAGCACAAAGATAAGGCATGTGTCCAAAGAACTATTCTGCAAAGAAAATACGGTAAGTGCTTTAGTACAAATATGAAGGATATACTTTGGGAGTTCAGGAGGACACTGTGTAGAGGGGTCGTTCATTAAATAGGCAATTAGGGAATGCTTATTCTGTGCTAGACACTTCAGGTTTCCATCCTTTTCTGTTCCTAATAGCTATTTAGGAAGGAGCTTGTATTTGACTTTGGTTTAGAAGGAGTAAGTATCTAGGTAGATATACAGTGTAGGAGTGATTAACTCTGACTAGGAGTCTTCATTGTCAAGGTGGCATTTGCATTGATTCTTTAAAGGTAAACAGGTTATTAGAAGCAACTGTTATTAAGCATTTTCACTATAGCTTAATATATATGAATAAACTATGCTTTTTATAGTGTACATTAAGAACACAAATTTTATAACCCTACACATTAATCTTCACAAGCACCAAACCAAAAACAAAAGCATTGCCATTGTGTTGATTGCACACACAGAGACTCTACAGGGCAGAGGAAGCTGCCCCGACCAGGGTTTCCAGGCAGCCACTGGTAGATTCAGACTGCCTAGCATTTTGGTTAGCTGCCACAGCTCTCAGCCACTGCACCCCCAGAGCTCCTTCCCATGTACAGATAGTGCAGTAAACGAATGAGGTAGAGGCTTTTCATAAGAGGATATGGGAGAAAGAGGCTTTCTAGGTAGAGAAGCCCACAAGAATAAAGGCATAAAGTCTGCAGTATGATAGAAGAATTTTCTGATGTGGCTTGAGTGTAGACTGCTTGGGGAGGAGGGCAGTGACATTTCTGGCAGGAGAAGACGGAGTTGGATCAGGGATGAGCCTGACTGCCATACTAAAGAGCTTGCTTTTGTTTAGACCTTGGTGAGCCAAATGGCAAGTGTCTGAACAGAACTGCTCTATTTTGCCAACAGTGCGCAAAATGGACCGAGAGCCTAGTTAACACTGTATCAATAGCATGAGAGGAGTGACAAACAGGACCTCGGCTGGACAGGAAAGAGAGATGGTCTGCAGAGAGAAGCAGCTGGGTCTGGTGAAATCGGAGGAGACGTGTGGGCGAAGTAGAGGGCAGCCTTAACCATCATGTCAGTGGTTCAAGCAAGGTGAGACAGATGGTGACAGATGTATTTAACAGGGGCAGGGAAGGCAGGGGGAAGGACAGGTTTGTGGAAGGAGTCTTAGTTTTGAAGCTGGGGTGTTATGTCGTGGAAGCCCGGGGAAGATGGCTCTTCCTGCGTCTACGTTCCCAGCGTGCTTTGTCTGCCTGCCCGTCTCCCAGGGCCTGATCACACTCCTAACGTTACCACGAGCAGCACAGGGCCTGATCTTCATTTTCTGTGCCTGCACAAAACAGGAAGCTCAAAAACGTTGGTTACATCAGTCTATGAATCATGCCTCTTCAGATACTGCAAGTTCTCATGTGATATAAATGCAAATAAATCCAAGGTGGTGACAAAAGCCTCCTGTAAAACCCAGAGGTTACAGGATGACTTGGAGGATGAATTCCATTCTCCATTGCTCATGCAGCTCTTCTGCCTGCTGCTTTTCTCCAGTGCCACACTGGCGACACAGGTGTGAACACTGAGAGTAACCCATTGGCCATTATTCAGTGAGGAGAGCAGGAAATGTTTGGATCACATTAAAAACACCTTCAAGTCTCTACTAACCTTGGAGTCCAAAAGGAATCTTTGACATTCCCTTAGAACTCTGTGTCTGTCACAGCCTTCAAGGAGGCCAGGGAGCACCTTGAAGATGGGTGAAAAAAAAAATTGCCTAGAATTTAAAGTGAAAACTTTGAAATGCCAGTGGTGAGAAAATGCTTCCTAGTATTTTAAAATGCCTTACAGGTATTATCTGTTATCCTGAAGTATGCACTTGACTGAGTCTGCACTTACAGAAGCATTTGGAGAATTTTAAAATATCCTTCCTTTTAAGAAGAGAAAAAAGGAGGTCAGTGGAATAATGTCATACATGAATGCAGTACTGTGTTTTAAATAGAAAATGCCACAGACATGTACCCATGTGATGATGGTAGTGTGCTTTCCTAAATTTCTGAAATCACCGGGGGGTGGGGGTGGGGATCTATAAGCTGCACAAAGGACAAATATCATCTTTCTGTAAAACCTAGCTTCATGCCATATAGATGTAGTCCCATTTAAACAAACACAGAGAAACGTTCCTCATAAAACAGGTTCAAAACTGGGTAAGAAGAAATGACCAAAGAATTAATTACCTATATACGAGAGTGAAGTGAACCAGTAAAAAAAAATATCCTATCAAACTAAAAGACAAAAACCATGATGAAATGAGTTTTCAAAAGATCGGTGAGAACTCATGAAAGATATAATGTGTGTTTACCTGCTTTTTATTATTTTGTGATTTAATTTCCAATTTTATTCACTACCATCTTATAATTGTAGGAAACATCCTAACCGTAGGCAATTTAAGCCATTTTAATCATTATAGCAAGGCCGTGAGACAAAAGAACCTGTTTATTGCCTAAGGGGATTTTTTTTTTTTTTTAAAACAAAACAAAACAAAAAGCTTAATCTTTCATGTTTAAACAGATCATTTATAACAATGCTGTGGGGACATTTTCCTGGGTATGCAAAACTGAAATGATAAATTTACAGTTATTAAAAAAATTGTTTAGAGGATTAAATTGTCCCTTTCCTTTCTACATGAATTTGTCTGAAGCTTAAGAAACAGTATTAAAAACAGAGTAAAACAGAGGCCTTTGTGGAAATGGTGGCATGAGGTTTCAATGCATTTCAAAGCTTGATGGGACTTTCTAATGGCACAACAGCAAGATTTATTTATTCTTCTTTAAAAAATAAATGATGACATTGGCCTTGGGGACTGCACCCAGCCCCTTTTATTTAATAGGAAATTGCTCTGATTAAGTAGAGTCATGAATTCTACTAACTACGTTTTCTGTAACTTTGAAAAAGTCTCTGATAGAAATTAGATGAATAATTTACTTTCACTTAAAATGCCAGATTTTTTTTTTTCAGTTACACTTAAGAAAAATAATTGAAATGTAGATTTAAATCGTTTCTGCTGGTACAATTCAGGATTCTAATGAAATACTTTCAGCTATTATGCAAAGCATTCCTCAACAGAGAAGAGAAAAATCACTTTCAATGATACATCAGCTAGCAGAATCAACAGACAGGCATAATGCCACTTTAAGAGTAAAAGGAAAGACACTTTGCTAGTGACGGGTTTTGACATGAGAAGGAAAAAAAGAATATACATCTCAAAGCACATTTTCCCTTTTGCAATACAGTCTCAAGAAAAAACTCATAATGTCTTGTATGTTTAAGACACATCTCTGACAAATACTTACGCCATCTTCCTTGCTGAATACGCCACATTTTACGGAGGTTACAGCCTATTTATGGCTCTCAACATACTGCATGAAAAGACGTGGACACAGTGACACGGCCTCTCTCACTCCCCCACCCCCTCTGCAGTGCCACTGGCTTCCTGACCAGCCTAAGGTCCTGCCAAGTTCCTTCCTGCTTTGCTGCCTGTTCATTAACTCTTTACTCTGCTTGGAATACTTTTAACCCAGGTGTCTACCAGCTTTTTTCCTTTTTTTAAAAAATATTACATTTTAGTGAAAAGATGCACAGGAAAATCCATAGTTTCCAGCTATCATGGTCAGTGACACTGGTTGTACACTTCACACTGTGCTAACATCCTCATTGTTTCTGTTCTAGTTGTTTCACTCCTGCTGACTTAAACTCCCTTTCCTCCAACCTTCTAGTCTATACTTTAAAACAGCTGTTGTCCCTTTGGTCTTACATATTTTTTCCTTCTAAGAACACAGTCCTTAAGGGTGATAAACTTCACTTTCTGAGCTAAATAGTTACTTAGTTTAAAGGTGACTTGGGGGGGTGGTTTTGATTCAAGGTTTGAAGAGTAACCCAGGGCAAGGCTCTTTTACGTTATTCAGGTTTCTGCTCAAATGCCACCTGCTGGGAGGGCCCTTCCTGACTATACTGAATAAGTTAACTTCCATCAATCCCCTTCACTTGGTCCACAGCGCTTATCTATCACGTAGATGTTGCTGTTGTTACGTGGGATGTGTCCTTTTTGACTGTCAACACCATGTGACAGAGTAGAACTGCACCACCCCCTCTTTGGATTTTCTAAGCTGTAGTCTTCATGCACAAGGACTTTCTCCTGCGGAGATGCTGGGTGGGTTGGAACTGCCAACCTTTAGGTTACCAGTTGAGTATTTAACCATGACGCCACCAGGGCTCCTTTTCACGCATATATCATACACTTACTGGCTTACTGTCTGCATTTCCCTAAGATCCATGAGAGCAGTAATCAAGTCTTTTCCATTCACTGCTGTACCCACAGCACCTACACTGATTAGCACTACACAGGCATCTGTCATTCAGTGAGTTACATCGTCTACTTTGAAAAGCTTACATCTGCTTTTGACCATGGCGTTTTCAGCAGGTCTTCTTTTAAAGGAAAGTTAATGTTTTAGTAATAATTTTGACTCCACAATGGAATATTTTAAGAGTTACATGAATTCCACAAACAAACAAAAAGCCACATCCCCTTGATCAAAATGCTCCTTTATGATAATGGTCTTCTTTTGTAATGGCAGGTAAATCTTAATATAACTATAATATGAAATATATCAAAGTTAAATTATTTAAGGACTGATGGTCTGTTCAAACTATGGGCTATATGGTTTCTTGTTTTCTTTCTTCTCCACCCTGTTATATGTGAGGTGGTCACTTTCTCCTGGTTATCCTTTCTCAATGAAAGAGAGAGAAGCTGAAGGCCGAGGCTAGAAAAATTGTAACACTTTACTTGTGTCAAAATTAATACTCCTTTTTCTTAAACAAGAAAGCTAATTCTCTTCTGTGTAAACAAGCAACAGAGCAGTCAGTTTGCAAGTGACTTTTAGTTTTTCTGCCAGAATAAAATATGTTTAAAAGTATCAGCTTCTCATTAATAATACAATTTCATGTATAGACAATACTGTGGCTATTTTAATGCAAGTATTTCAAGTTGTCTCAGGGAGGCAAATTCTCACTTCAAGAAAATATCTTCCAATCTCATTTACAAAACAGATAATTACAGAGGTCAATATTTATTTATTTATTTAAATAAATCATTTTACTATTTTTCTGTGGGCACAATTTAACATGTCAAAAATGTTAACTTCTCAAAAGAAGGCACTGAAAGATTTATTTAAATGAAAAGTTTATATACTGCACTGAAGCTATAAACTTAATCTGTTGGAAAAATATGACTGAAAGTTGATTTCACAGGAATACTATTCATTGAATTAAATGGGGCCCACATCTAATAATGATACATTTTGAAAGGCATTTTAGAGAATAATGTCAATGCACTTATGTGCTGTTGCTATAAGCTTATAGCACATTAAAGACACATCTGCCAGACTCTTCTAAACATCTCTTAGGCTTCTCTTTCAAAACTATTCTCAGGGTGAAATGTATTAGATATACAATATTTTCTAAACGAACCAACGGCTGCTGCTTTTGAGAGGGCCACAGGTTCAAAGAACGCGCCTTACTGCTCCCTGAAGGCCAAAGCCTTCAGAAAACTGATCTGCAGTGTGTTGTATCTTTTATTACGTGTTTCCCTAAATGGAAACCCTGCACAACAACATTAACGTCACTTCAATACTTAGGTAATCTGTTGGACTTAGCTGATGGAGGGCCATGGGATTTTCAAAGCTAGAAGGAAGCCTGGAGATTGTCCAGGCCAGTTCCTTCATGTAACAGAAGGAGATGAGATCTTCTGTCTACTGAAGTCTAGAAAACTCAAGAAAGGAAAGGAGGACAGTGAGACATTCCACTGGTTTTGGTTGTGGTTGTTGTTGTTACAGAGATCATAGTCCCTAAACAACCACAGTATTGTTTGGCTTGTATGAAAAGAAAAGTGGCATCTGCTTTTTAATAAGGCAAGAAAATTTTGGTGATAAAAAGATTTTCAATTTCATAGTTATTTTTCTTGACGATAAACAAAGATATTCCTCTCTAGAACACAGATTTTAAAATCAAATACAAAGAATGGGGCTGGTTTGAAATGTAACACTAGAATGACTAGAGGTTTTGAGATACAACAGAATTCTTAAATTATCAAAACAATTTAAAGAAAAAAAGACTACCTAAGGTTCTTCATAAGGACAGAGACTTAAAAGTGAGAACTGAATGGATAAAATAGATATTCTGAGTCATTCTGAGTGTAGTGAATTTTCTTACTGAAATGTTTTTTCATTTTTTTGCCTCAGAATGTAAAACACTCAAACTTTGTTCAAATGAATGGACACATTGATGAATACAATGAATACATAAAATAACGTAGATGCCCAGGGAGAATCTCCTGCCTCCATCCTGGGTACATCTACTTCTGTCCAGATGCATGCACTGCTCCTGGTACTCTGCTGGTGCACTGGTGACAGTGCCTGGCTGCTAACCCCAAAGTTGGAAGTGTGAATCTACCAGCTGTTCCACAGGAGAAAGATGTGGCAGTTTGCTTTCATGAAGACTTACAGCCTCAGAAACCACATGGGGCAGTTCTACTTTGTCCTCTGGGGTCTCTAGGGATGGACTGGATGGCAGTGAGTACGTGGACGGCTTTTCCTGCGACATCTGAAAGGGAAGAACAGCGCCTCTTACCGGGACTCGTGAGGGCTCCCAGGGCACTGCTCGTTGTAGAGAGAGGATTTGCATTGGTGGTGGTGGCTGAGGTCTGGGCCGCGGCTGCAGCAGCAGCCAGTGTTGCCAGATTCTGTAACTGTAAAGCATTCATGCCTGTGGAGGGGAGAAAATGTAATTTCAGAAGTGTGGTCAACTTTCCCAGTTTCTAAACAAGAGAAGGCTTATATAATCATCAGGGCAGGTGACCAGAGCAGATGAGCCCAGCACTAATCCCTGTGATGCCAGGCTGTACGCAGCAGGAGCTGCCTCTGTAATCTGTGCAGTAATCCCATCTGGATGGGCAGTCTCTGTCCCTCTTCTGCGAGTACTCTGGGCTGCTGTGATTCAGGTGCTGCTAAGCTTGGAGGTCAACTTCTTTAGTTCTTCTATTCTACTACAATCGTCTATCCTTATAGACCCCAGCAGCAAAAAAGGTCACCTGAATTCCATCTCATACTTCTCCTCTGTAAAGACCCCTCACTGTGGTGCTGACTGCCCTAACCCAGGTTATGCTTACCAACTGCCCATTCTCCAGGCTGGCAGAGAAACAGGAAAGATAACTAATCGATTTTTTTTTTCTGTGCTGACTGGCCACAGTAGGGCCGTGTGGACTGGCTGTTTCTATTATGTAGCTATCAAAAAAACAGTGAGATTTGGGCTTGGACAGATGGAAAAAGAAGTTCCAGGTAAATACTTAATCCCCTAAACTCAACAGCTGCATGTATAAGGTAGTATAAGATGATGACAACTTACTGTTTATAAACATCTGCTCTGACGTTAGTGCTTCTAATCTCAACTCTGCCACTTTATCAGCTCTGTGTCTTTAGGCAAATTACCTTTGTCTTTCTTGACCACTGAATGGTGATATGAATCAAACCTTACCTCAAAGGGTTGCTGTGAAGATTAAATAGAACCACAAATGCACATCACTTAGCACAGGGCACAAGACAGGGTAAGAGCCTAGTTAACATTAGGTACAGGGTTGCTATGCATTGGAATCCACTCTAAGCAGTGGGTTTGGTTTTCCTTTATAGATGATGGCTGAGGTGGAATCACCTTGACAACAATGGAGTTTATTGTTATTGGTATTATTATTAGAATTGAACTTCTCTCTCTAGATTTATTTTCAGTGTGAACTCTAAAATATGCTCATAGTAGGAACTCAGAGAGGAGTGCTGGTGATGCAGTGGTTAAGTGCTCTCATGTGAACTGAAATATTTATCTGCTCCAGGAGAGAAAGATAACAGCAGTCTGCTCCCATAAAGATTACAGTCTTGGAAACTGTAGTGGGCAGTTCTACTCAGACCTTATTTGGTCATTGTGAGTCAGAATCAACTCAACAAGAGGCACTGGATAGGAACTCAATGTTTGATGAGTGAAAGAAAGAATGAATAAAAATGACAGTGCCTTAATTGTATGGGGTACTTGTAATTTTAAAGGGGAAACTTTTAACTTAAGTGAATCTCTGACTAGTGAAAATTTAAGAAAAATAAATAGGAAAGAGACATAAAACTCTCAAAGAACAGCAGGGTGGGATGAGCAGAGACCTGGGCCAGTGATTTACCATAGAGATGCAGACAGGGCCTGGTGTCTATGCTATGCACATTTTTTAATATCGTTGGTCACCTCCCTTCTATTTCTGAACCCAGAGGTTTTCTGAATGTTCAAAATATTTTTCCCTGATTGACTTCACAGCCAAAGCAACCAATATACATGGGAGAGACAGGAAAAGAGCAGTTCTTTCTTCACTTAGAGGAACTGCCTAGACACTGATGCTGGACTTACATAATCAGCTTAATTATTACCTTCTCTCAAATGCAGATACTTAATAAATGTCTATCGATCAAATTTGATCTGCTTTAGGTTGAGTAGCCTGATAAAAGCTTCCTCATATGCTGGGAGGGAATGGAGAGGAACGAGAAAATGCTCTAGCAACATATCTGTGCAAGTTCTCAGCTGCTAGAGTGGCGCCCTCGGCATGTGCAGGGCTCAGAAAGAAGCTGATGAGCTCTGCACACAGCACTGAGCCTGTTCCTCTGCCTTGTCCTCCTGAGTCAGGACAGAATTCTACACAGAAGAGTGGTTGATGTCTTTGCAGCATAATGGGCTCTCATTTTGCTCAAAACGATGCTCTATTTTCTCTCCTGGAGCTTATGGTGAAATCCAAACACCTGTTTCTCAAAGCCCACTTATTTCGTGTGGATGCTTAGAAGCAAGGAACAAGCATTTGTGGAATCCTGTGAACTCCTGCAGGAAAAGTTCAGACTTCAGGCAGCTCTGCTTTGTCAAGCAAATGCAACTTGGAACAAAGCCCTCTTGTTCTCTCTGATCAAGAGTCAAACGGTGTGGTGAGAACGAGGCAGTGGAGAAACAGCTGGTCTTTTTCAGTAATATTGCTGTTGTTATGTTGGTAGGTGCCTTAGAGTTGATTCTGACACACAACAACCCTATGTACAGCAGAACGAAACACTGTCTGGGTTGTGTGCCATCCTGACAGTCGTTGCTGTGTTTGAGCCCACGGTTTGTGGACACTGTTGGTCGGTCTCATAGAGGGGCTCCTACTTTTTCCTTTTACCATCTACTTTACACTAGTCCCTTCTCCAGGGGCTAGTCCCTTCTGACGACATGTCTAAAATACATCAGATGAAGTCTTGCCACCCTCACTTCCCAAACAGCATGCTGGCTGTACTTCTTCCAAGACAGATGTGCTCATTCTTCTGGGAGTCCATCGTATAGTCACTGTTCTTCGCCAATCCTAATTCAAAGGCATCAATTCTTCTTCAGTTGTTCTTATTCACTGTTCAGTTTTCTCACGCATATGAGGTGACTGAAAATATCAGGATTTGGGTCAAGCGCACATCAGTCCTCAAAGTGACATTGTTGCTTTTTAACAATGAAAGAGGTCTTTTGCAGCAAATTTGCCTAACTCAATCTGTCATTTGATGCCTAGACTGCTACTTGTATGGGTGTTGATTGTGGGCTCAAGTAAAATGAAATCCCAGACAGCTTCCAGTATTTTCTCTGTTTATTATGTTGTTGCTTATTGGTCCAGCTGTGAAGATTACTGTTTTATGCTGAGGTGTAATCCATACTGTAGCATCTGGTCTTCGATCGTCATCGGTAAAGGCTTTAAATCCTCCTCATTTTCAGGAACCAAGGTTGTTTTATCTGCCAGTCACAGTTGTTAATGAGTTTCCCTCCAATTCTGATGCCACATTTTTCTTAATATAGTCCAGTTTCTTGGGTTTGCTCCGTGTACAGAGTGAAGAAGCATGGTGAAGGGATATATAACCCTGACACAACCTTTCCTGATTTTAAACCATGCAGTATTTCCTTTTTCTGTTTGAACGACTGCCCCGTGGTCTATGTACAGGTTCTTCACAGGCACAATGAAGTGTTCTGGAATTCCCATTCTCTGTAATGTTCTCCACAATTTGTTAAAAATCCACATAGTCAAATGCCTTTGCATGCCAATAAAACAGAAGTAAACATCTTTCTGGCATTCTGTCCTTCCTTTAAGCCAAGAATCCTCTGATATCAGCAATGATGTAATACTTTAGAAAAAAGGAAACGGAGGTGATGTGGGAGCTGCGTGGCTGTAGTGCAGACCCACCAGGACTCAGCGAGGGGCTTCTACTTCCTTAAAGCAACTTGAGTGCACTTCACATTTCAGTGTGACAAGAACCCAGGTCTCGAGTTGTTTTGTGAGAGGAGATACACTGGTACTGATGCGTCTGTCCCCTCTTGACCCTTCTGTGAGTAACACTGCCTCTAATGTTTGAATGATATAAACCAGATGACTAGACTACAGCACCCAGACAGCTGAGAGTACAAGAAGAGAGGACATGCATCTGGCACATATTAGCGATAAGCAAACTCATTATTCTAGGCTCAGGTCATAGGCTTCTCCTCCAGGAAATCTCTTCTGACCCTCCCCAGATGGGGGGCAATCATGGAGTATGAATACATAATTCCACAGCTAGAAGAAACCATATAGACTGTCTAGCTTAACCCACTCACCTGCATCAGAAATGATCAGGTCCTTGGCCAAGATCTCTCGGCCCGTGGACAGCAGGATCTCCTGATTCCCCGTCCAGTGCTCTCTGCACACCTCACACAGTGCTCTCTGCACACCTCACACAGTGCTCTCTGCACACCTCACAGCTTTCCGCTGAAGAAAGCTAATAGTTCGCATCTAACAAGGGCACTTCCGGTATGCTAGCTGCACACTCCCTCACCTCTTTGTTTAAAAACTGTTTGTGGCTCTCGGCATATCCTACTTTCCATGTCCCATTCTGACATAACTTATAAGTAGTTCTCAACCTTCATACGCAGACAGTAAGTTTATGAGAACAAAAACGTTGTCTTATTCACCTTCAAGTTTATTTAAACACACACAAACACTACAGTATTGTTGATATGGTAGGGAATGGGTAAGTCTTTGTTGGATGAATGAACAAGGTAACACAAAGTGTGCGATTTTTGTAACTTATGTATTGCCTATACTCAACCACATTTTCAGTTTTCCCCATTCTTTGTTACTGTTTACAATAGCATCAAATATTGACTTTTTCTTCAGTCATTAATCCATTTTACAAATACTTATGAGGATCCTGTTACTTCCTTATCTCACCAACATTCATTAAAAGATAAAAGTCCTGGAGCCAAGTCCACAATTAGCAGGCTTCTATACCACTGTTGCCTCTCCCTTCAGAATGCAAGGTTGAGGACTTGTGTGTTCCCCTGAAAATCCCCTTTGTGGGAAGTTCCCCCTTCCCACAAAGACCTGAGTCTTTGGCATCCTGTCCACTCTTTCCCTGCTTCCAGCTGGTAAGGCAAGGCAGAGGACTGAGACAGAGAGACGGGATGGCACCATGCTGGTGGGTGGTGGTAAATGCTGTTCAACCACCATGTTCAAGAGCAAAAACACAGGCTGAAGGAAGCAGAGATGAAGCGTGGAGAGACCTCTATGATCCCCAGTACCTCAGGAATTTGGGAAAAGATGAGCTAGGAAAACCAGTCAGGCATCTCACAATCACCCAGCCACCCACTCATCCACCAACCAACCAGAAGTTCCTCCCTCAGTGATAGGGGACCGCACAGTGGAACATTCCTACCTCTTTGTCCCTTGTATCCTGTTCCTTTCGTGGTCCTCTGTGCTGGTCCCATGAAGCTTTCTCAGTTTGCTTGCCCCTCATCTTGAGAAATAAGGGCTCAGTACACCCAGAGGCTGAAGAGGGCAGCTAGCTTGCCAACTTTGTTGGGCTACCACCCCCCATTTCCAGCCCGGATTCCCACATTCTGCTTTTCTCAATGCAGGGCTGGTAGAAGCATCCCTTTCTCCACCTTACACTCATTATCCCAGGGATCTGAATGCACGGCACTCTGCTTGGTGACAACAGCAGCAACAATGGCCATTTCTGAGAGGCAGTGCAGTCTGGCTGAAAACGGGGCAGATCCCATGCGTAGGCTGTTGTCATTGCTAGCTGCTATGCAGTTGGCCCCCGACTCATGGGACCCCATGTGTGACAGAATGAACTTCTGTCTGGTCTTGCCTCATCCTATGATCACTGTGATCCACAGGGTTTTCACTGGCTGTGTTTTGGAAGTACATCCCAGGCTTTTCTTCTTAGTCTGTCTGATTCTGGAAGGCCCTCAGTCTGGAAGCTCTGCTGAAACCTTTTAAGCATCATAGTAACATGCAAGTCCCCACTGACAAATGGGTGGTGGCTGTGCTTGGGGTGCCTTGGTCAGGAAGTAAACCCAGGTCTCCTGCATGATAGACGACAATTCTGTCACTGAACCTGGGTTTAAATCCTGCCTCCATCTCACCTAAACAAATAATTCCCCCAAACAGAAAGAAATTCGTTGCTATTGAGTTGATTCTGATTTATAGTAATCCTCGACGGCGCTTGGCTTGGCTTGGCATCGAATACAGTAGAACTGCCTCATAGCGTTTCCAAGGAGTGCCTAGTGTATACAAACTGTAGAACTTCTGTTTAGCAGCCATAGCTCTTAACCACTACACCACGAGCGTTTCCCCATGTCACTAGTACTATCTATAGTCACCTTGGCCCAGCTGCTTAACTCTGAGCGTCAGATTTTTGAACCGGGATCAAAAGTGGAATTTTAAATAGGACTACATCCTAGGGTCATGAGATCAAATCAGTCAATACACGTAAAGTTCAAAGAACAATGCCAAGTGCAGAGTAAGCTAACAGAATAAGCTCCATTAGCTAGATTACTAATGGTAATAATGTTACTTCAAATAATTATGGTAATGGAAATAACAATGTGCGAGGCATGATTCTCACACTATTATGTGTGGTCTCTTATTTAATACTCTTAAGAAATCCATATGATATAGGTACTGTCATTGTGTATGTTACAGAAAGAAGAAACTGAGGCATGGCGAGGGTAAAAACATTACCCATTCTCCAAGAAACACTCCTGGAATGGAGAGTTCCCGGTAGACATCACAGGAGTCCTGCTTTATTTCCCATTATGCCTGTCCTCTCCCTGCCCATCTGGTCTCCCCATGAGTGTTCCTTATGTCTTCTTGGTTCCCATCTGGAGCTCCTCTCCCCTTCCCCATCAGGTTTCAGTCTCCCTTTCCTTTGCACCTTTGAGAAGTTTGGAGGGGAGGGAAGGAGGGAATGAGAGGAAGACAAGGGATGGTAAAGGACAGGATTTCAAAGGGAAACATGGGCCGGGGTACTAACAGTAATCTCTCACTCCCTCCGCACATTTGTCTACAGTGGCCTTGTTAAAATGTTCAACAGAACAGAGGCAGATAAAAGCTATAGGGTGAGGTATTGTGGTCCAGCATGGCCAAGCATAAGTCCTGCTTTAGTAGGAACACTGGATCTAAGACAGAGCATTTTAAAACACTACTCTCTGCTCCATTTATTGGTGCTTGAGCCAGAATGCAACAGACTGTGTTTGTATCTTATCTTCATTAGTGGCTAAGAACTGAGTTAGCCAGTAATCAAACCGAAATCCAAATGAGACTTGTTGCTGGCTAGTTGATTCTGATGAAGGGTGACCTTATAGGACACAGTAAGACTGCCCCATAGGGGTTCCAAGGAGTGTCTGATAGATCTGTAGATCTTCTGATTAGTAGCCAAACTTACCCACACCAAAACTAAAAAAGTCAAACCTACTGCTGCTGAGTCAATTCTGATTCATAGCAACCTTATAGGACAGAGTAGGACTGCCCTATAGTTTCCGAGAAATGCCTGGTGGGTTTGAACTGTTGACCTTTGTGGTTAGCAGCTTTAGCACTTAACCACCATACCACCAGGCTGTCCGTGTAGTCACACAGTAACTATTCATTACATCTTACTCTCTATATTTACTTCCTCACTGCTTTAGTGTCTTAATGTGATTAACTTTTGAAAGCATTTCCAGTCCCCAATATCAGAGATCACTGCCTTCATTTTCTCAGCAAACAAACAGTGACCTCCTTCCCCTGACTACTGAGCATACTGCAAGGCTGTGTTTGCCCTACACACGAGTCACTGTGACTTGCAGATTCTTAATCAGATGTCTACTGATGAATTCCTGGGGGTCTGAGAACTCCTTGCAATTCTATAAAAAAGTCAGTGTTTGAAGTTTATGTGCAAAAAGTACAGGGGCCTCTGATTTAAGATTTCAGGTCTAACTTAAAGAGCTACATGTCTTAGTAGAAAACCACTGAATGTGAGGCCTAGGGTTGGGGCAGTGACTGCGTGATGGGAGGAGTCAACACCAGAAGTTAGAGCACCGGTGGGATGGAGCAAAGAAAGCAGGTCCTTCTGCCACTCAGAACAGACACATACACAGGCGACCCGACAACAGAAAGTCCAGCATGCCAGAGACTCTCAGGTCTTAGCTGCATTCCTGGACATTGAATAGCCAGGCTGCAACAGAGGGAAGGCCAGGCAAAGGACAAACCTGGAAAGGACAAGAGAGCAGGCAGAGGGAGATCCCCCAGGAGCTCCCCTCCCCTCACAAAACCCCTCATTTCAGCTGGGCTGGAGGCTATGGGCAATGACGGGACCTCATCTTGCAGAACAGAGAGCTCTTCTATCTGGCCATACAGACTAGTAGTTCTGGCCAAAGGTCTCAGAACTGTTTTCCATCCCTCCACTCTGAAACCCTCACTGTGGGCTGGCAGAACACTCTAGCACCATTCCCTGGTTATCTAAATGCTACTGATGTCACGTGTCATCTGTTGCCCCACAGTAATCGTCCTGGAGTACGCAAAAAGAGTTTGGGAAGTTTTTGTAGGACAAAATGTTTCTGGACCCTGCAGTGGCAACAGCGAATATCCTCAGTGACTGGTGTGTTGGATTGCCCTATCACATGTTCCTACAGTGAGAGAACATCCATCCTACAGTGCAGACACCTCATGCCCATAACCCTCTTCCCTCACCTAGCGGAGGAGGGTACAGGACAAGCTGTTTCAGGAGAAGGCATTTCCCCCAGGTGAGGAAATGAGGTAGGGGTGTTCTCAGGGAACATGACTACACGTAGGCCTTCACCCTACTTCCATAACTATTCCAAGCTTTTCCTGCATCACCATTATTTTCACTAAACAAAGTCTGATACAAGTCTACTCAGGAATGGGAACAAGACATCTTTCCTGTATTAACTCAGAGTAATTACTTTCTAAGCCAGAGCCAGTGCCGCTGGCTCCATGGGCAGTGAAAACGGTGAGCTTCTACTTCCGCTCATTTTGAATTCCCATTTCTTGGCCTTTTTCCCTTGAGGTGTATAATTGCACCCTGTTCTTTCCTTCCCTCTCAACTCCTTCCACAGGCCTCTGCTCCTTTTCCACCCACCCTGTCACATTTGTTCAGCTACTCCCACACGGTAACACTGAAAGGGCACCAGACAGCGCGTGCCTCACCCGAGTGGGAAGCTGGTTCTGACTTCGCAAGCAACTCTTCTCAGAGAAGTAAAACAACTGTAGTTAACTTTATGAAGCACTCAGCTCAGGTGGGCACCTCTCAAACCAGACATGAAAAACAGGAATACATTTCAATATGTTTTAGGAAATCTAACAATGCGATGATACCAAGAATGTGCCAAAAAAAAAAAGTTGGGAATACAGGGATTCAGCATTTCAGTCCTTACTTGGGAAAAAACAGTCTTCTCAAAACAATGAAATTATGTACAAACAGATGCACAATATGCCTACTTGAAACTTAAGATTTAAAAAAAAATTATTTATAAGAAGAAGGGCATGAAAATTTAATTTAATGTTCACCTTAGGTAATTTTGTGTCTTATTGTTCATTGCAATTACCATAAATCTGCATATCAATAAGCGAGAACAGATGTCAGTTGTTACAAGCGCTTGCCAATCAGGTCTGTTAAAAAGTGACAGATGGGTGGTTATGGGACATTCTCATAAGGCCTATTAGCACATTCGCGGAAGTGTCTGTAGTGGGGCGCTGCTGGAGACTCCGGCTGGGGGAGAACGGCCGCTTTCCGTGGTCTAAGACGTGCACTTCCCCATTCAGGGACAGTCTCCAAGGCAAGACTCCCAGACCTCCTTCCAGTCATAGGTTTTGCAAATTTCTTCCCTCTTCTCCGCTTGTGACAGACATTCTAAGATAGTCTTCAGAAACACAGAAAGAGAGCTATTTGGTTGTTTTAAGTAAGTATTTGTATTCTATAATTTTACTGTTACTTATAAAACTTAGATCAAACGTTCTGGGAGGGAATTAGTACCAACCTCATCGAACATTTGAGGCTTAGTAACAGGGTGGTTAAGCACTCAGCTATCAACCAACCCATCAGCAGAGTTCACCAGCGGCTCCTTGGAAACCCTATGGGCTAATTTTACTCTGTCCTATAGGGACAGCTGGCAACAGGTTTGGTTTCTTTTTTCACTGATTATCACAATTACAGTGAAGCATTTTTTTTTTTTTTGCTCATTAGCAACAGATACATCTCTGTAGCCACAAATTCATAATCTGTTATTTGTTTAATAATGATTCCTCATCCTAGGAAAACAATTGCCCTAACAAAATACAACCCGCTCCTAATAAATCTGAAAGGTTTTCCAGAAGGATTTTCCTTCCTGTTACTCTCTTTGAACCCTTTCCTTCCTTCCCTCCCTCCCCTCCAATTTTAGGGGCTCTCTCTGTTATCATATATCTAAAGCTCTGACTTGTTTTGTTATTTGGTCTGTTCTCAACTGTGTAGGCAAGTCACTACATTTTGGATTTATGAAAATAGGTCTGAATGTTGTTCAAGTCTGGGGCCAACAGAGAGCTGAGGTTTTGGAGCAGGCTGACTTGGATTCAGAATCCGAATCAGCCACTAACTAGTTTGGGGACTTTGGGCAAGTCTCAGCCTCTCTCAGCTTCAATTGTCCCACCTGTGAAATGGGGCACTAACAGTCCTTATCTCATACCTAGCTGTGACCTTTGGGAACTCTGCACGCTCATCCACACTATGCGAGCACTTAGTAGTGCTGCCACTTCCCAGACTTCACTTTGCCAACTGTACTGTATGGTGACTGGAAGTATCATTACTGTCCTTTACTGTACAGTAACTTTCAGCTGTATTGTACAATAGCTGTAACCATTTTGTTAAACACCAAAATTGTGAAATACACTTCACTTGTATTTCTATCAAGGATGCTCTTTCGCCATGATACCCATTGCCACTGAGTTGATCCTGACTGTCAACAAACCTACAGGACAAGAAGAGAGTCATTGTCACAGGGTTTCCACAGAGCACCGGGTGAACTGCAACTACCAGCCTTCCAGTTAGCAGTACGCCACCAGGGTTTCCTTTGACGTGGTAGTTGTTACTAAAAAAGTGAAGACCGAAAAGCCCCCCTTCTTCCTTATCCTTCAAGAAAAATCCAGACTCTTAACTCAAACTCTCAGATGCCAAATTCTTGAGATTGCAGAAATTCACTGACCAGAAACCACAGCTGAGAGAGAAATGGATATCATTCATTAGAAGCTCTGAGAGAGGAAATACAATCAGTCATTCCAAGGGTACACCAAAAGTATATATAAAAGCACTCGGCTTATAAAAGTTTGATCCTAATCCATTTTATGCTTTTAAATCCTGTATTTAATAAAGGTTTCTCTTTTATGAAACCATAAAATACGTTTGAAGTTAATTTTGGTTTGAAAAAAAGTTAAGATTTCTTGAGGGGAAGAAAGTATATTTGATGTCTTCTTTGATTTTATTGATGCAACAACTTAGTGCCCTGTTATCTAAAATTTCTTTTTCTGTTTCAGTTTTTGGCTTTATTTTCTCCTCAAGCAGAAAACGTTTTACCTCATATAAGTGAAGCACTTTAGACTCTGGTTATAAACCTCAGTCACCTGAAGGACAGACCATTATGTTTTGAAAGCTGCTCACAACAAAATATTATTGGTTTCTGAAATGGTATTTCACTCACTTTGGTGCTAGCGTTCCAAGCTAGACTACGTGAATTTTACACCTGGAGTTTATTATATGCTGCTGTAATACAGAAAGACTGCATTGGAATTGTGTACACGCCAGCTCACACTGTATCACTGTATCAGTCACTCAACAAGCATTTTCTGATCAGGTGACGTTTGGGCTTCATGACCTCCTGGATTCCTTCAACCCTCATACCACATTGCCTCTCTGTATGACCGCATGCAAGGTGCTCTGCTGTATGTTTTGTATTTTACAAGCCCCTATCTCCAAATCCTCAATAACCCTCTCCTGAAGATAATGACATAAGTTTATGTATTTTTTGGTGTATATGCAAGGTTAAAATCAAATTTCTTCACTGAGCATTTAACTTAAGCGCCACTGGGAATATTTCCAAAAATATGACCGTGCATGTTGATTTATAAATTCCTTCTTCACTCAAAAATAGTCACAAGCATGTCTTTGTGGCAGGCACTCCCATAAGCACGGAGTTTATCAGCTGGCAGGCAATGCCCTCTTGGAGCTCACAGTAAACCACGGGGCACCGGTGAGTCCAGAGGAAGTCACAGTGTTCAGAGAGGTGAAGGAGGCAGACGAAGAAGTGAAAGGCTTTAGGGGACTACAAAGAGGCAGGGGCTGGTACATCTTCCTCTAGGAAGCAACCTCTGTTACCCAGTCAACCATGTCTACTTGACAATACTGGCCTGAACTACTGGCAAAGTGAAAAGTTGAACTCAACTTTCGAGAGAAGACAAAAGAGTAGGAGGAGATACCATTCTCCTTCACTGGAAAATAAATACCCCAAACTGTCTGCTTCAAGTACTTAATGAAGATGAGACCTGATTACTCATACAAATTAAGGGCCCCCTTTGCAGAACTACCAAGCAGACAAAGCCCTGACATCCGTATCCATCCTACTTCAAATACTCAAGATGAATGCAGAGAGCTGACTCTCTCGCATTTGACTTCCCAGCCTGTGCCGACTTCGCATGTCGAATTTAATAGGTTGGAGGTTTGAGAAGGGGATATTGTGGAAAGCCCACAGCACTTACAGAATGCTTTTAAATTAGCCATCTGCTCCATGGGGCCTTATAAGAAGGCTCCCAGATAGCCTTAGTTTTTGAATGAGCCCACAGAACATGTAAATGCTAGCATCGTGACCTGTGGTTGGCAAGGCAGAGAAGCACACATGCTTGTGACAAATGACAGGACACTCTATCTACCCAGGAAGACACACTTGGCAGCAGCCTCAGGACCCAGTGACCTCTGCATAATTCAACGGTGGGAGTGGGACAGCCTCAGGCTTCCTTTAAGGAAAGCCCCTAACTTTAGATCTGGGTGGGTCTATATCATTAGAGGAAAAACTAATCTTCCATTGGCAAAAACGGTAACAACTCTTAGCCTTTACATCAAAATTCACAATCTGAGGTTTGTTCTCTGTAAGATATAGAAAAGTCTCTGAATATCTACCTCTTTCTAGTTCCTTATACAGAATGGCAAATAAACTATTCACAATGCAAATAACAATTCAGTTTGACTCTTACCTCTTAGACTACCCTCCCAAACTGCATTCATACAGGTACTGATGATTTAACTGTTTATCATGTTAAGACATATATTTTTCCTAATAACCCCAAACCTATATTAAAACAGGAGAAGCAGGTAATGCCAGTAGACTTCAAGCTCAAAGAATAATGCAGCACTATTTTTTATTTTTTTTTAAATTGTAGGCCAATATATACTGTCAAACAAGCTCCCATTAGAGGCTGATGACTGTGAATATCCATGGGGAGAAACCTATGTGTACTCAGTGAAAGTCTTTCAAGATTGATTCAAAGTGAAATAGCAACAACAGCAAAAAAGAATCAAGAACATACATTAGAAATAAAGGAGGAAAAGGAGTTTTCATGTAGTCACAAAGAAATCTGGCTTTTATTCCGCACATTCAGGTTTCATTTCATTGATTCAGGGTGTCCTTGATTAAAACAAACTGTGTTTGATTCCCATATGCCAAAGCTGTGTTCTCCTCCTTGCCCTCTCTCCCCACCTTTCTGGAATCAAACAAGGAAAACAACTTCTAACTGTTCCTCATGGCAGGTTAATGGGCACCCGTGTTCTGATTTATTGCACATGCTGCCTTCCTTGGCACTGTGTTAAGTTAGGATAGCAGCATGGAAGGTCACACAGTAGGAATGACCTTTTACTAATCACTCCACCTCAGTTACTACTGGCATAGCTCATTATAAAAAGAAATCCTTCAATGAGCTGGCTTTCAAATACAGTCACACTTTGATTTCCTGGAACAAAGATTATACTTTCACATAAAAGCTTCTGATGCATAATTCTGTCAACTTGGGTATGAAAAGGAAAAAAAAAAGGTATCTTGTTAATTGTGCTTATTGAGGAACAGCAAAACTGTATCAAAGATAGGCCTGCAATCTTCCCTTTCATTAAAGAGGTCAGGACATTTTTATTGACTACCTATTAGGAAAATTTGAGAGGGATGTCAGTCATTTTGGCTGCTCTGGATGTGGGAATCTGGTTGGAAATCCCCCACTCATCAATCCCGTTTTAAAGATGCTGTCCAGGACACTATGCAAGCATTCACAGAACTGTTTCATAACTATTGCATAACTCCTTTCATAATGGTTATGCAAGGTGAAGGGTGGATAGGAATTCTAAGACTTAGGAGACAGACTTCAGAGCAGTTGATTCTAATTTTAACACTGCAGCTAGAAAGCTAACAGGCTGATAATTACCCTCTGTTCTCCTTTTCCCCTGCTTCTTTGGCTTCTCAACCAATCCAAACTTCAGACGACAGCCTGGTCCAATGGAAAGACCCGCTGCAGGACTTACCAGCCATTTGCTGAATGCCGCTGAACGCACCCAGGTTGCTCGAGGAGGTGGCCTGCTGCAGGAGCTGCAAACGAAAGTCGAAGTATGCTGTCAAAACCCTACTGAGAGCAAAGTAACTTCCAAATCAGATTGGGGGCAAATTCCGTGCCGTTTACATTTATACCAAGTCTGACAGTGAAGTCCGTGAACTTAATTGCTCTAAAGGCTATGTACCTCACTGCTGCATATCATTACTGTCGCCTTCAAAGTCCTCCCTTTGGGAAGCCATGCACTCATGCCAATGCCTAGTTCACCCTTCAGAGCAATTTTGGAACTCTTTCTGGAATGGCCATTGTGCACAGCGGCAAGTTCGTGAACTTAACTGTCTAGTTGTCTGTGAGGGAGTTTTCAGCCAGTAAACAGCTGTATTGGAACACCCTCCCTACTCATCTCATCTGCCCCCCAAAGACTTTTTACCTGAAGATAAAGGAAACACTGAATGGATGACATTCAGGGCATCATGAGTAATACAACGACAGCTCTGATGGCCGTTCCAGAGAAAGAATTCCAAAATTGCACTGAAGGGTGGACCACGTGCCGGCATCAGTGCACAGCTTCCCAAGGGGAGCACTCTGAAGGTGATGGTAGTGATGTTCAGCAATTGAGATATGGAGCACTTTTCCTAGGATGAGTTCCCAAACTTAAATGGCAGACCTTGTATAGCTGATTGCGGTTGCCTATTGACGGAAGGTTCCCAGAGTTGGGGCTGTAAATCCATATAAATGTCTAATCTCTATTACAAAACATAGACACTAGGGAAACTCCATAGCACTGCTCTTTTAAAACAATTAATCAATTTACTCTTTTTAACAACCAGGTGTTAAGTCTATTGAAACCGACAAAGTGTGACTAATTATCTCTCTCTGTAGTTTAGTAGTTACCATAACTCATCTCTGTCAATCAAGGCACATTCCCTATATCTCTTCTCATTCCCCTTCTAGTTCAGTGTCCTGTATCCTTCATTAGAAGCACATGGATTCACTCTTAGGCTGACAGAAAAGTCACAGTAACTGTAGACATGAACAGATCTATTCATAGCTGTGTAGTTATAGCCGTAACTAGATGGCCAAGAAAACAGTCATCCATTTGAAGACAGTCTTCATTGGAAGAGAGATGCATATGATTTGTTAAAGCTTGGAAGAATCTAGTGTCATGTACATTGAAGCAGTATAAATGTTGGAATTTTTTTAAAAAAATTAAAATGACCAGTAAGGTACATGTGAAGAAGTTTCTGCATTTTTTCCCTAGTACTTACTAAAACAAATTTTTTTTTCCATGTACAGTCAGTGAGTACTACATGGCAAAAATAGGCTGGGTCCTGTGTTACAAATCTACTTGTCCAGCTGGGTCAAATTACAGGTTAACTTTGGTGGGAACAGGAGCCTACTAGACTAATTGATTAATTTACTGATACTTTTTTTTTGGTAGGGTAGATCAATACATTATTCCTGGGTGTGTGTGTGGTGGTGGGGGGGACAAGCATATAGTTGTCTCCTATATTTGAATGTACATGGATATTAAAAAGCATCCAAAATCCAAATCCATTGATACTGAGTCCATTCTGACTCATGGCACCCCCCAAATATATTACTGAAAATGTATTATGGTACTATGTACTCAGGAAGAATATGATGAATTAGCTTTTAAAAATAGGTGTCAGAATTTACCTAGAGTTCCACAAAATGTAACATGAGAGAGCAGTATTGTTCCTTTGGGCAAGAAAAGGTTTCTTCGGTTTAATAAGAAAAAAACTCTACAATTGGATCGGACTCAAAAATGGGCAGCTATCAATTAACTTGAAAGCACACAGTACAGCAAAGTATCACTGGCTGATAAAGGTATGTCTTAGGTTGAGTGAAATTAGGGGCTTACTGTTAAATGTTATTAAAACAGAAAAATGCCTGTAATGTTCACACTCATCCTTCTCGACAACTTGGAATATATTACCTAGGTGTTACATACTTGTATATACAGAGAGGGAGAAGGAGAGAAAGAGAAAGAGGGCGGAGCTAGGGCTTAGCAATTTTGATAGAAACATATTATTTGGTTTGACTTTCTGCATTTCTCATTCTTATGTGCTTGGAATCCCTACTTCCCCTTTATATTAGATATTTTTAAAAATCAAAGCTAAGTAAAATTAAATTAGCTTTTAAGATATTTTAGAGAATTAATAATACCTATTGAAATAAGTGGAAATACTTGGAGTGTCATTAAACCATCACCCAGGATTACTGCCATAGAACATCACTCTCCGGTGATCCAGGGTCAGAATCTTTCCTTCAGTACAGAGGTAGGGATGCCTTAGAGGTCAACGGCCCTTCCGAAGAGATGGATTTCTAATTTCTGTATCTAGAGGTTAAAGTGTCAGGATATTGGGAGAATGAGCACTCAAGAAGATGCAATTGGAGTGAGGATAACTGGGAAGAGATGTACCACATATTCACATACAGGAGACAAGTGCTCAGACATTATTAGAGGCAGTCCCTGGGCTTATGAATGAGATCTGTTAGTATGTCTTTAAGAATCTGTAGGTTGGTTAGACCAGGTACATACAGTTCATACGTAGCCTTACCTCAGTGCAAGAAAAATCCTGAGGCCTTTCCCATGATTTAATAGTTACAAGCGCAGCAAGTAAGGGTGACTATGAGGAAGAATTTCATGTAGGGGTTGGACTGTATCCAAGTGAGGGCAAATTTACATAACACTAAAAAGCGAGCAGGAGTCTTCTATAAGTCAGCCGCTCATAAGCTGAGGATGGCCTGTATAGAACGCCATACCCATCTTCAGCATTACCGTGGTTGGGAACAGGGCTGCCGAGGACACGCCGACCAAGGCACTGGTGAAACCTGCAATTCGGGCAAAACATCTGTAAACGGGAAGATGGACCAGGAGGCCCCTTGCTAAGTGAGGGTGGTCTGGAAAAAAAGATCCACTGCAGTGCCCATTCAGTGTCCCTAACAGTGGCCTTTTTCCATTCTTATAGCTTCTCCTACACCGCCCCGCCCCCGGCCCCAGCCCTGGCTTTAGGCACTCAGTTGGAAAAGATTTTGATGATCACACTCAATATGTCTTCCTTCTAAAAGGGTATTCCTTTGAATGGAGATCCAGATCTTAAGCCATTTAAAAAACCTCCTGATGGTTGTGGATACAAACTAGAAAGTCAGAAAGAATACTCTGGAGAGGGGGCAGGGAGGTTTTCTTTTCTCTCCTAAATACACACCACAAAATGACCCACTAACTATGACATTCACACAGCTGGCTTTGACTTGCACTTCTGTCAGAAGGCAAGAAGC
Organism: Heterohyrax brucei; assembly: GCA_028571685.1. Classification (NCBI taxonomy): domain Eukaryota; kingdom Metazoa; phylum Chordata; class Mammalia; order Hyracoidea; family Procaviidae; genus Heterohyrax; species Heterohyrax brucei. Next base: position 48,847,641 of record CM053142.1, read on the forward strand.
AGCAGGGGATTCCAGCTACACTGCAGCTGATGGTCCAGGGGCCTTGGAGTTCCCCTGGGAGCATGGCCCCTGGCCCTGATGCTGCCCCTATCCATAAATCATAATGGTGGTCAACTCTTTGGACAGGAATGCATTGGACTTGGTGACAGAGAGTGACCATATCATGTGTGCACTTTATGGTTCTATGCAACTATAGGGTGTCGTCCTGCTGACCTCTTACTGGAGGCAGGGGAGTGGGTGGAGAGGAGGGGATAGGAGATTGTTGGGAGGATAAGACATGCATGGAGTAGAGAGGAAGAGTGTGCTGTCACTGGGCAGGGAGAGCAGTGGGAGCTGCATATAGGTGGGCACACAAATTTATATGGGAATGTACATTTTCATTTAATCATAATAAAAATAAAAAAAAAAGAATTGCCATCTTCCTCGGAGTACAGACTTACCGATGACTGTACTTTTCAGGAGATCAAGGAAGTGAATAAAGGGATAGGTTCTCTTTCATTTAATTCTCTCAAGGCTTGAAATACTCTTAAAAAGGAATGTGTAACAAGAAGAATGAGCAGTTTCTAAAGGAAAAAACTGGTTGATAATACAATGTGGAAGAAAAGTGAGGGAGAATAAACAAAGGTAAGTTTTAGGCTTGAACTCACATTGTGAGAGTGTGGGAATGGAGGTGGATACCAAGGATGAGACTTTAAAAATATATGCAGAGAAGTTAATATTTAGCATGAGCTACAGCCAGGGAAAAACGCTAATCATTCAGATTTTTAAAAAAGTGGTATTCAATATAAAAAGATCAAAGAAAGGATACTCTTCGCAGTAGTGGGTGTCAGTTATGAGAGGACAGAAGAAAACCGTAACCATGTAACTTGTATGCTGTCTCCATGTTCCTTATCAAAGCGAGTGAACTTTAAACTGAAAGCTGAGCAGACGTGGGATAAGAAACTGAACAGGACAGAACACAGTAAAGTCTTATAAAAATGTTTTTGTAAGTGGAATGGCTTGCACATGTGATCCAAGAAATATGTCACATACTGTCGTGAGCCATCAAAGATGTGAGAGGTACTAGAAGGATGGGGATGGCGTGTGAGTCTTGATTTTCAAAATGGTATGGTGGGCCGTTAGAGTCTCAGAAACTGGGAAAGGGGAACTTGACCTCAGTCTCTGATTAAAAAAAAAAAAATCTGGTATACATGATGAAGCAGATGGTCTGTGACCACTTGACAAGCACGAGTTCGTGAAAAATTATTGTTAAGCTAGATTCATTTCTTTTATAAACAAAAATTCTGAGTGACAGATGAAGAGAAACACATGGAACCACATTTATAGGTTTTAGCTCTGACAAAATCTCTCCTGATGTCTGAGGATCAGGCAGAGAAAAGGCTAGAAGATGAGCGTGAACTTGAACGATGCTTCCATCAACGCCTCATTCATAACCAAACAAGTACTGAAGAGCTATTACATACCAGAACTCACTAGGCACTGGGCCTGGGTGGCTAAAAAGATAAACATTGTCATTATGTGCCCTCAGAGAATCTGTGAGGAAGCAGCAAAGTAAGAGGAAGAGCACATGCAGAAGGGCTGACATCCCCCTGGCCACCAGCAGCAGTACTGTCTTGGGTAAGGTAATATAACCTCTGTAAGCCCCCCTCACATCATCTGTCCAAGTGGGATAATCTCATCTTTCAAGGTGTAACCAGTTGCCATCAAGGTAACTCTCACTCAGTGCTCCACAGGGTTTTCAAGGGCTGATCTTCTGGAAGTAGAACACCCCACAGGCTTTCCAAGGAGTAGCTGGTGGATTTGAACTGCTGACCTTTAGGTTAGCAGTCAAGCTCTTATGTCACCAGGGTTCCTTCAAGGTATTAGTGAGGATTGTTTGACAAAATGCTCAGCATATGCTGTTTCTGCTAGGTAGTAAGGCTGATAGATGATTCAGTCTTGAGAAAAACCCCCACCTATTGCTGTCGAGTCAATTCTGACTCATAGGGATCCTACAGGACAGAGGAGAGCTGCCCCACAGAATTTGCAAAGAGAGCTTGGTGGATTCACAATGCCAATCTTTTGGGTCACAGCCATAGCACTTAACCACTATGCCACCAGGTTTTGGTTAGCAGCTGTAGGATTTAACCACTGTGTCCCCAGGGTAGCCTCAACCTGGAGTGGTACAGTTCAAACAAAATGACACAAGTAGGACATGAAACACATAAATGACAAATATGCAGAGGCTGGAATAAAAAGGCACAATTTCCTAACATGAAATGACATCAATAAAATATGTAGTCCAGCATTTTGGTTCCAAAGCAGCAAAACACATTTGGGTAGAATGGTGTAACAATAGTTGAGGCACAGAGAATGCAAGCTTTGTGGAGTACTAGCTGCCTTCCAGTCCACATGTGACATGGCTCCTGAAGATGCCGTTCTCAGGCTACGTAAGATGTGAATTTCACACTGGGGATCACTACTCTGTCCTGATTAGATCTGACTAAAGGAACTGTCTTACATTCTGGTCACTGGATTTTTAATAATTTTAATAACTATATTGACAAAGTGACATGGGTAGCACAAAAGAGAAAGCAAGCAAACAAACAAAACCCGAGACAGAGAGAATCTAGAGATCATGAAATGTAGTGTGTGGGATTCAAAGAACTGGCCTACAATAGGATCTTGTTTTTTGTTTTGTTTTTAAATACACGAAACACATACTTGATTTCGTCAACAAAGTTCCACCACAAAGACCCAGAAACACTGAATGAAAGTTACAGAAGATTTTAGTTGAGGGACTGACATGGAATGAACTAACCCATGCGGCCGTGAACCCTTCAACCCAGTAGTATAAAACCTGTTGCCGTTTAGTCAATTCTGACTCACAGTGACTGTAAAGGACAGGGTAGAATTGTCCCACAAGCTTCCAAGGAACGCCTGGTAGATCTGAATCGCCAGCCTTTTGGTTAGCAGGTATAGCATGTAACTACCACTAAGTCAGCAGGGTTTCCATACCCAGTAGTACAAATACTGATAAATAATCATCCACCAGGCATGCCGCAGATGTATGAGATGCTGAAGGAGAGCTGATCCCCCTTCTAATCCAGGGTTTTACGATGCCTCTGAAATACTGGTTAGAAAACTGAGTTAGCCTTAGGAGACTCTGTTTGGCTTACATCAGGCAAGAATTAGTCTAATTATCATGCTAATCAATTTAACTTGAAAAAATATTCTGGATAAACAGTGATTCAGCAGTTTCCTAAGATTCAAAATGTGCCCCAAATGAATTCTTTAGAGTACTTAGACGGACAGCAGATCTTAAGAGTTTCAGTGTGTCTGTCTCTCCCGGCGACATCACGTTGATTTTCTCAAGCACTTACCGCCAGGTACTGCGGGGTGAGTCCGCCCAGACCTGTCAGGTTCCCCCAGGTGGCAGTGTTGAGCTGTTGCATCTGCTGTGCAAGCTGCTGTTGGAGGCGCCTTTGCTCTTTGTCCTTCTGGGTATCAGCAAACTTCACCACGATAGGTGAAGAGCAGCCCTGTGGTCAGACACATTGGAAAGTGAAGAGGGGAGTTACAGCCTGGTTGAATCCTCTCAAGATACTCAATCAGCACTGGATCTATCTTTCTTAAGTATGTCGGAGCACATAGAATGGTCTGGAATCGTTTTAAAAAGTGGTTTGATATTCCTTCTTCTTCTCTGAATAGTACCACCAACAGAAAATTCCAGAGAGTATCTTTGGCTTCTTTGGGGATCTGGTGGTCGGTGAAGCCATTTGCTTTCTTGTTCTGATTTATTAAACTGCCTCTCTTTCTCTCTTCATGTATCTTCCTTCAACCTTTCCAGGTCCTTCTCAGAGACAATAGACCTTATCAATGTTCTTTAATTAAGCTTCATGGTTCACTTGTTTTTTAAAGATAGATTTGTCTCTGTGTGTCTCCCTGTTTCCACATATGAACAGAAGACAAAAAGGGGGTGAAATTGTAATGGGAATAAAAAAAATCTGATTTATTTTTTATTCTTTCCAATTTTCAGTTATGAATTATTGAGCTTTAGACCTGATGAGAATCATATCAATCCTACAATAATCGAGAGGTGAGATGAGGCTTTTGTTTTAGGAATGTGAAGGTAGGAGATACTGAGAGAACACAGGCAGCGATTAAATTAATGGTCCACATGTTTTCAGAAAGATCTCTCTTCTTCTTTCCAGAGCTCATCTACTCTACCCACAGCCCCCAGAGCTTCCTGCAAACCAAGAAAATCAGAAGCACATTCCAGTCAAAGAAGATACATTAAATGACAGAAAAAAGATTCTACTTGGTTTCTTTCCCTAATGAATCTCATCATGTTAGGAGTTTCTTTCAGTTTTCATTTCCTTTAAAAGGCAAGGAATAGGGGTAGCAGAGGAGAAATGGACAAGGACTGTATGATGGGATAAATTCATGTTTGAGACAGATAAAGTCATTTTAGGGGTGATAATGATCCAGCTCCTCAAGTACAAGGCTTCCTTTCAAAAGCCTTTTAAACATTTGCCATTTGGTAAATACTCAGCAGAACACCCCTCCTCTCCTCCCCTAGTCTTTCCTCTCTCTTGGTATGGCTTGGCTACACATTTCCTTACAATTAAAGCCATTACATTTTGCTGAGGTAAAAAGAAGTAATTCCGCCCAAGTGATTAAATAAAAACTTTTATTGAAACTCAGCACATTAACATAGTGCTCTGTCTCTTCTCTCAGAAATTTTCTACTCCTATTAAGGGAGCTTTGCCTTTTTCTTCTCGTTGGGTCATTTTCTCTCCTAGAAAACAAATTTGCATATCACCTTGGGTAGTTACTGGTGATATAACCAAATACCTGAGGCTCTGACATTTGTTACTGCAAAACAATACCTGAATTTGAGCAAAACGTGAGAAAAACAAGGTGACGGTTGGAGTCCTGACCTTCCAGCACGTCAACCTGCGGTTCAGGTAGCCACCATAAAGACTGTTAAATGTCAGTAATCACATAAAAATAGTAACTCTATCATTTTTAAAATCTGTAATTCATTTTTCCTTATTTGCTCCATATTTTAGCACATCATCGCTTTAGGGAGCAAAACATTCTAAAAGTGGAAATAACATACAGACGGTGATTTGTATGGAAAAGAGCTGTTACTATTGCATTACATTAGCTCTGTAACAAATGGTAATGTCTCCTCCTGACTTATGTTTACTGCTGTTTTGCTCATCCATAAATTAAAAAAAAATATATATATTGACATAAAAGCAGAAAATTAGAGCAATGACTGTAGCTTTTAAAGGACTTTTTAAAGCAGTGAAGTAGAAAAACATAATAAGAGAATGGAGGAAAGTGGAGAAATAGAAGGTACAATATAAAAATTTTTTCTAAGACCTTCTTTGAAACGCAAATATTCTCATGCTTTTGTATTGAAATCTCTTAGATAACACATCTTAGCCTAAGATGGAAATCAGAATCCTGAAAATAATATAACTGGTTAAAAAAGAAAAACCTTCAGATGTACAATTAATAGGCATCACATAGCCTCTTCCGCTTCAATGTCAGGTTTTAAAAACTAAACAGGAAATTTAAGTGTTTGAAGGCCTCATTGTTTAAACATGGTTGTTCAGGTTGAAAACAAGTATATTGAATTCATTTGTTAAGGATACTGTTAACAAGGAATCACACATTTCTTCTGAATACATACACCCCAGTCTCTATAACCCATTCTTTCTCATATGAGAGCATCTTATTGCCTTGGTCCTGGTTCATTCCCAGTTCTGCTTTATGGTCTCGAGCTCTCTTGCTACAGTAATCCAGGCAGACCTGGCTCCATCCAGCGGCATTCTCTGTGGTTTCACTTGGGGACGATGGGCATCAGTCAGGGTGGAGACTTGCCCTTCCCCATAGCCAACTAACATAGCTGAAATAATTTAGGTTAAAATTTCTCCCAGCTGAGTGAGACCAATTTGTGTACAAAATCACTAAATTACAGGAAATAAAATAATTAAAGAATGAAACACAGATGGAAGGTAATAATACAGGTAAAAAGATATTTTTTTCCCCCAACAACACTTCATTTGAATCTCCCAGTCGAAACGTAGCAGGAAATTAGGCTGATCCACAGTATTGGAGCAGACTACGTTCAGAGGAAAGGGAGCACAAACATTGTCACATATACAACTACATGTTATGCAGGATTGGATATTTAGGTATTTCAAATCCTGCTAATCATTTCCTATCATGGGTGATTTTCACCTGCACTTGCCTTCAGGTAGGGGGTGTGAGTGTCTTAAAAATGCATTGCACTGAAAGGAAAACACAGTGATTATATAAGATATGTTAAGAATATCAAAGTCAAATGAATGTTTGAAAAAGACAATAGGCTTTGCAATGCTGATATCACAAGTCAGAAGTACAGTAAACAGTTAATGACTATGCCATGCACACTCCTTTCCCCTCCCTTGCCACCCACCTTTTGACTCACTATAAAAAAAGTTGCCCACAAAAACATGACGCGTAACAATCACTTAACTCCCAGCATGCTTTGGGAGATGCAGCATTGCAAAAAACAAACAAAAAAGAACCCCAACAAAACGCGGGGAGGAAGAAAAGAAGCTCAAACAGTTAAAGAAATTCTGCACATTAAATAAAATTGAAAATATCTGTTTTTTTTTCCCAAAAAGTAAAACATAGCTTCAATATAACACTACAAGGCCACCTCCAGAAATGATCACCTATACACAAAGATACAGTATACATGATACAGCAGAACATGCACTCCCAAATGATTCCATGAGACAATACAGAATAAATAACATCATATCACTCTCAGAATGCTTTTGTGCAAAATTCTGAAAGGCCATGACCCGAATCACAGACTAACAGTAGAGAGACATCTACCTATATCTGTGGGTGGAAATCTATACCAGTATATTCATCTTGCCCTAAAGTCACTATCTCTCATTAGGAGACCAAATTTGAGCCTTTATGCATCTTTATTATTGTCCACTTTTGGAGATGGTGATAAATCTAATTTCTGAGTGGTGATAAGTCTAATTTTCATTTATAAATGAACGTTTTCACTGGTTAAACAAAACAGGAGAAGTCATCTTTCTCCAAAATTTCTGATGTAAAGAGCACAATTCTTTTTGACTAGATTAAAGATAACATGACCCCACACAAAAGACCGTGTGGTTTAGTGCAGGGCAAGCTGCAATTTGGGGTGGGGATGTTTAGGTCTAATCTGTACCCTTCCTGGGGTAGAGAATGTATTTGATGCTTTAGTTACAGAATGACACTTAGTTTAAATTGCACCACGACTTTATAGACTTTATAGTGCAAGGCTTGTGTTGCTGCAACAAAAGGCTCAAAAAATATCCATAGAGCAAGTGGAAGGTTTGACTAAATGCATTTCAAGTCATTAGGGGAAAAATTCAGAGAGAGGAGGAGAGGGAAAGAGAAATTTAAAACAGAGAAAGAGAGACAGAAGGAAAGAGAGAATATGAATGAGAATGAATATGAATGAGTGAAAAGAAAGATGGTGAAAGTTTAAATCTGTGATTGTCATGTGAACAATCCACACAGGAGAGAATTGCTTTACCATTCCCCATCATTTGCACAAAGAAAACAAAGAAAGGGCAGATGATACAGTACCTCCATGGTCTGAGACTGATGCATGGCTTTGATTGCATTCTGTGCCATTGCCCTTGTAGAAAATGTGACAAACGCACAGCCTGTGGGAAACAAGGGGACAGGGAGCAGGAAAGACAAAAAACAACAAGACAAAAGGGTTGGACGCTTGTTAAACCAACACAGTCTACGAGAACTGCCACAAGACGACACTGTTCTCAGTAGTACATAAAAATAAACAACTTCTCTCTTTGGTTTTATATTATTTTGCTTTTTATTCACAGTGCTGACTTGCTAATCTGACCAAAGCAGAAAGATTTATTTATTAGTTTATTTTTTTTAATGGAGAGTCAGGGAGGAAGTTGGGTACTCTTTTAGCCACAGGGTTTGAAATTGCCAAGATCTAGTCTGCATTTTGCAGAATAAAAAGTTGCTATTTTACATTTTCTCCTCGGATGATCGTCTTTACTTAGGGCATCCACACATTCGGGCTCTGTATTTCAAATTTCATCCTTGAATTTTAAGAAGAAATTATTAAAATCCTCACACCAAGGGCAAATTAGCAAATAAATTTCAAGAGCTCAAAACATCAGCAAATAAAATCTAACATACACACATGTCTATCTGATCTCTTCTGGGTAGCTAACAAATCTATACATATAAGTTGATGCTATTCAAGCACAAACAAATATACCAATACTGTACAGGCTATTTAGTAATTACTGTTAGTCAAAACAAATGCTCTTTTACACTGAAAATATTTAACAGGGCTTATGAAACTGAAAAATTGGTATCAGTCTTTTTATTGGTATAAGATCTTCACGACTTTTGAAAGTTGCAACTCTCTCAGGTGTGCCAGAGATTTAGCCAAGAGATTAACATATGCAACACACTGTACATTTCTCTGAATGTCTACTGTGCGACCTATAAAACTTCCCATTTTTTCCCCTTGTACTGTAAAACAACCAGAATGTATAGCGCTTGTTCCTGCGTCTTGTACCAGTGTTGGCCACCACGCAGGTCACCGCTCCAACTACACGGCTCATTGCCTTTTTCCCTAATAAAAACATTGCCTTCTGAAATTTACATTTTATTCATCATTCACCCTTGGGCTTCTTGGAGAAAAAGACTGTGAAATTAATGCAGATTCAGGCTGATTTTATAATAATACCACAGCACACTAAAAGCTTAGCTAAAGCAACAGAGAGTTACTTATTTATGATCTCTAATGACTTTAAAAGTGCATTGATTTTCAGCTTCTTTAGCCTTGCACAGTTTGAACTTAGGTATCAGAGAATAATTTAGTGTTCCACTCAATTTCCTCAAAACATTATTATTATTACTACTTAAAAGATTTCCAAATGAAGCAGATCTAAGCACTGAGGGGCTGAAGCCCATTGTCAATGCTGAGTGGATGCAGGAAAGCGGAAGTCTGACATCAACAATATGGTACCGTTGCCCCTGTGGCCAATAAGCAACATAAAGTGTTCTACATTCAAACAACCCGCAGATTGTTTGGTTTTATGTAAATCCATTTGTGAGGCATGAAAAGATAGTTTCTTCTTTTGCTCTGTGTGTGTACCTGATGAGATTATCAAGTCAATACTGTCTCAGCACCTTTTAATTGAACAGCATTCAGAGAAAGCAGTGCCTGCCCATCACCCCCACAGCACAACGACATCCAGTCATGAAAGTAAGTCAATGCATTTGGTGCATCACGCTGTCATTTTTAACACATATTTCTCATACAAATTCATCTCACATTCCCCTCCTTGTTAAGCTGGGTCCTTAGAAAGCCTGAATGAAGTCTGCCTTGCTATGACTGCTGAGTTGTTTCATATAGTTCTCAGACAGAATAGCAGCAGGGGAAGCTTCCTATTTAAACACACTGCCTGCACCTACACTGTCTGTAGCTGTTGTCCTCAATAAAAGAACTGAGTGGCTTTCGATAAGGTATCTAGACAATGTGTGCAACAGAATAAGAGACAACTGACAGTATCTCTGCTGAGCTCCCAAATTTATACCATCCATTTCAATGTAGCATCTTTTCAAAAACAGTATGATTATCATCATTACTAATAGAGCAAATAACACCAAGAAATTTTGACTTTGCCATTTCTTAATGTGAAACAACAGCGGAGGCTAACACCAATCATCTAATGGAGATATATTTGAAGCCATGTGAAACCAATACTAACTCTGCTTTTAATAGTCAAGAAGATTGTTTCATCCACTTCATTTGCTCTTATTATCCAGGAACATGTGCCAACCTGACAGTTTCCAAATGGACGTTAAGAATGCATAAAAAACATGTAAAGTATCAACAAAAATCAGCAATGCACCGTTTATGCATTTACCGCCATTCCATACAAGCAGAACTGGTGTCAGCTACTTAGTGAGAAATAGAGAGCGATTAACAGGTCTCCAAAGAAAAATATTAGCAGTAGAACAATGAAATTATCATCTCTCTATAAACTCGAACCGTTGCCCTTTCCTCTATGAAACCTGTAATTAAAAGTTCAACTGATGTTTCTAATTACGCTATCCTTGCCCCATCCAAAAGACGATCTGACAAGTCCGATGACTTCTTTAACCTTTTTGTTCTGTTGGCACTGGTGCAGCAAGAGAGAAGCTGTCTCCTTAGGGGCTTCTGTCAAGTTCTGTACTGTGTGCCGTGTTGAATTACTTAAGAGGGAAAATTACTGTGTCATTTACAGAGAAGGAGTACATGTTGAAAAATCTCATTCTCTCTGCCATTCTGGGTGAAGTTAAGCAACCTTAGAACCAACTTATTTCTTCAACTGGTGACTTTGTTAACCTTTGTAATCTCTCTCAGAACAAGAGGTGATTATCCAGGCAGTCCTAGGCTAGGTTTTAATTTTCGTGCCAACACAAATGAAAGCACAGTGAGCAACTTTGGGATTAGGTCCTGACTCAGTAGCTTTACACTCACAGATACCACCACCACCCACTGCTGTCAAGTTAATTCCAATTCATAGTGACCCTAGAGGACAGAGTAGAACTAACTGCTCAATAGAGTTTCCAAGGAATGCCTGGCAGATCTGAACTGCCAACCTTCTGGTTAGCAGAAGTACCACTTAACCACCACACACCCATCAGGGTTCACTCACATATGGTCACCTAAACTCCTGCCATCAAGACTGGCTCATTGCTTGGTCTCACCAGCCAACCAGAAGTCTTCCCATTGGACAGGAATAACTCATGTCCTAATGACAGTCACTCTCCCTACTAAAAACAGCTCCTGAGTCCAGTGGAGTTCAGTGTGCCTTCGACAGTGAGTTTGGAGGGTCACCTCTTCACCTTTCAAGATTGTTACATACCATGTGCTGCCTCAGCAATTATCTGGCTAGTGATCAAAATGTTGAGGAAACTAGACTGGGGAAGAAAAGACAGGTACTAAAATAATGAAGCCACATTTCTTTTGGGGTAGGTAAAATAGCATGGGCATTATTGCCTTAAAATCTCCAGGTAGAAGCAAAAACAGCAAAACACATCTGTAAATGTGGCCAATGTGTAATTTACCTGGCAATTATTTATTGTCTCCACTTTCAGAATGACAGAGATTGCGAATAGAAATGAAAGGAGATGAATTCTTTGTATTTCAGTGAGGCTGCCTTCTCGCTACTAAAACAGATAAGTGATTGACTAGGGAAAGGTTTCTCAAAGTAATTTCCTCCTACAGACAGGATCTAAGGAAAGCATGCAGCCCTGTCACAGAGATGATTCTGGAACACATCTATTATACTTGTCATTTCAAATGAAAGGATATCTTAACTCAGGTGTTCTACCTTTTCGCTGCTGCAAGAAAATTTGGAGAGAATGAGGTGAATCCTTGCTCCACACCAAAAAAAAAAAAAAAAAAAAAAAAAAAGAAGAAGAAGAAGAAGTAGTCCAGGCACTTTTAAAGCATGGTAGAAGGCCAGGGCATCTTGCTTTTCTGCCACTTCTTTGAAAAGTGGTGCAGCATGAAGGAGATTTCAGTCCATGGAAAACTTGCTTATAAATTCATATTCAGTCAAAGAAAGATCTTGATCCAGTCATTTTTCCTCACCATATCTTTTTAGCAGTGGAAGAGTTTATTAAAAATATACTACAAACACAATGTTGTGGCATAAAATACTTTAATATCCCATCCCCCGTGTTGGGTTACTTTGTTTAAAATTGGCATGGGAAGATAACTCACCTATGCCACCTGAGCTAAGTGCAGATTTGAACATACTTAAGACCTGGCAAAATTTTATCACTGAGATGAGCTTGGAAGATTGTATTCAGAACAAGATTTCAGCTTTACAAAATGCAGTCAAGAGTCTGGGGATGGGTGTGTGGGCATCCGATAAACGTTTCCACATATCTGAACACTCAGACACTGTGTGGGCAAAGCTCCAGTGTTGTGATCAAAACTGAGTTCTCTCCGTGTACATGTTTTAAAAGTCAAATGCCAAAGCCCTGTACAGATACAGCACAAACACATGAGGACTTAATGGCTAAATCCAGTCTTTGCTTTCCAACATCCCTGAAAATATTGCCAATTCATTTTTCACGGGTTTTGGCAAGAGAATGTTGGAACCCCATAAATGCAGGTGAAATATTCTTAAACAAGCAGAAAGTTACCTTAAATGGCAGTGAAGATTTGACTATAGCTTATGGGAAAGAAAAAAATGAAGTAAACCTCTTCATTATCTATGAGTTACAGATATGCAGTTACTAAGGTCCAGAAAACTCTGTCAAGTGTTCCCAAGAGCCAAGTCTGACTACAGGATTATGGGTAAGTGAGAGCGAATGCACTGTGGGAAATCGACATGCTCAGGTGACACTGTCAAACCAGTGCCTTGGCTTAGAAACCTCAACTTTAATTCTGAGAGCAAACACCTCGTCTGTGTGGGCTTGCAGTCCCCGGCTTGCTTGCTCAGTCAAAGCCCACACAACCTCCACAGGTTGAGCACTATTACCAAAGGATTGGAGTATCAGGAAGTTGCTCGAAAACATCTCATTATCACATTTTCCAAAACAGCAAAGACAGCAGAATGAGTTACTGCCCCAAAGGGGGAACACACATCTTCAGCGGTAAGCATACTGTCTCAAGGGGTCCTTGGGTGGGGCAAACTGTGAAGCACTTGACTACTGGCCCAAAGGCTGGCAGTTCCAATCTATGCAGAGGGACCTCAGTAGACAGGGCCTGGCCGCCGGCTTCTGAGAGGTCACAGCCAGGAAAACTGCAATGGAGCAGTTCTAGTCTGTACTCGTTGGGATGGCCGTGAGTCAGAAGCGACGGTATAGTAATCAACAGTAACAACAAGGCTGCCTAAAGCAATGAAGAGTCCTAATACATGCTGAGTGGCTTCAATGTGCTTGCCAGATGCTAGCCGTTTCCTATGTACAGAATCCCGACAATTTCCCGAGGGTGTCTGTCCCGGAATGTGGCACAGAGCTAGGTCTGATGAGTAATGATGAGACCTTTTTAAATATTCTTTCATGCCTATATGTAGATCATTATTTAAAAAAAGAAAAGAAAAACAAGACAGTGATTGTAAATGGAAGTCTGGTAGGTCTTGGCATGTCAAAAACTATCAGTCTTGCATGTGCAAGAGTCTGCGACTCTGATGCCTGATTACTATGCCTGGAGAAACAAAGCCTAATACCTATTAGGGACGAATTAAAACTACTGATATGGCAGAGAGAACATTATATTAGAAACCTGTGGGAAGTCACTACACTAATTGTCTCCTTTGTCTTGATTCTTGTAGCTGAACTGGACAAAAGAAAACAGTGAACTGCTCAACTGCCCTGTTACTCATCCTAATCAAATTGTTTACTATTATTATTATTTTTATTAAATACTGTCTGCCCTGGTTAGTAGTAGAAGGTACTCTTCATAGCAGCCCAGCTTTCAGCTAACGGAATTTATATTTATTTATAGCTGAGCCAGCAACTGGCATATCAAGCAGAAGTGCTGAGTGCTCTTTCTCTGCAGTGCCCACTAATGGTAGGTATTTATTAATATTTGATCGAAAACAGCAATTGTTTAATAAAAGCAAAATAGCGGCATGAAAGAGAATTGTTCTTTTAATGGACGTACTGATTTAGGAGAAGTCCCCCACACTCAGGACTCCCTGGGTCCTGCTAATTGGAAACCACACCACTGCCTGTCTTTATATTTCAGAACAAATAGTTATCAATGAGTATTTTCTTATTTGCAATAGGGAATTCTCACCCATTCACCAGAAATTACTATTCTGTTTTTTTAAAAATAAAAAAGGCTGAAGGAGTACTCTCCTCTTTACACTGAGCCAGCATTTGCATAAAATATTGATGACAGTGTTCCTATAACTTGTTTCAGAAGTAGGCTGCTTTCGGTGTCAAGTGCTGGTTAATCAACCAAATGGCAGAACATATTATCCAAGTTCTCTTGTGAAGTACTGTATCCTGCTCTTTCCTATGAGTTTCGCTGCTTTAAAATCTTATGTGCAGAAATAACTACTGTGGGCTCAAAAAACCCATTGCTGGTGAGTCAATTCCGACTCACAGTGACCCTACAGGACAGAGCATAAACTGCCCCACAGAGTTTCCAAGGAATGGCTTGTGGATTTGAACTGGTTAGCAGCCATAGCAGTTAAACGTTACTCCATCAGGGTTCCCACGGATGTGCAAGGAGCTGTAAATGTTCCAGGCAGCAATGCTACTCCTTACTGTCCCCACTGGACAGGTGGAGAGAGACACAGGGCCATTTCATACATCGGCCAATCCAAGCAGAGGGAGGGCAGGAATGGAGCATTCACAGTTCACATTCAAAGTCTGTCTACTAGACCGCGCATGAGGTACGCTTACACAGAAAGCTATCAGTATTTAATGAGTCCTTGTGAGAAAGGCAGGGCAGATATGGACTCAAACTTGACATTCAAGGCTCCTCTAGACCAGGCATGTTGTATGTTTATACAGAAAACCATCACATTATGATTTGTTATGATTTGTCATTTACAAATACGGAAACTGGGGGACAGAGATAGGAAGATGAATTGACTGAGGTTACATTTCATGTCAGCATAACTTGGGGTCACAACATTATATTACACTGGGGTTACTACATTATATTACATTGGCATCACTGACTTCTGTGCCACTATGAATTCCATCATGGTGAAGTCAAGGCCCTCCTTTCTGTCTTTCCTTCAAGCTACCCTTCGGGGAAAAGGAAAATGCAGTGATAACACAGAAGTGCTACTGACAAGAATTACAGGAGAGAATAGTGATTTTAACTTTAAATCAGCAGCAGAAAAGAGATTTAAAAAATATTACCATGTCTTCCCTGCATCATTTATTCCTCTCTTAGCTACACTGCCTTTTCTTACCATAGTCTCTTGCCTGGCTTTCCTGCCTATGAGGATGTATGTACTACGACTGCAAACAGAATCAGGAGATCAGAAATGATGAGCAGCTCTCACGGCTTGAACTTGCTAAGATGACACAAAAGGTAACTAAATGGAAACCCCAGTATCCCTCTGGTGTGACGCTGTATGAGAGCCAGAGCTCAGATGATCCACAAGCCTAATGGAAGATGCTGGTTCACACTGACAGTGGCACAGGTGGTGAGCTACAGATTAGCCTGAGGCACTGGACCTGCTGTTTAGGGATCACGCTCAAGTTTTCAGCGAATCTCATCTTTCTAGCGGGTGTTAAGTAACCAGCATTTCAGAATGGATATAGAATACTTAAATCATGATTCAGTGCCTCTTTCTGTGCTCTCTCTCTCTTTTTTTCTTAATCACCTTTAGAAGAAAAGACAGAAATCACAAGCTCAGAGGTATTCCATCTCCTTCTACTCTTCCTCTAGCATACCTCCACTTGGGGGCTCTGGAGGTGGACGTAGGTGGAGAACTTTTGTTCTCCATGTCTCCCGTTCCAGCAGCTGTCACCATCAAATTTTAAAGTCTAAAAGTCAAAAAGAACAAATGTTCTTCCTCACGTGGCACTGAACTTAGATGAAATTGGTGAGATGGCTGAAAATTAATACCTTGGTCCTTATGGCTCAACTTTTCCTTTCAACACGTGGTTGGGGACAGCAGTGCTGTCCTGGAACCCAGTGCTGAGGATGAACAGAAGTTTCTCATTAGTGCCCTGGAAACTGCACTGGGAATAAGACGAATAATAGAATGAAAGCCCCTTCAGGTTGCAAAGACAAGGACTTTTTCTAAGAATTGAACAATAAGTCATACATATATACTTTCAATTCTGCCTCTCTGGACTGACTCAGGGAACTATAGCCAGATAGTTGTTAATACTCAGTGTCAACCTTTATGAATGGTTTAAGGAAGGAGGTGTGTGGCACTGTCAGGTTGGGGAAAGGCAATCATGGAGAGAGAACAGTTATTTCCAACTATTTTGTATAGCTGCTTGCAAAATACTGGCTTTCATCAATGCTCTGAGCCACTGCCTTTGCTTCCATCACTGCAAGGAAGAAGAGCCTGCAATCTTCTTCAAGGACCAAGTCATTTCTCTGTCACTTAAAGAACTCCCTATGCTCAGGACTCCAGCAGTTTCGTTCTCCGAAATAGAACATTCAGACCACAAGACAGGCCCAGTTACTGTAAGTCTGAACCTGCTTTGCACTGCTTGTGAACTTTTCCTCAGGTTGTATTACTGTCAAGAAGACCATACCCTTAACGTTTCTTTCAGGCACAGGCAGAATACCATAAGACTGAGATGAAAACAACAAATTTTCTTTCTCCTCCTCCAAACCTCCCCCTTACTGCCCCCATCTTCTTCAGTTTGAGACTGGACGCAGCTGGGTAATGACAGGGCAGCCTGTCGGCTTTCCATTTGACAGTGATAACCTGAGCTAATATGCTGGCACCACGACCTTCTCAACTTGAGAAATAAAAGCTGGTCATTTCAGGTATGGTGAAAAGTTCAGGTTGGATAACTTCATCACATGGGACGTATTACACAGTAACCTCTTGCTGCATAGGGTGGCTATAGCTACCTTGACTGTGACACAGAGTTCCAATTAACACTTAAGGAAGGAGACTTTATAGACAGCACACTCACCTCGACTCAGCCCGTCTGGTCCGCGGAGAATCCGGCATTCTTCTATCTGGCCAAATGGAGAAAACATCACCCTGATATCATTTTCATTACATTTCTTCGAAACCATTCCTATGAACAATTTTCTGTCTTCCACAGCTAGGAGATAAAAATAATGAATGAGCAAAGGCCATTTCATCTTTCTTCTTGTAATCAAGGCTTCATTACTAGGTCAAACCAAGTCCCAGCCATGTGACACTGAACAACAGTCCTACAGTTAACCCTTCCTCCACACATCCCATCCTGCCTCTTCTCTTCCACCTTGACCTTCCTGAATACTACATCGCTTTGTTGGCGTGTTATTACTAATAAAACATCTTAAGAGGACACAGTACACTGTTGTTACATCTCCCCCCCTCCCCTTCCCCCTGCCACTTGGAAACTAACAGTAATGCATTTACTAGCATTCTAAAGGACTGTGTAATTGCTCAGCACTATCATTCTGCTGTGAGGCATAGTATTATTTCTGGATATAGATTTTGAATTTTCATAGATGTTCTTTGAACTTGAGTGACAGGGAAAGAAGAAGGCCAGGAGAGGAAAAACAACAGGAATGGAGGTAGTGGAATTAGCAGACAAAACTTGGAATAAAGGATTCAAGGGAACAAAACGTATTTCTCCCCCTCTTCCAAACAGCTTCAGCCCCACTGGCCAAGACAAGAACAAAGAGAAGAGATTCTCATTTCTCTGGATAGCTAGTAAATTACCTCCTATCCCATTAGTAGTTACATGCTCTAACTAGGCCAACACATGTGGTTCTCTGTGGTAGGACTAGAGGCGAGGCCAGTTCTAGTTAAGAGAACAGGACTGCTGCTATCTGAGCAATCACTTTAGGAAGGTCTGCTCAGAGTGAAACCCTTAATAACAAGAAACAAGCTAGAAAGGAGGGAATACTATTCTGATCACTCCTGCTGCACATAAGTGGATTTAAGGTACCATGGCTGATGACAACCAAACCTGAGTGACTGGAACCTGAGATGAGGACAATGAAGTTGAACCTCAGTTGGCCTAGGAGGTTATCCTCACTGTCCATGTCCTGTGCTCAGGACAGCTGGCCTACATTCAGCTCCATAGGCTAGGTTATAAGCGGATTTCAGGACAAATGTTTGAAACCTTTTTTTAGCAGCCCAAGGAGAGAAGTCTTACTTCCTATCATTTCATCTTATTCGTATCTTAGAATTAAAAAAAAGGATAGCTGGTGGCATCAGCACCACAAGAGCCCTGGCTTAGAGGAAAGGCTCCGCCATGAGTCTCTTGTATGTAAACCTGTGTTTTCTATCTGTTTGATACTCTTGTAATTCGTGTTTGGAAGGATTTTATTTCTCTTTCTCCTATCCCTTCGATGGATAGTTAAGTGTCTCATTTTAAATGAACCAATACGTATTTAGTCCACGTTTTACTATGGCCAGGTGCTTTGGAGGATACCCGAGTTAAAGCGCATGGCCTGTGCCCTCCAGGAGCCGGGTGTAGACAATTTATTCACGAAGCAGTTAAACAACACTGGGTCATGTACACTGCAGGACCATGCCACAGAACTCTCTGAGATGTTAGAAAAGTTCTGTCTGTGTTGTCCAAAATGGTAAGTATGACTTGCCATATATATGTGTCTACTGAGAACTTGAAATGTGGCTGCTGTGACTGAGGAACAATTTTTAATGTTTAATTTTTATTAATTTCAATGTTATTGTGTGCTGTAGAGTCAAGCCTGACTCGTGACAATCCCATGTGTGCAGAGCAGGGCTGCTTTATGAGTTTTCAAAGGTGAAACCTTCTAGAAGATCACCAGGCTTGTCTTCTCAGTCACTTCCAGATGGATTTGAATCACTAGCCTCTCAGCTAGTAGTTGACGGCTTTATTTGTTTGTACCACAGAACCACCCTAAATTTAAATCGTCCAGTGTGATTAACCTGGTGCCATCCAGTTGATTCTAACTCATATTGAACCTACAGGACAGAGTAAAACTGCCCATCAGTTTGGCAAGGAGTCACTAGTGGATTTGAAAGGCTGACCTCTTGGTTAGCTGTCACAGTTTCTAAGCACTGCACCACCAGGGCTCCTAAATGTGATTAGTGGCTTCTCTTTGGGATGGCACAGCTCTGACAGGTCTAACTAAATGAAATAGTTAGATGCTCCTTGTTATAGAATCCCAGAATATAAATGAAACAGTTAAATGCTCCTTGCTATAGAATCCGAGAATAGAAGGAAGAGGATTGAGAGACGAGTTGTCCAGCCTAAAAGAGAGCCCCGAGGTCTGGTAGAGGGATGGGACTTGTCTTTGGCTGTTCAGCACGTATGCGGCCTAACCTGGACCATGACTCCATACCGTACTTCTAGCTTACGGCTCTTTCACTTCCGTAAGTGTTCTCTAAGTTCAGAAGAGGCAGATGAGGCTTAAAGGGAACAAGATGACTGTAGGTAGGAGATCGGGGTCCTACTTCCAGCTCTGCCATTACTTTGGTGAATGACCTTGGGGAGCTCTCTGACCTCTGTGGAGCTGAGTTTTATCACTGTAAAAAGGAGGTTTCAACCTGATTCTTTTTCCTTTGCTCTTTCTTACACAATGGGGACAAGGTGCCTCAGTAATAGAGAGGCCAATTCAGCTGTATGCTCCAGGTGACTGGAGCACTTGAGGGGGTTCAGGAGGTTGTTGGGCAGTAGTACCCAGAATCCCTTCTATACTGCCTCTTCCCCACATGTGTGACAACTCCTAAGACTACTCAGAGGAACTCTAGGGATTCAAGGAATACCTCAATTCTCCCATACTTGTACAGTACGAATTACGTGCCACCGTATTTGAGAATGGCTTGATGGAAACTGTGGTGCTGAAGTTGGATTTTAAGGAAGAAGGACAAAAAAATCACACCAAACTTCCTGCTATTGAGTAGATTTGGACTGGTAACACCCATATATGGCAAAGTAGAACTGCCCTATAGGATTTCCAAGGAGGGGCTGGTACTTGAACTGCTAACCTTTCAGGTAGCAGTCAAGCCCTTAACTATTATGCCACCAAGCCTCCTTAAGAAGCATAGGAAGGATTATATCCAGGTTGGCAGACACACAAGGGGAGGAAAAAAATAACACTAACTAGGCAAGGACAGAGTCACAAACAAATAAGAACTGTACTTGGGGGATTTGGCAGAAAGTAGCCTTGACTTTGTACAATATGTAGTATTTTCCACTCCATCTGCAGAGGAGGGGCTCAATACATAAGAAGGGCAAGAGAAAGGCACAGATCATGGCATCTGTTTTCTCTAATCAAAAGCAGACTTGGGTGACGGGCATCACTGGATCGGGTTCCCAGGAAGGAGGCTGTTGAGGCCCTGTCTTCCTTTACGTGGATGAAAAATGTTCAAGTTCTCTTTTCGTTTTTCACAGGTGAACTATGAATCACCTACTGTGAACTGGTAAAAACAGAGGAAGTCAAGAGCAGTGCTGGTGCAACAATTAATTACCCCAACTGTAGAAACATCACGTACTCAGGGCAAGGAGATTTTTTGCTGATGGGAGTCTTTGTGATCTCCCAAATCAGGGCAGATAGCTACAGGCCATCTGTGATTTTTTGACTCCCTGGCATGTGTGGATTCTGGTCAGGTCCTGTGAGGATGTAACATTCCCTTGAATGGGAAGGATGGAACTGACTGGAGGGAGCCAAAGCAGGGAAGAAAACATCTCTCATCTGCAGTTGCCTTACACCCTTTCTTCCTTCTCATCTCTGAGACCCCTACCCCCAGGAAATTGTTGGCTGGTATCTTTATGAGAGTTTTAAAAAAAAAATTACTTTGTTATATCCTGAAGAATCTGGTTGTAATTCTTTTAACCAAAAGCAAATGATAAATTTCCAGTTGATCCTTAGTTTCACTGGTAAATCTGTAATTGTGGCATTTTAATGAAAACAATTCACAGATTTTGAGCTTCAGGGTGGTATTATAGTAAATTACACAGGCAGCTCCCAAGTAAGCTAAAAACAGTATTTTCTTTTTCTCCTTAAGATGCATATTAAGAAAATGGAAACTGCTTAAGAAGAAATCTTAAATTCCTAAGCCATCAGTAAGGGTAAACTCAGACAGCTAAAGCACAAAACCAAACCCATTGCCACTGAGTCGATTCCAGCTCACAGTGACCCTAGAGGACAGAGTAGGACTGTTTTCCAAGGGGCTCCTGGTGGATGTGAACTGCCAACCATTTGGTTAACAGATGTAGCACTTAACCACTATACCACCAGGGTTGTAGACAATAATTCTTCCATTTTTTTAATAACAAATATTATCTAAAAAAACAAAAAAGGGAAGCTTACACAACAAGCTCTATGTTAACTTAAAGTACAGTGGATTTCAATAAAGTGCACTTGAAATAGCTCATCTTTTGAATTTTCTTGTGTGCTATCAGTGCCAATTTCTCTTTTTTCTCTCCTTGAGCTTTGCTCAGTTTCCAGTGAAAATGTATTCACAAAATTTATTCTAGTATTTCCTATTTCAAGGATTGCTAATAGCTTTGCAAATATTTTTCACAAATACAGTTATCTTTAAATTCACTCTTTAAAAATCACTTTGTGACAACAATTCTGTGTGGATTTTTCCTAAGTATTCAGAGGCAGAAAGTATCTCCCTTAATTTTTTCATTCCACAGGAATAAATATAACAGGTTAAACACGTCGAGTATAGTCACAGCATTCTGGGAGGTACTTCCTGTTTCCACAGAGTCGGTTCTGACTCCTAGAGACTAGGGATTTAACAGAATTGAAAAAAAAAACAACAGAAAGAAAAAGTCCCTACCCTCTAGGGGGAAAAAAAGAATCTACTTTCCTCTAGGATTCCTGATGACTAAGAGAAAATACTTGTAAGCACAAAGTGCTACACAGATGGCGTTACCTCCAGCGACAATATCAAGCTGAAAGGTGTTCCAGATGTTCCAGATTTTACCAGTCACTACCATGTGAACCTCTCCTTCTGTGGTTAAACAGTAAGGGTTAATAGTTTAAGTATAAGTGGTGCCTTTTTTTTAAAAGTTAGGGAAATAGAAACTTCATTTTTAAAAAATCCCTAATTGTAAAACTGTGCTAACACCCTGGTGTACAATCTGTCAAAGTCACACCTGGATTCAGGGCTGCCTGAATTAATTAACAACTTTTCAGTGTGTTAGTGCTAACATATGGCATTTAATTACTGCCTCCAAATCTGTGAGTCTCTCCACTTTGAATTTCAAAATTATTTCTTCATCTTCCAGGAAATCAGAAAGTGATTCGATGGGGAAGCCTCATGGTTCCTGTTTCTGACGGAGGCTTTGCAGGTCTGCACCCTCGCTCCACAATATTTAGTTATCTTGACTCCTTCTAGCTCTGAACTTGATGCACGGATGCTGCAAGGTTTCAAAAACCCTGAGAAAAGAGACAGTGGGCTTAAAAGGCATTTCTCAATTCTAGGCTTTCAGGAGCCCAGACAAGTTGTGAGGTTAGAGGGTTAAAGCAGGATGGATTTATGCTGTGTCTACAGAGTGAAAAAACAATCCTTTGCTGGACAAGGAGTGAGATACAGTGAAGGACTGGCTACAGCCACAGGGACCCCTAGTACAGACCAGGGGCAGCCTCTGTGCTTCTCCCATCACTTGCTGCTCGGTCAGCTTCAGACCTGCAACTGCTCTTCATTTGCAATGCTGCACAGCTGGTACCTCTATTTGAAAAATAATGGCAGAGAAGAAGCTGGAAAACAGGCCCTTGGATGGTACACAGAATGAAGAAGAGGAACTATGTGCTAGTTTATACTGGTATTCTAAATCCACACTTTCTCCAACACCCTTTCCTTACCATCGCTCAAATGTTTTGCAATGGAAAAGTCATCAAAAAAGTTGTATTTTGTGGAAATAAGCACTCCCCAATTTGGGTGTTTGTTCAGTGTGTTCTTGAAGGTCCTGACATTTTACTGTTTATCTAGAGTGTGATTTTTTTTTTTTCTTTTTGACACCTGGCACTGTAGAAGCATGTGGGCGGGAAGCAAAATGCCGTGAGTTTGCATAAATGTGGTGAGACTGCAGCTCACATCAGAGCCAATTTAGAGGGCAGGCTACAGGAAGTGGAGGGATCCTGATGGCACGGTAGTTAAGAGCTGAGCTGCTAGCCAAAAGGTAGGCAATTTGAATCCACCAGGTGCTCCTTGGAAACCCTATGGGGCAGTTCTACTCCATGCCATAGGTCACTATGAGTCAGAATCGACTCGATGGCAACAGGTTCAATAAAGCACTGAAGTGCAGGGCTAATAAAAGAGCAATCTAACATTTCTGGACTCATCATACAGGGTCGCGTTGTCAGAACCTCTAGATGGACAAAGCCTTAAAAGGGGGTTGCTTTTCTGCAATTTGTCCATCACTCACTAGTCTGTGATTAGCAGCCCTTCCTTGCTCAGCAAATACAAAGTTTCTGAAAGCTGAACATACAGATAATGAAGACAGTAACTGTCTAACTGTGATGAGTCCTTTGTGCCATCCATAAATGCCAGCAAACTCAATAAAAGTGCAATTAGAGCTCATTATACTTCTTTCACAGCTACAGGAGCTATTTAGAACATCCGAGCCTGAGCAATCCTTGTGCTCTTTGAACTTTTGAAACTCTTGCTTACCTGTCAAAAATGCCTTGTGAAATCAGAAAAGGCTCACAATTTTGCTTTAGAAAATTAGACATTTCTACTGATTTCTTAGTCATGTCCAAAGAGAACCTCGAAACACACTTATGTCTATGTAAGATGAGGTACATTTGAGCCTCGACGGCACTTGGCTTGGCTTGGCTTTAGAAGCTGCTTCCAGTTCATCCCCACTTTTTGGTTTTTTTGTACCGGAAACCCAGAAGTGAAAGTCAATCTACAAAGCAAAGGAAGACTTGGCCCAACTAAATTTGGGGTTTTCTTCTGTATGTACAGATTTCTGGCTTGGTGTGAACCCTCTAAATTCTGAATATGCCAGCCTCTGCTGCCCAGACTGCACCTGATGGCTAGCTCGGCTGGCCAGAAGTATAGCATTATTTAATGATCAATCTATGCACAGTGCATAGTGAATATTTAAGATGTGTCAAGTATTATGCTAAGCTCTTATCAGGCATTAGCAGATGGAATCATCAAATAACCTCATAAACTAAGGGCTACAGAAAGTTAAGATTATAGACTACTGCAGACATTTTACAGCTAAGACACTGAGGTTCACTGGATAAATCACTTGTCCAAAACTGCTAGAAGTCAAATTCAGGCTTCTCAGAATATCTTTTAACTGCTACCCTTCATTTTCTCCTTAAATATGGCAAGTTAGATATTTTCTCATCCCCGCAATTTTAGTGTTCAATCTTGCTTGGCTCTTGGGATTAGGCAAAATTGTGTGCACCCTTGACATTTCAGTCTGTTGCTGTGGTTCTAGATTCAAACATTAACTTCAGTGTCCAGAGTAGACACGGGACAACACGGATGACAAACCACTCTGAGATGTCCTAGCACTCATCCTATGGAACATATTCTTTACGCCAGGGTTTACAGCTGCACAGTAGGAAGTGAGAGAGAAGAATCCTTCATGGTTTAACTGTTTGGGTCTTTCAGGTCAAATGTCCTCAATTTGACCTTATTAGCGCAGTGGTTAAGTACTATGGCTGCTAACCAGTCCACCAGGTGTTCCTTAGAAATGCTGTAGAGCAGTTCTACTCAGCCGTATAGGGTCACTATGAGTCAGAATGGACTCAGGGGAACAGGTTTTCTTCTGTTGTTGTTCTCAATCTAGCTCTTTAATTTCGCACAGTTTTGTAACACAAACTGAGTTTCAGACTTAAGATGGGCATTTTCCCAAAGACTTTCACTGTACGGCCTTTGTCTTGATACTTTTTGGGGAATTATGGGGCCAAAGAACAGGGCATATCTCTTGGTGGTCAGAAGCTCCAAGATGACGTGCACTGATGGGATTCATCCCATACATACAAAGTTCATCCATCTTCTTTCCCCTCCAAAACAGAAAGGACCCCAAATATACACCTCTGGAACAAAAGGGCTCAAGAAATCAAATAGGTATAACTGTCTTCTGGCCAAGTAGACATGCTCAATGCAGAATCTTATGAAGGCAGGGGAAAATATGGGTGATAAAAATAATCCATACTTTACAGAAATGCTCCATCATTTACAAAGCACTTTCACAAGCACCTTACTCTGTGTAAAAAACAACAAAAAGCCCAACTGTATAAAGTAGCTACCATCATTGCAACTGACGAACGAGAAGATTGAGGTTCAGCATTCTAAGTGAGTATTAGACACTTAAAGTCAGTACACCATAAGTTCTGGGAGGGCAGGGACAGAGTCTTTTATAGTATTTTCTCTAGTATTTATTTATAGTATTTACTCTAGCCTTTTTTGATTCTTCTTCTTAAAATTTATTGTTGCAATCCTAGCCCCTAACAACATGACCAACTCAAAGTAATCAATAAGTAATTGTCCAGCAAAGGAATGAAGTGATCAGGGTCCCACAACAAAGGAATGGCAGATTTTTAGAACTTTTGACACTACCTGTCACATGTTTGATAAAGGGAACTAACTTTAAGAAAAGTAGTGGAGCTGTGCAGAGATGATGACTAAAGCCCAAGTCTACTATCCAGCATGGCGAAGCTCGGACAAGGACGGCGCTAACAGTGCCTGGGTGTGACCTGCCACTGTCTTCAAAACTTTCTAGCCTGTGGAGAAGCCAGAAAATGGCATGCACTACAGTTAGCAAAAAATACCTTGTGGAGAGATTCAGAGCCCAATCATAATTTCCATTTGCAGATATGTAGATCTCTAAGTGCATGGCTTCTGCCCTGATTACTAATTAATGAGGTGCAAAACTGCCTGTTGGAAGGCAACAGTGCTGATTATGTCAGTCTTGTGGGACAGAGAAGCTCCACGGTCTATGAAGGTAGAAGCTTCCTTGAATATACATTTCAGTAAATTATAGGAGCAAAGCAGGGACAGAAGTTTGTATGAAGGGAAGCAAAAACTCAAGAGCGAGAAATTGTGGCTGTCAACCCTCAATCTGTCCCAGAGAGGCCAATCCCAGTGATCTCATGGACCTCATCAGATGCATATTTTTGCACTGAGCGTACCTTTATTTAATCAGTAGGCTGCATTCTGAATGAATTCTGATGCAAATGCATTGCTATCATTTAGAGAAGAGTAGAATAAGGCAGTCTTCAAGCCAAAGAGGAACAAATGGAAGAGGAAAAAAAATAAAATACACATAGCCTAATTTGTGTGTGTGTGTGATTTAGGTGAAAGTTTAGACAGCAAATTAGTTTCTCATTCGAAAATATATACACAGTCCTGCATTGTGTCAGCACTCCCTCCCTTTCCCTTTCCACGTGTGTCCACTGTGTTCATTTGTCCAGTTTTCCTGTCCCTTCCAACCTTCTCATCTTTGTCCCTGAGCAGGTGTTGTCCATTTGGTCTCGTGTACTTGAATGACACAAGCAGATCCTCACTTGTGTTACTGTCTGTCTCACAGGCCTGCCTAATCTTTGACTGAAAGATAAACTCTGGGCCTGACTTCAAGTCAGAGTTAGAAGGGTATCCAGGGACCACAAACTTGGGGGTTCTTCCATATACAAATGCAACACGGTTTCTGCCTCCATCCTATAATTAATCTTGGGACTGCCATTAGATATAGCTGTGGACATGACCTTGAGCAACTCCTTTCTCATTCATGTTATCTGCTTATTATTTCTCCCCGTCAGGTGTTCCTATATTGCTCTGTAGGAGGAGATAAACAAGGACTAAATGCCACAGGGTCACTACACAGAGCAAGCCCCAAACAGAGGGATACAGAAAACCACTTCTTGTAGCATCTTCACAGATCTTTAGACCAGAGAGAAATAAGGAGTGCCAGTGTGCATTTCTCAAGACGTGCCAAACACAGCAGGAAGTTCCCTCTAGCAGCTCATTCAGCCTCTCAGACAGCAAAGGCAACTGAGGCTGGCTCCTCCCTCCCCCTGTTTGACTTTTTTAATTTAAAGAAACAGACATTATTAAATGAGACGGTTATCACCTACCGTTTGACTTTTCACTATCTGCAGGTTTCATCTGAATGGGATGATGCATCTAAAAATACAAAAGTGAGAAAGTAAAGGCAGATTGAATAACTGTAAAGAAAACAGCCTCTAGAAGTCTGATATGAGTAAACTTGAATCACTGATGACAGTATAAGAGCATATAATAATAACAAGACTCTTCTGAATTAAAATTAATGACAAAACGCAAGCCTGTGTTTTATGGTCAGTAATACAATTCTCTGAAGTCAGGGGGCACTGTAACACAGTATTCAGGACTCGGGCTTGAGAATCCGACTTGAGTTCAAACGCTCGTACTGTCACTCAACATAGTTTCTGCCTCTATCCTATAGTTAATCCTGGGACCACCATTAGATACAGCTATGAATATGACCTTGGGCAAGCGTATGAACTTCTCTGAGCTGCAGTTTCCTCACCTGTGAAACACAGTAATGAGAAAATGCATCTGAAGTATACAGCAAACAAAACATGGTGTTACAAAAAATGTGAGCTATGTTTACTGTATCATTACAAATTTAAACACAGATTATTCTTGTATTTCTTCTGGCCATTCCACGTCAGCTTCATGGACTTTTCTCAGATCTCATAGTTATGTAATATGCAATTTTACGGTCTAGCTGTTGACTGACTTGGCTGTCAAAGACACTAAAAGAATGGAAGGAAAGAAAGAAAGAATGGAAAGACAGAGAGAGACAGGCATGGACCTTACAAGAGTATGCATGTAGGAGCAGAATCTCTAATGTCAACCCATATCAAACCCCACTGCTGAGAGGTGATTCCAAACTCAGAGCAACCTTCAGGACAGAGAAGAAATGCCCTATTGGGTTTCTAAGGGCATAAGCCTTTATGGGAGCAGACTTCCCATCCTTCTCCTCACAGAATGGGTGGTGGGTTCCAACTGCTGACTTTTTGGATAGCGGTCCCGTGTGTAACCATTGCACCACCAGGGTTCTTACCTGAAACCACTCAACTACTGCTGTTGAGTCAATTCTGATTTGTATCAACCCTACTGGACAGAGCAGAACTCCCCATAAGGTTTCCAAGGCTGAAATCTTTATGTAAGCAGGTTGCCACACCCTTCTCCTGTGAAGTGGCTGGTGGGTGTGAATGGCTAACTGACTTCTGGGTTAGGAGCCCAGCACTTTTAACCAATATACCACCAGGGCTCCTTGCCTGAAACATCAAACCCCAAAAAACCAAGCCCACTGCTATTCAGTCAATTCCAACTCACAGGGACCCTGCAGAACAGAGTAACACTGCTCCACAGAGTTTCTAAGGAGCACCTGGCAGATTCAAACTGCCAAAGTCTTTTGGTTAGCAGCCACAACTCTTAACCACTACACCACCAGGGTTTCCAAACACAGTGGTGTCAAAATGCTGAATAGCAGCAGAACTGGCTGGCTCCTCTATGATTGCTTATACAACACTGATCGGATCACTGTGCATGATCCAGAATTTACTCCAGGCACAGAATGCTACCACCATTTCCAATTAAAATAAATTCCTCAAGCTACTTGCAAAGGTCCTCTTGTTTCATATTTTATCACACCCCAAGGAACACAGAAGCCACAGGGTGGATAGAATCACTGACTGTGCAAATGCTTTTTATTGTAATGGGTCCTGTTCTCTCTGAACTTTTAATTTCCCCAGTGGACTTCCATCACTTGCAAGTCACAGCTCTGGGTTTTATCTAATTTAAATGAAAGGGGAATGGTACTTGGCTGTGGCACTTACATGACGGAAAATGATCACCAGGCAGTCAGAACCATGTGCACCTAGTGCCCGCCAGGGTCTTCAAAACACAAGAGGAGGAGGAAAGAGAGAGTACTATCAAGGGATAGGAAGCTAAATAATTCAGGCCTATTTCATTTATTCCAAAAGGCGAGATGCTCTTATGCATAGAACATAGGCCTTGAGATGAGGGCTCTACCGGTTTTTCCATTTCATTCTTTAATACATTCAATTTGTGGAGAAGAGACTAGCATGAGAATGAAATGTTTCAGGGTCAGTAAGCAGTCCAGCCTTTTAAGAAAAGAGTGGATTAGATCCAAAAAGCAGACAGAAGAAAACTGTGGAAACCCCTAATCTTGGCTGAAGGAATGTTAGCTTTATCTCATAGGTAACGAAATAAAAAATAAAAACAAAAAAGGACTGAATTCTTGTGTAAACTGGCCCTCTTTCGTGCATCTATCCACTCACCCAGCAAATATTTATGAAGTATTGTTATGGATTGAATTGTGTCCCCCGCAAAATATGTGTAGCCATGTGCCCAGGCCATGACTCTGATTATTCTGTTATTGTCCTCTGTTTCGTGAGTCTCCTGTGATGTATGTTAAAGGATTAGGATGGGACTGTAAATCCCTTCATAGGATTACCTCGCTGCTCCACTGTAAAGGGAGTTTCCCTAGCGTATGGCTTGCCCCACTCTTAATTCTTTCATCCTACAAGAGATAAAAGGAAAGAGAAGGAAGCAGAGAGTTGGGAACCTCAGATCATCAAGCAAACAGCACCAGGAGAAGAGCACATCTTTCAGACCTGAGGTACCTGTGCCAAGGAGGGTCCCTGGACAAAGACTGATGCAACACAAAGACTTTCCTCCAGAGCTGACAAGCGAGAAAGCCTTCCCCTGGAGCGGAGATCCTGAATTTGGACTTGTACTCTACTGCACTGTGTCAGAGTAAACCTTCCTTTGTTAAAGCCATTCACTCTGTGGTATTTCTGTTAGAACGGCACCAGCAGACTAAAACAGGTACCTACTATGTGCCAGCCTCTAGGCTAAGCAGTAGGGTACAAAGACCAAGTAAAGACAGTTCATCCCCCGTGAGGCACTCACTGCGTGGTACAAGAGACTGGTTTGCGAACAGCCACCTGAGCCACGTGGTAAGCACTGTGTAGAGACAGGAGCAGCGTGTTACAGGAGAGCAGGCACTATATTCTGCCTGATGAGGCAGTGAAAGCTTTCTAGTGAAGATCATATCTGATTGATGTCCTAAAGGCCAAGTTGGACTTCCTAGCAGAGGAAGACTGGAATAGGATTAGAAACAAATGGAATATCCCATGCAGATAAACAGTGGTAAGAAAAAAAATCACAGTTCCTCCTAGAAGTATAAGACATGGTGGAGAAAGGCCGAAGAGGGGGCTGCAAAGGTGGTCAGCATCCCAGGCACAGAGGCTCTCATGTGCTACGGAACTGAAAGGTTACCTAAGAGTCAAGGGGCTGGCACAGATGATTTTCAGTAGCAAAGGCAACACAATGAAATGTATATTCCAGGAAAATCATTTTGGGCTCCAGTGTGGAGGCTGCATTCTAAAAGGGAGGCCTAGGAGACAAGAAGAGCTAAGCAATGCAAACAGCGCATGTGGAATGGATGAGGCTTTCGACTTCAGTGGCCGGTTGTGGGGCGAGCGAGAGGAGGGGCTCCAGGATGGCCGCCTGTCTTTGACCTGGACAACTGTATAAACTGTGGGACCACTGCTCACAGAGGGAAAACACGAGCTGGTTTTTTCGAGGGAGGCTCATGAGTTCAGATCTGGACATGTTGAACTTGATGTGGCTGTGGGATAGAGAGCCTGCTTTGGGTGGTAGTGGTGGAACCCAGAGGTGCGGATGGAACTGTCCACGGACGGGATGGAAAGTGAAGAGTGGCAAGAGCCAAGGAGCGATGACAGAGAACACCAGGAAAGAGGGGCCTCAGAAGCAGAAAACAAAGGGCAGTTGGGGAAGCACGGCAGACACAGAAGCCAATGAAGCCCCAGGAGAGAGGAGGGAAGTGCACTCACATTGTGTATGAGACACAGAGAAGAAAGGAGCATGACTTTGCCCTCGGGGAGCTTACAGGTCCTCATGGTGGCTGATATGCATATCCAGAAATAAATATAATGGAAGGAAGGGTGGCAAATGGGATAAAAGGAACCCAAATGGAGTGCTATGAGAGTCCAGATTAGCCTGTCAAATGCCTGGAGGAGTAAAGGAGGAAATCTGGAGGCTGCAATGGCACAATTACTCGACTTGAAAGCTCCCAAAGCCACCCCACTGCTGTCAAGTCAATTCTGACTTACAGTGACCCTAGAGGACAGAGTAGAACTAACTTCCCTATAAGGTTTCCAAGGCAGATAATAGTGGGTTTGAACTACTGATCTGATGGTTAATAATGAAGAGCTTTAACCACTGCACCATCAGCGCTCCTTGAAAGCTCCGCAGGGACCTGACAGTCATTTAGCCTAGTGCTCTCGGTTTCCAGGTCTCAGGGGAATAAATGACTTTACTAAGGATACCCAGATGGTTTGTGAGTGTTGGGATATGAAATCTAATCTTCTTACTCCTAATCCAGTGCTGACACTCCTGTACCATCTTAGCCAAGCCAGCCAAGTGCCATGGAGTCAGATCCCACTTATGGCGGCACTATCTTGCTTCTCCACAAATGACCATTAGGGGACTTGGACATACGAGTTTACACTGAAGAACTGCAGGCGTTAGTCACTGCAGGAGCCAGAAAAACACGTGCTTGAAGGTACCTGAAATGTCCCCTTAATCTTTCCTGCCTCTGAATTCCCATAACACTTCATATAAAACTTTATGACTACTGTTCCACTAAGATTTGACTCTTGGTTTCCTTGCTGCTGCTGACAGAACTAGCTCAGTTTCTAACCTAGACTGTCCAAGAGGCTCAGGAATGTAACAGTGGTAGCAATGAAGCAGTTATTTCCAGTACAGACTTGAACTTTGTTTCGGTCTCTCATGGACCCAGAGAGAGAGGAAAATTAACTTCACAGAGATCTGGACTGGCAGATCTTGGTGAATTCTAATTGGGTGGTCACGCTACTTCAGGCATATTCTGAAGACAATTTAGATAATGTATGTAAAGCATTGTGACCTTCTTGGAGAAAGGTGGTCAATTACATCTGTATTAGGAATAGCTCATTATCATGAAGAGTTCATTCACGTTACAAATTTGTGATCCCATACGGGATATAACTGTCGAGGAACACAAACAATGGTTTAGAGGAGTTGTTCTCATGATTTTGTTTTATTCTGTCAAAAATTTCATGATACTGAGAAGTTCTGGAGATTTTTTCAGTGGAGTAGGGATCTTATTGCAAAGAAGCAGGCATCCTAGTTACAAGTTTCAAGTTTTAATGGAGGGTTTCTTTCCCTATATCAAGAAATGGTTTCAAAGATTTGACCTGATATGCCCCTAAGACTCCTCAGTCACTCTTCTATTTCTGCTTTTACCAGGCACGATGTCAGACACTAAGAATACAATGCTGAACGAGGTTTTGTCATGACAGAGTCTGTAGCGTGGTGGAAGAAACAAGCATGTACACCAAGCACATCTCACAGCATAAGTGCCATGCTAAGACACACAGCCCAGGAGCTCAGAGGATGGGCACCAACACAGGCAAAAGAAGAACAAGCTGAAGGTTTCTCAGATGAAGTGATGTTTGAGGTTAGCCCTGGGGAAATCCTAATCCTGAAGATGGATGAAGGCCATTTCAAGGAAGTGAATGATGTCTTCAAAGGCACAGAGTACGAGAAAATAGGTCCTGTTTGTTATGGATTGAATTGTGTTCCCTCAAAATATATGTTGTAAATTCTAACCTATTTTAAGCCTATTGGCTATAATCCCCCTTGGGATTGGCCTGCCCAGGCTATGCTAATGAGGCAAGATGAGGGTAGAGTGTGTCTTTAGTCACTCTCTTACAAGAAGTAAATGAGTAGATTAAGCAAGCAGAGATGGGAGAACACAAGCAGAGATGGGGGAACACAGGAACACACAGAGACCCCCCATTAGAGTCAGTACCCTGAGTTCAGACTTCCATCCTCCTAAACTGTGAGAAAATAAATTTATTCATTAAAGCCTCCCATTTGTGATATTTCTATTATAACAGGTTGTAGATAACTAAGACAAGAAGTTGGAGTGCTATTCTAACAAACAGCTATGATGCAGAAGTCATTTAGTTTTGGAATTGGGGAATGGGTGAGACTGGAAGAGTTTTAAGATGTCTAATAGTTGTCAGGAGAGATCAATGCCTAGAGAAGGACATCAGGCTTGGTAAAGCAGAGGGTCAGTGAAAAAGAGAGAAACCACCAACAAGATGTATTGACACAGTGGCTGCAATGGTGCCTACAAGTGTAGGCATGGTACAGAACTGGGCAATAATTTTTGTTCTGTTATACACGGGGTAGCTATAAGTCAGAACCTACTTGATTGCACCTAAGAATACCACCACCAACAGCGAAAGCCTAGATGGTCTCAAAGAGACTGCTGATAGAATTATGGACATTAAAGGGAATTCTTGTGAGGGCTCAAAGGAAGTGAAGCAAGCTACACAAAAGTCTCTTCCTGGAGAATATATATGGCACCAACCACACAGTGTTTCTAGAAATGTAGACATTAAATGTGTTTCTGGTGAAGCTTTACAAGACCATGAGGAACACGTGATTGGACAGCGGATGAAGGGCGGTGCTTCTTATGCAGTGGCAAGAAACTGCTCTGAATTACGGTCAAATATTTGGTGGAAGGTTAAAACTTGTAAGTGATGAACTTAGATATCTGGCTGAGGAGACTGCTAAGCAAGCTCTTAAAAAAGTCACATGGTTTCCCCTTGCTGAAGGGGAAATGCAAGAAGACAGAGATGGACTTAAAAACGAACTATGCAAAATGAAAACAAAACTTAAAAGATTTGGAAAATTCTGTTTTACAAACTCAGGGCACATGTCCTGGAATTTTCACCAAGGACACGGCTATACAATCTTTTGTTAAAGAGATTAAGCCTGAGACTGATAGGGACAGAGACAATATGAAAGGGAAGAATGCCATCTGCCCCCTGGCATTCTACAGGCAGCAGACAGGCCAAAGGAGGTATACTGTTGTCCTCCAAGAAAAGGACGCTTCGTGGAGCAGCTCAGAGATCAGCAGAACTCTTGGAAGGAGCACCTGAAGCAGGGCTGCAGCAGTTTCCAAAGGTGGGAGAAAGGTTGAAAAGAGTCAAATCTTCACCAACCTGATTCCAGAGTGTGGGGGTACTGTTCACCAGTTTCAGAGGTCTGTTAAAGCCACCCATTTGTGGTGTTTCTGTTACAGCAATGTTAGGTAACTAAGACAATGTTATTACTAAGGAATGTTGGTGATGACATTTTAATCAACAGAGTAAGCAACAGAGGTTGTTCAAGCATTAATGCACCAAATATAAAATATCTAAGGCACAGCAAGACATGTAGTGAGAAATACAGTCATAGGCAGGAACATCTCAAGTTAGAAAATCGCCAAGTCCTTTCAATTTTGAGCCCAAGTTAAATTAATAAAATCAAATTTCAGTTCCCTGAGATCCAGGACTGGCAGCCATGGGCCAACCCTTACCAGCTTTCTCAAGAATTAAAAACCAAAAAAAAAAAAACAAACTGAAACCCACTGCTGTTGAGTCAATTCTGACTCATAGCAGCCCTATAGGGCAGAGTAGAATTACTTCACAGAGTTTCCAAGGTGTGCCTGGTGGATTCAAACTGCCACCTTTTGATTAGCACTTAATCCCTTCCCCAGCCGGCTTTTCTGAAAGAACCTAATACGCATCCAATGGTCTCAGGATGGCTGCTTCTCAGCTTCTATTCTAACTAGGGGAACTGGCTTGTCTGCTGTCAGATTGGATGGGGCTGAGGTTTGAACTTCATGATGTGCTCTTCACTTGGAGATCCCAGCATGATGCCAGCTGATAGAGGGAGCCTTAGATCATTCAGTCATCACTCTGCGTTGTCCAGTGACTCTCCAGTTGTAAGAGAATCGCAGAGTCAGACTAGCAACTAGTTGCTCCTGGACAATGAGCAGACGGTCTTCAACAATACCTGCAAGGAGTTTCTAAGATCAAACCCATTGCCACTGAGTAGATCTTGACTCATAGCGACCCTACAGGAAGGAGTAGAACTGGCCCCGTAGAGTTTCCAAGGAGCTCCTGGTGGATATGAACCGCCAATGTTTTGGTTAGCAGCTGTAGCACTCAATGACTATGCCATCCTAAATTACAAGTCTTGATTAAATTGGGCTGCATCTCTAGAAGCAGAGAAAACTGGCTGTTAAAAAAAAAAAATCCAGTGGTCTCTATTATCATGACATGTCTGTACTGTGTGATGAGTATACGATTTTATAAACATTAGCTTCTGATGTGCACCAAGTAGTTTTCCTGAGTCATGATGAAAGAGAAGTAGTGAGTCTAGCAGCTGCATTTCAATGTGGCTGCAGTCCCAGTTAGCCTCATGGACTGCAGGAAGGCTGTGGTTGTCTTTATAGTATGCACTTGGTCTGCAGTGTGATCCCCAAAAGAAAGGCAAGGTTTAGGTTTTGGAAATAGATCAAGTTTACATTTCTCTGAAAAAAAGACTTCTAAGTCCTTTTCTTGCTTTTACTGCAGAACAACATTTTGCTTCAAGTTACATTATGACACTGGTTAGCATCTTGTTCTCTATTCCTATTTATTTAAAAACAAATGAAGTGTTATCATAATAGTGGCCATTTTCAGAGCTTCATATCTTTCTTTATTTTGAGGGGCAGGGGAAGGACCAAAGTTAAGCATGTTCCTTAGCCCTCAGTTGTTTAATTTCGGTGACATCTGTGTTAGCAAAACCAAACTCACTGCTGTCGAATGGATTCTGACTCATAGCGATCTTCTAAGTCAGAGTGGGGCTGCCCCATAGAGTTTCCAAGGAGTGCCTGGGGGATGTGAACTGTTGACCTTTTGGTTAGCAGGTGTAGTCCTTAGTCACTATGCCACCAGGGTTTCCACCTGTGTGTTAATTATTGACATTTATCCATCAAGCAAATTTGGAGCCACTCAGAAAAGCACTGTGATTGCAGGACACTGAGGTACAATTTCCTCTGGGTCTAATTAAGCGTTAGCTCAGGCACAGCTCTTGAGAATAAGGAGTACATCTCCCTGTCCTTTCTGTACCCCACAACTAAACCCAGGCTTATCAATATGCTGGTTGCTACTCTTTGACACAGATACTGCCTGCATCTTCCTGGTAGGAAGTTGTCTGTTGGTGCTGGCCATAGAAGGCTTGCATTGTAAAGCCCCTCCATCCCACTAGTCTACCTCTCAATCAGTGACCAGCATTTGGTCCCCTGCCTCCTCCTCCAAACACACCAAGCCTCAGAACTGGAGTTTCCTAACCACTGTGGAAACTGCGGTGCTGTAGTGGTTAAGTGCTACGCCTGCTAACCAAAAGGTCAAGCAGTTCATATCTGGCAGGCGCTTCTTAGAAACTCCGTGGAGCATTTCTTCTCAGTCCTATAGAGTTACTTTGAGTTGGAATCGACTCGATGGCAGTGGATTTGTCTTCAGAATGGTTGATTCTGATACCATCTGATACACTTCACTCTCGTGTACGTTGACCTTCAATTCCTTTCCGAAGAGCCCAGCTGTATCTCATGAAAATGGGGCTACAGTTCTGGAGGAAAGACATTACTCAAAGTCTCTGGGTGTAACTTATGTAGAGACAACAATACATACCTTTGGCAAAAGCTGTCATTCCCTACATTACGAGATCCATCACATCCCAGTGACGGTCGGGGACACCAGGTCAGAGAACCCCAGACTTCGCTAACTGTACCTTCCAGAGGGCCCATGAGACAGTGGGGCCAGTGTGATTTCTGAGAACCCCTCTGCTTTAGTCTTTAGAATCAGAAGAAGATTCTGTGTTTCAGTAGCCAACGCTAACACAGGCCTGGTGGAAGACAGAGGAGCTGGAAGAGGGTTAGGACTGATGGGCAGGTGCCCCTGGAAGCTTCTCACACCAGGAGAACTCATGAAACTTATTTAACTCCAGCCATCACCGATTGAAGAGCTAACCACCTGTCACACAAGATCCAATACAACAAGCCATTTTTAACCTGAAACGGGTTTTAGAGAGTCACTGTTAGGCATCTCATTACTAAACCTCTCCGGACTCCCTTGAGAGAGCAGCTGTGATGCCACATATTGTAAGATTACAGCCTAAAGAATATTCAAGGCAGAAAAAAAGAGGGGAGGGAAAGAAGCACATTCCTAAAACGGCTATGATCCAAATAAGAAAACAAAATGACTCCAGTCACTAAAGACTAAATGGCGTTTTTCTTCCACTGTACAACAACCCAGAAGAGATTCATGCAGGATACTTCGTATCTTGTCTGTATAACAGACTACAAAATATTAAAAGCACCTGTTTTTTTCTGAACTTCCCTAAAAACAATTACTATGCACGGCAAAACTAGATTGCAGAACAGTTGCCAGCAATTGGAGGTGCATCATCTCCTAAAATGAAAGACTGCGTGTAGTTTCAAGAGATCTGCTGTAATAAAACCAAAGAGCTGAACACGCTGCCATTGAACAACTCTGACTCATACTGATCCTGTGGCAACTATAGGGACAGAGTAGAACTGCCCCATAGGGTTTCCAAGGAGAGGCTGGTGGATTCAAACTGCCAACCTTTTGGTTAGCAGCCACACTCTTAACCACTGTGCCCACTAGGGCTCGCATGAGGGACTCCCAAAGCTCTATGTGGTTCTTGGTTGACTCAAACAGTTAAAGGACTGGACAATTAGCTAAAAGCTTGGTGGTACGAACCCAACAAGAGATGCCTCAGAGGACAGGCCTAGCAATCTGCTTCTGAAAAGCCAAAGCCCTGAAATCACTATGAAGTAGTTTTACTCTGCACACATGGTGCTGCCATGAGTTGGCACCAACTTGACGGCAACTAACAACAACAAAGCATTATGGGCTTGCATATATCTTTGCACTGTTGTTAACGTGTGCTGTTCAGTCAACTCCAACTCATAGTCACCCTACAGGGCACAGCAGAACTGCCCTATGGGATTTCCTAGCCTGTAAGCTTTATGGGAATGGATTGCCCAGTCTTTTCTCCCATGGAGTGGCTAATGAGTGTGAATCACCAACCTCCTGGTTAAGAGTCAAGGGCTTAACCATTGTGCTGCCTTCACAGGCACCTGTTTCACTCACTATTCTATTAGGCTCTGCAAGAGGCAGATGCAGAAGAAACAGAAGTAGCCTTAGGAATGTTGAAGTAATACTGAACAAGAATCTTTGGATTTCTCTGATTTTTTTTTCCCTAGAAACACTCTGATAAACTTGTTCAGATATCTTGAAAGGAATGACATCTCTACAAGAATATAAATGACAAAAATAATTGGTTACATCAGTTCAAACCAGCTTTTATTATTAGGACAAGGCCAAATTTGGGACTGATGAGCATTTCTGCTGAATGAAACAGAGAATTCAGATAATTTATGAGAAAACTAAGGAA
Source organism: Heterohyrax brucei (assembly GCA_028571685.1). NCBI lineage: Eukaryota > Metazoa > Chordata > Mammalia > Hyracoidea > Procaviidae > Heterohyrax > Heterohyrax brucei. The sequence continues at coordinate 48,885,692 of CM053142.1, forward strand.
ATTTCTTCACCCTCATTTTTCCTGTGGCAGGTATCACTGGAGGTTCTTTCTGTATGCTGCTAACTTAATTCTCGCCATAACCCTTTGGGGTAGGTTGCTGTCTAGTTGATTCTGTCTCATAACAACCCGAACCACTCCATAGGAAGTTCTGGTAATATGGCAGTTATGCACTCAGCTGCTATGCAAAAGGCTGGCAGTTTGAACCTACCCAGGGCTCTACAGGAGAAACACAATTTGCTCTTGTAAAGATCAGAGCCTAGAAAACCCTATGAGGTACTTCTACTCTGTCCCATAGGGTCCCTGTGAGTTGAAAATCAATTCTACAGCATCCAACAACAACAAGAACCTTTAGAAAAGTAGACTGTTACATCTTTCTTCCACAGTGCTGAGGGTGAGTTGAACTACCAATCTCAAGGTTAGCATCTGAGGGCTTAACTGCAGTGTCACCAAAGCTCCTTATGGGTACATATGAGGAACCAATGGAGCCCTAGGTTAAATAATTTGTCTAAGTCATATAACTGCTAAGCAGTGGAACAGAGACTTGAACCCAGGCTTGTCTGAGATTCAAGTGCACGCTCTCTAACTCTACTCCATGCTGCTTCTAGCACGTACTGAGGTACCTGTCCTGCAAGTGAGTGTGGAATTTTTATGAAATCTGTAAAATTATCTAAACTTTCCTCTTCCATATGAGACATAAAGACTGCCTAAATGTATATGTTTCTTTCCAAGTGGAAACATGTATATGAATATATGTAAAGATGAAACCTGCTGCCAACTCACAGTGACCCTACAGGACAGAGTAGAACTGTCCCATTGAGTTTCCAAGGATCACCTGGTGGATTCAAACTGCTGATGCATATAGCATGTGAGTGTGTGTGTGTGAGTGTGTGTATGTATATAGATACACACACATTTATACATGAACAGAAATCCTGGTGGTGTAGTGGTTAAGTGCTATGGCTGCTAACCAAAACGTCAACAGTTCAAATCTGCCAGGTGCTCCTTGGAAAGTCTAAGGGACAGTTCTACTCTATCTATCGCATCGCTATGAGTCAAAATCGATTTAATGGCAGTGGGTGCAGTTTGTTGTTTTGGTATGTACATGAATACATACACACACACACACACACACACACACCCCACACATATGGTTCTTTTTTAAAAAAAAATTATCCCAGAAGAAGAATTACCGGCTGACTTTTTCCACGAAATAAGCAACAGAGAAAGCTTCAAAGGTTACAACGACTAAGAAAACAAAACAAAACAAAAGTCACAGTTTTAACTTTACAGTCATATGAAAGAATAAACCTACAAAATGTGCCATCTGACTATAAAGGAACTATACATGTAGTAAACCAAAAGTTCAGCGCTACTTTAAACTCTACAGTCATTTTGGGTTCTTATCAATAAATCTCAAAAAGTGAAATGGAACTCAGGTTTGTTTCAGGGGGCAAGATATCAGGGACACTCAGTCTATGCTGATGAGCAAGATTAGCTGTTGATTGTTTTATGAAAAGAATACAACGGTTTTGATCACTGACACTAACTGAGCCTACATTTTGTGGTTTATTCACAAGCTGAGAGGGAGAAAGAGTACACTGCAAGCCATAAAACGATGGATCAAAGTTTGGAGCACTTATTGTTGGAAGGCTCTTGTACCTGGCTTTACATTAGCTGGCTGAATTACACTGGCATAATGCCTGTTTACTTGAATACAAATACACAGTTACCCTTCTGAAGACACACTGTCCACAGTGGAAGTTGAGCGTATCGGATTCATCCATACCACAGTGTTCCAAGTTGCACTAACTGAATTAACACAGTAGGTGTGTAGAAAACTTTAAATCAATATTTGTGGATGTGCATATTAATAAAAGTTATCTGAGCCAAGGGAAAAAAAAAGGAATTTAAATGTGATAACAACAAACAAATGTAAGTGATCCTTTTCCTTCCAGTAAGAGATAGAAACTCATTAGTGGAAATTCCAGTAACAGAAAGAAACTCATCAGTGGAAATAAACTACTACTACTTCTCAATTGCCATAGATGCATATAAAGTGCTTAAAACACTGATTGTGTAGTAAGTGCTCAATAAAGTTATCACTATGACTACTATTTTATATAGTATAAGAGTTTTCCTCAGCAATAAAAAGGTGAGGTACTATTCAAAGGCGAAGGGAACATACTGGAAAAAAAGGGCCTTTCTTGGTCACCTTTCTTGGTCACACAGAAAGAACTGCTCAACTCTCCTTTTTTTTATTTTTCATAAATGCTAATAATCCAGTGGCATTCCTGGGTGGTGTAAACAGTTAACCTGCTTGGCAGCTAACTGAAAACCTAGAGATGTGAATCCATCCAGAAGCACCTTGGAAGACAACCCTAGTGAGTCAATTAAAAAAAAAAAGAAAAACTCAGCCACTGCAAACCCTATACAGTCTGACATACGTGGCGTCACCATGAGCTGGAAGGGATGCAGCGACAACTGTCTTTTACAAAATAATTCAATAATAGAGACAAACCTACAGAACCTAGAGTTATGTAACTGCTTTCCACTTACCAGGCTCTAATTGAGTTTTTTTTTTTAAGTTGTAATGATGCTACCACTTATATTTTTATCAAAATTATGTGATACACTAGAGGAAAACAAGCTATGTAGTTATTTAGTCCTGGCAAAAAATAAAATATTACAGGAAAATTAGATTACTCTGGGTAGAACTCAATGAGGGAATTTGGAATCTGTTACGGTGATTAAGTCATCATTTCTGACAGATGACTCTAATCGCCTGTCAAATAACATTCCACAACCCCATCTGTAACCTGGCTTCCTAGTTATTCATCCTATGTTACCTTCTGTATATAAAACACATACCAAACAAGAAGAGCTACAGTCTAGCATCTATTATATTCATTAGTTATGATTGAGCCTATGTTTTCACACTAAATAATAACATATGCTTATATTTTGCTTTGTTTATTCTTAAAATTAGAAAAGCTAGGTTTAAAATAGACAGAGAACATGAATGGAAAATAACTGTTATGAAGAAAGGGATTTCAGAAGCACTTGTCATTCAGGAGAATGTTGATCCTTCCTTAATTTCTCTTGCAAGCATTACGGCCTCTAGCTTTTAAAGGTGAAATCTATGGTACTTTTTAACTCTCCAGCACATCTGGGGGAGCCCTGCTGGCACAGTGGTTAAGAGTTTGGCTGCTAACCAAAAGACTGGCAGTTTGAATCTACCAGCTGCTCCCTGAAACCACATGGGGCAGTTCCACTCTGTCTTGTAGGGCTGCTGTGACTCAGAAGTCATGGCAATGGGCTAGGATTTTTTTCATTGTTGTTAGCACATTTGGCACCTATTTAAGCTGTCCTTTCATTGTAAGATATTATTATTACTTGTGTTTAATGTTATTGTGAAGAGACAATAATTTCTTTGATTATGTTCCTGTCCTTCCTTATTCTGTGACTGTGTTTTTGTGATACGATGACCAAGCGAGCCATTCAACTGATGTGCCAGCTAAATTTGTTGAGGCATTGTTGTTAGTTGCCTTCAGGTCAGTTCCATCTCACAGCAGTTCCATCTCACAGCAACCCATCCTCGTGGCCTTTGTTATGCTGGAGCTGATTGTTGCAGCCACTGTCTCAATCCATCTCACAGAGGGACTTCTTCTTCTTCGATGACCCTCTAACTTTACCAGGCACGGTGTCATTCTCCAGGGATGGATCTCTACTGATAATATGTCCAAAGTATGTGAGATGAAGCCCTACCATACTTGCTTTTAATGAGCATTCTGGCTGTACCTCTTCCAAGACAAAACTGTTCTTTTGGCAGTCCAGGGTGAATAGCAAAGCGAAGCTAATTCAAACTGTTTTTCATTCTCAAAGACGATACCTAGTTTGTCTGGAATTGTGTTTAGATTTACATATTTTAATCACAAAAACTTGAAGACATCAAACAATTTTAAAAACGGAAATAAACAGAAAAGAATCAACGGAAGTAAAGGCTTACAGGATATGCTTGTCGTGCTGCTGAGGAATATTATGACAGCTGGAATTATACCAAAAAGGTCTGTGTGATGGTTGGAGGATCACAATCACTACTGACTAATGAGCCAAAGTTAAGAGAGAAAGGCAATAATTTGCCCTTGTCATTGAAAGTGAGAAATATATGGATATTCTTTCTATCATTTCTTTTTCATTGTGGAATTGTCTTCCAAAGTCAACGATGAATGCTCCAACAGCCATTCTTCCAGATGTCACCCAGATGCTAAATTAGACATGCTGCCTAAGTGAGCCACGCAAAACACACAGTGAAATAGGAATGCCTGACCTGACCATTAAGAAGTGGTTTAATGAGCTGGTAGTTAATTATGTTTCCGATACTGTGATCCTACCTGCCACAAACTTAGCATAATTTCATATTTTAAGGAAAATGAGTCTAGTTTTAAAGTAAATTATCCCTTTGACATTTGTCCCTGCCTATAATGATCACTTTGGGGCTCAGTTCTCACACCGCCTGAGGACAGACGAGAAACCGGCCTGCTAGCCTACCCTGGTGGCTCCTTCTCTAATGTCACCTGTTCTCAGTTATCTAGTTCTCAGTATCTAATGAGCTGGGATGAACAAAGCCCTACACAGTGGCGAGAAGACAGAAATGCAACCTTTCCAGCTAACGTTCACTGTCGGGGGGGTGCTCATTTGGCATAACCGGCCTATTAACTGGGTCCCCTGTGTCTATTTTCACCCAAAGAACCTAGTTTTGAATTCTGGCAATCAGGCTGAAATCTGTCTCTTCACTTAGATCTTCTCAGCCTTCTTTCCACAGATACCTTTACTCAATGTTTTAAGCCACACTGCTGCCTCATTCCACTAGTAAATACCCTTGGAGCAGTGAAATCTGCCAGACTGGACTTGAACTTTGGTCACATACTGGAAGTGTGTGATACTGGACTGAGACTGCTGTGTACTGAGTATCAACTCTGGGGTTGGGACAATGTTTCAGTCTCCAAATCCCTCTGGCTTATCCTGAAGTCTACTGATACTCACTCCTCACTCATCAGTATGGTTAAGTTCCAAAGACAAGGTAATCAATGAAAATTGGTGTTACAGGACAATGGAAGATGATCACATAAGATCACAAAACAGAAAATGATGACTACATCAACTACATCGATTCATAACTGCCAGATGGCATCATTACCGAACCACCACATTACATCACGGCAGAACTGCCAAATCCCTAAGAGTCATGGCCCAGACAAGCTGATCCCTATCCTTAACCATCACAGCCAGCGTTACTCTCCTTTGGTATCTCAGCATTTGTTACTATCGTGGATTGAATTGTGTCCCCCCCAAAAGGTATGTGTTGATTTGATTTGGCTATGAGTCCCAGTACAGTGCCCTTCCACCCCTGTATTGGGAATCCTGCCTCTGTGAGACTGATGATGGAGTAAGGACAGCAGTTGTGTTAGTGACGCAGGTCTCAAGCTACAAGCTTGTGGGTTATAAGAGAGAGAAGTGAGACGAGGAGTTGGGAACCTCATACCATCAAGAAAAGTAGCACAAAGAGCAGACCACGTCCTGCGGACCTGAGGCTTCTGTGCTGAGATGCTCTCCTTGAATTTGGACTTAGCCTACTGGACTGTGATTAAGTTCTCTTATTGAGTGGACTTGTAACTTGTTAATGGATTTGTGGCTTACCAGACGGTGACAATAAAATTTCTCTTCATAAAGCCTTCCACTCACAGGATTTCCTGTTAGAGCAGTACCAGGTGACTAAGACAGTTACTGACAGGCATACACTGTTAAGGCGCAAAACAGTCAGCAGGTTTTTTCCTGTTGTTGAAGTGGGAAATGTTGGATAGCAAGACAGTTAATAGATAAGGAGTGGGTGTATTCTTCCCTTTGGAATTCTTCGTTGAGATCTAGCTCCACTAAGTGTCTTTCTCTTCGGACCCTCCTTTCTACTTCTACTGCCCTGCCCAGTTAGATCTTCACTGACGCTCACTTAGATTACTGAAACGGCCTCCCCAGTTCTGGTCACTGCCTACCGAACCACCTTATGCAACTATCACCTTTCTAATCTGTCTGCAGCACAGCTTGAATAACTTCTCTCTCCTGCTCAGAAGCTTTCTGACAAATTAAATTCCAGCTCCTTGGCCTGTCTTCCAAAGAATTCCATGTTTCAACCGAAATCTATCTTTTCAGGCTTGCTTCTCATTATGATTCTACATTTCTCTTCTATTCTGTTCTAAACAAACTGGACAACTGTTACTGGAAGTTCTGCTGTATCTTCCCGACTGTATCTTTGTTGACACTGTCTCCTTTCTCTGCAATGCAACTGGCCTGATCCACATAAAATGCCATGTTTTAACAAAACCTTCCATGGCTTGCTCTGTTAGGCACTTATCCACGGTATCACCTTGAGCAGTTACCCATTTTTCTTACCCTCTTTCCACTTTCTTTTCATTGCAACTCTAGTTAGCATATAAGCTTTTGAGGTCAGTGGCTATGTCTCAATAAGTCAATAGTCTATTTACTCTCCAGAAACCTTGGTGGTGTGGTGGTGAAGAGCCACCTCTGCTAACCGAAAGGTCAGCTGTTTGAGTCCATCAGGCATTCCTTGGAAACCTCATAGGGCAGTTCTACTCTGTTCTATTAGGTTGCTATTAGTTGGAATCATCTCAGTGGCAAGAGATTACTTATTGTCCACATTCGATCTCCAGTGTTTGGAAATTCCATGGACATCATTTCTTAAATCATTTTTAAAAATGCATCTGTTATTTGTGATAGTTACTCATGAAACCAAATATCCCTACAGTGATTTTTAGATTGGATAGAGTGTATTTTTCCAACTGGACAAAGAAACTTCACCCTTCACGGCAAAGGTATACTAATGTGACAATAAGCTGCCAATAGTTTTCAAGTAGTTAAAGAATAATTAGCCCCCTTAAAATTCTATTTGTCTTGTTTGCTATTTCTAATGGTTGATAGTTTGTCCCCTTTACTCCTTTTCCTGCCTTGGGTCTTTCTTAGAAACCCTGGTGGCATAGTGGTTAAGTGCTACGGCTGCTAATCAGACAGTCAGCAGTTCAAATCCATCAAGTGCTCCTTGGAAACTCTATAGGGCAGTTCTACTCTGTCGGGTCACTGTGAGACAGAATAGACTCAATGGCAGTGGGTTTGGTTTGGGTCTTTCTCATCTCCTTCCCTTTCAACAAATATCACTAACAAATGTAGGACAGTTCATCCCATCATGACATATACACTCAGAACTCTTTTGTACACTATACAGATGACCATGCATGTAACACTGGGGGCTGGGGAAACCCACCAACTGAGGAGTAGCATTTCTCATCAGGTATGTGTGCTCTGTGTCGGTTAGTCTTTGAGCACTGGCCTGGTCCAGTGCTTATCCTACAGCAGTGTTAATATTGTGAAGTTCAAAACGTAAAAGCCTGAATAGCAACTTATCAGAAATAGAAGTGATATAGGTGGGGACTTACTATCTTAGTTATCTAGTGCTGCTGTAACAGAAATATCACAAGTATGGTTTCACCAAATAGAAACGTACTTCCTCATTGTTAACAGGCTAAAAATTTGAACTCATGGTGTCAGTTCTGGGTGAAAGCCCTCTCTCCTTTGGACCCTGGAGAAGGTTCTGTCTCTTTGGAGCTTCTGTTCTTTGGCATCAATCTTCCCTTATCTCGGTTTGCTTAATCTGTTCCTTTTATATCTTAAAAGATATTGACTCAAAGCATACCACTCACTAATACTGCCTTATTAACATAACAAAATTCATTCCCAAATGGGATCATAACTACAGGTATTCCACTTAAAATCACTGCCAATCAAGTGCATTCTGGCTCATAATGACCCCATAGGATAGAAGAGAATTGCTGCATAAGGTATTCAAGGTGCAGCTGGAAGATTCGAACTGTGCCACCAGGGCTCTAATCACAGGTAGAGGTGTTAGGAATCTATGACACTTATTTTTAGCGACACGATTCAATCCATAACATGTACTGTAATCCTACTCTGGTTACTTGCCATGGGTGGTTTTCTGGGTAGCCCTTTTCTAAAAATAGTTTTTTCCTTGATAAATTCTCGACTGTTATAAAATGCGTGTTATTTTTGGCAACAAAAATAGGTTGCCCTTTCTAATCAAAATGGGTCAAATAACTAGTGTCTAGGAAAGAAGACTATCCCTTAGCATTGGGCAAATCTGCTACAAAAGATCCTTTTAGAGTGTTGAAAAGCAAAGATGTCACCTTGAAGACATGGATGTGCCTGACCAAAGCCATGGCATTTTCAATCACATCATATGCATGCAAAGTTGGACAGTGAGTACGGAAGACAGAAGAAGAATTTATGCCTAGTAACTGTGGTGTTAGGAAGAATACTGAATATATTATGGACTGCTAAAAGAACAAATAGGTCTGTCTTAGAAGCAGTACAACCAGAGTGCTCCTTAGAAGCCAGGACAGCGAGACTTCACCTTACCTACTTTGGACATGTTGTCAGGTGGGATCAGTCCCTAGAGATGGACATCACACTTGGTAAAGTAGAGGGTCAGCAAAAAAGGGGAAGATCCTCAACAGGGTGGACTGACACTGCCTACAACAATGGACTCAAGTGAAACAACAATGTGTGTGGGCATGGTGAAGGATCAGGCAGGGTTTTCTTCTGTTGTACGCAGGGTCATTGAGAGTCAGAACCCAACTCAACAGCACCGAGAAATGAAATGTTATGGAGCTGGCTTTTTCAAACCCTGAGAGGTAGGTAAAGTTTGCCTAAGTGTTCCTTCATCCTCGTTTTTTTGTCTTCTTCTCATTGCAGCTTCAGGTGGTATCAAGTGTCCATTTGTTAAAGACGAAAACAATATAATACACAAACGATTAACTGCATGAGTGTTACACTGAAAGGCTGCAATGTGGACTTCAGCCTCTGACCTCTCAGTTAGATATTTTTCCTCTTAATTTGTTTAAGAATTATAATTAGAGTAATAAATGCTTTGTTCACATATAACCACCCTTCAAGGAAGAAGCTATCATTTATCCTATTTAATAAAAAAGAAAACTGAGACTCAAGGAAGTTAAGTGATTTGCCCAAGGTCTTACAGCTAGTCTGTAGGTGACTGAACCAAAACTGACCTCAAGCTTTCTGACAACAAACCCAGTTCTTTTCACTAGGATAGAAAAGGAATAATTTAAATACATATATGCGTGCAGGTGTGTGTATATATATATACATGTACATATACTAATTTATGCTAAAGTGCTGGTGATGGATTGCCACCTAGCCCTCCTAAAGTCCAAGTGGATTTTTACAAAGATAATTATGGGGCTTATGACAGGATAGACACGAATGACGGACTCTTGACTTTCTGTGTCTGGACACATTGTCCTGGGAACCCTTAAGGTCCCATGACCTAGGTGAGCACCTAGTTATTAACTCTGCTCCTACACATGCATCATATTAACACTGGCATTAATTTGTTATTTTAGAGGCTTAAAGACACCAGTTGAAGTCTTCCCCATAGGTTGGTGTCTCTACATCACAGTATTCTGGTACGGTTTTTCTAAGGGACAGCATTCTTGGTTGTGGCAATGTACATCCTCTGAACGTATATGAAAGGTTCTAGCATCCTTAGAGGACCTTGCTTTTCTATTATCAATTCATCCACAAAAGGCATAATGATTCACCTCATGCATACAAAAATGGAATTCCCTTCATCAGTGAAAATGCTGTATATTAGTTACACAGCACCATTTATTCAAGTTATTATGCAGACCCATGTGAAACTGCCATTTTTTTTCTTGGTAGTCCCAAAATAGCTGAATAGTGACAATTTCATTTGGTTCAGTCACATTCATTGCATAGCAATGGAACTGCATTCTCTTCTTCTCAGATAATTCACAAAACATCCAAAAATTCCATTTTACTTGGGCTATCTTCTTTTAAGGTTCAGAGCGCTTTCCAATAATTCATATGTAGTATTTCATAGTTTTGAGTGAAATGAAACATTAATGATTTAAAACAACATTATACTGTAAACTTGATGACCTAACATAATACCATGTCCTAAGCCAATCCAGGAGCTGACGAGTCTTCCCTGTGTGACACAGTGCAGCCGTCACCTCCTCCCTGCCGCACCAATGCTCTGTTAATATTCCTGATGCTTTAGCCAGTAATCTCATTGCCTTTCAGCTATAAGGGAAACTAAAGCCATCACAAAAATACCCCTCTAACAAGCAGATCCATAAAACCTCCGGTTCAAAACTAACTCAGGAAATTTAAGCCAAATGCACTTTATCTTAAACCTTCTGACAGGGCAAAGGCATTTCATTAAATCAAAAGGAAAGCACTACTGAATTTCATATTCTAATTATCCTTCCATATAGCTTCTGAGTCCTGAGCTGTTTTAGTTGCTCTGCCAGCCACGTTTATTAATTAGTGTCTAGCATTTCCACCTCTTTACAAGTTGCAACCTCTCATAAAAAATGCATGATTTGATTGGTTCAGGAATGACAACTTCATTCTCCATAGACAAATAAACGCCATGACTTAGTCAGCAGTCTTTTTCCATTTACTTATTTAACTACCATCATGGCCTTTGGGATCTGTATTAACTGAGTGAATGAAAGTAGATAACTAGTGTAATTTTCCTTTCTTAATCATGTGCAAGCAAAAATGATTAAGTGTCTAAGTAACTCTTTTTTAAAAAAACAAATGAGCCTGCTGTCTCCTCCCTCCCCCTCTGCTCCCCTAAATCTATTCCCCACTAGACACAGATGGCAAGTTTGCAGAAATGCCTTAAGGGCTACTCCATATTGTCTATGTTTAAAATGCATATCCACTTAACATCTGAGCAAGATATCCACTATTGCTTTTAGCAGCTCTATTTATTCATTTCATCTTCTGCAACAGTAATAGCTTGGGTTGTTATTTTGCCAAATGAAGATCTCTCCTTCAGTGTTGCTAATTCTTTAGGAGTCAAGAGTTTGACTGACTCATTTGGATTTCCACCTCTTACTCTAATGCGTGAGGTCATTTACCAACTTTGGACATTACTCGGCGGCAAAGCAAGCGGAAATTAGGACTGCCATTCAATTATTCTATAAATACTTTGATCCTGAGGCTCACTCTTCTAAAGATAAAATTCAAAGCCTGGACTTTCAAATGTAGTGGCATGTAACCAAAATTTAACAAGCAACGGTGAACTCAGAGATGCAGTGGTGAACAAAAGCAGGAGATAAGAGTACAGGAATAATTCTATACTAAGGGACAAAGTAAGACCCCTACAGTGACTGCGCTTAATCTGCAATGGCAAATCTACTCTGATGATTTCTGACAGATTTGGATGTAGGATTCTTGGACTGCTTAATGTTTGTTTTTTAGCAAAAAGAATACTACACAGTTAGAATCATAAAGTTTAGATTTGGATCTTAGTTTCGCCAATTCTAACCATGTATCCTCAATTGACTGCAGCCTTGGGAAACTCATCGGTGAAACAAGGAATCTTATCAGCTAACTCACTGCACTGCTGTGAGGACTGAATTGGATATATGACAGTACACAATAAACTGTATACTACCGTATAATTCCCAGTTCCAGTAGCCGTGGAGATGATTCCAACTTGTGGTGACCCCATGTGTCTCGGGGGAGAAACTCTGCTCTCCGGGGTTTTCAATGGCTGATTTTGGGGAAGCAGGTCACTAGACCTTGCAAGGCACCTTTGGGTATACCTGAACCTCCAACCTTTCAGTTAGTGCCCATTTCTGTTAATTGGTTTAGGAATTAAAATCAGAGTAATACATGCTTTGAGATTCTGTGCTTCAAGTTTGTAAAGCAGATGCCTAAGTGACTGTACAAAAGGAGTGCAGTGGGTGAAAAAGTATAGAGCCTACCCTCTACCTCTTGGCCCACCCCACCCACTTGTAAAGAACTCTTGAGATCTTCTTACACTGAGAGTGCGATGTATAAAAGCTATCCTCAGAGTTCATTTATTCAGCTAACGTGATGCTGAGTTCTGAGAATGTCCCCTCTCCTTGAGGAATCTGGCGTTTAGTAAGAGAGACACTAAAATGTAAACCATCGAGAGTAGTAAAATATAGGAGGTGACAGGCTAAATCTAAGCACACGGCACAGTGGATTTCAGTGAAGGAATATGCAGCTCTGACTTCCTGGAAGGATGAGACAGCATGTGTGTGGTACCACGTGATGTGACAGAGCACATGAGCAAGAGCATCAACAGAAGTTGAGGAAGACAGAAGGACATAGCTCAGAGTCTGGATTTCAGCCTTCAGACTCAGTAGTCTGCATCCTTGTTTTCCATCACAGCACAACAGACAGCACTCATACACACTCACTAGAGTTCCATGGGTAATGTTCAACTCTGTGTCCTGCCTGAAATTTCACCCCATCCTCTTCCATTCAAGAGAGCACTTGGAAGGCTAACAAGAGCAGCAACTATAAGGATGACTTTGAAAATCCCCTACTCCCTCTGTGCTTCTATTAGCTGTGATAACTGATAAATCCAGACTGATACAGATGAAGAGGGCGGAATCCCCAAAACAAAACAAACAAAAAGCATTACCTTTGAGTTGATTCCCATTCACAGCAACCCTACAACACAGGGTTTCCAAGGCTGTAATCTTGCCACATCCTTCTGCCGCATCTTTCCCCTGAAGAGCTGCTGGTAGGTGTGAACTGCCTACCTTTTGGTTAGCAGCCAAATGCTTAACCACTGCACCACCAGGGCTCCTTTTAGAGATGCTATTAAGGTATAATACAGGAGCTCCTCAGAGTTGGAAATGGGATTTAGAAAGAAAAGATACAGGAAGAAGTTGAGGTTGGTTTTTGAAACTGGCCCACTATCTACTTAGAGTACATAAGAAGGGTTTGTTTTGAGATGGAAAGACAATGTTTTAAGTATTAGAATCTCCTGTGAACCATTTAGACACAACTGTCCAATAACAGATACTTGGTATTTGGCTTTGGAGCTTAGTGGAAAAGCCTGACTTCAAGAAAAAGATTTGAGAGTCAGCATCCTCTAAGAGTTAAAATTGCCATGATGAGGACAAGTGATAGTAATTTAGGGACAGCATACAGTGAGCGAAGAAGGGGTGAAAGCAGAACCGGAGGGCACGTCACTGTTTCAGGGGTAAGATTTTATCACAGCTTTTTGCTTTTTATCCTTACAAACAAACAAACAAAGTCAGTAAAATTTCTTTTCACTGGTAGAAAGCGTTGTTAATAATTTCATTGTGTCAGGGAGACACCGGAAAGGCACATGACTGAAGACATCTTTTAGATGTTTTTCATTTTGTTGCAGCCAGTTCTGATCTAACCCAGCTTCTTCAATGTTCTAAGCTTTAGGCCAGATCCAACCTTCTTTATCAACAATCAGTGTCAGACCTGGCCAGCTAGTTGTACTTATCCTTCTATTAGTTACAGATTTATTAAACTCTAAGGCAAATAAGGAACTCCTGGAGGTGTAGTGGTTGAGTTTGGCTGCTAACCAAAAGGTCGACAGTTCAAATCCACCAGGTGCTTTTTGGAAATCTATGGGACAGTTCTACTGTGTCCTATATGGTCATTATGAGTTGGAATCAACTCAGAGGCAATGGTTTTTTGGTTTTCTTTTCTATAAGCTAGATAAAGCTTTTGAAAGTTACTACTGCAAATACTTAATGTCTGCATGACAGTAAAAATTGAAGAACTTACCATGTTTAGGGAAGGGAGCCAAGAGAAAATGCTTAGGAACACACCCCAAAAATCCAAAGTATAGTATCTATTCAACCAAATGTCAAAAGAATGAATGTCTTGGTTCACACAAGGCATTGGGGTCCTATACTGAGAACAGGGCACTACTAGGCACAGATCTTGTATGCTTCCATTTCATTTTCTCATGGTGAATGTGAGTGAGTGGCTATCTCCTCTGAAGCAAATTTTTAAATGTATGTGTATATCCTCAAGTCAGTATACAGCATACCTCTATGGCACTAGTATCACCAGGCACATCCCAGGAGGTGCTGTTCCCAAGGATTGTCACATGATGAAAAATATCTTTAAGCATCACTCTTCCCCTTCATTAGAAGCTGGAAGATTTCACGGTTAGTCAGTTGAGCTGAGAGGCCAGAGCTCCTTTTCACTAAGGGGCTGATGCGCTGGCTGTGATCACTCGATTCTGCTCCTGTGTGTTACTGACTTCAGCGCCTCCCCTCTACCCAAGACCAAGGAGGAAAGAGGCTCAACTCCACGTGGACATCGACCGGAAAACAAGCTTTGTAAGTCCCCAAACATGCAGCATGGAGAAACAGTATCTAGTTTTTAGTCTAAAATCTATTAACTCAGCCCTAATCAGATAATGAATTACAGAAATGCATACCGGACGTGAAGACAAAACAGCAACCTATGCAAACAGCTGAGTTCTTTTTCTCTCAGTTAGTCATTTTGTTGTGATAAGCAAAAATAAAACACAATGAGATTTTTTTTTTTTTTTTTTTGGAAATTTCAAAGAAAACCTAAAAAAAAAAAAAAAAGTTGATTTGGACTACTAGTAAACCCATATAAGAGTAGAGCTGCCTTATAAATGTCCCAAGGCTGTAAATCTTTCCAGAAGCAGACTGCCACATCTTTCTCCCACAGAGCTGCAGGTAGATTCAAACTGCTAATGTTTGGGTTAGTAGCAGAGCTCTTAACCACAGAGCCACCAGGGCTCCGTACAGGAAACCTAGTGGGTTTTATTTTCATCCTGTGGACTCCTGGATTCCCTTCTCCTTTCAGATCTAAATCGCCAAGCTTGTATTAGACCCTGAGTGTGTTTTCTGATTCAGGTATAGCCTACATATTTCCCTGCTCCACTCTGCTCCCTTTTCCACTGGGATTCTTCTCTTCACTCCTTTCTGCTGCTGCTTTTCTTTGATCTACTGACTGCAGGTCACTCTTGGATGCTGAATGGATAAGTAACAGCTGTGACTTTGGCACGTGCTGGCTACGGTAAGTTTCAGCCGACTTCATTCTACTCAGTTGTGGGAGCATACAAATTCAGTGGTTGCAGAGCTGTCTTAAATCACGTGTGTGGCAGATGGCCCAGATAAGACCATCGGTCCTATAACACTGATTCTATAGAATGGAACTCCTCAAGCTTGAGTATTCATAAACATCACTTGGCAATCATGTTGCTATGCAGACTTGGAGTCAGTGGGCCTGGTGTGGGGCCTGGAAGCCTACATTTCTCACTAGCAGCAAGTGCTGCTGGTCTGTGGGCCACACATGGAGTATCAAGACTATGCTGTGCTTGTGGGAAAGCAATCAGCAGGCTAGAGTGTGTCCCCAAGCATCCAAATAAACAATGGAAGAAGAAAATGAGTTAATCACCACCATCTAACCCTGATGATGTTTAATTTTCTCAAGAGTAGTTAAGAAACTTTCCTGAATGACAGAATCATTTGGAGGAGCTTTAAAACTACTGATGTTGAACTACCACCTTTAAACCGAAAAAACCAAGCCCACTGTCATCTTGTTAATTCTGACTCACAGTGACCCACAGGGCAGAGGAGAACTGCCCCATCAGATCTCCAAGTAGCACCTGGTGGATATGAACTTTTGGCTAGCAGTCATAGCACCTAACCACTATGCCCCTATGGTTTCCATGTCACCCTTAGAAATCCTTATCTAATTTACCAGTGCTGTAGCGTGGCATGCTGTTGCCATGTGCTATCGAGCAGATTCTTATTGATGGAGACCATGTCAGACAGAGGAGACCCGCTCCATGTGGTTTCTTAGGTTGCCATCTTTACAGGGCAAACTGCCAGGTCTTTCCCCCCATGGAGCAGCTGCTGGGTTTGAATCCCTGACTTACCAGCTAGCGGTTGAGCACTAACCATTGTGATCGGGTTTCCTTGAGGCCTGGGCATACGCGGTTTTAAAATCTCCTCAGGTGATTTTGTGCAGTCAGAGTTGCAAATCTCTCCCCAGTAGTAACTGATATAAATGTATGTACGTATCCGTATGTGTATCTGTGTCCGTCCTTGGGTAGTGCAAATGGTGAAGTGAGCAAAAGGTGGGCAGTCTGAACCCAACCAGAGACTACTCAGAAGACAGGTCTTGCAATCTACTTCCAAAGGTCACAGCCCTGGAAATTCTATGGGGCACTGTTACATCGTGCACACAGAGGGTCACTGTGAGTCGGAACTGACTCAGTGGTAACCAACAACAAATCTGTCTCCATCCCCATCTCTGTCTTGGACCACTTTCCTTTTTTCTTCACCTATTCTTTCTAAATTCAAATAGTTCATAGGTCATTTTAGGTAAATGGTAGGAAACAACATTATTACTTCTCTGGGTCTTTCTCAGAGACTGGAAACGAGAAAAGGAATAACCAAGTTCAAAAGACACATCTCAGACTATCACGCTAAAGACAGACCTGGTAATTTAGGCTCCAAATCACTGATTCATTAAAATGACATGTTTGGCATAATCCTGAAGGGAAACTGTGGGAGTACGACCTACTGGAAAGAGCAATAGGCTCCGAGTTAGGAGATGTAACTGGTTATACCACCTCCACCGCTACCTGGCTGTGTGACCTTCAGCAAGTCACCTCATCCTTCTGGAATTTAGTTTCCTTAACCATAAAGTGAGGGGTTTCGACAATATAATTTTTAAGGATAGTTTTAGCTTCTGTATTCTGTGATCTATGATTACGTCTGCCCTATTCTCTACCATGTTGTCCTCTCTTCCTCTGCTGACCCACATAACACACTGAAATAAACAGAAACCCGCTGAAATCAGCCACAGGAATCCTTGTGCTTCTGACTCTTTACTTTGTTCACTGTGGATGTTTGGTTTTTGTTAATGACCTGTGGGTGTTTTTATCTCTGTGCTACCAGGGATCCAAAGTCTCGGTGGTACTTGGAGTTTTCGCGACTCTAGTCAGCGACTATTGTGACAAACTATGGTGCTTGTCGGACTTTTTTCTGCGGTTGTACCTATAGCTGGTGCCTCTTTGAGCTGCAGAAGCTCATAGGAGCTAGGCCAAAGCACCCGCTACTACGTGAGTGATGGCTTATCAATATTACTAAATTACACACCAGGTATGAGCAACGGATTTAGATGACAGAATGAAGATAGCCCAAATAACTGACAGCTGTTTTTTTTTTTTTTTATCAGACTTATATATTTAGTTGAATTAGGTCCATTATTTGCCATAAAAGATAGTCACTGCTTTGTCACAAGAGGGACTTTCTCTAATAATTACAGACTTGGGCTTAGACTAATGCTCTTCTAGTTAAAAAGGTGATCAGAGTAGGAAAATGAATTATTACTTACTGTTTTATTGTTTATTCAATATTTTATTACTTACAAGAGATCAAGTATATGCAAATCTCTTGGCACAGTGCCCAGGGCACAGGGGAGGGAAAAAAAAATCCTGCTGTTGATGGCTACTCACAATGACCCTATAGGACAGAACAGAATTGCCCCACAGCTTTTCTGAAGCTATCATCTTTATGGAAGCAAACTGTCACATCTTTCTTCCACAGAGGACCTCGTGGGTTTGAACTCCCAACCTTTTGGTTAGCAGCTGAGCACCTAGCCACTGAGCCATCATGGCTCCTTCAGGTTACAGTAAGGACTCAATGAATGTCAGATATGATTATTTTGACTTGTACATTTATTACTATTTGGTTAAAATAGTCTAAAGTTCTGAAGGCCACTGAAAACCTCACTCAAGCAGTCAAAAGCTGACAGAACCAACATCTGTGAGAAACACACCCTGGAGTTCTATACCCACTATTCTGGCTTTATATCCACTATAACATATATGCAATGACAGCAGGGTTCTATTTCCTAACCTTATGGCTGACTGACAAGCCATCTACTGTATACTGGATCCTATGTGCTACTTAATAGGAGAAAGTAAACATCTCAAGTTCCTGGCAGTTTCCAAGTATGTATTTAAACATATATCATCTGAAGAAATTACAGTGCTGCGTATGTGTGGACAAGTATATAAAGTGAACTTCACAGACCAAAAAAAATGCCCTCTTGACCTGCATTCACTCAGTTTTGTCTTCCAGAGGAAGAGATGAGTTTCCAGGGGACCTATCCTTTGCTCCTCTTCAGTCCTCTCTGCCCCTGGTCTGAGCTATTACTATGAGAAAGTGTTGACCTTGAGGCCTCTAAGAATGACAACTTGGGCTGCACTTGGCTCCAACAGTCACCATAGCATCATTCACTCATACTCTAATAACTAAGACAGCGGCAGACGTAAACTAAGTCTAAAAACCAAAAAATAAACCCATTGCCACGGAATTCAGTCCTACTCATAGTGACCCTATGGGACAGAGCAGAAGTGCTCTATGGCATTTCCAAGGAGCAGCTGTTAGATTCAAATTGTCGACCTTTATGTGTAGCTGAGCGCTTAACCACTGCACCACCAGGGCTCCAAAACTCTAAAAATATATCTACTTATTAAAATTCATATAAAAACAGAAAAATACAATGTGATGACAGAATGTACCATATTTCTTGCCATAGTGTCCCAGCCAATATTTTTGTCTTTAATACTAAAGGGCCTCCTGAGGAAGAGGGAGGACAGTCAGGAGGGACAGAATAGAACAGATGGCTGGATGCTGACAGGGACAGAAAGCATGTCAAAGCTACGTGACACTTAAGGTAAAGCATCCCTGCTGATCCAGTCTCCTTGCCCTGAACTTGGCTGTAGTGAAAAGCAGGACAGTCCCTGGTTTATGGGGCTGGTATGTATGTACATTTCTGTTGCACTGTTATCTATGGTGCTGACTGCCTGGCCCTATTTCTTACTGCCCTCTTTTGGGGTGCAGTGTCTGATTCCTCATCTTCAGAAGCAGCATGGTGCGCTCAAAAAGCTTAGATACTTATGCAGACATCACTGCCTAGACCTTAGTTTCCTCCTCTATAAAATAAAGAGGCAAAACCAGTTGACCTCTAAAGGCCTCCAGGTCTCCTTAATGTCAGCAGGGTGCAGGGCAGAGAATGCGCTGAAACTCGCAGCTGTTTACCAGCCCAGTCCTGGGCCGTGGTCTGCTTTCTGTCCTGCTGCATTGGGCTTCCTGTTGCAGGTAACAGGGTTTATGCTTAATCTTCCGAGATGAGCCTCAGTCCCTACTCTGCCCTTCCTCTACGGAACACGGAAACAGAGAGATGGAGGGAGGCCAGCTGGATGGAGAGAGGACATTAGAATGCAGATGGTGGATTGGGACAGAAAGCCTGTGGATGCAGATAAAGAAAATCACCCTAATAACAGGAATGTTAATGAGATGACGCTGGTAAAGCTACACTCCTCTGAAGAAAGGTGCTGCATTTATAATCATTTTTGCAAAGCATTTCTTCTTACAATAATGACTGCCTTTGATCTGTAGCTCCTTCTCAGAAAGCTCCTGTGTGAGTGAGCAGTGAACTTCTACCCAGCAAACATCTGGCCCTGCCCACTATTTTTAAGGACCTCTGCTTGTGCAAGAGAGCAGTTTCCTACCTCAGGCCAAGGCAAAGCTGCAGCCCCGTCCCCCCCCCAAGAGGTGGCTGCACCAGGACTGACTCGCAGGGGCTGGCGGGGCCTCCTCTCTGAGCTGCCAGGTCAGCTCAGGGAAGTCCCACTGCGGCTGCTGAACGCCGTCAGTCTGCATCTGTGACTGACACGGCCTCCCTGTTCAGCACCCACTCAGGAACTTACAATGACACACTGCTAATGGCAGGAGTGGGAAGAACTCGGGATGGAGATGTGTTTTACGACAGCTCCAACCAGAGCCAATGTAGCCATTCTGAGGTTATCAATGAAGAAATGAAATGCGCAGTGAGAACTCTTCCTGCTGGAGGCTCATAAAGATTCCTAGCAGGACCTAGGAGTCAAAAAAACTTCTACAAACAGCTATAGCTGCTAACCACCCAAAGGTTGGTAGTTCAAATCCTCCAGCTACTCCTTGGAAACCTGTGGGGCTGTTCTACTTTGTCATTCAGAACTCAGCAACAGGTTTCTACAAACAGCAGAGGGGAGAGCCCTTTAGGCTTCGAAGCCAGCGGAGACTGGTTTGCATCCCAACTGTGAACCTCAGTTACCAGCTCCTTAACCAATTTACTATTTAAATCAGAAAGTTGCTGTTTTCTCTGACTTACTAATTAACTTACAGTTACTAATTTTCTCTGAGTTTCAGTTTCCTCATCAGCAAAATTTGGATATATAACACATGCCTTCTGGAGTTGCTGAGAAAATGAAAAGTAACACACAGTGCCTCCACCCAGTGCCTGATACATGGGCAATCAATACACAGTAGTTCCTTTTGTAATGAAGATATATTCTTGGGCTGAGTGGCCTCCTGAGTCACGCTCCATACTTCCTAAAATGTGGTGAATATGAACACCCAAAGCCACTTTGCAGAGCAAGCTAATGGGGAGTTTTAGCAACTCTGAGTTCTAGTTCTGTTAGGGCTTTGCTAGGTGAGAAAGCAGAAGTAATTTAATCTTCTGGTGCCTCAGTGTCCTCGTATAACAAGATGAACACTATCAATACATCACCTGAATTTTTTCTTTCTTTTTCTTTTTTTCTTAGAAGGAATAACAAATAAACAACACTGTAAAGCTATTTACAAACACAGACATCTCACTTACCTAGGTTAACTAGGGACACGAGTCAGATAAAAGAAATCTACCAATAATTCTGCAACCTCATTAGGTTAAACACTCTTTCTTGTCAAATCAGGGCTGTAAACAAGTAATTAAGAGTTTATCGCTTCCCCTTTCCATTCTCAGATAGAAACATTCTGAGTGTTTAGCTCCTCCCTGGTTCTCAAAGGAGAGAGGAAAGCAGAATGCCCAGAGCATTTCAAGGTATCTCTGAAGGACCCAGTTGGTCTGTGTAATGGATTCTAAAATTACTAACCAGTGACTATAAAGCAAATAAAGTCTCTCTCTCTCTCTTTCTCTCTCACACACACATGAAACAGGATTAAATAGGGCATCATTCTAAACAATGCATGAAAAGCAAAAACAAAAAATGTTTTGGAAGATTGGAAAGGGCTCTAGGAATTATTCAGTCCAACCACTTCATTCTGCAGATGAAGAAACCAAGAAACTGTTAAGCGTCTCTCAGTGGTGGGAGCGCATGGGCTGACAGCACAAATATGGATTTTGAGTGCTGATGGGAAGTAATGACAGTCAGGAACAATAAAGAGTATAAAACAGAACATTTGTCACAGCATCCCTGTCTGCAGTCTCCTGCACACACATTTCATTGTTGGTCCTTTCATCTCAGTGACTTGTGGGGAGCGCAGCAATGATGTGGCCCTGCAATATTGCTTTATTATCAAAACCACTTTAATAGGCTATGTCATAATGTTAATGAGGCTTCCTGGGCACCTGTGTACTATGACAGTCCACAAGTGTAATACGCAGAGGGACTCCTGATGCTTCTGTCCCTGTTCCCTTCCGCTTTGGTGACCATCACGCTCCCTTGCACGTGCCCATTCACTGGCTGGGCAGTGGAGTTCTCCTATGCCCTTTATCCCATCCTCAGTTTCCTCCAGCTGAAAAAGCCCCAAAGCTAAACCTGTTGCCACTGAGTCGATTCCAACTCCTATTAACCCTAGAGGACAGAGTAGAGCTACCCCGCACATGGTTTCTGAGGAGCAGCTGGTGGATTTGAACTGCCAACGTTATGGTTAGCAGCTGAGCTCTTTAACACTGTATCACCAGGCCTCAGCTCAGGCATTCTCTGTTTCTCGGTGGGTGGGGAGAACCTTCAGATTCTAGAGCTCTCTCTACACCTATCTATGTCAAACACTTTTTTTGCACCCAAGAGCTTAAGACTATGAGCTAGCCAGCCTACTTCATCTGAACATAGCCTTCTGAGCTGGGCCCAGGTAACATGTAAAAGATTCAAGGTCTGTCCAGCGTGACAGTAGTATTTTCAGGTAATGAGTTGTCAGTGGAGACTCCATATTCTAATGACAGAATGTGGACAATATTCCACAATTATTTTAACCTTTTTCATTAGACTATTGTAACTTCCTCTGCAAGTCCATTCAAATCTCACACCAAGTTTGTGTCCTAAAACTTTCCTCAAAATTACACCAATCCTTTGGAAATTCAGGTCTATATTGACCCTGCAGGACACAGTACAATTGCCCCATGTGGTTTCCAGGGCGAGACCAGTGGATTTGAACTGCTGACCTTTTGGTTAGCAGCTGAGCTCTTCACCCCTGTGCCACCAGGGTTGGTCTATATAATTGAACTTAAAAATTTCGAATTAATCTTGAAAACAGCACAGAAAAGTGATAATTTTTGAAGTTTACTACTTGGTTTCTCATTGTGCCATTCTATCATATCCTTGCATGTTACTAGTGAGATACTAATATTCCCCCCAAATGAAAACAGGGCCATTTTGTCAGCTGGGTCGGGCACCCGTGAGGTATTTTACACACATTCTCATGAAACTCACAGCAGTCCTACTGAGTAGGTACAGACCTGAGGGCAGCGAGCCTGTTTGCAAAATAAAGTAATAATGCCTTCCACTCAGCTCTATCACCAAGAAATGGTAAACCTGTTCCCTGCATTAACTTGTGCTGGTTGGACTGGTTAGCTTGATCATTTCCAACTTTTTCCCACCGTGGAACACCCGCATTAATTTTCTTCCATAGGCTTCATAGGATTGAGCAAGTTACATTTTTTCATTTTAGATAATCAAAGACATACAGAAAGAACTGCCAGTCAACATTACTGAAGTGACACACTGACAGTCCCAAGTAACAGAACACAATATTCACCCAACATGTCAAAACTGGAGGGTGAATCATACGGTTTTCCTTGGCCTTTTATGAAGAACTAAAACATCTTTTCATAGACTCACGGTGGCCTGGGCTGGCAGATTGGTAACCACTGACCCAAGAGTTTTCTTCTGTTCTTCAGCTTTCTCTCTGAGATCTAAATCAGTGAACCAAGCAGCCACACTGTCACACCTAGCTTTGTCCTATTCGGGGCTGGGGCTTCTGCTCTTCTCCACACTTCTCAGGGAGCTAGAAGGCACTGCTATACTCCTCGGAGGAACTCCTCTAGAGCCATACCCTGGTATGCCTCATCATAACCCTTAAAACGGTCATCTTAAAACAAAAAGAAGTCCTTAATTTGTTTATGCTTTTTTTGTGTGTGGAACCTAAATATTCTGGAGCCTTGGTGGTGCAATGGTTAAGTGCCCTGACGCCAACTGAAAGGTGGCAGTCAGGAACCCACCCAGCAGCTCTGCTGAAGAAAGACCTGGCGATGCACTTGCATAAAGATGCTGGTCTACGATGCCTTACAGAGAGTGTTACCGTGTCACGTGGGGTTGCTGTGTTTCAGAAGTGACTTGGTGGTACCCAACCACAACAGCAAATATTACAGGAAAACAGCACAGGCTTCAAGGTTTGAGTTTCTTGCAGCCAGTTCTAAATGGTCAAATACTTCATCCCAGGTCAAGTTCTGAAGATGCATATTTGAAGAATCCACAAGTGGATGTCTTATTTCACACATTCCACAGCAAACACAGTTTATATGTTGGATTGCTACCTACGACCGGTCTACACCTACAGAAACAATCAGGTGGAAACAATGTCTTCAGGGACACATCCTTTCAGTGGCTCAAAAAGCTTTACATACAGTATCTCATTCAGCCCTTACTCTTCTGATGAAGCAGGTGGAAGGCAGGGATTATCAATAAATGGCAGTTCTCAAGTACCCTCTCACATGTACTAGGAATCAGTCACGATCCCAACTCAAGGCACAAAAATAAACAGGCAGAAGAAGTATTTTCAGGATTTGAGACAGTTCCTAAAGCTTTAAGTAACAATGTGTACTGCACAATTAAATAATTAAGAGTAGGCTGACAGGCCAAACACAAGATGGGACTTTCAGCTACACTCTTTTGTATTTGACTGAGCTGATATCCACAAATGTATATCTGTACCTTTATGTTTGAAACAAATCCTATCACTACACCTAAATATAAACTCAAAAACCCACTGCCGTCAAGTTGGCAAGTGGTGCTGGTTGGGCTGGTTAGCTAGAGATAACAGAGTATAACTGTCCCACAGAGTTTCCAAGGAGCACCTGGTGGACTTGAACTGCCAACCTTTTGTTTAGCAGACATAGCTCTTAATCCACTACACCAGTAGGGTTCACCTTACATATAAATACGGAATAACCTAAATTTACGTTCAGATTATTTTCTGGAACATTTGGGTTATTTGTGGGCAGCATTACCATTTATCGAATACAACTTGACTCTTTTGGAAATATAAAATTAACCTATCCAGGTATTAAATATCCAGTAATTATTTATTAAACATCTATTACGTATGGGATATGAAACCCTGGTGGTGTAGTAGGTGGGTAAATGCTATGTATGGCTGCTAATGAAAAGTCTGGCAGTTCAAATCCACCAGGAACTCCCTGGAAACTCCACAGGGCAATTCTACTCTGTCCTAATGGATCACTATAAATCAGAATTGACTTCATGGCAATGGATTTGGTTTTGCTTTTGGTTTATGTGTAGGCTAAATATCTAATATGCATAGGAATGGCCACAGGCTTTGCTTTTCCATGATGCAGTTTATAAAGGGCATAATCATAACTGTATTCCCTGGTACCTAAGCCGTGCCTGGCAAACAATAAAAATTCAGTAAATATTTGTTCAATGAATATTTGTTGAATGTTCTATGTGTTCCATGTGGCACATGATTTTGAGGATTCAAATCTGTTCATGAAAACAATTTGTTTCTTCTTTCATAACCATTTAAATAAGAAGAAGTGTTTCAGGGAAAGTTTTATGTTAGTTTGACCTGAGTAGCCTTTGATTCAAATGGCACAATTTGGGGGAAATTCCAGTGATACAAAGAGATGGAACTGAAAGATTTTATGACAGAAACATTAAAGATGATGATAAAATCATAATAACAGCATTGAGAACAAACACCTTAAATACATGTTAATAATTAGAACAGACAGGTCAAAGAAAATGCGCATCTCTTCATGCAAGACAATGGGCAAACTGAACTGGGTCCCAGGGACAACCAGGTTGTTTTGCTGAAAAGAATACTAAATTCTAGAGTTCCATTAAAGGATAAGGGGACATTTCTACAGAGAACTAAGCTAAGGCCCACTTGGGAGGAAATGCCTGGCCACATAGGTAAATGAGCTCTTTCTGGGCAAGGCAGAGAGGGGCCTGTTCACTTCATGTGGGTGAGCACATGTGTCCCACGAGGCCATTTTATTTACAGTTTCTTCCCACTGGATCAGGCTCATTCGTTTTTATTTCTCAAATCTACGTGCAGCCAGTGTTATTATAAAACACCTTTCAGCATGCCACTGCTGAAATGCAGTGCTCTAAACAAATGTTCTCTTAGGGCAATAACTCCTTAACATAAACTGCATTTAATAAAACCTGTAGTGATTCTAAAAAGAAAAGGGTAAGGCGTATTCAGAGAAAATGTCTGGAAGAAAATTGCAATGAATATTTTACAAGACATTTGGATTCTGCAGATTCCTCCTTGCTGTTAAAATTTAAGAGGTTTTTCAAAACTGTATTCCTCTGTTATTACATCCTTAATTAAATTAATTTATACAGTGAATGCTCTAATGACACTGCCATAGATTTTCAATCAAAAAGCCTTATTGCTGGAGACAGTATGTGTTAAGACCTTGAGGAATGACACAAGGCACAGTGCTGTCACTGGCACAGGGCGATTCAGTCCTGACATCTGATTCTTAAAAAGATTATAGTAGTTTCTTTGTGGTTCTCTATTAACGTCTTATTTTATTTTATTTTTTAAATTAAGCCAAAGGAGGTCAAGGAAAACAAAACGAATCTCGCCAGTTGTCTTTAAGAGGACTTCTATCTGGAAAATGCAGTGGTAGATGAGGACATTTCTATGGAATAATACCACCAGGTAGGCTGTGCCTGCTGAAGCCCTAAATAATAGTAGCTGTCTCTAAGTATGATTTTTCTGTACGGTCAGAGTAGAGACAACCCACATTTGTCCATGAACACAAAGGGCACAGCTGTGGAAAAAGGCGTCTGAGAACGCTGCGCCAAAGCTGATGGCTAATCAGGCCCCCGACCTGTGCAGACAGAGTCACGGTATTCTATTCAGGCTTTGAAAACACTGCTCACTAATGATCTCAAGAGGGAATCAGTATTTTGTCAGGAGCAGAAAACCTGGTCATTGTCCATTCTTCCCGCCAGACTGTCAAAATCTGGTAAGGGCAGAGGCCACACATGGCTTGATCTCTGTGATTTCCTGTCAATACCTAGTTTAGTGCCCTGCACACAGTAGGAAAAACAAAAAACCCCAAACCCAAGCCTACTGTTGTTGAGTGGATTCTGACTCGGCACAATCAAACAGGATGGAGTGAAATTAACCCATTAGGGTTTTCAAGGAGCAGCTGGCTGGCAGATGGAACTGCTGAACCCTTTGGTCAGTAGCCAATCTAGGCAGTCAAGAATTATTTGTAATGAAATACCAGTAACTATGAAGGCACTATTCCTAAGATTTGATTTGTTATTGAATAGTCAAACCACTACTTCTAGAAAAGACAGAACATGAACAAGCCAAATAAATGACCCTGGACTTGTGTTCCTTGCTGTGTGTGTGAGCTGTCACGTTTGTTCCCTTTATTTTTCATATTGTATTCCTGGGATATATGGTGAACATTTCAGAGGCTATGAGACCCAATGCCTTTCTCAGTTACACTGCCAGAGACAGGCTTGAGGAATGTGTGTTTAATTGCTTTGCACTATTTAGCAAGGCCCTGATCCTGTGTCTCAGCCAATCCTCACCCTCTGTCTGCCATGTATAGGACCTCTATAATCCATATGTGACATACACAGTTGACTGTGTAACAGACAGTTCCGCCGGCTTTTCTTTATTCCTCCCCATATTAACCAAGTTCTTTGTTTCTCTGAAGAAAGGAAGAGGGTGCATAACAAGGGGAAAGCAAACACCTAAAAAATTAATCAAGTTTGGTTGCATGATAAAAGTCCCTTCTGCTCTAAAACATCAGCTGCCAAAGAAAATCAGAAAGGGAAAAAGCAGCCTTATTTGATCTTGGTTTAGAGTGAAAGTTTTGGACACTTTAGAAAAAAAAAAAAGGCAGCAAGTGCCTTTTTAATGGATTTTATCCGCAGGAAAATGATTACAACCAGGAAAGCTTTCAAGTGTCAGCTGGTGCTGCGTTTTCTTTATCCCTTTTATTTTTATTCAGAAAGAAACTGAAAACATATGGCAAAGGGCATCATTAATTTCTTATTAATTTCATAATACGAAGGCAACCAGTTAAAATAGTAGTGCTACAACTTTAAATTACTGAACTCACTTGGTATTTAATGAGAGATTTAGCACAGCAGGGTTGCTGTTAAATTAAGTTGTGCCTTCACATCACAGTGGGAAAACAGGTGTATATTGGTTTAGAATTATGGAAATGTTGACTAATTCCAGGGCTTGTAATCAAACAGCCAGGTACCCTGTAATATATTTTTTTTTTCTGAGAATATGCATTAGTCTTTCATGTCCGGTCCCATTTCTTCCTGACCACCAAAAGCTCACAGCTGAAAAGAAACCACTTTCATGTTTTTCCTGAGCTGCTAAGGGTGATGCTTCTCAGCTAAAGCCATACATAAATGCAAGATGAGAACCTCTCTGTCCCCATTTACCTCATTTGGAATGGCAAGAGTGAGTGTACTGTAAAGGCTACAAGCCTATAAATCAGATATAACTTGTCAGAATTTTCACACAACTTGCCACAGGTAATTGGACATATGCAACTGAATGGGGGAAGGGAAGGGCAAAAACAAAAGCCATCTTGTCCAATCCCAAAATTACCGACCTTAACAGGGGGTCTCCAAAATCAATCTCTCTAAATTCTACATGCAAAATTTCTATGCAACATGTGAGACAGAGAGATGGGCAACATCCTTTTTTTTTTAATGCTTAAAGATGGTATTTGTTTGTTAAGAAAGGGGCCAAGGTAGGATGTCTCAAGCAGAAGCAAACTTATCACTCACTTTCATGTATTTCAACATGCCCCACTCATCATATTAAGGGGTTTCTTGAGAGGGCATTTTATATGAATATGGCATGTTCGTACCTGTGCTTCTATTATAGAAGGAATGAGTTCAAATTTATGAAGCTTTGTATTAACTGGAAATATGATGTGATTTGGCAGCAAACTATATTCCAAATGCTAAATAACAATTTATCATCTCAGGTAATTTTTTAAAACTTATCTAGAAGATAATTTCTATGCTAATTGCAGTATTTTTATTGAGAGTAAAAAAATTTGTTATTGTCGAGCATATACAGAGCAAAGCATACACCAATTCAATAATTTCTACAGTCACAATTCAGTGACACTCATTACATTCTTCAAGTTGTACAATCATTCTGACCCACCTTTTCTGAGTCGTTCGTCCTGCATCAACATAAATCTGCTGCCCTCTAAGCTTCCTGTCTAATCTTGCAGTTGCTATTGCCAATTCAAGCCCACAGAGATCGTTCTTCAATGGTTACAATGCTCAAGAAAGGTATTTTTTACTAGCAAAGCTAAACTATTGTTTGGTTTAAAGAAGACTTGAGGGGACATTTTTGGTTTAAGGTTTGAAGATCATCTTCAGGCAACAGTTCCAGATGTTCATCCCGCCTTTATGGCTCCAGAAAAGCTGGAGTTTCTAAGAATCTAAAATTCTTTCTGCATATCCTCCCTTTTGATCAGGATTCTTCTACAGACTCCTTTAAGAGGACTGTGGTGATCTGGTAGTCTGATTAGGCACACGGCAGATAAAAAACTGTTTTCCTTTATCACTGGCTGAGCCAGTAAGTACTTGCCTTGCTTGTTTGATTTTGATGATGTGACCCAGATATCCTAGAATTTACACTGGAAAAGTTTCATTTGTATGGAGAATAAAGCTGAAACAATATTCTCTTTTTTTCCTTTAAGGTCACTGGGGCAAGAATATACACTTAATAAATAAAAATTACCTATCAAAAAACACCGTCAAAGTTTAAGGGGCTATAACTAAATTAAATCAGGAGGCAGAATCCTGCTACCACACACTAGCTTCTCTGACCCTTTTTTCCTTTGACTTGCTCAAATGAAAAGCGGAAAACCAACAAGGTGTGATGCAAGACCAAGGTTCATATTTTATTACTTCTAAGTGATTAAGGAGCTAATGTTTTGCAAATCTTTTGTTGAGTATCTAGCCACTGCAAGTCAAAAAATTCCATGATTCTAAGTTGAATTACATGAATGCTGTCTTTTCTTGGGATAATGGATTTGAAAATGCATGTGTGCACATATTATATACACACACAGGTGTTTATGTGTACAGAGACAGATAAGTGACACACTGCTAGATTTACACTCTGAAACATCAGGGACAATATTCTTCTTTTATTCTTACCACACCACGTTTCAATAAAATCATTATCACTGCATTGCTTATCACAGTTCATTATAACCAATGCATACCATTATGCTATTGAATTAACTCATCACTGATATTTGGGCCAATGGGGAAAATATCCAAATAGCAAAGGGAAATTTGTATCAGCATACGATATATAAGACTGCCACAAAACCCTTTTAGAGATAATGTATTCTGACAGAGTAGCTATATACAACATCAGTTCATTTCTAGTTGAATTGTACTAATCATCAAATATTGCTGAGAAGGAAATGGAAAAAAAATTGTAAGCTTTGTATTTTCTGTTCTCTACCAACATGAAGCCACAAATTGGGCATTAAAACATTGATTTTGTTAACCACCGTTGACTGTTTAGAAACCATTAGGAGGCTTAATATTATGGCTGTACAGGGTACATTCTGTCCTTTCAAAAGAAAATCTAAAGACTAAATTTGAAAAGGGGCTCCTGGTGAGTAAAAGCTTTTCCTTTTCCATTTGCTTCTCTTGTATGTGTTAGCTTTTTATTTTTTATTTTTTTCCTTTTAAAGTCTTAGCCCACCCAAAACTCTTTGGCAGCGGCTGCGACCCAGTGGGATCACTCTGATTTTCTAACCAGGGGACATGCTATTTGAGAGCTCTTTCCATCAGTGTTAATGCCAACGCTTCTGTATGGGCTGGCCAGCTGGTCTGGCTGCTGCAGGGGAACAGAGGGGTCAGCACACAAGCCTCAAAAGACCAAAGTCATTTTTGGCACTAAGGGCCCATAACTAGAACCTTCAGTTGAAAGGGACCATTTTCAAGCAATAAAGTGATTTTGGTACAAAAGTAAACCGACTCACCCCAGGTAAAGTTTTAATATTGTGCAGTGCATTCTGGGCCTCAAGTGCAGCTTTTCTTGTATAAAATGTTACGAAACAACAACCTACAGAGAGAAATGAAAAGGTTTTAGAAATTTCTGTGAACGCTTTGCTTAGATATAATGGAGACTGTAGCGAGCAACTAATCTACTTAAAAGGATGCACAATTTAAAAATAATAAAATGTATGAGAACAGTAATAACAACATCTCAAGCATTTACACAGTGCCTTTCATCCTAAATCATATTTATTAGCTTTATCCAAGTTGGAGATCAATTCATAACTCTATGTACCAGCTATCTGGGATGCAGCTATTCAGGAATGAGTGTGGGCAGCAGTAGGGGGTGGGTGGACGAGTTGTTAATGGGACTTGTGGTGTAGCAATTGCAGGCGAGAAGTGTTTAATCATGGTAACAACAGCATAAATTTACATTAACTACAATTTTTAAAGGATATCTCCCAGGACATCATACTTTCAAAACACTTGCTAAACTCAAAAGGTTCAGACACCTAGATTACACACTAATTTTTAAAGGCTAGGACAGTGCTTCATTCTTTTTCTATTGTGTACATACACAATAATTACTAGACAGTACATACATGATACAAAGTTCTGGACATACGACTCTCGATATTTGTTTGTCAAAATGAAAAACCGACTATTCTAACCAGTTTAGAAATCAAGTTACAATGCAGGTGGGCACCTTCCCAAACAGAGGCCAGTGGACTCTGGCCTGGGTGTCATATGTAGCTGTGGCACAGTGACTGTCAACCTTTGGCTTCTCCACTTCTAAGAGCTGGTGAGAGCCCAAGCTGAATGCCCTTCCCGACACGGTTAGCAGCATACGCCCTTTCTCCCCTCAACCTCCCTCCTCCATAAAAACACGCATTGGAGACGTAGACCATCTCTTCTGTGTTCTGAAGGACTGCTGACCCCTTCAACTTGTAGATAAAGATGACTGATTGGCACGTCTTCCACAACTTTGTTAATCATCATATGATCAAGCTTAAAAAAGGAAGGAGGCACAAAAACTTCATAAATTTAAGGAAAAAGGTGGCTACTTCTGACCTGGACTGCCTTCAGTGAGCTGGGTTGAGAAGAAAAGTGGAGTGATGTACTTGCTGAGACTCTACATATTTTACCATGATTTTTATTAAAGTATCTTAATGCATGAAGTCAGGCAGGGATGGGAAAATTTTTTAAAACATATTCAGACTCCAAGCACAGTAAGTAGCATGCAGAGCACTTAGACTCCCACATCTGGTCTATTTGGGGGGATGATGAAAATAAGATTATGGATAAAAAAAAAAAGACGTACTTGGAGAACAGGAAGCTGGCAACAGAAGCAAGCCATCAATGGTTTAGATTCATAAATGGACATTCTGATTTTCCAAAAGCTTCTTCAAAATGAGTGGTGGTAAATACATCTAAACACATCCTAAATACAGCTTAGATGCCTCCTTCCCATTTTGAAATGAAAATCAAACCGTTGTCTCATTTTTGATATACCACTGAGTTTACTGAGATTAGATGTAAAAAACCTCCACCTTTTGAACAAAGTACAGTGTGATCATAGCTTACTGACATTTAAAAAACTGCATTCATCCAAAGATTAGAAACATTTAAAATATGCTATTTGCATGATGGAGGGAACTAAGAATTACCAAGTTTCTATAATGAATCACTGATGAAGACTAGTCATTTTTATGTGGGCTTTCTATTTCATCATGGCGACACTAGGTCACCATGAGTCGGATCCGACTCGATGGCACTTGGCTGGCTGGCTTCTATTTCATGTATTTCTACTTCCTTGACCCAGAGTTCATTTGGTCATGCTATCTTACGGTAGATTTTTTTACTTAATGGATCAACTTATATAGTGACTTTACCTTCACTGACATAATTTAAGCCCAAAAGGTGTAAGAGTTGCTTCAACTCTAATAATTTAAAATGGGAAGCTAAAGTCCCAGCTTCCAGTAATCTACTGCAATCACTTAAGAAGAAGAAAAATACCAACTGTGGTTTTCTAGTTTTGGTATAGAAAGAAAATCAAGAAAAAGCAATTTTTGCCTTCTAAAAGTTTCTAACAAACTGACCCTCCATAAGCTTTCCTTTCTCTCTCCTGGGCTTATGAGGTTAGCTTCCAGATCAGGAAGGAATGGCAAGGTTCTGAATTTCAACCTTACTTAATAAAGCTTAAAAAACAAAAGGGCGGTGGGAAATGACACTTTTAAAGAAACAGCTTTTGAGGATGGAGATACTTAAAAACAGATTTAAAGATGAGTAGAACTTACACAGCTGTTTGCTTGGCTAGAAAGAAAGAAATTAAGGAAGGGTGGGTTTGGAAGATTAAAAACAAATGCCAGTCCAGGCTACGCTCAACACAAAGAATGAAACATTTTAGATGGCCCAAAAGAACAGTGGAGTGACTGGTGAACCGCAAATGATGAACTGAACATAATAAATATAAAAGCAGCAAGGAACAAAGATAACGTAAACTTAGAGAATCTTAAGTACCTTGACCTTAAGGATTAAGAAACCTTGCTTGCCTTTTAATACCCGCTTAAAATCCCTACCATTTCCCATGGCTTGCAGTGCTACTACTAACACGCAGTTCATGAGGCATCTGGTGGTTCAGGGGTAGAATTCACATCTTCCGTGTGAGAGACTCAGGTTCAACCCCCGCCTTAGGCACCTTGCGTGCAGACACTACCAGTCAGTACGTGGTGGCATGGGGGTTGCTGTGATGCTGAACAGATTTCTGCAGAGCTTCACTGACAGAGTAGGAAGGAAAGCCCAGAATCTACTTCTGAAAAGCAGTCAGTGAAAACACAATCACAAGGAAATGATCCAACCCCAACTCATCATGGTGGCTACCCAGGACAGAGCAGCATTTTGTTTAATTGTGCATGGGTGCAGTTACCAGGAGTGGGGACAGCTGCACAGCACCTAACAACAGCAACAAGGTACAGTTCAATTGTTACTTAGGTACTGAAGCGCTGCTCTCGGGGATGGTAATGCTGCATTGTTTCTGCTATTGACAGTTTAGTGTGAATCTGGCTACTGGAATGCTTTTTCCCTTAAATAACATTTTTAGTGAGTAAAAGAAAGTGTGTACTTTTGACCAAATAGATAAATGAGACTTAATCAAACAACTTTTGTTGAATAACGGACTTTAAAAACAAAATGAACAGACAACCTACACACTGGGAGAAAAATTGTGGGAAACGTTTATCAGATAAAGGTTTACTATCCAGAATATATAAAGAACCCATACAGATTAACGACAAAAAACAACTTCATCAAAAAGGGGGCAAAAGATTTGAACAGATATTTCACCAAAGAAGAAACATACACAGCTAATGAGCAGACAAAAAGATACTCAACATCCTTAGATATGAAAAACAAACAAACTCATTGCTGTTGAGTTGATTCTGATTCCTAGCAACTCTATATGCTAAAGTAGAACTGCCACATGATGTTTCCAAGGACTGACAGATCGTTTCAAACTGCACACCTTTTAGTTAGCAGCCTAGCTCTTGACCACTGCACCACCTTAGCCCTTAAACAAAAACCATTGCTGTTGAGTTCATTCCGACTCAGCCATTACCTGTTGCTGTCAAGTTGATTTCAACTCATACTGATCCTACAGGACAGGGTAGAACTGCCCCATCAAGTTTCCAAGGAGTGCCTGGTGGATTCAAACTGCCAACCCTTTGGTTAGCAGCTATGGCACTTAACCACTACACCGTCAAGGTTTTCTGCTTAGCCATCACGGACATGAAAATAAAAACCATTTCACCCCCATTAGGATAGCAAGATAAACAAAAGAAAACAAAACAAAAAAAACACTGAGCAAATATTGGAGAAGTTATGGAGCAATTAGAAACCTTACTCATTACTAATGGGAATACCAAATGGAGGCCACTGTGGAAAACAGTTTGGAGGTTCTTCAAAAAAAGCTAAACACAGAACTATCATATAACCCCAAAATTCCACTTGTAGGCATGTATCCAAGAGACATAGAAGCACCAATGAAAACAGATATATGCACACTGATGTTCACTGCAGCACCATTCATAATAACCAAAAAGTAGAGACAACCTAAATGTTGGTCAACAGATGAAAAGATAAACATGGAATAGACACACAACGGAATTCTACTCAGCCATAAAGAGAAATGACATCCTCACACATGCTACAACACGGATGAGCCTTGAAACCACTATGCTGAGTGAAGTTGGTCAGTCATAAGAGGTCAAATATTGCACGATCTCATTCGGGTGAAGTCTCTAGCACAGGCAAACGTATAGAGGGAAAAGTCGATTAGTGGTTAAACCTTAGTTGTGTAGGGAAACTCTGGTGGTGTACTGACTAAGTGCTAACCAAGAGGTCAGCAGTTCGAATCTACCAGGTGCTCCTTGGAAACTCCATGGGGCAGTTCGACTCTGTCCCATAGGTTGCTATGGGTTGGAATGACTTGATGTCGCTGGGTTTGGTTTTGGATTTTTTTAAAGGGTGGAGGGAAGGGGTCATTGTTTAGGAAGTATTGGCTTTCTGTTTAAGGTGATGGAAAATTTGGCAATGGATTACTTGTGATGGTTGTACAATGTGATTAATGTAACTGATAGCATACACTGTAGAAAAATGTTAAACTGGCCAATGTGTTATATATGTTTACAACAACAAAAGGAAGGTGAATGTTTGAAGCTCACGTTTTTAGTGTAGGATGGAGAGTCAAGACTGGAGAGGAATGAGGAGAGGACGCTAATAACGTACAGAAGGAAGATGGGAAGATAGCCCAAACCTCAGTCTGTTTCCAGGTTTGCCTAGAGTCCACCCTGCTTCTGCAACTGATATGATGAAATCAAAGCTTTATTACTACAGCTCTTCTTCAGCTATGCATAGTTCTTCACTCTTACTCTATGCCCACTGAAACAAAAATTCCCTAGGATGATTCCATGGTAAGCTCTAGTTCTAGCTGGAACGCATGGGAGAACATCCTTGCTATCACTGGTTGCATGCTTCCTTCACTGCTCATTCACTTCCAATCCAACACGTAGGTGCCATGCTTGGCAAGAGCACTCAGAACCTTTGAGTGGATTACAAAAAGGGGGTCCCATCTGGTAGGCAGGAACAGCCCCTTACCATGACCCCGACTCACAGCCTCAGCACACTTTGCCCTGAGATAGACAGTGTGATTGGGATGATCACCCCTGGAGTCATCTTTTGATTTCCCACACTGGATTCCTGGGTGACTTAGGGTTAGTATCTTACTCTCTCTGTACCTAGTTACTTCTGTTTCTTCACCTCAAAATCAGTGAAAACAAAAACCCGGTCTGTCTAAACCTCCCCCAAACCATGGGACTGTATCCAAAGTATTTCATTCAGAACCAATGTAAAAAAGCTGTAACTGCTCACTACCCTTATGCAGGCAATTATCAGGCCTGACTATCAAGGCTGTGAACTTCATTGTTCTAAGCGCTACATACTCATGGCCAATATCACTACGGTCACCTTTGAAGTACTTGCCCTGGGAAGCTATGCACTGACACCAGTGCTCAGCCCACCTTTCAAAGCAATTTTGGAACTCTTACTGGAATGACCATTGTACATGGTGGCAAGGTGGCCAAGTTTGGGAACTTAATCGTATAGCTGTCTGTGAGGAAGTTTTTAGCCAGTAAACAAGTAACTGTGTTGGAACACCCTACCTACTCACCTGATCTGGTCCTCAGTGACTTTTTTTTTTTACCTAAAGATAAACGAAACACTGAAAGGAAGACATTCTGATGATACTCAGGGCATCAAGGGAAACACAGCAACAGCTCCAATGGCCATTCCAGGAAAAGAGTTCCAAAACTGCTCTGAAGGGTGGACTAGGTGCCGGCATCGATGCCTAGCTTCCCAAGGGGAGCACTTTGAGGGTGACCATAGTGATAGTCAGTGATGAAGTAGGTTGTACTTTTCTAGGATGAGTTCACAAACTTAATTGGCTGTTTATCTCAATTTTTTTTTTCAGGATATACATAGAAGTATATATTTAAACAGCCACTTTGGTGCACCAATTCATGTTCTCCCTCAGTGGGACTGCAGTCTGTGTATTTCCAGAAGAAGAATGTGTTTAGAAGACTGTTTCTATGAGTTCCTTTCCCAGCTCCCGTCCGTTGTCTTTATCTATCAGTTAATGAGTTCACTTAAAATTTTAAGATTCATTGGCCTGCAGAGATTATTTCAGGAATTGGAGAAACAGCATTAGTTGTCCTGATACAGTAATTATCATGGCAAAAGTTCCGAGTTACTATAGAATACCCGTGAACTCTCAACAAAGATGAAATTTTCCTTCTTGCCTGCCCTAACTGAACGTACAGCTGTTAAGGGAACCACCTGTCTCTCCGATTTCCCCACGCCAGCTGTAACTCAGGTCTGAAATTTACTGGATTCATTTCCAGGTCAGCTGCAACACCAGATGGCTCAGCAGTCTGATTCAGGGGACAGGCCTCCTTCCTTTTGCAGGGTCTGTTTCAAACATCATTGTAAGGTGGGTGGTTAAACAGCTACAATATCCACAGAGGCTCTTCACTGGTCAGTGGCTGCAGTCTGTATCAGAGGAGACAATTCCTCCAGCTTCAGTATTCAGTCCTGGAATCTCCCTTTTCCTGTTGTCCCTTGAGTACAGAGCAAGATCCTGGTCCATGTTTAAGACAAGAAGTCACCTGCTGAGGGACTCTAAGGGATTAGCACAAGCTAACTCACTTTGATGAGTCAGATGTTTCAGCAAGACTCAACCCTCCTATTTTTGCTTAATGCTGCTTAATTCTGCTGCTTCACGTTTCCTTATTTCTCTCATTTGACACTGTTTAATAAGCACGGATATATTGTACAATTCTTGCCACCTTTATCCACTCATTCAGGAGTTTTTGTCAGTGGCAGCTGCCAAGCTAGAGAAAATAAACATCATGTTCCAATCCAGGTTACCTTGCAGAATTTCACTTTTTAAGTTTTTCAACAATTCACTGCTTCAGTGAAAGCTCTGCACTTTGGAGCAAAAAAAGAAAGAAAAAAACCCTCATGCTTCACATGTCTGTGTATCAACTTCATGCATTATTCTTCCCTTGGGCTTTTAAATTCACAGGTGAAAAAAGGTATGCTGTAAGATGTGAGAGGTGAATCTAGAATCAAACATTTCAGTCTTAGTCTACACTGAATTCTAATTTCCACTGTTTCATAACTTCTTTTGTTGATCACCAAAAGATTCTGATAAGATTCTGCACACACCTTGGAGGGATAATACACTACCTTTTACTGGCCAACAATGCCTCACCATGAATTAACTCTGCTGCTTAACTTTGCATATCTAGCAGAGCTGGTAGGAAGCGAACACAAGATGGATCAATTCTGATAGCAGAGACTGTCTAAAAAGAAAACATCCTGGGGCCCAGACTGCTGCCGGTAAAGACAAACCTGTGCAAGGCCCCGTAGGAGGCATCTCTGGGTAGTCAGAAGGTAGCAAGAAGACACTGGGCACTCAGGTAAAGTGAGAGGCACAGAGAAGCCCCCTTGGTTCCAATTTCCCTTGTCCTTCATTCCTTCTGTTTGCCTCCTTGTAGTTCCATCAGAGCAACTCAGAGCCTTTTACTTTCCAGATGCCCAGACAGTAGCAAGTTTGGAAATCTAGTTCAGCTTGTAAAGTCATCTCTAATCAGTATAGTAATGCTTAGATTTAACCATGCCATCATGTGTCAGCAGTTGAGAGTGCCAAATCCCAGGGAGACTATGTGCTGCACACTCCAAAGAGGGTAGCTGGTATCTGACTACACAGCTTCACAAATAGTTTCCACTGTCAAGAGTTTCCTCAAGTGTTCTGCCAGCCTAACTGTGGAATAACTGAGACACTGTTACCAGTCTTCTTTTGTCTCCACTGATACACTCCAAATGAGACAGGCCAATGGTATCTTCATTCACACGCGCACACACATACATGCACACACATGTGCCATGTGTGAATGCACACACACACATACACCAACAGAGTATTTAAAATGATAAAGACAGCACTCAACTTTACTGAAAGACTTTAATTTTAAATGATCAAGTAGATTTATCCTCAAGGAAACCATCTGGATCATCACAAATCTTTTCAAATCACAGCTGTTTCTCCTGAAAATCTTGAAGACTCTTGGTAATAATATTCAGGGGAGAAAGGTACTGCTTATGCAGAGATAGCCCGTTTATATCATGGCTTGACCTGAATCAAACAGCAATTTACTGACATTCTTCAGCACAGACAATAGTGTAGATGCAGTGATAGAGCATGATACCCAAGATCGGATTTTCAAATTAGTTCTGTCTTTGTGAAGACCAATACCATGCTTATGAAAGAACCTCCCTGCCAGGTTTATAAACTTTACCAAATTGGGGAGTGAGGGAACTAAGACTTGATTGTCTGCAGACAGCATTTTCAAAAAGAAGTCTTCTTTGCCTTTAACTTTAAAATATGGACAACAAGGCAGTTTTTATTTATCTGTGTGTTTATTTTAAAGAACCTGAGAATAAAGATCTGAGGTCAGTGAACAACTCATCAGCTGCAGGGTAGAAACTGAAATCACATTCCAGCAATTTCTACCCCAAGGACAGGAAGCCAACCCTATGTGTACATGGTTACTGGAACATTCCTCAGGACTCCTGTAGCTACCAGCCTGGACTTGTGATGAGTTCACCTATGTAAAGTGTTTGCTTAAATGTGAGGAAGGCTCTATTTGGAATTTTCTAGCTCTAACCAAATCCACTGCTGTCGAGTCAATTTCAGATTCTAGCAACCCTGTAGGACAAAGGAGAAGTGCCCCACAGAGCTTCCAAGAAGCACCTGGCAGATTCAAACTGCCAACCTTTTGGTTAACAGTCATAGCTCTTAACCACTATCAGGGTTTCCCAGATCTAACTGCCAGTTCTTTTTTCTGACGCTTCTCTTTGCTGACAATTTAATATGAAAACTTGTGGGACATTTTCTGAAATACAAACAATTAACTACACAACTTGAAGATTAAAAGTATTGCAAGACTGGGGGCCAGGGTTTTGCACAAAAGATTACCTATCTTCTGTATATGAACTCTGACTTCGGGGTAGGGGAGAAGGGGCTATCCCGGTCTTTGTGGCCATACAACATCTTAAACTTAGGAATTCTACTTTACATTCCAAATCTAAAGAAATACTTTAAAATAGGCATGCAATTTTCTGATGGTCGGATCTTGCATTTCTTTCTTTCTTTTTTTATCCCCTAAAAAACACAATGTAATAGTCCTAGCAAGGAAATTCAATTCAAGATATATTTGAATTCAGGACATCAACAAAGTCATCATGTTGTGAACTGAAACTCCTTTAAAGGCTGCCTTTGAATTCTAAGGGGCTGACAGATCAAGGGACTAAGGCCCTGGGAGGCTAAATTAGTGAACCCACTGTTTTTTTTTTCTTCTGTGAATGAAGCTCTCTTCTGTAGGCACATTTGCAATCGAAGCAGGTGCCTGCTTTACAGAAGTCGAATTGCAATTGAGATCTTGGCTTCTTGTTAAGTTGAAGCACACAAGTCAGTTTAAGTCAAAAGAGGACACACTCCTTGTATTTGATTCTCCTTGTGATCTATTTTCTCTCCTAATTTTAGCGATTATGTAGAGAATTTAATACTTTTTTTTTTCAGAATCCAAAGGTTGTTGATCTAAGTGGTACATTTTGTGTTCAAATGTATCTCCCATGAACTCCAGTTTCGACTGACCATTTAGTTCACCCTGTCAAAACCCCTCCTTTCAGTTTCTACAAGGTAGTGAATGGCTCAAAAAACTCCATCAAAATTCCCTGAACTAGATTTTTAAAGAAAATTTTGTTATATTGACATTCAAGGGAGGGGGAGGAGGGAAAAGGATCATTTTCCAGTAGCCGGCTGGGGACTCCTGGTGTTAGAGTGGTTAAATACTATGTCTGCTAACCAAAAGGTAGGCAGTTCAAATCCCCCAAGTGCTTCTTGGAAACTCTATGGGGCAGTTCTACTCTGTCCTATAGAGTCAGTATGAATTGGAACTGACTTGGCGGCAATGAGTTTCTTTCTTTCTTTCTTTTTTTTTTTTTTAGGAAAGGGACTATACTCTTCCTTGAGGCAAAAGACAATGACAAAATGCTCCTTTTAGAAAGCACATGGGTGGCCTCATGAGGCAATGTGGTACTCTGGAGAGTTGTAGATGCATCCCATTCCACAGCAAAGTCCACCTACCAAGAATAATAAGTGCTGCCTATTCAAACCCACATCAAATGCACTATTATTAGCTAACACCCTTAATGATCCCGCAGCCTAGCTGTTTATTCTTTCTACTTTGTCCTCAAAATAGAACTTGCTTTGAGAAGTCCAAGGCATGACTTAATAAGTAATGCTACTGATTTCACAAGCCACATTTAAAACTCAATAACCTTATGACTAATCACATCATTGACGTCTTTGCTTATGATTTCAGCACTGTGGTCCCTCTGTACTGGCATGCTGAACCATGATGCCTGCAGCGCCATACACAGAGAGACAGGAAAGAGAGGAATCAAAAAAGTGGTCCTCAAGCCAAAATCAGTTGGCAATAGGATAGAACTGCAAGAGGTTTTTTTTTTTACTTTTGCTCCTCCCCCTTTCTGCTTTCAACTCAAAACTGAGACAAAGAAACTTCGACGAAGTGGCAATGGTTTATTGTCGGCTTCTATGTCCTTTCTGCAGAAATGAAGAATTTTATGATTAGCTAATTCTACTAGCCTAGAAACCCTGGTGGTGTAGTGTTTAAGCGCTTAGGCTAATAACCTTAGCAGGTCAGTAGCTGTTCAAATCCACCAGGGGCTCCTTGGAAACTCTGGGGTTGGGAGCAGAAGTACTTCTACCTTGTCCTACAGGGTTGCTATGAGTCAGAACCGACTCTATGGCAGCAGATTTGGTTTTCTGGTTTTCAATAGCTTAGCCCCTTCCATCTATGGATGAACGTTCTCCGTAGAGGCTCACTGGATGCCCACAGTCAGTCATGCTGTTGCTGCTGTCATGTGTCCCTTCAGTAGGTCATATGAGGAGCTAACGGCAATAATGTCTCAGTCAGCACTGGTGGATGAGCACCCTTCAAAGCCAATCCTCTCTAAGGACAGTAGCCCATGAACCATCCCAGAAAGAGTTTGCCTCACTCTCAAAAAGCCCCAGAGCTGCTTCAAAACTCGTTTCATGTGACCTAAAACATTTGTTTATAACATAAACCTTTCATTCTCCCAAAACAAACCTCTTATTTTTCTTAATCTAAAAGTAGGACTTCATAGCTAGAACAGCAGCTACCCAATGCAAATCCACATCCTGCAGAAACTGACTTTTAATGAAACCACAGCCAATTAGCTTAGTTTTATGGAGTTTGATATAATTGGCTCCCTGATGAAAAAAATCTTACCATCTGGCCACTACCTACGAGGAGCAGAAACAACGCTGTCATTCTGCTTTCAGTGTTTGAATTATGTGGACTCCACTTTTTGGATTACAAAATACAATCCCAAGGGATTCCCCTGGGAAAGTTTTGCTGACAAAATAGTATCTGCATTTCTTATTTCTGGCTGCCTGGGGCAGGGATCTTGTGACTCCAACAAACTACACTCAGTAGGAATACATGTCCTCAGCACAGCTGAACCAACTTTTCACCGAGAGTGAGCAATGAGCTCACCAGGCTCAGTGGTAGCCACACACCTTTCCCGCAGACTCCGCACCTGACGTGCTATGATCACAGTTCTATTAACTGGCCACAAGATCTCGGCTACTGCAAGCTCCCTGCTGCTCTGGGGACCTCCTCTGGAAGACCTGTCCTCTGTGATTCCCATGTCCTAGGGCAGCTCCACTGCCAGAAAACTGAAGTGGTTATTATTATTACCATGTTCACCAAGATTAAATCTAACATACCATTTTAAGTCAAGTAAGGACTAATGTGAATAGCCACCACGTGTACAGCAACACTTCCTCACCCACTGTTATGTAAATTCAATGACAGCAAATACAGGTAGAAAAGATATCAGGGGCAAAATCACTGGAATCCGCATTTTCTCCTTCCTAGCTTCTTTGAAATAAGCCACTTATATTAAACCATTTCAAATACCTACCAGCTCTAAAAGTATCAGAAGAATTTTAGTGACATCTTTTTTTATCCTCTCTTTTTCCCCCCGCCTCCCATAGGACAATCATTGCAGTTAGCTGCTTCTTGAACTCTCCCACTCTGCTCTAGGTGTTGTAGTCAATTTATGGGTAATGCACATGTTTGTCAAAGCACCATGGGGATGGGCATGCAGAAAGGAAGCAGTCTCCTTTGTTCCAGAAGACAATTATATGACCTTTGGAATGCAAGATAATAAGCAAACAGTGCATCTGATTACATTTCTATTTTTAAAGACTAATTCTAGAGTAGTAAGAAGGATCATATTTTTTTCTAAAAGAGAGATGAATAATTTTAGGTTGGATATAACCAGCCAACCAGCAGGCCATTTGGGGCAATGTCTGAAGTTAGTGTGATGGGACCAACCAACTTCCTGGTCAGCTTGTCTCTAAGGAATCTTCTTTGTGAGGCCGTCGGGCACCAGCGGGGCTGGCAACATATGCTCCTTCCCCAAGGACCAAATGGCTTGGGCAGGCCTTCAAGCTGAGTTAACCGTGATTGCTTCATATGTATGAAGGAACGCACCCCAGGGTTAAATGTGAACTAAGTAGTTTTTGTCTTGAATCCAATTAAAAAGGATTTAGTTTCTAAAGTACTGAGGGATCTCATTAAAAAGGAGTCTCTAATATAAGGTTATTTCATAGTATGGATTCTCTTGAGGCTACGACGGCACTGTAACTAGGAGCCTAGTGGCAAATCAGAGTAGGTTAAAATCATATCTATTTTCTTACGATCTTCAACTCAGCAGATCAGGCTATTAGATGTGCCCAGCCACAACCTCTTGTATTTCAGCTGCCACGTCCTGCTTCCATAGTGTGTCACATTGTGTTCACTGAGACTGAGAACACAGGCTTCTTATTGTCAGCGTGAACGGCAGGCCACTGGGCTCTTGCTGCAGCACTTACTAGTGATGTCTACGTATCATAACTTTTTATTAACCTGTCCTAGGTGGGT
This sequence comes from Heterohyrax brucei, assembly GCA_028571685.1. Taxonomy (NCBI): domain Eukaryota; kingdom Metazoa; phylum Chordata; class Mammalia; order Hyracoidea; family Procaviidae; genus Heterohyrax; species Heterohyrax brucei. The sequence continues at coordinate 48,929,165 of CM053142.1, forward strand.
CAGAATGTTCACAGGAGGCACATATAGCCAGACTATAACAGAGGTCTTTTTCTGTGGAATTGGAATGAGGAAACTGGTATCCACTTCCTCACTCTGGTCATCTTTCAGTCAAAATGAAAAGCAGAGGCAAATCCTTTGGTTATAGAAACCGTATGTTAGGCTACATTCAAGATTTATATTTCTTGTAGACTATTTCTACATGGCATGTGAGTCTAGAGAGCTAATATTTATGGCTATGATCACTGCTTCCACGAGGCTCCCAAGACAACTGAGCGATGTTTCACATGCACACAGATCAGGAGGGGAGATACTTTTAAATACTGTCTGGACAAGAGGTACACATCCATGAAACTCCTATTTGCAGCCAAGTATTAACCGATATTCCAGCGACATAAAGGCAAGTATCCTTGGTTCCAGAGTTCTCATGACAAAGACTATGAGCGTTTTCATAGTGATACTAGGCATTTCTCAGGTGATTCCTCCGTGACAGCTGCCGTGACTACAGCAGTTGCCCCTTAATTAGCACCTCACACTGATCATGTGTTTGTTGATTTGGCCCAATTACTTAGCCTCTTTAAGCCTCTGTTTCTTTATCTATAAAGTGGAGTTAATAATACTTATATCAGAGGGCTATTGTGTTAAACAAGATATTTATGAGAATGCATACTACGGCCCCCGGAGTATACATAAGAGTGCTTACTAAATACTAGATGTTACTGTCAACCTTGTATTTACCATACGCCTTCATATAGCCCCAAGGGCACACAGATCCTATCTAGGTCACCTAAGAGGCAGATAAGGTACAAGCGGCATTACCCTAGTTTGTTAAAGGAATTGAATAATGGTAAAGAAAAGCAGAATCAACGTGCCTTCCACACGGCTGAGCTGCACCTACTCAGTTTCTGGATAGAAGAGGGAGCAAGGGCGCCTCTTCAGTAAGTGATGACCCTGCCACCTCTAATAGGGCTCAGAATTGATTTTGTTGTCCTGCTTTCTGAAGTAATTACTTGGAAGTAGCCAGGTTCACCCATTTACATGGCCTTTGAATACTCCGAACATCCATTTACCTGGCCTCTAAATATTCAATCAATTTTAATGGAATCATTTTGATGACTTTTCTAGTTACGGTACAACAAAATTCCCCCCAACTGTACACTCTATGGTAGTTCCCTAAGAGGCAAAAACTCCCTAAAACTATTTGTTATTTGAAATAAAAAAGTGCTGCTGTCTAATGAGCACACCCGGGTTTCATTACCAATACAAAAACAAACAAACAAAAAATTTAACCACTCATCTGTCACTTCCCTTTATTTCAGCAACAACGGAGGAAAAGAAAAGCTGCAACACTGGGCTTAACAAGAATATGTGGATACATGGCGTTTTAAACATCGACCATCAGAAGGAAGAAACATCTTACAGGAGGGTTCCCGGGGCATGTACCACCAAGATGTATTAGGTGCCCCCAGAAAAATGGGGTCCTCCGCAGCTGTGTTGCACTTTGAGAGTTACCACCAGACAATGAGAAGACCCAGGAATAACTCCACTTACTGTGCACTCAACTGCTCTTTTGGAAACCCTGGTGGCATAGCAGTTTAAGTGCTATGGCTGGTAACCAAAAGATGGGCAGTTTGAATCGACTAGGCATTCCTTGGACACTCCAGGGCGCAGTTCTACTCTGTCCTGTAGGGTCACAGAGTCAGCAGTGACTCGATGGCAGAGGGTTTGGTCTTTTTTGTTTAAATTGCTCTTTCATTGTTGTTCAGCTTGCGTGTTATTATCGTGTTACCCAACTGTCAGAGAAGCCCTTGCTGCAAAGGGCCATGTCTTTACCTTTCTTTGTTCCCTTCGCAGGGAAAAGCTTGGTGCTTTTCAAATACTTATTGTTTCCATTCCTTGCGGGCATTTTCCCATATGCTCCAGGGCAATAAGATTTTCTTTTAGACTCTGTCTCACAAGCCTTTCTGATTTTGGATACTAGCTAGTAATAAAACCCGATTTTGGATACTAGCTAGTAATAGAACCTGTCCCTGCAAGACCCTTAGTTTACTTCCAAAGAAATGACTCTGGTATGATGTACTACGTTCTGATGTAAGATACAAAACCAAAAAACCAAGCTTGTTGCCTTTGAGTCAATTCTGACTCACAGCAACCCTAAGGACCGCACAGGATTTCCAAAGAGCAGCTGGCAGGTTCCAACTGCTGACCTTTTGGTTAGCAGCCAAGCTCTTAACCACTGTGTCATCACGGCTCCCTGACCTAAGATAGATGTGGTTTAATGGTTCGGCAAAATAGATTTTTTTCCACGCATTTAACAAAACAACGAGTACAAAGGACCGAGATCATGTCTAGAAACAGAAAATACTAAGAATTTAGCTTCATCTTTTCCTTCTACTACTATATAAATTGAAAGGCACCACAAAGACATCTCCTATAGCTAGAGTGGCCAGATAAATCATCATCCAAGTGAGGACATTTCTGAAAGTGGAAAAAACAAAAAACTCACTGCCATCGAGTCGGGTCTGACTCATAGTGACCCTACATGTCAGAGCAGAACTGCCCCACAGAGGTTCCAAGGTGTGCCTTGTGGATTTGAACTGTCGACCTTTTGGTTAGCAGATGTAGCACTTAACCCACTATGCCACCAGGGTTTAGAAGGTAGTAATATTAATAATGACACTGAGACAACTGACAAAAACCAGGACTCTTGCAGGCAAATCCTACATGTACAGTTTTCCCCTGTATTCTCTCTCAATCTTTCTGATATGCTCTCAACTTCATCCTCTTGGCTTGAAGCTCAGACTCATGTTAAAATCAAAATTCCCCAAAGGAATAACACTGTGATCTATTTTTTCCATGTTTCACACTGCCACCTAAATAGATCTGTAACTACAGGCATTGATAAAGAGCTTATACAGTGAGAATACGGGTTCTGGAGCATGAGGTATTGTTTTGAAAGAAAGAAAACACAGGAAAAACTGAGGCTGCTAAGGAAAGAAACAAAGTTCACTTCTACCCTAATTTTGACAAGAGTTGTCTTGATACTACTATCACCAACTTTAAATCCTGAGTGGAAGTGAGTGAAGGATCTTAGCAACCATCTAGTTTAAGTCCCTGTTGTCCAGTTAAAGAAACTGATACAAACAGAAGCATTGTCTTCAAAGAGAATTCCTTTTCCAGTTACTGACCAAGCCTGGGCCAGAATCCGACTAGACTTATCTTACCAAAAAACTGTTCCAATTCTTCATTACACTAAATCTGAAACTACACACACATAGACACGCACGGCAAATCCTACATATATGTATATGAAGCAGAAGCATGGTTTTCCACTTTTCAGAGAATTCAGTAAATATGCCTGATGATTACGGACACAAGAAAAACAATATGTGGTCTTTGCCCTTGCGATGCTTAGAATTCAGCTGCAGAGATAAATCTCCACTGTTCATTCATTAATAGGTAGAAAGAAGATTCATCCTATTTGCCATAGAATCTTTCTCTAGAAAACTTCAGAGGGAAAAGTGAAATATTCCCCTGATTTCAAGGGACACAAAATGACTATATCATGTATGCACTTTATGGATCTATGCATCTATAGGATGTCATCCTACTGGCTTCTTACTAGAGGGTTGTGGAGAGGAGCAGACAGGAGATTGTTAAGAGGATATGACATGTATAGTGGAAGGGAGAAGTGTGCTGTCACTGGGCAAGGAGAACAAAAGGAGCTGTAGATAGGCTGGCATGGAAATTTAAACTGGATTGTACACTCAATCACCATAAAAAAAAAATTATAGAAAACTCTACATGCCATACAATAACTAGGAGCCTCTTGGTTTCACGGAAAGAAAAACATGCCATATATCAACCTTCCCAAAGCTGCATGCATTCTGAATTAGTACTTGATCTAAAAATTTTTCACTTTTTCCTCAATCATTTCCAGTGACATTTATTCTTCTAGTGAACATTTAGAATAAAAAGGGACAAAGAAATACCCTGCAGGCTCCTATTCCCTCTTGAGGACTGGGTAGAAATGGGCTTCCAAGTCTCTAACTCTTTTGAACTTAAGGGTCACTGTTCATTTGACTTGCAGACACACACACAATTGTTAGGCTAAGGGTGGGAACTAAAGCATGTTGTCCAAACTCTCTGCAATGAGCTGTTTTGAAGCTTCAGGCCATAAAGATCATTTATACTACAAAGTCTTTGCTTCTTTTGCAGACAACAAATGATGATAACACTTCTTTATATTTAAAACAGACTTTCTCCCACCACCAAGGATCTCCCAGTAAGTTCTAAATTATATTCTATACACCAGAAGATCAATAGCTCAGCCAATCCCAAAGGGTGGATAATTCAAAGTGGTTTTTTTTTTTTCTCAATATATCCTGGAGTATTTTTTATATTGGTGAGAAAAAGACTTTCCTTCCTGAATATAACTGGTGTAGGTAATATCAAAGTTGATTTGAATTCCCTGAGCACATGTCCAGTTTGCTGGGTGGCAAGCAGAAGGCGGTTTATGACTCAGATTTGCTGTGAAAAGTATACTAACAAGATACCCGCACATGTAAACACAGTAGAAGCAAAGACCACCCTGTATATTTTGTGCTATTCTTCTGGCATGTTCAGAAGGCTGTGTGGAAAGACTTCCCATCCTTCACTTTTTGGACAAGGGTCACTGATGAATAATTCAACCACTATTCTTCCACTATATTTATGCTTTTAATTTCCATGATGTTAGGTTTCTAAAAAGATTCAACATTATGACAGGAAGGGAAAAAATCACCCTGAAGATTTCATTATTAGTCAATCACATACACTGACCTATGTGTTAAAATGAGCTGTCATAGGTGAGGTATCTCAAGTATTTCGAATGAACCATAAAACAAACACATGCCAAAATGGTCAATCTGATCAACCAAATGAAACAATCCACTAACTCAAAGAAAATTTATTTGAACAGATGCACTAGTCTTATGTGGTAAAGTCTTAAGTGTCATTGAGTCTATATATTGAGATCTGCAGCCAATTACAAGACTGAAGATAGCTAAACAAAGTTACCAAGAGGTTTCCTTCATTTACTCTGTCACAAGTCCTTACAAGACTCTCAGCAAAGGACTACAAAAAGATACAAATTATTTTTCCACAATCTAATTACCTCATTAGTAGGTGTTTCTCAAACTTCTTTAAAGACACTAATCACCTGGAATGTTGGTGCAAGCAGATTCTTGGACCCAACCCAGACCTATTGGATCAGGCTTTTAAGGGAAAAGGACTGGTCATCGGTACTACTGTGTCCCAGTGATTCTTATCCCAGGGCAAATTTGGAAAAATGCAACAAAAGGCACCCAGGGCAGAGATTACCAGCTGCCCACCAAAATCTACTGTTTCCTTCCACAATGACATAATCTTAGCAGAGCATAGGGCTAAGCCACACTTCCTAGCCTCTTGCAAGGTGATTACGTATCTTCTATGGGGTTATGAGTGGAAGTGATATTTGCTGCTTCAGGACGAGGGCTTTCAATAGAGTAGATGTGACTCATCCATACTTTCTTTCCTTTTCTTCTGGACAGATACAGGTGGCAAAAAAGCTTGGGAGGATGGTAGAGCCACAAAATGAAGAAGGCTGGATGTGTGCTACATCACGTGGAGGAAATGCTACATCACGTGGAGGAAAGCCCTGCCGTCAAGAACATTCCCAAAGGATTTGGGGCATAAGGATGAAATCAATGTCTATTGTGTTCTCCACATTACATATATATTTTTGTCCCTTTGTAGCAGTTTAGCCTATTCTGAATGATAGAACACTGAGGGGTTAAGAAAAGACAAAAATATGTCTGAAACAACAACTCTGAGCACTGTCAATGTTGTCTCTCTGCCTCACACCCGTAGCACAACTTCAGGGTTCTACTCGCACTGGCTATACAAAAAAACAAAACAAAACAAAACCAAAAAACAAATACCAGATGGATCAGTGGGAGCACGTTTTTATATTTGGTTTCACAAAATCAGAATTTGGCAGATGGCGATAGAGAAGAAATCAGGTAGATCAAGTGAGTGGTGGTACACTTAAAGCTCTATTGGTGTGAATATTCTCTTTTGTAACACAGCATGTGGTAAAAGTGACTAGATTGAGAGGAGGACGTAGTTCTTGATTGTTATGCCCAACATTTCAATAAAAAACCCAAAACAAACCCATTGGTGCTGAGTTGATTCTGACTCATAGCTACCCTACAGGACAGAGCAGAAATGCCTCATAGTGTTCCCAAGGAGTGCTTGGTAGTTTGAACTGATGGCCTTTTGGTTAGCAGCTGTAGCTGTTAACCACAATGCCACCAAGGTTTCCAAACATTTCAATACTGGAAGGATTTAAAACTGCTGAACCCAGTTACCCAAATGTCAAAAGGACTTGGAAACACCACTGCTAGCTCATAATTTACCCCAGAAAAATGGTGCAGGAAGATGGCCTCTTTACTACATTGGTCCAGAAAACGGTTAAAATAGAAGACAAAATGAACTTTCATGGGCTAAATCTAATAAACAAATGAAATTAAGATTTATTAACATTTCAATACTTATTAATAGGTAATTAATAGAGAATTCCTAATCTCATTTGTTCAGCAATGTTCATTTTGTCTTTTATTTCAAATTCTTTTCCTATCTTCTTTTTGTTAGCACTTTCCAAAATACTGATTCAGTTGCTTTCTCCCTACTCCTTCCCTCTGCTGCATTTCTAATCTACTTGCCAACTGAAAGAATCTGGGATCCAGTTAGGGAGTCTGACCTCTCTAGAGAGAGGTTAGGGCATTTGGATCTATGTGACAAAACAAAGAGGCTGTTTTCTGTACCATTTTCCTGGGGTAAGTTATGAGCTAGGGGTGTTTTCAAGTCCTTTCGATACATAAGTAGCTGTGCAATTGTTTTAAATCCTTCTGATGGACTCATGAAAGAAAGCACACGTCCAGAATACAAAAGAATATAAGAAAAATCAAAATGTATGCTATGAAAATGGAGTCTTGTTGGTACAGTTTAGGTTAAGCAGTCAGCTGCTAACCTAAGGTCAGATATTTGAACCCACCAGTTGCTCCATGAGAGAAAGATGTGGCAGTGGGCTTCTGTAAAGGCTGTAAACCTTGGAAACTATATGTGGCAGTTTTGTTCTGTCCTTTTGGAACTGACTCAAAGGCAATGAGGTTGGTGTTCTCAGTTACATTATGAAAATCTGGACAAGTATTAAACAAGTTTAACAAATGTACCTCCCGTGGTTGCAAATTTGTGTAAGACTAAATACAACAGGTTCTAAGTATTTCAGTCATAACTTAATGCTTTTAATCTTTTAACATTACTTTTAACTTTTAATCCTTTAACCTTTAACACCATGGGACAGAGGAACTAAGAAAAACTAATATTTGAAATGGGAATTGGGTAAAGTGGCTACAGCAACATCTACATATAAATGTGAGTGCAAATCTCCGAAAGATTTGTAGGCAGAATGAAGTCACATAGGTTGATCAATTCTTGAAAAACTATTTGTGCAACTTCTCTACCAGTCACCAAAGAGTTAACAGTCTCTATTATCACTAAGGAGGCAACAGAAAGTTTGCGTGAATTTTTATCATCATTCATTCTCTTCAACCTCAGAAATCCAGCAAGCCTGCCAAAATCTGTCCATGGAAAATTTGCCCTCAGATATATTCTCTGGAGCATACCTCACATGACCCAATTTTGTGACATCGGTGCTAGGACATCTCTAGATGCTGGGTTGCTCTGGAAAGTTCCCAGGTGAGAAATTCAGGCCATACACAATCAGGACACTTCTAGGTTACCCAAAGCTTAAAGACTGATTGATTTTATCTCCTTATTCTTCATCACATTCCTTCTGTCCTAAGCCTTCCCTTAGTACTGATTTCAAGAAGTAATGAACCAATTTTGCAGAGAATTAAACAAAAAAAAAAAATTTTTTTTTCTGAATTTCTAGTCATCAAGGTTAACTTCTTGTCTGTTAGTAGCTTTTAAAATATTGATGGCCTTTTTCTCCTAACAGACAAGCAGAGTGGAGTTTGGAGGGCTGCTTTAACTACAACTAGACTGGACTCCATGCAACTTAGTATATTTTTTTAAGAAAAGGTAGACTGAAAAGAGAATGTGATCATCCATGAATTCCCCTTCTCTAGGCCAGCTCTATCTAATCCAAACTCTAGACAGTATAATGATCTATGGGCCTGCTCTGCTCCAAAACTTTACATCCACTTCTGATATTCTGATCAGGTAGTACAAAGCTAGTATGGTCCATGCTCAAGTAACAACGGACCATGTTTGGCTGGAGGGTTAAGACTGTAAGTGATTAGCTATAATTTCAATAGAGAAAGAAGTGGCAAAGAGATGATTAGCAGCAACTGAATTAGGGAGAGGAAGAAAAGGTCAGAGAAACAAACAGAAAACACTTCAAATGCTGTCTTCTTAACCAAAAGGCTCCCAACTAGTTCCCAGATAAGGGTGTTTGTTATGGCCAGAGACGATGTTTTTGGGACCTAATACAACCACTCATTTCTTCCTTGCTAATCTTTCACCTGTAAGAAAACACAACTATGTATCATTCTACTACAGCTCCTACAAATACTGTGTCTACGCAATTAAACTAACCTTGGTCCACAAGGTGAGAAGCACATCTTAAGATAATTCTGTTCAAAGATAGGTTATGGATGTAACCTAATCGATTGCTACACCAAAGATTGTATTCTGAATCTTAGGTCTTTCATGAAATTTCATTAAGTAGTCTATGGATTACTGCTGATATCTTTGTTACAGAATACTTAACCCCAGATACTACACAGTTTATGAAAGAAAAAAAAAATCTATGATACTTCTCCTTCCGACGAGCTTCACAGAAAATGCTAAGTCTGAAGCAGTCTATACGAGTTCTCCCTCTCACGTCTCCTTCAATAGCTGGATGCACAGGTAGAAAGTTAAAAAATTAGGTCCTAGAGTGTTACAAACAAATTGTTCCTGACTGCTAATCTAGAAAGGTGGTGGTTTGAACTGTGGAAGAAAAATCCTGGCAATCCTCTTTTGTTAAGATTACAGCCAACTAAATCCTAAGGTAGTTCTACTCTGCAACACGTGAGGTTGCCATGAGTTAGATCTGACTTGACAGCAACAAACAACATCATCATCTATACTAAGTATACTGAGGATTTATAGTAATAGGAGTTACTTGATTAACAAGAAATAGACATGGGTCTTGATTTTTTTTTAAAAAAATTAGACATTTTAAAGCTTTAGATCCCTCTTGACTGGTTTTCAAAACAAAAATCTAAGCATCAGTATCCTTATTTCCAAAGGGACTACCTATGCCCAGATGAATGAATGAAAGTCTAGGCTCATCAAGTTTATCTGAAGACAAAACATCAAAGGTAAAAGGAGACACAGACACTAGATTAAGTGTTTTGTCTCCTATGCCTTGACCTAAGCTCTCAGGTTTGTAGGAGGTCTGACCATCACAACCCCTATTTCCCCTCTAAGAAGATAACAAAATAGAAATATCCAGTTGGAAAAAGGACTTGCCAAATGCAGTTCTTATCAGTGGCTGCATTCCGCTCCCATGTTAACTACAACAAAATAATTATTTTTGAGGTTGTATACTGCCACACTGAACAGAATAAGGTATAACACCAAGAGACAGCCAACTGATTATAGAGCCATCTTTTAAACATTTCATCAGTCTTAGACCAGCAGATAAAACAACTATTTCACACGTACCAGCAGGTTCCAGATTAATCCTGCAGAGTTAAACACCGTGCAACCAAATATCACCTGATTCTAATTTAAAGCAATAAATCACCGGAGAATGCTGACATGGTTATATGAGGTCTGGCTACCCGGTGACAGTTACTGTAAGTTTTAATCCAGCTTTACTATTAAAAATGTTGTATTTTGCAACTGCCTTAAAGCTACCACAATGATGACACATTTTTTTTTTTTTTAAAAAAAGAGTAACAACAAATGAAATATAAAGAAACATCCTTAATAAATCTGTCAGGTATAAAAAGATATGGAAAAGTCTCCATAAAGAATTGAATCTAGAAATCAACTGCAAATACCAATAAACTAAGCCTGCGAGAAAAGGAATAGACTTGGTCTATATACACTGAAAAATTAGATACTCTCTTTGGGAATACAGATGTAAAAACTGTGCTCCTCCTCTCCCCCTGCCACTGACTATGCAAATCAAAGAGAAGTCAGACTCTATTGAGTGCCCAGCAGGGCAGTGCAAAGGACACCCTCAGTCTGGGTTACTTCCACTGTGTATTGTGGAACAGAAAAAGTGGCTCATTGAGAGATGGCCGGTGAATGCTGACGCTGCTTTCATTGGAGGTATTATGCAACCTAGACACTAAATTGTGTTCTGTAGGGGCACTGAATATAATTTTCTTTCCTCTTTTTCTCCTGTGATATTTGATAAGGGACCATTTACAACCTTAGCATCTGCTTATTTTACAGGAACTGAAACATGAGATGAAAATGGCTGCTACTTCAATCACACACCCCCTTTTTTTTTTAATGTACAGAAATGGGTAGGAAAGAGGATACTGACCACTACAGTGGACGGGTTCTGGATTCAGTCCACATGGTTACCAGAAACGGCACTGGCCTGAGAGCCAGCAGACGGTGCCTCAAGTCCCAGCTCTACCACCTTGGGCACCTCACTGACTTTGTTTAACCAGAGACTCTTTGTACAATGAAGATGTCACCACCCACGCAGACTAGTGACATGGTTGCCATGGGGAGAAGAGAAGGATGTGGAAATGCTCTAGAAATAGTCATGTATGCTATTATTAAACAGTGCATCAAAACTTTTTAGAAACCTGGACTGACAACAGCAGAAGCTAAGTAGCTTTAGGCAAGTTGCTCTCCATGTCTTTGTTCTCTTCTTCTAAAAGGAGGCTAACAATGCTTGTGTGCTTCCCTGGGTTACTGTGGCAATGACTGGCCTAAATGACTGTAAATGACATATTCACGGATTCATACGATAATACAGCCGCTAACCAATAAAAAATAGCCCGATTATGAATTCCAGCTATATAGAAATGTAAGGAAAGCCAAGTGCCGTCGAGTCAGATGAAAGGATAAAGTAATTCTCACGGGGCTAATTTTTTCCCATGAGGTGTTCTTTCACCATGGAGGCAGACAAAAGAAGTTGAAAATGAAGACTCTGTTTTGCCATGCTCAGGACGGTATTAATGTTTGTTATGACTGCATCTGTGAATGAAGACATTCAAAACACCATTACGTTTTCAGCTGGGGTTAATAATAAGGCTATTTTTCTACCCATTCTTTGGCACGGCTGCAATGTTCTTGGCCTCAAGTGGGAGGCAATGTGGAACAAGGACTAGGGAGATAAATGATACACAACATACCAGTGCCAATCCATACAAAATAGTACCAGGCTGGAAACGGCTGTCTTAGTGATTCCCTTATTTCCTTCTTTCCCAGCAAGCACACAGTTGTCGTGCCAGGGCCGACCAGGAGAGCTTGGTTTATAAGATCTAAAAAAAGAGTCAAACTCATTGCCACAGAATGATTCCAACTCACAGTGTACCTACAGGACGGAGTAGAACTGCCCTGTACAGTTTCCAAGGAGAAGATGGTTAGAAGATCTTCCGGTTAGCAGTCAAGCTCTTAACCACCATGACACGAGGGCACCTTATAGGACCTAAAACAACAACAAACAAACCAAACCCATTGTCGTTGAGTTGATACTGACTCATAGCAGCCCTAAAGGACAGAGGAGGAATGCCCTGTAGAGTTTCCAAGGAGCACCTGGTGGGTTCAAACTGCTGACCTTTCGGCTAGTAGACACAGCATTTAACAATGATGCAACCAGGGTTTCCTTATAAGACCTAGGTAATAGTACCTTAATTTCTGTCTTAATTCCAATCAGATGATAGTCAAAACTTGAAACATTAATTTATCTCCTGTCCTGTTTTCTTTGATGACACTGCTTTATACAATCACTGCTATCGACCTGGGTGGATGTGGCAGGTAGACAGCCAGGCCTAATAACCACAGAATGGCCCAGGATAAAAAGAAATGATACCTAAGCATGGCTTCAAAGACCTTGTGACCCAAGGCAGAGAAAGCATACAAGGAGGAGGCAGGAGATGCCAAATTTTACTGCCCTTCTGGATAAATAACTTTCTATACACAAATCATCTTTTGGTACCTGGTGTGTGGCTGCTTTCTCTGGAGCAGAAAAATGAGCCAAACAGCAGTGACACTCTCAGAAAGCACTTTCGGGATATTCTAGAAGAAGGACAGTAAAAGTGCCAAATGTTGTATTACTCTGTTGTAATAGAATGAGAAATATTATCACCCCTAGAGGTGTGATAGGAGGTGAGTTTGAGTTCATAGTTGAACACTACAATAAATACCACAGATTCCTATAGCTTCCAAAAGGATACTTCAAAGGCTTCTTCTGAACTAGGCAGGGAAAAGCATTATTGTTCCCATTATACTGAGATGGGAACGGTGACACCGGATGCCTAAAAGTGACTCGATCAAGCTTATCATTCTCATCAGGGGCCGATGAGAACAAAGCTCACTTCCATTCCTTCCTGAGATGATGGCTTTTTCAACAAAGAGCCATTGGTGTGTTTGTAACCCGTAAGGCACTGTAAAATACGAGAGACTGCTGTTTTCTGTCACATAGATAGCAAATAAAAAATGAGTTGAATTTCTCCAAGGTAAATAAATAATACTTACGGGTGTTCTACAATGAACATTACTTTCTTTCAGACTCAGAAACATATCTTACTCTGTGAACAGGTATTAAAATTTAGTATAATATTCATAGGTAAGTAGCATAATAGTATGTCCCTTGCCTGTCTACTAACCACAAGGATGGCAGTTCAAGTCCACCAGTTGTTCCCTGGAGACTCAATGGGACAGTTTTACTCTGTCCTATAGGGTAGCTATGAGTCAGAATCACATCGACGGCAGTGGGTTTGGTTTTGGGTTTTTTACCTTCACTAAGATAGCAAATAGGGGTCTTAACTCCAAAATCAGACCAAATCTGTCGCCTTCAAGTCAACTCTGATTTATGGTGACCTCCTGTACTACAAAGCAGAAATGTGCTCCACAGTATTTTCTCAGTCCTAATCTTTATGGAAGCAGATCACTTGTCCTTGCCAAAGCCAAGTGCCATCGAGTCAGATCAGAGCTTATATAAAGGATACAGGCAATCTTCTCTTAAATTTTTTTTTTTTTTTGGCTTTATTTGTCCTTTTTTCTTTCAGTGGTCAATATTTAGACCCTGAGTATTTCAGGGAATGCTTTGCACAGAAAGGACTTTATAATTCTCAAGGGCTAGCTCACCTACTAAAGACTGAGGGTTTCCATCCTAAGCAGAAGCCTCTGCAGATCTGCAGATCTGCTCCTGTAAAGAGTAAAGACTAGGAAATTCTACGTGCAGTTCTTCTGTCACATGGGTTGTAATGAGTTCGAATAGACTCTGTGACATCTAATAAACAAAAGATGAATGCAAATGTCTAGACATATTTTGATTAGTGGGTAAGGATCAATTTTCTCATTTCAAAATAAAAACAATTTTAAAATCTTTTTAAAATCTTGAAGAAGCAAAAATATTCAAAGTAAACAAACAAACAAAAAGCATCAGATTGAGAGTCTAAAGGCCACAGTTCTAGGCTCTGAACTACCAAATTCCTAGATATGAGACCATGGAGCAGTTATTGAAACTGGGTAAATTTCAGTCTTATCCACAAAAGGAAGAGGACTGGGCCTCTTTCACTTCCACCCCCCCCCCCCATATAATACTGAAAATCAAAACAAAAACCTTTAACCTACTGCCATCAAGTCAATTCTGACCCTATAGGACAGAGAAGAAGTGCCTCACAGAGCTTCGGAGTGCCTGCCTGGTGGATTTGAACTGCAGGCCTCCTGGTTTAGCAGCCTTTTTCGGTTAGCTAGCACTGCTCTAACAGAATTACCAGAGTGGATGGTTTTAACAAAGGACAGTTTATTCTTAAACAGGCCTGTAGGCTACGAGTCCAAATTCAGGATGTCCATTCCAGCTGAAGGCTTTCCCCCTCCTGGGCTCTAGAGGAAAGACTGGTATTGCATCAGTCTTTGTCCAGGGAGCATGTTGGCACAGGAACCTCAGGTCTAAAAGACACGCTGCTCTCCCAGTGCTGCTTTCTTGATGGTGTGAGGTTCCCAACTCTCTGCCTGCTTCCCTTTCATCTCTTCTAGGATGAAAGGATTAAGGGTGGGGCAAGCCACACTTCAGGGAAACTCCCTTTACAGTGGAGCAGCGAGGTGATCTTAATAAAGGGATTTTACAGTCCCACTCTAATCCTTTAACACACAGCACAGCAAAATCACAAAACGGAGGACAGTTGAATACAGGGAATCATGGCCCAGGCAAATGGCTTCACATATTTTTGGGGGGACACAATTCAATCCATGACACAGCTCTATCACTTAACCACTACATAGCCAGGGCTTCTGCACTGAGAGTCAGGACCCTGTAACTCTGTAATGTGAAGCTGCATGTCAGTATGTGTTTTAAAATTATTTTGGAAAAGCTACTGAACAAAATAATCCAAACACCCATGAAGTCAAACTACCTTAACAGACCATTCATAAAAATTACATACATTGGTATGTACGTATATACACACCCACATACATGCTTTTTGTTGTTAGATCTGCACTATTTTTTTTCTCACAGCCAAACCTGTACTCAACAACTGTTTGCTCTTCTGTGAAAAACCCACTGTCAAGTCAAGGTAGATTTGACAACCCCCTACCCCCACAAGGTATTTGGAAAGAGTGTGCAGGAGCATCTTGCTGTCCACAGGTACCAGTCCCACACTGAGGTGGTGGGACACAGCAGGAACACACTGAGGAACATTAATTCAATTAAATCCCATTGCAGTGAGCTCTCTTTTAGTTAATGCAGGTAGTTTGTGGAGAAATTGTCTTCTATGCTCATTTAAATATAATTAGTGCACTTATCTTGTCATTGTGAAACTTTTGAGTTGTTCTCCTCCTGTTCAGGAAAACCTGGGATTTCCTGTAGATTCTTAATTGTAAGATTCTGAGACTGAAATGAACTACCTTATCCATCAAAACCACTCTCATCTACCCTACTGCCTTGTTTTTGGCATCTGTCTTCCTGAAGGAGCCTATGAGACAGTTCTACTCTGTCACATAGGGTCACTATGAGTTGAGATCAGCTTGACGGCACCTAGCAACACCATTTTAAAATTTCGCTGATTCCAAAGTGTAGAAAGGGCTGAAAACAACAATACCGTCTCATTTGCACCTCCCGTGAATCCTGTAAAAAGGCAGACAGATAAAAAGCTCAGGATTTTATCGCAGGTCACAAAGGAGGTTAATGCTAAGTCTGGATCAGACACACGGTCCCTGACTCGTTTCCAAAACGACAGGGCTCACTTGTTGCTGTTGTAACATAATGCTGTAGGTGAGGTCAGGGTGTAGGGTGGCTGGCTTCCACAGGAACCACTGGCACCCACAGTCTAGTCCATCAGTATTAGTGGCTGACTGTAGTCTCTCCCTCCAACGTCAGCTGCACAGCTGCAGGGCCAGGGCAGGGCAGAGGTGCGTTTTGCCTCAAGGCTACTCAGCACAGGAAACATGGCCTCCTGGGAATCAAATACTTTGGTCGTCTGTAATGGCAGTAGAGTGAAAGGAGAAGTAACTAGCTGCTTGGTGCTCCCAGCTAACCACATTGTTTTCTCTAACCTACAACCTTGCTAGGAAAAACCCAAACTGAACCCACAGCTGTCAAGTCGATTTTGACTCACAGCGACCCTATAGGTCAGAGTAGAACTGCCCCACAGAGTTTCCAAGGAGTGTCTGATGGGTCTAAACTGTCAACCATTTGGTTAGCAGAGGTAGCACTTAACCACTACGGCACCAAGGTTTCCTTCCAGGGAAAAAGGAAGATACTGATTCAGATGGTGGAAGTGCCTTACAATATTCCTGCTGGAGTATTCGGGGATTGTGCTGAAAGAGACCCATCTAAACCATGACTAGATACAAGCACCCTACATACTGGGTGTGTTTGGCAACATCACAGCCCGAGGGGCTGCACAGCTGTACACGGGGGACAGCTGGCTCCTTAAAAGTGATGTATGCACTTACAGAGAGGCACATAACGCCAGCCACGAGCAGATGACAATCCCTCACTACTAATTGGCTCTTCTGGGCAAACAGCACTAACCCAGAAAATGACACTACTTTTGATACCTAGAAGGCTTCTTCCCAGGAAAATTCACTGGGTTGTCAAGTTTCTAAAAAGTAGAACCACAAAAGGAGAGAGTAGGGAAAGACTGGAATATAAACCCAGAATCTGCACACACACACATGTATCCCTTCTCTCCCTTGTATCTGAAGTTTATTTCTCTGCATTCAGAATTTGGACAGTCACTTGGCTCAGAAATAGAAACAACAATGACACAACCATAAGACAATAATATTATTTTTTATTTATAAAGAAGTCATGAAGTCTGATGATTTGCAGAAAGTCTAACCTTTGGAAATGAGGAAGCTTGGGAGTATATATTTGAGGGAGTCTAAATTCAAATGAAATGCAAGGGCATCTGAAGGTTACTCTTATTTCCCTCAGGCGCTCAGTGACTTCATGTTCTGAAGCGGTATTCCCCCTTTTCATGTCCTCTGACAGGTCATTTTCCTGAGACTGCCAAGCTGCCATTATGTCTCCCGTGGTCCTGAGGTCTCTTCTGAACTATGATACCAGGAGCTGGCATGCCTGACAGAGTCTTCCCGCCCCGGGACACTTCCTGAGACCCCTGTTCTAGAGTTCTGCAGTGTGGTGGAGCCTTGCAGACCTAAACACAGAGGCAATAGCATCAGCTGGTTGAGGTTAGATTCCACAGGGCCCCTTCCCAAGCCATCACCCCTGTCCCTTCACTCCCAAAGCCTGTAGCCATACTGGATTTTTACAGTAAGAAACTAGCGGTCTATAGAGCTGAAAAGGAGAAAGAAGATGAACACTCCTGAGTATCTGCACTGTTATAGGTACTAGGCAGGCACTTTTAAATACCATATTTCATTCTCATAATTTAACAAGGTAGACATTAGGTCCCATTTATAGGAGACAAAGTGAGATTCACAGAGGATAAGCTGCTTTAGTCAAGCTCGCATGGCTGGCAGTGCTGGAACTTAAACCCAGATTTATCTAGAATCTTTCCATAAACATGAACAGAACTTCCACGGCTATTTTAGAAGAAACAGAGAATGGCAGAGTTGGGAGTTAGAACTTAGTGGTTTCCTCTTCCTTGAATGCTTTCAGTATTGCAGACAGATTCCGGAAGACAAAAGCCCTCTTTGCACTTTAATGGTCAAACCTACCTTGGTTTTTTTTTTTTTCCAAAAAGAGTAAATCCTCTGAGATTTTTCATTAAGAGCTACTGTTATAACAGCCATTTTTTTGAGCGAGCTACAATGTTAGATTGTGAGAACACAAAGATAGCAATGTGACAATTCCAGCCTAGGATATTCTCCATTACTGGACGAAATTTTTTTTTTTGGATGAAATTTTATTGATACCTGTTCAGTGGTCAGAGCTCTCATGATGTAGTAGTTAAGAGCATGGCGGCTAATCAAGAGTCAGCAGTGTGAATTTGCCAGCCACTCCTTAGAAATGCTGTGGGGGCAGTTCTACACTTCCCTATGGGGCTGCTTTGAGTTGGAATTGACTTAATGACAGTGGGTTTGGTTTTGGCTTATTCACTGTTCATTCTCAATATTAAAAAAAAAAGTGTGTTGAATGGACATGTATGAATTGCCCAATATGTATACACTGTAATTCATACATGTCTATTCAACACACTTCTTAATGTACATACTGTCAGGAGCATTGGTGGTACAATCCTTGAGTGCTTGGCTGTCAACCAAAACCATAAAGGTGAAAATCAAGACAAACTTAATGCTGTTCAGTTGCTTCTGATGTATATCAAGCCTACAGGACAGAGTAGAGCTGCCCAATGGGGTTTCCAAGGAGCAACTGGTCGATTCAAAGTGCTAACCAGCTCCTGTAGAGATTACAATCTAGAAATCCTAAAAGGCAGCTGGAATCACTCCATGGCAGAGCAAGGAGTTTCGGTTTCTGTCTTTGCAAAACCCCTAGGCAATACTTAAACATATGTAAATAAGTTTGGAGTCTCTAATTCATCTCCTTGGCAATGAGCCTTGGGAAGAGAGGGGGAACCGATGAAGGCTCAACTACTCCACCCTCTGAGGTCTAATGCTTACCTGTGTAGTATATGATGTGGGCTTTGTATACTTTTATATTAACATGTGTACAACCCATCCAATAATGGGCTTGTGTACAGACTGTAACATGGACTCTCAAAATACAATGAGGAAAGAAACAACTTTAAAAATGCACAAAAGATTTCTATAGACACTTCTACAGAAGATAGACAGATGGGAAAATAAGCACAGGAAAAGATGTTTAACATCATGAGGCAATTGAAATTTTACGATGCAATGATACATCACTGAACCTATTCAAAATACAAGACAAAACCTGTTGCCCTGGAGTCGATTTTAGTTCCGAGCAACCTAGTCTGTGTCAGAGCACAGCTGTGCTCCATGAGCATGGTGGCTCTGATCTTTCAGACATAAACTGTCAGGTCTTTCTTCCCAGGGGACTCTCGGTGAGATTAAACCACTAATCCTCTGGTTAGTAGCTGAGTATACGATTTAGGAACTCCGCACACCTAGTAGAATGGCTAAAACTAGCATCACTGCCATTACTGAGCCCTGGTGAGGGACGGAGAGGAACTGAAACTCACGTACACTGCTGGTGGAAATGTAAAATGGTGCATGGCTTTAGGAAATAGGTGGTTTCTTACAAGTTAAATACACACCTACCATATGATGCAGCCCCTCCACTTAGATGTTTCTCCAAGAAAGAAAAAGAAAGAACTTATCTATACAAATACTTGTACCTCAAATGTTGATGGCAGCTTTATTTGCAACAGGAACTGGCAACAACCCAACTACCCATCAACAGGGGGATGATGCACAAACTGTGGAATACAAAGGAATGCTACTCAGCAGTAAAGAGAAGCGGACCATTACACAAGCCCAGGCACTGTTGTTAGTGAACCTCAACATGATTATGCTGAGTAAAGGAAGCCAGGCCAAAAAAAAAAAAAAAAAGCAAGTAACAGTATCACTGTATTTATAGAAATGCAAACTAATGCGCAGTGACAAAAGACAGTTGGTGGGGCAGAAAGAAGGGAAATATCAAACAGCAGGGGGAAACTGTTGGGGGTGATGAATGTGTTTATTTTGAGCACAGTGATGGTTTTATGAGTCTGTGTATGTATCTATTAAAACGAATCAAATTTTATACTTTAAATATATGCCGTTTATTGTATGTCAATTCAGCTATTTTGTTTTTTTTAAAAAAAACAATTGAAAAGGAATATTCTAGGAAAGGGGTACAAAATGATAGTGACAGTGGGGACAGAAGGGTGCCTGTAAGAATACAAAAGAGCTGGCTTCACAAGTTTGGATGTGAAGACAAGGAAAGGCAGTTGTAGAGTAACTCCAAGGTTTTAACATTAGTTGATAGGAAGGAAGGTGATACCATTAACAGCAACAGGGAAAACCTAGAGAGGAATTATGGCATAGTGGTTAAGTGCCGTACCTGCTAACCGAAAGGTCTGCAGTTCAAGTCTGCCAAGCGCTCCTCGGAAACTCCGCGGCAGTTCTACTCTGTCCTATAGAATTGCTGAGAGCCAGAAGTGACTCTATGGCAGTGAGGTGGAGAGAGGCACAGATAACACGCACAGTTTGGGACATGAGGCCTACGGGCTGAACAGCTAATAACACTGGCAGTTCAAGATCTGGAATTGAGAGGTAAGGGTCACAGGCTTTGTAATCGCCCCACTTTCTCCAGCTTCAGGTATTTCCCTTAGTCCCTGTGAATCTATTCCCCGCTCCTGTCCTTCTGTGAAATGCGAGTCTTCAAAGTCTAGACGAGTTCCATTCACCTACATGTGACCTTCACAGAGCTTCCTAGGAACACAAGCAGAAGAATGTATCAGATCACCGCCTTACAGTTCCAAATATGCACTAGGCTAAGTGGAGTTTTCATGGCCTCATAAAATGGTTGCATGTGTTGGCACTAAATGAATAAAGTAAAACATGAAAATGCAAAGGGAAAAGGCAGTGTGCACCACAGGATCTAAGAAAGCAGAAATGGGTAAGACCTGTGAAGTCATTTCTCTGTTTGCTGCCCCACTCCCTGCTGCAGCAGTCCCTGCCAGAATGGAGACGTTCCTGAGAATTGTGACGCGGTTCTTCACACAAGAGCCGAGGAAACACCTGTGAGTCTTGCGGGGTTTCATGTGAGCATGCTGCTCAGAGGCTCAGGAGCCTTTGCTGGCAAGAGACTCCAGCTACACAGTCAACTGTTTTTCTCCTTCCTTATTTTATTTCAAATGTCAAAGCTTTCACACTACAGTGACACCCTAAAATGATTCTCTTACTTCCGTTGATTCAGTTGAAAAAATATTTTTTCATGCTCCATAGAGCGACCACCAGCTGATTGGAAACCAGGGATGCAGTGGGGCACTCTATTTCAACGTGCTATGAAAAGAAAAAAAAGAAGGGATGAGTGAGAAGCGTGGAAGAAGCTAGAACTGCTGTGGGAAAACAGGCCTTGTCTTGAATGTTTTGCATTCAGTCACTCAACAAACACTTATCACACCTGTAAGGCACTGCCTAAGTTCTATGAGGTATTCCAATTCACTAAGATAGCCTGATGGCAAACAGCTTCAAATTCAGGAAGACTAGTGGATACCCAGCTGCAGAATTATACAGACAGCATGGCACACAGTTAGAGCGGTGCAAAGTGCATGGGAATGTCAGTGGAGTGAGTTTCAGGGACATTACTCTCTGACAAAGTGTCAGGAGGACCATTTATGGATGAAACGGCATTTGCACTAGACTTTGAAAGGCTAGGATAAAAACCATCAGAACTGGGCAGAAGAAGAAATACCTTAAGGTACACAGAATGGCAGAACTGCAGACACCAGAGTTCAGGGAACAACTTAATATAGTTGAACAAACATTTATGAAGCACCTAGTCCAGGTGATGCAATGTTTAAGAACCTGGCTGTTAACCAAAGGATGGTAGTTCAAATCCACCAGCTGCCCCCTGGATACCCTACAGGGCAGCTCTACTCTGTCACATAGAGCTGCTATGAGTTGGAATTGACAGTTCTCGGGTTTGTACTCAGTAGTAGGAACACAGAGATTTCAAAGACAACTCATACTGAAGAGGACTATGCATTCTGGTAGGAGAAACAGACAGGAACAGGCAATTTCAGTGTAAGACCGCTAAACAGGAAACCTGGTGGTGGAGTGCTTAAGAGCTATGGCTGTAAACCAAATGACTGGCACTTCAAATCTACCAGGTGCTCCTTAAAATCTGTATGGGACAATTGTCTTCTATTCTATAAGGTTGCTGAGAGCTGGAATCAACTCTTTGGCAATGGTTTCGGTTTCTTTTTCTTTTTTAGTGACAAACCTCTAGAAAAAAATAAACTCGAACCAGCTACCCTCGAGTCGATTCAGACTCATAGCAACCCTACAGGGCAGAGTAGAGCTGCTCCATAGAGTTTCTCAGGAGTGCCTGGCAGATTTGAACTGCTGGTCTTTTGGTTAGCAGCTGTAGCAGCTAACCACTACACCACCAGGGCTTCCTAGCCTATACACTGTAGATGTTTACTATATAATTATTGGATATTTAATACCTAGACAGGTTTATTTTATGTTTCTGAAGTAGTCTTCTTATTTGGACATTGTGAGAATCCCTGCAGCAGTTCTTAACCTTTACTGGGTAAGACAGCTTCCATAAGAAAAGAAGAACGGTACAGAACCTTCAATTACCCACACTCAAACATATGCACAAATGCTCTCTCCCACACACTCACTCTCCCCCACACATACCCATTCTGTTCCTCACATACTCCCACTCCCACACACGTGCACTCCCTCTTCCACACACACTGTCTGTGTGGAAGGCACACCGTCTCTCACTTATCCATGCATACATTCTCACACTCACACACATTTACATGCTCTCTCTCACACACACACTTGTGTGCTCTGTCCCATCTTCCCCACTAGTATCTAAGCACCCTGAGGACATGGGCCATGTCTTTCAGCTCTGTCTACATCACACTGCCTGAGACACGCAGTCTCACAACATGGTCCGTAAGTGAGTAAAAGCGGGTCTCCGCTTCTCTGCGGTACCTCCATGAAAACGGTTGGCAGTGGCTCAGAGACAGAGAGAACATACGTCTGCCACTCAATCTGAACATACTGAACATATGTGAACAACGCTGACTCCATTCCAGGCACCGAGCTGGGCAAAGGCCTTTCAGATACAAAGACGTCGTCTTGTAACAAGCAATTTAAGCTTGGTGCATGAAAGATAGTTAGGAAAATAAGTGTTAGAAATTCTAAAAGATTTTTTGAAGTGTGCCTGGAGCTTTAATTTTTACAGTACAGTATTATGTGCCTATGTTAAATTGAATGAACGCCAAGACAGAGAAATGGGACACTAGGCTGTCTTTTGAACTCCATATACAATGTCAAGGCTTAAATTTAAGGTCATATGGAATACACATGGCTTAGGTAAAAGCAGTCAAAGCATTAAAACTTACTCTGAAGGATGTGCTAGATTTTAAGATTAGATCAGCAATTTCCCCTGGGATTATAAATCTTGTTCAAAAATCTCTTAATCTTTGTCTCAGGTTCCTGTTCTATAAAATGGGGGCAAGTTTCTTGGGGGTGTAGGAGGAGTGGCCAGAGTTTGAAGGAGGATGTGATATGGTTTAACGGTTTCCTGACTTTGAAGTGTTCTTAAAATACTGCATCTTCACTGCAGCCACGTGATGCAATTTGTGTCGAAACAGCATTTTGTGTTGCTAGGGTAGCCGAACCAATAGTTTTACATAAACATATGTGGCTCTTCAATGAAAGCAGGGAAAGAGAAAGCCACGGAGAGATAGGTCCTTCTCTTATCCTCCCAGCATTCTAGTCACTCGGGAGATACGCGACCAACTACTGATTAATCGGGTTTTAAACAATCCAACTCTGCCATTTGATGGAGAATTTTCACTGCCTAAACTGTCACAAATTTACTTGCCTTGGAGTTTAATCTGTGGTGCAAAAGCCTGACATGTCCCACTTAAAAACTCCACTCCTAAATAACAGATTAGAGAGCAATTAGGTTGAGAGTAGAGCCTAAAAGACCTGATTTTTTTTTAAGTGCCTTTAATTTATTCATTACCTTTCCCTTAAGACTTTTTCTTCCTTCAAAGAGATGACAGCAAAGCCTTGGCTCCTGGAAACACTGCCTTTGCAGGGACGTGGGCTTGGTGGAAGGATTCTGTCACTTTTGCACCTCTAGAGTTGAAGGAACCCATATTGGACTTGCAAAACAGCTAAGACCTGTCACCATCTGGCAGCTGTATGGTGGCCTGTGTAAAATGAACTGGTGGTCACAATCCAGTTCCCATTAGACAGATGTCCACTTCACAAAGAGAGTATCCCGCTCAGCCTAGTTGGCAAAGAGGAGAGAGAACTGGGCATGGAAATTGCAATTTTTTTTTTTTTTTTTTTTTTTGCCTAACCAGGTTGCTTACTCAACCATAATGAACCAAGTCAGAAGGAATGCAGCAGGCATAAGGATGGCAGCTCTGAAAGTATTATTTGACACTTACTGGCTCACCTAAGACCTTAAAAAATACCCCCACGCACTTTGTCCCCTTTATCCTCCTGAAAAGCAATCTTTTTCAAATCCAGGGTTTAGCCACACAGTGGTCATCTTCTAAGACCACCACTAGGACACCCTGACTACTCAGGGTGAGTCAAGATTACAACTATGAACAACTCTCTTCCACCAGCTTCTGTTATGGCACTGGGGAGAAGGCATGGGAGCAGGGCCGGCAGAGAAAGGGTCTCCACATCCTTTCCCTGGTTAGCTGGCATTCTTATTCAACATCAAGAACAACAACAGCAACAACAACAACTCACTGCTGTCAAGTTGATTCTGACTCACAGTGACCCCACAGAGTGAGCAGAACTGCCCCGTAGAGCTTCCAGAGGGCACCTGGAGGATCTGAACCGCCAACCTTCTGGCCCATGGCACCTAGCCACTACACTACCAGGGCTCCTAAGATGAACTAGCAATTGTGAAATAACCATCCTAAAGAGAAAGGCCTTTTATTCTTTTATTGTAACACAAGTATCTATCTGAACAAGTAATGAATTACCTTGAGAATTAAAAAGAAAAAAAAAAGCACAATTTGCTGCTTTGCCACTGAGGTATTATATTCAATCTAGAAGAGAAACTAAACTGGTCTGTTCTCTCCTTGCCTAATGGAAGCACGGAAGAAAATGGTGTTCTCAGCACAGCAGGAGAAATGTATAAATTAAGCAATGTTATTGCATTCTTTTTTTTTTTTTTTTTAACTCATGCAGAGATTTTGTTCACATCCTCTTTTTAATAAACTAGTTTTATTTTTCTTTTTTTTTTTTAAAAAAACACATGTACATATAAAACAAACAAACAAACAAACACCCAACTTAAGCTAATCTGACTTGGAACAAGAAACTTTAAGCTTTAACAGAGAACTTCTTTGATTAGGTGGCATTAACTCTACGATAGGCTCAGAAAAGCTACTCAGAATTGACATCAATTACTATAAAACTTTACTAAACAAAAGTACCCATCTAAAAGAAAAAAATTGAAAGACAAATGTTAATGTGTATGAAAGCTAATGTTCACACATTTGCTCCTTCTTCAAAGGCATGGCTCATTTAATATATCCTAGGGATACTGCATCGTCACGGGCTTATGCAGCCAGTGCTGACTCTGGGTAGCCGCAGGAAAGGGTCAGAACTACCTGGTCTCTGAATAAGGTCTTGACGATGGTTAGTGAAGGATGCTCAGATCATCCCGTCATAAAAGTCAGTTTCCCTCTACTTGTGGTCATAGAATGCCACTCTAATTACAACCAATTTTCTTTGAGAAATAATGCAGCTGATGTTGACGGAAGCTGTGTAAAACAGAATGTAGAAACCTGGCCAAATGTTGAAAAAATAATCCAAAAGTCATGCTTGGTAGCAGTAGTCTTGGTGGTAGTCATGTCTTGATGGTAGTTTAGTCAAAATATCAACTTACAACAATTAATACAAAAAGGTCTGCAAGCCAAAGCCAGAACAAAGCGGAAAAAAAAAACCCCTGAAAATCCCCAAACAGGAAGTACAGTACAATATTAAACACACTGCAATATGCCAAGAAATATAAGGTTCAAAAATTGTTATAGGATGTCCATGGAAACTGGGCCAAACCAAGACAATCAGACATGTATTTATTCTGAAGAGGTCTGCTGTCCTTAAGGCTAGGGAAACTAGGATCTAGTTTTAAATAATGACTTAGGTTTGGAACAGTCTCCTGACTCTTGAGTTTCAAATATTTGTTTTGCCAGCATTTACACTCTTCCCCTAGAGATCGTTTTGTTTTCAGTGATTACCGTTCCCCTTACCTATTTCACATCTTTCTCTTTCTCCATGTAAGGCTGATCTATGTGTAATATGTTCCAGCAATGTAGTTAAGATACATTAGATTTTCCTACACAAAAAATTGAAAAAAAAACCCACCTTCATAAGATGTATAATTTACAAAATCAAGATACCATTACTGATACCGCTATTTCTTCTGCTATACACACTGTCATGTCACCATCCTCTGTTTAGTTCTTATCATATGCCAGGCACTGTACCAGGCAATTTACATCCAATATTTCATACATCATTCAGTCCTCAGGAGTCTTCCATGTGGATGATATCAGATCAGTTTGAAGCAACACGATTCAAAGAAAAACTAATTTGGAGCTATCATAAAACTTAAAGCACGCCAATGTGTGTATATGTGTTTCTGTGTGCACGCACATATATATATCATGAGAATGAGGGCTAATTAATCACTCCTTAGTGTCAGATGGTCATCTGGCAGCATATGGATATCAGAGCAGAGTTGGAAGCTACTCTTGAGGGCTGTGTACAAACCAATGCTATGCTGAAAAATGGTACGAAGGACCCTCTTGATGTATTACCAGTGTCTCTGTTAAGCTAACAGAATAGCCGTCAACCTTTGTATCCTTAGATTTTTCTGAAGAACCCTCAGTAAAATCACTGGAACTTTAGCCTCTTTTCCTACAGCAAGAGAAAAAAGAAGGAAAACTAAAACTAAAGAAAAAGGGGAAGAGGAGATGTGGGCATCTTACTGAGAGGAAAAATGTCAGATTCCAACGGTCACCTGGCCTTGGGTTCCCTTACCACCCTCACTTTATTACAGAAACAGTGCAGGATTCTCTGCTCATTGGGACCTCTTGTGTGTATTTTTTGAAGTAGGAAGCACACACATATGCACAAACACACATAAACACAGTGGACACAGTCTTCCCTTTAGCAATATACCATTCCTTCTCTCCTTTTGGGGGCAAAGATCATGGTCCGCTCATCTTTGAATTCCCCACTCTAAATACAATGCCTTACACAGAGAAGGTGTCGATAAATGCTTATGGCCATGTAACTGGTGAACTTGGGTAAACACTTTGATTTAGCTTTCTGGGTGGCATCTTTCTTCTTTTCTATTCTGTACTACATTCAACATTCAATGGGACCCAGGGATTTCAAGGCTATTCTAAGCTCCAAAATCACTGTTACAAAAGAGCTGTGTATTAAGCCTTATGAAAGGGCTGGCCAGAGGTCCACTCCTGAACGTCTAGGCTAGCTGCCCCAGCCATCTCCTTCGCTTTCATAATGTTCTCTAAGTTCACCACCTCTTCTGTGCAAAAGTTTGGCTCAAACTCTACACTTTGCTGTTTCCACGTTTCAAGTACAAGTGGCAGAATCCTAGGGTTTAGCATTAATTGAAAGAGCTTATCTATATATAACCTTGCTCTGCACTGTAGCATCTCCAAAACTTCAATCATAGTTTCTTATAACTTTTTTTTTTTGAGAGCACAAGCCCTCCTTTTTATGCCTTGCTGCCGACTTGCTCCCTTTTCATTCTTGTGACTCACGCTCCCAGGCCTTTTAAGTTAACCTCCTAGACCTTGCCCTGTGGGTTCACCTTCTTAGACTTTTATGATTCACGCTGCTCTTCTTTAGATTTCTTCCATCTCCTTGATATATCTTCAACAAAGTATCCTAATACTGGGTACCATGGCCCCAGCAGAAGCTAAAAAGCTGTCTGTGAAAAGTGGTGTTCTGTAACACTCGATGCTCACTATCTGCATTTGTAAAGTTTAGCATTTAGGGGACAGTGGTCACCAGCAACTCACTGGATGTCTTGCTTCCAATGTTCCTCAGCCTCCCTGATGTTTTTGTTTCCCTGTACATGTCTGTGATACAGTCTCAATTATACTTCAGCAGTTTGGGGAGCATGTTCTTTTTTTTTTTAATCCAAAACTAAAAGGCAGGATGCAAACAAATAGTAACACCTCAGACTTAGTGGGCAAGAGGCTACAGAAGCTGCTGAGGACATTGTAGACTGCTTTTATAAAGAGGTCCATTAGGCTGTGGAAATTGTCCTACATACACTTACAGACTAATATGGACAAAAATATTTTGTAATGATCAGATTCAAGGTCCTTTAAGAGAGTGTGGTGAGTATATACCCTCTGTCACTCCTTCAATTCTTCTCTACTTCCAATTTATGATTCACTGATGGAAACAGAGAAATTACACTCTTCTACTCTTCAAACTGATCATTGTCTAAACGTATTTTATGGGTTTCTCTAATTTGAATTAATGCCAGAATGTGGAAACTGGATTAGGGCTACATCTCTCAGTCATTTACATAGAGAGTGAAAAAGTATTGATCCTCATGCCAATTACAGCGGTGTTTCAACTGCCTTCTCATTTTTCCTGACCCGTTAGTTTTTATCATTATAACCTGCCCTTTTCCACTGACAGCAAAACCTGCTTCTTTGCTTGATGCCTGTGTACATTTGTCTATGTAATTCAGCAAAAAAGGGGTGCAAAGAAACACACCTACATAAAAATCCATCACTCTACAGATGCCTGTTTCGCTGTATTTCTTTCTCTGTAACATATATTCATCAAGGTAGATTTGAAGATATCCTTAGACACTTGAAGACCTTAATTCTTTAATATAACTAATTGGTCTAGTTCATTACCAATGTCTCTAGTGTGCTACCTAATGTATCACCGAGATGCCTAACATCTCACGCATTTTCCACTAAATTTCACAGTGTGGGCCAGCACATTTTCAATTCTCTTGACCAACTGTCCTGAAAGCCAACACACCATCATGCATCATTTCTGTTACCAGAGCACACACTAACCTACACCAACCTGCTGCTGTTTAACTTAGTTTCCACTATTTTTTTCCATCTGGCCAGTGATTTTTTCATCCTTTCTTTTTATCATTTGATTGTGTTTTTGCTGAAAGTTTACATAACACATGAGGTCACCACGTGACAATTTTTATGTATACTGTCCAGTGATATTGAGTCTTTGCTTAATTTCCAATCGTTTTGAAGATTATAATGTTTGTTTAGTGTTATTCATGGGGGTGCTCTAGCATGCCTATGTCTAACTAGAAGAATAGTGGCTATTATAAAAAGTTTGGTCCAGCCAATATCAGAAAACAAAGCATGAGAATCAACGGACATGGGAGTCAAGAAATAAAGAAGGGACAAAGAGCTTGGGACTCATGCTTAAAAGTCTTGGCTGCCTCTTAGCCATGTGCACAAGGGTGAAAATTCAGTCTTTTGAGAATCTACTAACAGAAGATAAGAAAAGGGGTTCTACGCTTACTGACAGCATTTTACATGTGACCCATGGTTGGACTTAACTAAAAATGAGAGCATCCTCTACAAGAAAGGCAAATATTATTTACTTTTTTCAATGCTAGCATTTTGACCACTTCTAAAATACAACCCTGGCTAATTTTAATTCAAAGGAAACCTTGGAGGAGGCAGAAAGACACTTTTCAATCCAACTGCCTGGTTATATTGAGTCTTTGGAATGAGAGTGAGGGAAGAGAGGGAGGTCACTCCACGGCACGTGTTTCAGAGTGACTGACAGCCTTGCTCTGTACAGAGGACCTCTCTCTAGGAAGCTACTGGACTTCTCATTTTCTAAGCTCTGGTTTCAGAATGACCCATAGTACAGTCAACTCCAAAGGGGGACAACTGTGTAACTGATGGTAAAACTTGAACACAACCCATTGCTACTGAGCCAATTCCAACTCAGAGCCACCCTACAGACAGAGAACAGTCCCACGGGGTTTCCAAAGCTGTAATCCTTATGCAGGCAGACTGCCACAGCTTCCTCCCGCAGAGCTGCTGCTGGGTTTGAACTAGCGACCTCTCTGTTAGCAGTCAAAACACTTAACAACCGTGCCACCAGGGCTCCTCCAAATGGCTGGCAGAGCATCGCTAATGTAGGGACGTCTTGTTGAATGCAGATGAAAAGGCAAAGAAGACTACTAGGCAGGCAAGCTATAAACATATTCAGCAGGGAATATGATTGTGAGAGCTCCCTGACAGCTTCTTCAACTAACCTGTGATACCTACTTGAGGGATTCAAACAAAAATGCACCATGAAATGCCCGAGTTTACTTCACATGTCAAATTTCTGCCAAATAAATCATTCTCCTTTTATCTAGAGCCCCTTTTCTTTATTCTTCTGCTACTTTAATTACAGAAATGTACATCTACCAGGGACAAAAAAAAAAACACTGGGGACAAACTGAAGCGTTAATGTCCCAGACAGGAGAAGAAAACAAAATGGTTCAAAGCAGCCTTGAGTACTTTGTTTTCTTCTTTGATACTGGCGCTCTCTGTGTCCTCTGTGTCTCTCTCCTCCTTTCTCTTCTCTCTCTCTCTCCAAAGATATAAGGATCAAAACAAACTCATGGTAGATATTATCTGCAAGGGTAGAAGCTGCCTCTTTGATGTAAGTGATAAAATTCAATGCTTTGTTAAACAGGCACAGCCAAGTCTCTCATCATCAGACCGGAGATTCCTTCTTACTATAATTTAAAGGAGGCTGCTTCAATATTTCTTCATCATGTATCTCAAATCTGCTCAATGGATGGCGCCTGTGTAAATCAAAATAATTAACAAATCCCATTAAAAATGCAATTTTAAGTCTTTTAATATACCGTCTGACACAACCAGTCAATCTACCTTTTCACCAATGACTGGATCCAAGAGGTTACATAAATATAGGAATTCTAAGGTTGCCTGGGTGTAAGGCCTTTCATGTTTATTTTGTAGGAGCTTAGCCAGTCAACAATAAAAGTTCTCACAAAAGGTAACACAGTGTCGTAACAGGTAACAAAGTGATTTTTGCCAATATAAAATGAATTTAGGATAGAAGAATCTTTCCTGTGGGCCATGAAGGCACCATTATAAAAACTAGGACTATCCTAAAAAATCTAGGGCAGCAACCCTAGTTTTCAAGCAATTTAGGAGAGTAATCCTCTGCAATAAAATGTAAAACTAGTTCATCTACCTAAGCAGTTGAATTCTTTCTTAATCACTGATTTCAGAATGACATCACTTAAATAAACTAGCTCCAAGTCCACTCCTAATACTGAAGCAAAGAAGCCAAGCCAAGCAAAAAAAACAACATATATATGAACCTTTCCATTCTCACTGTGGTCCTCCAACATTATTCCTTTAATAAAAAGCTGGAGGTTGTTTTTACAAGCCTTTAACATTTTAAAGAATAAAATGATTATTTATAAAACTATCAATTCTTTTTAGGCTATACTATCAGCTTTTACATGTGTTCCCTATGGATCATGGGTAATGTAAAACAACACTGTGAGATAGGTTATTATTTTCCTGTAGGGACAGAGAAACTGAGGCTCATTCTCTGTATGAGCTTATAATAAATCATAGTTATAACTCTCTTGACTCAAAGGCCTATCCTCATTCAACTACAGCCCAGAAGAATCTTCTAGATGAAAGAATTTGGTTCCTCTGCCAGATTCTGAAATGAATGAAGCTAAACTTTGGTAGCGTTTATCGATCTCCTTCTCCTCTTCCTTTGTGTTTATTCCTCTGGTCTCTAAAAATTCTCAAAAACCATTTCCATTTCACTTAACTGAGAAGAGACTCAGAAAAAATTGAATGTTATCAATGAATTCTTGATGATGAAAGACAAGACTTTACAGGGAATGGGAAAAAGCTACTCCCCGTCATAGTCTATGACCAGTAGAAGGGGGATAGGGATTAAATGGCCTGAGGCTGGCTGTGGCCTATTCCTAAGGCCAGTCCTCAGTGTCACACTAACTCCAGTCTGAGCGACAACAAAATGAAACAGTAGCGTCATGGCAACAGCCATACAAACTTTTCTTTTAAAACTTAAAAGTAATAATGCTTTCCAGGTGAACCTCAAATTGGTTTGGCTTGGCCGACCCAGAACATTCTGGCTCTAAGCAGCAGTTATACCATTACCTTACCTCTCAATACCTTTCAACAAAAAAGGAAATTGAATTCTCCAGGCCTTGATACCCTAGGATCGTCAACGTAAGCCACTTTCTGTATCTATTTCTCTTTTGGCTAAGACATCACCAAAAGAGAGACAAAATGTGATCACGAGGGCAGCATTAGTACAAGACAGAGGTTCTGTTCCTACTTTCCAAACTCAAATGCTAAATGAGTTTAATCCAGTCACTGAGCTCAGGCTCTGTAGTATTCATTCCTCTGAACTCCGCATAACAGTATCTAGCCACAGAGCTTAGAACAATGTCAGTACAATTCATGATAGAGCTTTTTCAGCATGCTAACATCCTAGGTTATAATTCTCGTTCACTAAACAACCAAGAGTGGTGATCCAAAGCACATAAAGGTTCCGAGGCTGACGTCACTGAGCACCATCTGCAGGTCTGTCACCACTTCTACTGAACCCCATTTATAATCTCCAAACCCTCACCTTTTCCTTTTTCTTTCAGACCACAACCTTCCATTCATGCCCTAGGTCAGACCTCAGAGAATATTCTAACACATGTAATAGCCTTCCTGGCCTTCTATGTATCTGCCTTAATGATCTCAAACTCTAGGTTTTCTGGATTCTGTTTCTCGGCTTACTCACTGAAGAATCCTGATGGATAGTCTCAGAAGGGCAAGCATCAGAGCTCACCCTCCATCTACGTAATCCAAGCACAACTGAGCCTTCCCTGTCCCTCAGTAATCCTGCTCTTCTTTCCTCTATGGGATTCTCCAAAGCAGTCATTTTTAATGTTTCCCATTCTTCTTAAGCCTCTTAGTCTACCCAGCCTTTCTCAGATACTACCTGCTCTACTGAGAAGACTGAAGGAATCTACACTGTCTCCTATTTCATTATACTGAGATCTTATGCGTCACCACTCCTGCCTACCTTCCCTACTGGCTCAAATGAAATATATTTCTACCCTTCTACACGTGTTCTTCAGGTACTCTGTCTCTGCAAGGATCCTGATTCATGTCTTCCTCACACTTTTGCCATTTTGCTTATCACTTGCTTTAAAAAAATCTGCATTTTTAAGTTCTCTTTTATCACTAGACTACAGGAAAGGGCAGTCCTCATGTGTAGTCCCACCACAGATAGACCTAGGTCACCCCTTTCATCCATCCAGCTTCCTCCCTACTTCAGAAATGCCCTCAAGTCCCGCCAACCTCCAAATCCAATGGCTTTCCTTGGTCCACGTCATCCATCTCTTCTGTGGCACCTCACATGTAAAACAACCCAAACTGAACTTAAAATTTCTCCCTTCCCCATTCCCAGCATTGCTGACTACTTTACCATTCTCCCAGTTAGTCCACAACCTCCCTGCCATCCTTGCCCCAATTTGGTTATCAGGTCTCCTTCCTTTCCTCACTGATATGTCTGTATTATTCAATTCCTCCCTTTCTATTTCCATAGGAAGACAGTAACTTTGCTCAGAACCCCATGTACTTCACTCAACACAAGTCAACACACTGCACTGATCTTCTAGCCTCCCTGAGCCTTGCTAAAATACCCTTTATAGATCCTCAATTTCCAACAAACAATACGCAAATATTTTAGTCTGGGCATTAAGGATCTTCAAGCACTGTCCCAATCCTATATTTCTATGCATGTCTAGTTTCCTTTCTTCCATTTCATTTCATATCCCTTGCATTTCCTGTGAACTCTGGGAGAATTCACAGCTCCTAGAACATGCCCAGCATTTTCCCATCAAGTCAGTTTCCCCACCTGAAATGCTTGCCGCATCCGACTCGACGGCACTTGGCTGGCATCTTTATATAAATATATTCCAGATTTGGTAAAGATGGTATTTCCTCCTAATTTCATAGCTGCAAGTTAATCATTTCTTCTTTGAATTTCCAAATATACTCATGTCTTACTAACTTAATCTTGTGCTTTTTTATTTCCTAGTTACCTGTGTACTGGCCTTATTGTCTCTATTAGATTGTGAGTTCTTAAACATAAGGATAATATTCATAACTGCAATAACAACAATTGCCACAGGAATGTTTATGCAGCTCCTACCATATGCCAGCTGTGTGCAAAGACCACGATTTGTGTTATCTCAAGCAACTCTATGAGGACTGTCTTCACTTTCAGATGTGTGTTTGTAGTATGCTCAAGGCCAGCACCTAGAAAGTGGTGGATCCAGAAACCGAATTTAGGCTCGTCTGACTCCAAAAACCATGTTCTTAACTACTCAGTGGTATTTCTCATCACCCTTGGATTTACAAATAACCACTGAATGAAACATCCCTGCTGTAATTCCTAGCGGGTCAGACAGTTTACTTAACTATGGATTTGTTGAGACTGTTCGGTTAATATACACATCTATAGGAAAGAAACAGCTAGTTTAGCTTCAAACACTTAAAGAATGATTTCAAACACAGGACCAAGTTTTAGGCATCAGAATTAGACAAAAATACAAAATGAGGAAAAAAAAATCTAATTCAACTGGATTGTTAGTAGCCTGACTTTGCCTCTTTTCTTAGAACCATTCATGTCAAAAAGGCAGCGAATCTAGGCTACTCCAAAAGCCTCACTCAGACAGCTGGCATCGCATTAGATGTGTTTCTGCCACTCCAGTTCCTGAGTCTCCGACATTAGCCCAGAAAAACACGGCATCTGTGTTCTGCTGACAGAGTCAGGCACAACGTAAATTGGAGGGCTTATTTTGCATATGAGCAGGCAAATAATATATGGCACACGTAGGTATCAGTGTAAAGAAAAGGGGTGCCTGTTACTTTCTCTACTTGAAAGTAGCTAAGGGTGGTAATCCTCTGAGAGGAATGTCATTATACGGCTCAAATCCCATCACAACAAATACCATTACAACAGAGATGTCTGTATAACAGAAACCCTTTCAAGCTTTGGCTGACAGCCCACGTACTTTAAGCAATATTTGATGTGAGACTTGGAGTTCACAGAAATGGGAATTGACCTATATTTCCAAAGGTAAGATTTGAGTGATTTCATCTGTAATTTCTATCCCATGACACCACGAGTTGGACTGATGTACAATCTAAACCCATGAGTATAAAAACTTAACACAAAGCCAAAAAAACAAAAACATAAGCCTGCTGTTCTAGGGTAAAGCTCTTTCCTTTCACTTTGCAAAGCCTTGTAAAGGAGAAGGCCTCTGACCTAAGCCCCGAAGACCAGGCCTGTTAGTGGTTTCATCTCAGTGAGAGGCGACATGGTGCAGCACGCGAGGACGGATGGACTGTGTTCAAATCGCCCACCGTCAATGACTGGCTGTGTAAACGGGGCCACCTTTCCTAAGCCTCAGTTTTCTTGTCTGTGCAGTGTGACTAACACCACCTACCCTCACAATTTCAGTAGGAACTAAATGAAACAATACATTAGAGCCTCTAAAGCAAGGCCTGGCAGAGAATGTGAGCTTAAAAAAAGTTAGTTCTCTCATCGGGCCTTCCTTCCACTCTAAGACTCTGGGTTTATGCAAACCACTTTCTCGAAATTACTTCTAAGATCTAGTGGACCGAAGTTAACAAAATGTAGTGTCTTAAAATAGCCTGAGAAAGAGGTTGCTCAGAGGAACATCTGGGGAAAAGAGGGCAAACGGTAGAAGTAGCCATGCCACCAGTATTTACTTGGCAGAGATAAAGGTAACTGGGGACCGATGTAAGGCGTACGTGGAAACCGTGGTGGACAAGTGGTCAAGAGCTATGGCTGCTAACTAAAGGGCGGGCAATTCAAATCAACCAGGTGCTCCTTAGAGACTCCACAGGGCTGTCCTGCTGTTGTTGCTCTTAGGTGCCACTCAGTTGGTCCCCATTCCTAGCAATGCTACATCAGAACAAAATATTGCTTGGTCCTGCAGCATGCTCAAGATTGTTGTCACCACGCCGCTGTCCTACAGTATTGCTATAAGTCCGAGTCAATGGGTTTTAAGAGTATGTATTCAAAAGCTAAAATGCAAGTAATGGGGCATTATAACAATAAACGACCTCTAATATTCTGTCAGAGGTCACTTTGAAAAATGCTGATAAATCAAAATTAGAGGCATGTTTTCTCAGTCTAAGACAGAATACAATCACTGGTTTAAAGCTCAAGTTTACCGCCTCTGACCTAGTTTTCCGTGGGCACCATTCTCAGTGGTGGTGAGGCACTTATTTAGTGACTCTTTTCACTTAGGAAAGCCTGGTAGTGTAGTGGTTAAAGTGCTACCTCCGCTAACCTAAAAGTTGGCAGTTCGAATCCACTCCTTGGAAACTGTGTGGAACAATTCTACTCTGGCCTGTAGGGTCACTGTGAGTCAAAATCGACTCGATGGCACTGGGTTTGGTTTTTTGTTTTTGGTTTGCTGTAGGTTAGTGGGTTATACTATTTTACTCCAAAAGAAAAGTGTGAAAGTTAAACGGTATAACCAACCCTAGGCTTCTTTTGTTTAGAAAACATGTAAGTGAGTATTTTCAGAATATATCTTCAATCTCATAAAGTTTTTTCAGAGATCTAATGTTCTGTTTTTCAAATTATGGGACAATTAAGTGTGTAGTCACCTAATTCTACCTATGTTCTTTGTAAAAACAATCTTGGTGTTATTTGGTAGATTTTGAGATTGAAAACTACAGAGATTTATGAGCATTATCTGAGACACGTGTGTTCATCTTTGTAAAACGAATTGTTAGCTTGCTTTTGTAAGATGCCATTAAGTTGCTTTTGACTCTTAGTGACTCCATGACTCCATGTGGCAGAGCAGAATTGCTCCATAGAGGTTTCTTGGCTACTGTCTTTACGGAAGCAGATCACTAGATCTTTTTTGTGCTGGGTGAATTCGAAGCTCCAATCTGTCAGTTAACAACCAAGCACTAAACCATTTGTACCACCAGGGCTCCTTGAGTACTGGCTAAAAAAACCAAAAAACCAAACCGGTTGCTGTCCAGGTGGGTCTGACTCATAGCAACCCTAGAGTTCAGAGTAGAACTGCCCCACAGAGTTTCTAAGGAGTGCCTGGCGGATTTGAATTGCAGATCTTTTGGCTAGCCAATGTAGCACTTAACCCACTACACCAACAGGGTTTCCTGTGTACTGGCCAGGAGGTTTCAAATTCCTTAATAGGCTTTAGAAAATTCTATCAGATCTCTGCAATTGTAATGAACAAGAGAGCCCAACATTACTCAGAATCACAGAATATCACAGTCTTAAAGATGACTTAGCTCCATTCTTCACCTTGTCAGTAAGGAAAAGGCACAGAGAAGAGTGTGTGCCAATGTTCCCATGCCCAATTAAAGAGCATATCTAAACTGAAAAATAACCTTTCAGGATCTCTTATGAAAAGCAGCATAGAAATAAAATAATGGGTCAGATAGAAATATCAAAGCAAAAAGTAAAAGAAACCGGCAGACCCATAGAAAGAGGAAGGAACCTTGAGCAGAAGATGAGAGCTCAAGGGCAGAAAAGAACGAAAATCACCACACCAGGAGAGTTCAAACAGGGAAACAGACCAACTGGTCACAGCAGAGGAGATGATTTTAAATTGTCTGCGCAGCGCTTACAAAGTCTGATTCCCACACATAGCAGCATCAACCCGGTATTAACGTTTCTGGCCTCTATTTTAATAACTGACTGCCCCTACTGTCACCTGAAAATGGTGGCAATAACCACCACCAGACTGTTCACTTGAATCTTACCGGTAAAAAGGGTATAAAGCACTGAGCATTTTTGAAGGTGTGCTAACTATTTCAAGCCACTAGGGCACTATGCCATATCGCCAAGAGTGGGGTCACCATTCAGTTAATGGTACCTAGCTAAACCCCAAGAATTGATGTCCCTCCTTAAAGTGAGTCCTTTGATCTCACAAACCAGTGGCTTCACACTAACTGTAAGACATTTTGAGACCCCTACAGGCTATGTGAAAGTAAAATGCAATTGTAATTACATGGGCAATAAAGGGAAGGCAGGAGCAGAAAGAGTTAGCTCTTGAAATAAAAGGCAGAGAGAAATGCTATTTGAGAGGCAGCTACCCCGCCTGAGAACAGCCTGCACTGCCTAGAAAGTGACCTCACGAGAGCAATCACGCGCCTGGACAGAGGCAGCGGTGGCGCCCCGCCTGGAGGTCTCCGCTGCACGCCTGCAGGCCATGCTCTGGCTCCTCCTCCTGCCTCACCACCCCGCTGGTACCACCTGTCCCGGGAGGGGACACAGGGAGGAGCCCAGAGCAGCTGCCCGAGGCACAGAATGAGCCTGTGTGGGTGCCTTGTCCTCCCTCCGGAGGCTCTGCCCTGAGGGACCAGCGCAGCCCCACGATGCCCAGCAGTGCTGGTGGCCCACGCCCACGAGGTGGGCTGGTAGCCAGGCCAGGAAAGCGCCCCCCTCCCCCGACACGCCCTGCTAGCGCACCCCGGGCCGTCGGTACCTTTACTCTGGGGAGGGTTCTGACTCCGGTCCCGGAGGACGTTGATCTGGTAGACGGCTCCGTAAGGCTCAAAAAGTTCTTTCAGCTCCTTTTCCGACCACGACCTGGGGATCTGTCCAACGAACATCTTAATGGCATCTGGGTCTGGTTGGTCTGAGTGATCCAACGCTCCGTTCATCTTGTTGGCTGTGCCGTTACTGTCAAAAAACGGAACCGGGAGGCAGAGTTAGTGCTGCCCGTGAGGGACAGGAAGAAAAAAAATAGTGGGGGTGGGGGCTGGTGCGGCGGAAGGAGGAGGATGAGGAGCACTGGGGAAAGTGCCTAATGAGTCGTAGAAATTTTATGAACTAAAACAAAGCAGAGGCACCATTACATTGCTCGTCTGCGAGGCTGTTCACTGCAGGCTGCGGTTCAGCATCGCTGCCCAAGCACAGGGCAGCGCCCCGCCGGCTGTCACCCAGGGCGTGGACATCTCGAAGCCTGGGCCGAGGAAGCAGCTGCAAGTTAAGTGCAGGTCTCACTCTGCAAGGCTGCCATCAACGCCTTGGTGGCGATGGCAGAGGCGGCGGTGTTATCAGCCTTAGGCTGGTTTATCACACGGAAAGAAAGGGTTGGGTTTCTGCTGGATCTCCCCCCCTCCCCCAACCCCTCTGTTGGAGGTTTTTGGAAGAGAGGAGAGAGGTGGTAATAATAAAGTCACATGAAAAGAAAATGAAACACTTGGCAGTCCGTCAGATGACTAATGCAAGATGCTGGTGATGAATTTGCAGAGTGCGCGAGGCATCCATGTGTGCCTCAAATTAGTACGTTGTTGCTGCTCAGAATGGAAAGCGCTCCAGCTATGCGGCTCGGTGCAGCTGATTGGCTGCCCACGCTGGAGAAAAGGGCCGGAACGCAGAGGGGGCTCCCATTTAAAAAGCACATTGTTTATGGGACCCGGGCACAAAGGGTACAATTCAGAGGAGCAAAAGCGACCTCAGAATTGTACGCTTTGTGCCGGGAAAAAAATGCAGCCCCAGAAAGTTGAGTTCCCGCTGAAGGACACTGAATATTTCAAACCTTTCACACTCCATAAATTGCTCTCTGTATATCTGACTTCCAGATGTTGCACTTGAGTTCTAAACAATCACACGTTTGGGAGGGCAGTGGGGTGGGAAAGAGGAGAGGATCTGCCTTTGCTACTCCTAGCTTCAGTAAATATTTGGGCCCATACTGAGAGCCAAACCACCAGTGTCTACCTATCAGCCCTCCTTGCCACTGTTTCCAAAGCCCCCATCTGGAAGAGGAAACGGCTTATTTGGAGCCTGCAGTTCTAGTCACCATAGTGTAAAACGATGATGAAGAATTTCTTGTTTTATTTGGATCACCTCTGTTTAAAGCTGCAGCCAGAGGAAAGCAAAACTATACACTCCCTTGGGTTGTTCCCCAACACCCAACGAATGCACCCCAAACCTAGTTACTCTAGGAAGTGACAAGGCTGAATGCCCTGAGTAGTACTCTTCTGCATTGTTAAGCTCTTGGTTTAGCTTCTCAGCCTGTGAGAATACCACATACCTAAACAAGCCTGAACAAGCACAAGGCCAGTATGCACAGTTATCTCCAGAGCTGGATCCACTCCTGCTCCCGCCCCCACTCCTGGCAACCCCAGCAGCCCAAGAAGCAGAAGGTCAAAGAGGGGCCACACTGAGGAAAACTTCCCTGCAAATGGCAAGTGCAATTTCACTATGGCCTCAGGGTAATAGTACGAAGGCATCCAAAGACCTTAAGCAGAGTTCTTTATCTGGTGAAAACAAACAGTGAAACACCCACCAGAGCACCTTAAATCTGCCTAGGTCTGTGCTAGTCCTGAGCAATTAAAAAAAAAAGGGGGGGTTGATAGTTAGAAAACCAACAATGTATAACAAAGAGAAATTCTGAATTATATTTAACACAAAGAAGAAAATGATGTCAAACACTCTTCACGAGGTGCCTAGCTTCAATTTCTCCTTCTTATATCCCTATTTTACCATTCTATTATTTTGTCTTTTGAGATAAACAATCAGAATGTGTCTAACCTGAAGCAGTTTCAGAGCTTTCTCTAATCAACCTTATTGTTACAAAAAGCATTCTGCTGAATAAAATATTAAGCACAAAATTTTCTTCCAACCATTTAGCTATAATGTAATGCTTGTTTATATTAGCATGAGACCATTTATCTTGTTCTCATGCACCTCTAGTTCTTTTCAAATTGCTCCTTAGGAGTTCAGTAAACACTTTAACCCAGTGGAGCCGTGCCTTCAGCAGGGTGGAGGTGGCACAGCCCCATGCCGTACAGAATGTAGTGTTCAGAGCACAGAGAGTTGAAAGTGTAGCAAGACTTATTTATGGGACAGGAAGGACATGTGGTTATCGCTGTTGGAAACTAGCTAGTCTGAAAAGAGGAAGGCATTGCCACAGGTCTCAGCTAACAGAACGGAAGCTCAAAAACAGGGCTGTTGCATCTTGTCTGCACAGAGCAGAAGTAACATAATGTGGAGGAGTTAGCAGCATTCTGGTTTTAAACTCCTAAACTTCAGATTCTATAGCAAGCATCTCTCTACATCTCTCAGAATAACAGCTGGTTTTGACTTTCCCCAGAAAACATAAACTCACCAAAGTGCACAAAAGAAGAAAAACTGAGAAAAGGACTTATGCTTTACTCTTTTGATCTTTCTGTTGGTGGTTTATGATTTGTCTCTTATCAGCCATCCTTCATAGATGCCTGGAGGCCTCGTATCATCCTGAGGCAGTGAAATGTAGGGGCTGCAGGCAGGGGTTCTGGAGTCAGCGTGCCAGGATCTGAATCCTGGGGCTACCATTTCCTTAATGTGCCCCTCTAGGCCTCAGGCTCTTTATCTGGAAAATGGGAGTATCGACCTCGATCTCATTAAAAAAAAAATGTTGCCATTGAGTCGACTCCAACTCATAGTGAGCTGTCTTACAGTTATGTGCTTACTGGCACAGAATAAGTATTCTGCAAGTGTTAGTTACTTCTGCTGTTAAACTCTCTCTGCACCTATGATGCAGTTGAAATAAGCAGCCCTCACAAATCTACTTTTCAACCACAATTCATATCTTAAATAATAATATGTATCTTTTAGAGAGCATTTATATGCCAGATACTGTGCTAGATGTTTTATATACATTATTCCTAA
Source organism: Heterohyrax brucei (assembly GCA_028571685.1). Lineage (NCBI taxonomy): Eukaryota > Metazoa > Chordata > Mammalia > Hyracoidea > Procaviidae > Heterohyrax > Heterohyrax brucei. The sequence continues at coordinate 48,970,343 of CM053142.1, forward strand.
TCTTTACAACAGCTTTATAAGAAAGTATTATTATTTTCCTGATGTAGGTATTGGAAAAATAAGTTCTTTTCCTAACGTTAACCACTTTCTGTAGAATCGGTTCTGACTCACAGTGATCCCATTTATGTCAGAGTACAGCTGTGCCCTATAGGGTTTTCAATGACTGATTTTTTAGAAGTAGATCACCAGGCCTTTCTTCCAAAGTACCTTTGGTGGACTCAAACTTCCAACCTTTTGGTCAGCAGCCAGGCACACGAACACCTTATAAGGGACTCCTAAGGTTAATAGCTTATACAGTAAAACCCGCAAAAGAGGGGACTAGTGATACACACACCTGTCAGAAAACTCAAATACTTTCCACTCAAATGAAAGACAGAAAAGTGCCATCATTCTGTCAAAGGTGAAAAACTTGCAGGTCCTGGAAAAACAAGACCATCCCATCTAATTCCAGCTCTCACGGGTGTCACTGTAAATAGTTGAGGCAGAATTTCAGCCCAGGCCCACAGGCTCTAAAGCTGAAGTTATTTCGCATCCATCATGTGGCGAGATAGTGTATCAGGCGTGCCTTGGGCTGACAGTGAACAGTCCATGGCAAATCTACAGGAAGAAAAGTTCTACTGGAATCATGATGCCAACCAAAGGCAGCAACTGGAAGAAAGTCACACACACATGGTTCCTTTTTCTGTCTCTGAGAAGGAGGATGCAAAGTCCTTTAAGATCATTTTGAAACCCACATTTTGTCAATAACCACAAAAGGGTGTGTATCGTCACAGATTCCTTTCCTCCCCAATCCCACAGGCTCACACCTAGAGTGTCCCCTCATTCTGGTCTACATCCTATCCCAACTGCTTGCCATTCTGCAAAGGAAAGATGTCCATCAGTTGCTCCAGGCACTGTCAATCCCTCCCTTAAATGAATCCACTGAATTCTAGTTGTGAGGTGGATGCAAAGCTTAGGGGGCAGGAATTTCAGATAATGGGGATGGAATAACATAGAAAAATATAGCAAGAATGGTAGTGCAACTTGAAGAACACAATCCATGTCCCTGAACAGTACACGCAGAAATGGTTACAATGGTGTATCTTTGGCTGCATATATCTTCACAAAAATTAAACAACAATGACAATAACCCCAAAAACAACATAATAAGAGCTTTCGGACCAAAACCTTCAGGATACAAGAGGAGACTCTACCCACAGACTCCCCATTGTTGTTGACTCCTGAGCATGTTGCAATAGCTTGGTTAACTTCCTTCTAACTTGCCCAAGCTCCTCCTTCTTTGGACTCCCAACTTTCCTCCCGGCTGGTATTCGTTTCTCGAGGAGACTCACTGAATTCTCTTGTCCTCATGGGGCTGTAGGTGCTGACACTCCTAAGCATGCCAGAAAACATGCATCCAACAGTTAAACCTTTGGGGGTGCTCACCAGATGCCATGGTGAGCCAATGTGGAAGTCACTGAGGGATATTTATAGAACAGATACCCCAATACTCAGCAAGATTCTCCATTTAAGGCCTTGTAAAAACATATTTAGGGCTCTAACTGTGGGCCTGGAGACAGATGTGCTCACTTCTCATTCCCTAGCCATCCTCAACACCCAGTACAGTACCTTGTATAACACATAAATTTAGAATTCACGTTCAAGCTCGCTGCCAGAAACCTCTGCCAGGCACCTGGCACACACACCACAACAGCTCTACAAATTCTAATCATTAACCCTGTTTTGGAGATGAAGCAAATGTGCATCACTGAGGCAGAATGACTTTTCCAGTGGTATATCCTTAAGTACAAGTACCTGCGGAGTGCGGGCCCCGGTGTTGTTGTTTCAGGTTTCCATCGAGTCGATCTGGACTCACAGGGACCCCAAGTGACAGAGAAGAACTGCCCTCTAGGGTTTCCTTGGCTGTAATCTTCACAGAAGATCGTCAAGTTTTCTTCTCGCACAAAGCCACTGGTAAGTTCACACCACAGCCCTTTTGGTTAGTAGTTGAAGGCTAAACATTTTTGCCACCAGAGCCCCTCATGGACCCAGGTGCTAAGACTTCAAAGCGAACTGTCACCGCTCAGCATTCCAGGGATTGAGTATGTCTCCAATGATGGTTTCCTGTGGCTTGAGTCCTCACTGGCAGGCCCTGGACAAATGTATCTACATCCCGGCTGGCTCCCGGCCTGCAAATTGTAACAAGATCCTGAGGGCCAATTTTGCTTTCGCTCTTGGCAAGAAGCCAGCTATAAGGCTCCTTCAGGACAAATGCCATACGGAATCAGACCACAAGTTAGAAAGCACAAAGCTCCATGCCAGCGGGCACTGGTTGTCTTAGCCTCAGAGCCAAGATAAAAATACAACGATGCTTACAGAAAACACAAGAGGGCTTGCTTTTTTGCTTTTAGCACAAGCGCTGACCTACTTCCCTACTCTATTTTCAAGTAAAGAGAACTAGATCACCAGAGTATATGCAAAACATTCTAACGTTCCTCTGAGCAGTAAAATGTTGTTGAAAGATTGTTAATAATTTACTGAATACATTATTACTGTCATCATTAATTCTAGAGCAACAAGTTGCTTAAGGCCCACAGAGTTGGAGGTTTCTTTGTGGGGAATGGAAACATAGGAATTGAGATTTCTAATCTTGCATCATCTTCTTTGGTCTTTGGATAACAACTTCCTGTACTGTTTCTTTCATTTATGTAAGGGGAAGACAAATAAACTTACAAAATGACTATGAGAAATGCCAAGTTCCTTCAAATTACTATATTAATGCTGAAAACAACTGCCACAAAATGCCACCCTCAGAAGCTACACCAACTGTCATCCAGTGGCTTCTTAATTGTGGTGATCCTATATATCAGAACTATGCTCCATGGAGTTTTCAAAGGCTGATTTTTCAGAAGTAGATTACCAGGCCTTTCCTCTGAGGTACCTCTGGGTAGACTGATACCTGTTATCTTTTTTTCAGAAGCCAAGCACATTAACCAATTATTATACACACACCATCTAGGGAGTCTCGAAAGATGCATCACACCAAAAACTATACAAAAAAGATACTTGTCTTGGAAAAATTTTGTATAAAGATAGCTACTCTCTGGTATTATTATTATCAATATTAATATTCCAATATGTTTCATCTCTCTACTTTTTTGTTGTTGTTGTTCCACACCATTGCTATCCAACTTTCTACAATAATGGAAATGGTCTATAATCTGAACAATCCAGTACAGTAGTCACTATCTATGTGTAGCTACTGAACACTTGAAATGTGTCTTGCATAAGCAACTGAATGATCCATTTATTTAAATTTAACCTAAATAGCTCTGAATGCCAATAAAGTGATCCTGTTTTCACTCATTAAAGTTAAAATTCACTACATCATCTTATTTCGTGGGGAGCTCCTTTCAGCAGAATAGGACTGAAGAGCCAGGAAAATGCCATCAAGCTTGAGGCACTCAACAGCAAGTGGGTAGGGCAGAGGGCTTCCTTGTCGTGGCTTGGCATCAACTATGGTACGACAAGCAAATGATACAACAATTCTGGGCCTCAGTTTCCTTACTTGTAAAACAAAGCAGCCAGATGAGCCAAACCTCATCTAGCTCTGAGTTTTTTTCCCCTTTTGACACTTAAATTTTTTTTTTTTTGTGACTAAGTGCAAGTTCACGATCCAGGTCAACTTGCCACATAAAACCCTGAGCACTCACCTCTATGCCAACTCTATCGTGCTCTCCTCACCCTCTGACAGCACATTCTTCCTTTGTACTCTTTATTTCCAGTATTCACTCAACAGAAACTTGTGCCAGTTGGTGCTTAGTTTCTATAATTCTAAGATTATGGTTTGGATTCTGATGATGATTTTATGACAAAGGCAATTTAGAGAATATGATCAGATACCTGAAGCTCTGGTGTGGCTCCCTCGCTCTACTCAACCCAAGCACACAAGTGACTACGGCGTGTAGGCTGGAGAGTTGACAAAGTCATCACCCACACTGTGGAGAGCAGCTTGAAGGCTCAGACGGAGCCACTGAGTAGATGGTGGTCTCCTCTACCCCAACTGCAGCCCCATACTTTCAGTCGGCTGAAGAAACCGCTCTTTCAAACGGCTCAGGAATAATTTTTCAGTAGCACTTATACTTAAGTAACACAGCACACAAAGAAGCAGGCTTTGTTGGATTATCACAGGAAGTTGTTTGAGACTGAGTTGCATAAGCGCAAAGGCAGAAAGAACCTGGCGACAGGCCTGGTGGCTTCTGGCACACACTAGGATGGGCATGAAATCCACTAACACTAACACCCTTCTACACTGCCCACTGTGTTACTGCTCGTTATTTAGAGACAGGATTCCTTTTTCAGGAGACTAGCAAGGTGACACCTCAGAATGCACACCTCAGAAACCCAGACACAGCCTCAACCTTAGGAGGCTCACTAGCTACTCTACACTTATCAGATAGGCCTCTCAACTTCAGAGGTATGAATCAGTTGTTACCCAACTTCAAGCTCCGGGAATTGCATTTCCCTTTGAAAATACATGATTTCAGGGTTACTGTGAAGAAAACGTCCACCTTCTGTGATTACCTTTTAACACAGCACCCTTTGCCACTAGGCTGACATGGGTGCACTGTTAACTTTGATGGGATCCTAGGCAGCTACATAATTTAAAGAATCTTAACAAAACTCCTTGGATATATTTTTTCTCACCAATATCCCATATTTACCTAAAAGATCCTGTCAATGGTTTAAAATGCAGAGCAAGGTTTTTGAGTCACAGCCACAGCAATTAGAGAAGGAGGCTCCACATCTCTGAGGTTAGACACCCGTAGATCGGCTCCAGAATTCTCACATGAGATTAACTGCTGCAAACCATACCTTAGATATGTGAGATACACAGAATTCTTCTCAAATGGTCAAGTTATAAATAAATTACCTACAGCTTCTCTGAAGAAAGGAAACCCTGCTGGCTTAGTGGTTAAGTGCTACAGTTGCTAACCAAAATGCTGGCAGTTCAGACCCACCAGGTGCTCCTTGGAAATGCTATGGGGACAGTTCTATCCTGTCCTGTAAGGTGACTATCAGTCAGAATTAACTTGATGGCAATGAGTTTTTTGTTTTCCTTTCTGAAGAAAAAAAGGTTCAGTGTTCCTGCATGTACACACAGAAGCATTTTCATCCTGGTGCTGTGAAAAAATTTTAAAAATAAGTAATTTATTAAGAACATATAAGGCATATTTTTTATTCACAGATGACTAGGATAAAATACCCTTGTGACAGGCACTGTGCTGAATTACTAAAGTTTATGCTGGATTTTCTTTAGTCAGAGATCCCACAGGCAGGTTTACCAGGGCAAAACATAAGCAGGACTTGTAGGGAACGGTCTCTGCAGAAATGGTCACAGAACATAGGCATGTAGACTCACCAAGTGAAAGGGAGACCTTATTACCTTTTCTCAATTTGACTGCTAGCAAAAAGCAGACTGCTGGAAAAACTCCCACAAAGAAGTAAATTTGGAGGCATCCAGGGGGTACTTGATGATTGAACATACCACCACCCTTGCTGGGAAGGCAACGAAGTCATTTGCTATAGATAGTTCTCGTCCGGGAAACTCATTTTATCCAGTGATTTATCAGAACTAGCTTAGTGGACTTCAGGGCAGAGCAGAAGGCATTTGCACAGGGGAAGGTTTTTTAGATGAACTTTTAGAAATGGCAACAGGGAAATCATCATCATTTGGAAGATTTATACAGGGCTTCACATTTTCAAAGTGTTTCAGGGGCTCACATTAATTAATCCTCTCCCCCATTGTGGAGGTTAGCATTACAATTCCCACTTTACAGATGAGGAACCAGACCGAGGAAGCAGGTAGCCTGCCTCTAGGAGGAGAACCTGTCAGTGGCCAATCTAGAAGGCTCTCCCCGTCAGATGTAACTGGCAGCTGCCAAGAGCCGCAGAAACTGCCAAACATGCCCACTGTCTGTGAGCTGGTGATTGGGAATGGTTCTTCAGGATGACTGAGGATGGACTAGGTCACCCTACTATCAATTAACCAAAGAGGAGATGATTACAAAATGAAGACAAACGTGGGGGGAAATACATCAGACCGAAGGCTGATGTTATCCAAATTGTCTCTCGTGTTCAGGTTCTAACAGCAGTGTTGAAGATACGGAACATACGTTGACAGGAGCAAACACCACAGACGTAATGCCTAGTTCCCTGTAAATCTAGGTTTCAGCAACTGTGCTTCTCAAGGCTAGTAACTTCCTCTTCCTCCACTGTTTAAACTATTTCTGCCAGGACATATTTATGCAAGAGGGGTGTCATGTATTGAACTGTGTCTCCTGCCCTCCCCTGCCTCCACAAAATGTGTGTAGCCATTCGGCTGGGCCAGGATTCCCTGCATTCTGTGATTGCCCTCCATTCTGTGACCTTCTGATGCTGTAAATCCTAATCTCTGCCTGTGGTTAGCCGAGTGACTACATGAGAAAGGCTTAGGATGGGGCTGTAAAACCGTCCCTAAGATCACCTCCCTGCTCCAATGTAAAGAGGGTTTCTGTGGAGCATCCTTGCACCAACTTTCATCCTAAAGGTGATTTAAAGAAAGCAACCAGAGAGTTGGGAACCTCATATCATCAAAAAAGCAGCACCTGGAGTAGAGCTGGTCCTTCAGACCTGAGGTTCCCATGCCAAGATGCTTCCTGACCAAAGACAGATGCAGCACAAACACCTTACTCTAGTGCCAACAAGGAGGGAAAGCCGTCCCCTGGAGCGGACACCCTGAATTCGGACGTCATAGCCGAATGGACTAGCTAAGAACAACCTTTTCTTTTTTAAAGCCATCCACTCAGTTGTGTTTTCTGTTAGAGCAGTACCAGATGGCTAAGACAAGGAGGATCCCGGGGCAGTGCTAACAGCTGACACACTCAGCTGCTAAACCTAACCCAGTCCACCTAAAAATGCCTTGGAAGAAAATGTCTGTGATCTCCTTCAGAAAAATCAGCCACTGAAAACACTGCAGAGCACGGTCTTGCTCTGACACACAGGCTTGTCCTGACTCAGAGCTGACTCGATGGCAACTGGTTTGGTTTGTTGTTTTGGTTGTTGAGTGCCATCAAGTCAATTTCGACTCAAAACCAGCCACACTGTGACAGCACAACTGTCCCACAGAGTTTTCTAGGCTGTCATCTTTATGGGAACATTTTGCCGGGTGTTCCTCCCTTGGAATCACTGGTGGGTTCGAACTGCTGATCTCTCTGTGATCGTGGCTGAGCGCTAAGCCACTGTACCAACAAGGCTCCTTGGTTTTGATTTGTTTTGGTTATTCACGCAAGAGAAAACCATCAGCACATGGCCACCACACTCTCTACTCACTGAAGAAACACTGCCTGGTGAATGCCAACAATTCACCTGTGTTTTTGGAATTTCAGATATGCCTAAGGTTTGTTTTCTCAAGGCCCCTTTCTTTCCTGTTCTTACACACTTAAGGAGAATTTGCTTTACATCAGGTACCGTATTAGGTTTGAAGGAGAGCTGGAAAATACACACTTCATGCCCTCTAGATGCTCATCCTGAATTAGAAGAGACATATTCACCCGACAAAACCAAACTACAATATGATTAAGGCCTATAATCGGGCAATAGACAAGGGCCTGCGGTAAGCCAGAAATGAGTGACATTCAGCCAGAGAGACTTGGCATTCAGCAACCTAAGCCACACTTCATTTTCAGAGTCAACTTTTTAAAAATGGTTCTGAAAATATCAACATCAAAGCATAACAAGCTATACCATTTCACTCAGTTGGCAGTGGTGGCAGTGCTCTAAAAGGATTTTGGGGCTTCAGGGAAAACAGCCCCAAAGCACCTTCTCTTTTCCACTGAACATACATTTGAGACAGAGGACCCAGCCAGCCACACAGAGAGAAACTGCTGGCACAGACCCATGGCAAGGACAGCGAGCATGTACGCTCCTGGCCTGAGACAAGGGACTGTGGTCTAGTCCGTTCACTTGTGCTCGAAATGACACATACATTGGACTTTCTGTGCAAAGCTCTTTCATCTCCACTCTTCACACTCTCACTCTCTACGAGAGGTTATTTCTGTCATTCATTACTGTTGTTGCAGTTGTTCAGTGCTATCTGATAGACTTGTGACCCACAGTTGCCCCCCTGAGTTTTCTAAGCTGTAATATTTATGGGAGCAGATCACTAAGTCTGTCACCTGTGGAGCTGCTGAGTGGGTTCAGTGAGCCAATCTTTTGGTTAACATGTCCAGCCATCAACACTGTGACACCACGATTAACTTCCTTCACTATTAAGTCATATGAAAGAAACCTCTCTGGTCTCGACCATTCAACTTTAATGTGATCTACAACTGATCTTAGAAAGCTCTAGCCTGACTTCAAATTTAAAAACTTTCCTCCCAACAATCAAGAATGACATCCTCCATGTAATAAGTATATCAACACAGACTGATCTTCTGTTTTGACCTCTCCCCATCTCTGACTGCTGAACCTATAGAAACAACGATGAACTGAGCCCCTAATCAAGTACATGGTCAAGCAGTGAAATTCTTGATTTTAATCATTAATTCAATAAGTACGTATAGAGTGACTTTAGACCATCTAGATGTAGACCATCTAAACATTATTCAAGATCCTAGGGATACAGTAATTAATAAAATGGGGGTAGAAAACAGCTCTTAAGTATCCTATATGCAGTTAAGGAGAATCAAATAAATGAGCAAATCTTAAAGCACATTAGAAACACAGAACTGCAATGGAGAAAACCGAAGAAAAGAGGGGAGACAAGGAGGGTTGGGGTGCAGGACTGCAATTTTACATAATACGGTCAGGGAAGGCTCATTTGGAAGGTGAGCACAGCTTCTGGAACTCAGTCTCAGTATATCCTCAATATGTATTTTTTGAGTGAATGCATTTAACACAACAAGAAGTCTTAAAAGTGGGAAAAACTAAATCACATTACGCAATTATAAAGAACTACTGTGAACACTAACATGAAGAACCATGGCATCTCATCTAGTACCCAAACAACCAAACCCATTGCCATCAAGTTGATTCTGATTCACAGCAACTCTAATGGACAGAGTAAAACTGCCCCACAGGGTTTCCAAGGAGCACCTAGTGGAGCTGACCTGCCAGCCTTCTGGTTAGCAGCTGTAGCATTTAAGCACTATGCCACCAGGGTTTCCCCCATCTAGTACAGCTCTACAAAATGTGAGAGTCACATGCCAATAAAAGAAAAAATACAACACAACACACAAAACAACAAACTCACTGCTATGGAGTTGATTTTGACTCATAACAACCCTACAGGACAGGGCAGAACTGCCCCATAGAGTTTCTAAGGAGTGGCTAGCAGATTTGAATTGCTGATTTTTTGGTTAGCAGCTGAGCTCTTAATCATTGCGCCACCAGTGATTAAAAGTCTCATATCCACTACAAATTGTTACTAAGAGGATGCCTTTTTCTCTCTCTTCGTCCCCACTGGGTCCACTTGTCTCTGTGTACACTGTCTTCATTACGGTTGTCATCATTTTGTGCCTGAATTCCTGTAACACTGTTCAGTGGACTGTCCTGCTGTGGACTACAGTACAAGACTTCAACAACCTCTGTGCTTCTATGGCATTCAGAATTCTACCTATCTCTCCGTTAAATATTGATTATCTGTCCATTCATTATTCATTTTATCATTTATCGACGACAAAATTTAATCTGAGGCTAGTTTCTTCCCATCCTACTTTTGGCCTCCCTTTCCTAGTCATTAGGGGATGTCAGGAGCCCTGGGGGGCATGACTGCTAAGAGCTATGGTTATTAACAAAAAAAGGTAGGCAGTTTGAATTCACCAGTCACTCCTTGGAAACCCTACGGGGCAGTTCCACTCTGTCCTCAAGAAATACCACTTAAATTGATTGCTAATCTAAAAAACACAGTCAGTAGTATGGAGTTTGATATAAATTCATTAGAAATTAGTGATACCACTGTATCCTTCTGCTGATCCAGAAAATAAAAAGTTGACACTCAATGGGAACTAATTACATTATATTAATGACGTAGGTCAGATCACAGAACAGACCCATTTGTGAAGGAAGACATTTATTTCTGCAGGCTAACAATTCATCAGGTTCCAGTGACTTCTATTTTGGGTAACACATTTAAACTCCAATGTTTGTGCAATGCCAGCACCAGAATTAAGAAAAAATGACCTCAGAGCAGCCAAAACAGATGTCATAAGGTCCCCACCCTCCTGCTTGTGCTTTTCATAATCTTTGGAAATTTCCCCAGTAAGCTTCTCAGAGATTTATTTTGTATTGGATTTTCACAGCTTTGGTCATCTACATTTTGAACCCAGAGTAGAATGCAAGAAAGGAGGTTTGAAATAGGTGGTGTCACGGAATGACAGCTCACAGGCATGAAAATCTGAAAGAGCCTCGCAGTTAAAAGCCATCTTGTAGGTGGGACCCAGGCATATTCTCCAGTCATTCCCAAGGACTGCAGCACAAAAGGAGAATTAATTTGTATAATGACAATCTTTTCTCATCTAAAGGTCATGCTACGTTCAATAAATTCTGTTATGGCAAGAAATACAAAATTCACTTTAATAAGCATTCCGTCAAAATGAGACAATAAAGAGAATTGGTACCATACGGGATATGATTTCAGCTACACTGCAAACTTAGCTAATCAGACTGACTCATTCCCCAGGGGTTCCAGGCAACTGAGATTTTACTGTCTCTGTATAACTCTACAGCACTTGATCAAAATTCAGAATTTGTATACCACCTACTTTGCTGCCATTAAATGTAGCCAACTAATTTTGCCCAGAGTCTTCAAACTTTGGGGGTTAACTTTTACTTCATAAGGATTCTGCTCCAAATGCTTCACTGGTAACAGAAAGGTCAGTGGTTCAAACCCACCAGCAGCTCTGTAGGAGAAAGAAGTGGCATCTGCTTCTGTAAAGACTACAGCCTTGAAAAGCCTATGGAGGCAGTTCTACTCTGTTGTACAGGGGTGCTATGAGACAAGATGGACTTGGGGTTTTGGGTTTGGATAATTATTGTCCTTGCTGTTTTGGCTGCCAGCACTGAGCGAGATGGACAGAGAATATGGAGAAGGATGACTGTTCCTTTTGGGGAGTTTGTTTCTCCAAGTAAATAACTCTTCACAGATCAAGAATATCAGCTTTAATTCTTTCTCTGCAAGACATCACATAAGATAATAATATCTGAGGTCCAAAGACTGGACATAAAAGGCCTCAAATTAAATATATTATTGTGATAACTTTAAAGAGATTCACCATGAATTTTCTAGAACCTTTCTACCTATGCACAAGGCAATGAGGTGCTTCACAGGGATTGCACTAAATTCCTAGATAGCAATACATGATATTTGCCTTTCAGTCTGCTTATGAAGACATTTGCAAAAGCACAACATAGAGAACACTGCCAAGTTTGTGTAATTACTGAAAGAAGACACTGAGAATTCTAGGCATGTGCCAGTTTATCATGAGTGTCTCCCTATGCTACAAACATGTTAGCTTGCCACACTCCAAAATCATCTAGAGGGAAAGTCCAAATGACACTCTACTTTGCTAGTTTTTAAATCTCTAAACTACATCTTAAGATGAAGTTAACACCAACTATCACATCTTCATTCAGAAATCTGTAAACCTAATCCTTCTCTGAGCATGCCATAAATTCCATTCATCACCTCAAATCACCAATTAAAATACGGTTTGACATTCGTTCATTTCTTTAAAACAAGCAAGTGCACACACATGTATATACACACACACACATACCATCAGTTCTAACCCCTAAACAAATAAGAATAAAAATAGGATTATGTGCTAAATTATAATGGCTGTTATTCTAAGAGGCTGAATATCATTATATCAAAATTCTCCATAGCTGATTTTTTTAAAAGCCATGTCTTCATTTTTTGACACTACATCTGGCACAATGAATACAGATGATCGTTTGTTTATATATCTGTCTAACTGCCTTTCCCAAACACAGCCAGATGGAGGCTTTCAAAATCAAATTAATTTCAGATTAATTCACTCTGGACCTACTCCAGTTTCATGACTCTTCGCTTTGAGACACCATCCAAATTGATATGAAGTTGTGAACCTAAAAGAGCACAGGTTCTTCCATATAAAGGAAGAAAAAAAATCATACAAGCCTGTGGTTGATCCTCTTCCCCAAAAGAAATCCTTTCAGGCACCACAGGCTGCCAGGTTAATGACTGATCAACACTGCACACTGTCAAAATCATCCACAAAGAATTTCCTCTTGGATCCAAATAGGATCCCAGTTAATTTTACATCTACAATTCATAATGCCTTGAGATGACTCCAACACAAATTAGAGACCTAATTACTAACATCAGGACCAAAGATGTCATAGAACCCTGGCCATATAAGCAGAGTCAGGTACGATGTGTGACTTGAGAGAGTTAATTCTGAACATCCAAAGTGCATATTCTCTATCTGTAGCTGTAGCTACTGAAGGAACTATAAACAAATGTAACTAGGCTTCGCAGGCTGTCAATCTTGGAGGATGCCTTTATTATCGTACTTGTTTCAATTGCAATTTGGGTTTCCATGGAGACACAACAGTCAGCTCTAGAAAATTATAAGATAAATGTCAGGCAGTGATAACGGTGTTAATGAAGCTTCGGTGACAAGCAGCTCTGTGCTTCAAATAATAAGCTTATTTCTATTAGCATATGTATAACTTGTCAAAAACCTGGAAGAGAATATTAAAAATTAAATATCTATCTATTTTAAGAGAGAGAGAGGAGAAAGACCCCATACAGATTGGCTTAAATCTGGTGGGTCAACCTGAGTCAGGAGGCAAAAAAAGGCTACTAAATTTCATCTCTGGCTTCAGGAGAAAATTAGGCACTGCTCATGGCTCTAAAAGATGCTTTAGCTGGCACCCAGAAAGGCCAACTCTCACCCTGTCACAGACAGCATTTTCTTTATCATCATGTGATTAAGGTAATCTGCTTCTGTTTTTGCAAGCTTGCAGCTCTCACCACGGCATGACAGATTATGAGAGTCAGAGAAATAAATGCTATGTCCAATCTCATGCTAAAACTAAAAAGAAAAAAAGAAATCCAAGCCAAACTCATTGCCAGTTAGTCAATTTTGATTTACACTGACCATAGAGGACACAGAAGAACTGCTCCACAGCGTTTCGAAGGAGTGGCTGGTGGATTCAAAGCTCTAAACCACTGTACGCCAGGGCTCCTCGATGCAAACTGCACCAACTTAGCTATTCATTGTAACTACACCCAAAATATCAAACTCACTGCCACCAAGTTGATTCTGACTCAGAGCAACCCTGTAGGACACAGCAGAAGTGCTCCACAGTTGCCAAAGAGAGCCCGCTGGATTTGAATTGCCAACCTTTTGGTTAGAAGCTACAGCACTTAGTCACTACACTACCAGTTTCCTCTTGGTAACTAGGTTGATGACCTTCATGTTCTCCCTTTTTTCTCTAGGTCACTGGTTAACTATAACTGCATTGCCAGACTCCAGAATCCTGAACCATCCTTGACTACTCGGTAACAGAACACGTGCCACTGAAATTGTGCCAGTGAAGTTTTACCAGGAAGCACCAGCCAAGTCTGAGGAATTGGTAACTTTAGACTTGTCTTTGATGTAATGTGAACACAGAGACTGAGACTATGGAATCGTGAGCTAATCCACAGTTCAAAGAGAGATTATATAAAAAGAAATCGAAGGAAAAACAAACTTCGTAAGATGGTTTAGGGGTGTTTTGTCCAAGAACTTCATTTTGTTGTCTTCTGCTCTTGACTCTGCCTCATGGCGGTATGAGAACCCTGGAAAGTTAAACAGGCAATAATTCTGCAAATCAAGAACGCTGAAAAATTAAAGTGGAGATAAATCTGCAAATCAAAGTCTTTTCATCAAGACAAAATGCACCTGTACCTACTAATCTCCACAGAGTTAGGATTATTTGGCCCTGCCATTGTGCTTGTTATTATTAAACTCCTTTGACCAGGAAAAAAAGAAAAGTCCATCCTAGGTTTTCCTTCAATTATTTAACAACTGCGCACTGAGTACCTAGTCCGTGCTGAAGTCTCTGGGTGGCGCAAACAGTTAACATGTTGGGCTGCTAACTAAAAAGCCAGAGGTTTGAGGCCAGACAGAAGCATATCAAAAGACAGGCCTGGTGCTCTATTTCTGAAAAATCAGCCACTGAAAATCCAATGGACAGCAGTTCTACTCTGAAACACAGAGTCTCCATGGAGCAGAACTGACTTGATGGCAACTGGTTTACTCTGTGCCAGGCACGGTGTCAGAACCCAACAACAAATGAGACCTTGCTATTCCTCTTAAATTTACTGTGCATAGTAGCCTATACAGGCTGGTATCCAAGCTCTTGAGAAGATGTCATAATACTCCTTAGTTTTTGTCCGAAGTTTGGTCCCTTCTGAAGTCACTACATGACAACGCTTTCTGCAGGGTAGTGGAGGGGGGATTGGGTGGAAAGGCCATTTTTTCTGCAATGATTCTACATTGGGAACGGTTGGCTGCTTAAGTCCTTTCCATTCCCACATCATCCCCCTTTTGGCTAATTTCCTTCAACCCCACTCTTCAGGAGGAAAATTAATGGGGGTCATGGTCATAGTCTAGGATACAATGGGACCACCGTACTAGAAAATGGGGTATTTTAAGGACTCCACAGCTATGAGAATTCTTTATTTGGTTAAATTGTTTTCCTCTTGTTGTTACTGTTTTAGCTTTGAGAAGTTTGACTACATACACATGGCTCAAACTTTGCTGATCTGAAAGCAGAGGATGGGTGAGAGTTGCTCCTATGAATGTTCACTGTAATTTCTGAAGTGATTATGTTTCTCGTTTCCTACTTGATTCCCCCAAAAGTGCCTCTCTTTCCCTCTGGAGTGTTCTCCCATAACTTCACACAGCTGAGGCGGAATGTTTGAAGGCTCAGTGAGTACCTCTCCAGTCTTTATGAGATCTATCATTGACTACAGTGGGATCTAGAGGGGAAGGAGAAGAATGAAGGGCTTAAATAGAGGCTCTAGTTTTTAGGAAAAAGCCCACACTACTCTTGCCAAGAGCTCTTAACCGTATTCTTCCTTCCTGACTCAACTCACCACAAAGGGGTGAAGATCCAGGGATTCAAGCTTGGGTTTGGTGCAAGTGAAACAGCCACAGGCCTCCTTTCAGTTAGGTCTTGGCCTATAAGGCAAAAAGATCTTTGGCTCTCCTGTGGCCAAACTGGTTCTCTAGAACCAGGGGTGCCATATTATGGTCCACAGACATATGTAGTGTGTCTCTCCTGTACATACCACTGGTCCATTGGCAGCACTGGAAGGCTCAGAGAGGCCTCTAGAGTCCAGAACCCTACTCACCTCATGGCTCACGGGAAACAGATGCAGCAGTATGCTTTGATAAAGATTACAGCCTTGGAAAGCCTATGGGACAGTTCTGGTGTCACATGGGGTCATTCTGAGTCAGAACCAACTTGACAGCAATGAGTTGGGTTTTTCTAGCATCTGACAATTGCTTTGAGCCTTACCTACAGTCCAAAATAAGACAAAAGAAAAAGTATCAGTAATATATAGTTTATAATTTTCTACATATGGCTTTGGTGAGTGGCACCTGGGACCTTAAAAGCCTATGAGCAGCCACCTAAGACATTCCAGTAATCTCAACACTTCAGAAACAAGGCAGAATGAAGAAAACTAAAGACATAGGGCAAGCTTGGTCCACAGGACTAACGGACCACAGCTACCAAGGCCTCCACTACATTCTCTAAAATAACTAGATGGTGGCTGCCTACCAATGCTGACCACTCTGACAGGGATCACAACAGAAGGTGCCAGGCAGAGCTGGAAAAAAATGTAGAACAAAATTTTAACTCACAAGAAAAGACCAGACTTATTAACATCACAGAGGCTATAGAAACCCTGACAGTACGGCCCCTGGACACCCTTTTAGCTCAGTAATGAAGTCATTCCAGAGGTTCACTCTTCAACCAAAGGCTGGACAGGCTCTTAAACCAAAATGAGACTAAAGATGCATATGAGCCCAGGGGCAGGGACAAGAAGGGCAGGGACAGGAAAGCTGGTAAAGGGAATCTCAAGGTTGTGAAGGAAAAAGTGCTAACATGCTGCGAAGTTGTTAACTGATGTCACAAAACAACATGTGAATTAACTATCTTATGAGAAGATAGTGTATTCTGTAAACCTTCATTTAAAGTACAATAAAAAAGATTACCAATAACAAGAAAAAACTCTTTAATATTGTCACTTATTCTCACGTTCTCTGAGTTTTTGTGTTACCCCACCCGTGGAAAAGATACGGGTGGGGAAACAAGTAACCACAGACCCAAGACACTAGAAATAAGATTCTTTAATTGGGCCAGTGGCAATCCGATCCTAGGGACTATACAGGGAAAGTCATGAGGTTTAAATTTAATAACTCATTTTGGAATATGGGACTTGTAAATTTTTCAGCTGTAAAAACCAAGGCCTGATATTCTGTTACTAAAAACTGGGTGAGGCAACAACCACAGACATGTAAATAAAGCAGAACATAAAACAGACTGTCTTCGTCACAAACAACTCCACTCAGTTGAATATTCTTGTGCATTTAGGAGACTGCTTTTCACCAATGTTCTTCACTTACTTTTGCTCCTGTTAAAACTTTTCATGGTCTGACATCATTCTTGCAGGTGTGTTTTACTGTGGAAGGTATTGGGAGTCAGATACTGCCCCTGAAAAGTTACCTGCAATCACTATTGTTGGTATTTTAAAATTAGTGAAATAATTACTGTTCTTCTTAATAACAACACTAAGCATATTACTATAGTTCTTCAATTTTAAAGTGACAGCTCTAAACTGGGGCAACCAAAATTACAATCATAATTTCCCTCAATGGACAGTATTTACTAAATAGACTCCTTGAAGAGAAGGGAGTTACACACATGGGAAATAAATAGGAGATTATAATTTCAGTGTAGCACACTTCAGCAGTGAGTTCAAAAGTGAAAGCTGGGGGTGGGGAACTGCTTTGCTGTTTTGGTTGCTGTTGCTTTAACGTTGAGAGGTTTGACTTCGCAGGGATGGCTCAAACTTATCTGAAAGCAGGGGAGGGATAATACTACTGGTGTAGCAAAGTCCTATACTTTAAAAGATATGTTAAATGTCTTTTAGATTTTATGTTCCCCTGTTTAAGTTTATAGACAATGTGATATGAGTAATCAATTAAATTGAAGAACAATTCTCATATCCATAGAGTCATTAAAATACCACTATGGAAACGCCTGTCTGAGATAACGTGGAACAAATAGTAAATTCCTCTAGGGATGACAAGATTTATGTTTATATAACAATGGAAACATTTGCCATGCCGGAAATGAGGTCACACAAAGTTAGTAACTCTGCCCAAACAATACAGAGTATAAACCAGAAAAAACGAGATACCTGTGATGTTATCTTCAGCTCTGTGGTTACTTAGACAATTAAATCTGTATTCTTTCCACAGGACTGACTGAGGCATAGAAAAACTACTTTGAAACATTTACATCTTATGCTGGTGAAAATAACAGTGAAACAGAAACCACACCTATGCTGAAACCTGAAAAGTCATCAAGGACACAGAAGTACCAAAAATAAGAACCCAAATGGCTATGAAAATGACTTTAATTCCCTCCCAGGGTCATGTGGTATCAATTTTGGAAACCAAATTTTCCCTGGGAAATTTAACTATGTCAGGTTTTCTATGTTCACAGTATTGCAAACATCTTTAACAGAAGAAAAGCATTTGGATTTTTGGACACCAGCTAACAAGTGAAAATACCTGAGTGAATCAATACCTTAGGACAGAGTGTATGAGTATCAGCGGAAAATTCAAGGTGATGAGGCAGGCAACTTCCTAATTATGTATCTCTCTAGCTACACACGCACTTTGAGATCAGTTTGTTTTTGAGGTTTCCACACAGAGGTTTCATTAGCAACCCAAGGAACTGTGATCTTGCAGACAGCTTGATATCGTTCCACCTTAGCACACAGGAACATGAGGAGCTAGTGAAGATTTAGAAATAACAGGAATTCCAGATGTGTCCCTGAAGCCATGCAGGGCAAGTGCAAAGCCTGTGTTTATTTTGGACATTGCTTCCGGAAACTGCACCTCCTTTTGCTGAGGGGCTTCTATTCACGTGCATTGTGTTTAAGAGAAAGGATCTGTCCATCGGAAATTTTCACTCTGATGACACAAAGCCTAAAGATCCGTGGGTTCAGCTGTGTGGGAAAATAAAATCGTATCTGTTGATGAAGGTAGGGGATCTCCTTAATACGCATAAGAATTAATTAGGTGTGGGTGGCAGGGATTGAGCATAGGAGAGGAGAAGGTTACTTTCCTCAATGGGTTATTCATGATAAATGGGTTCTGGCTAGTACGCAGTTCACCTGTGATACTAAAATGATGAGATTTACTGAGGCAATTTTTAATTCACTAAACTGGCCATTATTGACAGGCTATTTTAAGGAATACCAGAGTTTCTTAAAGCAAGCTTAATGTAATTACTTACGTGGAGGAGGAAAAAACTGTACTAACTGTCTAGGGTTCTTCCATTTGTTTTTTTTTTTTTTTTTCCTCTTTCTCTCTCTCTTTTGCCTTGTTTTTAAGACAGGCAATCAGTAACAAGGGCAACCTGTTTGGCTGAAGGGAGAGGCTACTCTTCCCCTTTCCTCTTAATTAACACAAGCATTCAAATCTCTGACAGAGAATAATGGTGAAATGAATTATGGAACTACTTATGTATGAAACCATACATTATTAAAACTACTTTAAATGGGTTCTTAATCTAAATAAAGATGGTCATTTTAGGAAGGCAACATCTTAAGAATTAGAAAGGTCACAATGTTATTCTGGCCCAAGATATAAAAAGTGTGTCACTTTGCCAGCCAGCCAGCCAACGTGTCAATTGCCCTTGATGTTGTATTAAAATTCATATATATCGCCACCTCTGGATGAGTGTCAGCTTTAATTATTTACAGTCCCATATTTCTGTTGGTTAAAGATAGGAGAAAGAGGCACACTGGACAGGATTCACTATTTACACTATGCCTATTCTAGACTAGTGAGCAAAATCAATTCCTTCCATTTTATTCCATTTAAATGAGTGCAAGGACCACCTTGGCCAAAATCTGAGCAACAGACGTGCATCAGCTCCTTGTTACTAAAAATACCTCTTTTAGTATGGCTGGAACACCTTTGACTCTACTGACTTTAATACAAGGGATCTTAAAGTACACATGTAAGTGGAAAAGCAAAAGGACCCTCATCTTTACTAGAGAAGTCCTCACCATGTAAGCTCCACTGTCACGCTGTTTAACTTATACAAATAAATAAGCACCTGTTGTGGGCAGCCCTGACGGTGCTAAATTCTAGTAGTTCTCCTTTAACAGAAAATCTACCTTAAACTTTCATGTATGTGGAAACCCTAGTGGCTAGGCATTAAGTGCTATGGGTCAGAATCAACTCAGTGGCAATGGGTTATAGTTTGTCTGCTTACTTATTGAGTGAAGGAGCACTGAAGGCCCAGTGGTGAAAGCCTTGCTGCTAACTCAAAGGTCAGTGGTACGAACCCACTAGCCACTCTGCTGGATAAAGACAAGGTAGGCGGCTTCCATAAAGATCACAGCCTTGGAAACCCTACGGGGCCACTCTACTCTGTCTGACACACAGCTGTGAGTCAGAATGAACGCGACAGCAGCGTGTTTACGAGTACACTGCTTCACTGACCACTAGGCCAACCCTCATTCTGATATGGGGCTCTCTACAGGAGAGAAACCCTTCTCTCTGGCACTGTGGCCAGTGCTCCTGCTGAGGAGGAAGGAAACCAGAACCAGTGTGTGAGCCCGGGCAAGGCTATGCTTGGCTGTTTTACAGACCTAGGATCAGGTATTTATAAAAATGAAGTATCAAGTGATAAAGTAACTACAAATCTCCATTCTTCACCATGCCATGGAGATGATTATAATCAGGACACTTTTCTCCTAATACAGTCAGCAAACAGCGACTATATATGTTTTTATAATTTCTCTTACACATGCAGTACGAGAGAAATACACTTGCTTCCCACAGACGGTGGTTAGGAAACATGGGACACACTCATTCCCCCAGACTTAGTGCTACTTAACAAAGGCACTCTGGTTTACATGTATGGGAGCCGCATTCAAAGAGGCTTATGGGGACAGCAAGCTTCGCACAATCATTTTATTTTTTAACGGCTATACAAGCTCTTGAGGCTCATCAAGTTGAAAGAAATAAAAAAAGGAGGAAAGCAGCACTGGCTTTTAATTACTTCTACCGGAGTCTAACATCTAAAAGTCAAAGTTCTCTAAACATTTAGAAACAAACTGAGATCATTTTGTTTGGCCTACCAGTTTTCTGCTAGTATGATGTCTCAGAATACAAAACCCAAAGCAAATGGAAAATGGAGATTCCTTCCCCCCAGTGTCACCATTCACAAAAACCAACACCTGAATACCCTAAGCAGTAGCTTATCTTGAATCCACCACCTCCTTTTAATTTCTAGTGCATCTTCATATTAACGTTCTGTGTGTAATGGGAGAGACTGGTAGAGCTAAGCAATGACTCGATGGACAGACGGATGGATGGACAGACAGACAGACAGATGGATGGAGAGTCAGATAGGTAAGATAAAATATAAAATCAATCAATGGAACAAGTAATCTGTTGCTTAGCTCAGGAACTGATCTAAAATGGTAGTGGCAAAACCTGTGAAAGCCAAAACCCGTGTAAGGTCGAAACCTTTCAGAGAAGGAAATCTGAGATCTTTTCCACTAATAGAAAGCAACAGGAATAAAACTGCACCCTGTCCAAGCTGGAAATCTCGCAAGACCTAGAAAAACAGGGCAGTCCTGTCAAGTTTCAGCTCTCACAAGTTGTACAGTAGTAATTTTTACAAAGGCACCAGGCAATCTGAGTATCAATTTGAATAACTAAATGTGCTAAACCAGCTCTGTCCTCCGCTTTCATATAAACACATTCATTCTGACCCAGTTATCATCATATGCCACATCCCTGCACTGGCTGTGAAACAGCCTTCTTTTTCACCTACGAGATACCTGGGTGACCAGCCAAAGATAATACTATGCGATCACCACACTTAGGAATCTGACTACTGATTGTCTGTGGAAAATGAGCTATGTGATTAGAGTCAAGGTGCCTCTGGCCTCAGAAGGAAAGAATCCTGAAAAGACCTCTCAGGTTCTAAGAAAGAGTCCATTATGTAGAAATTTGGATAGCAACAATCTACCGGCAGAGCATGTGAGCATGTGGCCACCAGGGTATGATGGAATGTGGTTTGGTGATCCAACAATCCTCTTCTCAAATCCACTTGGCGTGTAATTTCTGTCAACCCTCTAAAGGTGAATCAGCAGACATATACATGCCACATACCGGATAATAATAAAGGGAAAATAGAAGTCTCTTGGTTAGGTTGCAGTCAAAATGTTTCCTCTTCTTCATTATGAAAGTTTGATAGTTCAGCCCTCAAATGTAGCTGTAATCCTTCATTTTTCATGTTCTGTATTTTCCTAGTGTATGTGTAGAGACACTGGCACACTCCTTATCTAGAGGAAGATGCCCTGGTAAGAAAGAAGTTTAATTAACTACACTTTAAGTTCTTTTGGAAAATTTTCATGTGCGCATGTGTAAAATAAAACTGTTGCAACTGTTAGTGACCGCTGAGTGAATTATGATTCAAAAATACTACTGATGTTTTTAGGTGTCTTGTGGTTGTTTTTTGATTCACAGCAGCCCCGTGTGACAAAGGAGAACTGCCTCAAAGGGTTTTCTAGGCTGTGACGTTTAGAGGGGAGCAGCAGATTGTCAGATCTTTCTCCTGCAGAGCTGCGATGTAGGTTCAAACCACCAGCCAAAGGCTTAACCTTTGTGCCACCAGCCAAAGCCAAGTGTTGTCAAGTCAGATCCGACTCATGGCGACCCTAGAGGCCAGGGTAGACCTGACCCCCAGAGTATTCAAGGAGCGCCTGGTGGATATGAACTGCCGACCTTGTGGTTAGCAGTGGTAGCACGTAACTGCCAGGACTCCCTAAAAATGCTACTAACACCCTGCCCCTACAGACACCAAACCCAAACCCACTGCCACTGAGTCAAATTTCAATTCACCATAACTCTACAGGACAGAGTGTAACTGTCCCATAAGGATTCCAAACGGTGGTTGGTGGACGTGAACTGCCTATCTTTGGGTTAGTATCCAAACTCCTAACCACCATGCCATTAGGGCTTCTAAGTTACCGTTATTTCATTCACTCATTCATTAAATATTATAGCCAAGCCAGCCAAATCGAGTGTCTGTAAAATTACTGTTGTTAAATTGGTTCCTACTCATAGCAACACTGTGCACAACAGAAGGAAACATTGTCTGGCCCCATACCATCCTTACAATCATTGATATTTCTGAGCCCACTATTGCAGCCACTGTGTCAATCCATCTGTAGAGGGTAAAATACTATTTTTTTAAAAAAAAATCGTAGGGAGTGAAATAAATGAGAAAGTGAGACTTTTGGTGTTAGGCAGGTTCAAGTTCAAATCCCAGTTCTGTAATCTTCTTGCCACAGAACCCTCCTGAGCAGTCTTCAGCTGCAGAATGGGCATAATGAAGCCTATCTCGCTAGGCTGCTATGAGAATTAAATGAGACTATTTTAAATGTCTGATGGCACTTGTAAAGCCCATTACCAAAAAGCCCTTGCCACCGAGTGGATGCTCACTCACGGCAACCCTGTAGTATAACCTTGTTGCTCTCAAGTTGATTCCCACTCAGAGTGACCCTCTGATAGAACTGCCCCACACAATTTCCAAGGAGCCCCTGGTAGCTTTTAACTGCTGACCTTTTGGCTAATAGTCGTAGCACTTAACCACTACACCACCAGGGTTTCCAGTCTATAGTGTTGGTAGTCTCATAACGTTCTGTTTTAAGCAGAATATCATCTGGGTGAAAAAAACGCATCTATGTATAAAGAAGGATTCCTTCTCATACAAGGTAAACAGCAGCATGTAAAAAGCGATTTTAAATAGAAACTACACGGCCTAACATGACCCCAGTTACCCAAAATGCTAAATAAAGCTTTACAAATAAATATTGATAATAAGTGAAAAGAAAAAAATTAAACAACTTCTTAGATGCTATAGAAAAGCCAGACTGGCTTTTATAAGCCCACTTGCTTTGTTTGGGCTTGTTCCACATTTAGGTTGAGGAGACTTTACTGTTTACAATCTTTTTTTTAGCCACCCAACATCCAGCTACAACTTACTTCCTCTCTCTACTCTCTGCCTTCAGCATCCCAATTGTCCTTCAGTAGCAGATTTGAGAATATAGATTTCCCAGTGCAATTCTACCCTTTAATATCTCCACCCCAGCAACCGGTTCTGTGCGCACAATTTTCCCTGATTCTCACATTAAATGTAATCACTCACCAGGCAATCACGTTTTCAAACGTGGGAGTCCTCCATACAACCTGCTATTATTTGCTTGGTCAGCACAACACATATTTCAGAGATGCTTATGAATCCCGATGCCCCCGGAAACCTATCTGAAAAGCAGCCAGCTCTCTCAGTGATGCATAAAAGTATCTCCGCCACACAGCTGTCTGAGACTCATTTATGGAGCCATTACAAAACTTAAGTAACAGTAATGTTTTACATTTGTTCTGTTTTGTATTTTTAGTCCTGGCTTTTTCCTTTTTATGGATTATGGTAAATACAACATTTGCTTCCAGAATGTGGGACTTGCTGGGATCATAACGGAAAGTGCACAACAAGCAGATTACCTTTGGCTAACTGCATTACAGGATGGCAGATAGTTAGGCTAAAACTGGCTGGTTTTAGTCATATTGAAATTCTACTGGCTGCCTTGCTTTCAACACAGAAGGAAACAAGGGTCTCTTAGTGCAGTTCGACCTCTCTGTTCACCAATCCACGTATCCCTGGGAAGCTGGGAAGACTTGACTGCTGGGGGCTTCCCCCTTTTTTTTTTTTTTATCCTTAAGGAAATACCTTCTATGTTTCTATAAATTTGTTGCTAAAGCTTCTTTCCCCTGTCTAACATTTTGTAATCTGCTTTTTCAACACTGAGCCAACAATTAGGCAGAGGAGTTTGGGAAAGTAAAATGAAATCAGGACTATTATTTTACTTTGAGTTCTTCGGTGGCACAAACCATTAAGCACTTGGCTATGAACTGAAAAGTCGGTGTCTTGGAAGAAAAACCCGGCGATCTGCTTTAGAAAGGTCACAGCCTTGAAAAACCTATGGGACACAGTTCTACTCGGCCACTCATGGGGCAAAAGTCAATGGCAACCAGTTATTCTCCTATTGGAAACTATGTAACTGTCTGTTTTATAGACCCAAATACTCAACATGTTGCATGTAGTACTGTTTTTGCCCTGAGCAGATGACATTCCTATCGACTTTATGCCCCATGGCCCAAACTACTACTACAACATCAAAACTACCATTTCTGTGTTTTGCCTAATTGCCCAACTATGTAAACTGTCATCAGCATGACGAGTAGATTTTTTTTTCGTCCTTTCATGCTTTTCTGACTTTGCCATAACTTAGCAGATAGTGAGTTGCTAATGCAGACCTGCACATGTCTTTCAAAGGCAATTACAGTGAAACTTTGTTCCCACATTATGAAATGTGGCATTTGCACTAGCTAATGCCCAGATAGCTGACACCAACCAGAGGCTTAGCGAACGCATCTAAAAGTGAAGAGAAAATGTAACGTACAGGCAAGCCACCACAGAAATGCTGCGAGCAGCTTTCTGGGTATAGCCTGTGATGCCATTGATATGGGCAGTGCTGTGAATCTATTATTTAACAAGCTGCCTCCTTCCAGTTTGTGCATTTCATTTAATAGTGCCTCTTCTTTGAGGATTAAGGTAAAGAAGTTTAGCCATTCTGAGTTTTTTGAAGGTCAGGAATAGCCTTTGAAGGGAAATACGTTTTAATGAGAGATGACAATAAATGCAAAGCTGCAAAGCTCTATCAAGAGACTTGCTAACTAACGTAAGGTGAAGTTCAGTAGAGCATTGAAAAGGTTAAATGTAAAGCCCAGACTAAGGTTTCTTTCATGGGGATTTTGAAATGGAGAATAAACAGCATGAAATATTTCAGGGCAGTTACTCTGTGTGGTACTGAAGTAATCAGCATGAGGAATGCAAGAGATTAGAAATAGGGGAAGAAGAGGAAAAAAGGATGATGTGCACATTGGAAAACCGCCAACTAATTCCTCAGAGGTAAAAGTCATTCAAAACACAGATACCCTAAATGTTGATGAAGGTCAGGAGACAGTCAGGGTGACAAATATTTGAGGCACTGGGAAGCAAGCCAGGCTGAAACACATACTGTAAAGAGAGAGGAAGAGCAGGTACAGTAAATCTCCAGGCAACTGATTAATGTCCAGATTATGGACAACTCTTAGTTGTCCTTTAATGTTATATAATTTTGCCCTCACTTGGAAACGACAGAACCAACCCCTACTGGCAACAAATTCTTCATCACAATCAGCTTCACTTGCTGCAGCTGTAGCCTGTAAATCACTGAAAAGGCTTCGTGCTGTCCTGACACTAAAAACTCAAAATCTATTGCTGTTGAGTCGATTCCAACTCACAGCCAAGACAGAGCAAAGCTCCCTAATATGGTTTCCAAGAGCAGCTAGGGAATTCAAATTGCCAATGTTTTGGTTGGCAGACGAGTTCTTAACCACTGTGCCACCAGAACTCGACCTGCACTAAAACTGATTGCCATTGAGTCAATTCTGACTCACAGAAACCCTACAAGACAGAACAGAGCTGCCCCATAGAGTTTCTGAGGACTGTACGGTGGATTCAAACTGCTGACCTTTTGGTTAGCAGCCGTAGCGCTTAACCACTACACCACCAGGCTTTCCATTATCATGAAAACCAAAAAACCCCACTGCCATTGAGTTGATTCCAACTCACAGTGGCCTCAATAGAACAGAGTAGAACTGCCCACAGTTTCCAAGGAGTGTTTGGCGGATCTGAACTGCCAAGCTTTTGGTTAGCAGACGTAGCACTTAAGCACTACACCACCAGGGTTTCCTTTGCACTAAGTGAGGCGAAATAAGAACCAGACACCTCTTCTGACTTACCTACAAACCAGACTTACAAATACACTTAGGAATGCATCTTCCTTGCACCCTGGGACATGCCTGTACTGAAATTTTAAGCTGTAGTGGTACAGACCCTAGGAGATGAAAAGACACGAAAGTGTCTTTCA
Source organism: Heterohyrax brucei (assembly GCA_028571685.1). Lineage (NCBI taxonomy): Eukaryota > Metazoa > Chordata > Mammalia > Hyracoidea > Procaviidae > Heterohyrax > Heterohyrax brucei. The sequence goes on from CM053142.1 coordinate 48,996,696, forward strand.
AGGGTTCGCAGATTTTCAATATATCACAGTCATGATTACTAAAGAATACCAAAATATTTCATCCCCATAGACGTTGGGTTTATGTAAAGGTGAGAGAAGATCACTGGGAACAGGTGGGCTAAGGAAAACTAGAACATCTCAAAAACTGAAGGGGTGTGGAAGGAAAGAGTGATGATTACAGTGATCATTGGAAAAAGTTTGAAGATTATCTATGGGAACTTTAAAAGATTTTAAGGAGTTGGAGCAACAGGCAGATTTACATTCTTGAATGATTCCTGAGAGTCAAGTTTTTCTGTCTGTTGTTGCTGTTGTTGAGTGCATTCCAGCCTGCTCCAACTCATAGTGACTTTAGGTACAACAGAAGGAAACACTGTCTAATCTTGTGCACATCTTCACTGTTATTGCTACGTATGAGCCCACTGTTGCAGCTACTGTGTCAATCCATCTCATTGATGGTCTTCCCCTTTTTTGCTGACCCATCACTTTACCGAGCATGACATTCTTCTCCAGGGACTGATCCCTCCTGATAACATGTTCAAGGTATATGAGACAAAGTATTTCCACATTTGCTTCTAAGAAGCATTCTGACTGAACATCTTGAAGACAAGTTTGTTCACAGTCCATGGTATATCCAGTATTTTTCACCAACACCGTAACACACTATAAACTTGTAATCTTGACTTTCAAGTTCTTCATCATTGGCCCCTAACTGATGATTCAGCTCTTTCCCTGTCTCACCATGAGAATCCACAGGCACAAACTTTATGTGCCATTGTCCGCCTCTATGCATTTCTGTTGTTGCTTCTGCACCCTAGAATTAACATTCAACTGCACCCAGAAACAAATTAACTAGTCAAGATACAAGTGATCATTTCTCCTATGAACTCACCACAACATTCTTATTTACCTAAGTCACCTGATGAGTCATGATATTTATACAATCTCACAGATCGTCATTTTATATAGTTACTTAATTATCCTATTATTATTTAACAAGAGGATAGTGTCGTGCAGTGGACAGATCCCAAGCCTAGGAGTCTAAAGACCGTTTGGAGTTACAGCTCTATTACTTACAAATAGGGTACTAGAATCTGGCTTTAATGTGGCTGTAATTGTTTCATTAGTAAAATGTAAACTGTAATAATGTGATACATCATAGTTGTTTTGAGGATCAAAAGAAAAACTGTATGTGAAAATAATCAGAAAACTATTAAAGCACTATATACTGTACATGATGTTTTATCTTTCTTGCCAACTTGATTCTAAATGTCTTCAGGGCAAGAACCATGTCTAATAGTCCTTTGAATTCTCAACTTCATCTATCAAGGCATGTCACAAGCAACAGGAACTAAATAAATATGCAATGATTGATTATTTTGCACTTCAAAGTCAACAGCTGAGGGCCTGAGGAACCAATGCCTGTTGCTTTTGTAGCCCTCAGCACTCCAGGGTTTTCCAGTCTTGACCACACTAATCCATTTTTCTACTTCACTCTCAGAGGAATCATTCAAGAATGTAAATCTGCCTCTGTTGCTCCAACTCCTTAAAATCTGTTAAAGTTCCCTTAGATAATCTTCAAACTCTTTTCAATGATCAGTGCTTTTTAGGAACTGACCTAAGGCTAATCCTACAATTCTTCTTTTAGAGCACTATCCCTCTAAGTCTCTGCTCTAGGCCTACTGGTCTACCCACTGGCTCCAGAAAGTGCCAAATTCACTGTTCCTTTGTCTTCTACTGTGGGACTGCCTTTTGTCTCCATTCCACTTGGCATAACAGGATGTGACTTCAAAACGTTTCTCAGGGAATTCTTCCCTCCTACTCCACCTCCTAACTTGAGATTGGTTTAGAAAACACTGTGCTAAGTATCCCATGCGTGACTTAAATAGTAGGCTTCCTGACAAAGGGGTTACATTCTCAACATTTCTAGGGCTTAGCCCAGTGCCTGGCACACAGTGAGTGTTCAGTATTTTGACATGAATAATTCTATGCATGCATGAAAAAAATGAAAGGTAGCAACTCTATTTCTAATGCAAGCAAGTTATGGACACTTTGATGATTAATTTTAGGCTATGGTGCCCTGTTATTTATTGAAACACTAGTTTAGATATTGTCATTAAGTAGTTATATTTGATTGAGTCAACTGGTCTCAAGTAAAGCAGATTACTCTCAATAACGTGGGTGTTCCACATCCAACTGGAAGCCCCAGTGGCTTAACAGTTAATTGCTAGGGCTGCTAACCAAGAGGTCTGCAGTTCAAATTTACCAGGTGCTCTTTGGAAACTCTATGGGGCAGTTCTACTGTGTCCTATAGGGTCACTATGAGTCAGAATCAACTCAATGGCACTGGGTTTGATTTTGAGTTCCTCATCCAATCAGCTCGAGATCTTAACAAGCATAAAGTGAGTGATCCCTAGGGTGTATTCTGCCACTAGATTTTTGATAAACATCTTGCCAGGACTCCTTAACACATCCTGTCACCTGACCTATGCATTTTGAAACACAAGAATGCAGGACTATCCCATCTATTTTTGGACCTGCAGATTTCGGATTTGCCAACCCCTCCAAGCTTCCACTATCTTAAGAGCCAATTCCTTACATCTCTTTTTCATAAGTATTTTTTCCCTGTCTCTACTGGTCCTGATTCTTAGAGAACCCTAAAACAGGCAGTATTCTAGAAAATCATTATAATTTAATACACATATGAACATTAAATCTCAAACAGCTAAAATTAGAATGGAAATAAAAAATACACCAAAATATGCCTTTCATGATTAAAATGTGATCTCACAAAAGATAGGTAGTACTCAGGTTACCAAGAAGATCTGTTTACGTCTTTAAAGATTGGTAGGTGAGTCAGATCAGGTGCATACTGTTCTTATTTAGACTTAGTTTAATGCTGACTTAGTTTAAAAGCTGAACGCTTTTTCAATATTTAAAAACTGCATGTGCAGTAAGTGAAGGGGATTGTCATGAAGAATTTGTTGCAAGTAGGGACTGGATCAATCATTTCAAAGTGAGGGTAAATTTATAAAACATTAGAAGGAAGTCGGAGCTGTACATAAGTCCCATGTTCTTAACCCACGGGGCACATGTTTACTGAGTCTTGTCAAAGCAAATTCAACTACAGAGGAGTAAAGCTGCATAAAGACAAAAGGTAGATTTGTGTTTAATAGAGGAGCATACTAATAGTTGGAAAGTGCCACTTGAACATTAACAGATGAACCCTAAAACAGAATTCTTATCTTTCTGGTACCCATACTTAGGGAAGAATAGAAACATATCAACCAGAGTTTTGTTTCCCTATATATAATTTTATTCATTGTTAAGAATATACACAGCAAAACATACACCAACTCAACAGTCACTGCCATTTAGTGACAGTTATCACAATATCTGAGCTGTGTAAACTATTCTCACCCTCCTTTTGTGAAGTGTTCCTCCCCCATTAATATAAATTCACTGCCTCTCAAGGTGGCTATTTTTTTCCTTTTGTGCTTTAAGTTCACAAGCCAATTTGTCACATAAAACCCCATACATACACTGGTATGCAACTCTAGTTGCTCTCCCCACCTTTTGACAGCACACTGTTTCTTTCCATTCTGTACTTTCCACACCTATTCAACCAACTTCTACCACTCTCCCCATCTCACCTTTGGATTGGAGCTGCTCAGACAGCCTCATGTATACATTTAAGCCAAGAAGCACACTCTTCACCAGCATCACTCTATGCCTTACAGTCCAGTCCAATCTTTCTCTGAAGACTTGGCTTCAGTACTGGTTTCAGCTCTAGGCTAACAGAGAATCCAGGGGCCATGTCCTCAGGGAACACTCCCATCTGCTGGACCATCAAGTCTGGTCTTCTAATAGAGTTCTAATTCTGCACCCCTATTTTTTTCCCTGCTACATCAGGGACTCTATGGTATATTCCCTGTCAGGGCAGCCACTGGTGGTGGCCAGGCACCATCTAGTTCTTCTGGTCTTATGTTAATGCAATGTCCAGATTATACAGCCTCTTTTGTCTCCTGCACTCATGTTTTTCTCATGTCTTGGATGTCCTTTGTTCTCCTCTGCTTGGGACTAATTGTTGCTACTTAGATGGTCACTTGTTAGCTTTTAAGACACTAGACATCACTCACCGAAGTGGTATGCAGAATATTTTCTTATTAAAAAAAAAAAAGGCATGCCAATTGACTTAGATGTCCTCTGAAACCACGGTCCATATATCCCTGCCGGTCCTTCTTTGTACTTCAAAATGTTGGGTTGTGTTTAGAAAACCTTTTAGCTTCTGTTATAGCTCAGCAGTGTTAGTCTCTCTTCTACTATGTGCTGTCACTTCCATCACCTAACCAAATTCTTATCTACTATCTAATCTATGAATACTCTCTCCTCCTCTCCCCTCCCTTGTAACCATCCAAGATTTTTTTTCCCTCCTGTGTGCTTAAACCTTTTATGAGACCTTATAACAGTGGTCTCATACTATATTTGTCCTAATTTCACTCAGCATAATGTCTTCCAGATACCTCCATATTACCAAATGTTTCCAAAGATCATCACTGTTTCTTTGTCATTGTGGAGTATCCCACTGTGTGAATATACCATAGTTTGTTGATCCATTTACCTGTTGATGGGTACCTAGGATGATTTCTTCTTTTTGCTATCATGGACAGTGTTGCAAATACACACTGGTATGCATGTTTCTATTTGTGTGACAGCTCTTATTTCTCTAGGGTATATTCCAAGAAGTAGAGCTGCTAGATGATATTTCTATTTCTAGTTTTTTAAGAAAGTGCTCTATTGATTTCCAAAGTGGTTCTACCATTTTACATTCCCAGTGCAGAAGAGTTCCAGTCTCTCCACAACCTCTCCAACATTTATTACCTTGTGATTTTTGGATTAATGCCAGCCTTGCTGGGGTGAGATGATATCTCACTGTAGTTTTGATGTGGGTTTATCTGATGGCTCAGGATCATGAGCATTTCCTTATGTATCTGCTGGCTAACTGGATGTCTTCTTCAGTGAAGTACTTGTTCATATCCTTTGCCCATTTTCTAAATTATGGTTAAGTGAAGGTATACAAGCCAAATCAATTTTGCAAACCAGCCTCTCTACAACTCTATCTGTTCTCCCCACTCTATGACAGCACATTCCTCCTTTTCACTCTTTACTACTAGTATCCTCCCAGTGAACACCTGTCCCCTCCTCTTCACCTTCTCCTCTCCCCTCTAGAAAGAAACCAGGACAGCCTTCTACAAATGTATAAAACCATAAAATACACACACCACATGCTCATTTTGTGCCCCTGACGCCAGTGCATTCTTAGTCTGAAGTGTTGACTTCAGTACTAGTTTCAGGTTGGGGGCAGCAGCAAGTCTAGAGGCCAGGCTCTCAGGTTTGCCCTTTTTTAAATTAGATGATCTGTCTTTTTTCTTACTGAGGTTTTGCAGTACTTTGTAGATTATGGAGATGTCGATCAGGCTTGTGGTTGCCAATTTTTTTTTTCCCCAGGCTGTGGGTAGTCTTTTCACACTTTTGTGAAGTCTTTAGATAAGCATAAATACTTCATTTTTAAGAGTTCTCAGTTATCTGTTTTCTCTTCTGGTGTTTGTGCATCATTAATAATATGTTATAGTCTGTATATGCTGTGTATTAAGGCTTCCAATGTTGTCCCTATTTTTTCTTCCATAAACTTCATTGTTCTAGATTTTATATTTAGGTATTTGATGCACTTATGGAGTTAGTTTTTCTTATCTAATCTTTTGAGTTGCTGTTGTCAATTTGATTCTATGCAGATAGTTCTTAAAAGCATAACACTCAAGGTAGACATTTTTTACTAGCTAGGCTAAATTACTGTTTGGTTTTAAGATCACTTCAGGAAGTATTTTTGGTTTAAGGTACAAACATTATCCCAGGGCTATATTTTCAGAGGTTCGTCCAATTTTCATGTGTCTAGGAAGTCTGCAATCCAAGAGAACTTGAAATTTTATTTCGTGTTTTCCCTATGTTGATTAGGATTCCACTATGGAATCTTTGACCAAAGTCTTCAGTATCAAATGAAGAAAACAAAAGACACAAGGAAAATATTAGCTGAAAGGTCTAATGGACCACATGAGCCATAGCCTCCACCAGCCTGAGCCCCGAATAAATAGATACTGCCCAGTGACCATCACTGACTGCTGTGATTGGGATCACAATAGGGGGTCTCAGAAAGAGTGGGAGAAAAATGTAGAACAAAATTCAGATTCACAGAAAAAGACCAGACTGGTCTGACAGTGACTGAAGGAACCCCTGGGAACACAGAACTTAAACTACCTCTAAAGTCTACCTTTCAGCTATTAGACAGGCCTATAAAGCAAACAGCACATGTGAGGAATGTGCTTGTTACTTCAACCAATAACATGAGACCAAAAGGGCAACGCCTTCCCAATAGCAAAGACAAGAAGTCAGGAAGGAACAAGAAAAGTGGACAATAGACATGGAGAACCTAGGGTATAACAAAAAAGGGGGAGAGTGCAGACATGTTGCAGGGATTGCAATCAACGTCACAAAACAATTTCTATATATATTTTTGAATGAGAAAATAATTTGCACTGTAAACTTTCACCTAAAGCACAATAAAATTTAAAGATAACATTAAAAAATGCTCAGTAATGATCGTTTGACACCATGCAGTTCTTCTGATCTCATGGCAGGGAAGCAATTGTTCATGGAGGCAGTTAGCACCTGTTCTATATCCTCCTCTGATTCACAACTCTCCTTCCTCTGTTGCGCCAGGAGAATAGAGATAATTGTTGTGACCCGGGTGGCCGATGGCAATAGTTTGAGATCTCAGGCACTATGCAACGAACTAGGAGGTAGAGCAAAGCCACTAAATATGTAATTAGGCCAGTTAACTGGGATGTCCCATGAAATTATGACACTAAAATCTCCAAACCAAGAAACCAAATCCCATGAGGTCTTTGGCTATATATAAGCAGCCTCAATAGCTACTCTTGTTGTTTTAAAAATATCTATTACACAACTTCTGCCAAATTCAACTTTTCACAATTATATAACAATAACCACCTGTTCAGCCCTACCCTTAATCAATGTGACATTACCACCACCATTAATCTACCCTTATCCCTTTCCCTTCCATATCTGACAACCGCTAATAAAATTTGTCCTTATATGTTTGTCTTTTCTCTTCTTTGTATGAGCTCATAGACAATCTGGCCCTTGTGGTTGATTTGTCTCACTCAATATAATATCTCCAGCTTCATACATACTGCAGCACATATCAAGACTTCACTTCTCCTATTAGCTGAGTAGTATTCCATTGTGTGTGCATTTTGTTTAGCCATTCATCTGTTGAGGTTGCTTCTACTTTTTGGCTACTCAGAGCAGTGCTGCAATGAACATTGGTGTACAAGTCTGTTTGAGTCTCTGCTTTCAATTCTTTTGAGTATATACCAAGGAGTGGAATTGTGGGCTCTTTTGGTGGTTCTATTTTTAGTTTTTGGAGGGAACCACTACACTGTTTTCCACAATGGCTGTGCCACTCTGCTTTCTCACCAACAATGGGTAAAAGCTCCAGTTTCCCCACATCTTTGTCAACATTTATTTGTTTAGTTTTTGTTGTTGTTGTTGTTCCCATAGCCATCTTGAGAGATATCTCAGTGCAGTTTTGATTTACATCTCCCTGATGGCTAACGCTGCTAAGCATCTTTCATGTGTTTGGTGGTCAATGGAATATTCTTGTTGGTGAAACGTCCATTCAAACTCTTCACTTGTTTTATGATTGGGCTATTTTTCATTTTGTTATCAAGTTGTAATAACAAAATTTTGGTTGTTAGATTATTGTTAGATATATATGGGTTCTGAAGATATTCTCTTAGTAGCTTCTCTTTTCACTTAGTTTAGGGAAAATCTTTTGATGAACGAAAGTTTTAAATTTTTATGAGATCCTATTTATTTATTGTCTTTTGCTATTTGTACTTCAACTACATTTCTTTTAAGGCCAAGTTACATTGTCTCATTTAATTATTTTTTATTAATTCATTAAGCAATAAGACCATTTTCCAAACTATGTTAGACTCATCATTCCTCAAAAACTAGAACAATTTTTACTTTTACTTTAAGTGAAATGCCAAGGAAATATTTCTGACTTTTACCTTCTTCCCAGTAATGCAGATGAGAAAATGAAAGTAGTTTAGTCTAGGGTGGTAGCAACACAACCAAGGAGAAGATAACCTGTTCGAGAGACAAAATTTAGGGATTTGTTGAATGACTGAGAACAAGTTAGGGGGTGTTTGCTGAATAAAACATAATTGAATAATGTGATCTTCTTTAGGGTGCTAAGAGTAGAAACAAGGGTAAAGAATAGTTACTTAAAGACTACAGGATAAGGCAAGTAAGTGGATGTGAGGGAGAGGAAGACAAGGACAGTGTGAAAAATAATTCCAAAATTTTATAACCTAGGAGACTCAGGACTTCTGTTAGCACTACACCAGAGAATGAAGGCACTCTAAAAGAGCTACTAGACTAATAATAGGAAGAAGCATGTATTAACTGCGTGGACATAGCTCATAAACTTCAGTGATAATAACTTCTTCCTTGTAGGTTTCACTTTCCCATAAAAATCACAATCTGCATCAAAGTTTTATCTCAAACACTAAATCAAGTATTTATAAGGAAATGTTAATATGGCCCCTTTTAGCACACAATATTATTAATAGTAATGTAGGTTTTCTAGTCATTTAAAAATATTGGTCATAAAAGTAGATCAATGGTTCAAAAATAATCCTAAATTTTAACAAGATTTCTTTCCTCACTTTTTTTAAACAATTGTCATTTTGCAAAAATCAACTTTAAGTGTAATTTTTACAATTTAAAAAGTTAAGTTTGCCACCCAAGTGAGAAGATTTCTTAAATATGTAAAAGGATTTAAAGATAATCTCCAAAATTCTAATGTTTTCCCTTGTTTAAAACTGATTTCAGTATAAGCTCAGCATTTATTCACTCAGTTTTCTTACGAGTAAGATTCTCAGAAGTATTATTGTTTTACAGATATTTCTCCTCAGGATGGTTGAAAAATTCTCAGTATGATGATAGTAATTCATTTTCATGATTTAAGTAATTAAGCTTATCTGTGGAGTTATTAATTATAATTACATTACACTGTACTTTCTACAAAAAAATAGAATAAATAGAATAAAATTACTTAGAACCATACTGTATAAAACAGTAATTACCTACTAACTCCCATCGGTTCAGTCACATACCATTGCACTTAATTTTTTCAATATGTTCCAGGCTCAAGTTAAATGATAAGCACTGACTCCCTCTCCCTTAGACTACATAATTTATGGCCCTTTTCAGTCACAGCACCCAAGGTTCCATCTTAAATCATTATAAATTGTCCAGGAGGGAGAACATAGCTCTGTTTAACACACTCAAGACATTGTTGTCTCCTATTGAACACAAGCCATTCATTACAGCATCCTGGCTTCCTTAAAGAAATCAAGGTTTGAAATATATTTTAAAAAACATAGTTCATGACACCTGCCCAAGTATTTTTAAAATAATTTTGTTGCAAAAAGATAAATGTAACAAAAATTGTTGCTGTTTTAACCATTTTTAGGTGTAGAATACAGTGATACCCATTACCTTCCCAATCTTCTGTAACTATCACTGCTACCTATTTCCAAAGTTTCTTGTCACCCTGAATAGAAACCTAGTACCCACTCAACAATAATTCCTCCTTTCCCTCAGGACCTGGTAAACTCTGATCTAATGTCTCCTTCTATGCATTTTTCTATTCTAGATGTTGCATAAAAATGGAATCATGCAGTATTTTTCCTTTTGCATCTGGCTTATTTCATGTAGCATAATGTTTTCAAGGTTCATCCACACTGTTGCATGTTTCAGAACTTCATTCCTTTTAATGGCTATGTACTGTTCCATTACACATTTATATGACATTATTTTATCCATTCATCTCTTCGTGGACACTTGGATTGTTTTCACTTTTGAGGTATTGTAAATAATGCTATTATGTATGCTGGTGAAAAGAGAAATTTGAGAGCATGCATAGAATAAAGTCAGAATTAATTCAATGACAACAGGCATAGTTTTTAATTATGCTCCACTTTTATGCTAGATTATGAATTCTTTAAGTTCATTTTGGTAACTGCCACAGCATCTAGCATGTATCCTGTACACTACATGTTCGAAGTATGCATACATATATACTAACTGAATAAAGTAATGTCTCCACAGGAAGAGACAGAGGATAAGGGTGTAAGAGTTATGTTGCTCTTAAAAGCAATGGCTTTTCAAGAAGTTCCTTGTGTTTCACCTGAAAGTTGGACCTGGATAGTTGAAACATACATATGAAACAACCAGAAAATGCTATCTGACATGACGAAGTCACCACGAGTGTTTTAGCCATAACCTGAGTACAAAGTTAATTTCACTTGTGTGTCTTAGTTTAGGTTTTAGAAGTGTTCTAATAGTTAATATGTAAATAGTTCCCCAAAACAAAAGTCACTAAGCAGTGAAAGTTCCATAATCATTACCATCGATATTCTAGGGCCTCATCTCTGGAAATTTTATATTCTGCTTCAGTACAGCTTCACATCGTCCTAAATTTTTTCAAAACCCTTTCTTTCCTTTCTAAATCAAGAAATATACTGGTTGTACTGTGAATGACTGAATAATCCCTTTGTAAATTGTTTTTGGTATATCCTTTGGGTATATATTCCAACGCAACATATTTGAAGCTTGGCCCCACAATTCCAAGATTTTGGGCAGTTGAAAGAATATGGATAATTCTACTTAAAAATGCAGACACTCACTGAAACCCATGTAGAAAAAGTGGTTGAAAAAAAGAAAAAACAGTAAGTTATTTTGTAAGACCCAAGCTGTCTTACACTTTTAGGACAAGGCAAAAAATTATAGCAGTCTTCTAATAAACTGAATACATCATGATTATAATAATTACAGTTGATATTTACCAAATGTGGATGTTATGCCAGAACTTTCTGACTATGTGCTTAAAATCCGTGAACTTACATTTCCTGTATCCCTATGACGTAAGTACTATTATTAGGCCCATTTTACACATGAGATAATGAGTCTAAGAAATTAAGTTCCATGGTCACAACATAAGAGAGAGAAGAAAAACATTAACTATCTGACTCTACAACTGAAAGTCTTCACCACAGCACTGTAGTATGTAGCCTCTAAACTCTGGAACTGAGAAACATCTGGCTCCCGAAGAATGCTACCCTGTATCTAATGATACTTAAATCAGAAAGAGAACCCCAGAAGAGCTGTTGAAGAGTAGCACACTGAACATTCCTAACTCACTGTAATCTATTGATCCATTAAAAAAATTTCTATAAGAAAGTAGTCCAGTCTCCTATGAAAAACCAACCTACAGTAATCTCTACTATCCAATATTACCCAAAACTTGCCACCTTGTCAAAAAAGTTCTCAAAAACTTTTAGTTGAATGACTCTAGTCTATAATCACAAATCAGATCCTGTCTCTCAAACATGTCTTCTTTCTCTGTTCCTTGGGTAGTCCCCAACTTATGAAGTAGACAAGTTATGATGACCAATACTTATAATTATTTTTTTTACAACTTATCATTAATAATATGTAATACATATGGTTGCAGTGCATAATTTGCTGATGTTAGTATTTTTATGCCAATCCTCAAAGACAAGATCACATTTGTAAAGACACAACATAAGGCAATAGTAATGACAACTAAAAAAAAAGTTACTCCACTTACATTAGAATTATTGACTTGTGATGGAGTTATCGGGGGGGAACCAGCTGGGGACTTATACACACACATATAGCTGTCATTTTATTATATTGTGGTGGCTTGCATGTTGTTATGATGCTGGAATCTATGCCCCCGGGAATTTCAAATACCAGCAGGGTCAACCATGATAGTCAGACTTCAGCAGAACTTCTAGATTAAGACAGACTAAGAAGAAGGCCTGGCGACCTACTTCCCAAAATTACCCAAAGAAAATGTTACGAATTATTAAAGAGTATTGTCCAATTCTATCGCTTTTGACACGTCACTGGGAGCAGTGAATTGCTAGAGGAGGACACCATGCTTGGTAAAGGAGAGGGCCGACGAAGGTACGGGAGACTCTTGGTGAGACGAACTAGAACAGTAGCCATTGACCGACAGTTGTGAGGATGGTGCAGGATAGGGCAACACTTTGTTCTGTTGGGTGACCGTCAACTTGACAGCAGCTAACATTGTACATGTACACTCATACACACACACATGCCATTTATACATACCTGTATTCAAACTACACAGTAGTACCTTAAGGACAAGAATTGCTTCTTTTTCTGAATAGAGCTTTACATAGTTCGGTAATTAATCTTTATGGTTGGATAACGATAAACCAGCCGAATGATACATTATCAGAAGCAGATGAGGCCTCAGTCTCAAAAATTCCAAATATCCTATAAAGCAACATGGAGCACTTTAATGGAGCGATACTTAGTATTGTAAATTGGGGGGGAAAAAGCTAGAAATAGAATGGAATCAGGATGGACACAAATTCACATAGAAGAAGAGTACAGTAACACTGATATTTAATATCAGCACCATTCAGTTAATTAAACATGCATTAGGCTGTGGTTTCCTTTGTGTTGCAGTAACAAATTATTTCACTCCTCTATCATTAGACAATTTTCATATGCTATTTTCCCAACCATATTTAAGATCCTTAGAGCCTAAGAACCATGTTATAGTCTCTATCATCTCAAGTACTTACTGCAGTGCCTCTCTCCTAGGAACTGTACAAATATTTGTTAATTGGATGACTAGCTGAAAATGTCCATCTCAGGTTTCAGGCATCCGTCTGAGGCTCAGGACCCAAGGCTGAGTCACGTTTCTAAGCGAGTGTAAAGGAAGCACATCCAGCTTCCCCATCTGTTTAGGTGCCTCTCTCTATTCCCAGCATCTAATAAAGTGCCTGGTATGAGACCATCAACAGATATTTTCTGAGTGAATGTGAGTGTTCTAAGACCCTACATGGCCACGAGTCACCGGGGAGCTTGGCAGAAGTACACATCTCATGCTCTGACCTCAGAGAGTCTGATTCAGTAGATCCGAGGAGTAATCCTGGAATCGGCCCTTTTCACTCCAAAGTGATGCTGATAGTGACAAACCTCAGACTGTGTTTGATAAAGAGCCCTGGTTAAAAGCTCAGCTCTGGGAGTTCAAATCCATCAGTCACTCCTCAGAAATCCTATGGGGCAGTTCTACCCTGTCCTATAGGATAGCTATTAGTCAGAATCAACCCAATTTCAATGGATTTTTGTTTGTGTGGCTACCTTTTGAAAGCAGTAACCTTATCCACCTGTTCTAGGGCATCTGGGAAAGTTCTCTGGCCAGGGCAGCCCCTCACATTGACTAACTACAGGGCAGCACTAATGATGAATTTTAGAAAAGGAAGAAGAAGAAAAGTTACAAATGGACAGCAGCTTAAAGTATCCCTCAGATCTATGACCTAAAGTTTATATTGTCTTTTGAGTAGGGCAACAAATGACTGTGGAAATTTAGAATATTCCTCAGAGAGGCAAAAGTCCTTGGACATTGATAAATTTATTTTCATTTTCAGAAAATCTGCTTCCAAAGTCTTGAACTGTAGTGAAGTAAAAAAAAAGTCAAGACCACTGCTGTTGCACTAATTCCAACTCATAATGACCCTGTAGGACAAGGCAGAGCTGCCCCATAGAGTTTCCAAGGAGTGCATGGTGGATTTGAACTGCTGACCCTTTGGTCAGCAGCTGCAGCTCTTAAGCACTAACCAACATGGTTCAGCACCTTTGTATACTTAGCTTTCAGGGGACATGAAGGCCAATTGGTATAACTAGCCTATTGTTAAGAGGCATCCCATATTGGTGAGCAGTGTCTGAGGTCTTCAAAAATAGCAAGTTGCCATCTGAGGTACACCAAATGATTGCATTTCAACTGAATCAGATGATTACCAAGGTCAACAAAGACATAAGAGAAAAAGAGCCCAGATGACAGAAGGGCCCACATGTATGCATGACTGTACCACCATGGGATCAGAAGAACCAGATGGTGCCCAGCCACAACCAATGACAGCCATGATGGGGCACACAATGTCAGCGACCAGTGGCAACGCACATAAAAAGGAGGGGTGCATCTCAAGAACTCCACTAAAAGACCGCAACTGATGGTCTGATGCTGAAGATAATTCCAAAAGGTTGCAGTGGTACGCCAACGGAAAACTACCAGAAATTCAAGGCGGATTTAGAAAAGGGTGTGGAATGAGGAATATTATTGTTGATGTCAGACAAATTTTCGCCAAAAGCAACAACAACAAAAAAGATGCTTTCTTGTCGTTTATTGGCTATTCAAAGACATTCAATTGTGTGGATCATAACAAACTATAGATAAGCTTGCAAATAATGGGCATTGCAGAACACTTCATTGTATGTATGAGGAACACACATAGATCAAGTCAGTTGTTTGACAAGAACAGGGGGTTACTGTATGGTTTCAAGTCAAGAAAAGCATGTCTCATGTACTTTGGACATGTTGTCAGGAGGGGCCAGTCCCTGGAGGAGGACAGCATGTTTGGCAAAGTGGAGGATCACCAAAAGCAATTAAGATACCTAACGAGATGGACTCACTCGATGGCTGCAACAATGAGTCCGAAGAAAGCAATGACAGGGACGATGGTGCAGAACCAGGCACTGTGTTTCGTGTTTTACACTGGGTCACTATGAGCTGGAACGAAGTCAACAGTACCTGACAACCACTCTCCTCAAACAGATGTGTTTTCTGACTACCTGTCTTTCAGACCATCTGAAAGGCAAATCTACCACATCATTTTACCATGAATAACTAGACGCCATAATTTAAACACAGCTCTGTGAACAGTTAACTGTATACTCACAGGAAAATAGGTGAGGCTAATATACTTTCAATGTAGCATCCAGGGCTTCAAACTAGTTCATTCTAGTTTGAACCTCTGTTGAGAATTTGCATTTCCACCCGACATACACAGAATCAGAATCTATAGCTTAACAAGATTTCAGGTGATTCTTATGTGTGATAAAATTTATGACCCACTACTCTACTAGTGGAAACCTCGTTGGTGTAGTGGTTAAAAGCTACAGTTACTAACCAAAACGTCAGCAGTGTGAATTCACCAAGGGCTCTTGGAAACGCTATGAGAAAGTTGTACTTCATCCTATAAGGCTGCTATAAGGTTTTTGGCTCTCCTAGTCAGCAGTTCAAATCTACCAGGTGCTCCTTGGAAACTCTGTAAGGCAGTTCTACTTTGACCCATAGTGTCACTATGAGTCGGACTTGACTTGACAGCAGTGGGTATTTTGTGGTAGTGGTTCTCAGAATTGGTCTCTAATCACACCAGTATTAGCACCATCTGGGAACCTGTAAATTATCAATGGGGTTTAAGCTGAAACAAATAAGTTCAAAGCCCTGGCATCTTCTTTTACTGTTAGGCTTGAATGCTAGCAGCTATGGGTAGTCTTCTCACCTGCTTCAGTTCTCTTTTCTACAACATGCCCATGTTAATTCCAGCTGGGGTTAATCCAGCATGGGGGAAGGGAGGAATGCTACTTATTTCTCTTCAGTGAAGGCAGCAACATCACAAATAAAGCATTCAACTCTCTCCATGCTAGTGCTTCTTCAACCTACAGAAAACAGATAAAATCCTAACCAAAAAGATAACCAAACCCCAAACCTGTTGCTGTTGATTCCAACTTATAGTGACCCTACAGGACAGAGTAGAACTGCCCCATGGAGTCTCCAAGGAGCACCTGGCAGACGAAAATTGCCCATCTTTTGGTTAGCCACTGCACTTAACCACGACACCACCAGGGTTTCCTATTTGTTCAGACAGAGGGAAACACAACACAGTCACGGAAGAATTCTTCAAATTTTTAGCCTGGGCTCTGCTTAACATTTGCTAAGCTGGGGAGACAGCACTGTTTTCAAGGATTTCAATGTCCTTTGCAGGTTCAGTTCTAAGGAATTAGCCCTCTTTTTCTCTGATGAAGCTGTATCTTCTACTGAGTCTTCAGGGAGAGCAGAAAGCAGAAAGTTAGCCTGTGTCCACAGGGTTCATGATCTGGGGAGGGTCTCCAGCACCAGAAGTTACCTGACCCTTTGGAGATTCATATTTCCTACTTACAAAGCAGGTTACCTAACTCACTGGATTGTTCTGAGGGCTAAATAGGATTTTATAAATGTGTGTTAGCATAGGCTCGATACTATTTCCTTTTTGTTTTTAAGGACCGTGGTATTTACTCCTTTTTTTTAAATTCAAGTTTTCCTCATTGCTCAGCTACAATTTCCTCAAAACCATACATTAATATACCCCATACGTGAACAAGACTGCTCCTTCACAATTACCATTACTATTACTACCACTAACAGCAGTATCATTACACAGACACTGGGACTGTTAACATACAAACAATCTTGCATCTTTATTGTTCTTGTTGGTTTCAAAGCAGAAGCTACTGGGCCAAAGCATCAGTAATTTGAACAGTGATTTGTGAGGAGGGGAACGCAGGGCTCTAATTGTCAAGAATCTAACGATTTTAAGAAGTCTCATCTAAGGTTAAAGAGCTAAGTTCTTGACATCCATCAATTTAAAGCTCCCAAAACCTGCTATTTCACCTGGCCCTCCTCTTCTTAATGGTTCCTTGCAGGCTTCCGGACCACTTTCAGAGAAATCAGATGTGTTCACCTTCTTTCCTAGACGTTCTCATTTTCTGCTTTCCTATTTCATGATGGAAAGATTACTGGAATTCTAGAGCAGTGCACACATGTAGTCCAGCTGTCTTCAAACTCTTTACAGTTTTATACTTTCAAATGCAACAGCCTTATTTAATTAACGGTGTTTTCATCACTTACCATCGGATCCAACATTTCTGCCACCCCCTTTTATAGTACTGCAGCTTACGATAAAAATAACCACCAGTCATGCCTCTTAGATCATTCAGAATCCGTAGTTGTCCTGTTTTGAGCCTGACAACCTCTACTGGTACTTGAACAAGGCAAACTGCACTGCACAAACGACCAGTATTGCAGCTGCATGGGAAACAAAAGGCCTAAGGTCCCATTTGGTGGCCCTTTTTCTCTGTTTTCCATGATACCCTTTGGACATGTGATTAGATAGTGCTTTTTCTCTTAGGCAGGCATTTAGCATTGCTTTTCATTTAAGTCTTTTGCCAGTGGAGTGATTTTGCTGCTGTCAGAGTGCATTATGGATATTAGATCTTGAATGAGCTGTAACTTTCTGCAATTGAAAATTTATAACACAGAGACAATCTCATTGGGCCTTGTCACTGTTTAATGCACAGCCCCTTGAGGAGTCAGGATCCTGTTGATGTCTACCCCTCTCCATCTACTGTCTGGACCTGCCGAACTATGAAGGTGGCCTGTTTTCACTCTCGGGCTATACTCTTGAGCTGATGTACTCTTCGTTGTGACGACAGTGCATCTGTATTTCCTTCCCTTGATATCCTACCCTCTTATACACTGTACTTTGTCCTCCTAAGAACCATAATCTACATGTAAAAGTTGGCAGAAAACATAAAATAAGAAAGCAATTATTAGAACCTCCCAAGAAGCTCATTTGAAATATTATATCTTTAGCAAGAGGTAACTCTCTTATAAGAATTCATACAGATGACCCTTGTTTCGTGTTCCGTGTGCTTCCCTACATTCTGGTAGAGATACTTAAGGGGTCTGAAGTTCTTGAAAACAAAGTAGCAGAGAGTGAAACAAAAAACTTGGATAATAAAATGGGATGATCTGAGGATGACTAAATTGGACACACATGTACATGGACATAGAAGTTTGAAACTTTTGTTAAATAATACTTGAGTCATCACAAATCTCTCAATTAAAAAAAAAAAGTTTTAACCATGAATACAAAACTTAAAACTCAGTATCTACCCTAAACTTTGAAAACATTATGCTAAATGAAAAAAGACACAAAAGAACAAATATTCTAGATTCCACTTACGTGAAATACTTAGAACAAGCAAATGTATGCAGACCAATTTGTAAGTGGCAACTAGGGATGAGTGAGGGGGGAAACAGAGGATACTGGCTCAAGGGGTACAGAGGTTTTGTTAAGGGTGATGGAACATTTTGGCAATGACAGTGGTAACGTACATGATGCATGAATTTAATTATTTTATTTTATTTAATATAACTGAGTGAAAATGTACATTCCTGTATAAATTTACATGCCCACCTATATGCAGCTTCCACTGCTCTCCCTGCCCGGTGACAGCACACTATTCCTCTCTGCTCCATACATGTCTCATCCTCCCAACAGCCCGAGAGTGAAAACAGGCCACCTTCATAGTTCAGCAAGTCCAGACAGTAGATGGAGAGGGCTAGATGTCAACAGGATCCTAACTCCTCAAGGGGCTGTGCATTAAGCAGTGACAAGGCCCAACTTCCTTTAGGTGAAGTTTACTTATATTAAAATTATTATTATTATTATTTTTAATTTTTATTTAACATGACTGAGTGAAAATGTACATTCACGTATAAATTTACATGCCGACCTATATGCAGCTTCCACTGCTCTCCCTGTCTGGTGACAGCACATTATTCCTCTCCGCTCCATACATGTCTCATCCTCCCAGCAGCCTCCTTTCCCCTCCTCTCCACCCACTCTCCTTCCTCCAGCCAGAGGTCAGTAGGATGATATCCTATAGATGTACAGAACCATAAAGTGCATCCAATATATGGTCACTCTGCATCGCCAAGTCCAATCCATTCCTGTCCAAAGAGTGGACCTTCATTATGATTTATGGGTAAGGGCAGCATCTGGGCCAGGGGCCATGCTCTCAGGGGAACCCTGAAACCACTGGACCATCAATTGAGGTCTTTTAGTGGAGATCTCAGGATGCACCCCTTTTTATTCTTGTGTTGCCAGTGAGACTCAACCTAGTGAGCTCCATCGCGGCTATCACTGGTGGTGGCTGGGCACCATCCGGTTCTTCCGGTCCCAAGACAATGTAGGCACTCACTTATGTAGGTCTCTCTGTCTTCTAGGTTGTCTTTACCCCACGTCGTTTTGGTCCTCGGTGAGCATCCATTCCTGCTGAGTTGGGACCATTTGCTGTGTCCTCGGATGGCAGCTTAGCAGCTTTTAAGACCCCAGATGCCACTCACCAATGTGGGGTGCAGATAGCGCTCTTAGCAAAACGCAAGTTGTGCCAATTGGCCTCGATTTCACCTATGAGCATGGTCCCCTGCCCCCTACCCCAGCTACTCTATCCTTGCAATATTGAGTTAAGATGGAAGGAGTACTCAAATTATGCTGAAGTCCACTTAATGTTGTTCTTGTTTCTAATGTGTGCTATCACCGATTTCTCCCAACCAGATTTCTAGCAACTATCTAATCTAAACCTTACCCACCCCTCCCTTCCCTCCCTTGCAGCTGTCAAAGAGTCTTTTCTTCTATACACAAGTCTGTTTTTGAGATCTTATTGTAGAGGTCTCATACAATATTTGTCCTTTTGTCGCTGACTACTTTCACTCAACACAATGTCTTCCAGTTGAAACAAGGTTATGAAGTGTTTCCTGGAATCATCATTATTCTTTACCATTGCATAGTGCTCCATTGAGCATATGTACCATAGTTTACTTATCCATTCTTCTGTTGTTGGGCATCTGAGTTGATTCCATCTTTTTGCTATCGTGGCCTGAATTTAATTATTTATCACTGACTTGCCCACAAAAACGGGGTTGAATTGGCAAATGTTTTGTTATGTATATTTTACCATAATAAACGGTTTTCTAAACTTCAATATTTACTCCAAATAATTACTCAAAATCTGTTAGGAATTTTTTCTATGAATTAGCAGAAAGACACATCTTTCACTGAGGGCCATAGTCTATACACAGCAAATGTCCAACTAGCTACAAAATTAGATCCCTAGGCCAACTCTTTGATGGCTGTCTTTCTTGTACCATGGAAACCTCTCTTTCCCTAAAGAAATCACCAAGGTCGACTTGCTGCTGAGCTGCAACTAGCTGTATCCTGTAAGTCAGCTTTTATTCTCCTTAGTGCCTATAGCAGCCTGTGGCTGCTACCGTGACAGGTGTCTCACCGTCTTGTTTCACTGATTCCTATGAATATAGCACATACACTGTGCTAGGGGACGAGGTCTGAGATGGCTCCATGGTCAGAGACTCACCCACAACAATTGTGGTGGTTGTATCTGGCATCTTTTGACTTTACATATTGGTGATACTGACTTGGGTCAAATTCAGCTTTCAGAACAGATTTATTAAATCCAGGATAACCCCCAGCAGCTAACTGAGACCTTTTCTCAGCAAGGACAATGAACCCCAGAGCCCAAATTTGGGTATCAGAAGTCTTGCAAAAATATCACTGCGCATTTTCTTTAGCACCAAGTCTACAATGTCCATAATGAGTCCCAGGAGTCCTCACACTTTTCAGTACAGAATATCATGAAACTAAGCATACAAGAGATGGCTTCCTTCAGGTCATCCTTATAAGGCACTAGAATCTTTGCAATTAATTATCCCCTTGTTATTAGGCTTTTAACGTATCCTATCAACACTATCCCTGACTTTGTCAATCAATTACTATCCTGCCAAAGTTTCTGAAGAAGTTAAATATTCAACCTGTGAAGCTGTATTATTGAGATATGTTTCCATGGAAGTGCAATCTGATGAAAGTTACTTTATGTTATTTTTTTGGTTAACAACCATGCCTATATTCAACAGTGGAAACCCTAATGGTATAATGGCTTAGAGCTACAGCTGCTTACCAAAAGATTGGTAATTTGAAAACACCAGGTGCTCCTTGGAAACCCCACAGGATAGTTCTACTCTGTCTTGTAGGGTCTCCATGAGTCAGACTGACTCAATGGCAACGGGTTTTTCATACGTAATGCTGGCCAAAAGGTGATTAGAAGCTTATCTTGGATGTTTCAATGAGAATCTCTCTGTTAATAAGCAAATAAATTAAAATTCAATTTCTTATGGGGCTCCTCATATTTCCAGCATTAGATGGCTCACCTTTTTCTAGAGTTTCAACATCCAGTTGAGTATAAACAAGTAGTCAAAAAGTAGACTAGAAAAAGAAAAGAGTTCTGATGTTTAGACTCACAATGAGCTAGGTTTCAGTCATATCCACTCATCCACCAAGAATTTGCTGAGCACGTCCTGTTTGAATTGGATTGCCCTACTGGTGACATGGGAGATTAAAAGAAATCATAATCAGATAAATTAAAGTCTTTCAAAAAAAAGAAATCTAGTTAGAAATATGGAAAACATGCACATTTCAGAACTCAAAGTCAACAATACAAATACATATTTTAAATAAGCCTATCATATAAAAGGGAGTCTGGGTAGCACAGTGATTAAGCACCTAGCCGCTAACCAGAAGGCTGGTGATTTGAACACACCAGCATTCTGTAGGAGAAAGATATGGAAGTCACCATCCATAAAGATTTGGAAACCCAATGGGGTAGTTCTACAGTTCTATGAGGTTGCTATGAGTCTGAATCAACCTGACGGCAACAGATTTAAGACAGAATATATATATGTGTGTGATACATCCGACTCGATGGCACTTGGCTGGCTGGCTTATGTACTATATATGTAATATGTACTATACGTGTACGTACGGTATAAATATATGCTATATTGCATATAAAATACATTTCAGATCTCAGTACTTTTAATGCCAAGTAGAGAATGGTAAATGCCTTAGGAGTAGAATAAAGGACTATGGGGAGATCCAAGTAGGAAAAGAAAATATGTGCTGTAGGGAATAAGGAGTGACAAGGGTCAGTCTGTGAAGACCTGATGAACACAGACTCCTACCATCTCAGTGACCTCATGAGACAATTCTGTACTCTAATGGTTTAGCAAGAGCCCTGGTGGTGCAAGAGTTAAATGCATACTCAGCTGCTAACATATCGGTTGGTGGCTGGAACCCACCTAGCCACTTGTTGGAGGGTCAGGGGGAGGTGAGGAGGAGACCTGACAATACGCCTCTGTAAAGATCACAGTCTAGGAAATCCTGTGAGGCAATTCTACTCTGTCCTGCATGGTTACTATGAGTCAGAATCAACTTGATTAGCACAACAGTTTAGCAAAGGAGCCCTAGGGACATAAATGGTTAAGTGCTCAGCTATCTGAAAACTTGGTAGTTCCAAACCCACACAAAGGCTCCGTGGGAGAAAGACCTGGTGATCTGCCCCTGCAAAGATTATTGCCTAGGAAGGAAAACCTGTAGGGCAGCTCTACTTCTCATCACACGGAGTCACTAAGAGTTGAAATCAACTTGACGGTGTGCAACAGTGGTGGTTTAGCTTTAGGAAAATCATCGTGAGCGATCCCAAGACTGGCACACATTAAGTCTCTGCTCAACAAATGCTTCAAAAGTACAGAGGCACAAATGACTGAAGGGTAAGTATGCTGTCTGGGGTACACAACATATTATGAAGGCTAACACTTCAATTATTAGTCGGTAGCAAGAAAGATAAAATGCTAACTACCGCTAATGTGTACATCATTAAATGTACGGTCACAAAGACTCACTCTGGGTCCACAGGTCTGCTTTAGTCTCTTCTATTTTTGCCAGTACATTGTGTATTTTGTATCATCATCACTCATTTAGACAGTGCTATGTATTAGCTGTAACCAGAGTTAACCAAGGGAGGAGACATTTTTCTGTACACCTCACCAGTGCCTGCACCTTTAAAAAGTTTTAGAGAGGCTGATGCTGGTACTCTGCTATAGCTGTAAGGAGACACGTATACGCATGTGTATTTGTAATTTAATGCTATCTCACAAACTTCTGGAGACATATCACACTCCTCATTTACTCCTAGTTTGTTTTAACTCAGCATCTACTCCGCCAGGACAGTATTTAGAATCTTGCAAATACACTGGCCCATTGTTGACACTGTGAAATGTAAGAACAGGTATACTACCAAAAAAAAACAAAACAAAACAAAAAAACCCACTGCTGTCAAGTCGATTCCAACTCACAGCAACCCTACAGGACAAAGTACAACTGCTCCATAGAGTTTCCAAGGAGCACCTGATGGATTTGAACTGCAGTATATGTGGAAGAAAAATGAAGACATGCTTAAGGGATACAGAGATTCTCATTGAGTCTTCTGAGGTGGTACAGAGAGAAGTCAGGCTTTCTAGGTTCTTGCAGAAAAGCTGTAGAAGATGAAAGAAAAAAACATTCAGGTTGGAAACACATGACAAAGATAGGTATGCCTTTCTTCTAAGACAATGGTCGTGCCATTTTAAATGAACTGTCCTTATCCGGTCACCGTCTTCTAGAGCATACACTACGGTTACTCTAAGCAGATGTAATATAGCTTAAGCCACCGTAGCCAGAGGATTTAATATTTTCTGTCAAATGGGCAGAGAAATCTTATTCTGAAGGATGTAAAGAAAACTTGAAGAAAGATACTGAAAACTAAGTGGATGCTGATGGGAGAGAGAAGATGAATGGTTCACTTTGGTATAAGCCACAAAAACTCAAATGTGATTTCAAAAACAGGCAATTTACACTAAGCTCCAAGTATCACTGTTTGAAAAATAACGTATAAATTAGGAAGACATCAAACACAAACAATGTAAATGAATTTTAGAAGATGAGTCAAGACTTTAATGGGCACAGCAGGTATTTAGGGTCTAGTGACAAAGTAAGGAGGTAAGGTGGGGAAGCAGAGGTGACAGGTAGTTTGACACGTTACCATCACTGTTTTAAATGCATCAACACTGGACCACTACGCTGTTTTACAGTAACTTAAAATGAAGAAAGCATATTACTAGATAATAGATCACCAGCCCAAAGCCACCAGTTTATTAAAAAAGGGATTGAAGAGAGGGATTTAATTCCCCAAGGAAGGATTATTTTTGAAATTTAGTTGTGGAGGTCGAGATATTCCCACTGGGCTATGTGGTTGCTTATGTGAAATTCTCATTTTTACCAAATTATCCACCCCAAACCTGCTTCTCTTCATCAGTGTGTTGTATTCAGGAGCTTTTTCTAAATGGCCACATCACCAATGACAAAGCTCATTGAATAACCCAGAATCCTGCATCACGCAAATGTAGATTTATGTCCAAGCAAATTAATTTTACAGCCAACAAGAGGAATGATTATTTAAGTCCTGAGCCCAGAGGGTCCTGGCTGCTCAGGAGCCTGGTTTGCACAGCACCTGCTGTTTAATGACAAGCACACGACGGGGACCCATAGGTCCTCACACTGCATTTCTATAAATTCTTAGCCATTTCCACTGCTGATTGGGTCAATTTCAAAAGAGCCTATTGAACCCGAAACCATCATACTTAGTGGTCCATCTAAGTGGTTTCCCTCAGAAAGGATGCCATGTAGATTGAAGGAGTGAAACAACGTCATGCAATGAAGGGGGATGCTCTGCTTTGTGCCTATTTGTGATCCACCTGCTCTTTCAATAAAAAGGATATTACATTCAGTGTTTTTTTTCTTTTCCCTCCATCCTGATCCGCAAGAAACTATCTCAGGTTTTCCTTTAAAATAAGCACATGTGAATCAGAGTGAGCTATAGTTCATAAGCTATAGAAACTAATTAGAAAGATGTATGAATATATATCAAAAGGATTTTCAATCTTTTGAACTTCTTTTGAAGTTCCCTATGTGATGATAGTCTTATAAGACCCATGAGAGCAGAGACTGAACATCTTATGTACCGCTGTATACCAGAATTTATCACAATGCCTAGCACATAGTTGCCATTCAACAAGTATGTGCTAAATAATGAATGAACAGATAATCATACTTTATTAAAACTTCTATTCATCTAACACACATTAACTAATTTCTGGAAAATTTTAAACGTTGCTCTATATTGTTACATTTTTAAAATGCCAAATCAGTCTGTTTTACAGGTGAAAATTATTCAGTACATTACACAAATATTTATACTGTGATTTATTTTCAAATAAACTGAGCAAACTTTGCTATTGTTTATTGCCACTCAATTGATTCCAACTCATGGTGACTCCAAGTGTGTGGACTAGAACTGTTCCATGCTGCTTCTAAGGCTGGGATCTTTTGGAAGCAGACAGCCAGGCCTATCTTCCCAGGTGCTTCCGCATGGGCTTGAATTGCCAACTTTGTGACAAGTAGTTGATTACTTAACCACTCATGCCACTGAGAGCCTCTGAGCAAATTTGTCTCACCACGGAGACAGAAGCTAAGTGACAGTGCCCTTCCCTCAAAAAGACACAAAAGGAGAGCCAACCTCATTCACAAGAATCTTGTTAAGTGCAACAAGTGCAACCATATTTTGCGTGTGTGTGTGTGTTTTAAGTGTAGAGAATCCCAAGATGGCACAAATGGTCAATGTCCTTGGATGCTAACTAAAAGATGGGAGGTTCCAACCTACCTAGAGTTGCCTAGGAAGAAAAGTCTGGCCATCCACTTCTGAAAAATCAACACTGAAAAACCTGCAGGGCACAGTTCTACTCTGACCTACATGGGTTGCCTTGAGTTGGAGCAGGCTTTGCAGCAACTTTTTTTTTAATGGATATGTATGTCTATCTACAGAGGCCAACAAGCTGCAGAAAGTGGCTGCAGGGGAGGGAGCAGCCCCATAGGACTGCCTTCAAAATGACTCCTGAAGTCTGAGGAGCATTTGGTTGCTGGGGTTTTTTGAGCCTGTGACTCTTCAGTCATTTTTCATACTTCTATAGAATGAATTTTAGAGTGGCCAATGAGACAAATATGAACGAAGTCAAAACTGACAAAAATTAGGGATGACCAGAAATTGTTTGGAGACAGGAAGCATGGTCCATGGAGCCTTCACAACTTCTGAGGTGGTCTGTGGACTTTATGCTTACTTCATGTACTTGACTCTGACCTGCCCTTGCCCAAAGTCCCTATCAACAACACTTAAAAAAAAAAAACCCTCTTTCATGGAGCCTATCTGAAATAATGGCAACCTTCTGCCTGCAGAGCAGAACTTTACAGGACTCTCGAGGATGTGGGCTTTCAGAAGCAGACCACCAGGCATTTCTTCTGTGATACCGCTGAGTAGGTTTCAACTGCCAACATCTCAGTTAATAGTCAAGCACTTAACTGTACCACCCAAGACTCACTAAGGATAACTGTTGAGATTACAAATCTTTCTGGTAGTGGACAATGCCTCTACATTTCCCATTTCTGACTTTTACTCCAAGGAACCACAACTGGAAGGCTATGGGACTTTGGGACTGGGCAACGCTGGTGGTCAAAATGATCTCGCATTTTCCTTTTTTTCTGTCACTTTAGAGGCACAGATGTATAAAGCTGTAAATTTCAGTCACAGATACTGCAACTGTACTAGATCTTAGGATAGATGTCCTTCCTCCTCTTCCAGGGAAGCACCCTTGGTCCCCAGTCCACTGTGTCTGGGTGCCTCTGCTTCCTACCCCCACAGACCAGTCATTTACCGTTGGAACAGCCATTTCAAACTCTAATTTCCTACAGTTCTGTCCAAGATTATAAATTTTCCGGTGACAAAAACTGTATTTTGTTAGCCACTGAGGCTGACCATGGTGAAAAATCTGATACGTATAAACAAAGCTTCAACAGATCTCTCTCAGATGATGTATCTTTTTTATGACTGCTTGGCTTTAAGAGGTCCATTTCTCATAGTTTTAAAACTGTGCTCTCCCTGGTTATAAAGAGCAAATCTAAGAGGAGGAAAATGGGACTCAAATTAGGATGCTTTTTGGAATACTATCTATGAAGGAATTACTCTCTGAAGACAGTTTGTATTAACATAAATGAGTGGCTTTCTGCAGTTCTGTGTGAAGGGTACAGCTGGTTAGTAACCAGCACAAAAAAATCAATTGATTTTACCATTAGGTTTTTTGACTTTGTCTAACAGACAATTTCTGAACATCATAAAAGCCTTCTTAATTTGGCTCCATATTGTGTAACGCAGATGTCCTTGGTTACTAAACTGATTAGCAAGTGGTTTATATAATTCTAATGGTTGCCATAGTTAACGCAAAAAAAAAAAAAAAGTTGAATAAGGCTGCAAAGCAAGATTGTGCTGTGAAAGTATTGAGCATGACAAGAGGTCACAGTCAGAATGGGATCAGGTATGTAGCCAAGACCTTGCTGCAGCGATCCATTCTCAAAAAATACTGCTCCAAAAACTCAGTGGTGCCATACATTACAAAAAATAAATATTCCCAAGGAATAGAACAAAATTCAAACTCAAAATAAAAAGACCAGACTTACCAGCCTGATAGAGACCGAAGAAACACTGAGACTATGGCCCCCAGATACCTTTAGAGCTCAGCAGTGACGTCACTCCCAAGGTTTGCCTTTCCTCCAAAGATTAAACAGCCCCAAGAAATAAAATGAGACTAAAGGGACACACTGGCCCAGGGGCAAGGACTGGACGGCAGGACTGGACAGGAAAGTTGATAATGGAAAACCCAAGTGGAGGGAGAGTGTTGACATGTCATGTGGTTGTTAATCAATGTCAAAAATCAAGATGTCTACTAAGTGTCTGAACAGCAGCGAGTTTGTTCTGTAAACCTTCATTTGAAGTACAATTAAAAATAAATTAAAATATACAGAATCTTCCATTCAGTGGCTTCTTGAAAACATGGTGGAAGACAGGAGAGCAGCCAAAGGCAGTTCTCGGAGAGGCCTTAATCACCTGCAGTCTACATCTGCCATCGTTTTAGCTATTAGAATGCCAAGCATGGACAAAATAATCCCTATTACTACTTTGTACTGTGATCTTTCTTGGAGAGGTCAGTAAAAGATGTAATAATGTCCATTAAAGACCTTATAATCCTTGTTCTACTTTTATCAACACAGTGTTTCTCTTAGCATGGTGGGCTCTATGTATTCAGGACATAATGCCCGTAGTGTACGCAAAAAGTCCTTGGAGGGATCCTTCACTTAGGAATCAACAGCAAAATTATTTTTTCACAAACGAAAAGTCAGTGATGATGTCCTTGAATAGACAAAGGGATAAACCAACTGTGGTACAGACCCACAACGAAGTTTTAGTAAGCAATTACAAAAAATGAGCTATGAAGCCAACAAAAGATATAGAGGAAGCATAAACGCATATGGCTAAGTACAAGAAGCCAGTCTGAAAAGCTATATATTGTATGATTCCTAATTCCAACTACATGATGTTCTGGTGAAAAAAAGCTACAGAGAAAATAAAATGATCAGTGGTTGCTAAACAACAAACTCATTGCTGTTGAGTCAGTTCTGACTCATAGCAACCCAACAGAATACAGTAGAACTGTCCATAGAGTTTCCAAGGAGTGGCTGGTGGATCTGAACTGCCAAACTTTCAGTTAGTAGTTGTTCTCAACCCCTATACCACTAGGGTTTCAACAGGAGAAAAGAGGGATAAAGAGGTGAGACACAGGTTTATGAAACGATTCTGGATTATACTGTAATGGTGGACACATGACACTAAGCACTTGCTAAAACTGTGCAACATAAAAAGTGAACCCTAAACTCTGAACTTTAGTTAATAATAATGTATCAGTATTACATCACAGGAATGCAAAACATTAATAAGTGAAACCGTGTGCACTGGTGACAGGGAGTAGGTGGGGAAATTCTCCACTTTCTGTGACTTTAAAACTGCTCTAAAAAGTGTAGTATATCTGAAGAACAATTTATTATGGGAAATAAGTCATCAGAACTGATCAAACTCAGTAAACTGTTTTACTGTTTTTGTTTTAAAAGGCAAACACTGCAAGAAAAGACCTTTCAGCACTGGGCAAGTTTTCTTTGCTGTACTAATCAGAGTTTGTCATTTGTGTTGATTTTTGTGATATTTTGACTAATGTCTGTTTCCCCTATTTGACCATAAGCTCCACAGCAGCAAATCTGAGAGCAAATCTATAGCCACCGTTTTTGTTCAACACCGTATGCCCTGTGCATAACATGGTTTGCAGCATAGTAGAGCCTCAAATATTTGTTGATGAAGAAAAGGAAAACAGAGAAGAAAAGAAAAGGGGAGGGGAAGAGCAGCAACAGAGAAGGAAAGAAGGTGCTGCAAATAGAAAATGCTGTTTAATGGTTTGGCATTAAAATAGTTTGCTTAATTTCTATCATGCAAATAGTTTGGACCAGCGAAACACAAACATCTTGCATGTGCTATTTCTTCACACATCCACAGAGAGTGGCTAGTGTTGAAAAACACTAAGATAGGTCTTAAAATTTTATATCAACCATGTAATTGGACCCATCATGGGAGAAATTGGTTTTCTAAGCCTAAAAATTGGTGGGAATTTTATTATTTCTGAATTTGCAAACCAGCATTGAGTTGAAAAGCCCAGCTGTAAGAACTTATCAACTTCTCAGGCAAACTCTGGGTCTAAGTTGCTGATTTCTATACTTGATGGGAACATGCATGGGTGTGTAAGTGATGGAAACAGTAGAAACCAGGCTCATTTACAGGCTGTACACCTACCTGCAAGCGCTCAGCACGTCTGCCAGGGAACACATTTAGAAGCTGTTGTTTTGAGAGTTTACCAAGAGAGTTTACCAAGAGAAAATCAGGCTTAAAACATACATCATACTTTAAAGATACTAACTTTAACCCACACCATCTTTGAAACTGAAATTCCTCTAAATACCAAACATCTCCAAAGACCTCCCTGTAAGAACTAGTTTCCATTACAGAAGTACTCTTTCTATTAAAAAAATCCCAGAGAAGATAAGAAAATGAAATTCCACTGGAATATACTGGAAGAGCCTTTACTTTTGCCTTCTCTGCATCTTGGGGACCTTGGTTTTCTCATCTCCTTTTCTCACCCACCCATCCAACCGTTCCAGCTCCTCTGTCTACTGTGGCTGGATTGGGCCCTTGATTTCCTTGATTACCAGTTCAAATCTGGCAGTTCAAATCTGCCAGGCATTCCACGGAAATGCTAGGGGGCAGTCCTACTCTGTTCTATGAGGTTAGTATGAGTTGGAATCAACTCAGTGGCAGCAAGTTTTTTTTTTTTTCTTTTTTTTTTATTCTCCATGAGGAAACTCTGGTGGTACAGTGGTTAAGTGCTACATCTGCTAACTAAAAGGTCAGCAGTCCAAACCCACCAGGCACTCCTTGGAAACTCTATGAAGCAGTTCTACTCTGTTCTGTAGGGTCACTATGAGTCTGAATTGACTCAACAGCAGTGCGTATGATTTGGTTTATTCTCTATGAAGACAGTATTCCTGTGCTTGTCCAAGTGCCCTATATAGAACAAGTGTTCAAAGAATGTTTGATCAGGTGAATGATTTCTCCCTTCTCATGCAGAATTAGAATTGTACCTGTTTCCAACCAAATTAACTGCTGGGAGATTGAAACATTAAAAAAAAAGAACTGTGGTGGGGGCTATTCAATTGCATACAATAATCAAAATTCCTCAAACTGCATACATAAAACAGCGCAGTAAAGATTTGAACATACAAACATTATTGTTCTTGACCATTATATTCTAGTGTTCTAGAACTGGTAAATTGATTTTCTTCTTCGATGAAACATCGGTTTCCTTGACTCACTTTTATTCATCATGAGCCACAGCTGACTCTACAGTAACAAACACTCTCACCACCTATTTTTATTAGGGTTTTGGATTTTAAAACATTTATTTGTAAAATATTTAAAATTTATTATTCAAAAGATTAGTATTTTAGCATTTAAAAATTAGCTTTGCTATTAAAAATGAACTAAAAAATGTATAATATAAAAATGACATTCTTTAAAGTATTTCTCTTGAAATTAATGGAATAGTTTATTAATGGTTAAGACTGTGTTAGATGAAAGCACAAATTTGACTGGTGTCACAGAAAAATGTTTTTCTCTTTAAAATTTTAAAACAGTGCCACGAGAAGTTTCACATGCTTTCACAAGCAATGGCATTTGCTATTCTGAACCTCAGGCAAGTTCCAGCTCACTCTGAGGAAGCTGGTTGATACTGACTATTCTTCAAGGAAGATGGATGGGGGTAAAGCACAATCTGACGGTTAAGAAGCATGTATGCTGAGTTTCACCAATCCAGTTTATTGCTCTGTTTTATCAACCTTTCTGAAATTTATCTGTTCAGGTTTACTCGAGAAATCTAAAGTTTATGGGAAAAGACATACCTCTGCACTGTCACACCTTCATTAATATAGAGAGACAGAAGGTGACAAGGTTATACTGCTTTCTGGTGCCTCTTTTAATGAAAAATCATTAGTTCCTGTCTAGTTTCAGTCGTATTTATGTATCTGGTCAACCAAATGGTGCTTCTGGGGTAGTGCCTTAAGCAATGTAGTCTGTCTGCGTATCTACACTCATCCTTCCTTATACAGTCACTGGTGGAGACAAGAAGGAGACCAGGGCTCCTCCATCCTCATTTCACAGACAGAGTGACAGGAGTTAAGTGACTTGTGAAAGGTCACACAACCAGTCATTGCTCAGGACCAAAATAGAATCCGGGTTTGCTGACCTTCTTGCCTCCTGCTCAAATGATTCAAGGACAAGGGAAGTGACTCCTGAGCTACTGTAAAATAACACTCCAGGCTTTTGATTGTCTCATCCTTGAACAGGGTTCTCTGAGACATTTACCTGGTTTAATGCTTCTCTTGGGCGTATAAAAGAGATGCTGTTGAAGTGGAAGGCTAAGAATCCAAAAGTAACTAACTTTAGTTCCTCCACTTACTTAGTATAACTTTATGCAAAAATTTGAAAGCACTGTGCCTCAGTTTTCCTCTCTATAAAATGCGAACATTACCACTTAGTGACTATATTAATCTTTTAATGGAAATAACACTTAGGGGTTGGTAAGAGCTAGAACCAATTCAATGACAACTAACAGCAACTGAATATCTTTGAATACTGTCACTCAGAGGGTTGGAAATGGGAGTTGTAAATGTGGTTCCTGAGCCTGCCACTTCAGATGACAACAAAAATTAAGACATGATGACCTCCTGAAAACACAGCACTGCATCCTGGATTCAGATTGCAAAGAAGAGAGACGAAGTATAAATACACATTTAAATGGCAGTCACTTATCTTGCAACTGTGCAATGAGACCTCAGTATTGGCACTACTGAAATGTATCACCTCTAGCTCTACAAATCAGGCTTGACACAGGGCTTTATTTAATTCAGAGACATGCTTACACTTCTGCAAAACTGAAGGAAAAAAGTAGCTTTTAATTGCTATTTGTAGAGCATCTAAGACAATTAAATGCTTCTGATTACCCTTTTGTTTTTTAAAAACATAGAAGCAGAGAGTAAACATTTCCACATAGCGGTTAGAGAAAAATGCTTTTTGAGAGAGAATGCTTTGAATACATTCTGCCTTATAAAAAACGTATAAAAGGATCGCACAGAAAAGGGCTCTGAGGAGTGACATGGCCTATCATGTTGTGCGTGCATGAGTTAGCTCTTACAAGATCAGAACCAGAAGCCAAGGTGAATACTATTCAACTCAAGCCTGGCACTTTCAAAGTTCAGTATTGCATTGCTTGGGGTCAGTGGCAGAGTCACTAAAAGGTGCACTCTTTGGAAAGTCATAAATTTTAGAAATATTTGGGCCAATATGTTCTTTGACATCTAGAATGGAGACTCCATTGCTCAAGTTCAGTATGAACAGGGATTGTGTCATGATACCAACACATCTGTGGGTTTTGTTTTTATCATGAATATTAAACATCTAAAGGTTATATACAGCACAGCCTCAAGTTACATCCAGGTCTAGAAAAGTGGCCTCCACACTACCTGCAGAAAAATAGCAGGACAGCTGGAGCCACATGACATCAACAAGGCACCTTGAGGCATTCTCATTATCGGAGAAGCACCCATCTTTAACAATGTCAAACAGATTTCGACTTGGTACAGTGGTTATGTGCTACGTCTACTAACCAAAAAGTCAGCTGTTCAAATTTGCCAGGTGCTCCTTGGAAACTCTATGGGGCAGTTCTGCTCTGTCCTACAGGGACTCCATGGGTTGGAATCGGACTTGACACGAGCTGGTTTGGTTGTTTTTTGGTTTTTACATTTTCCACAACATTTTAACTTTTGTGTTGTCAATAGGATTTATATTGCGATACTCATTTGGCAAGTGAAGCAAGTGACTTAGAAAGGTGACTCTTTCAAGGTCACTCAGCTAGTCCATGTCAGAATCCAAAGTTGGGTCTTTGAAGTCCACACACCTGGAGTTGGAAAAAAATCTCTGAGTGGTCTTATAAAGAGAGAGAAATGATATAAAGGAGTAGAATAGGTCAGAGAGACTCTTGATCTCTGACTGTGGATTTGTAAATTGTTGTGTAGGGCTCCTTGGAGAAAGCACAGTATGGCAGTTTGAGCATGGATTCTGGACTCAGACCACGTGGTTTCAAATCTAAGGCCTGCCATCATTCTGGTATTATGTGTGATACTGGGTAGTGACTAACGGCTGTGTGTCTGAGCTTCCATATTAAAATGTGAGTGATAACAGAACCTACCTCATATGGCTGTGAAGTAAATAAAAGGAGTTAATATTTGTAAAACATTGAACAGTAATGTCTGCTATATAATATGTTGTAAAAGCGCTGACTGAATACTTTTTCAAATGGCCTAGACAATTTGCTGATAACCGTCTGCTGTAATTTTTAAATGTGTATCGCCTTACTGATATCTTGCTAAATATATCTTTTGATGAATCCTAACACTTTTCTTCACCACATAACCAACAGAAAGAGTAAGCACTCGGTTACTGTGTCTCTGCTCCCACTGATTTTAAAAAGTGAAGGAACCACACCACAACTCAGACATCTAGCCTGCTCTGCTCCCTTCATTAACCAGAGGAACTGTTCTCTCCACATCTGGGAAGACTGCGGACACAGTTAACCAAATAATTACATGGGTTGATCAAAAAAAAAAAAAGATAGACTTGATAAACCAAAGGGGTCCTCACCTGTAGCACTACAGCTTCGTGGCTGGATCCCAGCAGAGCTAATGGTCAGTTTTGGGTTAGCTGCCCAGACCCTGGGGCTTTACTCATATGCATGTATACAAGCTCAAACTTCTTGTCCAAGAAATCTCAATAGACACTTCAGAGGCCTCTCTGGCTCATAAAGCACAATAGGCTTCAAAAACTAATTCCAAGGATAAAGACTGAGAACATCAAACCCACTGCCATCAAGTATATTCTGGCTCATAGTACCCACACAGGACAGAAAAGAACTGTCCCACAGGATTTCCAAGGAATGACTGGGGGATTAGGACTGCTGACCTTTTGGTGAGCAATCAAGTCCTTAATGACTGTACCACCAGGGCTCCATTCTAAGGATAAACTGACTGCCAGAGTCAATCCCAACTCACAGCAACCCTATAGTACAGAGTAGAACTGGTTTTCCAAGGAACGGCTGGTGCATTCAAACTGCCAACCTTTCAGTTGGCAGCCAAACTCTTAACCACCAAACTAAGAGTGCTGAAAATGATCTACTTTGGGATCTGGTTACTCGCTGAGAGCTAACATCGCACATGGCTTGGCTTTTTAATCTTCTAAAGAATGATGTATGCAAGTCTGTGGTTTACAGCTCTTACAGACAAGCAACTCTTATGCATTAACTTACAGTACCGAATTAAAAGGATTTTTATCTTAGAAATTACCAATACTATCCCTCACAGGATTACAGCCATTTTAAAAATTATTTGCTATTCTCCTGCATTTACCATTTGGAAAGCCGAGATACACTAGCCCCATGCTGCTGCGATAAGGAAAGAGACTTTCATGCATCATGTTCATACACCAATTGCCAAAACACAGATGTCAGATGTATTTCAAAGGAAGGGAGAACAAAATGGGAAAAATCAATGGTTTTTCATTCCATGACAAGGTGAAGAGATGTACGTAACAGAGATTCCTATGAAAATTGTATTTTTAATACCACTGACAACTAGCAGCACCAAGGTGGGTTTTAACAGTGATGGCGAGTCACTGGAATCTGCCTGTATTTTCATCACACATCTCAGTATTGTGTTTCCAAGGTCTATTGTGTTGCAGCTCTGTCAAGTGTCAGCTATGACTTTTTGAGTAGCTTTGAGTAATGGGATCAGCTAATGTTCGTACAGGAAGAAATTCCCTATCATTCGCTTTTCTAAAAATACTGCTGCCTGCCACTGGAGCCAATCAACAGTGATGAATAGCTAAGGGACAAGTAGGTCTCTAAATTTACTTCGTATCTGACAGTCCTTCAGCAGATGTGGATAATGGACCCCTATAACTCACCAATGCAATCCCCTCCTACTACAAGCAAGCCTTTTCTTTACCACAGAGGAGAGGGCAAGGATTCTTAATGACCCATTGTGTTGTTCTTTCTACTTTTCAACAATTCAACAAAAATATGTTAAATGTCGATGGTAGGAGTGTCTAGGTAATTGCCAGGCTGGATATAAAAAGTTCAATAGGATACACATCCTTATAATTCATTAAAAATCCGTTAAGCATGCTGCTTAGGACTACGCCTGAATTAATTACCAATCAAAACAAAACTGAAAAAAACACAACTTGTGTGTATGTACACATCTCACTGCTTCAGCTCACTGACTTCCAGGTGGCTAATCTGTAGACTGGACAATGTGAAGGAAGCAGATCCCTACCTACAGAGCTACGCAAATTCAATTTTACTGTCTAGGTGGGTAATTTGGATTCAACCTTTCAAAAATTTATTTAGCTCCTACTATGCGCCAGAGGAAACTCTGGTGGCATAGCAGTATGGCTGCTAACAAAAGGTTGGCAGTTCAAATCCGCCAGAAGCTCCTTGGAAACTCTGTGGGGGCAGTTCTGCTCTGACCTATAGGGTCACTATGAGTAGAAATTGATTCCATGGCAATTTTTCTTTTAATGTGAAGGAAACTGTGTATTACATATTGTGAACGCAGTGTCAAAATGGACAGAATTATATATAGAATGTCAATTAGCTAATAAAATCAAGATCTTAAAAAAAACCAGATAATTTTGATATTTTGGATATATGTTTCAGCAGGTCAGAGCTCAAAATCATGTATACCAAATTTGTATATTTCACCAAAGGCATTTAGACAGAATCATAGCTTTTCCAAAATATAAACAAAATATCAAACCTTGTAAGGTTTTATAAGACCATGTGATATATTTACACTTCACAAGTCACAATAATTAAGGGATCTCCGCTAGTTCCCTATAACTAGTCAAAAAGAATTTATTTTTTTCAAAACCTATCACCATCATTCACTGACCCAACCCCACACAAAAAAGCAGTGTTAGATTGCACTGAGTCCTCCTGATTTATGACGCCACAAGAATATAGGTCAGTAGGAGTACAGCTGTTACTAAAGTTTACATAGTCATTAAGTGACTTTGGAAACAAATTCAAGCTAGGTGTTAATCAAAAGACTTGATACTGCCTTTCAATATGCTAAATTTTCTCAAACAAGCTACATATTTACTATTGGTTTTATTTGTTAATAACTCATCCATCTTTATTTTATCCTGACATTTAGCATAAGTACTCTGGTCTAACACCCAGGTAAACATTGAGAAATAAATATTTTAAGTGTTCAAAACATTTTTCAAGGCTGTTTTGATTTCTTAGCTTTCATTTATTGTTTTCTTCTCCGTGTGTTTTGAGTGCCATGCCCTTAAATGAGCTACTGCATCACACTTCTAAAGTTACACAGAAAAAGAAATACAAGGAAAGATAATCATCACAGGACAGAAACATTTCCCCCAACTGGACTTATTCTAAGATGGTTTTGCCCAATTATCATTTCAATTTAACAATCCATTATTCCTTCCACTGATTTTTTTTTTTTTTTATCAGAAACACTGGGGGCACAGTGGTTAAGCGCTACCTTTGCTAACCAAAAGATCAGCAGTTTAAATTTGCCAGGTGCTCCTTGGAAACTCTATGGGGCAGTTCTACTCTGTCCTACAGGGTCACTGTTAGTCAGAATTAACTCGACAGCAGTGGGTTTGGTTTTTTTGGTTTTATATTTTTAATCTAGAGGAGCTAGACACAAGAAATTATACTTGAAGACAGAAGCAAGCATACCTCCTGTCAGCCAAAGACTCTCTACAGTCTACCCAAAACACCAGAAACTAAAAAGAAATCAATAACGTGACGGTCCTGAAAAACGACATCTATCAAATCAAGAACCTTGTTCTGTGTCTCAAGTTCCCAGCTGGCTGCGTGGAGAGGACCAGCCGTGCCACCAACTCAGACATGTGGGAACATGCTGACCAGCTGGATGAGCTGGACCAAGACAGGCTGTCAGGTTAAATAAGCGATTCTCAGTAAGTCAGCTCCAGCCAGAACAACAGGCGAGGCTGCCCTTTCCGTAATGTGAAGGGTATCTGCTCCCATGTTTATCAAAAGATTCCCTTTTCCTACCACGCCTACCTTCACCACCTTACCTTCAGCACAGTTCTAATTAATGAGAAAAGTCCACGGAAATTTATCATTTCCTTTCTTCCACCATCTGATACATTTCTGTACTCCCTTAACAGCCAATTAGTGATGGCATTCAGGAGAATGAATATTATAATAACCACTCCCCTAATTCCCCATGCACCATCTAGTGGTGATGATAATTACATTAGCAGTAATGATGATGCTGATGATATCCTGAATGAATTTAAAACACCTAAAAGGATATTTTAACAAGGAGTAAATAGAATCTTGCTTTTCCTTTTAGATACATTTCCCAAGAAACAAAATAACTGTATTACCTGGGTAAGAATCACTATGGCCTATAGATTAGAATGCAAGTTAAAGTTGCTTACATTTTAAGATAAAAATATGATGATTTACTGAGGAATTAAAACTTGCCTTTCCCTGTCCACTGACTTTTTGAATACTGTAGTACAACTAAAAATGTTTTCTGTAGCAGAGGCACAAACTTTAGGCATGGGTTACACATATGGGGAGAAAAAAAAACAAAACAAAACAAGGCTGTCACTTATTAGGGCTCAGTTTGAAATCTCTCCTTTCATAAATTAATTTGTACTTGTCATATCTTTGTCTACAAACCTTTTTTTTTTTCTCTTTGGCTGCCCAACTTCTCTTGGTTCACAGATGTCTACAATAAAATTGATTATTACTGTCACTTGACTCTCAAGTAAACATTATTGCCCATAGGTGATAGCTATCTCAACTCCTAAAAGTTGTTTCTTTTTGACTTTTAGTGCCTCCTTTTGGAGGGAGAAGTAAATTTTAAAAATCTGTAGTGCATAAGCCTCTTCACGCTCTACCACACACACACACACACACAGACACACACACACACAGACACACACACAGACACACACACACGTCCTTGACTGGAACAAATGATTTGTGCTCAATAATTGTCAATGTTTAACGATTTCAGGAGAAAGCATTGATCAAGCAGCAACGGTACAGAAGGAAGACATCCAAGCTGCACTGAAGGCACTGGTGAAAAGCAAGCCTCCAGGAACTGACCAAATTCCAATTGAGATGTTTCAGCAAAGCAACCAAACAGATGTGTTGCTGGAAGTTCTCACTTGTCTAAGCCAAGAAATCTTGAAGACAGCTACCTGGCCAAATAATTGACAGAGACCCACATCCATACCCATTCCAAAGAAAGATGATCCAAATAGAATATGGAAATGGCTGAGTAATATTATTAATATCACATGTAAGTAAAATTTTGCTAAAGATAATTCAAAATGGTTATAGCAGTACTTTGACAGAACTGCCAGAAATTCAGGCCAGATTCAGAAGAGGACATGGAACACAGGATACCATTGCTGATATCAGATGGACCTTCACTGAAGGAAGAGAGTACCAGAAAGGTGCTTAACAGTAATTTATTGACTAGGCAAAGGAATTCAACTGTGTGTATCCTAGCTACTTATGGGTGACACAATGAAGAGTGAAATTTCCAGAACACTTAATTGTGCTAATGTGGAACCTGTACATAGACCAAGAGGCACTTGTTGGAACAGAACAAGGGGATTCTGCACAGTTTAAGGTCAAGAAAAGTGTGTGTCAGGGTGGTATCCTTTCATCACACCTATTCAGTTGGTATGATGAGCAAATGATCTGAGAGTGGACTATATGAAGAAGAACACGGCATTAGGATTGGGGGAAGACTCATTAACTACATCAACCTTGCTTACTGACAGCAAAGACGACCTGAAGTACTTACTGAGGAAAATCAAAGGCTATAGCCTTCAGCACGGATTACAGTACCTCAACAAAATGAAAACAAAAATTCTCACAACTGGATCAATACACAGAGAAAATACTGAAGCTGTCACGGATTTCATTTTACTTTTATTCACACTCATAGAAGCAGCAGTCAAGAAATCAAACAGCATACTAGCCAAGTGCCATCGAGTTGGATCCAACTCACGCACTGGGCAAATGTACTGCAAAAGATCTCTTTCAAGTGTTAAAGGCAAAGATGTCACCCTGAGAACTAAGGTAAGCCCGGCTCCAACCATGATATTTTCAAATGCCTCATATGCATGTGAAAGCTGGACAATGAATAAAGAAGACCAAGAAGAATATTATGTCTTTGAATTATGGTGCTGGTGAAGAATATTGAACATACCATGAACTGCCAAACAAATGAACAAATCTGTTCCAGAAAAAGTACAGCCAGATTACTCCTTAGAAGAAAGAATGGCCAAGACTTCATTTCACATACTTTGGACATGTTAGCAGAAGGAACTGGTTCCTGGAGAAGGACATCATGTTTGTGAAACAGAGAGCCATCCAAAAAGAGGATGACTCTCAATGAGACGGACTGATATAATGTTGCAAGGCTGGACTCGAGCATGAGGTTGGTGCAGGACTGGACGGTGTTTCATTCTGTTCTATATTGATCACCCAGTTGGAACCAACTCTATGGTACCTAACAACAACATGAGTGTAAGACATAAAATTTCATTACAGTTGTATTAGCATTTTTGTGATTCCTTATGATTTTTCATATGTTTATTAATCTTTACGTCTTCTGTTAAATGACTGTGAATGGCTTTGGACTAATCGTCCATCAAGTTGTCTATTTCTTATTAATTTATAGGCACATGCCACCTAACCTAATAACAGCAACTTAATGATCTCTATGGATGTTTTCTGGGTTACGCTTGTCTATTATGGTCAATTAGCAGGCTTCTCTTCTACTCTAAATACTTATTATAAGACAACCAAATTGATAAGATGTAATTTCCACTGCTTTATATGAGAAGTCTCTTTCCAAAGTACATTATTGTCTGAGGTATTGATTTGTTCTCAGATTGCTTATGGACACACTGAGTGTCAACGTATCCAACACAAAATCAAAGCATCTGTCTATACTACAGACATAGCACAGGAAGAGTCACAATTGCAATCATTTTTTTACCTATAACCTCTATGACATAAGGGCAAGTTGCTTAGTGAGAGACAGAATACTTTCATTGTAGACAGACGACCTTTCTGAATTCTCTCCAATTCATAACTGAGAACCCTTTTCCATTAAAGAAAGAAATATTCTTTATAACTGAAAATCACTTTCCTCTAGAACTCTGTTAAGTTTGGCTGGATTAAAAAAAAAAAAAAAAAAACTCTTAGTTTATGAGACAGATTTTATTGAATGTGGATCAAAGAAAAGCTAAACTTATTCCTATGAGTCATTTTTAATACACCAACAAACACAGTTTCTAAGGAACAAAAACATAAAAATATTGTAATCACTCTATGTAACTTTTTTTTTAAGTTTATCATTAGATGAGCTATCTAGATAAGCTGTTCATTTGTTTTATTGGGTCAATCTGTCCATTTTTGATATGAAAATTTAAAAAATAAGTAGAATACTCAGCTGGAAGATACAAGGTCTGGAAGGTCTTTGAACCCCTGAGTAAAAATTCACTCCATTAAAAAAAAGTACTACACATTATTATTTCATCAAAGGTTCTCAAATCACTTCCTAACAACAGCTCCCATTTCAGAGGCAGATTACAGAAAGCAAAAGTGTCTGAAGAGCTTGTCCTAACCAAATGTCACTCAGAGTAAAGCCAAGCTGATCATCTTCTCATCTATAACCCCTATCCCAAAACGCCTTGCTATAAATTCCTGTAGTCAGTTTTGAAAATAAGACTACAATAAAACATGCATTGTTTCGCTAGCATCTCTACGGTCTTGATCCTCATTAGTGATGGTCAAAGCTTCCAAGCTCCCAGCCATCAAACAGTGAGGTGGATATGGTTGAGACTGAAGTTCCTAAAACACAAGTCGAAACTGCAACTAGAAGAAACTCTCTTTGGCACATTTTATTCTGGCGTTCTAGAAGAAACAGCCAGGCCTTTGTCAGTGCATTGCTGAGAATGTAAGTGACCTCAGAGAACACCAATCAAGATTACACTAGCTCCCTTATTTCTTTCTCCACTCTCATCAAATGGAAAACAAAAAGTCACCAAAGCTTCCTCTTTTCCTCTAATGACCTAGGAACGTTAATTCTGATTAAAGTTCTTCCCTTTTTATCTCATTAATTAACACATTTGTAAATCTAGCATTGCTTAGAATAAGCACTCTTGTAGAAGCCTAGGCGAGGTTTGCTTCAGACTTGGTATAACATGAAGAAATGGGATTCTTATCAGCGGTACTAACTACTGAGTGTGGCTTCTTCTTAAAACATCTGTTGTTCCACACAAGGAGAAAGAGACAGAAAGAGAGAGAGACAGAGAGAGAAGAGAGAGAAGAGAGAAGGAGAGAAAGGTGATCATGTAGAGAATTACACATCCTTGCAACACATCTAGGGAAGAATAAAGTTTTAGATTAATTTTGGAGAGCCATATTAACATAGAAAGCATCAAGAGGCTCACTACACTGCCTTGATTTCCACCTGTTCCCTAGACTGGTATCAATAAATTCCTTTTTGTGTAGGAAAAAGAAAAAGGAAAGAGGGAGGGAGGGAGGGAGGAAGGAAGGAAGGAAAACAGGAAGTGAGCAGGGACACAGAAAAAGAAAACTCTAAAGCACCTACTTCTAACAGTTTAGGAAAATAACTAGGCTGAGCAGTAGACAAGGTGAAGGTTAAACAAGGTTAA
Organism: Heterohyrax brucei; assembly: GCA_028571685.1. Classification (NCBI taxonomy): domain Eukaryota; kingdom Metazoa; phylum Chordata; class Mammalia; order Hyracoidea; family Procaviidae; genus Heterohyrax; species Heterohyrax brucei. The sequence continues at coordinate 49,038,825 of CM053142.1, forward strand.
AAAGAAGCCACCAGAAACGCACAGAAACTGTGACTGGCAGGAATAGAATGTAAGGCTGAAAAACCATGTGCTCTGAACTTGGAAAGAAAAAGAGGCAACCTAGGGCAATTCAAAGAGTCCTAGGCTGCCTATAGAGGAGATCTGGGTTACAAAGGGAGTTCTGCCACTAGTATGTGACTCTGAACACTTCTGTATCTTTCTAAACTTCAGATGCTTCATCTGGAAATGAGGGTATGAAGTAGATGACACTCGAAAGGTCCACTCATCTTTAAAATTCTAGTTACAGAAGTCCTCCAACCTATTCATTCACTGCATGACTTCTTGGAGATTCCTGGCATCACTACTTTCTCGGAGGCATTTACCTAGGAAATCCTGCTTGCTTTTCCAGCAAAGAAATTGAGGCACTTAAACAGACTGTGGACTGACGGCAACTTGCTTTATGATAAAGGTAGCAACATAAAATAGTGGGAAATATGTGGTATATTTAGAAGATAGTACTGTAGAGCCTAGCTCATTATTTAGAGAATACAATGGATCCATATACCATAAAAAGGAAATTTCTCCAAATATGTTATAGCTCCAGATATGATCATCTCAAAAGTAGTTGCTGGGAAATATCCTTAACTGCTTGGGATGAAGGATTTGTAAATATGATTTGTTTAAAGGATACAGTAATACATTTGCCTATAGCATGCTGGTGGCACAGGTTAAGAGCCGGGCAGCTAACCAAAAGGTCAGTAGTTCAAAACCACCAGCTGCTCTTTGGAAACCTCATGGGGCAGTTCTACTTTGTTCTAACAGGGTTGCTACGAGTCCTCAATGACTAAATGGCCATTTTTTTTTAATAGCAATAAGGATGTTATAGACAAAAGTGGCAAGGAAAATTATTTGCCATATTTAAAAAAAAAAAAAGAAAAGAAAAGTTAAAATCTGACTTTACAAGGAATCAGCAAAATAAAGGAAAAGAAAAAACAATAGAAAAATGAGCGTTAACATGAACAGGTAATTCAAAGCTGAAAAAACTCAAATGGCTAAGAAGTACACAAAGGGAAACTCAATCTCACGAGCAATCACAGAAACGCAAATTAAAATGTCAATGACATACCTATCAGATTAGGACTCCAGAGTCAAAGTCGAGTGATGCTACATGGAGATTTCCAAACACAGAAAACACTCTTCACAGCTGTTCGAAGTGTGAACTGGTACAGTCATTCTAAAGAGCAACAATGTGTTGTACTTAATTAAACTGTGCTCATAGTCTATGCTCTGAGAATAAGACACAGAGAACTCTTCCACACATCCATATGAGGATATAAACACTGATCACAGTACTCTGTAAAACATCCAGGAGTTGGAGGCACCTTAGGGTGGTAATTACTAGGGCAATGAATAAGTAAAATGTGGATGATTATCTGATAGGATATCATGCAGCATCAGAACCAAAAAACAAGATGTATACCCAACCACATAAGCAGCTCTAAAAAAATAGCACTAAAAAAAGAAAAGAATCCATAATATAGCTTTCGTCTATTATAAATTTCATCATGTAGATTATATACTTTTCAAGGACACATACCTAAAGAATCATTGAATGCATTACAGAGGTCACCAGGAGCAAGAATGACAATGGGACGAGGGCTGATGGGGAAACAATAAAAGGACAGGAGTCTTGGACTAAGAACAACAGTGTGCCATGAATTGAGGAATGATTAGTTCAACGGCTTGACAGCACTTGGCTTTGGCTGTGTACCTAAAGGAGGAAAGAGAGAGGAAGGAGAACACAGGAAAAGGAAGGAGGAGAAAGGAACACCGACAGGAGAGTTGTGTTGCAAGCAAATTTTAAAACTGAAAAATAGGGACAGAATCAAGGGTTAAGAATCCAAGACACTAGACTAAAAGACTTTAAAAAAGGATACATGAGGAAGTGAGATATCTTAACATCTAGAAATACATGTTTGATTAAAATACTGCATGACATTCAGTCAATAAGTATTTATCAAATTTCTCAGATTATAGTAGTTCAGTATTCACACTAAAACTAATCATAATATGAGTATGTTTAGATTCTTACAGTCTTCTGATAGGCCCTGAGCTATCAAATTCACAAGACTAGACTCCAAAGAATGAAGAATGGTAGATGGGAGAAGATTTCTGAAAACTTAGAAGAAGTCTGTGTGTGTGTCTGAATCAACTTTCCACGTTTTACAAGCAGCATGATGCCTGCAGTACTTTTCTTTAGAGTGAACCAGGCACAAATTGAAAAGCCTCATTTCAAGAAGGAAGGTCACATGACTTCAAAAGTATGAGCAGCAAAAGATAAAACAGATGAATGGGACCACCTAAAAATTATTTTATTCATCAAAGAACTTGACCAAAAGAAATGCAAAGACAACCTACAAATTGGGGGAAAATTTCAGGAAACCATGTCACTGGTAAGGGTCTAATACTTAGAATATATAAAGAACTTCTACAACCTAATTACAAAAAGCCAACCCAATCAAAAAAATGGCCAAAAGGCTTGAATAGACATTTCACCAAAGAAGACATTCAAATGACCAACAAGCACATGAAAAGATGCTCAATTTCAATATCCATTAGGGCAATGGAGATCAAAACAACAGTGAAATACCACCTCACCTGTAGAATGGCAATAACCCAAACAAAACCAACCAATTGAACATAAACAAAAACGGACAAGTGTTGGGAAGGCTGTGGAGAAACTGGAACCCTCATTCACTTCTGGTGGCATGGTAAAATGGTATTGCCACTGTGGAAAACAGTTTGGCAGCTCCTTAGAAAGATGAACATAAAGCAATCCTATGACCCAGCAATTTTAACCCTAGGTAATATACAGAAGTAGTGAAGGCAGAAATGCAAATAGAAACCTGTACACTGCTGTTCACTGCAGCTCTTTTCACAACAGTCAAAAGGTAGAAACAACTGGAGTATCAACAACAGATAAATGGATAAACAAAACATGGCATTTATACAGAACAGAGTATTAAGCAGATACAAAGAAATGGAGTTCTAATGTATGCGTCAACATGAATGAACCCTGCTGTGGAAAACAAGTCAAAAGGACAAATAATGGTGACTCACTTATATGAAACAGGCAAATATAGAGAAAAAGATTTTCACTGTTACCACGTGTGGAAAAGGCAGACTTTTATTAGACGGCATTGACTTTATATTAATGGTGGTAGAATAACTCAGTAAAAAATAGCAAAAATGGTTGTACACCTTGAAGATTATAATTGATGTCACTGAATTATACATGCAAGATTGTTCAGCTGGTGTATGTTTTTTTCTGTGTATTTTGACAATGAAAATTTTAAAAATTACATATAAAAAAAGACAAAGGTTGCAAACTGGTGGACCATTGGTTAAATCTAGCTTATGTAATGTTCATAAACATCACATTAGTCACCAAAATTTCATTTTCACATAAAATCTAGATTCCTAATATTCTTGGAAAACTGGGAAACATCTGACACACAAGGCCCACAGGAATTTTGCTTGTTACTTTCCTATAGGAGCTTCATGCCCTCTGATTTGCTGTATCTCCCACCTAGGACATCCCCTACCACCAACTGTATTGCCTGCCAGGTCTTTATGGACACTCAACGTGGCAGTTCTGCTGCTGCTTCCAGTCACTCATTTCCAGGAGGGAACTGCTTCTCATGTAGCTTCCTGAGCCACAAAGGATGCTGGGAGTTGTGGCAGAACACAACACTAAATAAAAATTACGAAAGTCTTAGTGTAAACCAGGCATAGGCCCAATTCAAGTGAGACATCTGAAAGGGTTTTATTCCTCTCAAATCCACCAGAACTAGCAGGGGGATAATGTGGCAGGGAAATGAAAGTATTTCAGTTCTCCTGTGTTAGAGAGATATTCAACCATATGAAGTTCCTCAACAACAGTTTTGAAGGAAGATTTAGAGAATAAGCCTGAATTGAGAAGAAGACTGCACACTGGATAATTGCTATCCCCAAGGACTAACATCCACTTGAAATATCTTGTTTTGTATGTAAATGTAACTGCAACAGCAACTCTTGTTCCCTTCCTCAAAGATTACTTCTTTCCATCAAGATGACAAAATACAAGTAATGATTGTTTGTTCCATGGAATATTCATTACATAATTTGTAATAATGTTCTTATCCTTGCTTAAAACATCTACTTCAAATGCTCTGAAAATTCCACCCTAGAGCATGATGGATCCTTTCCCCTATTCTATAGTCCTACAGCAATGAACATATTTTTTCTAAGATTACTACTAAATGCCATGACTGTTGATGACTAAGTTCTGGAAATCACATTGTTTGGGGCTTCAATCTGCCATTGAAGCAACTAGTACTTTCTCAAAATTACCAGAGTACATCTGATAGGGCATATCTATGGGCATGACAGAGACCTTAGCTCAATTATTCAACATAAGAAGCCCTGGTACTCAGTAAAGGATCCCTGGTGGCATAGCTGTTAAACATTTGGCTACTAAGCAAAAGATTGGTAGTTCTAACTCCCCAGTTGCTCAACGGGAGAAAGATGTGTCAGTCTATAAAGATTTGTAGCTTTGGAAAGTCTATGAGGCACTTCTACTTGGACCTACAAGGGTTACCATGAGTCAGAATTGACTGGAGGGTAATAGGTCAGTATCCAACGTTATATCAAGATAACGAAGGCAATAATTGCCTAAGCTTTGAAGATTTTTTTTTCCATTAAAAAGAATCTGCAAGCGAACACCAAACATAGTATTTTGTCAGGTAATGATATGATAAGTGCTATGAAGAAATTTACAAAGCAGAAGGAGCTAGAGAGTGAATGAGGTATAATATTAAAGACAGCAATCAAGGAAGACCTCTTTGAAGAGGTAACTCCAGAAGTGAAACTGAAATCAAGTGAAGGGTCCCTGCAAGCAAGGTGGAAAGAGGATTTTAGGTAGAGGGAGGAGAAAGTACCAAAGGTGAGAGATGTGCTCTGGATGTTTTGCAAACAGCAAGAAAGCCCGTGTACTACAGGTGAATGAGGTGGACAGTGATTTAACCCACTTTAACTATATGAGATGAAACAGACATTTAGAGTAGGCTGGATGAAGAAGAAAATGAATTAGTTCATGGACAGCCAGTGGTATGCAGAACCCAAAAGGAAAGTCATGTGGTGACTTTAGTGGGCAGCTGAAAAACAACTAGATGTCACCAGAGTCAGGAGCTCCAGACATCTTTCACAGTCACCAGTGTTCCGGAGGTAAATAAAGTCATGGGAGCGGCTGACATCTTGAAGAGACAATGGCAGCAGCACCTAATACTTCTTACTATGCCCTAGCAAGCCTTCCATGGTTTTACAAACACAAAATCTCATTTAGTCTTTACGAGATTGCTCTGAGATAGGCGCTTACTTATTCTATTTTAACGATGAAGAAACTGCATGGCAAATCCAGAATCAAACCCAGATCAGCTGGCTCTAGAACCTAGGATCTTAATAACTGCCGTAACTTATGAAATGGACAGTAGCTATATTTTTCCAACAGAAATTAGGGGATGTCTTGATTAACATGGAATTAAGAACAATTTCATTTGCCATCATGAAACACAAGTGGATACATACTTGGATCCCTGTTGTAATTTTGCTTATCATGAAATCACAGAATTAGAAAAGAAGATGCTTGGTCCAACCATGACATCTCAACAGAACCCAGGTTTCAATTCTTGGCAGATCTTCAAAGAAGGTGACCACACAAGTGTAACTGGCAGTCTACTCCAGTATCTCACTTCCCAGAGCCTTTGCCAAGCTATGTTACACACATATAATTATCCATGGATGTTGACGTTGTTTTCTCAGAAGATCCTCATACTTATCAAGTCTACAGAATGTTACTGGAAAATAAACTGTACTTTGCTTTTAATGATTTTTTTTTCCTTGATGACTTCAGTGGATTGTTTTCTTAACTCATGAGTATTTATCACTCACTATCCCTGGCAGATCTTAAATTCACTAGGTAAGTCTCATCAAAATATTTTGTATATAGTTCTCTAAAAGCTGGAATTTAGATTTTTTGTTTTAATTTGGAGATTATAGCATTTGATCATTTTAAAGAGGATTATAATCTTTTACAGCACATGGGAAATGAATCAAACTACTGGAAAGACTAGAAAAATAACAAGTAAAAACAATCATCACCCTTCAAATATAAGGAATTTTTTGACTTTATGTAATTCACGGCATGTGAAATCTGGTTTGATACGAGCAGCAGGCAAGTTCCTCTATGCTCAGCAGCAGTGATAATCGGATCAATGCTAGAAACCAAATATCACCAGTGAGAGGGTGGTGTCAGTCTACATTTAACTAAACATTTCTGATGTTTTGAATAAAAATAGGACCACTGATCATAAATATTATAACCCAAATTTCTCACATTTCTGAAATGATCCAATTTTAGGCTTCTTAAATTCCACTCTTCCAAGTATTGAAAATACCATTGTGGCCTTCCTATTAGTGGCACAAATGGTTCAATGTTTAGTTGCTAACCAAAAGGATGGTCACTGGAGTCCACCCACAGGCTCCTCAGGAGAAAGGCCTGGCAACCTACTTGTGAAAGGTTCTAGCTTCAGAAGCTTTGTGGAACCCACCTCTACCATGACACACACAGGGTGGCCGTGACATGATTCTAACTCAGCAGCAGTGACTGGTTTTTCACATTTTTATACTAGGAACTAATAACAAACTTTTTGTTGTAATTTTTACACTAATAACTAATATACTAATAACATCACTTATACTAATAACATATCTTAGAATAGTTTTCAAGCTTTGAGACTACCAAACTGCATGTGTATGTGAATTTGCTCACTTATCATTTATTTAATATTTATTGGGCTTCTATTAAGAACCAGCAACTGAACAAACAATCTAGAAGAGAAGACAAACACCACCACCAGCAGCACATCCAAACAAGTGCCAGGCACAATGCTTAATTTAATACGCCCAACACTTAATGTAGCTGTCTCAGGTAATTACAACCACTCTTTGAAGAAAGGTACTATTATAGTCCTCAAAGAAGAGAAGGAAGTTCAGAGGCGTCACATAACTTGAGCTTCACCGTTAAGTTTATGGTGAAATCAGGTTTCAAATCCAGGTTTTTCTGCCTCTACAGCCTGTGCCTTTTAATCAACACCACACTATAAGCCTTCTATAAAATGTTAATAAAAATGTACCAGAGATGCACTCAGTATTAAACAAACATACACAAGTGTATAAACTGGGAATAGCAATGGAAATAGAAAAAAAGGAGAACTTAGCAGTAAATGCCGAGGAAGCCATCAGGACAGAAACCGTATCTGAGTTCAACTTTGAACAATGACTACAAGCTCAAAGATAGGCGGCTAGTTGCCGGCTGGCTGTCACAAACATGGTTTTTCAAATACTGATAAACAATTTTGTATAGCTAGCGTCAAGAATGTTAGGAAAAAGCGGCTGATAAGAGGTTGGAAAAGGCAAGTTGAAGCTACATTTTGAGATACCCTTAAGCTATGCTAAGAAGTTGGAACTTCAAACTGTAGGAAAGGAGGAGGTACTGGAGAATTTTAAATAGGGAATAACATGATGGAATTTGAGTTTTGAAAAAAATCAGTGACTTTATTGTAGATGCAGGAAGGTTAGTTAAAGGGGTTATGGGAATTGTGCAAGGGAATGACGGTCTGTTCATGCAGGATGAAGAGAAGGAGGCAATTTTTAAAAGTATTATTTAAGAAGTAAAAACCAACAAGGTTTTATGGCCATGGGTAGCGATGGAGAGAAGACAGTTAGGCATGATTCCGATACACTGGCTGGGTGATTTTTCTAAGACTTCCGTGAAGATACAAATTTGGAGGGGAAAGTTACAGTTACTTCTATTGTACGCTGAATTTGTCTGCCTACAGGGACTATGGATTTTCAGGGCACTAACGTGATCAGCTGCTAACAGAAAGGTTGGAGTCCAGCCAGAAGCAAATAGAAAGACAGGCCTGGTGATTTCCTTCTGAAAGCTCAGTCATTAAAAACTCTATGGAGTCTAGTTTTACCCTGACATGCATTAGGCCGCAACAAGTCACAGGTGACTCAAGAACAACTAGCAATGAAACATGGAGATTTCCAATAGGAAGCTACTAGAATTCAAGAAAAAAGTAGGAGCTTGAGATACAGATTTGAAGTCACTGTTATACGGCCAGTGTCTATTGCCTCCGGAAAGGGTTAATTTGGTAATAGGGAAAGAACAGGGCCAGAGTTCTGGGGATGGAGAACACACCTCCCACAAATGTGATGCGCAATGGTCTACTTTTGATGTCAAAGCAGAGGCCAATTTTGAATGCATACAGTTTGAAATGTGGTATAAAACAAGTCTCAGGGGCTACAGCAAGGTTTAACTCACTAAAGGGATTAATAGTATATGCATTTGCTCTATCTTGAGCTCTGGCAGAAACTGTTTACGTAGCGAAATTAAAGTTACCTCATGAACCATAAACTGTTTAAATACTTAATTTTTTTTTCTTACTTCCCCCCCCCCAAAAACCTAGTTCACACCTTTTCCTTTCAATCTATTATTTTATAATTGGCATATTGAAGAGTATATTTTGAAATCCACTGAAGGTCTAGTTTTGTCACGGAGTGGAAAGCTTAAGTAATCAGTGATTGCTGTTTTTAGGAATATATTTCTGCTTTGGCAATGGATTCACTGAATTAAAGGATGATCTCATAATGAATATCAACCTAAGAACTCCCAACTTCTGCACAGTAAAGAAAACTGTCAAGGGCTACTCTCTCAACTGGATTAATCTGCCACAGTAGCTCTATCAAGTGTTCTACCATTATAATTAGGGCCCAGCTGCTTCCATGTAAAAAAAAAAAAAATTAAAATACATTTATTAAATGTGGACGATAACTTTAGTATGAGAGTTTGATGGTTTCCTCCCCAGGAAACTGCTTTAAAGCAGGATACCTCAGCAATAATGGTATTTCCCTGTCATTATCCAAATTATCAACAAAAGTGAAGATCATTATAATTCCATATAAGTTAGAAAGAATGGAGCAGTAAACCAGATACATTTCCCACAGGATGATATTAAAGCAAAATTATTCCAGGCAAGGGAGAAATGATGCTTGGAATGTAGAGGTTGGAAGTTTTTCTGTTGTGTCACAGTGGTAAAAATGTACCAGTTAGCCAGTCAGAAAGGGTGACTCTTTGTTGTTTAGAAAGCATGGTTGATTTTCTACATAGAAGTTTAGATTTATGGTACCTAATATCACCAACATCTGATGATACCTGAGCAGTGGGGAAACGATACATTTACCTAGGTTGTCAGTTTATTGGACCTTGAAATGTTCTCTTGTCTTAGCGTCTATGACATAATGCTGTCCTGATATCCATTCCACTTTTTGGGCTACTCCTTCTTTATCTCTTGGGTTGCCTCTTTCTGCTTGATGAATCTTTACGCAATCTCATTTACATCCATGACTGAAGTTGCCCCTATATGCATACACGAACCAAAATCCAAACACATTGCCATTAGGTCCATTTTGACTCATGGTGACACCCTGTGTTATCTAGCAGAACAGTTCCATATCATTTTCTTGACTGCAGTCTTAGTGGAAACAGATGGCCAGTTCTTTCTAAGGTGTGTGTTCAAACCATCAATGCTGCACGCAATAGTTGAGCACAAACTGTACCATCCAGGGGCCTATATGAATAATAAAAAGTCACGACTCACATCAACCCAGTCCTCTTCCATGAACTCCAGATCTGTACAATTAATCACCAGCTTAACATGTACACTTAAATTCCTTAAGAATACCACAACTCAGCCTATGTATCAAAAATCTAACTCCTGACCTTTCCCCTTCAAGCCTGGTTCTGCTTTCCCCTACCCTTGCCTCTACCCACCAACTGGCTCCCTCACTGGCTAGCATAGCCATGTACTTGAAAGCACAAGACAGAAACCCAAGAGCCATTCTTTATGCGCCCATGTCTCAACCTCCACATCCAATCCATCACCATGTCTCTTAATTGCCCCATCTCAATCTCTCTCTAATGCCCAATTAAAACAAACGTAGGATTCAGAAACACAGTATTTTAGAAACAATCATCAAGTCTAAAAGCTTAACTAGATAGCACCAAAGGTATTCGTGGAATAACTGCCTCTTTGCCTGGTGTTTCAACATTTCTCCATCTGCATCCTAATGTGGATTTTGTTTCATAGGATAAAACCTTCCAAGTCACAGGCCTTACAGAAGAAAACCAGACAGCTGGTAGATGAGGCCTCTCATTACAACAAGCACAGAAGTAGAGTAAGTTAGCTTTTCCTATGTTCCCCAAGGTACCCGCTCACTAGGTTTGAGCACTACATGAGTGCTAGTAAATTTTCTTCCTTGCTTAAAAGGTGTTTCATGTTATAAAATGCTATGAAATGTCTGGACAGGAAATACCTGGTTACACCTATACTTACGTTTAATGTTTAAATAGTCTGTGTGCTTTGGGAAGGAGATGAACATTAGAGTGAAGATTACAGGACACGTTGGGAGTCACTTTTTCTTCAAAACATGAGAGTGAATTTCATGGCTATATGAAATTTTGGCTATATGAAAGTTTCCATTTCCATTTCCTAAAGAGCACAATCTACTTTCTATTCACCAGGAACCCCCATCTGGCCTTGTTCTACATTCCAGAAATTCAGTGTCACACATGAATAACAAACTCACTGTGGTCCATTCCAACTCACAGCAACCCCATAGGTCAGAGGAGAACTGCTCCAGAGTTTCCAAGGAGCACCTGATCGATTCAAACAATCTTCTAGTTACCAATCTTGGCACTTAACCACTATGCCCTCAGGGTTTCCTTATGATTTTCATGGAATGCAAGTGGAAGGACAAGATTTTCTACTTTGCATCACTATGCTGATTACTAACAGCATCAACTAGTAGACTGTGGATGACTAAGCCTTTAAAAATATAAACTGTACTTTTTCAAAAGAGCAGAGAATTCTTAATAATAGCAATAACCATGTAATACATAAGTTCAGAATTCTATGATTAAAAATTATAGCAATCTTTACCAGTGTTATCCAATCTTCCATACCTATAAACAAATACTAATAGCAAGAAAAAAAAAAAAAAAAAACCTCTATGCTGCTTGAACAATAACACGTGATGGATGGAACTGATTTTATCGACTTGTTCACGTCAAAAGTGATGAACTGGCAAATGTTGCATTCTTTATACTGTTATGACAATAAAATATTTAAAAAATGGCAGCAACCTAGCACTTTGTAAAAAAAAGAATCTGACATTTAAACACTAGTGAATGGGAATAAGTTATTCTACAAAAAAAAGAGTCAAATTTATGTAAACATAAGAGCATGGCTATATGTTAAGTCAAAAAATAATTTTAGCCGTTGTCATGGAATGAATTGTCTCCCCCAAAGAACTTGCGCAGCAGTTGGCTCAGCCATGATGGCCAGTACTGCGTGATGTCCCTAAAGGCTGTGAATCGCTTCTCCATGATGTGAATGAGGGAAGATGGTTGCGGTCGGGTGGTGAGACAAGATTCAGAGTGTAAAACCGTACTGTGCCTTGGGGCAATCTCTGGGCTAGAAAAGAAAGGGAAGAAAGCAGAGAGTCAGGGACCTCATGCCATCAGGAAAGAAATAGCACCAGGAGCAGACCGCGTCCAGGGGAAGACTGGCAACAAGGACCTCACTCAAGAGTCAACAGAGAAAGCCTTCTCCTGGAAGAGGTGCCCTGTTTTCAGGCTTTTAGCCTACTTTTCAGTGATAAAATAAATTTCTCTGCGTTAACACCATTCACTTGTTACAGCAGCACTAAATGACTAAAGTGGAGGCACACAAGCAACAGTGACTACAGATGTTCAGTAAAATGTTACTGACTAGCTGGCATTAATTTGATCCTTACTAACCAATGCAGTCTCATTCTGTAATGACTTGACTGAAGCACAGCTGCGGAAGTGCAACATCCAGCCCCAAGTGACTTTCTGTGACAGGGTCAGTGGCAGGAAGGGTTACCTCCCAGCCACAACCCAGAGATGAGATCATCCTAAAGACAATCTAGGAAGGCCCTGATTATCCCGACTCTAGAGGCTGATTTATAGAAGGCTGAACATAGTATTAGAAAATCTCACAGAAACTCAAGTATCCTGTGTGATCATTAACCAAAGCAGACAAGGAAGGAAATCTGGAATTATAAGCCCATGCACTTGTCCTCTTTTTAGACCTTCTCTGAAACGTATCTCATATGCAGAAACCTAGTGAAAAACCAGTGAACAAGAAAAGAAACAAGTAAAAATCAACCCCACAATAATTTTAAATGAGAAATAAAATCCGAAGGGAAACTGTGCCAGAATTTATCAAAAAGCAGATTTTTCCCCTTCAAACATGTTATTAAAAAATATGAATGTTTTTGTGACTTATTGCCAAGTATATTTTATAAGCTCTCTGCTACTCAGATGTACCACACTGTGCAACGTGATGGATGGGGGCTATTAATCATTTTTACAGAAGAGCAGAACAGCACATGCGACACAATGGTATTAAAAAAGGTGAAAGTATTCTAAGAGTACATTCACTTCCTCATAAAGTGACATTTCACATATGCCTGGTCTTTCAAATGATTTCTCCTAACTCATATATACTACAGGTGTTGAAAGTCAGGATGGCTTGAAGCAAGGTGCTGTCACGTTGCCCCAGGACAGTCCTAATTCTCTGGTCAAATTTCCATTTGAAATCATCTGTGGGTTTTTTTAATAGTGCCAGCTTATTTGCATTTCGGTCAGTTATCTGAATTTTAAACCAAACACAGTTTTAAATAATCTCTTCCTGGACTATATTCAAATTGAGGGGATACAGGAGGTGTGGGAAGCTTGTCTGCTTTCATGCTCTGGCCAACTGCCCAGGTAGTATTATCACCCTGTGCAGAGCCAAGCCTCACTCAAATCACTGTCCACTAGTTTATAGAAACTGCCCTCACAGATAAAGTGCAAAAAAGCCCCCATCTACAGAAAGAGCAGATATACTATTTTGAGTGTGGCCTTTATGATTTTTCTAGAGACAACAGTGAACTCATTAAACATGTCTGGATTATCAGGCATTATGTGTTGCCGTAAATAGAAAAAAATGAGAGTCAGTTATAATGCTCTTTTCTAAAAGGAGAGATGATTTCTGTATTCACTATTTCCTTTTTAGTACTCTTGTTTGTCTGCATTTTTTCCCCCTCCTCTCTCTCTCATCCAAGTCCCTCTTCTGTTTGTTCTCATTTGAGGCTAAAGAATCTTTTTTCCTCTCTAACACACTGACTGGGGTTTGAGCTGGGGTGAAAGTAGCAGAGCAGAAGGAGAATCAGAGATATTTCTTCATGTGCTGCACGTTACAAACCCAAATCCACCGCTGTGGGATGAACCAGAGAGAAGTTTATGTCCCAGATCCTGACCCTTTGCAGAGAGACTGTGATGGCTGCTGAGGGGCCTGTCCCTGTTGGCATCAAAGAGCATTCTACCCATCAGCATCTTTAACCCAGCACTAGACTATTCCTTGGTGTCCTTGAGTGGTACACATGGTTAATGTAATTGGTTGTTAACAGAAAGTTTGGAGGCCCAAGTTCACCTAGAAACTCCTCGGGAAAAAGGTCTGGTGATCTATTTCCAAAAGGTCACCAGTGAAAGTTCTATGCTGTACAGTCCTAGTCTCATGGGGTCACCAAAGGTTGGAAGTGACTCAATGGCAATTTTTGTTTAAGACTGTTCCATACTTGGCTCATAAAACATGGCATATATAATATATTTCACTGTCCCAAAAGACAAAACTCTAAACCTTCTCTAGCTCCTGGACTTTCATTGAATAAGGTAGAATTTGCTTGTCTGGTTAGAACTTTGGGATACTTGTTGTCATGGATTGAATTGTGTTCCCCCAAAAATATGTGTAGCCATGTGGCTGGGCCATGATTACCAGTATGTTGTGACTGTCCTCCAGTTTGTGGTTTTCCTATGCTGTATGTTAAAGGATTAGGGTGGGACTGTAAATCTCTTTATAAGATCACCTCCCTGCTCCACTGTAAAGGGAGTTTCCCTGGAGTCTGGATTGCCCTACCCTTAATCCTTTCATCCTATGAGAGACAAAAGGACAGAACAGCTGGCAGAGAATTGGGAACCTCATACCATCAAGCAAGCAGCACCAGAAGAGTGCATCCTTCAGACCTGAGGTTCCTGCGCCAAGATGCTCCCTGGACAAAGAGTGATGCAATGCCGGACTTTCCTCCAGAGACGACAAGGGGAAAGCCTTCCCCTGGAGTGGACACACTGAATACGGACTTGTAGCCTACCAGACTGTGTAAGAATAAATTTTCCATTGTTAAAGCCATCCACTCTGTGGTATTTCTGTTAGAGCAGCCCTAGCTGACTAAAACACTTGTACTTCGCCAACAAGGTCTCATCAGCTCTGGTGACTATTTACTGTCAAGACTTTAAGGACTGAAGCAGTTGCTGAAGAGCAACATCTGGCTGTATGTGGTTTTCTATATTAAGGATTTGATGGGGCTAGTGGCAGGATGGGTTACACCCCAGTCAAAACTTGGAGAAGGGATCATACGGAAGACATCTAGGAAGGTTCCAATTGTCACTGATTATGGAGTAGATTCAGAGAGCTACTATTTGGGGGTATACCTAGAAGACTCAACATAGTACTAGAAAATCCTACAGGAACTACGGGATTTAGTGCAATCCTACAAGTAGGAAAAGGAAAACAGGATACTTTACATGGTGGGTGCTTGGTCACAAAGAGAAGCAAAACTCAGTTTTCAGAAGTGAGATCTAAGGTCCAAGACATTGAGATGGTGTCGGTAAGTGGAGGTGATCTGATACCTAGTTACGGAGTCAGTAACACTGGACTCTTTCAAATCTTCTGGTCTCTGAGTTTAGGATAGAGTGAAACTTTACACAGTGAGAGTCAAGTGGTTGTACTTACAGGAATTACAATCAAATATTTCATTTGATCGGATACTTTGACTTTCCCAGACTACATGTTCATGTTCTTCCCTTAAGCCCTCCCAGCTGAGAACTTACTTTAAAAAAATGTGGTAAAATATATATAAGGAAACATTTGCTATCTTAACCATTTATTCATGTACAATTCAGTGATGTTGCATTTCCCATGCTGAGTAACCATTACCATTGTCAGTTTCCAAATGTTAGAATTTTACTTGTAAATTTGACTTTTCTTCATCTATGAAGGCTAGACTGAACACCTAAAAATCAAATTAAGCTCCCTTATAAACATTTAGTTAAATGAAAGATAAAACTTCTGTAAGCATTTAAAGCCAAGCCAGCCAATATGAATGGTTCAAGAAGTACTAATGAAATACAAGATGGAAAAGTAGCATTTGGTTAATAATAAGCTTATCTCAGAACTCTTTAGAGTAAGGCCAAGTATAAAACTCACATTATGTAGATCCCAGCTTGCCAAAATGAGAGCTAATGTGATTGAAAGTCATCTCCACCATCCTGCAAATCAGTGAGCATGTCCACATACATAGCCACAAGAGAAAGGGTTACCTGTTGATTCCAAATTTACAACCAAAATATACTTAGAATTGCTAAGATCTATATCTACTTACGTATTTATCCTTCTGGTTTAATTACCTGAGAGGGGGCCCCATGGAGAAAAGTTTTGCCAACCCTGCATTTGGCCTGCCATTCAAACATAGGCTGTCTTCAATTAGCACACTGAAACAGACTTGAGAGATGGCCGCATTTTCCCTCTTTGATTGTTAACTGCTTTTATTTTCCATTTTATTTAAGATACTTAATTTGTTCTTAGTGATTTACTCTCCTTTGTAATTAGATGTAGCGATTAGCGAGCATCTTCTCCTCGGCAATGCAGTTTTTTCCTTGCACAGAAATAAGCTTAAGTCAACATTACAGTTGCCACTAACTATAAGGATTTGTGAAGGGGAAAACAACCAAGTGGACACCCTCTCTTCTTGTTTAAGTAACGCAAATAAGAGGTAAGACAAAGAAAGAAATAATTAGTAGGAGGGAGTCCAGAAAATGGATATTTTAAACGCAGAATCCATTCATAACACAACACTCCTCAAGAGAGCTGTTTCAATAGATTACCTTGCTGAAATGCATTATTTAAGCCTGAGTTGTCTAGAGCCAGGAGTAAATCTATCTCCTCTGCATTTGGTGCATAATGCGTTTCAGACGAATGCAAGTCAATACGAAGCTACTTATTTGTCTTACAAACTCAGATCTGATATCATTACTGAGACAGGAGGAGATAAAAGCAACTATTAATAGCAAAGAAGGAGAGGCTGAAGTCCAAACATACTTTCTCAAAAATACAGATGAAATACATATGGCAAAATGTTAAAACTAACTGTTGAATACTAAGGAAAATATTTTAATCGTCTTACTCACAATGGATGCCCTGGTGGTGTAGTGGTTAAGTGCTACATCTACTAACCAGAAAAAAACTACCAGCAGTTCAAATCCACCAGGCCCTCCTTGGAAACTCTCTCTGTCCTATGGGGTCACTATGAGTCAGAATCCACTAGACAGCAATGGGTTTTTGACTTTTTACTGTAAATATCAGCTAGAATAAATGTATCCCTTATCACAAGGACTCACCCAACTGATATCAGTATTTTCTTCTTGATTCTAAGTGTTGGTCTCATATTTTATAAGAATTTCATTTCAAAGTGTTTCCTGTCATTATTACGAATGCTAAAACCCCGCTTCTCCTCCTGGGGAGTGTCACATGTCTGCCTTTGTCACTCTCTTTTCCGGTCTTCCAACAGAAATTCTACCACAACTCTTTTCAAGACAAAAGGCAGTAAGGCCTGTTCCCAAGCAGAGAGGCCGCTTCCAAGTGACAGCTCCTTGTCACAGTTAAAATGTGAGCAAAAGACACGGACGCTTACATGCTTCTGTTAAACCTCAGCTGCCCCTTGCCTCTGGAGGTCATGGATGAAAAGATCCCTGGGATGCAGCCTCGTTGCAGGTAAACCAGGACTAGAGAAAGGAGAAAATAAACTCAATGCTGGAGAGCTGAAACACAGACAGCATGCAATCACAGATAGCACTCTGTTACACTGCTCAGTGATTTCAGTGGTCCTCAACTCAAATGACATATCCTGGAATTGCGCAGCATACAATCAGAAAATTTGCTGCTTCCATACCAAAGGAAGGATTCTCATATAATTTCATTCACAAACTGCAGTTAATAAGTCTGTGTATGTGTGTATATGTGTGCATGTGTGTATGTGTCGTCTCCTACAAAGGAGAAGTCTGAAGGTACAGTCTTCTGCTGACAAGCACAGCAGAAACTTTATTTTGTAAGTCCACTGTAGAAAGGATCATACAGCAATGTATCAGGGACAGTGCTGATGGCCACCTTAATGAAAAATAAAAATCAAAAAAGGAATATAAATTAAAAATGATGAATGGTTGATAGGAATAATAAATAACTTCCAAGATCAAAAGCAAATTGAATACAGTTATTAGTCTACCAAAAATATCAAAACGTAATTACACTGTTTTCACACATCATTATTTGCCATTTTGGGACATTAGAATGGACACATTAATTAATGTATAAAATTATATTCAATTAAAACAAGTACAGTGTATCCTTCAAGGTTTTGCACTAGAATTATTGCCAACATCTCCTACTCCAAGAGTTTATATCAAGAAGGCTCAGGTACATGTATCTGATGCTTCAGGCTTGCCTGTCAGGGCCATATTCTCCCCTGTGGAGACTCAGAAACCAAGTGACCACCACTTTGGCATAGACATACTGCAGGCAGCTCTTTCCCACAATGCTTGAAACACTCCCTTTTTCACCTTTAAATAAATCAGCACATTTATTTAACATGCAGACATGACTCTCGCTTTCCTTTTGCTTTCTTTCCCCTTTCAAAGAAAATGTTCTCATGAAAAAGCTGGTTGCTATAGAAGATTTTATTGTTGTTCACTTTAATACGAGAAGGTTGCAAAACATTCAGCCATTTCAAGTCACCAGATTTACTAAACAGTCACAAATTCATTATAATAAGAATGAGGGCGAAGAGACAATGCAATTTCAGAAACCAACGTAGCCCCTGCCCATAAGTGGACTGCATATCATAGTAACCAGATTTGCCATAACCATGAATGATTCTGACAAACCTTGCTTCCAAAGCTACTCTGGCAAATGATGGCATTTTAGAAAAACACCACAGATTTTTATATTTTGAAAATAAAACACAGGTCTTGTTATTGTCATGTACTTGTGTAAAGTTAACGTTACTCAGTCCAATTCAGTCCAGCAGTTAGGTCTCCAGCAAGCTACCCTGCCATAAATACACACTGGACGAATATGAGTACAAATAAAACACTGCAATCCATGAAAAGTGGTTTTCCAAACGGGCCTGAAAAATACAATAGCTTCCAGTCTACCATTTGGATGTCCAATTCCTGAGAACTCATGTGGACTGTTATTGTGGTTGATACCATCTCATTTGTAATACCATTACCCGAAATGAACTGTAACCAATTGTAAGTAGCTACTAATTGCCCATGACAATGATGAAAAATACTGACTCAATCTTAGAAGAGTTAATTTACTATGAGTGGTAGAGATACAATCTGAAGTGATCATAATTACATATGACCTTATTAGCCAGCCATTCTGGCGTTCTGGCTATAAAATAGAGATGAAGAAATACGTGTTGAGCTATGATTGTGCTGACAGTGTGGGCCATGTTAACGAACTGACCGGCTGATTTTGTTTAAAAGAGGGACATGTCAACATGAGTTCTTTTAAAAAGGGGTTATTTCCTTTGTAAATTCAAAATTGCTGAACAGTTTTGTATCTGAAGATGATTGTGAATATTCATTTTTTTTAGAAGTTTGCTTGACACTTAGGAGTACTTTTTCTGTAGTGTCCAATTACATGTCACCGAGACCCAGTAGTTCTTTTAAGGTAACGATCTTCTAAAGTGATTGAGCTGGGAGATGAGTTGTGGGTGTTGGTTTGACTCTCTAACACCTTTTTTACTCTCCTTTCTCTGTCCCCTTCACCATGTCACTAGTCTGAATAATATATATTTACTTTGAATGTTGAAATAAATAAAAATCGGCGTTAGTGTGAATGCCATAACACCTGCGATGACACAGATATGCAGAGGTACAGCAAAAAAACAACAATGGTACTGAGGTCTATCAGGACTATCAAGACAAAGGTCCACCCCTGGAAATGTTGTTGTCTGCTGTGGAGTGGATTTCGAACCCTTGGAATAGTCACTTGGAATTTGCACACTAGCTAATTTCCAAATACCAAACTGCAGCCACTTGATAAAACCCCTCTGAAGAGGGAACACGCTGTGTCCCACAAAATGATTGACAGTACCATTAACTCCTTCTTCTGTCCAGGAAATCAACATACTAACCAATGTAATAAAGAGCTAGGAGAGACAATTACAAGTGACCACACCACTTTGCATCCACTGGCATGCTAATTTCCTAACAGAAAAGGAAATTAAGACTGATGTCAATCAGGAAGCACAGCCTCCTGTCACACACACTGGAATTGATGGCATCTCAGTGAGCAGCATTGAAAAAGCCAGTTAAAGCTCTCCTCTTTACCAAAGAAGTGTAGAGGAGTTTCAAATTCAGAGATGGCTACAAAATAAAGTATCTTGGCCTCACATGTAGACATCATTCAGCTGTGAGGTTGAATATTCATGGACTGGTCCAAGACGTTTGGTCCAAAATAAGGATATCCAAAGAGATGAAACAGCATACACAATCAGCCTTTTGCAATAGCCTGTGTTTTTAGTATCTATCACCATTCTAATGAAGGTAGCTGAAAACTCTATTAAATATTTTTATACTTTTTGAAAAGCTGGGAAAAAAGGTAACTTAAAACTTGTGAGGTTTTAAAAAAAAATCTATCTAAAACTTATGAACAAGGCAAGCAAGATGGGGGAAGAGAGTTAGTGCAATTGGTCCTTTCATTGTGCTACTGGAGACTGTTTAACAATCCTATCCAAGATAATTTAATTTTCAAAGAGAATGTATGTTTTATTCCCCTATTGAGCATCTGATTATAAATTCCATTTTTGCTCCTAGATTTACATTCAAAAAGTCATGGTTTTTAACTGATCCATTTTATATATGGTCAATACATTTTATCCTAATATTCTTTTCCACCTAACTATAAGTACCCAGTTCCTCAAATGCTCTTTGAATCAGTTTTACCATCCTACTGATACTCTCACTAATGAGTGAAGTAAACCTTTGACAGTGTTTATTCTACATTTGATTAAGATTATTTTTCAATTTTTTAAATCACTGCTTTTAAGAACATACACAGCAAAAACACGCAGCAATTCAAGTCTCTAAATGTACAACTCAGTGACACTGATTATGTTCTTCGATTTATACAACCATTCTCACCAACCTTTCACAGCTGCTCTGCTCCATTAACATAAACTCCCTGCCTGCTTTGGTTCCAATCTAACTTCTCATGTTGCTGTTGTCAATTTGATCTCATACAGACAGATAATTAAAACAACATAATGCTTAAGGCAGACATTCTTCACTAGTTAAGCTAAACTACTGCTGTTCAAAGCGATTTCAATGGATATTTTCAGTTTAACTTTTAAAGATTTCAGGACAGTAGTTTCAGGGGTGCACCCAGCCTCCGTGGCTCCAGAAAATCTTGAATTCATGAGAATTTAAAACTCTGTTCTGCAGGTCCTCCTTTTTGATCAGGATTCTCCTATAGAATCTTTCAAAACATGCAGTAAAGGAAGCCAGGGATCGTCCAGTTCTTCTGGTCTCACAGCAAAGGAGACAGTTGTTTACAGAGGAAATTCATGGCACATTTCACTCCCAACTCGTATTCCTAACTCTCCTGTCTTTGCTGCTGTAGGTGAAAAGAGACCATCTGCTAAGCCCTGGATGGCTTCTTGCAAGCTTTAAGTCCCTAGGAACTATGCAATCCACTAGGATAGAAACACTAACCATGTTATAAGGTCAATTAACTGGATGTCCCATGAAACCATGACTATAAACTTCCAAATCACAGAATTAAACCCATGAAGTGCTTGGTTGTACACGAGCAGTGACTCCTTTTCGTCACTGTTATAACTGTATCACAAGAATGCACCTTTTTACAAGTGTACAACTTATTGATGGCAACTACAATGACTGACCATGCAACCCTACCCTTGATCGATGCACATTTCTCCATTACTGGAAACCGATATTCAGTGCTCCATAAGCCAGAACCACCCTCCTGCTGTTCTTCTTCCCTCTCATCCCAGGTAACAATTAATAAATCTTGGTCTCTAGACAATGGGTAAAGACTATTATTTTTAACCTGGAGAAAAACTGACAGTGGTAAGTTCACTTTTACTCACTCAGAATTTTGTTGCTTTACCTTTCTCCATTTTTCTCTGGGTTAAATTTTCTACAGGTTAAATTTTACAAAATAAGTTTAGAAACTACTAAACTGGCAGAAAAAAAAATTGGGGGTTTTCCTGTACCTTTGATTTTACTGCTACTTGTATCACTTCCCAGTGACCTAACTTCTGCAGAAATCTGTATTTTAATATTTCCTCACACATACAGTTTATCCACTTATTACCCCACCCCCCAACCTCCGCCCCCCAAATAAAAAGTTTACGAAAGAGATTAAAAGAATAGGCAAAGAATGTTAATTTTCTCTGAAGGACTAGGTCGCATGTCTACAGCCTCATTTTTTTCAGGTTCTAGGCATGTGGGTCAGTGTTCTCTCAAGGTCAAAAGAAGTGGATTTATTTCTGCAAAGCAAGCCACATCTCACAAAATTCTCCAGTTCTTGCCTGGACAGTCCCCCATGGAGAAATGCCTTAACTGTATCTCTTGTGAGACAACTGCTTTCACATAACATCCTCAAGTAAGCTTACAGTTGACTACTAAAATGACAAGGCCTGAATAAGGAGGTATGGGGTCCTTAAAACAAACAAAAACAACCTCCCTGACTCCTAGTGACCCTACAGGACAGAGAGAACTGCCCTAGAGAGTTTCCAAAGAGCACCTGGTGGATTCAAACTATTAACATTTTGGTTAGCGGCCTTAGTACTTAAGCACTAAGCACTAAGGTTTCCATAATGTTATTTTAGGACAGGGCTTCTAACTAGTTCAAATCCCTGCTGAGAATTTGCATTTCTAACGAGTTCCCAAGAAGCTGTACATTAAGAATCATCTGGGGATCTTTCTAAAATACAAATTCTGATTCGGTCTGTACGGTGTGGAAATGCAAATACTTAGAAGGGGTTCAAACCAGTTTGAAGCCTTGTTTTAGGGAAGTTAGTTGGACAAAAAGTAGAATCAAATGCTGTAGGTTTATTGTTTCTCATATTTTTTCCTTGAAATCTTCCTATTAAAAAGGAATTAAGTTGCAGAAGGTGACTTACATAACTGGAATTTTAAAGTCTACACATGATCTTATTTACCATAACTAAAGCTTATAAAAATATATTGAATGTAAAAATTACATTTCTTATAAAATGACATTATAGAAAATTCACACAATAGAAGACATCGGGCCTCATTTTTTTTTTTTTTAACATAACCACCATTACTAGTGTTTCATTTTCAAGCCTGTATTTTACAGGTTTTTTTTACACACATGATTTTTCACTAAAATTATGTCACTTGTCACCTACAAATGAAAAACAATAGTAAACCCTACTCTCATAGAGCCATCATGACATTCTACTATATCACCTGCTTGGCTTGGCAAGCCTAATTCTGGCAAATAGGAAAATAGTAAGTACCAGCCATTCTTCTCAATTATAATTTTAATTTTAAATAGTTGCAAAGTAACTTCATTAAATGGATATGCCATAATTTCTTCAGATAGTCTTTTATTGCTTGATATTTAGCTTGCTTCTAATTTTTCACCATTATAGATAATTTTATAATTTCAATACCCTACATTTATAAACCACAGGCCAATCTTTCAGTGTTCTCTCAGGGACGTCTGTTAAAATGTCTAAATATTCTAACATATAAAATACTTCAAATACTTGAAAAAAGAGAAATTTGTTTGGTTTCACTTTACAGGACAGAGAAGAGAGAAAAAGAGAAATGTCCAGGATCAGACACCATCTGGGTCAGGTAGTGCTGCTTTAATGGAAATATCACTAGTGGATGGCTTTAAAAAGAGAAATTTTATTTGTCACAGTCCAGTATGCTAGAAGTCCAAATGTAGGTTATCAGCTCTGGGGGAAGGCTTTTTCTTTTTTCTGTGATGGCTCTCAAGGATGGTCCATGTTGTTAATCTTCTTCCCCTGGACTGGAAGCTTCTGAGGTATAGGGAACCCTGTCCTTTTCAAAGCATATTCTTAGCTCCTGCTTTCTTTCTAGATGGTATAAAATCCCCAACTCTCCACTTGCCTCTCCTTCCTTATATCCCAAGAGGCTGCCCCAAGCGACAATACAATCCCATACAGTGAGCCCTACCCCTCCAATCCAATTACTGACAATCCTCTCTCATTAACAGCACAGAAGCAGAGTTTACAGTATATAGGAACTTCATACAATTCTGAGAACCCTGGCCTAGCCAAATTTCTATACACATTCTTTTGAGGAGCACACTTCAGTCCACGATATTCCACTTTGTTCCCTAAAAAATCACATCCTTGTACCATGTAAAACATATTCACCCCATTGAAGCAAAACTCTTAAGTCAAAGCCCCAAATCCAGAAATTCCCCTTAATCTGTGAAATCTAGAATACAAGTGATCTTCTTTTAAAATACAATGGCAGAGCAGGCACGCACAAGTTAGACATCACAAATGGAAGAAAGGCGGCAAAACAGGCAATAGGCAGGTCATCAGAACACAATACATTAGACCTCAATGCTTTGAAAACAATCTGATTTGCTGACATATTTTATACAACAGAGTCTAGGTATTAGCCACACTCTCTAGATTTTGAGTGGAGACCCTTTGGCTCTATGCTACAGCTCTGCTTTCCAGACCCACTGGGACAGTAACTCTTCTCTCATGGCTTTAGGTGCACCGTTTTCCTAGTCCATATGAGTGGCAACCCATCCTTAGAAACACCAGGGGCCATGGCTCCACCCTTAGAAATCCCTGAGGTCATGACCACACCTTTTGAGACTGAGGCAACTCAACTTTTCCTGCTCTTTGTCACTTCAACTTCTGCTTCCTGCAGCCTCATAGTCCAGATCTCAGGTCCACATCTGCTGGGACAAGTGTTCCAAAACTCTGTAGCTCCACCAATTTAAGTGCCTGAAGGCACCCCATTCCACCAGGAAACTTCCTGCACACAGGCACTCAGCTTTCTCCCTCCATGGGACAGCAAGCATAGCTCCACTGATAAATGCTCAGAAGCACCCCACTCTGACAGAAGTCTTTTACACACAGGCACTCAGCTCTCTCACTCTGTGGGTTGACTCCAGTGCTATTTTGTACTAGTCTGGTTCTGCTGCTGCCTATCCACTGCTGCTGCTGCCTATCCACTGCTGCTGCTGCCACTGGTCCTCTGCTACTTATTTTTTACCATCTGCATCTTCTTTGGTGTTAATAGTTCTCCTCAGTGCCTTCTGAGTCTTCTGTCCATTCACAATTTCAAAATCACCTCCACATTTTAGGTATCCATTTGGGTAGCACTGCACTGCTCATACCAAATTCTGTCTTAGTCCTGCCCCATCAACTCAACTGCTGCCTGTCCTCTCCCATTAATGTAACAGAGGCAGGGTTTACAGAGTACAGGAACCTCACACAATATCAGGAATCCTGACCTAGCTAAATTTCTACACACATTTTTGGGGGAACACAATTCAATCCATAACAGACATGATTCTGTATTATTCACAGGTCAAGAATTAAAACAAACAAACAAACAAAAAACCTCAATGATAAATCTTCTGATTTAAAGAAAATACTATTTATTCTTTTAAATGTATATAAACTTTTTCACTTGCTATGACTCTAGGCTATACTCTTTGCCTCTTTTGTCCCTATTTCATCAAGGAGCTCAAAATGCTCTGTAAATTTACATTCAACTGTTTCTCACATCTTACTATTCACTTACTCCATAAGATTTTGCTCCACTGGCTACTGTAACTTTAAGATCATGTATTTCCAGTCTTGTCTTTAAAGCTTCATTCACATTGCCTACATGATGTGTTTTCTCCTGAGTCTCCTCTTACTTAGCTCATTTTGATCATCTAAACACATGGATGCCTGAAGGAGCCATGCTTACTCTTGGTCTCCTTCTCTGTACATTACCCTGGCATGGATTCAACCATGTCCATCAAAAGTGTGTCAACTTGGTTATGCCATGATTCCCAGTACTGTGTGCTTGTCCTCAGTTTTATGATTTTCCTATGTGTTATATAAATCATAATCTCTGTCTGTGGTTAAAAAGGACCATGGTGATATGTAACACCCTTGTTTAGGCCACATTCCTGATTCACTGTAAAGGGTGTTTCCCTGAGGTGTGGCCCTGCATCATCTTTTATTTTACAGGCAATAAAAGGGAAACAAGCAGGGAGTTGTAGACTTCATTCTAGCAAGAAAGCACTGCCAAGAGTATAGCGTATCGTTTGGACCTGGGGTCCTTACAGGGAGAAGCTCCTAGTCCATGGCAAGATTGAAGCCAAAGACCTTCTTCCAGAGTCAACAGAGAGGAAAAGCCTTCCCCTGGAGCTGACACCCTGAATTGGGACTTCTAGTCCACTACAAGACTATGATAAAAGTAATTTCCCTTTGTTAAAGCCACCCACTTGCGAATTTTTGTTACAGCTGCACTGGTTGACTAAGACATACCCCTTCCTTGAACATTTTCACTATCCCCAGACTGGAGTTTAACTGCTGTATTTTCAATTACTGTATTTTTTTCTTCTCCAATCCTTATAAGCCCCTCGAACTCAGCAACAGGAAAACTAAATTAACTATCTTTGCTGCTATCAAGTCCCAGCCTCTGCTCTGGCAGACTGCATTTTCCAAAGGTGACTGCAAAAACAGTTCCCACCTCACATGTTCTTATATAATGTGACCTTCCCACTCCCTCACCAAAAAGAGGAGTTCAATTCTCTTGTTTTAAATCCGAGCTGGCCTTAAGGACTCTCTTGTAACCAGCAAAACATGATGGAAGTGACACTGTTGACTTCTGAGGCTAGGTTAGAAAAGATGAAGCTTCCACTTGGTTGTCCTGGAACATTCCTTCTAGAGCTCTCTTTCAAAATCTAACAGCTATGCTGTAACACACCCAACACACAGGCAGAGAACGTGTATGTCTTGCAGTTAACAGTTCTATCTGAACCCAGCCTTTCAGTAATCCCATCCTATGTGTCAGATGTTTGAGTAGATAAGATTCTAGATACCTCCGGTCCCCAGCCAGCAGTGTCACTGTTAATCACGTAACTTCAGGTGAGTCCTCAGTAAGTACATTAAGGAGCAGAGACAAGTCCTCACTGCTGTGACCTGTCCAAACTTCTGATCCAGGGAGTCCAGAGTGAAATGGTTGGTGTCTTAGAGAATTAAGTTTAGGATGATTTGTTATACAGTATTAGATAACTGCATCATCCGGCAAAGCCATCAACTTTTCCTGGTTTCCTCTATCAGTCAATTTCTTTCGGCTTTCCAATTTACTGAAGTTAAAGATATTTGAAACTACAGAGTTATCTCTGACTTTTGATTTATCCTTCTCTCTCAGTCTTTACTCACTTTTTTCAGCTGCCCAAATACCCAGTTAACAACCCCGTCCCATTTGTCTTCCACTTACATAAAGCCTTGGTGGCACAGTTATAAGGAGCTTGGCTGCTAACCAAAATGTCAGCAGTTCATATCTACCAGTCACTTGTTGAGGCCCTAGTGGGCAGTTCTGCTCTGTCTTACAAGGTCACCACCAGCCTGTTCTTCTCATGGACATACAGTCGCTGTCCTAATCACCTGGTACTGCTATAACAGAAATACCCAGAATAGATGGCTTTAACAGTGGAAAGTTTATTTGTATATAGTCCAATAGACTACAAGTCTGAATTCAGGGTGTCAGCTCCAGGGGAAGGCTTTCTCTCTTTGTTGGCTCTAGAGGAACGTTACTGTGTTGCATCAGTCCTTGGTCAGGGAGTATCTTGGTGCAGGAACCTCAGGTCCAAAGGATGCACCCCCGTCTCGGTGCTGCCTTCTTGATGGTATGAGGTCCCCAACTCTCTGCTTGCTTCTCTTTCCTTTTATCTCTTTGTAGGATAAAAGGTAGTACAAGCCACACTCCAGGGAAACTCCCTTTATACTGGAGCATGGAGGTGACCTTAGGAAGGGTGTTACAGTCCTACTCTAATTCTCATTAACAAAATCCTACCTATTAACCGAAGGCAGAGATCAGCATTTACAGCACAGGAAAATCACAGAATGGAGGACAATTCTATAATACTGGGAATCATGGCCCAGCTGAACTGCTACACCCATTTTTTGGGGGTCACAATTCAATCTATGAGAGCCGTTATCAAAACCAATTCAACTGATGGTAATGTTAGGTACAAGAGAATAAAACGTCTACTCCTACAGCATTCTCACAATCACTGACATGTTCAACTCCCTTATTGAGGCTACAGAGGCAACCCACCTAACTGAGGAGGATCTTCACCCTTGTCGGCCCTCTGCGTCACAAAAATGTCATCTTCCTTTAGAGATTCACACCTTGTTATGGTGTGTTCAAAGCAAGCAAGTCAGACTTCCGTGCTGGTGGTAGACTTCCAGCACTTTCTTAAGTCCTCTCTGTCTGAAGTCTAGAACTTCTGCTGAAGCATGTCTAGATAAATTCTCCAAACTCAGCAAGAATTCTAAGTAACACCATCCTGGAAAACTTGGTGGCATAGAGGTTAAGTGCTATGGCTGCTAACCAAAAGGTTGGCAGTTTGAATCTACCACGTGCTTATTGGAAACTCGATGTGGCAATTCTACCCTGTCCTGTATGGTCAGTAGGAGTCAGAATTGACTTGATGGCAATGAGTTGGTTGTGGCATGCAGAGAACGCGGGTTTGGTTCCAAGCCAGTACACCTCAAGTGAAGCTACCACCCGTCTGTAAGTGGAGGTTTGCATGTTGTTATGACACTGAACAGGTTTCAGCCGAGTTTCCAAACTAAGAAGGGTGAAAAAGAAAGGCCTGGTTATCTACTTCTGTAAAATTAGCCAGTGTAACCCCTATGGAGCACGCAAGTTTGATCCCTTTGTTCATGAAGGTGCCGTGAGTTAGGGGTGCCATGAGTTGAGACTGTCAGCAGGCAACCCTGTAGGTATTTGAAATACCATTGGCCTAGCTTCTAGTATCACAGCAACACACAGGCAGCACATGCTACAAACTGACAGGGGTTGGGTTTCTTTTCACAGACATGGGTGTGAATTTACGCCGCCTCTAACACGTAGCTCTGCTTTACCGGAATGTCCTCAGTATTTGCTCATTACCTTCATTTGGACATGCCTTAGCGTTTATGTTATACTTTGCTTTGGTTTTGCTTCTAGACTCCTGTATTGGATGGCAAAGTTCACTAGAACACAGATCATGTCTCACACATCCCAATACAATGCCTTATACTTCAAGGATGGTCAGGTAATCTATCATTGCTGAGAATATATTGGAAAAACAGACTTCATTGGCAGGAAAGGTTTATCATCTGGTCTATCAAGTCTTCCACTTTCATATTTAATAAATATGAATAATGTACAACGTCTTGTAAATGACCACTTCCACTTCTTCCTTCGGAAATTCCAAGAAAGCAGAACTAGTTCACTTTAGGCAAAATGAAAATCTTAGAGTGAAATTTTAACTTTAGACCCCTAGAGCTCTGTGAAAGAACCAACTCACTGTTACTACTTAGTAGTAGTGGTCGTGTGTACCACTGAGTCGATTCCCAGTGACTCTACAGGATGGAGTAGAACTGCCCCACAGGGTTTGCCAGGCTGCAGTACTTACAGGATCTGATTGCCAGGTCTTTTCTCCTATAGGGCCACTGTACTCACCAGGGCTCCCTATCTAGTCAATGCAGTCAGTCTAAAAAGGTGTGAATTATGCGACCATGTTTCTATAGGTATGCGCTGTTGTGGTAGGCCAATTATTCCTCCTGACTGAGTAATATGGAGTCGAATCTCATCGTAGATGTGATGCATCTCATGGCAGGCCTCATTCTAATGCCCTCGCATTTTGATAATAAAATGATGGGCAGGTGCAGCTGTTGGTTTGCGATAACAGAGCCGCTTCCCATGTCAATCACAATGCTTTCAGAAAGGCATAATTCCGGAGGGGAGAGCTAGGAACTAATGCCCTTTACTTGGGTAACTTGGGTTCAGCAACAGATACATGGCTTTGTCTCTTGAAAAAGACAGAGCTGGGAGTTTCTAGGTTTAAGAGGACCAAAGAATGTAGCATTACCCATGTATAATCCAAATACACAGGAAATGTGTAGTCTCTTCACCAACACACTTTTTTATTGTTGTTGTTCATTCTGCTTGGTCATTGGTATTTGAAGAATTTTCCTGAAAGAATTTACAGACTCTGAAAATAGACAAATTCTCCAAACTCAGCAAAAATTCTAAATAACTAACGCTATCCTGGAAACCCTGGTGGCATAGAAGTTAAGTGCTACAGCTGCTAACCAAAAGGTTGGCAGTTGAATACAAGAGGCGCTCCTTGGAAATTTGATGGGGCAGTTCTCCTCTGTCCTGTAGGGTCACTAGGAGTCAGAATCAATGTCATGGCAAGGGGTTGGTTTTGGCACGCGGAGAAAGTGGGTTTGAGTCCCAGCCAATACACCTCATGTGCAGCTACCACCCACCTGTAACCGGAGGTTTGCATGTTGCCATGACGCTAAACAGGTTTCAGCCGAGTTTCCAGACTAAGAAGAGTGAGAAAGAAAGGCCTGGTTATCTACTTCTGAAAATTAGCCAATGAAAACCCTATGGAGCATGCCCCTTTGATCCCTTTGTTCATGGAGGTGCCGTGAGTTAGGCGGACGAAAGCTAGCAATACTTTTTAGACACCATCTAGAGACTGGAACTACACAGTCCTAAGATTCTGAAACCTACCTCATGGCGCCAGCGTGACACACAACTCAGTGAATGCCTCCAAGAAAATCAACTAGCTTTTTTTTTTTTTTTTTTTAATTTTTAAAACCAACCTTGAAAGACAAATTTCTCTTTTAGTATTTTACCCCTCCAACTCCTCCAGTCTTTTAAAAAGGCAGAAAACACCTTCCCCTGGAATTTGTATTCACATATTTTTAAACGAAATTTTATTCTGGTTTAACCGTGCAGGGAGCTATTACCCGTCCGTTATCTTTATGTGCATGATTAGGAATAATAGCTGATTTGTGAAGTTATCTATTACGGGAAATAATCAAGATTAATGAGCCCTGTGGCACTTGCTGAACGCCTCAAGAGATTTATTGCTCAGGCTGTGCATTTCTCTTGTTGTGTTGTCTGTGCCGTCAGGAGAATTTTGCAAATGGAAATGGAGACATGGATTAATTGTGGAAGAGGAAAAAGCTCCTTCAGTGTTAGCACCTATTTTGGACTGCTCAGTCCTAACTCTCCCAATGATACTCTTTTATATAATGATGTTGGAGTCTAGTCCTAGCCCCCTTTAGGCCCTACAGGGAGTGCTTAGGTCTCACCCTCCAGGGCACAGGGCACCGATACAAACAACACTGTCCACTTAAGAATCTGGTCCCAGAGTCAAGATACAGCCTACGAGGATTGATAAATGTGGCTGCTATTGCTGCAAATGTCAGGACGGTTTAAATCATTTGCTCAGCAGCTAGGTGCTACTTTCTCAGACGTGCAACAGCCCTGAAGCTATACCGCTGTTAAACCCAAATGAAACCCATTTCTGACAAGTCAATAAGGGCTCCCAGCGACTCTACAGGACCGAGTAAAACTGCCCTACAGGGTTTCCAAAGAGAGGCTAAAGAATTCAAACTCTCGACCTTTTGGATAGCCTGTGCACTGTAGCTCTCAGGCACTGTGTCACTAGGGCTCCAACAGGCTGTTAAACCAAACCAGTTGCCATGGAATCAATTCCGACTCCTAGTGATCTTATAGGACAGAGTAGAACTGCTACATAGAGTTTCCAAGGAGCACCTGGTAGATTTGAACTGCCAAGCTTGTGGTTAGTGGATGTAGCACTTAACAATTACACCATCAACAAGGCTGTTACAGATGCCAAAAAAAAGTTGCTGTGATATGACCATGCCTTTGTCCTGAATGCCTGGATTCATTGAGGATATTTCTCCACCCTATATATTTGTGAAAACAGTGACCCAGGATTCCAGGGAAACTTCAGCAGTACAGTGTCTTCATTTTATAGACTGTAGAGTTAATGTGAAATAAATATTGCTTCAGACACAAAGCAGAAGAGGAGGTTAGCACAGGAAAGTGCCCACTGACCTGATTTCATTTTGGGGGAACGAGAAAAGGTACTGGGTAAGTGCTCAGACCCTGAGCCAGATGACCTGTGTTTGAAACCCATCTCTGCAGTGCCTCTGCTGTGTCATCTTAGGTAGCGCACTTAAAACTCTCCTCAATGGCCTGTTTGTAAACTGGAGATGATAATATCATCAATATCACAAAGTTGCTATGAGGATTAAACTTCATAAATGTTAGCTATTGCTATTATTTTCAAATAACAATTTGTCAGTCCAAATGTACTTATCATTCATCTCATGGACTTCTAAGTCATGGTATTCTAATATCCTGATTCCAATTTCTAACTTATCAGATTCCTCCCCTGCTACCCCAATGGAGAGAATTATGTATTACAGTAGAAGACCATCAAACTAGGACTCAAAAGACCTGAGTTCTAAACCCAGCTTAGTCACTAACTAATGAGATCATCTTGGGCAAAGTACCTTATTTCTTTGGGTCTAGTTTTCCTGTCTAAAAAATAAATGATTAGAAAATGACCTCTTAATATCTCCAGTGACAGCATAATATAAACCTTTGGTTATGCTTGTTCTTAGTTAATTTGGGGGGTGGGGAGGCAGCAGGATAAATGAATATAAACCCAATGTAACATGCTTGAAGTTTTACATTATGGGAAGAACAATCTAAAAGAGTAAATTGGAATATTTAAAAGAGTGAGTTAGCGACTAATAAAAACCATAGGGTGTCTGTAGAAATTTTAGGAAGTCAAGGTCTTTAAAACATACTTTGCAAAATATAGGAATAGTAAATGTCCCAATAGGGTATTTTAATGTGCTCAAGTCTGCATTTCCATAGTGATATTAACAGGATCCTTAGGCTTATTTAAAGGATATATACTGATGACCTTGGCAGTTAGAAGATAACGACCTTTTTGTTGGAAGGTATGGTACTCTCTAGATGATAATTTGT
The DNA here is from genome assembly GCA_028571685.1 of Heterohyrax brucei. Lineage (NCBI taxonomy): Eukaryota > Metazoa > Chordata > Mammalia > Hyracoidea > Procaviidae > Heterohyrax > Heterohyrax brucei. The sequence goes on from CM053142.1 coordinate 49,071,247, forward strand.
ACATCCTCTTAGCAGAATTTAGAAAGTAATTAATATTGTTTTCTTTTTAATTTCTTTCCCAGGGACTTGCTGAACTATTCACTGAGTGATATTAGGTGGAGTCTGAGATACCTACACCAATAACAAACTGACTAGTTTTCAAAACAATGTTATTTTCAATTTACAAACAGAAATTACTATACGTGAATTATACCACCTGTAATTTCAACTGTATGATTTTTTTATTTTTTTCTCTCCCAAACCTGCCCTTGACTCTTCCTGTTACCTTACTATCCATCTTTTTTATGTTCAAGTCAAATTTCATGATGTCATCTTCACTCTTTCCAAATGACATTCATTTCTTCTCTGTAGTGCCTCCAAATCTTTCCATCTGTAATGTAGCATTTTGCACATCAAAATGGCCACTGGCTTAATTCCTTCATTCAATCTCCAAAGACTACAAGTACAAGAACCATCTCTAATTCATGTTTGCTTGAAATACCATCAGTGGTATATTTCTGTATTGTTTTATGCATCCAACAAGATGACACAAGGACCATATCTCAGTTTGCCTTTGTTTCAATCACAGAATTTTGGCTCATACCATCAACAAAGTTGCTGCTCAATATGCCAGCCAAGTGCCGTCGAGTTGGATCTGACTCATGGCGACCCTCAATATAAGCTGTAGAATTAAATACTTTTTTGGTGGTTGGGGCTACATACAGTAACACAGCAAGAAAGTAGATTCTTCTGGAAGGAAATGAGCTATCCAAGTGTCAGGTTTTGTTTTTTTTTTTCCAAAAAATTTATTTATTCAGACCATTAATAGCCAACACAGACTTGGATTTCTACAGTGGGCTTGCAACTTGGTCTAAATCCTAATCACGAGGCTCGGTCCACTGAATCAAGAGACGATCAAGTCTAAAACAGCCCACATTTCTGTTGCTGAAACTGGCAGTGGGGAAAAAAAAGAATTAAGATATGATTACCACACAAAAGTCTCTGTTTTCAAAGGCCTTCATATGCACTGTCTCATTTAATCATTCCTGCCAATAAAGGAAGGGCAGTGGTGGTTCTGTGGTAGAATTCGTACCTTTCCCTGGGTCTGATTTTTGGCCAAGACATTATCAAATGCAGCTACCACCCATTTGTCAGTGGAGGCTTGTGGGCTTCTGTGATGCTTAAGAGGTTTTAACGGAGTTTCCAGACTAAGACTAGGAAGAAGTATCTGATGATTTAACTCCAAAAATCTGCCAATGAAAACTCTGTGGATCACAGTCTGATCCTGTCATACATGGGTCACCATGAATTGGGGCCAACATCACAGCAGCTACTGTCATCATCATTAAATGAGATAAGCACTATCACCTTTCTTCTGAAGACAAAGAAATTGAGGTAGGGAGAGGTTAACTTGCTTTCCCAAGTATATGGTGGAGGCGAGACGCTGACTCACACTGTCTGACTCCAGAATCCTTGATCTCAACCACTAAATTTTGAAAGAAGTCAGATAACTGAATTTCTTACTCACTGCATGAGTCGGATCCAACTCAACAGCACTTGGCTTGGCTTGGGCCACAGAAGGGGAATCTGGGCTATGGGTACCACCTAAGGAATCAGGTAAAACCAGCAGGCTGCCTGAGGTCTCAGACAGAGTACATGATATTACCTTAGCACAAGTTTTCATGTAAAACCTAAGCTTTTTCCCATCATTCACACCACTGGTTATCCATAGTCTACTCTGTCACATCTAAGACAGAGACACCTATCACCAATCACCAAACTACCCACACTTAGCCCCAGTCTCCACTAACTTCTCCACCTCTATACCATTTAAATTCAATTACAATTATTTTATTTTTTTCAATTACATTTTAATTTAAGTGTTCCTGTCAGCTAGTTGGAGCCCTGGTGATGGAGAGGCTAACACGCTGGGCTGCTAATCGAAAAGTCAGCGTCACGAACCCACTAATCACTCCACAGGAGAAAGATGTGGGAGTCTGCTTCCATTAAAGATTTACAGCTTTGGAAACTCTATATCCTAGAAGGCTACTATGAGTCAGAATGAACTGGATAGCAATGTGTTTGGTTTGGGGTGTAATCTAGTCAGAGAGCAAAGTCAAGATGGTGAAATACACATTTATTGCCTATTATCAGGAATTTGCCAGTTGGCATAGCCCCCAATAACGGGTATCTGTCAAAGTAATAATGGTCCTTTCATCAGCTCATTTTTATTTTCCCAGCAGAGGGGTCAGCTGTCAAAAACTTCCATGGTACAAAGAGAAAGGTCATCACTGACCTCTGACCTCACTGCCAGTCAGGATAGAGGCAAAATCACAGCACAAGGAAATGATACATGGCATGTTGGGAGGGGATCTGGGCTCAGGATCCATCCTCATAGAGACTCTTCCATGAAGAGAAAGCAGAAACATTTTTTTCTGTATAATAAAATGAAATTCTTAATCTGGCATCTATCTACTCAGCTTGGAGACATTAGCAAAAAGTGGAAAACCTCTTTCTAGTCTAAATGATACTAAGACACTCATGGTTTCATAACAGCTAGTTATTATGTGCAAAGGGACTGAAGGATGGCAACACTCGGATTATTTGTTCACAAGTTTGGCTGCTTTTCCCATCTATAATAAGCATCTTAGTCAGTCTAATTCTACCATATATGAGGCAACCAAGTCACAAACCATGAAACTATTCATAGATCTCCATGCGCTTCATGCCAAGAGTGGAAAAGGATTTCATTTTCAGCTTAAATTTGGAAATGTGAAATACTAGCTCTAGAGACTTGTAATCAGAAAATCATAGCATTTTTAGAACTGGAAGGGATCTCAGAGCTCATCTAAGTAATCCCTTCATTTTACAGATGAGAGAATTGAGAGCCAGAGAGAAAAGAACGACTTACACATAGTTACTCAGCTATTCACAGCACAGAGAAATCTGGAATTCAAGATTTTATTTCTCCTAGGTCATCTTATTTTCCTCTCAGCACAGAATCTAGCACTTTGCCTTCCCCACTTCAGCTGTCAATAGTTTTTTATTGAGTAAATAGCTTGGTTATCTGCAAATATAGAAAGACTGGAGAGAATTGACAGGGATGTCATCACCTGGCCCAGCCCAGGCCATGCAGCTCAACCTCACCGTTACTTCAGCAAAGGAAAACAGTTCACACACTGGTTGCAACTTGGCTCACTGATTGAAGGATATTGGTTTCTGATGTGTTTTCTTGGAGTGGTTACAGTTTGAAACTCAGGAAGCAATTTGGGGGTTAAATGGGACGGGGGCTCGGCCAACTAGATAAGACTGGAGCTCCCAAATTGTGTTAGCTTCCTACTTCTTCCTTCCATGAGAATGTAGCTCCAACCAAAAGCAAGGTATGCAGCACTCTTGCCTCTAGTCTCTGGAATACTGACTATTCTGTGATAAACTAGCCAAAGTTACAGGTGAATTCCTCAGTCTTTCCAGAGAAAGAAGCTAGGCCAGGCTGGTGTGATACTGACCCTAGAATGAAGCTGCATTTACTTTATTCTCCAGTAATGTGAAATGTGTATGGCAGGAAGCATCAACACATGGGGAAACGAGAGTCTAGAGCAAATGCATCAGGAAATGACCAGCAAGCCCTGGAAGTCTTTCCTTTATATGAAAAAGAATATCAGGGTTGCACAGTTTATAGACACTAGAAAACCTTTAGTAACATTTAACAGAGTGGGCAAGACAACACCTCAAGAGATTCAGAGGAAAAGAAATCAATCAAAATATCCTTGTCCCAAATGTCGTCTACTTCTAAATGAACCCCCTATGAGAATCTCTTCAGAGTTTATAACACATCAACTTAATGAATTCTCTCTCTCTCTCTTTCTTTTTTTTTTCCCATCTCAACCCTTCCAGGTTCTGGCTGGCATTTGGACCCATAATGCTAAGACAGCAAAGGAGGCACCTGATGTAGAATTTTCAAGAATGTAAATGTTCTTTTCCTAACATTCTCTGGCCGTTTTTTCAAAAGAACTGTGGCTGTCCCTGGGGTCACTTAGATCGATGCAAACCCAGACAGGGAATCTGCATCCAGTTACACCTGAACTTGCAACTGGGATTGTCTCAATTATGATACTGAAATTTAGACATCTGCCATCAACATTTCTTTATCCATTCCCCATGTCCACTGGTTTGCCCATCTAGTGAACAAGAGATCACCTGATAAAACTTAGTTTATTTAGAACATATTGCTTTCAAGCTGACGCTATGAATATGAGAGTATGTCCTGATTTATGAAAAATTTAATCTGGGAACATCTAAAAAGGTAAGTGAGTAATTCTCATTTTCCTAAGGAATTTATTACAAGGAGAGGGTTCTTTCCTCTCAAAGTGAGAAGCACATTTAAATTCAAAGAGTAATTTTATTTTTTAAAAACTGCTTTCTATGAAACACTTGTTTTTCTAACAAATACCAGACTAATTCCATCCAATGAAATCAACTTTTAAACTGAAAACTCAAGCACACTGAATCAGACAGCTGTATCTAACCTCCCGAAACTGGCAGCTGGCTCAGTTGAACTCTAATGACAATAGGCATGGAACAACTCAAGAGTTCATACAGTTGTCTATCTCACTGAAAATCCTATGAAGCACACTCATACTTTGTCACACATGGGTGGTCAATGAGTCAGAATCGACACAAGGGCAACACAACTGATTATTAATTCTAGATCCCAATCTAGGCAGTGAACCCATTGTCTGAATAATCTTGGGTAAACTGTAACTCTTATGTTCTTTGCCTGATAAAGGAAATAATAACAGCCACATCCCACTAAATATATGTATTTATCCACACACTCATTCTATAAACATTTACTAAGCATGGGCCAGAAACTAGGCACTTACTAAGACATAACCCACTGATGACAGCCAAAGACTAGTAAATATGTAGATTTATTTAAATAAAGAGTAAAACGGGAAGCAACTAACATTAATGGGGTCCTCACCTGGATCTTTTATACACTGCTCCCTTAATGCGCAGAATAAGCCTTTGTTATTTTCATTTTTCAGGTACTCACAGTGACAACAGCAAAGCCAGCATTTGAGCCGGTATCCACCTAATCCAAAGCTCTTTCTGTTGCTGTTACGTGCAGTCCAGTTGAATTTTGGCTCACTGCAACCTCACGTGGAGAGCAGAACTGCCTTACGGAGTTTTCTAGGCTGTAATCTTTATGGGAGCAGGTTACCAGGTCTCTTCTCCTGGGTTGCCGCTGGATGGGTTTGAACTGCTGATGTTTTGGTTGCCATTCAAGGGCTTAGCTCTTTCACCAGCATGTATTCTTACTCTTCCTTACAAGCTCTCCTGAGTATGCCTAGAACATCTCTTTACAAGGCAAGGAACAATTCTTGGTGGTTTAAAATCTTGATTGTTTATCTAGGTTTGCTGTTTCTTAATGTTCCTAGTACAAACGGCTAGCAACTAACAGATTCCAAAGCAATCTGTTTCTTATTAGTAAATACTGATGCTGCTTGCATTGTACTGTGGTCATTCTGATCACACATAATGACACAGCTGGTTGACATCAAAAGGTGACCCAAGAGGGAAGGCTGACTTCTTTTTCTATTTTGAACTGCTATCATTTCACTGATCTAAAAACAAGCTATTTGTATTTCTCCCACATTTTGTTGAGGGGATAGCTACACGGCAACCCAAAAACAAGCTGTGTGTTGAAACCAAAACCTATGAAAGGAATCTAAAGAAATTCTAGACTAACAGATCATTTAGATGACAGGAAGCTATTGAAAATAGGTCCTAAAAGCTTATGATGCCAAGTGGCCATCTAAGATGTATCAACTGATCTCAACATGGAGCAAAGGAGAATAAAGAACACCAAAGACATAAGGAAATTACGAGCCCAAGAGAAAGCAAAGGCCAAATAAACCAGAGACACCATCAGCGTGAGACCAGAAAAACTAGACGGCAGCTGGCTACCACCAATGACTTCTCTGCAAGGGAACACAACAGACAATCCCTGATGGAGCAGGAGAAAAGTGGGGTGCAGAACTTACATTCTAGTAAAAAAGACCAGTCTTGACGGTCTAACCGAAACTAGAGAGACTCTGGAAGACGTGGCCCCAGACTGTTAGCCCAGAACTAAAACCATTCTTGAAAGACAACTCAGATAAAGATTACACTGGACTGTAAGACACAGAATTATACTGGTGAAGAGTATTGTTCTTGGAACAAGTAGATACAGGAGACTAACTGGGCAGCTCCTGTCTGGAGGTGAGATGAGAAGACAGACGGGGGGCAGAGTAGCTGGCTGAATGGATATGGGAAATACGGGGTAGAAAAGAGGCGCTGTCACATTGTAGGGAGAACATCCAGGGCCCCACGGAAGTTTTCGTATGAGAAACCAACTTGAATTGTATACTTTCTCTTAAAGCACACAAAAAATGATTTTTAAAAAGCTTGTGAAATTCACGTTTCTGAGATGTCTCTCCTAGTTACTCTCCCCAAGATTACGAATGTTTTCATTTTCATTTCCAGCACAATAAATAAATGCTAAGAGCATTCTTGAAACCGTGGAGAAGCCATGGAAGTAAGAGAGGAGGAAGACCAGTTTTCTACATTCAGCACAGGAAGGACATAAGCAGCTGTCACACCTCAACTGTATACATGGAATATAAATGTCAGAGTTGAAAGGAGAGCCACTCAAGTGATCGAATCAACTGCAAAACAAACCTCTTTTGGTCCGTAAATGTTTGCTTACTTAATTCTTTAATCACTTCACATCTATATCAAAGACAGAAGTAGCATGGTTTTTAAAATGAATTAAATGGACAAGCCCAAGAGCATCATTACTCCTAGATAACATCTACTGAGCATTCAAAGGCTTATAGTCTTATGTAAGGTAGGTCAAGAACACAATAAATACAGTAAGATTTCTGCCTTCAATTACTTGTATATTTCTTGCAGGCAGTGAAAGGAGACAGAGAACGATCTACACTACTGTGATCTCATTACTTGTTCATGAAGCTTTTTGAGTATGTAACACTACCGTGTTATATTGCTAAATTGGTTTTTTTTTTGGGTAATGAGCTTGTAGATTGTGCGGACAGGTTTGAAAGACAGGATTTGAAGAGAAGAAAGACCTAAATAACTGAAATAACTGCAACTCTGGAAATGGGTGGAAACCCTGATGGCATAGTGGTTAAGAATTTAATTAAAAAATCAGCAGTTTGAATCCACCAGGAGCTTTTGGAAACTCTGTGGGGTAGTTCTCTGTTCTATAGGGTTGCTGAGTTGAAATCGACTCAACAGCAAGTCAGGCATGGTCTGTAAACAGGATAAGCAATAAAGTGAGGTTGGGGGAATAGACAAAGTTCTACTGACACAGTGGTTACGAGTCTCAGCTGCTCACCAGAAGACTGAATCCACCAGCAAAACCCTACTGTAGTTCCTCCCTCTCCTGTAGGTTACTGTGAGTCAGAATCTGTTCAACAACTCTTGGTTTTTTGGTTTGCTTTAGGGGAAAACACTTCAGGGATTCTCTCTTCCAAGACTTGGGACTATGTTTTTCTCTATCAGCACCTTTCTTTGGGGGTATAACTGGCTGAACTCTGCAAAAGTAATGAACGGAACAACTCTTTTCTCTGAATAAATCATCAGTTTATGAAAGGTGAAATCTATGGGACTCAAGATGGAAATACTGCTAAACTTTGTTCCCCATTATATGTATTCCCCACAGACTACTTTTAGGATAGTACAAGGAAGAGCAATTACATAAAAACTAAAAGAGAAATTAAAAGAAAATCTAGGCTGAGTGTCAAAAAGATACTCCCAATACTAAGAAGCATTAGACTCTGGAACTCTTCTCTAAGGGAAAGAGTGAGAAACCCAAATGGATGAAGCATAAAATACTCTAAGAGGGAATTACCTTGAACTGGAAGAAAATGGTCTGCTCCAGCCTACCTAAGCAGGTCATTTCCTACCTCTAATTTATATCTTTAATTCCCTTTGGTATGCTTTCCTCAAGGATTACTTTGGATTCAAGCTGTGAAACTCTTTTTTTTTTCCTTTCTTAAAAAAAGTATTTCTATAAGTGTAAATTCTGATGCAGAAGTTTGAAAATTAGACTATTTCTCTCCTCCTGCATATTTTTTCCTCTTTTCATGTAACAATTTCTAGAGCTGTGGGACTAATGTCCATAAAAGTTAAATTAATTTTATGTTTATGTGTACAGTATGGTTATGATTATGAATGAACTGTTCATAATTCATCTGTCAAGAGACACACCCCTGTACTTTAACAAATTTCACTTTCAGGCCATCAGAACGTTTACCATGCTCAACAATAATTAACTAACTTTGAACTTAATTACACTGTGGCTTCAACTTTAAATCTTACTAATAAAAAACACCACATCCAAATATGTATTTTATATGGCTCAGAGGACTTGCATCATTTTCCAGGACACAGAAGGATACATATTCAAGATGGCATATTTGGAAGACAGAAGTTTCTAATGTGAGCAAGTCAGACTAATTACTTTGGGTATTTTGACCACATTTATGGTGTCAAGTCCCTAGTTACAAAGCCTTATAAAACTATTTTAAAGCTGGATTAAATGGAACTGACCCACGTGGGATTATTTAAGATTACTTATCTACTGTAGTATTTCCTTATTTCATCAGCACTTGACTTTTTAGAAACAAAGGAGAAAATATTAGCAGTAAAAGCCATTACAGTAATTTTAATCAAAACAAGTAGATGAGAAGCCTTGTGCTGCAGCATGTTTGGATGTTTCTCCCAGTCATCTAACGGTACTCACCTTGTTCCTACACCATTCTGTACATGAAAAACCTGATATTTATAACGATCACCCTAGGCATTGTACAAACCACAGTCACCAAGGAGACATTAACTTGTTTCAGAGTTAATGGCTTTTAAAACTGCAAAGGATTTGGGAAATGATCATTTTATGGGTGAGGAAATTGAGGCCCAGGAAAATAAAGTGACTTGCCTAAGGTTACTGAGCAGCAAATGACAGAGCAGGAAATCACAGCCTAGTCTTATCTGCAAGTTCAATACTTCTTTCACAGCCTCTCTAGCTTACCATAAGCTGTTTTATTAAAATAAAAAGAAAACAAAAAACAAGAAAACAAAACCAAAAAATTACATGCGATCAATAACCAAGTTAGATTTGCAAGGCAAGTCCCCTGCAGTCATTCCTCTTTGAAGTCTACGCTTCTAGTATTGACCACCAATGCCTTGATTCGCAGAGCTCAGCCAAGTGATTTAAGTTTTCCTCAGGCTTAGGGAGCTGAGCACAGATTACACCAGGATCCAGGCAGTGCTTCTGTTACTATAAATGCTTACTTAATGAATCCACGTCATTTCAGTGTACACCAAAAGAGAATCGAAACACACCATGCCAGCTAGAGTCAGAGAATAGTCAATGTCATATGGGAACCTTGCAAACTCAAATTTGCCTTATTCACCCACAACCAAATCTAACTCGCTGCTGTCAGATTGCTTCTGGCAGAATTTTCATGGAGCAGCTGGTAGATTCACACTGCCAACCTTTCGGTTAGCAGGCAAAGGACTTAACCACTATACTACCAGGGTTTCCAAGCACTATTTCACCTAATCCCAGGTTGTGAAGCATTCTAACTAGGCAAACTGCTTTGCTTCACCTTAAAAAAATTTAGTAAAACTAAAACATTCCAGTCTTGAGACGCAGCTGCGGATCCGTCCACAGGTGTCTGTCCACAGATACTAAAAAGCAAACAGTGCACATTTAAAGCCCTGGGCCACATTTATGCAAGCTTTTGCTGTAGAACCTACCAAGCCTACTGCCTTCCAAAGCTAATGAACTCCCACAGCACCTGTCATTTCTTTTTACTGTCCAAAGGAAAAATTTTTGTCCCTTTTCATTTGTTGCTAAATCTGGGCTCTCTGACTATCACTTAGGAGTCTAAGATGAAGACCCCAGACGGCATCCCCTTTACGCTCCACTGTTCTTCTTCAATCAGGTGTAAAGTTGCGTCAGTTAAGCCTGGCATCTGTCTACTAGGGCCATGTTGCTAACAAGCTTCCCTGGTGTATGACGATAAATACTCCATCTTTTCTTCTTTTTTAATACTTCTAATGGCTTTTTTATTTCTGCCAGAACTCTAACTGGAGCTTTCTCTTTCAGGCAAAATTATTATCCTTCTGAAGAATTCAAAAGAGATGATCTGCAATTAATGGTTTCCAATAATCTGTGTTTTCTCACACTAAGAAAGTATGCCAGTGCATCTGTTTTAAAAAGCTTTTGAGAAGACCAGGAAGAAAAAGTGTGTGTTTGTTTGCTTACTCTTGAGATGTTAATGCTAGTAGCAAACTGAAGATTTTGGTTAACTGAAAGTTTTCTCTAATGCTAGTCCTTTTGCCTCCTGCCATTTCCAAGTCTCTACCTACTGGGTGGATATATGAACATCACCCTTCCTTCCTAAGAAGTTCTTAAGGCTGTGCTCACTCTGCATTTCACCTTTGCTGATGTCACCAGCTTTGCTGCAAAAACTCTCCCAAACACCGGTTTGTAGTAAATACAAATCAAACTGAAACAAAGAAGAGAGAAGAAAAATTCCGTCTCTTTTTGCTTGTTGCTAAATCTAGGCTTTTTGACTATCACTTAGGAGTCTAGGGTACAGACCCCAGACAGCACTCCCTTTATCCTCCTATATTTTTCTTCAGTCGGGTGTAAAGTTTGCTTCAGTTAAGCATTTTTCTTATGCTCATTATGTCTGATATTCATTTTTATTGTAAGGTTAGAATTTTTCTTACATTCACTTTGTAACCTGGACATTTCAATTAATAATCATGATCATGGCATTAATCTATTTTATTTACACAGAAATTCTGTTTAGGTGTTTATACAGAAAAACAGCTTTAACATACTGGTTTCAAACTGCCATCTCTCATGGACTTTCTTTATCATATCTTATGCATATTTTATACACTGGAACTCCACATTCTTATCAAATCTTTAAGCCTTAATAAGGTGATGCATAATAGAATTTAATCTTTTTTACTGGGCAATTTTCATACTAGCCTTTTTTGCTTAAAAAAGTGTGTGTCTGTATGTGAGTGTGTGTCTAGATGAGCTGGGAAAGTGCTGAAAGAGTGAGAGGTATAGGCAATATGCTTTCTGTCATTATTTTGCAAAAACTTATGAACATCCCTTGGGGAGACTTAAGATTATCCCTTACAAATGGAGGATCCAATTGCAAGACCTTTGTGGACACTCAGAACTAGCTGCAAAGGAAGAGGAGGAAGCCTTTTGCGTCTGGGACAGGCACTCTACACTTGGAAACGGGAATCAGTCATTCACTTTTGGGGCCAAGGGAATGAAGTCAGGGGAACATTTTCACATACAAACAACGGGAAATTAGAATGTCATCAAAAATGCCTTTCACTTCGTTCTGAATCAGAGACCTTTCTGTAGCCTTGTTGTGAACTCTGGTGGCATAATGGTTAAGAGCTACGGCTGCTAACTGAAAGGTTAGCAGTTCAAATCCACAAGGCGCTCCTTGGAAACTCTATATGGAAAATCTTACTGTGTCTTACAGGGTCAGTATGAGTTGGAAACAACTTTACAGCCACTGGTTTGATTTTTGGAACTGAGAACCCACATGCAAACCATTTCTATGAAAAGATGTTTTCCAAACTTCAACTATGTGATTTAGAATGAACATTTCTAGTCAAACTAGAGATCATCACTAACATCTAGATAGTCACACCTAAGAATAACACACAGTTCTTATAACAGGGAGAGGTAAGCAGGGGGTCTTCATGACAGAAATGGATGTTTTCCTAGGGACAGGTCAAATGTGATCATTGTCCATTTGTGATGCATGATTTATGTCTTTTGTGGCCTTTTAGAATTATCACTGCTCTCTCTACTGCATCTGATATGTATTTGTGTCACAAGCTGTCTCTGTTTACACATGGGTTGCCAACAACACCCCACAATAACTGTGGAGATTGACGGGCATCTTCTAGCATGTTCCAAAGAATACCTGGGGAATTATTTTACTGTGAATATTAATAGCAACAGAAATGAGCAAGAAATCTTTGCCTTTAATCCTGTGTTGCTTCTTTGGTAGTAGGACTAAGGTATTTTGAGAATGGAGGTATCTATTTCAATACCGACATTTGACTTCAGAATAAAGCTGACAAAATTTCCAAGGATGGAGAACTAGGCTAGAAGCCAAAGTCACCAGGTAATTTCTCATCTTTGGCTATTTTTCAAAACACTCCCTCAAACAGTGATTCTTAAGTTTTTCAAATACAGATCTGAAAATTTCAGCCACCTTATGTAATTGACAGCTGAACTGTTGGTACCTGTTGACTGAAAAAAAAAACAAACCATAAAGCTACTCTGAATTCAGTAATACTTTAAAAAGTGTTTTATATTTTACTGATAACAGCAACACAACAGACTTGACAAATTTAATGCTAAAACACATGTGTTCACAGAAACATCAGTCAACAGACAATACTTGATATATATATTCAAGGTTTTAGAACTGCTGGTACTAATTCTACACCCCCTGAGGAGTTTATGGCACAGAGACTGTAAATAATTTTCCCAAAATATGTTTTTCAAATCCAAAGCCTACAAGTCTCATGATCATTACAAAAATACCCTTTCACTTACTATATACTTACACTATAAAAATATTTTAATTTTCTCACCATGAGTCGGATCTGACTCGACGGCACTTGGCTTTTGGCAAATGTAACTATTAAAGTGATGAATGTAAAGAAAATCTAAATTATGTCATAAGTCTGCTTCACAAAACTCCATAAAGGGCAAAAGTACATTCATGAGTTCCTGGGCCATCACCCTCTACCTGTCATCACCCTCTACCTCTACCTGTCTACTTACATCGAGGGAAGATTTCTCTCCTCTACCTGGTTGGTGTTACTAAGACCTGTACTTGTGAGGCTCCAGGCCACTTGAATGTGATACTAATCCTTTATCCAGTTAACCATGGATGAGGCAAATACAAAAAAACACTCCACTGAAAACTGAAGCGTCCATATATAAAGTGATCAAGCATCCAAAAAAACCTGTTGCCACGGAGTTGAGGCCAACTCATTGCAACCCTATAGGACAAAGTAGAAATGCCCCACACAACTGTCCCCACAGAACTTCCCAGGAGTGCCTGGTGGATTCAAACTGCCAATCTTATGGTCAGCAGCTATAGCACTGACCACCAGGGTGTCCGGGTGGATCATGGTTGTCAAATTTTGTTATTCTTAAAACTGTCAAAGCTAATAACTCATTAAAGGTGGATTTACACTAATTGCTGATAAAACATTAATACTGATACATGCTGCAGTGAGTATCCATCCATTCCTAAAAACATTTAAAGGAATGTATTCCAGGACTTCACTGCTACTGCCATCCCTCTATTTAAATATTTATCAACATTCCAAAGTTCTCTGAAAAGGCAAATTCATGAGAAATGGAGAAGGGAGCACCCTTCTAAAGGAAAAGTCAAAACACTAGAGTTACTATTCAGATCCAGCTGCCACAGCTTGAGGGACAGCTACTTTTACAGCCAAAGCATGAGGGAGGCTGTCTGTCACTACTGCTTAGTACTATTACACACTGCCTGCTAACACTCAAGATTTTTATTGTTTTTGTAATTACTGTTGCCATGACTTGTTATATTAAAATATAGTTACTATTTAAGGATATTACTCTTTTTTTCCCCTACCTTGCAAGATCAATTTTACTATAGTTCAGGAATAATTCTTCTCTACTATCAGTTAAAGTATCATTGACTGATAAAGCAGCAAATGGAAAAACAGAACTCACCTCACCTCAAAGAAATTAACTTCACCCAAATGGATATTCCACAATTAAACTGATACCTGCTAATCCAGGATTTTTTTTTTTTTAAAAAAAAAACTCCATAATCATCACCTGAAAACTTTGTAGAGGCAAGACCGTACCTATCCCATTGTGGCAGGGGTGTCTCTCTACATGCCTTTGTTGTAAAATTCAGGACGAAAGAGCAGACTCGGACAATACTATGTTTATTCCTCCAGCTCCAGGAGACTGAAATGCTACCCAAGTTCCCAGTTAGAATGCTTAGATCTGGAGTTCATGGGGAGAGAAAGCAAGGCCACTGTAATTACACAAGTGGCTGTATTCCACCACTGAAACCTGAGTGGAGATGCCTGAAGTTGGCATCTTGGTCACAGTCTGAGCAACGTGCAGAAAACAAATGCCCAAGTCCTTACTATCATTTATTGTGAGCTAGTAAAAGTAAAATCAGATACGACAGGCTGCTACCATGGCATCAAAATCTTCCCCTCAAGGCACAGAAACACCTTGTCACCTGAATTAAAAGCTGCTCCATAAATTACGTTAGAGAGGCACAGGACAGGAGTAAAACTCTGGGAGAGAAAAAGGCATAGTTCTTTAAATCAGTGGCTTTTGCAGGTAGAAAAAGTTCACTAAACAGGGAATTTGATGGTAAAGAAAAATTGACAGCATACTACTCTCCCTCACACTTCCATCAACACTTTCTTCTGTTTTACTTGAAAATATGTAACGCAGCTAGACACACTCTTAGTCAGCTTGACCCTACTGTGAAATCAGGTCAGTACAATGTACAAGGCAATCAATCTCTAAACCCACGGCTGTGTCGTCACCAATGCCACATTTCTATTTCAGTGCAGGATCAACGCATCATTAGAACCAGGCTGGTTGTGACTTCTGTCCATCGTCGGCTTTCCTACTATATATGCTAAACATTTTACCTAACTGATCGCCTTTTCTCAGCACTTAACAGGGGTGACATCAACACATTTCAAATCTGTCCCCCCCCCCCCATTAAGTTCTGCAGCGAAATAATGAGATAATATTATTTAGGATAGTAAGGACCCTGAAAACAAATCCTGTATTTTTATATATGTCCAAAGCCTCAAGGAGATAGGTTCATTTCATTACTTCATTTCTCAGAAGGACTAAGTCCAGTACCATGAGGCTAGAGCAGGAAGTAGAAATGGTCTTGAATTGATTCTGTATTGACAGGTTGTATGACTACAGGCAAACAACAAAAATAACCCTAAAAAAAATCTGTGTTTTGATTTAAAACTGTCTTGGGAAGAGCAGTTTACCACTTTCACTGAAATGTTTTCCCTGCATAGAAGATAAAGCCTGGAGTTTGAAGCCTCAACAACCTGGCTCTGAATGCCACTTCTCTTTCTACCTAGGTGACAAGACTTTGGGCAAATGAGTCAGCTTCTCTGAATTCCGTTTTTATCATCTGTAAAACGGAAGTAATGAACCAACCGCATAGGGCCATGGTGAAGAATAAAGCTGAGAAGTACGTGTTCAGTGCCTGTTCCAATAAAACTTCATGCTTTTCAACTTGATTACAAGAAATGGTACAGACACCAGTTGAGGCTTTGCTACCAAACAGGGCGTTGCATTGGTTCAACTTCCTATAATGAATTTTCCTTTCTACCCCAGATAAACTAAATCAGAATCTATGTTTTAAAAAAAAATCCCCAGCTGATACTTACATGTGTATATTTATTGCTTAATCCACCACTATCTGGACTGCCTCTGTCTTTTTACATTCATCTTCTGATTCATCTAGCCAGCCAGTCAACTATCTTCCTCTGTCAATTTTCTTCTCTTTGATGTTATGGGACAAAATTATGAATTATCAAATGTGTTCAATTAAAGGTTCTTTAAAACAGATGCAAAGACAGTGTCTCTAGACTTCTTTTACACCTTCTTGAAAGATAATGCAAACTTTGGGGAACGCAATAACAAAACTCAAAGTAATATCATAGTGAAGATCTGTTTCACTACCACCATCACCCTCCTACATGAGTCCGTCACTGTCCTCTTATGTTACTATTTTTATTCTTCTTTTTCCAGTATGGTTGGTAATAATTGATGAATAATGATGCACTAATTTCTCAGATGATGAAATAGCAAGATGTGTTTCAAGATACAGGAAAAGGCCCTAAAATCCCACAATCTACCTTAATGGTCTAATGGACCTGTATGGTAGTGGTAGGCTAGAATGTACTGTTTTCTACTTTTAAAAGGGAAGTCAGTTTTCTCTACATTTTCTGAAAGAATTCTCAGAAAGAGTAAAATTCATAAAATAGCAATCCTTAAAAATAATAAGGACTACTCAAAACAAAAACAAAAACAAAAACACCCTGAAAATCTAAAATGAAGTCCAGTGGAACCTGCCAGGATACTAAGGGTTAAAGGGACTCACTAACCTTTCAGATATCAATGTTATTGTCATTTTTTTCGAGGAACGCTTTTCTGGATCTCCTTGACCAGGTCAAACTTCTCTGTTACACGTTTTCATCATCTGTGCTGAAGAATTAATTTTACCCAAAGAGAATTCTGGTCTTTGGCCCAGTTCCTCAGAGGATACCTCTAGACCCTTGGAATTTCCCCCGAGCAGTAGCTGTGCCTTCATTATTCATACTAGCTTCCTTGGACCACACAAGGCAGTTTATGCTAAAATGACTCAGAGTGGCAGTGTGAGCTAGCTATGCCAGAAAGGCCAAACATGTGGTTACAGAGTTGCAGTTGAAACCACATTATAATCAGTCCAACTTCCAGGGAAGAGAGAACCAAAACCCAAGCCAAAACCAATCTGTTGCTGCTGAGTCAATTTTGACTGATAGTGACCCTATACAACAGACATGAATTGCCCTGTAGGGCTATGAAAGATGGCTGGTGGATTCAAACTGCCGACCTTTAGGTTAGAAGCTACATTCTTAACCACTGTACCCAACCCCCCCCCAAAAACCAAACCCACTGCTATCAAGTAGACCTGCTCCATAGCTTTTTTTTGTTTTTTAACCATTGTACCACCAGGACTAAATTAAGTTCAGCCATGTAGTAAATGATTCAATGGATCCTACTTCTGTAATAAAGCCTCAACTGAGGTTCTGGATGCTGACGCTTGTGTGAGAGGCATCTGGTTAGCAATACAACATTTTGAGTACTGTCATACTTCAACACTGGGTAGGCAATGTGAGCTTGGGGACAATGAGAGCTTGGTCTTTGGAACACTCTTAGACCTAGCCCTGTGTCTCTCCCTTGCCTGTCCTGACGTGTATCCTTCTGCTATAATAAAACTGTAATCAAGTACAGCGTTTGCCTGAGTTCTGTGGGTCATTTTAGCAAATGACTAAATCCTGAGCTTTGAGTGGGAACTCCCAAATTTGTAGCCAGCTAGTCAGAAATAAGGGTGACCCTGGGGACCCCTGAACTTGCAGCTGGTGTCTGAGTGAAGACAGTCTTGTGGAGAACCATGTCCTGAGACTGACTGTGCATTTTGGCAAACTCTTTGCACATAACATCACTTTCTTCCTTTCACAGCACTGAGCCATTTCAATTTGACATTTAATGGCCTGATTAGTATGAGTCTTTAATCAATGTCTGCTCCTCCATAAAACTGTAAAGATTATGAAGGCAAGGACTACTTATTATTTTGATCTCCGGTATATTCTTAGCACTTGGAATCATGCATGACACTCGACAGTTTCTCCATCAAGACTGTATGAAATTAGATCCAGTGGTTCTAGTTGTATTTGGCTCCACATTATTTGAGATAGCTGTGATTGCCAATCACTGCTTCCTAATTTTCCCCTAAAAGATCATTATATATCTTCATTCATCTATTGGGGTCACATGCTTTACATTTATTGTTTTTTGTAATTCTAAACATCTTGCTAAGTGGATATTATTATTCTTGTTCAGCAGATAGGAAATTTGGATTGAGAAGGTTAAGTACCTTTCCAAAGGTCACAGAACCAATAAACAAGAGAAAAAAAAGATTCAAATCCATGCCTGGTCTTAATCTAAACTGTGCTCTTTCTACTCTGTCTTCTCCAAAGTACATTCCTAAAATGTGTTCTGTTTATCTTACAACTATGCAGAATGTAGAGTTTCTTACTTGAGAAACAATGAGTACTGAATGGTGTTTTCCAAATTGCTGTGATGCATAAGCATATAATTCAATTTAAATCAATATTTACATTTGGTTTGTTGGTCTGCATTTTTCGTTTTTAATTTTTTCTTGAAAAATCTTCTACTCTCCTTGCTTTGGGTGTGGAGTCTTACACAGTGGGCTGTATATCTCACACTTTAGCTGGAATGCAGAAAGTCAGATCCAACATATTAATAAATGCAATGGTACACATTTGCAAGGAAGTTTTACTTCACAAGCTCAGGTAGAAAGTTCCCCAATAGATTTGCCTTTTACCAGAACCTCAAAAACTGTATTTCCCCTGACTATCATAATGCTTATTTCCATAAAATACGGTGACATAAAGTAAGCCCAGTGTTTTTAAATCTGTCAAATGTGTACACATTTATGTACTCAAGTAAGAGATTATAATGGCTTCCTCCTTAAAACTTACTTCACCTCATACATTTCTATTAGAGGCTTAGGTTCCTGCTTTCAAAATGCAGCAGCAAATTCATGAGACGACATCATTAATATCCATAAAACGGTTAGAGTAATATTAAATGACTATAACTGGATGTAGGCGAGAACTGAGAGCAAAGTAAGAGTCGCAAATTCACTCCCTCAGTACAATTTCTTGTATGCAAGTATATCTGTCATCCCCTATGATGGCTACTAAGACCGAAGAGAAGTGTCACAATTGACTGTTTCGTTTATAACCAGCAGTGCCAACACCAGTGTTCTCACCAGGGAAGCGGGAGTTCTGCACTAGCTGAATGCACACACATACACAAGCCTCTTAGTCTTCTCCACGCCAATTTTCTACCTGTACTGTCTTGCCTGGATTGCTCCCCTCAGATTACCACCTGGCTAAATCCTCCATTTCCTTCCTAATTTTATTTGAATATCTTTTTCTAATTTGTGTTTATTATTATTATCAATATATAGTAGAACAGCAATTTAATAATTTCTACATGCCCAATTCAGTGGCACAGATTACATTCTTGAAGTTTTGAAATTTTCTTATTCCCTTTTTTGGAGTTGTTTTTCTCCCATTAACATAAACTCACTACTCCATAAGTTCTATATCCAATCTTTCAAGCTGCTTTGTCAATTTGATTCCATGTAGACAGTTTTTAAAAGAGCACAATGCTCAAGGAACACATTCTTTAGTAGTTAAGCAAACTACTACTAGTTTTGAGAAGCCTTCGGGGGGGTTACTTTTGGCTTAAAGTTTAAGCATCAATGATTGTATCAGGGTGACAGTTTCAGGGGTTCATTCAACCTCCATGACTCCAGAAAGTATGGATTCCATGAAAAGCTGACAATCTGTTCCACATTTTCCCCCTTTTGATTGGATTTTTTTTACAGAATCGTTGGCCAAAATATTTTCTTGATGAAATATCTTTCCAGGTATCCCACCAAAGTTATTTTGGCACTCCCAATTCCCTTTACCCTGCTTTAGCCCCCTTCTAACTTCTTATTTGTTACATCTAGTGTCTTTTTACTTCCCCCTCTAGATAATATGTTCCAATAGGTAAGGATTTTCTCTGTCTTGTTCACTGATGCTCCACAAACATTTGATGAATGAACAAAGCCTGAACGTAATACTTCTAAATACTGATACAAAGAGGAAAACCTTATCCCTGCCCTCTTCTCATTTGAGATGGACAAATGAATCCCCTTATAGTTCAAATGATCCATGAAAACTCTAATCATTACATTAGATTGTTTACTAGGCAATATAATAACTTGTATGTTTCCCAAAAAGAATCTGCCATTGTTTCTGTAAAAAGACATCATTCCTTCTAGGATAGGAAACTTACTGTCAGATCTATTGAAAGAAACCTCAAGGGAACAACAGTGAGACCTTATAGCTAAATAAACAAAAACAAGGTCACCAGGAAGAGCAGCTGACTTGAAGGCAACTAAGACAACAATTCTCATGAATAAGAAATAAACAGGTGCACACACAATACAAAAAAACTAAACCCACTGCTGTCAAGTCGATTGCAACTCACAGTAGGACAGAACAGAACTGTTCCATATGGTTTTCAAGGAGCAGCAGGTGAATCTGAACTGCTGACCTTTTTGTTTGCAGCCAAATGCTCAACTACTGCATGACCAAGGGCTTCGACTTACTAAAAAAAAGCCCACTGCCATTGAGTTGTTTTCATCTTAAGCAACCTTACAGGACAGAGTAGGACTCTCCCATAGAATTTCCAAGGAGTGCCTGGTGGATCTGAATGGCCAATCTTTTGGTTAGCAGCCATATCACTTAACCACTACACCACCAGGGTTTCCAAGGCTCCAGCAGTGTCTTAATTCCTACAACAAGTACAGATGCTCTAGTAATGACGATGTTTGTCAAACTTGTGGCTACCCAAATATCTCAACATACTTCAACCATCTCTAGGGAGGAAATCCTCTTTAAAGGCAGGTGAGCTCCCTATGGTATGAACTGAAAGCCAAACTTAACAAACATTAATCGCTTAATTGCTCACTTACTTTGAGAGCAAGCCACTTCACACTAATAAAGATGAACATTAAACCAGGCAAAGTCCAGGTGACAAATTATATACACGCCGTTAGAAAGAAATATTCTTGAAATTGAGTCCAGACCTACAAAGCATTTACAGTATTCTTCTGCCTTGTCTAATTCTCAATGATTCTCTGACCACCAGCAAGCTTGCCCTGGGCTCAGGCAACAGATTTCAATCTCTGTGACTGTGGGTCACATTATCTCATGAATGAACTGTCATTTAGGTCAGTTAAGAGTCTCTGTCTAATTGAATGTGCTTTTAATCCCTGGTATTCATGCTCTACATAGCAAGATTTTAAATAATCGTTGTGGGGCAGGAGAGAGATAAAAGACAATATTGTTATCAGTTTGGGGGAGGGACTGAAATAAGTATACTAAGTTTAAAGTAGAACAGGTCAAAATCCCTGAGTAATTTCAAATCTTTCACTCTTACATGATGGGTTTACTTTTAAACAGAATCACTATCATTTACTGGATATGCCCTTGTACTATTTCTCCCACAGATTTAAAATAATTTTCTATAAACCAAGAAATACTATTTGATTTCACTTTAAACCTCAAGGTTCCAGAAAAAGCAAAGCGGTATAGTATTTGCTTTTTTGTAACAGGGAAACAAGAATAATTCCTTCCTTGGTGGGGCCTGACCCACTGAAAATAGTGAATTTGTCCAGATTTTATGTGTGGTTCAGGGGAAACAAAATTGGAAAGTCACCAAAGTGTGGAGCACCATGAACCGATTGTTAAAATCCTAGCTCAGAACCAAGAATTGGGTTGATTCTGTTAATGAAACATAATGATTCCATCATTGGAACTTTCAGACTCTGAAGAGGCTCAATAATCTTTTGGCCAAACCAAGAAAAACTCCAGGAGGAGGGGACCAATTCTCTCTTCAGTGAGTACTGAGAATAGTGCTGACACAAAAACCCACTGCCGCTGAATCAGTTCTAACTCATAGCGACCTTCTAAATCAGAGAAGAACTACCCCACAGAGTTTCCAAGGAGCGCCTGGTGGGTTTGAACTGTGGATCTTTTGGTCAGCACATGTAGCACTTAACCATTATACCACCAGGGTTTGGTGCTAAAAACCAAACCCACTGCCATCAGCCAATTCCAAGTGGAATGCAAGTTTTCCTGTAGTTTAGGGGAATAAATGTAACTGCACTGGATAAACACTGTTCTTTAGGAACTACAAAATGTTAGATTATCTGTATAGACTGCAACAAGTATATACCGACACCTTCCCCTCAAAGAAGGATTTTCTGGCTCTATCTAAGTTAAGAAAGTCTGACTTACGTGATTGACGGGCAGGGAAAGATCAGGCATCAGTGCTTTACAAAAATGATCTAGGTTCTTGTAATACAGAGCCAAAAATGGCAGTCACTGCTCTATTCAACACTGAATTCTTAAATATAAACATTTCTATATAAACTTGTTCTATCTATAGTGATAAGCAAAAAAAAAAAAAAAAAAACACAAAAAAAACTAGCATCCTTTATTTAAAGACAGCTGCCACATTTGTGTAGCCCTTGAAAAGAATCTGAATATTCAAATTTTAAATCGGAATATATTCTAAGAGCATTTTAGTTAACACCAAGAAATAAACCTCTTAATTTTGATGCTTTAACTTAAAATGTGATCTCAAATTACACTGAAATAAAAAATGCTATGCAGTGTAGCACACAGTGGTGCTTTTGTATAATAATTAATAAAATTGTACAGTTTAAACTATTCATGTTTACATGTTTCTGTGCTTAGATTTTATAGATAAATCCTAAGTGTTGTGGTCGGTGTATGACCATCTCAAGTCAGCATCTCTCATTTAATGATTTCAAATTACAGCACAGATATCAAATGAAAAGTATTCAAAAGGGAGACTCCTTCTCCTTTCCATGTAGCATGTTCCTAAAGATTCCTTTTCAAAGTTTGCGAATTTCTACATCAAAGAAAGGTGATATTGTAATTGTGAGAATGGCAAAGGGTAAAGGCAGCAGCTTTGAGGCTGTGAAACACAGGCAACAGTTATAACATTAAGAAAACCATGATACAAAGTACTTACATATCCAAAATATACTTCCTGTAATTGCAGTAATTACTTTACTTCAATTATCAGATTTGGCATATGGGTACCTTATTTCTCATAAGCTACTTTTGGATCATGAAGACATCATTTGTCGTGCAGAGAGCATAGCCGGGCTTGCCTCAACTTGGAAGAGTTTTAAGCAGGGTTTTGAACTGCTTCTTCCTGGTTCAGTCATGGCTGAAAAACCAAAACTGGAACAGACTTGAATTTTGAATCACTGGAATGGAAAAAAACAGCAGGGCAAAGCCCTGATAGAAACCGCATCTTCCTTATAGAAAATAAGAACAGTACACCTACTGCATGGCAACCATATCCACTGCCCAGCTGAATTTTGAGCAGAGTTGGAAACAGCGGTTCCCTGCTCGTACAGACTGCACCTGGAATATGGGTTGCTCCCCACAGTCCTGCCAATAATCCAATCTCATGCATCAAGCTCCTGAAACTGCTCATTACGCCTCTTCCAAGTCTCTCATTCTTGGAATTTGGCTTGTAATTTTTCCCATTCCAGTAGCAGTTCTGGATCACCCAAACTGGAAAAATTTGGATCTGTTCCAGTTTTGCTTCATTGACCAGTTCAAAGACCTGGTTTTGAAGGAGGTTGACTCAGTAACCTATTAGCTGCATTAAGTTACAAAGTACACTCCACGCTATCTTATGTATTAGAAGAGTAAAACTGATAGTGGCACCTTGGAGATTACAGGGCTGTTCAACTATGAGGAGACAAAGTAGACTTGGACTCTCAAATACTGTGCCGTCTGTGTTCCCAAAGGAGTCAACAGCACCAACTCAAGAACTTTACTAGATTTTTTCTCTCTTTCTTCCTCTTCTATTTTGAGCACAAGGCTCTAATTTCAAAAGTTAGTATTTCCGATAAGCCTTTAAAGGAAAAGATCCAAGAAAAAGAACTATGACCAATTCAACTGTTTTTGAGTATCAACTCTGCCAGGCTTCAGCATCTGAAGGTTGAAACTTGCACTAAATCAGATAAACCCAAGTAAATTAAATAAAAGGGCCTTTATGCCATCTTCCAGGCCTATTGCTGGAATACAGACACCCAGCGCAGAGAAAGATTTCAGATATTCAACAAAATGGGCTGGGAGACCTTAAACACTTGACTTTCTATAAAGGAAAGTACCACTTTTACAATGCCGAAGGCCAAGATTCCCTAGGACTGATAGAATTTGTGATCTTTTCCTTCTCTGTCTTAATAGCTGTTATCTGGGAATGTGCTGCTACATGCTTATTGCTGCTGCACAGGTCTTCTCTCTGGGTTTCATGCCTTCACTTCAAGATTTAGAATCCTTGATGTACAGAAATGAAAACAGTCATGTAGGCTACGTCTTTAGCCATCTCACCAGAATTCTTCAAATAGCCTTTAGGAGTGTGCTGGCTAGGTAAACAAAACACTTCCCCCATTGTGAGGAAAGGGCCCACTCCCTCCAGCACTTGATAAGTAAGTGCTCTTAATAATTTGCTTCCCACTTTGGTAAAATGAATCAACCAAATTGATACCCAACTCATTGCCATTGCTGACAAGTCAATTCTGACTTATAGCAACCTTCCAGGACATACCAGAACTGTCCCATGGGTTTTTTAAGGCTGTAAACCTTTATGGAAGCAGAGTTCCACATCTTTCTCCTACAGAGAGGCTGGTGAGTTGGAATTGTTGACCTTTTGGTTAGAAGCCAAGTGCTTTAACCACTGCATTACCAAGGTCCATAAAATGAGTCAGATGACCCCAACAAGCCACGTTATTAAGTCCATTGCAAACAGGAGTAAATTCAAGCATAGGATCTCCCTCCTAAAGTCAATATTAGACTCAAATCATCAGAGATTAAGAAAGAGAACACATATTTTGGTTGACACATTTGTCACCACTATGTGACAAAGCCACCTGCTGCCTCGGAAAATAAGATAAATGTGAGCCAGAATAACTGCCGTCTAGTGGTGGTTCTGTTAACATGTTCAGGGCACTGAAGAAGTCAGTTCGCCTATCTAAAGCACAACTGGCTCACATGCAAAATTTAAGGACAGTAAGCAATATCTCACCTAATTTGCTTACATGGGTCGTTGAAAACTAATGCTTACTACTTTAATACAACCCATTAGCTCATGAAGCCAGCAGAAGTGAGGTAGAAAGCCAATACAGTACAACTCATTAAAATGAGTCCCTTAAAACTTGTCATCATGGGAACATATGCAAGAGCAGTTAGAGCTGAATACATTCCACCTATTACAGAACAATCTGCAGACAGTACTTAAAACATTATTACATGGCTGAGTACAAGCTGAACTGGTTTAGTGTTTTATTTATACTGCTTTGCATTACATTTAAATACTAAAACCCTAACCCCTAACTGGAGCACACAAAATTCTCCCGTAGCTTCAGAAGAGGGCATGATGTTTAGATTTTTTCCCCCTGATAATACATTCCCAACTGGCTTGGAATAAAATATTTTCAGTTTGATAAGCCCCTTTTTCACTGTCAGGCAACTTAAACTTAGACCAAAAAAAAAAAGGTCCATTCTGAACATATCTTGCTAACAGTGAAAAGTAGAATTTTGTTTTGTAGAAGCTTGCTAGCAAATGTCAGAATCTTACTGGGTGCAGTATCTTCAAATCCATCTTTCTGATAACATAGGTTGCAGGAATAGATGCTGGAGCTTGGGAAACAGGCTCTTAAACAAAGACATTTTGTGGCTCCTGTATTCTCCAAGTCATCGTCTGACAATCACCATCCCGACCTTATGGTCCTCACACTTAAAAGCCAGCTTCAAGTGCTTCATCCATTTAGGGGGAGGGAGAGAGAAATAATATTTCAATGGCTTTTGAGTGTGCAATTAGTGTTTGTACCCATAAAGGTCAAATATTCTCCTTGGGTTAACACTTATTCAGATGAAATACTCCCCCACAAGACCATGTCTGGGGCTTCTTTGTAAGAGTTCCATGGTGAATAGTTGTTTACCACGACATGAACTTGTTTTTCCTTTCTGTCTTGTTCTCTCTATAGATTACCATTTAGCAAACTGAAATTTTCCTCTAAGTAATTACCTGCCTGTATGTCAAGGCATTCAGAAAAGCTAGTATTCCCCTTTGGCAAGGGATTATGCCCACAGAGCGACAGAACGGAGGGCAGTGGGGCTTTGGTGCTCCAGTTGCCTCCCTTACCCCTGCAGACAAGGCCAGCACAGGCTGCTCCCACGCCTTTCCAGAGGCTCAGTGCTTGCTCTCACGTCCCAGGGCACAAGTCATTTGACCCACACAGGCTCATTAGCTTCCAGGGAGTCTCGCAAAGAGTCGGGTCTGGGCCCTCTTGTTCTTTCAGGGGCTGTATCTGCTGCCTCGCAGGATCGATTTTTCATCAGGGCAGTCTGTTTCCCTGTTATACAGATGGCACCAGGGCCTACTTGGCTCTGACGCTTGCTAACCGCCCTAGCACAGCCTCCCCAAGGCCTAGCCATTCGGAACCCACTGGAGAGCAGGTGGCGGAATCCTTCCGTCAGCTGATCCTTACCTCCACTTTTTCGCCTCCCCCGGGTGAACTCCAGAGCAGGAGGGTTAGGAGCTTGGGTTCGGGTTTCTTCCAGTGAGCTCTACTGTTCATCACATATAAAATTCTCCTAGCCCTGCGACCTGCTGTAAGTTTTCAGAGTTATTTCAAATGTCTATGCCCTTTCTGACATCCTTTTTTTTTTTCCTTTGAGTGGAACTCCCTGAAATATCAAAATGATGTACTTCTAGCACTGGCTACTAGTGTTGCCTTCAAATCACAGCAAATTAGCAATTTACTGTTTTAACAAAAGCAAATCCTCCAACTCTGACTCCTCTTAGAGGTTTTGTGATGGCTTTTGTCACATGGCATTCCTACTCTCAAATGTAAAAGCCATGACTCCTTAAACTGTGCGATTCAAATGCTTGCCCTTCCTGCGTGTGCATTCCTCAAATATCTCACCACATCCACCTGTCTGTCTCCCTTTTCTCTCCCTCACGTTTTGCATACACAAGTGCATCGTCTGCAATTTATGCTTTTACTTGCATCTTACACTTAATCATGCACAGAAGCCGGCACGGTGTTGAGTAGCTTGTGCAACTTAATAATCATTATCACCTGACTGATTACAATCTGAAGACCAAGCTTTTAGTCCTCTATTTCTAGCTCTGCATTTTAGAAAAGGCAGGGGTTATTTATAAAGTCGTTCACATCTTGTAGGAACAATACAGTCCCATTTTTAGAGCTATCCTGAAAAAAACATGGAATGTCAAAGGGCGTATCCTCTATATACAATCAATTATTTGTAAGATTACAAAACACATTTTAAATAGTTCTATAGGATTGTGGGATATAGGCTAACATAATGCACAGACACTTCTACAACAAAAATCTCCAATTTCCTTCAGAGATTTTTAACTATTCAAAGGCTCAGTACTCTCCACTTCCAAAGGACAAGCATGCTGAAACCAATTCTGCTTAAAACAAACAAAAACTCCTTCTAAGTGCATTTCTTGGACTTCGGCCATCATCACACGATCACTACTGTCCTGTGTGGTTCCCCTCGCTGCTTTTAAAGCTTTGTTTTCAAATACAAAAGCAGATTTGAGCACTGTTTGTAGTGAGTCCTGTAGATGGGATTTAAATAATACAGCAGCTGGGACTGAAAAGGAACTTTTAGAAATGGCTAGATAGGGGATACTCCAGATGGGGAGAGAGGTACAGAAACACGATTTCACATGTAAGAGCTTTCAAGATTGTGGCTAGCACTTGCAGTTGGTTTACTGAATCAGCCATACTCACTGAATGCTATCAAAAACATTTGGGTGAGCCACTGGGATCAAAATCATGTCATGTTTAGCAGAACATGTCTTGTGTTCCTCTTCAGAACACACTCCATGGAAGTCCAGGTTTAGAACAGATTTTAAAAGCCAGCCATTGAAGTCAAGCACATCCATCCAGCTCACCTGCTCATGAGTGCACAAACTAAGAGGCTTAGTGGGGGACAAGGCAAAATTTAGAGGGAGAAAACGTCCTTAACAAAGCCTGCATTTTCTGTATCTCTATGAAAACTACACAAAATCATTATATTTGGCCAGCTAGTTATTCCCATTCAGAAACTTGGTAGCGATGGGAATGGGATGCTATTTATAAACTGCTCTCATTCTTCTGAAGCTGTAGTATTAAAGGTAGTAGTAGTCGGAGTTAAGGTGCCACTGAATCCATTTGGACTCGTAGAGACCCCATGGGACAGAAGAGAACTGCCTCATGGTACTTCCTAGGCCGTAACCCTTGTGAGAGCCGGGCACCAGGCCTTCCTCCCATCAAGTGGCTGGGTGGGTTTGAAGCATCATCCTTTCAGTTTTCAGCTGAGTGTGCACCCAATGCCCCGCCAGTGGTCCTCAGTACTGAAGCTAGTAGAATAATAATGTTACCAATGTGGACTTTGAATGGTATTCTACAAACGTATATAGTTTGTGTATTTGTTCTGTGTGAAGGGGAATGTAGCTGTCTTTCATTTCTATTCACTTTATACTCATAGGGAGAAAATAAAGAAATGTGAGTTGATCTTTTTCCCATCTGGACAACTGAAACTTTCCAAAAAACATGTCACAAACACACGGGACATAGGTTATAAACATTATGGTCATGCCCACATTCAATATGCACTGTCACGGCCTGCATGTCACTGTGGTACTGGAAGCTTTGCCACCGATATTTCAAATGCCAGAAGTGTCATCCTTGGCGGACAGGTTTCAGCTGAGCTTCAAGACCAAGACAGACTGAGGAGTAGGATCTGGCAGTCTACTTCTGAAGAAACTGGCTGGTGAAGAGTGTCTAAGGAACTGCACAACTGTGAAGATGGCACAGGACTGGGCAGCACTTGGTTCTGCCGTACCTAGGGTCACTGTGAGTTGGTCTCATGGACTGAATTGTGGCCTCCTCCCCCAACAGCCATCAACTTGACTAGGTCACGATTCCCAATACTGTACGACCACCTACCATCTTGTCATCCGACGTGCTTTTCCTGTGTGTTGTAAACACTGTCACTATAATGAGATGGATCAGTAGCAGTTACATTGATGAGATCTACAACATTAGACAGTGTTAAGCCAATCTCTGTTGACATATAAGAGAAGAGAGTAGAGACACATAGGGACCTCATGCCACCAAGAAAGCAGTGCTGGGGACACAGAATGTCCTTTGGATCTGTGGTTCCTTAGCTAACGTGTTCCCAGACTAAGAGAAGACTGATGACAAGGACTTTCCTCCAGAGCCAACAGAAACAAAAAGTCTTCCCCTAGAGCTGATGCCCCGAATTTGGACTTGTAGCCCACTAGACTGTGAGAGAATAAATTTCTCTTTGTTTAGGCCATCCATTTATGGTATTTGTTATAGCAGCACTAGATGATTAAGACAGCTGGAAGTGAATTAACAGGATCTAACAACAACATGAGATTGTGAGCTTTCTATCTCACAGAACACATCCTTTAATGGTGTCTAACTCTCTTGTTTGGCCTTCACTTGACCTTTATACTTCATCCAAGCCATGATCTCTCAAGCACCAGTTCATAAGCCATAGGGCCACTGCAGAGCTCTCTCCAGTCTGGTGTGAAATAAAGTCAATAAAGACAATGTAGTAGAGTTTTTGTAAATTGAAATGATTTAAGTTAAAAGTCAGTCTTATTGACATACATTGAGATGGTCTTCTTTCAAAAATTATGATGAAAGTCGATGACAGGTTTTTTTTTTTTTTTAAATGTCTTTACTTGCCAAAATCAAATCTTAGCATCTTATTCATGTCCTCCAAATCTAGGAACCACTGCACCAATCTCTGCCATAGTTCCATAAAGACACTACAGTAACTATGGAACGACAAAAGAATGGGAAAGATTAAACAGAAAAACGTTAGGTAAAGAAACAAAGGTAGAATGGAATAAAAAAACATGAATGTCTAGTAGTCTATGACTGCTGTTGTTCAGTGATATCAAGTGGATTTTTGACACACAGTGACCCAAATGATAGAGCAGAACTGCCTCATAGTTTCCTGAGCTATAATCTTTATGGATATAGATCACCAGATCTTTTCTCCCTTGGAGTTGTCAGTGGGTTCTTAACCACTACACCACCAACGTTCTTGAGCCTATGACTAAATCAAACCAACCCTGTTGTCATCAAGTTAACTCCTATTCACAGCAACTCTATAGGACAGAGTAGAGCTGCCCCATGAGGTTTCCAAGGACCACCTGGTAGATTCAAACTGCTGACATTGTGGCTAGGAGACCCAGCATTTAACCATTATATAAATGTGTACTAGCAGTTTTGTTGGAAACCCTGGAGGCATAGTAGGTTAAGGGCCATGTCTGCTAACCAGAAAGTCAGCAGTTCAAATCTGCCAGGTGCTCCTTGGAAATGCTATGGGGAGGTTCTACTCTGACCTATAGGGTCACTATGAGTCGGAACTGACTTGATAGCAGTGGTGGGTTTTTAGCAGCTTTGTAGCAGTAATCATGTTGTTGTGTGCTACTAAGTCAATTCCAACTTACAGCTACTCTACGGTGCACAGTAAAACTGTCTCTTAGGGTTTCCTGGGCTGTAATGTTTCTAGGAGCAGATCACCAGATCTTTTTATAGAGCACATAGTGGGTTCGAACCACTGACCTTTCCATAAGCAGTCAAGTGCTTAACCATTGTATCACCAGGGCTTTTTGTCATATTCACTGAGCACACCCTTCCTATATATCAAGCTTGCTTTATGAGCATTAGGTCATTTACTCTTCATAACAAATTGAAGTTGTGCCTTCTAAAAATTAGAAATTATATATCACAATTAATTGTGGCTATGTCTAGGTTGTATGAAACATTATACTTCCCCAAATACCCAAGTGTAGTTCCATTATTTGTAACAATATCCATAAAAACTATAAACAATATTTCTAAAAGTATGCTCAAAATGAGAGAGAAAACAGTATGCTCAAATAAATTCACTAGTTTCTAAAACTGTGTTTCTTGACCAGTGTTATGAAAGAATTTATGTACAAACTGTTGAATGGGAGACTAATTTGCTCTTCAAAATTTTCACCTAAAGCACAATAATTTTTTTTAATTATTAAAATACTCCACGGAACAAAAATAGATAAACATGTATCTTTTAACAGTGGTAGAAATTTGTTGATGACAAAACAAAAAAATTCCTAAAATAAAAAATTCTGTGCCCTAAAAATTAGAAGAGGAAGATGAAAAAAGACGGTAATGACATCAGATACTTTCTCCCAATCTAGCCACACTGCTGAAATTTATTTTCAAAGGGACTATTTCAAACAGACATTATTTTCAAAAAGACATTGCTGAAATTTATTTTCAAATGAATTTGAATGCATTAAATTTTCTTAATACACTTCTCAGCTGAAAGAAGGGACCAAAGACAATATTGAAGAGGAGATTCATCCACTAGAAAATCCTGAAAAAGAGCAGAGAACCCATCTACTTCACTGAAGAGACGATCTGCTGAGGGACACCTAATTAACAGTCAATCCATGGAACAAAAGAATGCTGTTATGGGATATTTTGTTGGTAAAGTTACTGTAAAAAGAAAAGTGTCCACAGAGTGTGTCACATTAATTATAGTATTGGTGACCACTTAAAGGCAAAGATGAATTGGATTCTTCTGCAGGACTTCTCCACCCTCTGAGAATTACTACTACTTACTTTATTATGATCTTGGTTTTCCACAAAACAAAAGTCTGGACTTTTTTTCCCCTGCTATTTAAAACAATGGACCCAAACCTGCAGATCCAGAGTTGGTGAAGGATAGTCCCACCAACATAACTACAAGTGTTGCTCGCATGTCAGTATCAAAAGAACACTGGAGGGCAACTTCATCGACATAAGCAAACACCTCACTGGACAACATTCCTAGGCCCCAGAGAGAAGGACCATAGACTCAGGGGTCATGTCTACCAACCTGCACAACACAGTCCATAAAGTTCTTCGGGACTTAAAAGCTGTGGCAGCCATCTAAGATACAGCTGTTCATCTCTTACTGTCCAGCACTAAGGAGGGGGAAGAAAACCCAAGACTCAAGGGAGCAATTAGTCCCAGTGACTAACAGACCACATGAACCACAGCCTACACAACTATGAGACCGGAACTAGATGGTACCCAGCTACCACTACTGACCATGCAGACTGAAATCACAACAGATGGATCAAGACAGAGGAGAAAATTTGAAAAACAAAAGATCAAATTCACGACAATGACCAGAATTACTGGCCTGACAGACTAAAGGAACTCCTGTCAACTTTCTGAGCTACAGATTCCTTCTATGTGTTGTTAGTTGCTGTTGTGTTGATTCTGACTCACGGTCACCCCATGTGTGCGGAGTAGAACTGCATCATAGGGTTTTCAACTCTGTGACCTTTCAGAAGTAGATCTCCAAGCCTGCCTTTCAAGGTGTCTCTGGGTATGGCGGAACCACAAACTTTCTGCCTGGTGGTAGAGTGCCCAACCACTTGCACTATCCAGGGACTTCCATTTACCAGTCTTAATAATAAGACCATCTAACGGTCGCCATGAGTCGGATCCGACTCGACGGCACTTGGCTTAACAATCCTTGGACCAAATGGGATACCAACTGTGAAAAATCTTGCTTAGTAACAGATAATATCCTATTTGGCAGTTAGCAGGCAAATGTGTAAAGTTCCAAAGGACTGACAACTAAGAAACGAAGACCGCTAAGTTGTCTAAAGTGAATCAGGATTCATCTATCTGCAGTTAGCACTTCATTTTTAAATAAGGTATCACTGGATTCTGAACACTATTTACTTCCCATGTGACACACCCACAGAACAGCACCTAGGTCAACAGTTCCCAGGGAACTGCCCATCAGCACCTTCCAATACAGTGATTTCTGAGATTAAACAACTCAGAATTTGGTCATAGCTTTAAGTAACTCCAATCTCAGGTCTAGATCAAACAAGGTCAGACACAGTCAATTTACTTACTAGTTACATAGTAACTTTAAGTTACTAATTTTGTAATACATTATCAGAAATAAATTTTGCAATTTTTAAAAAAAGTATTGGCCTGGAATGGTTAAGTCTTTTAAGCTATCTACAGACCAAATTTAGCAAAGCAAAAGTCTTGACAACACATATATACTCACACACACACAGAGGCATACACAAAACACATGAGAACAAAAATCTGACGAGTCTAGAAAGTAGTTAGAGCATTAAGTCACCCAGCGAATCCCGCATGTACCAGGCAATCTGAGGATGGTTTATATGAGCTCAAATGTTTTATGCTCAGTCAAACCTTCCCTAACAAACTCCTCCCTTAATTAAGTCAAGTCCCTTGTTTATACATTTTAAACTAGCCAGTAATCATAAATTTGTATAATTATTTGATTAATGGCTATTTCTCTTTCAAGTATAGGCTTTATGAAAGTAGTCCCCATAAAACTCTAGCACATAGTGTGGTCCCCGTTATTTAGTAGATGTTCAGCATACATTAAACAAATCAATCAAGGGCAACATCTGGTTTGGGAAGCATCAGATTGAGTTTCATAAACAATTATTCCTAAATTATGTCACTACAGTTTTATCTAAGATGTCAGGCAAGCTAGAAAGGCAAACCCAAAAGAACATAGGTTAAGTTATGGCTCTTGCTGGTTTTAAGAGCTTTTTCCATAGATAATACACAAATTCGTAATGGGAAACAAACTATATATGTTTCAGCTGTTTTCAACACTCAAAATTTAAGAATTTCATATGAAATACAGTATAAAAGATGTTTTTAAGATGGTATCCATATCACTATGGCTTCTTTTCATTCCAATCCATGTTTTCTTCTTAAGATGATTCTAAAAGGCTAGCGGCCCAGAGAGAGTCCCAGCAGGGGAGAAAAATGTAGAGCAGAACTCCAATTCTTGTAGGAAGACTAGACTTAATGGTCTGACTGATAACAGAGAAACCTCTTGAAGCCATGGTCCCTAGATGCTCTGTTAAACCAGAACTAAAACCATTCCCAAAGCCTACACTTCAGACAAAGATTAGACCAGACTATCAGACATAAAACTCTCACGAAGAGTGTGCTTCTTAGTTGAAGTAGATACATGAGATCAAATGGGCAGCTCCTGTCTGGAGGCAGGATGAGAAGGCAGGATGGAGCACAGCTGATTGGAGGGACACAGGAAAACTGGGGTTTGAAAGGGGACTGCAGCTAATGTCACATGCCCATGTGTATAGCTTTTGCATGAAAAATTAACTTGAAGTCTTCACCTAAAACACAATATTTCTAAAAAAGAAAAAAAGTCACATTTTGGTAAATATATGCATGTGCATTAAAAAATGTCTGCTGGCACTAGCACAGATGCATTCTATTTCTTTTGGTTTATTTATACTTGATGCAACTAAAAACAAAGATTTTGAAATAAAGCAAGGAAAAATACAAACATAATAAAAGGCCAAGACTCCTTGGTGGTATAGCAGTTAAGAACTCAACTGCAAACTACAAGGTTGGCAGTTCAAATCCACCAGCGACTTCTTGGAAACCCCATGAAGCATTTCTACTCTGTCCAGTATGATCACTATAGTTAAAATCAATAGTTCTTTTTTTTCTGTTTTTTTGGTCTAGAAAGCTAACTGTTCCTAGAAAAATCAAGCCAAAAACTATTGAGATTCTGCTCAGACTCCTTATGTCTCCCAGACCCTACCACTTCCACATTTAGGAATTATTCTCATGCTTTAAAGAACATGTAAGTACTCGCTCAACTTTCGTGTGTCTAGATCTGGCTGCCAAAAGTCCTGCAGAATAGATGAGGTCCTCCTAGGATTTAATGATTTACACAGCCCTCTTTCCTACACACACTGAAGTTTTATCCAGGAGTGGACAGGACAAATATAGGGAGACAGGCAAGTGAGAGGCATATTTTTTATTTTGGTTAGTGAAGGGTATGGGAGGAGAGGGGTGAGAGACAAAAATACACAGGAAACTGCACAGCTCTGAATGACATACGGGGAAGGGCAGCCACTGGTTGTTTGAGAAGAGGCATGACCCCACCAGACCCAGGTCTCAGGAGGACCGATCTGGCCAGGCTGGGTGGAAGGGACTGGAGATGGAAATGAGGCAGGAGGATGCCCAGCAATCCAGGAGACCAACTGGTGATTTTGGAACGGAGAGCTGAGGACTGATGAGAGACGGTGGAGAGAGAACCTGTAGGATAAAGTAGCCATCTCAATATAAAAGAAAGAAAAAGGGCAGAATAACAATGTGTACGCAGCACTGGCTACAGCTGTGAGGTCATGAGAAGTGGTCACCCCACAGGCAGAATTAGCTGACACAGTCCAGAAAAACCAAATTAGAACCAACACCCCAGGCTCAAGAAAAGCCATGTTTTGACAACATTTTGACAGCGTCAAAGTCTTCTACTTGCCACCATTTCTCCCTCTGACTGGCCCCCTGCTTCTCAGGCATGTCCCAGAAGCCTCGGAAACCCACGACCAACACAATGCCCAAACAATGTGGTTTAATGACTTTTAAATGTGTGTTTTCTTTTTATCATTTAAAACAGATCGACACAAGTGGGATGTTTTTTAAGCCCATTACACTGGATTTCTCTCTGAAAACTGCAGGGACGGCGCGTTCAGCACACAAACAGTGTTCTATTCTCAGCGAGCCCATTCTCTGTGCTTCAGTGACTCCTCCTGTTGCCATTTGGTTCCTGCCCTTAGCAGGAGGCCAGTTTGTCAGGAAACCTGAGGGGACTAAGAACACTGCAGCAGCCCAGCTGAGCTGCAAATCCTGATGAAACTATGCCATCAGCACTACCGCATCTGTGGGCTCTCTGAATACCTGACAATCCACAGGTGGCATACATGACCAGCAAATGCTTATTACATCTCTGAGAAGGTACACAGAGAACAGAGATCCAAGAGGACACTGCCAGTCCTGCATACTGGTGCAAAGTGCTCCCAAGGTTCTGTGTGACATTCATACATTCTGTATGACACTCTATTGTCTTCCCAACTGTCAGAGTATGCATCATATGCTAAACACTGTCACATGTACTATTCCCCTCCTCATAACATCCCAAGTACACATACCAACTACTCAAAGAAAAAAAAAAAAACACACCACTAAGGAGGCAGGGAAGACATTACAAGACATTGTAGTTCTAGGGACCTTTCCATTCCAAATTGGTGTAAATGATTAAAGTTCAGCTGCTAACTGAAAGGTTAGTGGTACCTTGGAAGAAAGGGCTAGTTCCCTCTATCCCAAAAACCAGCCACTGGAACCCTCAAAGAGCACAGTTCTACTCAGACACACACGAGGTGACTGTGAGTCTGAGCTGACTCGCCGCCAATTGGTGGTCAGCGGTGTGTACTGGCAGCGCCTGGGAGGCACTTAGAGAGATGCAGAAACTCAGTAATGAAGTAAGTGTTGAGGGAAAAGTAGTCAGGAAAAGTAAGGGAGCAGAAAGACAAGAACAAATACCCAGTCAGGAGAAGAAGAGAAACAGAACGGAAAAGTACCAGATAAAGAATTTGCTGAACGATTCATGCTAGAGAAAATCCAGTTGCTGGCTCACAGTGCTTTCATAGAATCTATCCTTCTCTACCATCTATTTCCTCCACAGAATTACTAGACACAGAACAGCCAGACTAACAGAATCCTGCTTATGTTAGAAAGCAGTAGTCACAGTGACAGAATCCAGCGCATATGGACACACTGTAATCTTCCAAACAATTAAGAAGCCAAGTTCCTGGGACTCTTAGTCCACGACTCACATCTGCAATCCACAACTTGAGAAGCTGGGAGGTGGAAAAAAACAAAACAAAACACATAGACACACACACAGAGAACCAGTATCCAAAAAAAGAGAGAGAAAGAAAAAAAAGTCCATCCAGGCACACAGACAGTACAGCTATCTAAAGTATTTGGAAGGCTGAAGTTTAATTTTTTTTCCCAACAAGGAAAAACTAAAGACTTTTTTTTTTTTTTTAAATAGAACAGCTTGTTCAAGGTTACATAAGAATACACAGAAAACAAGACATGATTTCCTTCTTGCCAATATTTCACGGTAATAGGTTACACCCAAGATCTTGCTGCACCCCACAGATCTTTTACAGCTCCTCTGGCTTCTAATATGTGAAGGCAGCATGCAGAGACAAAGAAAGGGCTTTAAAGTACATAATTTCTGTTTCCTTGACAATTTCAACGATGTTGCACTCCCTGCCATTCATTTAAATTAGTTCTTCTGCAATGGGAACATTGACAGGCAACACATTTATGTATGTGTGCATTTTTGGAGTTTTCAACCAACTAATTTGTACACCTACACTCATAATTACAGCCAGTGAATAAGAACCAGATTGGGTGAAGTAGAAAATGAGTGCTCTGCAGGATATCAAGTTAAAAACTTTGGATTGTTCCTCAAGAAGAAAGGAGAAAGCTGTTCTTAAATTCCACCTTAGATGTTTTATGGACATGTTTTCACAGCTCAGGGCATCTTAACAAGCATTACGTCACTGTCAGACGGAGGTGACCTAACTCCTTCCAGAAGCCAATAGACCTTACTTGGTGGGTGGAAAGCAGGAAAACAGTAAACAAGGGTTGGTGGCATTTATATGCTTTTGGCATCAGAAATAAGCATCCCCCACAAAGTGAGAATTCTCTATGTTCAGACATCCTCCAGCATCATAATCGAGCGTATATTTTGTTTTCTCACCACTTTTATACATGCACTACTGAAACAGCTAAAAACATATATTCTGTCCACTTCTCATTTTGAAAAGAAGAAATGGCCCAAACGCAATGGAAAAATGTCAACCTTTCTACTGTCAGCAGTGTGAATAACCTGCAGCTATAAAATTCCACTCTTTTCTTTGATGGTGTCCTAGAGATTAACAGCCTCCACAGTTAAAACTATACTTTTTGATCTCTTCTGGTGACTAAGAAAAGGAAGACTGCATGCAGAGAACTGCTAACTGGAATACAGACTTGATGGGTGCTGGGATGGAGGAACAATGAACTTGAAAAAAGTACACACTGGAAAGGAATGACTCTTATACTGGCATATATATGGTTTCATGGGCTTGTTTAAATTATCTGTGCTTGAGTCTTAAATTGATATTAAGCTAAATTCTCCATGATCTTGAACGCTGATGTCTGGAAAAACAAACAAAAAGAAAAACGAAGACCTTTCCCCAGTTATTTCACTCAAGAAATACATCTGGCACAATGATGGGTGAAGTAGACAACAAAATTTTGCCAAAATACAGAATGAAATAAAAACTCCTATATTCCAAGGCAGAGGAGTAACCCACAGAAATCAGCATTCAGTACAAAGAGGTCTTAAATGACAAAATTACTGAACAAACAGGTTTTCATATATACTTAAAATCTTCTGAAAAGAACTAATTTTTTTTCCTCCTGCTTCTAAAAGGCACCAACACCGTCTATCCTATCTGACTTCCCAGTAAAAGAACAGTTTCACATTTTGAGGCTTCTTTCAGAGTCCAAGATGATGATTCCATGTAAGGATTTAAAAACAGTACCTCCCAATGTGTATTCTGCAGAACACTGGTAACCATAGGTCATCAGCCAAGGCTTCCACAGTCACATACAGCCAGGAAATAGCTCTCTCTTCCCTTCCCACAATGCAACATTGCCATAGTTAAGATTCTAAAAGTCCTGCATTAATTAAAGACACCTGTTTGATTTTGTTTCAAGTTTACTATTATTTTTTGCCATGGAACCCTTTTTTTCCCAATATAACATCTAACAAATGTTCCACAGAACCTACTAAAACACTAGTCTAAAAACTAAACTCATGTGTTGGCTAACAGCAAAGAGTGAAAACTATACTCAGGAATTCTCTGAAACAGTACACATGGGATTTTTAATATCTCTGTATCAAAAACTCCCTTGTAAGTAAGTAGTGATGGGTCAATGGAAGATGTTTGATCTTATTTTTTTTTATTTTTTATTTTTTGGTGAAGGAAAGCATCACTTCCCTCTAAAGTTCACTGATGCTTAATTTGGAAGAGCTTAAAGGGTGTGCCAGACAATCACACAACACACAAAAATTCTTTTCTGATGAAGCAATACCCAACTGCTCACCCTCATAAAGAACATGAGGCAAACAATGACTCTGGCAATATAATAATTCCAAACAATCCTTCCTCTACAGTCCAAACTGTTTTCTATCACTCCTTATGAATCTTCTCCCCAGTACCTCAATCAAATGCTAGCTAAGCAGAAGCAGCTTCAATCAAATTTAAAATTTAAGAAAATAAAGAAAAACACCAAGGGTTTTTTAGCTCTATGTTAAATGAGCAGAGAGAGGCAGTGAAATGAGATTAATGATAAGGGATTTGGAGAAACTCTTTGGGAGGTATAAGAATTCTCATTCACGTATTAGTCCTGAGGGTTCTGTTGGCTATAATTAGTGTACTGTCTAAAATGAGTCAAGAAAGGAAAGGGTAAATGAGGAGAACCTTGGAGTAGATGAAAATGATAGTACATAAGGGACCACAGAAGCCATGAAAATTAGCACTGAGCCCACATGCCCAGGACATAAAAGAAATCAGGACAGTCTTAATGAGAATCAGGCAGTGCGCCTAATGAGAACCTTAATATACTTTATCTTCCCTTTATATTTCATTTCGGTGTCATTAGATGCAGCCAACCAACAAGTATCTATTAAGTGCCTACTCTGTGCCCAACTCAGGGCCAAGTGCTCTGGGGATGGTTCAGATTGCACCCAGCCGTGTTCTCAGTGTCTGTTTTTGTGACCAGCAGCATCACATCAGAATCATCTGGGAAAATGCAAAGCATCAGCCCCACCTCAACCAAACTACTGAATCAGAAAAGTCTGGGGATGAGCCCAGCATCCCATGTTTTTAACAAGCCTTGCAGTGATTCTGATGCAGAGTGATGTTTGAGAACCACTGGCATATAGTCTAGTTGCTGAAACCAGCTGTCAGAGGATGAATTTTGACTCACGGAGACACTCTGTGTGTGAGGGTACAGCTGTGCTTCATACGGTTTGCAATACTGATTGCTCTCAGAAGCAGACTGCCAGTCTTTTGTCCCAGATGCCTCTGGGTGGACTTGAATCTGCAACTTTTGGGTTAGCAGCCTAGGGGTTAATCATTTGCACCACCCAGGCGCTGGGTCCACAGTAGCAGCATGAAAACAGTACCAGCAGCAACTACCAAAACAGCTGAAAAGGGAATTCTGCTCATTGAATGTTCAAGGCTTTATGGTCACGTTGTAACCTTTAAAAAAACAAGCCCAGAGTATTTTAAATTCTATTTCCTTTCTGCTAACCCCAGAGGCTTATATGAAAAGAGAATATAAGAGAACTCCCATTACAAGAACTAAGAGAACAGATAACCTAATGCATATTTTGAGTGTCCTGCCCACATTAATTGCCTTCGAAGGATCATTTTTGTTCTTCTATTAAGCTACAAACACATATGATACCTTAAAGGAATCTTTGTGTTGTATTTGCTAGTTGCAGCCCCAATTCAGGGTTTCTCTTTATTAACAAAGCTGAATGAGACACAATTCTACAAAGAAAGGCAAAGATGGTCGATTTGCATTTTACGGCTCCACTTAAAGCTCTTTTACTATTTTTTTACCTGGCAGTCATTCTAGCATCATTCTGCTAAAAAAATACTTCTTCACACTGAAGTGCTCAAATATTTTAAGATAATAACAGTAATAGTAATTACAGTGAACATTTACTGAGCATTTTATTATGTGCTAGATATGTTACATGATCTTCTCATTTAATTCTCATACAATCTTATGTCGCAGCTACTGTTACTCATTTTACAGTGAGGAGATTAAAGATTAGGAAGATCAAGTCCCCTCGTTACATAGTGAATTAAAGGACAAAGACTCTAATATAGGTAAATAACAGCAATGGCCAAGCTGTTAACTACTGGCTCACAGTCTCTCTATTTTGTGTACTGGAAAACATTGGATCATTATCTTCACCTAATTTAGTATCAGCCTTACCTTTTGTTGGCAACTGCACAAAACAGAAAAAACAGATGTGAAGAAAAAGGCACTTGAACAATCTGGTATTTTATGTATTGACATACAACACATTAAGAACAATGAATTATACAAATGTGAAACAAATATGTGGCCCCATCTTATCACTGTCCCTTTTGGTATTATACCTCATACTTCAGAGACAATTCTTGAGAGAAAATTCTTGTCTCGGGTTATTTATTACAGAACTACAAGAACTTTATGTGGATATAAGTGAGATCCTCATTAGTAGAACTACAGTACCAAGGTATTATTAAATTACAATATTATATCCTAGACTATTACAATAAAAGGCCATTATCGCATACTTGGCTAATAAGGTCCATACTGTTAAAATGCATTAAAACTAGACTGTGCAGTAGAAATGACAACAATCTTGGGTACTTGCGGGGGAAAATAATTTTTCAGCTGGAGTCTCAAAGCATCTGCCTAGTATCACCGCAATTTTTTATACGAAGAAACTGTGTTACAGAAAGGCGTATACAAATTTAGACATAAACACATGAAGTCTTTTGCAAGCTAAATGAAAGAGTAAAAGATTACCCAATAAAAGCTGATAGCAAAGTGATCCAGTGATGCCAAGAAGAATAAAGCACCTGTTCATTCCATCACCGTTTTCTGAGTGCCTACTATGTGCTAAACACTATTCTAGACTACGTGGGTATAACAGTAAAACAAAGAAACAAAGACTCTGCTGTCTTGGAGCTTACATGCTGGTAGACGAGAAAGAAAATTAGCAAACCAGCAAACAAATATATACTTGCAAACAGTTAAAAAGAAATGCCAGGAGGGGAGATACAGGAGGATCGAGAGAACAGACAGGAATGTTGATAGACTGGTCAGAGACAGCCTTCTGAAGATGTGCCATTTAAGCAGAAACTTGAAAAGACACAAGGGAAGAAGGCAGTACAAAACACCTGGGAATGAGCATTCAGGGCTGAGGGAACAGCAAGTGCAAAGAACCTGAGAGAAGAACATGTTGAAGAATCTTCATGGATCAGCAAAGAACCCAAAGTGGCTGAGGTGGAGGAAGAAACAGGAACGGAGAGCGGGGAGGTAGTCAGGAACCTTAGGATATTTTAAGGATATCAATTTCTTTCTTTCTTTTTTTTCCCCCCAAAGAAGGCCAC
Organism: Heterohyrax brucei; assembly: GCA_028571685.1. Classification (NCBI taxonomy): domain Eukaryota; kingdom Metazoa; phylum Chordata; class Mammalia; order Hyracoidea; family Procaviidae; genus Heterohyrax; species Heterohyrax brucei. Next base: position 49,113,038 of record CM053142.1, read on the forward strand.
TGGGTGGGGGAGGGGGTGAGCAAGGGACCAGCGTGATTTGACTCTCAGAAGTGCAGTCAGAGGTGACGGTTAGATGGGAGACGATGCCCAGGCAGTGAGTCCAGGTGAAAGGTGACAGTGGCATGGGCAGGGCAGCGGGAAGTAGTTTGAGAAAGAGTGACTATGTGCTGAACAAAGAACTGATAGAATGTGCTGAAGGATGTGGAAAATGAGAAAAAGAGAAGACATAGGTTTTGTCTTGCAGAGCTGAGTGCCTTAGGGAGAAGGGGAGAGGAAAGGAAGGGATGAAGAGTGTCAAGTCTGAAATGATTAATATGCATCCACAGGGAAGACTGCTGAGTGGGCAGCTGGCTACTCTGGTCAGGTGTTCACAGAGGTGGAGGCTAGAGACCTAACTGGACGTCAACACAGGTGGAGAACGAAGAACCCAAACTCTTTCATCTTACGGTGAAGAAATGAAAATAAAGTAAAAACAGTTATTTTTTTCCTTGTCTCTGATCTAGTTTCCTTGATGCAGTGTGGCAGAAAATACAGTGAGTCTGAGTCAGGAGACAGGGATTCTACCCTTGAACCTGGCCATGACCTCCTGAGTAGGGTCCTTACCTTCCAATCCTGCCCTCCTCGTCTACAAAATAAACCCAACTAAATAATACTGGTTCCGACTCGACGGCACTTGGCTGGCTTGGCTAAACAATATTGGGCCAGATAACAGGGGGTATTGGGGAGGATGTGGGTAAACTGGAACCCCTATACACTGCTGGTTAAGGTACAGAGCTGCAGTCACTTTGGAAAACAGTTTAGTAATAACTCAACAAGCTAAATATAGGGTTCCATACGATCCACCCATTCAGTTCCTAAATATGCCCAAGAGAACTGAAGATGCATGTTCACAAAAACTTGTACATGAACACTTACAGTGATATTATTCATAATTGCCAAAACCACCCAAATGTGTATCATTTGATAAACAGACTTTAAAAAAAAAACCATGGTATATCCATACAATGAAATAACATTCAGCCATAAAAAGGCATGGAGCTATAACACGGATGCACTTGAAAATGTTATGTTAAGTGAAAGAAGCCAGAAACAAAAGGCCATGTGTTATATGACTGCATTAATATGACATGTCCAGAACAGGCAAATCCATACAGACTGGACTAGCAGAGATGAGGATGACAGCTAAGGGGTTTGGAACTTCTTTCTGAGGTAATAAAGATGTTCTGGAAATAGTGATGATAGTTACACAAGTTTGTGAATGTCCTAAAACTCACTCAGTTGTGGCCTTTCCAAGTGTGACTCTCATGGTCTGTGATGTGTATCTTGATAAAACGAAGACAGAAAAAAAACAAAACAAGTTTAAACCTCTATAGTATTAGAAGAAACAGTGATGAGTCAAGAGAGTCTATGAAATCATTTACATGCTGGGATGATCACCGCGTCTGACAACTATTTTCTCACTTCCACCTTTACTGGGATCCTTGCTTCCAAAGAACTCTAAACTTCGAGCGCCAAGTTTAAAGCCATCCAACTTAAAGCGATGCTGCCAGGATTTCATAAGCTCTGAATTAAATGTAATATCTATTACTGAGTAACAACAGAAAACTTAAAGGAATAGGGTAGATATAAAATGTTCTATCACAGCAGAAAACCAAGCTTTCAGTTGGTTTTAATTTCCTGATACCATCACAGTCCTAAGCTCCCAGTTTTTATTTCATTTACTACTGAAATTCTAATCATGAGAAAATAGTTCAACACAAATGTTTAGTCTATCCTGATTCTGCTCATGGCTAACCATGTCCCACATGGATAGATCATGATATAGCATCATTTTCATAAAATCCAGACATAATAAATGTAATGGGACTAATCACAGATAGCTGGAGCTAGGCATGCACCAAATACAGGAAAATCTAAATAATCGTGACAGAATTCTTACACATAGTAACCGGACTACGAACATCCAATTACATCAGCTATATACTGTAAACTCTCCAGGATGCATTCAATTCCAAAGGGATTAATTTTACATCCTGGTGGAAAAGTTACAGAGATCCCACTGGGAGAATGGCATGGAAAATGGGCTGAAAATGGAGATGAGAAAATTCCAGGTTACTAGATGGAGCCAGAATAAGAAATGTGTTGAAAAATACAACTAAGAAATACAAGCCAAACCAAATCCACTGCTGTCGATACAGTCCAACTCATAGCAAACCTATAAGACAGTGTAGAATTGCCTCACAGCATTTCCAAGAAGCACCTGGCAGATATGAACTACCAACCTTTGGGTTAGCAGCGGTAGCACTTAACCACTACACCACCAGGGTTTCCAAGAAACACAAGATCATATCATTGATATGCAGTCTTGTCTATTACTCTAGTTGCAATTTTAACGTCACCTTTCCAGCCTCATAACAAAGAAAAGTTTGGGAACTTTTTCTGGTGTGCAACTTTGTTGTGTTTCTGCTCAGAGTTTGAAAGAGAAATCCCAAGAAAGGTGTGTTCATAGAAACTGCTATTCATCACTAGTGGTCTTGATGTACACTACTGCTTTCCTAACTCTAACCCACTTACGAGTACAGACTGCAGTTCCTCCATCTCCCTCTTGGATCTGCCTGGATGTCTCAATGGTATCACTAGTAGTGGCAGCAGGCAATAAGAATAGCAGCTAAAACAACCTATCACAGAGATGGAGATAAGCGTCAGGTTTAATACACCCCAGGAGAATGGAAAAGTCCTAAAAGGTAGAAGAATGAAGTGGGTAGAAGAGGAGAGCTCAGAGCAGTCAGAGTAGAAAACCCGCTGTCATTGAGTTGATTCTAACAACGACCCTATAGGGTAGAATAGAAAGAGAAATATAATGATCCTTTTTCTATGAATGGAGATACAACTCTGAGGATGCATGTTTCCCTGCCCCCTAGAAGATTATGTTAAATTTAGAAGATTGTTGCTATTAGTAGCTGTCAAGGTAATTCCAACTCATGGAAACTCCACGTGTGCTGCATTGATAGGCACTGCATAAATATTACTGCACAAACAAATAATAACTGAAATCACTATACAGGGGAAAAGAGAACCAGACCAGCATAACAAGTAACTGCAACAAAATGAGCAAGTACCTAGGAAGTACAGTAGTATATAACAGGATTTTCCTCATGACTCAGAGTTAAAATTCCAAACAAATGTGTATTTAAAGTTTCTATAAACTAATGTTACTTCTACTATACACTGCAAGTTACCAAGTTAAGCAGATTACAGAAGCTTAAGATCTTATCAACTATAAACATAAGATAATGTATTTATGTAAACGAGAAACTATTTTGCTTCTTCTCCCAAACACTGGCTCTAAGTCTTGGTTAATGCTTGTTTTGAATTAATGTCCATGTTGTTGGAGGCAACTCAAACAGGGAATTCAGTGAAGACTCAGTCAGTTCCATAAATGCCACCCTCTCCCGTCTTCAGCTGAACAGGAATTCTCTGACTTCACCCTGTCCTAGCTTCCCTTAGGATCATATGGTCGCATAAACAGTGACATGAAAATGATTACATTTCTCTAAATTTCATATTTTTGTATTTCCATAAAGGGCACAGAATTCCTTGAAAACAGGAAGTCTTCAATCAAAAATCAGTTTGTAATAACCCCGACACAGAATATCAAAAGATTTCCTTCTTCTCAATAAGCAGGATGATTCTGAAATTCTTTAGAGACAACATAATAATATAGCTTTACAAAAACAAAACTGGGAAAGGAACATGGTAGCTTTCCCCTGACCCAAGCATACACTACTCTCCACAGTTATCTGGAATTAAAACTCACCTATTTGCAACCATGGTGGCATAGAGGTTAAATGCTCCACCTGCTGTCCAATAGGTTGTCAACTCAAATCCACCTGGTGCTCCTTAGAAACTAAGGGGCAGTTAGTTCTACTCCATCCTATAGGATTGCTGTGAGTCAGAATTAACTTGGTGGCAGCAGCTTTTGGCTTTATTTACATATTTGAATTACTCATGCCCATGGCTTCCTCAATGGGCTTTAGCATAAAAGTGTACAATGTACTAAATATGTAATTATCTCTTATTTTGTAATAAAATGAGCCTTAAAAAACTGCCATATATAAGTTACCACTTCAACAAAGAATGATAGTAAAAACCAAGGAATACTATGAAGTTACGAAACACATGTACTCTCTTTCACTGAGTGTCTTTAAAAGAAGCTTTAAAAACAATACTGTGATTGTTAACACAAATGTTTCCTCAGTATGTGCATTTACAAGCTTACAAAAAGGACTACAAGTACACGGGCAAATTTGGGACAGGCAGAGAAGTCTCTTTTAACGTAAAGAATTAAGTCTGTAGCTGAACCACATTCAATCCACACTGACCACAGTTTTCTCCTCTCATTGCCTCAATTCAAGCAACCAGCACAAGGATTTGAATTAAAAACAAAAGAAAAGTAAACACAAAGCCAGTACTGTTGAGCATAACGCAACTCACAGTGACTCTACAGGATAGAGTAGAACTGTCCCATACAGTTTCCAAGGAACGTCTAGTGGATTAGAACTGTTGACCTTTTGGTTAGTAGTCATAGCACTTAAACCACTATGCCACCCAGGCACAAGAACAGGTAAGTGGAGTATTTCAGGGAATACTGACATTAGCTTCAGTACCATGTTTTTCGTCCTACAGCTTGGCGCCTGGTAGGTGCTCTATGAAAATTTGTTCAATTCATTTCAATACCAGCAGCATTAGCTCTTTACTTCGTTTCTCATTTAACATGCTCGCAGCAAGGCTCTGTCATACTGCGAGTTAGGCGCTGTGGTCAGGCATAAGGCTCACTCCCCCTTGGTTTCTGCTGCCAACATCCTAGTAGCCTAAGGAGAGAGCGATCATGACTCAGCTAATGCTATCACTGTGTGGTAACTGGCATTACAGGACAGTGTGGATGTATGCGTGCACATACACACACAGAGGACACAGTGGAAGCAGAGAGAGACACTGAACTCAGTGCTGGGAGGACAGTTGGTAGATGAGAAGGCAGAATGAGAAGGCAAGGCAACCGGGAAATGCCTCCTGCAAGAATGTCCTACTGCCTCCACCTCCAGCCCCAAGAATTTGTAAAACTTTCCACTTTCAATATCAAAATTGTACTTAATGAGTGACTTTCATGGCTACCACAAGTGTTTACAAAAAAAAAGAACCCAACTAGTATAATTTAAGATAATTTAGCTCATACAAGCAGCCTGGAGGTACAGTGGTTAAGCACTCAGCTGCTAATCAAAAGCTAGGCAGTTTGATCCCACTGGCCATTCCACAAGCAGCCTGCTTCTGTAAAGATTCAGAGCCTTAAGAAACCCCATGTACAGGGCAGTTCTATTCTGTCATAGCTAATACTATTATGTTGTCTCTAGAGGGTCACTGTGAGTCTGGCTTTAGTTCAAGCTCATATGTGGAGTTCAAAATATTCAAATATTTTACGTGTGCTACCTAAATGGGACTATGGCCCATTTAGAAAATCATAGCCCTTTAAGAAATATTGTTTCATCCCAACTTCATTTGTAATTTATGTATGATACATAAATCTACGTAATCTGCAAAATCGGTGTTAAAAAGTATATCCTGCATTTCACTGCAGAATTCCGTTTTACAGCTGTGAGATGGATGACATCTGACAACTACTTTTTTAAAAGCATTTTTGGTAGAAGAGTAATCACTTTCTAATAGGATTATGTTCACACCTTGTGTAAGTTGACAAGTATCCTGTATCAATAAATTAATAAGCACCAGAGTTTGAAATACCATTCAATTTCACACACCACATACTTTTACTAGTACAACTTGGTGATACACTACAGTGCAAACTACCTTAGCTGCATTCTTTCTAAGAACAGAAGTGTTTTTCTGTTTAAGAATACAGGTTATAGGCTATACAAGGGAACTCCACAAAGAAAAACACAGCTACTGATGGGAAAACAGGGAAATTCTTTCTCAGATGGGGTGGCCATATCTACCCTTGAACAATGACCTATGTTTATCTGTGCCTGTACAACTTTGACCACTCAAAGACAGCCCACCTCCAGGGAACAGAGGGATACACACACAGCACTCTCCATGCAAGCTGTGGCTCCTCTGCAGATTATTACCAGGAGAAACGGCAGATTCATAACTTAATGTGGCTCTCTGGTTGGTGCAGATGGTTAACACACCCAGCTTCTAATCAAAAGGTTGAACGGTCTAGTCCACCCAAATGCACTCCAAAGAACAGCCTGGAGAGTTACTGCCAAAAAAGTTACCTACTGAAAAGCCTATCGGACACATTACATCCTGTGTCACCATGAGCTGAAATCAACTCAGAGGCAACCAACTTTTACTGGTTTACTTACCTGGAGTTCTAGGGAGTACAGAACCTTTTCACAAAGTCCAATAAAAAGGACACACTAAAGTCACTTTGTTTGGCTATAGACTCAAGCTTCATGATGGTTAAGAGCCCAGTTGCTAATGAAAAGGTCAGCAGTTTGAATCCACCAGGTGTTCCTTGGAAACTCTAATGGCCCATCCCATTCAGTCCTATAGGGTCACTGTGAGTCGGAACCAACTTAAAAGCAATGGGTTTTAAGGTTCCTGACAGCAAGGAATCTAAAATTTTCACTTTGCCATTGCTTATTAATTCAACCTATATCCTGTTTCTTGCTTGCTCAGTATTTTTATAATTCTTTGAAATCAAATTTAAAGTTTTAACACTGTGGCATAAAAGCACACTAAGACACAAAAGTCAAATAACACAGCACATCCATTTCAAAGCGTCGGATGAAATGTTGGTTAAGAAACCAAATAATTGAGTACCATCATCTTGTGATCTATTGAGCGTAATAAATTAATGAATAAACACCTCTTACCATTCTTTTAGTAAATCACAGAAGCCTTCATGGGATTTATACTGTTCTTAATTATTTGTTGAAATGGATCCATGGCCAACCAAGAGAACTCAGGAGATACTCAACACTGAACAGACAGGCTCCACTACCTACCATAACTGTCTCTAAGCCCAGGCTGACAAAAAGCACCCATGGGGAATTTTATTACTTAGGGGGTGGTAAATTTCTGTTTAGGGAGATGAAAAACATTTGGAAATGAATAGTAGTGATACCTGCATAATATGGTAAATATAATTCATGTCACCAAATTTTAGTATACTTAAAGTGGCAAATTTACATATGGAGACCACCCAGCACAGTGGTCAAAGTGATGGACTACTAACGGGAAGTTTGTGGTTTCAAGTGACCAGTGGTTCCATAGGAGAAAGTTGTGGCATTCTGCGTCTGTCAAGATTTTGAAATCCTACTGAATCACTCTAAGTCTGAAGTGACTTGACAACAGGTTTGGTTTCATATGTATGTGTGCACATACATTTATATAAAATCAGGATTAAAAAACAACACCTAGATAGAAACAAAAGATTAAATGTTGAGACGTAGATTTTTTTTTTTATCAGTCTAGATATGGTAGGTAAGGAAGTAAGCTCTCTAAAAATCTGCAAAGTTGCAAAGGGCATGGTGGGAATTAGAGTGAATAACACAAGAAATCCATAATCAGGAGGCAAAAGACTGAGAGGCAGAGGGAGAAGAAATAAAAAGTAGGAAAGAAACAAGAAAGCCCTAATTACATGCCACAGAAAGCAAGAGAGGTATTTTAAGGAAGAGATCATCAAAGTAGCCAATTATGTAGAAGACATCTAAAATCAGTTACTGATATTTTAAAACAAGAACAACAACAGCACACACACACACATACAAAAAAAAATAGGCCACACTGATGCTTCCCTCAGTCATTGTCAGGAAGCAAGGCTAATTTTAAGTCCCCAAATGGTTTATAGGATGAAACTAGCTATGGAATAGTCCCAAGGTACCATCTTCCCATTAGAGATTTGGTCTGTGGAGTCTGAAAGAGATCAAGATACCACCAGGTGGCAACACGGAGCCAAATATGATTTCCATTTATTTATCTAGCATCTGTAACACCACTGGATCACAGAAATGACCAGTGTATCAATGGGATGTCTACTTTTATGTTTAATAAAAAGTAAGATTAGAAAATAAAAACTAGTCCCCACAGAAAAGTAAATATTGAGACTAAAGAAGCTTTTGGTACTGTATAGAACACATCCTCAATTATACGTGTACATTTACTGTGTAAATGGCAGGGGAAGGTAATTAACAATTAGTAGGAGCTGCCCTCAATTTAAAGCCTCGAAGGGAACTAATTAAATTTAGTAAAAGCTGTAGCCTCTAAACAAAGATACATCATACAAACACAAAAGGAAACACAGATTTGAATAATAAATGCAAATTAGAACCAAGGTCTGACTACAGACCGGGGGAAAAAAAATGAGCCTGAATTTATTTTTCCTAAGAAATACTCCATTCAAGAGACTGGTTTATGGACCTATTTTAAGACAAAGGTTGATGTGAATCCCGGCTGGCGTGTCTTGAGTACAACCTTGCTGCCAGAGTATTTATGCATGCAGATCAGACAGCTTCCTGTGGTTTGAATTAGCTGTACAAGTACCTTTCATACCGATGCAGATATACTTGATATATACAGTGTCAACATTACTACTAGGGATAGAGATCACAAACACAGCTCTGATTGTTGGTCGTGAAATAAAATTGCCAAGCAGAATTTGTGTAGCTCTACAGGGTAAATTAATGTGGGCAATGCGGGTACCAGCAGTACTTAGCCTGCCTCTCCAAGCTTCTAACAGAAACATTTAGGGAGAGGCAACTTTACATCTGGCTACAGCTGCACATTACATGGTCCATTGAGACTCAGAGGCTGATGGCTGAACTGAATAACAAACAGCTGGGTATAAATGTAAAAACCTGGAAATCGATTTTTAAAGCACGTATCACACAAGCCCTCTGAAATTCTAGCACTGCATTAAAAAAATAAAAGCACACCATTAGCATTAGACACTGAAAACATATCTCAGAGATTAGAATTAAAAAAAAAAATTACCTGGCAACCCTGGTGTCATTATACCATGGCCAAGCTCTTTCGTTACAGCTTCACAATAGGCAGTGTTAGAACAAACAAAGGCAGTATCATCAGATCATTCTCTGGTTCTGGTCACGCTCAAGTTGAAAGTTATCAGAAGCATCTGAGTGTCCTTTTTGAGCTTTCCAGAATGGGGAAAAGTTATTTCATGAATTTAAGCGAACTGAACAGAAAGGTTTCTCTGAATACAGTTTCCCAGGATCCTCCAACACTGATTCACGTGCTGAGGGAGGTGTGCCCACAGAATATTGTGGTGAAGAATTTCCAGCCCAGGGAATTTGGGCTGGAAAGAAATACATCTTAATGACATCCTGAAGTGCCAAGCAAGGTGCTAACTCAAGGAACACTGAGTAACTTTTCTACTGATAAAGAGTTCGGTAAGGAAATGGGTACAAGAAAGAGAGACGACCTACTTAATGCCCTGAAAATTTAAAACCATGGCTAGTCATTTTTGTGGGGAAGTCTGGGTTAGATTTTTTTTTTATTGGCAAACATTTTCTAAATCTGCTTACAGTTATTCACCAATTCTATTCATATTTAACCAGACGAGTGACAGAAAATCAGACATGAAAAGGAGGACAACATAGTCTGTCATCTAAACTAGGACATATTTTAGAGACAAAGGGAATATGGTTTATAAGGACACCAGGACCACAGGTGTAAACTTGGAGTACCCCTCAAGCCAGGAATCACACTCAGTCCATCTTAAGTACCAGTAGCATGAAAAAAAGAGTGTGAGGTCATATTTGGGATGCCAGTTAAGTGTCTGCTATCCAAAAGACTTATTTTCACTGATCTATGTCTATTTGCACTTTAGATTCTAGATCTAAATTAAAGCGCTAGTCCAAAAAAAAAAAAGTTCAGAGATCAAAAGGATAGATTAGAGAAAATCCAGGTTTCTTTGCTTGCACAGTTAATTCTGTGAATAGCATCAGATAAAATGTGACCTAACGAAGAAGTACTGCTAGTTTTGCCACTTTTTTTGTAAATGGGAGACTCTAATATTACCAGTTTTAATTAAGGCTGATTTTTCTCCATCACTCAAGCTACCTAAAAATCTCTAGGTGGTACAAATAGTTAACACACTTGCTGCAGAAAATATTCAAGTCCACCTGGAGGCACCTTTGAAGAAAGGCCTGGTGATCAACTGTGCTCTACAGAGCACAGTTCTACTCTGACACACAAGGGAGCTGCCATTAGTCAGAATCTACTCCATGGCAATTGTTTAATGGCCTCAAGCTACCTGGATTCTACCAGGTACCGATTAGAATCCACAATATATTAGATTACAAAAGTACTAAAGTTTACGCACATTTCCATCAAGAGGCTACCTTTTCTTCACTGTGTTCTTAGCAATAAAGAAAACTAGGAATAATTTTTTTTTCAGACATCTAAGAGGAATCTAACCCGTTGCCTTTGAATCAGCTGTAACTCACAGCAACCCTATCAGACAGAGTGGAACTGCCCCGCAGAGTTTCCAAGGAGTGCCTGGTGGATTCAAAACTGCCAACCTTTTGTTTAGTAGACAGAGAACTTAACCACTATGCCACTAAGGTTCTAGTTATAGCAGAAGAGTTAATGAGGCAACATTATAAAATCTGTCATCTGATCTACACAAATGGTGACTGTACACATAGACGTCACCACATGGAATACACAGGAACTAAATGACTACCTCTGTGGAAAAACACGACGGAAAAGTTCCATTATCAGCAATCAGAACAAGACCAGGTGCTGACTGCGCCACAGATCGTCAACTGCTCATGTGCCAATTGAAACTGAAACTGAAGAAAATTAGAAGAGGTCCACAAGAGCCAACGTATGACCTTGAGAATATCCCTCCTGAGTTTAAGGACCATCTCAAGAACAGATTGTGCTGACCAGTAATGAACAAAGACCAGGCAAACTGTGAAATGACATCAAAGACATCATCCATGAAGACAGCAAGAGGTCATTAAAAAGACAGGAAAGAAACGAACAAATTGGATGTCTGAAGAGACTCTAAAACTTGCTCTTGAACATCGAGCAGCTTAAAGAAAAGGAAACAATGGTGAAGTAAAGAGCTGTCCAGAAGGTTTCAAAGGGCAGAAGGTTTCAAAGGGCAGCTCGAGAAGACAAAAGAAAGTATTAGAATGACATGTGCAAAGATCTGGAAGTGGAAAACTAGAAGGGAAAGACATGTTCTGCATTTCTCAAGCTAAAAGAACTGAAGAAAAAATTCACGCCTTGAGTTGCAATAGTGAAGGAGTCTACAGGGAAAATATTAGATGACTCAGGGGGCATCAAAAGAAGATGGAAAGAGGACAGACAGAGTCATTCTACCAGAAAGAACGGGTCGAGGTTCAGTCATTTGAAAAGGTTAGCGTATGACTGGGAACTGATGGTACTCAAGGAAGAAGTCAAAGCTGCACTGAAGGCACTGGCAAAAAACAAGGCTCCAGAACTGATGGGATATCAACTGAGATATGTCAACAAGCAGATGCAGTGCTGCAGGTGCTCGCTTGTCTATGCCAAGAAATTTGAAGGCCAACTGACTGGAAGACATCCATATTCATGCCCATTCCAAAGAAAGGTGATCCACCGAATGCAGAAATTACTGAACAGTATTATCAGTTTCACACACACGTAAAATTTTGCTCAAGATCATTCCAAAGTGACTGCAACAGTATACTGACAAGGAACGGCCAGAAATTCAAGCTGGATTCAGAAGAGGATGTGGAACCAGGGATATCACTGCTGATGACAGACAGATGCTAGCTGAAAGCAGAGACTATCATGAAGATGTTCCCCTGGGTTTCACTGACTATGCAAAGGTACTCAACTGTGTGGATAATAACAAATTAGGGCTAATATTGCGTAAAATGGGAATTTCAGAACATTAAGGAAATCCACATATATGGATCAAGAGGCACTCATGTGAACAGAACAAAGGGACTGTACACGGCTTAAAGTCAGGAAGGGTGTGCCTCAGAGTTATGTCCGTTCACCATACTGTTTCAATCTATATGCCAAGCAAAGAATCCAAGAAGCTGGAGTCTATGTAGAAGAACGAGGCATCAGGAGTGGAGGATGACTCATTCACAACCTACTTTACACTTACTGATGAAGAACAAGTGTATCAGCCTGTGTTACACTTACTGATGAAGACCAAGGGCCACAGCCTTCAGTATGGATTGCACCTCAACGTCAAGAAAACAAAAGTCCTCACAACTGGGCCAGTAAGCAGTATCTTCACAAACAGAGAAAAGATTGAGGTTGGCAAGGATTTCATTTTACTTGGGTCCACAATCAATGCCCATGGAAGCAGCACTCAAGAAATCAAAAGACACGTAGCACTGGGAAAACCTGCTGTAAAGACTCTCTTTAAAATACTGAAAGGTAAAGCTGTCACCTTGAAGATTAAAGTGCGCTTCACCCAAGCCATGGTATTCTCAATCACATCACATGCATCCAAAGGCTGAACAAAGAAGACAGAAGAATTGATGCCTCTGAACTGTGGTGTTGGAGAAGAATGTTGAATGTACCATGGACCACCAAAAGAACAAACAGATCTGTTCTGGAAGAAGTACAACCAGAGTTCTCCTTGGAAGCAAAGATGGCAAGACTGCATCCTACATACTTTGGAGATGCTGTCAAGAAGGATCAGTCCCTGGAGAAGGACATCATGGTTGACAGAATGGAGGGTCAGTGAAAAGAGAGGAAGACCATGAATGAATGGACTGACAAAGTGGCTGCAACAATGGGCTGAAGCATAAAAACGATTGTGGATGTGGCACAAGATGGGGCAGTGTTTTGTTCTGTTGTGCACAGGGTGACTATGAGTCAGAACCGACTTGACAGCACCTAATAACAACAGGGTGAAGAATGAAGCTCTTTAGAAAGAGAGGAGAATTAAATTTTCATGTCCCAACAAGAAAAGTATTTATTAAATCAACATACTCCAGAAAACACAAAGGTGCAGATCATTTTAAACTAGTGTTTTCCTGAGGAAGATAATATCAACAGTAGTAGACTACAGCTTAGAATAACCAAATGTAATACCAGAGTCTTTCCCATGTACAAAAAGTGGCAAAAGTAGCAATACTTCTCCCTAAGAACGATTGTTAAAACACTGTATAAAATGTTGCAACACCTAGAGCAGTACAATTATCTAGCAAGTACATCACGAGACTTTGTGATGTCTATCACATATGTTGAGAATGATGCTTAAAATAAGATGCAGCTCTTGTTCACAGGCAGGTATTTTAGACTAAATAAAAGAACACCAACTTCAGTACAGAAAATACTTAAGAGTGTATCTGTAAGAAAACAAAACAACTATTTCAGTTTAATAGGTCAACTGTGACTCAGTCCCAAAGTCTTCCGTGGTCTTAGTTTTAACTATTCAGTTTGCTGTATAAACTATCAGTGCAGTGTACTGACTCGTACACTGTATTTACTATACTACAGTGGGATCAATTTGCTATTGTAGAGACACAAAAGAACCTTGAGAATGAGATAACTCTAAAAGCTAATTTACTTTGGTTCTGGGCTAATTACATTTTTTAAAGTGAGTTGTGTTGGTTGGTTAAGAATCTAAGCTACGAAAAGCCTAGGCACTTAGTGAGAGACATAAACACATATCCTGTCAAAAAAAAAGACCTTGAACAGAAGAGAAAGTATTTGTAATTCACAGAGGGAATTCACAAAATAGACAACTTGAGTTGCCCTCATTTATACCTTACAATTGAGCAATTATATTATTGCAACTATGTCTCAGAATTTTCGCTGCAGAGTCCTTCTGTTTAAAGCTGTTACAAGCTATTTACATAAAATGAAGGAAAAAACCCTTGTTGTGTTGCATTATATAGAAGGCTTTTTACCTGGATGCCAAAGTTATTTTATTTCAGCTCCAAGAAATGTTAAAGTATTGTATACAATCAATAAGTTCAGATTACAGTATAATCTGTGTCAAATCCAACATATATTTGAGTTTATTGTTTGTGGTGCAGTGGATTAGTGCCCAGCTGCTAACTGAAAGGCTGGCAGTTGAACCTAGCCAGTGGTGATGGGAGAGCAAGACCTGGTGATCCACTCTCATAAAGATTATAGTCTAGCAAACACTATGGGGAAGTTCTACCCTGTCATATACGGTCACTGTGAGTCAGAATTGCCTTGAAGGCACACGGCAACAACATTTATGTTCAATGAGATAACATACCATATATACTGGAAGAAATCCAACTTGCTATGTAAAAACCATCTCCAAATGGATTTCAGTCATTCACAATTTAACTATGATCTGAACAATCATTTTTCGTTGGTGGTGTTTGATGACATGTTTGTCATACTACTTAGGGAAGGATACACTAAAACAGGAACGGCCTGTGTTTTCTAAGCAAATCAAGTATTTCATCTGTTTCTATATTGAATTAAAGTATCACACTAATTCTCCTTTAGTTAGTCAAAGAGTCTGAACTCTACTTGGGCTTGGAAGGTGACTGAGGATGTTGTGAAACACCACACAGATGCATAAAAACACAACAAAAACAACAGCATCATCAATTCTTCCTCCCATTTGTTTCTCATCCAAAACCAGGGAAAACTTCCTATTTCGCTCAAATAGTTTCCAGTATTTGAAGATGCTAATCAATAGTGAGCAAAATACTAATGTATAACGTGTCCAATTCTCTTTTTTAAAAAAAATCCCAAGTGGTTCAAGCTCTTACTGAAATTAGAAATAGGATCTTACTCATCCTACTGAGATTGGACAGGATGTTCTTCTTGTACCACAGCCAGGTTCCAAAGGCTAGAGAAGAGTCCATCATGTAATGGTCCCCACAGGAGAAAGCTTTTTGTGTTTAAGTCCTGAGGATGAGGTGGCGCAGGGCAGGACTTGGAGAGAGAGAGAAGGGATGCAAAACACCTACTCCAGGGAAACAACAGCGTCTGCACCTCAACCAGTTCTCTCTACTTTGCCCATCTTGCTTCCATCTAACTTGCTTCCATCAGACTATGACTTCCTGTTTTACATCCTAGAAATAGAGGATTTGTGAGAGGAGGTGCCACCATGACTGAGTTGACAGTGGAGCAAACGGAGCACTAAAGGAGTAATCACATTCGCCTTCAATTTTATGATCATTATTGAGAACACAGCATTTTGACAAAGTGTTCAAACATCAGAGAATGGAGTTGGTATCATGTAGTTGAGAGCGATGGTACTGGGCCTTATAGTTTGATTTCTGAAAGCCTTATAATGAGGGTGGAGTGGCTATACATTCCATTCTTTGGCTGTATTTTTGTTCAACAAAGCCTGCAATTTTCAGTCACTTGAAAATGTAATTATAGATAATGTTTGCATCAGTAGCAAGAATACAATAAGCACACGGGGCACGAAAACTCCACTCAAATCACATCCTCTTAGGTTACGATGCTTGTCGCCTGCCAAGAGTAAAGGCATTTCGACAAGCTAATATTCAGTATAAAATGGTATGTGAGTTAGACCAACCCATGCATGAACTCTACTCTAACTTTTCTATTATCCTTCTCTTTACATCAGGAAGACATGAGACAGAAATTCATCATTTGCTGAAAATCCCAATCCTACCAAATGTTAATGAACTTACCAAAATGCTACAGGGAGGCTGAACATGTACTGGCACTCAAAGCAGACGAAGTATCATACCTGAGCTGCTCACAACTCCAAATTACCCTAAACCCATCAGTATCTTGTGTAAAGCCTCACTTCTTCTGTGGCTCACTTACAAAGAAACCAAAACCAAACTCAGGGCCATTAAATTGATGCAGGATCACAGCAAGCCGAGCCTGTAAGTCACAGTCGAATGTCTGTATGGAGTTTTGAAGGATCACCGACTCGATGGCACTTGGCTGGCTTGGCTAGTGGTTTTGAACCACTGACCTTCTGGTTAGCAGCCACAAGCACTTAGCCACTATGCCACCAGGGTTTCCTGAAGCGGACAAAAATGGATCTAACTCTAGAAAGGTAATGTATCAGGTCACTAAGTAAGGGGAACTGCCAAGACTGAACTCCGTCCCATTGTGCCTGTAGAGGTGCACTTGCCAAGGAATCTTCTTCTAATTCACAGAAAGACATAGTATGGGCTAGAGGCAGCCTTGAGAAAGGTCAGATAGTCATCTAAATCAGAGGCAGAAATTAAGAAATTGGAAGTACATAGGGGGAGGATATCAGGTATCTCACGAAGTCCTCAAAAGAAACCTTTTCAAAATATATACTATTATCTTAAATGAAGAATAAGTACAAAATAACTAACAGTCAGTGTTAGTTGTTTCTTCATCTCAGCATAAATGAAAATCTGCCTCAGCAGTAACATATCTTGACACTGCTTTGCTTCTTCTTTCCACTGACACATCTCTTAAACAACACTCTGGTCTTCTAGGCTCAGACACTGTCTGGCTATGAAACAAAATCAAGAAGGACAAATTTACATGAAAGAGCATGTCAAAGGCAGACTGCTGGGTTAGATTACATTTACACTCGTAACACACACCTTCACTTGCAATTCTGACAACATAGCTACAAGTTCAACCTGTTTATGGTCTTAGAAGGAACTAAAAAACTCCTCAAAAGATTTGGAAACAACTCCCGGGGCAATCATGAGTCGGTACAATACGAAGACCTCAGCTTTTGGAACTGACATAAGAGGGTCAAGTTTGGGTACTATCACATTTCTGAACCTCAGTTTTCTCAGTTTTAAAATGGAAAACGGTGTGCACAATTTTTCTGACCGGTATTCTTATGTAAACTGCGTAGCCTAATGGCTGGCCCATTGTTGTTCTTACCTGCTATCAAGACTGTCCCAACTCACGGCCACCCCATGTACAATGGAACGAAGTATGATCCTGTCTGGCCCCGTTCCATGATCATTAGTCTAGAAGCTCCACTGGGAACTATTCAGCATCACAATGTGACACACAAACCTCCACTGAGACACAAGGTGTCCACATGAAATAATTCAGAAAACGTGCCCACAGAGGGCAGCACTCCTTAGTGTTAGTAACTGGAGTAAAAAATAAATAAATAAATAAACAGACACACAGAAATAAATGGTTATCTAATAATAAAAACAGAGTTGAAACTAGAGAGTATTTTTTTTGGCCTTCATGTCTACATCACTTTTTTATGTGAATGAAAAACTAGAAATAAACTCAAATCAAAGTACCATGTTCTGTTCTGACTAGACCTGAAAAACAAGTCACAGAGGCAAGATTAAAGTCATGGCCATTGTTTAGCTTTCAAAGCTGACAATAGTCCAATTTATGGTCACTTTTTAGAATAGCTGGCTATAAAATCTTGGCCCAAATGAAAGGCTTCCTATAAAGTTAATTAGATGTCTTTGACACTTATAAGATAAAATGTGCTGATTACACAGTACCAATTAATTTGTAGAGAAACATTTCTAGTATCAGGGTGGCAGGCTCACTTCTCTGAAGATTATGCCAGCTTTTGGCCACAGAGCTTGTGTTCCTTTCCCAAAGATCTCAGAAACATCACTTTGCATCACTTGTATCTGATACTGCCAAAGGTCTTGCTATCTTCAGGAAATCCCTGGTTTACCCTCAAAGTTGTTGGCCATGCAAGGCAAAAGGTTCTTAGTTTTGAGGTCACACTTAAGGCCAGCCAAGTTTCTCCAGGGTCAGTATTAGCCTCTTTGGCACAGAAGGTGCTACATAGTCCCTTGGCCCATCACAGAAAACATTTCTCAACCAACAGACTCGGAAAAGGCCTTAAGCTTCCAATCTGAATCTGATCACGTCTGATCTCAATGAGCAAAGTGACTCCTAATATTAGGGGAGAATATTCACATGAGCAAGGATAGCTCTAACCTCTGAGTACCCTAGGGACCCCATCAGCTATATCAGGAGAAAGATGTACCTGTTTCATCATACCTAATGATTCATCAGTCAATATGTCATACTGTTACGGTTTGTAAGTTGCTGCAATGCTGGAAAATGCCACTGACTCCTTAAATAGCAGCAGGGTCACCCTTTACAGGAAAGTTTCAACAGAGCTTCCAGACTAAGACAGACTAGGAAGAAGGGCCTGGTGATCTGATTCTGAAAATTAGCCAACGAAAACCCAATGGATCACAACAGAATACTGTCCAAAATAGTGCTGAAAGATGAATCCCCTATGCTGGAAGGCACTCAAAATATATAGTGGCCGCAACAATGGACTTCAGCACATCAACAATCCTGAAGATGACACAGGACCAGGCAATGCTTTATTCTGTATACAGAATGGAGATGACACAATGGCAATTAATAACAACAACAAGACTAAGACAAAAATTGACCGCATAAGTGCTGCAGACAATACCAATTCCACACCCACTGTCTTAACCTTACCCCACCTTGTAAGGCAGAAACGGATTCCTTTTCCAAGTTGTTTCTTCCGTCAGAAGCTCTCCTACATTTTTCTAGGCATTTGGTGACTTGAATAATTAATGAGGTTGTGCCTTCAATACGTCTACTCCATAGTCATATCATCAAAATTCTTTACTTAATGGCTGGCTTTTCGCTAGGGTTAGGATTCCCATTCTGTGAGAACCAGCTTTCGCATCGTACAGCTGATTCTCTCCCCATAAGAAAAACCAAACTCTATTTCAGCTGCCACAGAGATGGGCTTTTCAGAACACGGATGCAGGGATACTGGACGGGGATATTGCTTTTGCTTCACCCCACCCCAAAATGTAAGGTCTGGCCACAAGTTCACAGTAAGAATACAAACTGCATTTTATTTCTCAAACATCATGCAGAAAAGGAAAGAAAAAAATCAGTCTTCATAATTTATGCTGGAGACTAAGAAGGTTCTAGAGGCTTATATAGGAGTCATACTGCTTTATGAGTCATTGAAATTTTAAAGCATGAATATTCTGAGGGAGATAACATTAACTGGTCAGTTACAATGAGCCAAAGACAAGTTCTACTATATTTGATTCTTCCAGAAAATGCAGGTGAATTTGTGGTCAATTTTAAGAACTTTGGAGTTATAAAATAGTTAACTTGTCATTCCTTTCCCAACAGTAACCTCAATAATACTGTGGGGAAAACAAAAAGCATATCTTATTATCTGTATTTTCTAGGTGAGAAGCACAAGTTACTAACAACTTGATGGCAATGGATTTTTTTGGACACTCTGGTAGCATAGCAGTGAAGTGCTATGGCTGCTAACCAGAAGGTTTGCAGTTCAAACTCACCAAGTGCTCCTTGGAAACTCTATGGGGCAGTTCTACTGTCTGTAGGGTCACTATGAGTCACTGTTGACTTGACAGAAGTGGGTTTGGTTTTTTGGCGTAGCCTTGACAAGTCACGTGAGGCTTGAAGTAGGCATGGAGCATATTAGATGACCACGCAGAAGAATACCTATCATGCTGCTGTTTAGTAAAGGACTCTTAGCCTCGAAGAATAACTTTCCAACACGTTGCTGGAAAGGCCCTAACAAGATGCGCACAGTAACTGCATTCTACTACCTGTGCACAGATCCTGAGCAGGGCAGGCATTCCTGATTGCAAGGGGGGAAAAAAAAATTCCATGAGGAAGCTACTTGTATTTAAAAATTGGAACTCACACACAGCCTATAGAATTAACATGGCTTTTGTACTAAGAAGAATGTTTCCTGAATTCCTGGGAGAAATTTTGTGTCCAGTGCTTGCTTAGTTAAGAGTACAAAACTCACGTGCCTCTTCATGTCTTCTGCAACTCAATGAGTGTGTTTGTTGTCCCACGTGCAGTCAGTTTTGACTCATAGTGACCCCACATCATGTAAGAACTTCTAAAAGACCAAATATAGTGAAAATGTGCTCCCAAGTGCCCCAGAAACATAGAAAAAAGAAACTACCACCACCCACCAGTAGGCTTTGGGAGCAACTTTTTGAAACCAATCAAAAAGGAGGGAAAAAAAAGAGTCCAGAAAATATGGGCTTTTTGTGACATGACAAAAGAACTCTGACAAGCAGTATTATGCTACAAGAGCAACACAGAGGCTGCATAAAGAAGTACTGTGACACAGAGCTGGAAAATGTCATTACTGCTAACCAGCATTCAGGCTTTCCAAAGGACTCGCATGTTATCACTAAACCTTGACAACAGGAAAAGATGGCTGAGTAGACAATGGGAGTCATGAGGAAAGATGTTACCAGCATGGACTGAAATGAATAATTGCAGTTGGAGGCCTCCTGGTGACAATTTTGAGAAAGCAAACACAGCTGCAGCATAGCCAAATATAGCTGGCCAAGACAATGACATCCATAAAGTTAATCATTCTGAAATATGCGACCCTTATGCTCAACCAGAAAACTCAACACCCCTTCTATAATGTAGGAAGTCAAAATACAGTTTTAGTCACAGAAAAACGCAGCTGCTTCAGAGGAAATTTACTACAAGTGATGACCTAGGTCTTTTGATACTGCTCTCCCATTCTGAAAATTGTGTCCTGGGCAGGCATAGTTCCTTCTCTAGAAATTTAGAAAGCTGCTCAGGAAAATGAAAATGAAAATGGACTTTAGCAAACATTAAAAGAACTGACAAGATGTCAGCAAAATCCAACAAACTCAACAATAAAACTTGAGAAACAGTCGCATTGTTTGTGACCTAAGTGAATCACAGCTGGATACAAAGAATCAACAGCAAAGAGCAAAACAAATAAATCTGCATTCCTCTTCTACCAAATGCTTTCCCTTCTTACGCTTTTTACTTCATCTTTCTCTTATCATCCTAAGAACTTTCAAAAGAGGTAATGAAATGTCAGCTTTCAACTTGCATTTGTTGTACTTGTTTGATACCCAATGTCTTACTCTAGACTTCCAAAGAGAAAACCACTGTGTGTGACAGTGTGTGTTTCAGTTAACACCGACATATTGCATGTCGTTTAAAAATTGACTCTCATTTAGACACATTGATAACTTTAAGGCCTCCTTTCAACAGTTACGATACTAGGATATGGGTGACATAATACAGTGGTGGCAGCAAAGACGCATCAGGTATGGACTTTCATCTGGCCGTGGTTAGTTACGGCCAGAGGACAAGAAAAATGTTGATTTAAGACCTACTGCCCAGACTTCTCTGTGAAGAGTCTTTCTTCCTTCTTACTGTAAAACCTTAAAGATTTTGATAAAATAAAGCAAAAACTAAACTTGCTGCCATCAAGTCAACTGTCATTCATACAGAATCCATAGGACAGAAATGCCCCACAGGGTTTTTGCAGAGCATCTGATAGACTTGAACCACTGACCTTTTGGCTGGCAGCCACGGCTCTTAGCCACTATGCAACCAGGGTATCCAAACAGCTTAACTGTGGCTAAAAACACCTCAACTGCAACTGCGAAATCAAAGGGACTCCAGAGTCCAAAGACTCTGCAGCATGAATAGAAAAGGCCACTAAGATGGGGTCTCAGCTTTTCACACAATAAGACATTACAGGACTATTACGATGAACTTCCTTCACTTTTATTGAAATTACTCTGCAGTTCTGGGCAAAGAGAATAGCAACATAGTTCTGAAATATATTTCTAGCAGTATCACTGGTTGGCTGTATATCTTTAGTTAAGATGCTCAACATTTTTGAGCTTTAAGCTTTTATATTATAAAATCAATAGCCTGTGAATACATGCTATATTGCACAACACTTTCATGAATTTAATAATCAAAGACCATTAAAGGGCAGATATTTTAAGAGGTGAAGTATTATACTCAATAAGATGGTTTTCCATGCACACTCACACATCTGTACGCATGTGTATATGTGTGTACATTAGGTTGACTGATTTACCTGACCCACCCATCCATTCACCTACTCATCCATCTGTCTATCCCTGTTTCATGCCTACTGACCACAGTTAGGTGAATAACAAAACATTTTGCTCTTTTATTTGGCTTAAAGAGCTGACTGATTTTATTTGCATCAGATAAATGAGGTGCAACTTTTCAGCTACAGGAGAAGACTGCGAGAAATAAAGATATAATTCATGGAGAAGGATATAAAATACCACCTTAAAATTTAATGAGCCTAAGTCAAGTTATGAACTTGTCTTTAGAAAAAGTATGAGCATAAAACCTTTTAACACAGAAGCACTGAATTTTAGGCCTACTATGAAACCCTTGTGATGTAGTGGTTAAGTGGCATATTTGCTAACCAAAAGGTTGGCAGTTCAGATTTACCAGGCTTCTTGGAAACTCTATGGGGCAGTCCTCCTCTGTTCTATAAGGTCACAATGTGTTGGAATCGACTCAAAAGTATTGCCTTTTTTTTTAAATGAAAGTTGAAGAACTATTTACTCTTATAGTACCATAAAAAAATAAATAAAGCTGTCCAAACATTACAACAATATGTCCAAACAATCAATGGAAATTAATTGCCTTGTCTCAAGAGTAGGTGACTCACCACCATCATCTGTGGAAGCAGGAAATCTTCTGTCCTATTTGAGCCTGTAAATGTCAGACAAAGCAGCTGCTGGGCTGAGGAAACTTGATTTCCATGCTTCTGACACAGAAAGCCATACACAGTCTCACTGAAAGGAGAAAGCTCTTTGATTTATTTAATTATTAAGACTAGAAACCAAAATATTACACAGGCCTCACTGTTAAAGTACTACTACTAGTAGAGGAATCTTGGTAAGCAGGTCATTTACTTGGGTAAATTTTATTTCCCTGTTGATCTAAAAGGAGAACAGATTATTTAAACAAAATCTCTTCAAAATAAATTTATTTGAAATCTGGCTTTATTTGAAAGGCCTTATGCATCTGGTAAAAATAAAGTTCAGGATAACAAACTGAAATGATATTTTGGTCTAAACACAGGCTAAATTTAATTTACATAAATCTTTGGGAAGAAAAAGATGGGTCTAATAACTTGCTTGTAAATTGGCTCTAAGGCATTCATTGAAATAGAGTAATTAAAATTTAACCAAAAACTGAATTTGCACTCATATGTCATTGTGAAAGCCATATCATTACATATTTATTAGCATTATATTTTAAATTATCAGCTGACTTTAAAACATCATTCTCGGTATCCGAACATAATATACAATCTGCAGTTCATAAAAGAGACCGCTCATAAAACTCCTGGTGTAGCGCTGTTAATGTGTAAATCTCAAATATGTTTACCAGTCATTTAAATCACATAACTGGAATTGTATTTCTGCATAAAGATTTGGAATCATCACTTCCTGTCATGATTTAGAACAAATGGGAAAGTAGAGCTGTTGAAAATCTCCCGAAATGTTTCCTCCTCTCTTTTAAAAGTCCTTTAGGGGAAGTCGGAAGCTCACAGTCAATGAAAAAGCAATTCCCAGGAGGGGAGTGAGGTTTCCATCCCTTCACATCTGGATTCAGAGCATGAGGATATTGGATGGCACAATTAAGCGGTGATGATGCTAAAGGGGAATGATTATTTTACAATTACCTGACAGCTTCACATTTATTGCTCTAATTTGTTTTCGTTTCCCACATAGGTTTTTCCAGGAATGTGTAGCTCAATTTCTCTTAGGTTTAGCACGAGCTTTTTCTTAAGGAGAAATAAAAATACATTTTCTGCACTGCTACACAAGTAGCACACCACTGAGGTTGCCTTCATTATATTACTCAGTACCTTCTAGATAGTGGAAGCAAACAGGACAGCCTGCGTGAGAGTTTGAAGGGGATAATGAACTGGAAATCATTAGTAGTTTCCAAGCCCCTCCTTCTCCAGCCAGTTTACAAGAAACACCTAACTCTCTGTGATGGTCTAATCTAAAAGCAAAAGTATGACCCTGCCCTGAAAAAACAAAATGCTCCAATGTTAGAACTCTACATTAGAAATAAAGGCTTTCTAAGTTTGGGCAAAGCTCATCACAGGAAATAAAACACAGCAACACTCTATTAATTTAGCTTCTTGCAGTACGGAAAATACAATGCTTGGTATTTAAACGTAATTAACTGATACCTATAGTAGGGTTTAGCAGTTGTGAGGATGTGTTCAATTCTCTATAATGGCAGCAGGCTCCCATGATGGTATTTGGTCTCCTGAGTCTACACACAAGGAGCCCTAGTGGTACAGTGGTTATAGAGCTTGCCCGCTAGGCTGCTAACCACAAAGTCAGTGGTTCAGGCCCATCAGTCCCTCCTTGGGAGAAATATGTGGCAGGCTGTTTCTGTCAAGATTTACAGCCTTGGAAACCTTGTGAGGCAGTTCTGCTCTTTTCTGCAGGGTTGATACAAGCTGGAATTGACTAGATAGCAGTGAGTTTGGGTTCTGACTCCAAACATAAGCCTCAACGATGAACACCATCCTGAATTTCTGCACAACAGCTAGAGCCACATCATACAATGTGCTGATAGAACCTTATTCTAGTGTATCAGATTATTTTGCATGGTAAAACACTATTTTTTTTTTTTTAAATTAGAAGTGGTTTGAGTTCTTAGCTTATAAAAGACAAAACCATATGAAGTGGGCAAAGAGAAAAGTTTGAGGATTTATATGAAATAGGGAAAGGGGTTGCAGTGTTTCATCAGAGGTGAATACATTGTTATTATGGCTGCTAGAGGAAAAGGAAAAGGGGGAAAAAAAAACCTCAGAGGGAAAACATTTTAATAATGATTCCATGAAATCTTAATTACTAGGTTCACATCTTGAATCTTATCTCCTTTTATCTTGTCTTGCAAGGTTCTTTCTCAGCCAGTTCACTGCATGTCATCAACAGATGCCAAAGTAATCTCAATCTGACAAATTACAATTAAAAAGCAAGACTTAACAATTAAAATAACACCTCAAACCAGATCAAAGACAACATTAGTATTCTAAAATGCCAATGTGGGATGAATTTTTAGTCTTAGGAAAATAGCTCATTCTACAATATGTACTGTTAACTGAGATATCCCATCTGAAAATATTTTAAACATTTTCCTTAAAGAACCATACATATAGGCCCTCTATTAGACTCTTCTCATTTTAATTTCCTTTTATATACACTATGGAATCAGGCAATAAATCTGAGCTAGTGCTGTATTTCATTATTTGTAATTATATTTTCCAAGTATACTTTAAATACCACAAAGAGGGGAAGAAAACTAGACCCTACTGAAATTCAGTGTGCTGCTCCCCTATAAACCAAAGCATATTTTCAATTAAAATATTTTCCCAGTTAATTGACAAATGGAAAGACAGAGTAAATTTAATTAGAGACTATAAAACCACCACAGACATTTGAACTGCAATCTTAAATAGGAGATACAGACTTATTTCCTATAAGTCTCAATCGTTTTCACATGGCATAGTTTGGTTTTCTGATAAAAATTCATATCATATTCGTACTTCATAGTTTTCCCTTCTCATCAACATGTGAACATACACATACAAGCAAATCACAGCTTTGCTCCTTGCTTTCTATGTGACATGGGGAAAGCACACAATCTGTGTTAGCATCATCTGTAAAACAGAGATAATATCCATCCTGAAGATTTCTTGTGAAGATTAGAGACAGTGTACATAAAATGTCCCAGCACACAGTAGGCCTGCAATTAATGATTCATGCATTTGTCATATTAGGGGAAAAGGAGAAAGTAGTGATTATTTTGTCTCCCTGGAGTAGCCACATTGTCACTCTGGTAGTTTCTTAAACTACAAAACCAGAGGGTCTGAAGAGACACGGTCTTTCAAACTCCTTTCAATCTGAACAACAATGTTCCAAGGACTGCCTTTCAGTTTAATTGCAGATAGATAATTTACTAGTCATACTAACTTGGGTGGACTGAACCAACAAAATAGGAATTCACCAAGTTGATGAATTAACATTCAAGAATTTTTTTTTCTCATTCTCAATAAGGCTATTCACCCAATGTGAAAAAAACTAAGATTCAATTTTAATTTATTGGTAGCTGCCTCTCAGTATCTTATTCTAATATCATGAATTTGAACTCAGTTTTTAAAGCTGCATTCATGGGTTTTCTACCTGCAATTTTCCATTTCTAAGAAATCTCACAGATCTGTTTATTTAAAAATTCATATACACTTAAAAATCCTGAAGTCAGTGTGTGACTACTAAAAGGCTGAAACAAAAGGAGGAAACACTCATCCTCACCCCTAATGTAAAATCAACTGTCTCAGTTCAAAACAGAGGGGGAGAAAATCAACTCCTATTTTATCTGCCCTATGCTTTGTAGTACTGATATTCTATGGTAGGAAAAAGCAATGAAATTCGAATAAAGTTTTTTAAAATGTACATTTCTATGAACAGTTCTGACACTGAATGTTTAGAATCTCAAAACTTTGAAGCATATGTTAGGGTAATTCTATATGACTACAGAGCCTTAAGTGATGCGGGCTCTTTAAACACTGAATGGCCTGTGGGGCCATCAAGCATAATAATTCATCTCAAAAGCTATTTGTTCATCTGCCTTGAAGACTCAAACATATTACATTTTGCAAACTTACCTAATATATTCTTATGGGGAAACACCACTGAAAACATGTTTTACTGTTTTATACAGTCAACACTAGAAAAACCCATGTTCTTTCAGTTCGTCTTAGAAACGGGCAGACAATCTAGCCGACTGCAATTTAGTCCAAATGCCAACATACCACATATGACAGTCACTTCTGAAAACAAAACATTATCTCAGCTATCTTCCCTACTGTATGAACAGAGCAATGACATGTATGTTTCAAGCATTTAAACTTGTCACATCTCCTCCCACACACTTCTATCTAGTCTCTAATATAAGCTAATTACAAACTATTTTGGAAAACATGCTACTGTATTCTTAGGGTTAAAGGGACAAGTTATCTTGGAAACCAGCAACACAAGTATCATTTACAAACTACTTTTTTCTTTCTCTCTCTCTCTTTAGTTCAATTAAGCAAACACTAAAAGCAATATGGATATAACTAACATTTGCAGGAGGCATAAGGTAGAAACTATTACGATTTGTATAAGGGACTCCATGGTTAAAATACAGAAGCTCTTACCAGACAAATAGTTTGAACAAGCCACATTTATTCACTAAATGAAAAGGACAAATTAAATTTTTCATAATTCATAATTTTACTAACAAAAGACAGCATCCTTCAGAGGCCATTCACACCTTAAATCCATAAAGCAATCATCAGCTAGATACATTATGGTCACCTAAGTAGCTAGTGACTATAAATCCAAAATCACAATCAGGCCAAGTCTTTGCTTCATTCTGGCACTTTAGAACATAACGGAAAATAAATAAATAAATAAATAACACCTTGATACTAGCTAATGTGTAAACATGCACATCTACACAGATACATATTTTTTAGGGGAGGCAGGGCAGAGGTCTTCCAAAGCAAATATCACGGGAATGTTACTAAGCAAGATGAATTTCTCAAGAAAACTGCCCAAAGGAAATTCAATGTATTAATTTCAATTATCTGATAACCTCAGTTGAGACAATGGACCTGATCATGCATACAACCAAGTTAACATTCTTAATATTGATCAAAAGAAGAATTCACATTTTAGCTTCTGTATTCGCTCCCCCCCCCCCGCCCCCCCACTTTTCCTTTCTTTTTAAATCTTAGCTGTTCAAATTATTGGTCACTACAGAGTTTCTTAATTTTTCAACTCATAACATTAACATGTTAGGAAAAGAATGTGGAACCGTAGGGGAAAGTTAGTTGCCAGGGAATGGATCACAAAGCTGGGAATGGTCTGAACACTGGAAAGAGTACACAGTAAAGTGCCAGAAAGAATAGGGACGTTAGCTCTTACAGAATGGAGAATAGGAAACACTTCATTTGTACTCTTAGCAAAGACAGCAGTCCGTTTTCCCTAGATAATTGCAGCCTGGATTCACTATCAAATTTCATGTCGATAAGAAAGAATTCTAAACATTCCGTGTCTGAAAAAGACACCGACTTCTTGGTCTCACTTAAGCAGTCCTTTTTCTCTCCCTTTCGGTTTATTTATTTATTTTCCCCATAACATGCTTGAAATACAGGTAAATCCTATTGATTTGACAGTGCTTGAGCTGTTAAGAGAAACTTTCGTATCAAGACTAATGAGCCAGACCAAAAATTAGACATACTTCCCTTTCCTCTCCGCTTCCGTCAATGAACTCTCTTCCTTAGTTTGACCACACGTAAAACCACCAGAATCATATTAATTATTAAATCACAGGCTACATATCAGACAAAACCATCATGATTACATAAAAATTTACCTCTAATTTCTGCAGTATAGTCTGCCTGGCTATTTTAATGCTTTACAATTACCCCTTTTCGCCTCTTCTCTCCTTTTCCTCTCTCCCCCATAGGAAAGGAGGAGTCTTTGCAAACAGAAAGTCAGATTAGCGGGTCATGGGGAAGAAGGAATCTTGGAATCGGCCACAACAGCTCCATCAGCCCCGCATTGAGAATGACACAAGCATGCACACTGGCACGCGCGCACCCCTCCCAGACACGCGGCCCCCGCACACGGGCGCGCCCGCGCGTGCGCCCGCCCCGCCCGTTGGACCCCGGGACGGCGCGCCCAGCTGGCGGGTGGCCGCCCGAGTCCTGCCCCACACAGCCCGGCGAGTCCAAGCACGCTTCCTCCTCCCCGCGTCCGCCTGCCGCAAGCAGAAATCCAAGGGAAGCGGTTAATTCCTGACCAGACAACTAGCGTTCCCATGCAGCATGCAAACACCAGCAGATTTCCTCTCGCCCTCAGAAGCTCCAGAAAACGCGCTTGGCGCGGCCACTCCGGGGCGCAGAGCCCCTGGCTCCTCCAGGCTAGTCAGGCAGATGCCTCCCCTCAGGACGCCCCACCCCACCCCGGCGTGGCGCCTAACGAAGCTCCACTTACATTCTGTCGGAAACTAGCAAGCGGCTCTCGACCATCATCTCCGGGAGGAAATCCAGCTTGAAGGCAGAAGTCATGTTCTCGGGCGCACACGGCTGCGCTCGGGCGAATGGGAGCGGCACTGCGCGCGCGGCCGAGTCCGCGGAGGGCTGGCGCGAGACAGGCAGGGACAGGTGCGCGCGGCCTCCCCTCGGCGGCCACCCGAGCCGGCAGTTGTCACATTCTCTCCCCTGTCGCTTTCCTCCAATCCCCTCCGAAATCCAGTGCTGAGGCAACTGTCTACGGAGCGCCAGGTGCTGGGAGCAGAGGCGGAGCTCTGCGCCCGCTGTGGCGGCGCTTAACCCCTGCGGGCCCGCCCGGCCTGGTGAGCTCAGCGGCCAGCCCGCCCGCCCCCAGCCGTGGCTCAGCAGCCGAGACCCTCAACGCTGCCTGTACTTTCCAGCTCTGCCAGGGAGGAGCTGAGGTCACCGTCTTCAAAACAGCAATACTTTTGTAGGTTCATGGAGCATCCAGAAATGCAAACTAGTTCACTGGACTTGGTCTTGTACTAAATTCTCCAAGACACTTGGCATGTAGTAAGTAACCATTTTTAGTAGTTTTAGTGCAACTATGTTGTCCAAGCTTAATTTTCTGCCAGAGAAAAACCAAACTCCCAAATCAAAGCCACAAAAGACTGAATGATCACGAGTGTTTCAGTGTTCCTTGATGTAATATGCTTGGCAGTATATGAACAATAATAGCTGAACAACTGAAATAGCATTCATTATTTAGCCAAAGTTAATATTAGATAAATGGCCCAAACAATATTTAGAGACTTGTCTCAGTGCCTTACGGAGAAAAATGATCTAGTCTCTGCACAACTATGTTTCCTTTTGTAGCGTCTTGGAAACACTGAGAAGTATATAAAAACCCACTGCCGAAGGGTCGATTTTGACTCACAGGTACTATTCATTGAGACCTTGAATGGCAGGGTACAACTGCCCCTTGGGGTTTCCCAAACTGTAAACTTTTACAGAAGTAGAAGCAGACTGCCAAGTCTCTCGCCCAAGGAGCA
This sequence comes from Heterohyrax brucei, assembly GCA_028571685.1. NCBI lineage: Eukaryota > Metazoa > Chordata > Mammalia > Hyracoidea > Procaviidae > Heterohyrax > Heterohyrax brucei. The sequence goes on from CM053142.1 coordinate 49,142,948, forward strand.
GAGCTAGCTGGTGGGTTCAACAGTGCACCTTTCATTTTGCAGCTGAGCACTTAACCAGTGTGCCACTAGCGCTCCTACGTATTGAAGGAGGCACCGAAAAGAAGAATTACATTTTCTATTAAAATGATAGATCACAAATTTGTCAATTCCTAGTATTTAACACAATGCTTAAAAATCAGGAGTAGCTTCAGGAAACTGTTAAGTCTACCCGTGTAACAGCTGTGAAGGTGAAATAACAATTTAAGATTTGTGCCTGACTCACTAACAGGGATTGATAAAAATGGCAAAACTTACACAAAAATACACCCAGGTGAGTTTAATTTTTCCAAGTGATATGATAAAGTTCTTGAAAAAGTCATAAGGTGATTTTATAATTTAGTGCTCTCATTATTGTCTGTTTTGTTGGTTACGTGGGTTAAACAGAACTTTTCAAAAAGTAGCCACAGCGATGGAAATCTTAATGGCACATTTCACACTGTAAATCAGCGTCATCAATTGTACACCAGGTGTTTATGGTGCTTGTCTTATGGTAATCACTTTTCATTTTGTAATGATATAAATCTGCATATAATGTACATGTGTACATTTGAATGTATGTGTATATAGATATACATTTATTGTATGTGTGTTTACAGATGCATATTGTGATTCTGCCTGAAAAACTCATTGTTTCCTCCATGTTATATCACAATATTCTAAAGAAAGTGATGTAGAACTTTTTGCAAGGGAGCTGGGCTCTCTTCTCACAATTAAAGGAGTGCCTTGGACATCATCACAGCAGTCAGACAGTTAAGCAACCAAGTCACATGTAATTAAATGTACCAGCTACCACAATATAAAGAAAAGATTTTTTTTTTATTTTTTTCAAAAATTTCTTCTGTAATAATAACTGATCATCTTTAGAGGTTATTAAGGTAAAAAGATATTTATATATTATTTTAAAATCCAGGCTTGATACATTGAACAATTTGGAGTATTAAGCCAAAAATATTCTGTTAACTCGATTCATGCTTAATTGACTGTTTCCTTCATCAACTGAAAAATAAGACAGTGATAGATAGGGCTAGACTAACCTTTGTTTTTAAATTATTGCCTTTCCTGAGGAACTATGCCTAGGTTCATGGGGAACTGAGAAACAGATGCAATAAAATGATTTCTATATTCATAATTCACAAATGACTCCTAACAATGCTAAGCTGTCCTTACTAACAATGCCAGATACTGCTGGCTATCTTTGAAATTATTATCATTATTTGTTATTGTTGTTGTTTTGTTTTGTCTTTCAATAATCTTAATAAAAGAATTGGCTGGATAAATGAAGACAATCCTCACCAGTCCTTGGCTTTCCATATATTATTTATATAAATCCCTAGTATATAATGAGCTATATAACAAATTTCCTTTAAGAAAGAATGAACAAAACTGACCTCCCAAACAGAAGCAAAACGTAACTGTATTAATCACAGGGAAAAATATTTTCAAATCAGCTATGGAACAAAGGTCCATATTAAACATCTGCATCCTATAAGGTAGAAAATGCTTCATTAACATGTACACTTCTGAAATATTTATTTTCTTTTTAATTGCATGTGAATTAGTTGAAAGAAGCTGTAGGGAAGCCCTCTTACTGACTTAAGCCTTCTCAGCAGTTTGTTAAATTCTAGCCTCAAATCCCTTGAGGCAATAGTAGATTCAAAGCAGCTTTTAATCATACTATAAGGAGAGTGAAGTAGTATGTAAGTAGGTCATAGAAAAAGAATTACAAGAGCATAGGTTATTGCCTTATTTAACAACTATAGTGTAACATAGTTTTCAAAGCACATTTGCTTTTGCCATTTAAAGTTAGAAGCAAAACCAGGGTCACATATAAAAGAAAAAAACCCTACATAGGATCCCATGACGTGAACCAAGGAAAGCTTATGGAGTGTAGCTGAGTTTAAATAGTTTGGCTGCTAAATGCATACTGTAGTGATTGCACAGGCACTTGAAGTAGATGCCTGAGGGAAACAAAACACACACATACACACAAACACACCACTGGATTTTCACAACAGTCTTCCAGCCATTGCTTTTGTTTCTAATATCTGTTCTGTTGCCATGATCACAGCGCCAACACAATCACCGTTTTAAAAAAATACAAATTTCCAAAGCTCTTGAGCTGAAAAACGAAAAAAACACCTAACCAAATGCCACCTGATAAAAAGCCTAAATTTCCCATTTCATTGCCTTGGCAGAAGGAAAAAAATTTTTTTAAAAAACAACTCAATGGGGTCCCTTTTTTTAATTTCCATCCAGTAATGAGCCATCAGGTATCATGTTTTGGCAGTTGGAGTTACTTGGCAGACAGCTCCTCTGGGCCGCTGTTGAACACTTGAGTTCAGTGAAGCTATTTTATTGCCAAAGGATTTTATCAACAGCAGCGAAAGGGGATAAGGACATCAACGGGCCCCTCTCCTGGACATGACCTGGTTGGTAACACCCTTGTATTCTGACATCTCTGAGGACAGAGCTGCTGGGAACAATGAAGTTTTCCCATAGTTTTGGCTTCATTGTAGAAAAACCTTAAGCTCTTCCCTAGACCCATCCCCCTACCTTCTCTAATTGTCTCCTTTTTTTAATCAACTTGCTATTCATTTCCCAAACAAAAGGCAATTCAAGAATTGGAAACACTTCAAGGGAAAGTTTCTCAATGACCTCATTTTGTAGGAGGCCTTCCAAGGCAGAGTGCACTGTGCTCTTTCAGCTACCCGCTCTCCTTCTCGTTCCTCGTCTCATACTGAGGTTTGTCCAAAGGCCATTGTGTGAGCAGTGAATTACCACTAGCATTTTTTTTTTTTTTTTAGAAAAACAAAACAAACAAACAACAACTCAACTCTGCATAGAACTGGGGTACTAATAAATACATTCGTCCAATAGAGTGCACCTGCTTGAATTGGAAGACACTCTTCCTGTCATCCTACTGAACTGATGAATCAGAATATAGCCCATTACCTACAGATCTTTCAACATTTTCACCAACTTATCCTGCAAAGTAGTGTCTGATATATAGTTATTAAGATTTATAACCAGTTCATTTTCTGCTCTGCACACAACCTTGTACATTTATAACAAAATTCCATTTTTTTTATTATTCCTGTATGTTATGTCACAAAGAGCTATCTCTTTAAAAGGATCAGACTATCAGCAGAGCAACCACACAGCAAAAACTTACCAGTACTAGGCAGCCTACTCAAAAAGTCACCTTCATGAAAGGATTCTTTTCACCCTTCACTTTTGGCTGGTCTTTAGAAATCAGAATCCAAAACATCTTTCTCCTATCACATTTTCAAATTCAAGTCTTATTAACATAGCTGTTTCATTTAAAAATAATTAAACAACAGCAACAACAACAAAACCCCTCATGAGCTCGCAGCCATTTGGAGCAAGAAATAGAGGCCCTATAAGGGGATTTCCCATAGTTTCTAGCCAATAAATTTGAAATCCACATGAATTTTAAGTACCTGAGAGAGTATCTGACTTGGTAGACATGTGCTTGTTCTTGGCTTCTTCCAGTTTCATTAGCAAATTGCAAAAATAAATGATAGTGTTTTTTTTTTTATTACACACTTAAAAAAAAGCCAGATTCTTACGTGATACATTGTGAATATCTCTCTGCTTAGTTCCTTCAGAGTTAAAAAGTAGTATTTATATTGCCAATCATAAGTTTAAAATGATCATCTTATTCCTCATCCCCCCTTCCCGCTTTTTGAAAGCTTCTGGGATGGTGACTTGATCACATTCTTAAAACAATTAAGCACAATTAAATGTCAAATAAATTTCAAATGTACTCTTTTCTATTTTTAAGACGATTATAGTCACTCTCCCTTTAGAACAGCTTCTACTGGCTTTGTGCAATCTTGCATTTTGCGGAATCTGTGTTTAATAGAGTAAAACTATATAAATTATGACCGTATCGCCCTTCTGAAGAGGCTCTCAAACTGAAGACAGTTCTTTGTATACATACCTCAGCACTCTGAAATGAGAAGCACCTCTAGTGTTTTCAGAAGCTGCCACTGCAACAGGATGAAATATCAATACTGGGGATCTCTGAGACCCAGAGCCCAACCATCTCATCACTGCCCTCTCTAGCCTGCCCCTTCCTCCTTCCCCTTTGTCCATTATATAGTTGTGGCCTTCGTTTCTTTCTGTTTTCTCCTGCTCTTCCCCCTTTCCCCTCTCAGATGGGAGCCAGGCAGCTTCAGAAGCTTCCCACCACAGCTGGGTGTCTGAAGAGGTAGGTGGCTACAGAAGTGAGGGCGGAAGTAGTCTGTCGCTTATCTGCAAGAGAAATCACATTTGACTTGCCTTGACCAAGGCTGACTTCTGAACTAGGAACAGCTGTCCTTGTAGAGGCTGGTGGGATTCCTTTCCAGACATTAGCATGGAGGAGGGGGAGGAGTAAGACTGTGTACTGTGAAACAATAAATAGGATGTGAAAATCAGGAGGCAGAAGAATGGGGAAAGGGCAGAAAGAAGAAAAAGGCTGGCCTGCCTAACACAGTGATCTGCCTATGGAAGGCAGTCAGACAGAACCTTTGAAGGAATGTTCACTGCCTTTTTGGAGATGCAGAGATTTGTCAAACTATACCAGGTGACCCCTACCTGGTGCCAGTCTGTCGGCAGGACAAAACTTACACTCATCTGAATGAGGTTTTTAGTTTCCTTACAATCCAGCCTTCAGCACCCCGACCCCCACAAAGCGTTTCCCCCAACTGGCCAAAAGTTCCTAACTGTCATGTATTGTTAAAACGAGAGAGACAGAGAGAGAGAAATTATTGCTTGACAGAATACAACAGCTGAGCAGCAACAGCTGGAAGACACAGTCGTAGGCCTAACATTAGATTCCAGAGAGAGCAGCAACAGGTGGGGGTGACAGGAAAAGAAACGGACTCTCTGAGCCTTAGAGTGGGGCTGTCTGACACTGAAATCTTGGCAAGGATCAAAATCATGAATTAACGGGGAATCTCTGGAGGCCTTATAGTCCCATTTGCCTGAATGTCTCTCCTTTTTCTGAACAAATACATTTTGAAGAAGCATGAGGATTAAGAGAGTAAAAGCTTTGGTTTCCGTACAATAAAGCACAGGAATCTACTTTACTTACAGTGATAACTGATCCCCACCAAAGAGCTTTTGGTTGCAATGCTCAGAAGACATCTGATACGGGACATGAAGATCAGACTCCAAGGCAAATGCTACTTTCAAACTGAATGGAAAGATTATAAGACTTAAGCACCAAACCTGTTGAATTCTGCATTTCATTCTGTCAAAGACTGCACTGATTGATACTGAGAGCAAGTAGTTTGTTTTCCTGATTCATCAGCCAGACTTTTTGTCCAGTGCCTGCCCATTATTTCCTAATAGTGATGAATGGCTGAAAAATCAAAGCCTACCATGATCCTCAGATAAGCAGTACAATGTGTTAACCTAATTATTGCTATAGCAATTATATAACCAAGCTATTAAAATGACATGTAGGTTGAAAATACATTAAGGTTTTGAGCACAGGAAGTTTATTTTTTCCCTATAATATGGTTCAAATCTCTAGCCATTTTTAGCTTCTCGTAGAGGTAATAAAAATCCCGAATGACTTTTTATTTAAAGTTGCTTTGATGCCAATTCCATGGAGTACACTAAGGGAAAAATAAAAAAAGGAAAAAAAAAAAAAAGCTTTCTCTCAAATGAACTACCCAACCGTTTCATGGAAAAGCAGTGTAGCTATCTACCCAAGGAAAGTGGAACATATTAAATCTTATCTCCACTGCTGAGTGTAAAGCCTTAGGTTACCTCATTGCTTACTGTCCCAACTTTCTCAATGTTAATAGCTACATTTGCCCTATTCGTGGGAATACACTGAGGCTACAGAGAAGGACACGAATGACTTCAGAGTTTTAACAAAAAGGTGGTTAAGCTGAGGATTTTATTTTGATTTAATATCAAAGATAAGTTCAAGGTGTTCTAAGACACCCTTTACTCTCTTCACTTATATCTCTACCCTGCCCATCCTTCCAGGTCAGTTTGACTCCCCTTCTCTGCATTATACCAACTTGCTGCCTACTCATCCACGTTTCTCTCCTGGTTCCATGTCTGTGGTGAGCTTTTTGAGGCTACGACTGTATCTCATATTGGTTGCTTATAACAGTGTGATACATTTTGGCAACCTGTACCCATAAAAGTTCATATTTTAATTTCATAATACTTTAAAACTCTATCATTCCTCCCAACATCTCTATCATATGAATTAAAGCCTAGGAAAGGTGAAGCGTAACTCCTTGCTACTGAGTCAATTCTATCTCATTATGACCCTATAGGACACGGTAGAACTGCCCCACAGGGTTTCTGAGGCTATGTTCTTTACAGAAGCAGACTGCCACGGCTTTTTCCCTTGGAGTGGCTGGTGGATTTGAACTGCCAAGCTTTTAGTTAGCAGCCCAGCACTTAACCACTGTACCACCAGGATCCCTTAAAGTGAAGCACAGAGGAAAATAAATAAATAAAACAAAAAACATCTCACTGCCATTGAGTGAATTCTGACTCACAGTGACCCCATGGGACAGAATAGACTGCCCCACATAGTTTCCAAGGAGCATCTAGTGGTTTTGATCTGTTGACCTGCTGGTTAGCAGTCGTGGCTTTTCACCACTAGCCACCAGGGTTCCCACAGGATTCTTTAATTCGAAGACCTCATCAACTATAATGTCAACAGGGGAGGACACAGAGTTGTTAAAACTCAGAAGCTAGATGTCATGTGATTTTTTTTTTCTTCCTTATTCCCTTGATGTTTTCTCTGTCATCGCTGTTCTGTCTCTTCAGTGCCACATTCTTCCCCAAACTGGCAGTGGGAGGTGCATAAGGGTTAAAGAACAGTATTCAGGAGCGGCTGTGCAGCGGAAATGATAAACCGTGATCAGTGACCTGACCTCAGATACAAGGTGATCGTTGCTAGCTAAATTGTACAACTTCATCAGTGGTAAAACTAAGAGCCACACACAAGTCAATGTCAGTGCTAACTGGTAATGGAGGAAAAAATGGCTTTCAAATGTCAGACAGTAAATAGTTAGACTTCCAAGTTGACCAGGAAAGGAGGAGTCTGGCCTGGTAGTCAGATGGTCTTGAGTTAAAATTCTTTACACTTACAAGATGTGCTTTTGATGTCATTATTGTACTTTTTAGTCTCAGTTTTTTTCATCTTTAAAATGGGAATAAAAACTGATATCAACTCATGGATATTTGTCAGATTAAACTACACACACACACAAAAAAGACCACCTTGAGTAGTATCAAATACTGAGTAGGCTGTTAATAAATTTCAATTACATTCCTTACTTCTAGTCATAACTCTCCCCACCTTCACTTAAAGCTAGACCTGACAGGTGTCAGCAGGAAGTGGAAAAGCCAATTCTAACCTTATTGGTCTGGTAGCATTAAGGTTTTCAGTGATCCTTCTACTTTGAAACCCTGCAGCCTAATCCAGAGGGAAGAGGAAAGTTAGGAGTTGTGGGGTGCAGGCATGAACATCCTGTAGCTTGGAATAAGGTCTCCATTCTTTTATAGTCAAGCTAGTTTTCAAACAGAAGTATAAAATGAGTCCTAACTGCTGGTACCAGGGACTCAGGCCATGTGAGAGCATGAGCAGGTAAGCCATCACAGACCCCAAAGGAGAGCTGGAGTAGCAGACCAAGATAAGAAAAAAAAAAAGGAAGAATCATAAAGATCATGCAGCGTTTCAGGGCAGGGAGCTCCTGTATTACTGAGGTGGGACACCTGGACAGGAAAGGTGAGAAGCATCATATCCACTTCTGTGCGAAGGCACAATGCGCCTATTCTCATGAAGTTCACAGAGCAGCTAAAAGCCAGCAAAGCTGTCATTAAGTTTCCTTCCAGAGTTTTTATTAATCACGATTGCAACCTTTCTCAAGCAGGGGATTTTTTTTTTTTAAAGCCACAAGTATTGTAGTTGGATCAACATTATCATTTCAAATTTCAAGCTCTTCTCTACGGTGACAACCAAGTTTGCTGAACTGGGTAACCGCATAGGAAAATTCTAGTTTTTATTTTCTCTGAGGGCATGCTGGCAAGTCCTGCTTCGTAAACTCTAGAGATTCATCACAGTCCTTAGCAGCCAATCACGGACGGGTCAAATTGGAATGGGCTGAGGTGGCAGGAGTCCATGCTGCCCTAGTAATACATGTCATTCTGGGCTGGTGTCATCTTCTCTCCACAGATGCCATTTCCCATTAATTGTGATGGTCTTGACATGCAAGAAAATGTGCTGGAATCGGTCACACAGCCAGCAGAAAGTCATGGACAGGATAAACATACCTGTACATGATAATCCTTAACAACAGTACATGAAGAGGAAGAAGAAGGGTGTGTTTAGGGCCATAGTTTACCTCACCCCAAACTATCATTACCCAGCAGCTCTTCAGAGCTGGATGTAGATATGGGGGTTTGAACACAATGCATGTACACATGTATGCGTGCACGCGTGCACACACACACACACAGACAGTCACATTTTTGTCAAGCTTCCATTTTAGCTCAATCTCTGTTGATTAGTGCATGTGAGCAGAAAGGTGTTTGTGCTCTAGGACACTTCATTTCAGTTTTTAATGGTGATAACATTAAAACCTCACATATGTTTGTCTTCCTCTGAGACCCCCTTCCCAAAGTCAGCTAAGTAAAATTCAACAAATTTTAATCCTCTCCAAACCATTGCCTAGTCTTTCTCACTCCAAAAAGAAAAGTCACTTTTCGCTCAGAAAGACTCCTTAATGCAACAATAATTAGAGAAGCAATCTGTAGTTTTATGAAAAGGGAAAATGCCCCCCCAATACACTACACAAGCACTGCCCCCCTGAAATTAATAAAATGCTGAAAGAAATTCAGTAAAGGCTTGTAAGAATTGTCCAAAGCATGACGGTGATGGAATAGGCTTGTATCCATTAGTATTCGAGGAGCTGCAGATAAACGCTCTGCAACAGCAGAAGACACTGCTGAACAAACTGCTTTCTGTTAATGACTTCTAGAGAGCTCTCTATACAGGAAATGAAGTTGGATATTCCCAATTTCCTCATGATTATACAAAACCAATGTTAGGTTTTTCATCCACAAATTCTGGCATCTTAAATCTGGAGTGAACAGTCAGTACAGAGCTTTTCCTCTTTTTTGCATTTTACCTTTCTTTTCAGCACCTAGGTGTTTCCAGGGCTGTGAGCAATGAACTTTCCATCAGTCACATTTTCACCTAATTAACCTCCCTGATTACAATAATTAGTATTGATTCACTCTCTGAATGACTTCCTAGGTATTCCAGCACAAACTGCACTGGATATAAAGTTCTATATATGAATATTAATCAAATGCTCTCCTTTTGTTTTTTAGTCCCCAAAGAGGTCTTCTGTGGTTGTAGATACTCATATTTTTAAAAAGGAAAATTACCAGGTTTTAATCTGACACATAAAAGAATGTTAATTCATTAGTGGTAGAGTCTCAGTTTGTGTTCTGCTGAACACATCTACGTGAGTATTCCCAAGCCTCATGTGTAAAGGGACTAAGGGTGCAGTCATTACTTTCTTTTGAAAGAAGCCCTTTTCCCAGTTTGAACCTCTTACTATTCCTTTTCTCCAAGTCTGGGCTTAGAATCAAGAATTGTTTGGACATTTCTTTGAGTCACTATCAAGAAGAATCGCCACACATAGAGGCTTATGGCAGGATGCAAATTATATATATATTTTTACTTTGGTTAAAATAGAGGTAGACAAGTTAACAAGTGTAAGGCAATCTCACGGGTTAAAGGAGAAGGCATTTATCTGTATGATGAACATGGGAACGGGAAGGGGGTGTCTGTGAATTCTTGAGGCTAGTAATAGATCAAATGACAGAAGGAAATAAAGTGAGAAGAGATTTCCCTTGCTCCTGGACCTAACTATGACCACTCAGGACTTAACGCGAACGGATCACAGGGAAATAACTAGTAATCTATTCGAATATTCAACATGGTGGTTTCAAAGTTATTTCTTCATTTAAGTATGTTACTGACAAGCAGCTAGGGAGCACAGAGGACTACTGATGATAAAGAATATCTCCCTCTTTTCTTCCGAATCATAAAATATTGATCAGCAACCTCTGTTTTAAAAAAAAAAATTTCCTCTGTAAGCAGAATCTGAGTGTATTGGCAACAGTGGGCCAGCTTCAAATATAAAGCTTCACCAATTACCTTTAATGAGCTCATCCTAAAAGCAATTATTGGCACACCCGATGGAATGAGCAGCTCAGATCCCACTGGAAGTAAGAAAACATAATAACTATGCATTTAAAACCCACTCTGTTCACAATGGGTAATTTTTAAAATATCATTTATACTGCAGATATGTCTTGAGTCCACCAAATATAAAAGTCAGTAGGAAACTGATTCTTTAGAAGGCAATTCTATTTACTGTCAAGCCTACAACATTTATTTAGATAATCCTGAATAAAATATTTTATAATAGTTCAATTAAAATTCAAAATAATTAAAATTGATGACTCTTCATAAATAGTGTCTCATAACTAAATTTTCTCAACTAGTGTATCTTATTCTTTATTTACCAGGAGCATCACTAATTTGAACCAATACATAATCCAAGGCAAAATATTTGTAATTATTTTTTTAATTTTGTCCTTCAAAATTATCTCCCTTCTGATTTTTTAAAAATTAGGTTCTAAACTTTCTCAATAAGTTTATTACTTTTTAAAAATATAATGCTCTAGTACAAACAGCTAATTAAGCACAACACCAAAATGTTAGATAACATAAACCATAGAAAGCAGCCTTAGTAAGATGATTCGCAAGTATATCAATTATCATTGAATATTCTAGGACCAGTTCTATATCTAGTGGAGGAATAAAAATGCCTTCAATATCTGAGAAGTTTGAAACAGATTTTTCCATTTTCTCTTTCTGAAAGTTCACTTAGTAATCTTAGTCTCACCTTAAAAACCAGTTCTTATCTTAAAATTTTTTTGAAAAATATCTCAAAAATATGATAAATATGTTTACCTTGCATATAAATGCATTTTATAAGGACATAAGCAGGAACTAAAAAATCCAATATATTCTATCCAGACCTTTAACAACTGTCATAGCAGAGGCTACATAATGATAGTTTCTGACCATAATTATAAAGGCAAAAGTTCTATCACTTGTCCTTGAATTTCTGAACAATTTCACCTACCTGAATTGCCAAAAAAGGAGGTAGAGACTAGAACTTATAATTTACTTAAACGTTAAAAATTTTCTTCCCTTTCATGCCACAGTCCATAAGTGTACCAAATAGGCAAATTTAAAATCCCCAGGTATTAAATACCACAGAAGCATGTCTGATAACAAAGTCTTTGTCAAAATGATAATGGTATTACAAGCATTCTCAATCAATAAGTTTCTGTTCCGTAGTTAACAGAGAGGTAAGCAATAAATCTCTAACTTAATCCAACCAACGTCACTGCAAAATTCTAAAAGGTCTACGAACGGTGGATATTAATTTTTTTTAAAGCACAAAACCACAAACAAGCAGTTCGAAAAGCTTTCCATTCTGTATGGTCTATACAAACAAGATTATAGGAGATAAAAAGGGTGTTGAGGGGGGAAAAAAAAAGCCCCAGACATGCATTAAGCTAGTTTGACAGCTCCATTGTTCAACCCGTCCCATTGTCAGACCCAAAGATGTATTCAGTACTACGATGTCTGCTAGCAAATAAACAAAAGACTACATTTTTCAAAGCAGGATGCTAATTCTATCATAATTTTTTCTTCGCTTCCCAAAAGGTCAGTGGTAGCTCATTCGTGGTATGTGATAGGACTCTAACACAGATGCAGGAAACAAATATTTGCTTTCAGTACACAGGGACCCAGGACGCCATGCATGAAACAGAGGTCTTCAAACAGGTACACATTTTGGCAAACAGGATAAAGCGATCCAAACCTGGTAGCACAGAAGGACTATTTAGGTAGGCTAAGTCCAGATTAGAGCGATATTTGGAACAGAAGTCTAATATGGAGTCTCCTTAGCTCCTTTTTCGGTGATTATTCCATGCAGAGTGCATAATAATGAAAGAGGCTTAGACATTGCAAAGGAAAAGACAAACCAAGAGCCAGATTCAGAGCCTTTAAAAGGCTCCACTGACCACTCACAAATAGCAGCAAGCAAATAAATGAAAAGCTTTCAAAAGGCAACTTGTACAAATATTACTCGCATCGAACAGCCCCTTTCCTTTCTCTCGCTTGCTCTTTCTCCCAATCTCTTAGTCTAGATTTCCTTTCCCTCTCCCTCTCTCTAGATTCTTTTTTTTCCACCCCTTCCTTGGAAGATAAGGAAGCTACTGGATTCAGAGCATGATTATTGTCTCAGCCAGCTCTAGAAACTAGAAAAGCATACATTAAAAACAAAGGACACAACAACATACCTTAAAAGCAGCTCCTCATTTCTCATAGTAACAGCGGATTTGGGACAGCGCATGCTTTCTACACTGATAGTCTCAACAAAAGCCAGTTCAGAAGTGCGCTCCAAGACCAGCGCCACAGTAGCTGTTCACTAACGCACTCCCGCTCGCTCTCTTTCTCTCTCTCTCTCTTTTCCCCCACTCTCTTCTCTAGTCAAATGCTGAACGGTGGAGCCAAGGGGCCCATGCAGATTCACTAAGTAGAAATAATCCTTTCTGACAAGTTATGTTGTCTGGGCATATTTTTACATTAATACACTGTGCTGCCTATAGGGGTCTTGTTTGCATTCACTCAAGCCTGGCTGGTGCTCCTTCTCCTAATTATCATCTTAAAAAATTGGAAAGAAAAACAAGTCACTTGTTTACCTCTTCCCGGGACACTTTAATAACAAAACCAATTTCACATCTTTTTGCTATCACTGATCAGCTAGCATCGCAGATGACTAAGGAAAGACTTGGATAGGTCAGTGTGCTCACAGAGATTTTTGCCTCTCTTTTCTGGGACGCTGAACTCACAGTTGGATTCGCCTATTACTCCTCTCTTGTCCTCAGGAAGAGTGACAAGGTCAAGACCCATAGCCCCACCCTGGGTCACGGATGCAGGGGTTAGAGATTGAAGGACTTTGATCTATTTTAACTCTGTATGCACCAAAGCTCTTATAAATAAACGTAGAATCCACCAGAAGCAGGACTTCAGAAAGCAGGCAATATAAAGATGTTTCATTCACATTTAAGTCATAATCAACACAAGAGCATCCTCCTCAAAAGACCAATTAGTTGCTTTTTTCCAAAATAAGAAAACTCTGCTTCCCTTACTTCATTATCCTCATCGGGATTAGCATATATAGTGAACCAGGGAAATAACATGCTGTATTTCCGTTTACTGGAATGAAAAGAATTCCACACAGATGAGCCAAGTAAAACAGTAAGTTAAACACACACACAAAAGATGAGATGCTATGGACTCAACAGTCAGTCGTTCAAAAGTGCAAATGAAGGTAGCACACCAGGAGGTGTGTGCTGACAGGAAGCCAAGAATGTTCTCAGCTTGGATAGAACAACACAGAACACAGCCTGCAACCAAGCTCCATCACTGGATGCTGGCCTCTTCATTCCTGCACATTCTTTTCAGACTCAGAGTACTTCAACCATCGTCAGCCAGCACAAACCATGCATCTCAGGGCTACTGCACAATTAAAGCATTAGTGGGCTGGGGAAAATGACTCACTCTGTTGCCTACCTGCATCGAAGACCTGGAATATGCCCCAGAGTCTTGCTAGATCCCAACCTCAAAACATAGTCTTGGCCCACACCTATAGCACTGGAGATGTTCTGGAGGTTGGTAAGGTTTCTCAGTCTCCACTGCACAGTGATTTCACTTACCTTAACAACTGGACCTAGGTGAATGAGGTAATTACAGCCAACCCTTCTCCCATTTCTAGATGGCAGTAAGAAGATGAGATGACTTATTTGACAAAGGTCAAATAACAAAACCAGAGATTTCTCCCCAGAGCAAATGTATTTTTATACTTCTTGTCACCATTATAGCACATGAATGTTACTCAGTGAATATACAAAGTGAATGCTTTTACTAGGGAAGGATATTATGTAAAAGCAAAGATGTTCTTCTGAAGCAAGACAAACATCACATAAATGAGTTTGGAACCAGACAGACCTTGGGGAGGTGAAGAGTTTGAGCCCCTGTTGCATAGTGACATGTGATGAGTGCTGAAGCGGGAGTTGCTTAACCTTCCTGTGCCTCTCTTTGCCCCAGCAGTTAAATGGGGGCAACAGATGCTAATTTGTTTTAAAGCACCTGAAGACTTGTACTGAAATTGGGTGAGTGCCATCAGTGCAATACTAACAAACAGCGGAATGAATGGATTGACACGGGCCATGGGTTTAATCCCTTAGCTAAAGGTAAAAATACACTGCTTGGGCACAAAGCCCTTTTCTTAATACTTCTAGGTAATTTCAGATGAGGACTAAACAATAAGGCAAATATGAACAGATAAAAATAATGCATATTCTTATCCATAAACTGACCCTTAGCATTTGAAGTCAGTGTTGCTGTATGTGAGGCTATTCCTATATTGAAATGAATTATGAATCCATAGGAGCAAGGACGGGAAATGAATCAAACCACTGAATATTTTATATTCTCTCTACTTCCTTTTTAGACTAGGGACCTAAATAATGAGAAAGTTATTGAGGTAAGAATACACTACTCATCCAAACTCCACTAAGATGATAGATTGAGGAACTTCTATCCACCAAATATGTATGCTGAGCTTTGGGGTAGAAAAATGAATGAATAAAAAGAGAACATATTATTTATAACATTAACATATTGTACTGTAAGTCTCTGACCCCAAATCCACATTATATTAATCTTTGTACTTCTTAATGAACCCCACAGAATAACTTGCACTTAAACCCTGTGCCACTGAGTAGACTTGGACTCATAGCAACCCTACAGGACAGAGTAGACCACCCCATAGGGTTTCCAAGGAAGTGGCTGATGGATTCAAACAGTTAACCTTTTGGTTAGCAGCCTGATGTCTTAAACACTGTGCCACCAGGGTTCCAAGTTTCCCTTAGCTGATACTTAATACATATTTGTCAAATAAAGACATGAATTTAATTTTACAATTGAAACTGGGGAGAAAACCATTTTCTTTCTCAAAATCCCTTTATGTAGCTTCCTTAACAAATGCATGAAAATTTTTAAATTCTAACTCCCGGTATGCATTTTACACAGTTGACAACATTGAAAAATTCCTTACACGTTATTGTATTTTAAAATTTAAAGATCATTTCACATGCAGCAGTTTACTTAACTCTTGCAACAACACTATGGAGCAAGCAGAGCTGGTACTTTTACAACCTTAGCTGAAAAAATTCACACGCAGAAAGACTGAAGGACTGGCCCACAGAAGATACAACAATGGTCAACCTTGGGAATTCAGCTGACGTGGATTGAATCGTGTCTCACTTCAAAATATCTGCCAACTTGGCTTGGTCATTGTCAAAGGTTGAATTATGCACCCTCCAAAATGTGGGGCATGACTGCAGAATTGTGAGATTGTCTCTATTTTGTGACTATAATCTTACATGAAAGAGTACTAGTGTGGGATTGTAACACCTTTGCTGAGATCACATCCCTGATTCAGTGTAAAGGGAGTTTTTCCTGGGAGTAGCTTGTACCACCTTTTATCTCACAAAAGACAAAAGGAAAGTGAAAGCAAGCAGAGAGTTGGAAACCCCAGACCACAAAGAAAGCCGTGCTGGGAGCAGAACCCCAGGACCTGGGGTTCCTGCATGGAAAAGCTCCTAGATCATAGGAAGATTGCTAAGAAGGACCTTCCTCCAGAGCCAACAGAGCAAGAATCCCTTCCCCTGGACCTGATGCCCTAAATTTGGTCTGCTGGCCTAGACTGTGAGAAAATAAATTTCTCTTTCTTAAAGCCATCCACTTGTGTGTTTCTGTTATAACAGCACTAGACAGTCAAGATTCTCAGTATTGTATGATTGTCTACTATTTTATCATGTAATTTCCCTATGTGTTATAAATACTGTCACTATGATACATGAGATGGATTAGTGGCCGTTATATTGATGAGATCTACAAGATTAGATAGTGCCTTAAGCCAATCTCTTTGGCAGTATAAAAGAGAGGAAAGAGGAGGGAGACACAGGGACCTGAAAGCAGTCCCAGGAACACAGTGAATCCTTTGGCCCTGAGGTTCCTGCCCTGTGATGCTCCCAGTTCAAGGAAAGTCTGATGACAAGGATCTTCCTCCAGAGCTGACAGAGAGAGAAAGCGTGTCCCTGGAGCCGGTACCCTGAATTCTGACTTCTAGCCTAGTGGACTATGAGAGAAAAAGCTTCTGCTTGTTAAAGCCATCCAGTTACGGTATTTCTGTTGTGGCAGTGACTAACCCATCAGCCCATAGACTCCTGGGCCTGAGTTCTTTTGACCGCATCAGAGCGTGGATTCAGAGCTTGTGTGGGTATACTCTGGGCAAGGCATAGTTTCTAAGGCGTGTTTGGTGTAGTGAACTTTAAGCTCATCTCATCTAACAGTCAGTAATAAGCGTGGAGGATACATAGTTGATGAAAAACTGATTGAAATGTTATGCTTTATGTACTATTGTAATATTAATTCCAATTCCAATTATTCCAATTTAAGATTGAGTTGAGGCTACACAGACTAAACACTGTTGGGGCTGAACTATTTATTTTTGAGGTCATCTACAATAGGAGTTTATGTTTAACAATCCTGACTTACTAAATAAGAGTAGCAGGAAAAATATTTTTTTAAAGGACTGGCTTAGTCACCTGGTACTGCTCTAACAAAAATAACACAACTGGCTGGCTTTAACAAAAAAAGTTTATTCTTACACAGTCCAGTACGTTACAAGTCTGAATTCAAGGTGTCTGCTTCAGGCAAAGTGTTTCCCTCTTTGTCAGCTCTGATGAAAGGTCCTTGTGTTGCATCAGTCTTTGGTCAGGGAATACCTTGTCACAGGAACCTCAGGTCTGAAGGATGCACTCTGTTCTTGGTGCTTCTTTCTTGATGGTGTGAGGTTCTCAACTCTGCTTGCTTTCCTTTCCTCTTAGCTCTGATAGGATGAAAGGATAAAAGCGGCACCCTAGAGTACTCCCTTTACGATGGAGCAGGGAGGTGACCTTAGGAATGACGTTCCAGTCTCATCCTAATCTTCTTCTCTGTAATTCTATCTATTAACCACAGGGAGAAATGAGGATTTACACTTTAGGAAAACTACAACATGGAGGACAATCCCACAGCACTGGAAATCAGGGCCCAGACAAACTGCCATCCACATTTTGGTGGGGCATGATTCAATCCATGACAAGGATTCTAAAAGTAACTAGCAAAACAAACAAAACCCTTAACATCCAGAAAGATATTTTTAAGTATACAAATTTAGTTTTCACCAAATAATGCAAACTTGGTGAAGGAAAATCTGAAAGTGGGTGGCACTGCAGAAGTCTGGGGATATGCTGAGGTGAAATTTTTTTGGACCTTCCAGATTTGAGCTACCTAAAAGTTTTAAAAAGGAAAATTATATGTGTATTTATTTATAAAACAGGTAATTTATAGAAGAAAAAGCTAAATTTCTCGATGCAGCATCAATGATTCCAACTTTTTCCCTTCTACACCTCCAGTCTTTGGATTCTTGACATTTATATTGTAAAAGTAATAGAAAGTACATTTCAACGGAAGAGCACAATATGAATTGTGTGAGGGATATAGTGCCTGATGGTACAGCTCCCTTCTTTTATGAGGGATAGAATGCTACACAAATGTAGCCTGCCTCAGATTCCTATCCTAAGAGAGCAACCTTGAAATGTGAAGGCACCAAGGACATTAAATCTATTTTTTTTTTTTTTTTTTTGCTGGTTGTAGATAACAAGAGTTGGCAGGTTTAATTAGGATATATACTCTACTGTTATGAAAGACAGAAAGAACCTACAGAGAATCAGAGGTAAAAACAAAATTATGGCCAAGGTCTGCAAGGAATGGATTTTCAGCATATCATGTGTGTGACATGTTGTAGGTACTGAGTGAAGTTTGATAAATTAGGGTAAGTGGGTAGACCTGCCTCCAGGGCTCATATTGAGCACAAGACACGAAGTTCGTCTGACCCAGATGGTCTCCATCAATACCACGGAGGCCAAGAAGTGTGACAGCACAAGTGTGACAGCCTCAGAGAAGTGCTAGCCAAATTCTGACTCATGGTGATCCTATGTGCATCAGGATAGAGTTGTCTCCACAGGGTTTTCGATCATTGACTTTTTGGAACTAGACTGCCAGGTCTTTCTTCCAAAATATCTCTGGGTGCACCCAAACCTTCAACCTTTCCTTTAGCAGCTGGGGCTTTTAACCATTCACACCACCAGGGGAAATGAGTAGGGAGCTAATGGGTCAACTGCAGTCTTGTTCTTCGAGGCTCCTGGGCACCCTCCTGCCTTGAGACGGGGGGAAAAAAAGAAAAACAAAAACTTTAAAGCTAAAAGGACACAGGTATCATAAATCACTACCTGAAACATAAAACTGACAGTTTAAAGTAAAACCTTAGCAAAGTTAGCAAAGAAAGGATTTGATGGTAACCTGAGGAACTATGTAACATGAGCTCCTTCTCACAGACACTCAAAAATTATCTCCAAGTCACACTTCAGAAGCCATAGGCCACCATGCTAGTAACACAACCAAGTGCCCAAAATTCCAAGTGGTCATTCCTTCTACAAGCTCTGAGACAATTTACTTGTCAAAGTGGGAATGTTTCCTAGAAAGAGTCATTAGCAAGAAGAACTGTAAAGCCTCTAAAAATTATAAAGCATCATATTTGTCAGTAAGTAGATACAAATAATAAACCATAAAGTACTGAGGACTCCAAGAAGCCACTTGAAAATAGGCACTAGACAAATTTAAGAAGTATTACTGTAGCAACTGCTATAAATAAAAGAGGCTATGATAAGATGCCAAGAATTGCTTTTACAAAACTATTAATGTATAGGCAAAGGTGCATCAAAGGCAAAGAAAGCCAAAGATTTCCCACTAAAATAGACTGCCATAAATAGCTTACTTGACACAATAATTAGCTTTTGTTTGTGAACCTTATGACTTATCAAACAACATTTCACAATTGTGCAGTCATTTCTGGCCTAAGGTTTTGCCAGGGCCCACTCTCAAACAGATGGGAACTCCTGAGAAGGCCACAGGTGAATATCCATAAATTAGCATGGAAAATGGGGCAAGTTTATTACTGCTAATTTGAGAGGAGACATACATACACAAGTAATGGTCTTTCCGTCTGTTCCAACTGCCAATGTGTCAGAGAGATTATGTCACTTGATCATCTTAAAGGGCGCTGCAGAGTTTGGTATATTCGAGGATCCCTTTTTTCTAAGGATTCCATGGGAATCCTTAGAACAACACACCCTTAACAGAAACCATGGATGGCACAGATTCGCCTTCCTGACTGGAAGGTCAGACCAAATTAGGAATTCATGTGATTGTATGACAGAGATGAACAAGAAACCCAGATGGCCTAGGAAAGATGGGTTTAAAACTATCACAAGAGATTTGCAGCTCTTACAGAATATTTTGGTGATTTCAGTGGTGCAATTCATTATATTACTCATTATATTACTCTCTGAAATGAAATTATTTATTTCTTTATTGTCTGTTTCCCTGATCTGAACCTAAATTCCACAAAAGCAGGAACTGATTCCATTTTATCACCACTTTAGGGCAATGTGTGGCATATGGAAGACAGTTATTAAACATTCATTGAGTGGCTGGATTCCTTTGTGCAGCATTCTACTTGTTAAGTTACCTAGTCTCAATGGCTAACAGCTATATACCACAGTTTTTGAAACATCAAACTCAACCCCGAGCAAATCATGAGGCTAGAACCCAAGAGGAACAGAAAGATTTAGAAAGTACCATTTCTAATGCTAAGGAACATCATTTACCAAGACAGAATAACAAGTTTGTTTCTTCAATGATTGTTGCTGTTGTTGTTTAAGATTTAAAGTACAACCTGTATGGGTGCAATAGAAAGTGAAGTGATAAAACTATATATTTTCCTCCTGGTTGTACATAAATGTTCAAGTCTGGGAACTGATAAATTACAAGCAGTTAGGACTAGGCCCTGAAGGTCTGGAACATACCCAATCCTATCTGCATATCTTTCAGATTTAGATAGGATTCTCAGAATTAGAGGCAATGGAAGTGGCAGCATGATATTTGTGATATGTTAGAATGGCAGAGTGTTTGTATGGGCTGCAACAAAAATCCTAAGTGAGTCTACTGTTCATTTTGTTCATTTTCAGAAGTAGGTAGATCTGTCATGTCTAGGCAGCTCCTAGTTGACTCTTGTGAGGGCCCCAGTGTTGGGACGTCACTTTCTTTCTCCTGGCCTAGTATTGCATTTACACCCCTCTCCTCTGATGTACATTCTCAGGGATCCACAACAAGTTACACTTATTATTTCCTCTGTCTGCTATTAAAAATAAAACAACAAAAGCTATTAAATGTCATGTACATTTTCTTAAATCAGTTGTTTCTATTTTCTTTTGCTAGTCAAAAACTAACCCATTGCTGTCAAATGGATTCCAACTCACAGTGAGCCTACAAGACAGAGTAGAACTGTCCCATAGGGTTTCCTAGGTTGTAGTCTTTACGGGAGCACACTGTCACAACTTTACACTGCAGATTAGCTGTCTGGCTAGCAGACATGTTTATTAATTTATTTATTGCTTTTTCAAAATTTCTACATGTACAAGTCAGCAACATTACAAACATTCACCAAGTTATGAAACTGTCACCACCATCCATTTCCAGAGTTTTTCACTGCCCTTAACAGAAACTCAGTGTCCCTTAATGACTAGCTCCTATTTTGTGCTTCCCAAGTGCCTCTGGTAACCATTAACAAACTTTACTGTCTATACATGTACCTATTCTAGATATTTCATGTAAGTAGGATCACACAATATATTCTTGCTTTTTAAAATGATTAAATTTGATTTTGTTCTACGTTGCAAGGATAGACATTAGACATTACTTTGACTTCTCTATTTCTGTTACGTATATTAGCATAACTATGGTGTGTATGCATATGAGAAATGTTCTAAGAACATGGCTAAGTCATTGTCTTCAACAGGAAGTTCTTGCCAAGCTCCTAAAGACCAAAAGGATAACGGAGATGAGCCTGAAACCAAGTGAGAGGAGACACTGTGTTTCATACTAAGGACACTGGCAAGATGAGCCATGTTTTAAGGCTGCTTTGCCCTAGAGAGACTGTTTTGCTTTTAATACTCAGCATGACCTGATAATTAAGGGAAGTCAGGAGGCGGGGTGACTGCTGGGGAGATTTTTATACAGGTAAGAGGGAAACTCTGGTGGCATAGTTGTTAAGTACTATGGCTGCTAACCAAAATGTCAGCAGTTCAAATCCGCCAGGCATTCCTTGGAAACTCTATGGGATAGTTCTACTCTGTGTATGTATGGTGTTGCTGTAAGTCAGAATCAACTCAACGGCACCAGGTTTGGTTGGTTCTACATGAGGTTCTTTCCTTCCTTGACTACCACGTAGCTGGCAGGCATGTACGAGACACTCAGTGTAAGATTAAGCCACTCAATTATCACAGCAATCCAATAAATTAACACGATCAACCCCATTACACAAATGAGGAAATTAAGGGTTTGGAAGATTAAGAAAGTCCCAAGTCAACAAATCTACTAAGTGGTAGAGACTGTAGTTAAGCCTAGCTCATTTCACTATTCTTTATCGCCTAGAAAATAGTTATATAAAGAAGGGAGAGAGATCAAAAGATATTTTTCACGGTAGAATCATTATGTGGTGAAACTGAATATGGGAAATAAAGAGAGGTTTGTAATATGGACAACGTGGTCAATGATGACAGTGATGACTGAGATGAGACGCCATAAAGGCAAAACAGGCTACGTGGGGAAGATCACTTATTTCGTTGCTGACAAGCTGTGTTTGAGATGCCTGCAGGCAGGTTTTCCAAGTAGAGGAGGAAGTTAGAAATACTGCTGTGGATGAGCTCATCCAGGAAGAGTGTTT
Organism: Heterohyrax brucei; assembly: GCA_028571685.1. Taxonomy (NCBI): domain Eukaryota; kingdom Metazoa; phylum Chordata; class Mammalia; order Hyracoidea; family Procaviidae; genus Heterohyrax; species Heterohyrax brucei. Next base: position 49,165,087 of record CM053142.1, read on the forward strand.
AGGTGAAAAACCAGACACAGGCCAAGGCCAGAGCCCCAGGGAAAAGTCAGCAATTGAGGAGGAGGCAAGTAATGATGCTCCAGTGACAGAGAGGCCTGAGCACATGACAGAAGAGCTTAAACCTGGTTGGAAAGATAATATATGCATATGAAGTTAGGAATTATTTTGCCATGTATGATATCACGAATTACTTGTTGGGCTGTTCAAAGAAAAAGGAAAGCAGCACATTTAAGAGGCAGGGACATTCAGGAAGTCTCAGAAAAATCACTTTGAAACTGGTGGAAAAACCCTAAAAGGCAGCCCGGTTTTAAAAGGCAAAAGGCTCCTTTTATGCTCATCTAATCTCTGGGAAAAGGGGAAGAGGTGGTAGATCCGATCCTAAAAGTCCTAGGTAACAATCCTTGCTTGCATCAGGACCCAGGTAAGCATCAGCCACTTGCCTGACTTCTGAGGTACAAGTAAAACACACCCCACTGTTCTTTACCATCTCCTCTAATGTATAACTGAAATATTAAGCGGGGTGGCAGGGTGGTAGCCTGGGATTGTATCAAGCTTTCAGGATGGGAAAGCACCAGAGAAGAGCAAACTCATAGCTTCCCATAAACTTGGATAGAGCCAAAATTTCAAAACAGCAACAGCAAAAGTAGATTTTGAAGGTGTCTGTGAAGTTTGCTAGGTAAGGGTTCCAACACTTACAACTAATTACATGTTCTAGACTTGGATAAAATTTCTTCGGTCAACTGTTCTCAAACTTTTCCACCGGAGTACCATATAATTACAGGAAAGTATACATAAGTGTTCAATTCACTGAATAGTCACAGATTGAACATCCCCATCCAATCAACACCTACATCCCGAAACCCTATGTGCATTTTCAGTTCCAAAACAAAAGCACAATTTGATACATATAAATATACATAAATAAGAATGCTTGTGAGTAAAAACTGCTAGAGAGACAGAGTCGCTCTAACAATATTTCCTGCAGAATCCACCTACTTGTATATTACCCTAATTGAGACCACCGTAAGTCCTAAGAGGTCTCCCATCATCCATCCTTGTCGGCTTCAACTCAGCCAGAGTTATTTCTCTAATACCTAAATGTGGTCGTAGTTATCTCCCGCTGAGAACACATCAGAGGCTTCCCCTGGGCCTCTGGATGAAGCCCAAGCTATGTAGCATGACTCACATCTCCAACCTCATCCTTCAGGTTTTCCCTCCTGGTGTACTATGCTCCTTGCACTCTGAACTCCTTTTAGTTCCTCAAATACATGATCTTTCTTGCCTCTCTACTTTTGTTCATACTGTTTCCTATGCATGCAAAACTCTCCCACGCCCCCTCACCAGATTTATTTCTGCTTATCTTTCAAGACTTGGCTTGAACATGAAAATATCAAGCATGAAAAGAAGTGTTCAAAAACAGTGAGTGGATAGATGGCTGAATACACAAATAAGTAGAAGATTATCGTTTCCATAGCAGGGACAATTAAAAAAGTCAAAATATGTTCACAGTTTAAAAAAATCAATAAATAAAACTACAATGAACCAAACAAGCCAGACATTTCTTACCCATACCATTTGGAAGACTACAATGTTAGGTAGTTAAAACTGAATTAGGCACCATGGAACACTCAAAAAAGGTACCAGACACGGCCTCTACCCTCAAATCCACTGCCACTGAGTGGAATGCAACTCATAGCAACCCTATAGGGCACAGTAGAACCGCTCCATAGTTTCCAAGGAGCACCTATTGGATTTGAACTGCTGAGCTTTTGGTTAGCAGATGTAGCACTTAACCACTATGCCACCAGGGTTTCACTGCCCTCAAGAAATGCATGATTAAGTTGAAAAGACAGAATCTACATCTGAAACAAAGAACAATGTGCTGTGTACTGTGGTGATGTTAAGAATTCCACGGAAGGAGAGCCATCAGAGTAGGCTGGAGTAACCAGAGAAACATTCATTGACGTATGGGACTTCAGGAAATCTTTGAGAATACACGTCCATGACAAGGGAAAGTGCGAGGATATTCTACGTGGGGGAAATCAGTCTGCAGATACTTTGTGTGAGATTAAGTGGAGGAAAAGCCTGAGTAGAATAGAAATAGTATCGACAAAAGTGGGGAAACAAAAGACACTGAAAGTGTTAGGCCACACTGGAAATCTTATAAACCAGGCTACGGAAGCTGGAGTCACTAGAGTAGGCAATGGAGATTCACCATAACTTAAAGCAAATGTTTCAGAATCCATTCTGAATATGGCAATGTGAAAATGAAAAATAGTTCCAGCAGCTGGTAATTGACCGGTAGGCCATATGTTCCCAACTGAACATAAGCAACACTCACAGAACAGAAAGGTAATCAGACTTCGAGACCATGCTAAAACAAGAATATTCTGCAACACAAAAATAATGAAACATCCATTTCTTTCGACTGTTGATTTACCAGTACAGCTTCTTTCCGAACTTCGGACAGAGTGAGATAGCTGCTGGTGAATGACTTTAGCTCACGGGGATCTACGTGCAACAGAACAAAACCCTGCCCAGTCCCCACTGCCGCGCCACCCTCATGATCGCAGGCAAGTCAGAGTCCATCGCTGGGGCTGTTGTGCAGATGAATCTCACTGAGGGTCTCCTTCACTCTCACTGACCGTCTACTTTGCCAAACAGTGATGCTCTCTCCTGGTGATTAACCCCTCCTGAAGACTTGACCAAAGCAAGCCAATTGGGTAATGCTTCATTGTAATCTATAAGGTTTTCAGTGGCTACCTTTTGGAAACTGACTACAGTGCCTTTCTTCCTAGTTTGTCTTCCTCTGGAAGCTCCACTGAAATTTGCCCATCTTGTGTGACCCTGTTGGTATTTGTCATGCCAGTTAGCACAGCTTCTGGCACCACAGCAACATACAAGCCAAGGTAGTACAACAAACTAACTGGCTAGCAGTGGGTACCAACTCTAGCCCTGCTTCAGTCTTCCTACTTTCTACGTGAAAACTGAAAAAGATACCCAGTCTTTCCTGAAAACACCCAGTTCAGAACTGTCCCGCATTTCTTCAACACCTTATTAGAACCATGAAGCACAAGTCCAATTCCTACAATAGCCCAAGCCAAGCCCACTCTCATCGAGTCGTGTCTGACTCACAGTGACCGTAGAGGTCAGAGTAGAACTGCCCCATAGAGTTTCCAAGGAGCACCTGGAGGATTTGAACCGCCGACCTTTCGGTTAGCAGACATAGCACTTAACCCACTTTGTCACCAGGGTTTCTTTCTATAATGACCCCCTTCCAAATCTCTTTTCCTAAGATGCTCCATCTATATTTTTAGTGTGCATTCTCTTTTGCTGCAAAAAGTTAAACAAACCTAACTTCCTTTGGGAAACCCTGTGGAACAGTGGTTAAGTGCTATGTCTCCTAACCAAAATGTCGGCAGTTCAGATCCACCAGGCCCTCCTTAGGAACTCTATGGAGCAGTTCTACTGTATCCTATAGGGTCACTATGAGTTGAAATTGACTCAACGACAGCTGATTCAATTTCCTTTGACTATGGGAGTGTTTCAGGTGGGCTTTGATTTCTGTATCACAACTTCCCATACTCCTGGGCCTTTCCTGTCTCATGTTTTGTGTCTGCCTAAATTGGTATTCCTGCGTGGTTAAGTCTGGCTCATCCTTAAAACTTCACTTTCTTTGAAAGCATTTCCTGACTTGCATAGGCTGAACTACATTTCCAAGAATTCCCTTTTTTGTATGTTTCTGTTTAGGATGAACCACAAAGAAGATTCTTGGAAGATCTGAAGGGCAGAGGGAGGCAATAACCATTTTGTAGCTCCCACACACTGCTGTTCGTCAGCTGATGCACAATATTAGTGTGAAGAAGGAACTGAGCCTGTGACTGCTCTACCTTCCCCTTAATCCTCTGTCAGCTTCTCTAATTTCTGGGCCAGGTTTATGATTTATTCTATCAACAAGGTCACCACGACAGAGGCAAAAACCAGCATGTGTTTTAGTTTCCATGCCAGGGGTTCTACTTGATGTTTGTGGATTCCAGCCTGTCTTTTACCAATGCAGCTTCACATCTATCTCACCCCCTTAAACATTTGATGTGAAAATTTCAAGCTCTAACATCAGATGCATGGAAAACAACTTTACAGAGACTGCCACATATGTGTAAAGTCAAATCTGGTGTCAAATGTCTATCAACTTACTGACATCTATCGATCCATCCATTCATCTATCCGCCCAGCCCTATCTACCTACCTACTTATCCTACTGGTTTACTGGTTCGGCTTCTTTGGTAGAATCCTGACTGGTATACCTTGACTCTGAGAGATTTCTCTGTACTTTCTCTAAATTTTGAATATACTCCTCTTGTTTTATTTGTCATATTGTCATATGTCATATGGTAGACTGGATAATGGTTGCCAATTCTTCATGTACTCTCTATATCATGTGACTTTGTAGTGCACTAGAGTGGGCAGAATACCTTTTTCTACCCCACTGACATTGGGCTTGACCATGTGGCTTGGTTTAACCACTAAAATCTTAGCAGACATTATATTAGCTACATGTTTTTGTTCGGTTTGCTTTCTTACACTCCTGTGATCATCTAGGAGAAAACCATTTTGCAAAGAAGCTGCTGCTTCCTCCATCAGGGATCCAAATACACACATATGGAACAGATCTGAACCCAACCCACAGTCTGGAGCCAAGCCCAGCTGACCCACAGCCTGAAATAGAGCCACCCTGCCTAATGGAACCTTCATCAGCCAAACCACAGTTGACTTGAAGACTTGTGAGTGTGAGAATAAATTATTGTTGCAAGCTTCTGTGTTTTGGAATGTTTTATTACATATTGTAACACAGCAATGGAGTAATCTATTCATTTTCTGTGTCCACATTCGACTGTCTGACCCTTGATTCAGGGACTCTGATGTTAATTTCCATGCCTCCAGTGCCTAGTAAGGTGCCTCATACATAGTAGGTGTACAAGAAATGTTAGTTGTATGATAGGATAAATAAATAAACAAGTGATCAAATGACCAAAGAACCACAGTGGAGAAAGGCATGATAAAATGATGTTTTAGGAAAGAGAAACTAACAGGTACATAGGATGGAAATGAGTCTGTGCCAAATTATGCGGTGGATGTTTCGGCCATTCATTTATTATTTCTGTTTTTTTTTTTTTTTTAGAGCAGTTTTAACTTTGCAGAGAAATGGTGCAGAAAGTAGAGTTTGCATACATTTCCAGCCAGCTGCCCCGGCCTGAACACTGTTGTCTTTATTTTTCACATCATCAAAGGTTGAAGAGGCCACAGAGATTCAATGTGACTCCAGTGATTTGGGGACAATATTTTCTTTTTTCTACTTTTAATGTTCACATGTTTTCAGGTGCAGTAGTCATTAAAGTTCCAATGTTGATTAGTATCCGTGCATGATATTAGGGAAAAATTGACACATGATGAAAAGTTTCAACCTTCTCCAGAATAAATCAAGAAAACAAAAGTTACTGGAATGGATTTGGCAATGGATTCTTAGATGCAAAATCAAAAGCACAAGCAACAATAAATTGAACTTCATCAAAATTAAAAACATTTGTGCATCAGGAGACATTATCAAGTGAAAAACAAACTAAAGAATGGAAAATATTTAGTAGCCATATATCTGCTGAGATTTTAATACACTGAATACATAAAGAACTTCTACAACTCAACAACAAAAAGACAAATGACTCAATTAAAAATGGGCAATGGACTTGAATAGATATTTCTCCAAATAAGTTACACAAATGGCCAATAGGCATACAAACAGATGCTCAACATCATTTTAGAAATGCAAATCAAAATCACAACGAGACAAACACTTCCCACCAACAAGGATGGTGACTACCAAAAATAAAAATAAAAACTAAAAATGAAACAAAACTAAAAATAGCATGTGTTGAGGAGGATGTGAGGAAATCTGAACTCTCACGCATTGCTGGTGGGAATGCAAAATGGTGCAGCTGCTATGGAAAACATTTTGGCAGTTCCTCAAAAAGTTAAACATAGAATTACCATAAGACCCAGCAATTTCACTTCCAGGTATATACCGCAAAGACTTGAAAGCAGCAACTGAAACACATACTTGTACACCAATATTTGTAGCAGTATTATTCACAATAGTCAAAAGGTAGAAATTACCCAAGTATTCATCAACAAATGAAGGGACAGGTAAAACATGGTATACAATTCAGCCACAAAGAGAAATGAAGATCTGATACATGCTATAGCATGGATGAACCTGGAAGACATTATACTAAATGAAATAAGCCAGAAGGAAAAGGTCAAATGCTGTATGAGTCCACTTACATAAAATATCTACAATAGGCAAGTTCATGGACACAGAGAGCAGATTAGAGACTTCTAGGGATGGTAAAGGTGGGGGTGGGGGTTACTGATTAATGGGTGCAAAATTTCTCTCAAGAATAATACAAATTTTGGAAATAGAGTGAATGGTTGTACCACATTGTGAACGTAATTAACAACACTAATTTCTAAACTTAAGACAGTTAAAATAGAAAATTTTATGTTATATATATGTGACCCAGCAACTTTTTTTTGTTTTACATTCCTGGGAAATAAAGCTCTCCTCTTCTTTCTCAGGTAACCATCTCTCTGTGTAATCATCTCATCTGATACGAGCAGTGTAATGTCTCCAGGACCCACTGATCATTTTTTATTGTTGAAAGGCTGGGTGTGACACCACGCTTGAAGCTCTCCAAGCTCTCATCCTGATCACGAGTGGTCTCTGCAGCCTGCTGCATTCAAGGTAAAAGCACTTGGAAACTGAAAGGAGGTCTTCTCAGCAGCAGGCCTCTCAACCAAAGCTATTGCCACATCCCCTTAGAGTGTGTGTCATGCACCTGTTGTTAGAATTGTTCCTTAGGAGATACAGCTTGAAGGATGCCAAATTCATTAGCTATCTTCAGTTGAGCTTTTCAAATGTTTTTCTAACAATGTACAAACAACACACACACACATGCATGCACACACAGACACCACACACACACATCTATTCCATTATGTTTTGGAGAACAAAGACAGCCTGCATTTTGGTGGCAATCATAAGCTGAAATTAAGGCTGCTGCTTTATGCCTTCAAAAGTTACACCCACCAAACTCATGCACAAGCTCTCAGCTTCCAAAGGAATACTTCATAGAAAACATACACACACATAAACCAAACCAAAAGCCAAGCCCACTGTGGTTGAGTTGATTCTGACTCATAGAAACCCTATAAGACAGACAAGAACTGCGCCATACAGTTTCCAAGGAGCACCTGGCAGATTTGAACTGCTGAACTTTTGGTTAGCAGGTGTAGCACTTAACCGTGATGCCACCATGGTTTCCTACACACACACACGAACCTCAGGAAAGACGCCTATAAAGATACGAATGCACTTCATTCTCATTTTTATAAATGAAGCCTGGATGCCAGGATATCTACAAACCATTAATCAAGCTGTCCTCTGAATCATGGTAATGCCAAGTGTGTCAGAGCAGAACGGTGCTCTGCTCCGCAGAGTCTTCAGTGTCAGTGTTTTTGGAAACAGACATTTAGGCTTTTATTGCAATTTCTCTGGCTGGTCTCAAACCTTCAACCTTTTGGTTAGCAGCAAACTTGTTAACTTTTCCTACCACTAACACCTACCCCTAACCTCCAACCTCCCCCTCCTTAACAAACAAACGAAAAACCAAACTCATTACTGCTGAGTCAAGTCCATAGTCTAGAAACACTGTAGGACAAAGTAGAACTGCCCCATAGAGTTTCGCTGTGAATTCTTCCAGCCACCTTCTTGGTTAGCAGCCACAGCCCTTAACCCAGAAACCACTAGGGTTTCCACAAAAGCCATTAGGATTGTACAGAACTGCTGGGAACACACAATGCTCCAAAAGATTACCAACCTACATCAAGTATGTCAGTGATGTGTTTGTAGGCAATTTTTTTGAATCCTATTTCTGGGTTCTTTCAGTCTGAAAGAAAACTTGCTTTGTAACAATTATTTATCCAAAAATTGCTGGGAAATAATTTCCTTTTTCAGCCTATATTTAGCATTTTGTTACAAATGATATTTATCAAGGTAATATACTGAGTTCACACTGAGTGTATAATATTATACTATTAAAACTTTACTGGTAAAATGTTCTTAATTTAGATGCCATTAACTCAGATCTAGTGATAATTTGGACATAGAATGTGATTATTTTAAAAATAAAGTTTATTATTTTTAATGATCATAAAAGCAATTCATGCTCACAACACTCTTCAGAAATAGAGATAAGTATAAAGAGGAAAACTTATCACCACCGAAATCCTAAAGAAAAAAAAGTTTAACTTTCAGTATATTTCCTTTTAGGCAGTTTCAATTCATATAATTCATGTTTTTATACATAGTTAGGGTTGTATTAATCATTTAAAAAAACAAACAAACCCACTGTCACTGAGTTGATTCCAACTCATAGCGACCCTATATGACAGAGTAGAACTGATCCACAGAGTTTTCAAGGAGTGCCTGGTGGATTCAAACTGCTGATCTCTTTGGTTAGCAGGAGTAGTGCTTAACTACTGCACCACCAGGGTTTCCCACTGTCTCAACTCTTCTGAATGCTAATAGCTACACTTGCCCTATTTCATAGGAATACAATGAAGCTACTGTTTTTAAATCCTTTTTTTAAAAAAATACAGCCTAAAACATTTTCCCCACATAAGCAATGATTTTTGAAAATGTGCTTTCTGAGAATTGCCTGTTTCATTTTATTGATGTCCTGTTTTAACCATTTCCCTAAGGTTAGACAGTAGAGACATGCTGATGTTTTATTTTTAGATATAATATTGAGATGATGGAAATCCTGATGATATAGTGGGTGTTTCATCTGCTAACCAGAAGGTTGGCAGTTCAAACCCACCAGGTACTCCTTGGAAATTCTATGGGGCAGTTCTATTCCATTTAATAGGGTTGTTATGAGTTGAAATCAACTCAGCATCATTGGGTGTGGTTTGGTTTTGGTACTGAGATGAAAGTAGGAAGTTGGAGGGCATTTCCAGTGTTTTTCTAAGAGAACCATTCTCAGTCTCAATGTGTATCACTGAACTGGTTCATAGAGGATCAGGAATAGCTGACCCTCCTCCACAGCACAAGAACACAGGGATTCCTATTCTCATTGCACTACTGTTTGATTTTTAATTTGAAAATGTGAAAGGTGACAATCCTTCACTGTTTTATTTGCATTTCTCTTGACAGTAGCAAAGACAAGACTTTCCCCCCAAAGTTTAATGTCATTTGTCTTCTTTTACGAATGATCAAGTAAACTGGTAATATTTTCATTGAGTCATAGCAGTTCTACATGCATATGTATGATTTTAATTCTTAATAAAAAAACTAATTGAAAAGTTTTTTCCCAGATAACCACTTTTTTTTTTTTTTTTAATGTTTCAGGCACTGAATTTTTTAGATTTTGGTATAGTCAAATGTATCAATAATTTTCTTTATTATTTTATTTTAGTTTGTACATAAAAAGTACTACTCACCCTGAAAGCAGTTCACTGTTTACCTTTGTGTTTTAGTTGTATTCATTTTTACTATTTAGTTAATCTAGAGTTTATTTGGGGCATGCCATGAGGGCAGGCTCCAAAGTTAGATTTCCTCCATCCCCAGTACAAAGTTTTCCCAGTATCACTGATTACAGAATCCATCCTTTCCCCAGGGGTTTTGGAAGTGTGATGTGTGTTTGTGTATTAGGTTCAGTTCTACTAAATTTGTTGGCCATTTCTTATGTTGGCACTTCATTGCCTTAATTGTAAAAGCTGGTAGACAATTCTATAACACCTGATATGGCAAGTTACTTACTCTCTGCTCTTTCCTTTCAAATGGAACTTCAAACTGAAATTTAGGAAAAATGTGTCCATTTAAAAATTTTTGCTGAGATTTTGATTGGTGTTCACATTAAGTCCTTAGATTTCTGGGGAACTTTGCCATCACAGTACTTCTTCTGACCCAGAAATACGAGATAACTAAATTTATTCAATTCTTAATTATTACCTTTCAGAGAAGACTTAATACTTTCTTTGAAGAGTTTCCATACCTATTATCGCTGATTAGTAGTACATTTATTGGTTTAAAATACATTGGTACAGGCATCTACCCAATTCATTAAATTCTCTCTAATTATCAGAAGTTTTTAGTCTAATATCCTGTATTTTTTATCTTCATACTCATATTACTTGCAAAAGATAAAATTTTCATCTTTTTGTTTTTAATTGGCAGTGATCAGTATACCTATTTATATGTCTTATTGTTACGACCAGACCATCCACAATATTACTTAGTCTGAATGATGATAATTTGCACCCTTGCCCTGTCTCTTCTACCAAGGTTGGTTTAAGAGAGTTATCATTCATTATTTTTTTAAAGTTTCTTTGTATTCTTGGTTTTCTAAGAGTCTTCCTCTCTTAGAAATAAGGGTTTACTTCACTGAGTACCACTGAGATCATTTATTTTTCTTTCTGATCTACTGTGAATAAGTATGTATTATTTTAATAGATTTTCTAAAGCTAAAACATCTTTTTATTCTAGGCACAAATCGTAATTAGTTGTGGATGATGATTCTTTTAAGGTACTCTATTTCTGAATTACATCAAGGGCCATAAATCAAAACACTATGTTAACTGGAAATCTCAAAGAATCTGCAATTCTTTTTGACCAAAAGGTTAAGAAGTAAATTATACTTGAAATCTTAAAATTCAGGAGCCACATTTAATGATACAGCCCTGCTGTGACATATTTGTTTCCACTTGACATACTTTATTCAACTAAGCCTCAGTTTACTATAACATTTACAAAAATAGTTTACATTTAAGAAATTTTCCACTTTTAGAACAGACTTGACTTATACAGCTTTTAGTGTACTACCAGTAACGGAGGAAAAAAAAAAAGAAAAGAAAACCATCCGAAAAGCTGTTATAATATTTTCATTACTGACTGACTAGATCTTTAAAAATTATCAACCGTTTTGCTACTTCTGCTTTGGAACCAAGTCTCTTTGCAGCCTTGCCAATCTTAATTCTTTTCATTAATACCTTGAAACATGTCTCAAGTAATAGAATCATATTAGAATGGCAGGACTTGTAATTAAAGCTCACCAGTGCCAAGAAGTCTGTCCATGACTGACCTTCAGAAAATCTCTCTGCGATTTTTAGCTTTTTGTCATAAAATGAACAATTTATATATTTCTGGAACATTCTCTTAACATTTTCATCAGTTTTCCTTTGGATTTGTGCCTTCTTTCTATCACTTAATTTGTCAGAGCAGGAGGTCTTCTTCGAGTTCTGTCTCCCTATTTTATATACACTCAGCATATGGCAACAGGGATGCATAAACATTTTGATTCTAGCTTGCTAACATTTATTTCATACATGCTTTCCAGGGAGTCTGACCACACCATAGTGAGGTAGCCACGGAGAGATCAGTTGAATTACCCATTGCATTTGTGCCACAGTCACTTTAAGTGTGCTTTCAATGCCTTGGATTCATCAGTTTTGTGTAATTTAAAAAATAATCATTGAGAAGCTGTCCTGTGCCTGGTACTATACTACAATTTATACCTGTATAAAAATACTCGCTCTAATTATACAATGGCTACTTCTTTCTCCTTCCAAGTTAAAAGTTTAATTTTTACTAATTGGATAAATAAAATTAATCTCAGTATTTTTTTAAATTATTTAAAAATTGCCCATCATACTGTTTCACCTTTAACATGATACATTTATATCATGCGAAGCCCCATAAAATCTATAAATTAAGTAATAGTTGGAAGACTTTGCAAAGCAGATAAATCTTTATGAGCCTAATCAGACTAACATAAAATTTGACTACATTCGTATTATAAAATATCTTTCTTAGACATTAGAGAAAAAAAACTGTATTGATACTTTGACCCATCTTAGATTCTAGCAAATTATATGAAAATTAATCTTCTGAATCTTTTGTTCTTTTAATAGCTTGAAACACAGAGGCATACTCTGTTTTTTAAGCTCTATACTATACAGATAAGTTCCAGTGTCACTGTATGGTGTAAGGAAACGAACAAAACTGGAAATCATTCAATTATCTATGAAATTGTTTGAAGTTCCACATGAAAAAAAATACGAATGGTTAGAATTCTCTTTCAAGTTCAGATACATTTCTGTATTTTAATCTCCACGGAGAAACTATTCGAATGATAACTTTCCAGATGATGAGTTCACCAAATGTCCTGGAGGGTTAGAGAGTTAAAGTTTTACAAACAAACAGCCCGCATGGCTCTTACATGGTGTGAAGGATAAGGTCAACACCCACTGGTGACACAAAAATAGGGGACTTAATCAGTATGGCTATTGTCATGGTAACACATAGACCAAGCTTTGTGAGCACGCATTCATTGGCTACTAGAATTGAAGGAAAAGGAGAGGGAAACAGAGAAGAGGCATCTGGGCTTTGGAAACAGAAAGCTCTAGCTCTTTATTTGATATATTACGGTAACGGCAAGGAGAAGGTTTAAAGATGGCTGCTGCTAATTGCACATTTCACTAAGGACACTGTTTCCAGCATGAGCCAGACTCCCCCCCACAGCATCAAAATCTTCACAAAAGGAAACTTGTAAAAGATGATTACCAAGCACATATACTGAGACAATATGTGCTTTGTGATCAATTAAAATGCAAGAATAGTTTGTAGCGGAGCGGGGCGTCTGACAAAGGGGCTCTTTCTTCTCAGAGCTTTAAAAAAGGCAGATCTGTCAAACTTATGATAATGCATTGCCATGCTGACTTAATTGTCAATTACAGATTGATTAAGTGTTCTTTAATGATCTATAGAAAGCCTTATTTTTTACCTCTAATAGCTATTAATGATTGTTAAAGAAAACGAAACCACTTTACTAAAATATAATGGGGAGGTCTATTAAAAACAAGTTATCAAAATGGTAAAATATTATCAGAAAAAATGTGAAGCTCTGTAGATTTTAATATTCCTGAGTAGGTCAATCTTCCTTCTACTGAAGGAACATTTCCTTCAAATTGCATGCAATTAGTTTAAATACCTTCATATATATTACATAGAATAAATTTTATCTGATTTTCACTCATAAGTGATGAAGGGAGGGGACATAAAGCATATTACTACATTTTCTCACACAGTTTTAGAAGATCTGAGGTATTGGTCAATAAAACAAGTGAGTCGGATCCGACTCGACGGCACTTGGCTGGCGTAACCGCTTTCCTGACCTTGTTCTATTCATCCCTGTGATGGTCCCTGTTTACTTTTGAAAGTATTAAAAGAATGAAACAGATCACACGAGAGAACTGGTCTGTGTTCTGAGGAAGGACAAGCAATCGGTTCAAAGTACAAACATACCTCATTTAACATTAAATGCATCTCTGCAAAGAAGTGTAAACCACAGCCATATGTAAAATAATATTTTAAATACACTAGAAGTGATCACTAGTAAAAGGGTGAGTCAGAACTGACTCTACTGCAAAGGGTTTAAAACACATACATTTTTTATAACATTGCTGTTGAGTCAATTCTGACTCAGGGGCCCTGTAAGACAGTAGAACCGCCAAATGGTTTCCAAGGAGTGTCTCGTAGACTCAAACAGCTAACCTTTTGGTTAGCAGCTGTAACTTTTAAAGAAGAGACATGTTTAAAATTAAATATTTATTTCCTAGTGTAATGTGAATTTTCTTTTTTTTTTATTATGACTGAGTGAAAATGTATATTCCTGTACAAATTTATATGCCCACCCACATGCAGCTTCCACTGCTCTCCCCGCCTGGTGACAGCACACTATTCCTCTCTCATCCTCCCCACAGTCTCCTTTCCCCTCCTCTCCATCCACTCCCCTTCCTCCAGCCAGAGGTCAGCAGGATGATATCCTATAGATGCACAGAACCATAAAGTGCATCCAATATATGGTCACTCTGCATCGCCAAGTCCAATCCATTCACGTCCGAAGAGTGGACCTTCATTATGATAAGGGGGATCCGCCTGTATTGGCCTGAGGGTTTGCTGACCACACAACTGAACACATTCTCCAAGTGTAGCTGTTCCTGTTCTTTAGGATTCCCACCAGAGGACTTATTCCAGAACCCATGGTTGTGAAGTAGAGTCTGAGTCATAGTGACCTCGTAGAGCTGCTGAGGCTGTAAGTCTCTACATCAGCAGACTGCCGCATCTTTTTCTCTCAGAATGGCTAGTGGTTTCGAACAGCAATCTGTAAATTACCAGTTGATCACTTTTACTGCTGCACCACCAGGACTCCTAAGGAGCTATTAGAAATATTAAATATAATTAGAGCAAAACAATATCAGGCTAAGTCCACAAAATCTAAAGTAATTTACAGACTTTACAATTATCCATTTAACTTGTAACTGTAGACAGTTAAATAAGCCAAATAGTCAAAGCAAAATGTCTATTTTAGATTCTTCATTACTCTGTTTGGCTGCCTGTATTGATCGTGTTAAGTAGCTATCAAAACCACATTTAATTTTATATTTTATGATTGGATGTGAAGTGAAGTGGAAAGAAGATGGGTTTTAGAGTAAAGCAGAGCAGAGTATCAAACCCTGACTCAATCACCATCTGTGGGTCCTTGAGAAAGTTTCTAATCTGAACTTTTTTCTTCATCTCTAAAGCGGGAAGAATGCATACCTGACATGAATGCTACAAGATAAAAATAATTAACAGACATCATGAGCCTAACACTTAATAGGCACTTAATAAGTCTTGGTTGTTGTTCCTTATCATAATCTTTCCAACCCTAGTCTTAAAAAGTCAGCAAATGCACATGTATATGGCTTTCGTTGTTAACTTAATAGTTTGGTAATTGAACTCACAGCTGGTTCTTAAATACCTGAGGGCAAGAATCGAAACCAACATTAAAGAAAACACATCTTGCATAAAACAGAACTTCAAATTCTTGTGGAATTCAGGCTGTCTGGATTGGACTGAGGCTGGACAAACCCCTGACGTCATTGCCCTGAGAGAATCCTGAATGAATGAAAATATCCCCTGAGTCTTCTTTCATGGGCCCGGATGGTTCACTGCTTAAGTGCTGAACTGCTAACTAGAAGGATGTTGGTTCACCACCACACAAGAGCTCTGCTGGAAAAAAAGACCTACCATCTTGCTCCCATAAAGATTACAACCTTGGAGACCCCATAGGATAAATCACTGCCCTATAGGGTTGCTAGGAGTGAGAATGTACTTCACAGCATACAACAACAATAAAAATAACAGTCTTCTTTAAACCAAGTTTAGCTTAATTAGTGAGGAATGTGTACCTTGAGCAGTGTGCTTTTTAAAGAACTATTTATATGGAGGAAACATTGGTGGCATAGTGGTTAAGTATTACAGCTATTAACTGTAAGGTTGATAGTTTGAATCCACCAGTTGCTCGTTGGAAACACTATGACTTGATCGTAGTGTTTTTTGTTTTCCCTAATATAGTATCAAGCTGACAACAGTGACTCAAAAGATTAGATAGGAAACTTAGGGGGCAGTAAGTTTATAGTAATGAAAACAACCAACCAAACAAAAAACCATAAAATCAAACACAAACCAAACCCAATGCCATGGAGTCTATTCCAACTCATAGAGACCCATGTAGGGCAGAAAAGAACTGCCCCAAAGAGTTTCCAAGATGTGCTTGGAGGATTTGAACTGCCAACTTTGGATTTGCAGATGTAGCATTTAAGCACTATGCCACCAGCACTGAGGAACAATACAGAAAAGGAGAGTGAGAATAGTTATACAACTTGAAGACCGTAATCCATATTACTGAATTTTATATGTATCAACTGTTGAATTGGTGTATGTCCTGCTGTATATGTTCCCAACAACAATAAACCCAAAATCATTTAGTTTATATGTCTGTGTATGTATTTCATAGCATCTACCATGGTGCAGGTTTCTTTATAGGCACCCAATAAAAGTTATAGGTTGAATTATTGAGTCCAGTAAAAGAACCATATTATGTGCTTGTTCTTTGAGTCTCAAGATTAACGTCATATTTAAGCTGTCAAGTTAATAGAGCCCTGGTGGCATAGTGGCTAAGAGCTATGGCTGCTAACTGAAAGGTTCAAATCCACCAGCAACTCCTTGTAAACAGTTCAAAGCCACTCCTTGTAAACCCTATGAGGCAGTTCTCCACTGTCTTCTATGGTCACTACGAGTTAGAATTAACTTGATGGCAACAGATATTGGTTATTCAAGTCAACCAAGTAAACCCTCAGGTTAGGCAGGATGTGTCAACCTAGGTGGATACTCTCCCCCAAACATCCTCAGATTATTTTACTGCAATATGTATAAATATATTTGTATTGAAGTAAATATATTTAAAATACACATTTCAATTAAAACAAAGCAAAGTCCATTGCCATCAAGTCCATTTCAACTCACAGCAACCCTAGAGGAGAAAGTAGAGCAGCTGGTGGATTTGAACTGCTAGCCTTTTGGTCAGTAGCGATATTACTCAACCACTGAGCTGCTAGGGATCCAATAATTCAATTACTAATTGAATCACTGATTTTATTTGTTAGTTTCATCTTGTAGAAGCTCAGCATCTGAATTTACCATTCTGAAAATTTGGGAAAAAATACAATGAAAAAGAGATTAAATTATTATTACTGTTTTTAAAATAAAAATATTATCTCTGCTAAACAGATGGGTTGAAAAGATGCATCCTTCAAGTCAGTGAAGTATTAATAATTCCATTAAAGCTGCAAAACTGTTGAGAGTAAGGAGTTTCTTCAGCATATATTCCTGACAATATACATTCAGACAATTTAAACGAAAAAACCTAGAAGTACCGCATTTCCATGAAGTTTCAGACAGCAACAAAATTGAGGGAACCTCCAGTAGATCATAAAAATGGACAGTTCAAAACCAACATCATTTTAGAAATTAAAGATTTGGGGTAGTTATGAATAAGAATGGAAAACCTGGAAAGTGCCTGGTAAATTAATTATCTTGAAAATGGCTGTGAGAAAAATTTAAGGCTCAAGTTGCCTGAGTGAATATGCCTTAAGGTATAAAATAAATGTCATCTATAGACTCAACCAACTTCTCTTCAGATCAAAGCCGAAAGTACATGGTAATAAGAATAAGGTTTTGGAGACACTTTCTTGAAGAAAATCCTCGAATTTGACATGAGCTAGCTCTTCCCTGATCTTCAATCCCCTCTGCTCTGCCCTCCCTCCTTCCTCTGAGGTCTTTAACCTGAGCTAAATTATTTTCTCCCCTTTCTTCTCCAAGGGAGACAGATGTCCTTGATCAACCTCACCTGTGTTGGAAACCCTGGTGGCATAGTGGGTTAAGTGCTATGCCTGCTAACAAAAAGCTAGGCAGTGCAAATTTGCCAGGTGCTCCTTGGAAACATTATGGGGGCAGTTCTACCCTGACCTATAGGGTCACTATGAATCAGACCTGACTCAGTGAGAGTGGGTTTTGTGGATGTCCCAAAGACAGCCAGAAGCCTAAATTTCTGTCACAGCTAACAATTTATTTCCCAAGTTAGTTTGGAACCTAGTTTTCTTTGATCAGTTCAGAAATATAAAATCTGGGTTCTAAATCTGGAGGCCTCTTGCTAAGGCTTCGTGAGGTTAAACCCTGGACTACTAACCTAAAAGTTGGTGGTTCAAACCTCCCCAGTGGCATCATGGAAAACAAGCCTGGTGATTGGCTTCCAAAAGATCGCAGCCTTAAAAATCCTATGGAGCATAGTTTTACTCTGACATACATAGGGCCATCATGAGTTGGAATCTATTCACCAGCAACTGGTTAACTGGCAAGGTCACTGTAAGATCTACCTTTACAGTGTTTGTGATTCCAAGTGTCAGGGAGTTTTGATTGCTAGGGTGCCAGCAAATAGAAGAGACGCAATAGAAAGTAGTAGGGAACAGAGGCTTGGAAAGCAGACAGACCAGGGTTTAAACCAGGGTTTTCAACCAATTCATTCAGGTTCAAACTCCCAATGAGAATTTGCGTTTCCATTCCAGATATACTGAATCAGAATCTACATTTTAATAAGATCCCCAGGTGATTCTTTTGTATGATAAATTTTGAGAACCACTGCTCTACTACAGGAAACTCTGGTGGTGCACTGGTTAAGAACTCGGCTGCTAACCAAAAGGTCAGCAGCTCGATTCCACCAGCTGCTCATTGGAAACTCTATGGGGCAACTGTACTCTGTCCTATAGGGTCACTGTAGGTTGGAATCCACTTGATGGCAATGGGTTTGATCTTGGTTTGGGGTAGTACATTGTTCCCTAATCAGTAAGGTTAGCATCACCTGGGGACTTGTTAGACAGGTCAATTGTCAGCAGGAGTTTGGAAGAGAACAGGTTTGAATCTCTGGTTTAAATCCTGACTCTAAATGAGCTGTGTGGCTTTTCCAGGCATCAGTTTTCTCTTCTCTAAAATGAGAACGACATAATTCTACCTGCTTAATACTCACTGCCATCGAGTCAGTTCTGACTCACAGTGACTCTATAGGACAGAGCAGAACTGCTCCACAGGTTTCCAAGGAGCACCTGGTGGATTTAAACTGCTGACCTTTTGGTTAGCAGGCACAGCTGCTTACTACAGACGGTTAGTGAAGAAGGACCCCAAAGGGCCTGGCATAATGCCTGGGACATAGAAAGTACACAAGAAATGTCGGCTACCGGGTCGCTGTCAGCCAGAATCAACTCAGCAGCAGTGAGTTTGGTTTTGGTTTATTCTTAGCATTTCTATACACCTCTATGGGGCAGGGTCAGTGTAAAATGTAATAGAATTAGCAAGTTCTAGAAAGGTGAGTAGCTCTGGTGAACGATATTCAAAATACTTTCTTCAGGAGCCTTGGTAAAAATAATGGATGGGTGAACAGAAGAACACTATGCATTTTCGTTATTTATAAAATAGATATAGAAATTTAGTATTATAAAAATAAAGATGACATCCTGTGAAGGTCTTATTAACTTAATGCAAATCCTCATAGGTACTGTATGTTCTCTTACCTTGAACATATGAGACTACATGTATCTCTCTTCTTCTGGCTATTAGTTTTCAGAGCTCTCTACATGCAGCTTCAGTTGAATATTACTAAGTGTGTGGCAAACGCAATAAATGTTTTGACAGGTGGGTACAGTTTAGTGGGCTCATTCCCTACTCAGGCTTTTAAAAATCACATAGTTCTGACATCTACACTGACTAAAGAGAAAGAGAGCTTTGATTACCAGTATTTAATAAAAGTCTATATAATAAAGTGAACACTGGTGGTGCAGTTAGAGCTTGGCTGCTAATCAAAAATTCCCAACTCAATTCTACCAGCTGCTCCTTGGAAACTCTGTGGGGCTATTCTACTCTGTCCTTTAGGGTTGCTTTGAGTCTGAGCTGACCCCATAGCAACCAGTTTTTATATAATAACGTGGAATCTAAGTGAGAAGAAAGTAATGATGTAAGTGAGAAACTTTTTCATTCATTCATTCAACAAATATTTATCAGGCATCTAACATACCAAAAAACTCTGGTGGTATAGTGTTTAAGAGTGACAGCTGCTAACCAGAAAGTTGGCAGTTGGAACCCACCAGGCACTTCTTGGAAACTGTATAGGGCAGTCCTACTCTGTCCTGTAGGGTTGCTGTAAGTCAGGATTGACTTGATTGCAATAGGTTTGGTGTGGCTTTAATATATACCAAGGAATCAGTGGGTACTGCAAATTGTTAAGCACTTGGCTACTAAACGAAGGCTGGCAGTTCAGATTCATGCAGAAGCATCTCAAAATAAAGGTCTGGAAATTTACTTCTAAAAAAATCAGCCACTAGAGACTACGGTATACAGTTCTACTGTGACACACATGAGGTCACCATGAGTCAGAACTGACTCAACAGGCAACTGGACATTTAAAAAAATAGGTAACAAGTCTGGGAAACTAGAATACATGTCATGAGGCATGAGGGCATCGGGGCCCTCATGTGCAGCCAGTACATAGTCCCCAGTTTTAGGATTTTGTGACAAACTTATGCATAAGAAATATACAAACTAATAATGATATCAAGCCTGATAATGAGTAGCGCTGTTAAAAGTGAACAGACTAAAATAGGGAGAGGTGGTTAAAGACGACTTTACTTATGTTGGTAAAGGAAATCATCTCTTAGGAGGTGACATTACAGCAGATACTCGAATAATGTGTGTGTTGTGTGCTGTGTGTGTGAGAGAGAGAGGGGTGCACAGTGGAAGAGGAGATAAGAGAGGGAGGGTGGGAGGAGGGAGTACAAGAGCAGGTGATCCTTGGAAAAGCATTCCAGGCAGAGGGAAGCACAAAGGCAAAGGCTGCTACCAACCAAGAACTAGTTGGGGCATTTTGAAAAGCAGCAAGAAGGCTCGAACAGCTAAAGCAAAGTGAGAGAAGTGGAATGTGGTGACAGAAACAGGTCTCAGATGGCACGGTCTTAGTAGTGTACAGTTAAGACAGTGGTATGCCAGAATCTGAGACCCAAGAGGGCCTTGGAAGATAATGCCCCTTCTAAAATAAGATGGGTACTGCACTGGAAGGAGAAAGCAGTAAGGGGAAGGTACAGCTTCTTTTAAATAAAAAAGCTCATCTTTAAAGATAAAAACTATCTTATTTCAGAAGATGAATACTATACATGCAATAAGATAAAGCACCAGTACAGACACTGGAGAAGGGAAAAATAAAACGGAATCAAGGCTGCTGCCCAAATGTTATTCTTGTTCCTATGTGTTTACTGTTCGTTGGCATTTAAGTTATTGCAATTTTTCTTTCTCCTTATATTCTTCACTCTTCCCTCTGTTTATAGCAATTTATTAGAGAAAAGGTCAGATGTCTGTGCTGGATTATAGGGCCTAGAGTGCTGGCGCACCAAATACTCACCTCCGCTACCTCCCACTGGATGCTGGAATCATGTACCTTCTGCTTCGTCTCTGCCAGGGTTGTCAACTATCTTTCTGAAAGCAATGCCCTTTGACTTTCTTAAAGCAAACATACCAACAACAACAAACAATGTTTTTATCAAAAAGGCACAGGAGAAACTGTTCCTAAAATCCTTATAGGGTTTTCCTCGCCTACTCTGCCAACAACACTCCATCTGCTCCCAGGTCTGCAGTTTCACCAAATGCATTCTGATTTAGTCTACTTCGTACAGCCCTCATAACCTTTGATTTGCTCTTTAGTTGAAGTAAAGTGATAACCCACTGTGATTTTTATTATCATTATTAGTTATCTGGGAACCCTGCTGGTGTAGTTGTTAAGGGTTATGTCAGCTCACCAAAAGACTGGCAGTTTGAATCCACCAGGTACTATTGGAAACTATGGGATAGTTCTACTCTGAGCTATAGGATCACTATGAGTTGAAATTGACTCGACAGCAACAGGCTTTTGGTTTTTTTTAGTTATTTAAGAAACTTACACTGCTCTCCCCAATCATTTATGCTTGGATTTGTAATCTGAGGTTTGGCAATACGTAATTCTCTTGACCTTACCCTATTTACACAGTTGGAAGGCCCACACCTAGAGCCAAGAGAACAGAAACGCTACTACTCACAGCATGCAAGATGTGGGTATGTGGAGTCAGGTCTAAAATTAAGCTCCAGTATTATGTGCTGACATGGTATCTGGTGAAATAGGGAAGGTCTTGAATGGACTAACTTCGTGTTCCCCTCCCCAGTGTATTGCTGCAGATAAGATACCCTAGACAAACAAATCACCTTATCAAGTGGGCCAGGTACAGTTCATGCTTGACCCTGAGTAGCACATTTCAGTTCCTTGCTAGTCTGTGGGAACCAAGGAGCACCCTAACCTCTTGATACTACAAACCCTGCTTCCCACAGCCCCCGGTAGCTCAGTCTGTCCTCAGTATGACCCTATAAGGCCCTGCATGATGTGGCACATGTCACTCCCCTGGAGCGGTGAGTACACGTGACTACCCAACTGCTCTTGGCATCATCAACCAGTGGAGGGTGTCCCTAGTGTGGGAACACCTTCCTCACCAGTGGAACGAACAGGAAGTGATTAAACAGGGTGTACAGGGGTGGACTGCAAATATACTGCATCTCCCTCTTCCTTGCCCTCAGGTTTCTGTGTGTTCATCACTTTCTGTCCTGGAAAATGGTGGCCAAATCTGGGACCACAGAGTGAGGTGAGGGACTTCGAGGGCAAAGAATTGGCTCTGAACTCTCAGGCTGAAGAATGGTTACTAGCATTTTGAAAACAGAAGCCTAGAATCCTGCAAATGGGCTACAGGATAAACAAAGAACTGTACTCAGCTGAGAAGCCAGTACTGTCTGGCTGTGACTTATCCAAAGGCATGAGGTATGCTTACATAAAGCTCTTCCTTGCTCATGAATATTTTTATTAATTTTCCATATGTTTATGGGTAATACTGATATTGTTTGGTCACTAGGCTATTTTCATAATACTTTTTCTCCTCTCTTCATTTTTAATTTTGAGGCTTACAGTACTAGCCTACAAAATAATCGTTAGCTGCTGTCTCCTGCCAATTTCTTTTCCCTCTCCCCCTTGCAGGCAATTGCTACCTACAGCTAAGGTATTCCATTCATAAACTACTACAATATTTCAAATAGTCTTTATTGCATTCTTTGCATACATGATACAACTTCTGAGTTCTAATTTAGTCAATTATTTTGGACACTGATTAATCTGTAGCTACCAATCTCCTATTACCTTTATGTCTTAAAAATACAGAAACCACCTTTGGAGACTTACATATGTGCTAAAAGGAAGCTTCAGATCTTGCCCTTTCAACTTATATCCAGTCACAGCCACCAATGAAAATGTAAACATATAGTTAGAAAATCTCAAGTTAGGCTACTTGTTAACACAGAATTTTAAAAAGAAGCAATTCATCTATGGTTAACATTTGATCATTTTCTCTCAAAAAACTATCTTATCAGAACAGGAAAAAAGGCAGCAGGATGGTTTGTGACAGAGACTTTAAGAAGGATTACAAGAAACTGGCTATTCATTTTCTGAATAAATGAACAAAGGTATAAAACCAGTATCTTTCTATAGTCTGGAAATGTTTCTATGGCAGAAACATTTGCTTATGGAATCATACACCTTTTGATATGACTCAAGTACAATAATTTTATAGAATATTTCAATATATCATTAGACAACAAACAAAAAGCCCATTACCTTTGAGTCAATTCCAACTCATAAAGCCCCTGTAAGACAGAACAAAACTATCTCATCAAACTTCCAAGGAGCACCGGTGGGCATGAACCACTGACCTTTTGGTTAGCAGCTCTATCTTTTAACCACTACAACACGAGGGTTTCCATATATTGATTAAACTTATTGTTGTCAAGTCGATTCCAACTCAAACTCACTGTTGCAAGTCGATTCCAACTCACAGTAACCCTACAGGATAAAGTAAAACGTCTCTGTAGTTTCTAAGGAGTTGCCTGTGGGATTCAAACTGCCAAGCTATATCAAGTGGCATTTTTCAGAAAGAGTCATATGATGTGAACTACCTTCCTCTTAAAATGAGTCAGTTCTTCCTTAGTACATTAACTTCTATGCAATAGCAATAGTAGCTAATATTTACTGTAAATTTAGCAGGCACTGTTCTTAACTCTTTATAGATATAGTATTTATTCTTCAAAACAAATCCTAAGAGATGGGGACTATCAATATCCCCACTAACAGAGGAAGAAACTGATCCCAGAGGGGTTAAACACAGTGTTCAAGGCCACATGGCAATGATGTAATGGAAGCAGAACTTGAGCCTGATCTGACTCTGGGGCACACAGCACTGAACTGCTAAGAAGGCAATTACCTGAACAAGTTCAGTATAAGAAACGTACAAAATTCTTCAATTCTCCTTTAAAAAATTGCAAAGTTTACTCTCAGACTTTTAGAAGGGGATGACATTCCGAAAATACTTTATTTCTATTTCTGTATTTCAGAATATCTCAATTGACTCACTCCTAATCTTTAAAATTTGTACATTTCACACTAGGAAAGAGTCAGAGAAGGGAACATTTTATTCCCAAGTGACATTCTGAGTTTAAATATCCTTTGCAACAGTTTTGTTTTGAAAGATCTCGGTGGTTGCATATGAACCTGCCAGATGTCAACAATGTGCCTGCCATGTACAATATCCCCCAAAGACTAAAAATACTTCTTGCTTATATACTATTTGGAAATATCAAGCAAACACCATTGGAACTGCTGCATTACTAAGTGTCTGTGTAAACATGTCTGAGATGACAGATGTTCTGGGCTCTTGTTGTTCCCTTTCAATAAAAAAATGACTCGTGGGGAGCTGATGTTCCCTCATTTTTCACAACAACTTCAGGAAGAATGGATGATTTCACATCCTCAGATCAGCTTCCTAAAGTGGCATGAGACACTGTGCAGGCCCTAGAACCAACCTGTGGCTACCGGCAGGTTTCGGCAGGTGTTTGCCTGTGGGAAGCTGTCAAGAACAGGTCCAAATCAGGGCTGCGCTCCTGACAGAAGGAAACGAACTGACAGAAACTTTTTTAGGTGCCAGAATTTCTTTTAGGGACTGAGATTCATAGATGGAATCTGCACTGAAAAGGCAGTCCGTGATGAGGACAATGGAGAAGTCCTTGTCTGAGCAATTCAGGCAGAACAGGTACCTGGAAAATGCGCACTTAATGACAGGAGTTGACATCTGACAGGGACCAAGAGAGGAGCTCAGTATTGCAAACAAGTAGCATTTTGAGTGATTTCAAGAGAAGAGAGGTGAAATTTCTAAAAGCCAAGTCTTCAAAGGGGAGGGGAAATAACATTAGGTATAAATAAATATGAAAATGTGGCTTGAATTTTGAGGATTGTAATAATAATGATTGATACCTTGTATGTACAAAGCTTTACAATTCCCAAAGCCTTATTAGAAGCACTGGGTTGGCTGGCTGGTTAGGAAATGGGAACTAGTTAAGTGGAACAAGGTCTTGAGTTCAGAATCTAGGGAAAAAAAAATGGAGTAAAATCAAAGGTTCTCAAGGTCTTCTCCCTGAAACAGACAGCATGGGAAAAGAATATGGTAAAATAGCTTAAAGTGAAAAGAATCACTGAGCCTGGCAGGAGATAAGACACGTGAATTTCATGAAGATGTATGCAGGCACAAACTGTCTATAGCAAAGCCCGACAATCTGGGAAGAAGCACTAGATTTCAGCCAGAAAACCTACATTCTGAAGTTGGCTCAATCTGTTAGCAACTGTGTAACTTTGGGAATGTCATTTAACATATGCAAGTCCAGATTTCCTTATCTGAAAAATAGGATCTTCCTTCACTCTGTATAAGTGAATGCATTCCTGGGAGTGCTTGACAGTTAGGAGGTACATAAAAATGTAAGCTTAAAATGATAATTGAATTCCACTTATTCCATCACCTACAAAAGTCTCTAAACGTTCCAAGTTCAGGTCTAAGATCTCCATAACTGATATTCCCAATTTACAAGGCAGGAAATTTCAAACTGAGTGGTCAGTTTGCAGATCTGACATTAGAGATTAGGTTTTAAAATCCCTGATCCCTAGATCTTTTCACTGGGGAAAGTAAATCATTTAAATAATGTGCCATCAGTCACATAGCCAGACAGGGAGATAGACAGCATTTGATGCCAGGTCTATCCAGTGGTAACAACTGTAGTATAAAAACCTCTGTCTGCTATACATTTTGCTATCTCTGAAAACTAAAACTTGCTGGTGTTTTTCTCCACCCTCTAGCTACTGTTGATTACAAAGGAGTACTATTCATCTACAGATAAATATCAAAATGGTTTTCTGTCAATGTAGAAAGATAACTTTTGAGTCAGAATATTGTAAATCACTATATGCTTCACCTTTAATGGCAAAAACCAAAACTCACCTCTGCATGGTGTGGTAATAAAGTTAACTTCAGTCTTGAGACATGAGACATTGACTAGGCAGGGTCCAATATTTCTCTAAGACAGTATTATAAATTTAGTTGAGAGGTGATTTTGGGGAAATAGCAATACAGTAAGCACTTCTACTTTCACTGACGGTAGAGTGTGGTACATAATTACATAATCAGAGGGGATAGCTTAGTGAACCAAGCTTCAGGGTTGCCAAGACTAGGCTGTTTAAAATCCCAAGTTCAAATTCCAACAGAGTCTGTGTGTTTCTTCATCTCTTTGAGTATGATCAATTACGTTTCATAGATTTTTATTATGTGAGAGACCCAAATAAGGCTTTATAATCCAAATCCAGCTGGTGACATGGAGACTAAATACCTTGTACCTTCTAGTTATCTAAGTATTGAGTTTCAGGCTCACTGTTTCTAGCAACTCCATATTTAGAAAAGCTTGTATGAAAACTTTTGATTAAAATGAGAATATTTTCATCGAATCACGTATTGGATCATTCACACATGTGCTCTGACTGTACAGGCAAAAGAACATAATTTGTAAAATTTGCCATCATTTATTGAATGTCCACCGTGTACCATCCACTGTCCTTGGCACTTAATGTGAATGATCTCATTTAACTCTACAGCTCCCTTGTTTGGTAGTTACCTTAATAACCAGTTTACAGAGAAATTTAAATGCTCTGTCAAAAGTTACATAAACTGAAATGGAAGAGGCTGGATTTAAATACATGTGTGTCTAGCCACAAAATACATGATGTTTCATTTATCTTTGTTGGTCGACAAGAGCTGGACAATGAAAACAGAAGACAGAGGAAGAACTGATGCATTTGAATTATGTTGTTGGTGAAAATTATTGAATATAATGTAGACTGCCAAAAGAATGAATAAATTAGTCTTAGAAAAAAATACAACTGGAAAGATCCTTAAAATCAAGGATGTTGAGATTTTTGCCTCACTGGCTTTCAATATGTCATTAGGAAAGATCAATCACTACAAAAGCACATCATTGTTGATAACATGGAGGTTCAGTGAAAACAATGGAAATTCTTGGTGAGACGGACTGACAGCCTCAACAATGGAATCGAACAGACACCACTGGTCTTGAGGGTGGTGCAGGACCAGGCAACATCATGTTCAGTCATGCATGAGGTCACTAAGAGGTGGAGTCAACTCCATGGCAACTACCAACAACAACACATTAGATAATAGGAACTGAGTGTGGTGAGCCACCAAAAATAGAGTTCTAAAATAAAAGTGCAATCAAGAGGGCAGTAGGATTCAATGACTCAAGAAGAAAACTTGGGTCAAACTGTCACAATTTTATGTCAAGGTTGTCTTTAAAGAGTTGGTGATTAAACTTTCCACTCAAGCCACAGATCAACCAAATGGTGACCAGGCAGGCTTATAGGAATGGTGTCTAGAAGAACCCAGAGTGGGTAGGTATGATATATTTAAAACAACAACAAAAAACTTGTTGCCATGGAGTCAATTCTGACTCATGGTAACTCTGCAGGACAGAGTAGAACTGCCCCCATAGAGTTTCTAAAAATGTTTACAGCAAGATTCTTATACTTAGTGGAATCCTCACTCTGCTGACATGGTATTCATGAAGAAATGGGACCTTGGAAGTCAAATCTTCACCTGAGAGTACATTCTGTTGTTCCCTGCTTAATTTTTTTATATTCTTTGACATCAAAGAACCTCTCTATCCTCTGCTGGCATCTTTCCATCAATCACATGGCCATCCTGTTATGATAACCTTGTGGTAATTGCCTAGGGTGAGAGTGAAGCTACAGGCCAAATGTGTGGTGCTGCCACATTATC
The DNA here is from genome assembly GCA_028571685.1 of Heterohyrax brucei. Lineage (NCBI taxonomy): Eukaryota > Metazoa > Chordata > Mammalia > Hyracoidea > Procaviidae > Heterohyrax > Heterohyrax brucei. Next base: position 49,192,855 of record CM053142.1, read on the forward strand.
TAGTGGGGGCAACTCTATGGGTGACATTAGCCATATATTTACAAATAGAAACAGGTTAAAAATGCCAGGTGGGAGCACGAATAATCACATGAATTTGGGGTGTGTTGACTCTGAGGTACCTGAGAAGTATCCAGGAAAAGAAAGTATATAGGAGCATCCAAGTAGAGAAGTACAGCACAAAACTGACACGTGAGTCTGAAGCACATGGCAAGATCAGCGCTAGGGAACTAGATAAGGAATCATCAATATTTAGGAGACAGCAGAAACCATAACGGATGACGAACTCACCCAAGGAGAAGATGCACAGAACCAAAAGTAGAGCACAAAAGCCAGAACTTTGGGAAATCTCAAAAGGAGGAGAATTAGGAGGACAATTACAGAGATGGGGGAGAACTAGGAAAGACTAGTGAAGAGGAAATAAAGTTAGAAGATCAATATTTCCTAAGGAAGTGTTCCTATGACACTTGCCCCTGAGATAAGATATGTCATTAAAGTTTCATTAGAAGATAAGTTTTAGTGGTTAAAGTAACACAGGTTTGCTAATTTGTATTATGTGTCTTTGAAGAGAATTATAGTGTGTAGTGTTTTCTGAAACTGACTACAGAAATCCTCCTTTTCATAAAATCTATTCATATCTGTTAAAACTACTTTTCCGTGGAACACACTTTGGGAAAACCTGAAGCAGTGTTTTTCGAAACAAATATCAGAGAGATCCAGTTCAATGAAGACTCAGCAACAGATAGATTTTTGACAATTAACTACTCATTTATGACTTTATCAGAAAATTTTACATGGAGTGGTAAGGACAGAGGCAAGGTGGCAAAGTAGACTAATACATAAGAAGGAGACAAAAGCAGTGAGTTGCTTACTTTTTCAAGAGACCTGAGTTTGCAAGGAAAGAGAGACTCATGGAATTGTAACCAGGGAAGGCACAGCACCAAGAGGACATTTCAGGATAACTGTGTGCTGTGCAAGTTTATAGGTTGAAAAGAAAGAAACAAGTGACAGAAGAGTCAAAATGTTGCTGTGTAAGGAGGTAGAATAGAATTGATAAGCCCTGGAACCAGATGCTACAGATAGGGAAAAGAGCAAGACTTAAAATACGGGGAGTTCTGTCTTAAAAATCAAAGTAAGCACCTCTGAAAATACAGGGAAGGAAGAGCTTCATTCTGATTTGGAGGACTGGACAACGCTCCTTTCAAGAGGAAGAGTTTGACTTGGGTCTGAAAGAAGTAGGCAGAAAAGAGAGGTGTACAGGATATGGAAGCCATTTCAAAGGTACAAGGACCCCAAGAAAAGGCAGGGAGGTGCTAGAGAACAGAGCATGCCCAAGGAAGGACATCTGAGACCAGAATTCTAGCCCTTTGCATTTTTAACTAGTTCTCTATTGAAAGATGTTCATTCCACAGGATAGGACATCTAACTGACTATGGAATCTTCAGCAACCACATTCTTCATACATTTGCTCATTTGCAGTTTGAGGCCACATGTTATTATTTGACTCTGAATATCTAAAGTTACACAACCAAAACATTTTTACTTAAGAAAAAAAAAAGGAAATGTACAATCTACTTTCGGTGAATTGCTAAGATTTTACAGGTTGGAATAAATTGAAATCTTGGGAGTAAAAAAAAAATAAAACACAAAAACACCAATTCATTTTGCAATCCGGAACTAAGAGCCAAATCAGGCAATGCATACAAGACCGGAATCTGGAAAAAAATGTTTGCAATGGATCTGAACAAGATTTATTGTCCACTTCTAGACAAGAAAATGGGAAACATCACTGGTGACTACTGTTTATCACTTAAAGACATGAAATGATCAGTATTCTGGGGGTAATAACAGCCTTTAAACAATTATTTCAAGAGTTTTTCATACCAGTACAATTCAAAGCATGAGCTCACTAGTTGTCTCTGTACTTGTTTTTGGAGAAAGTTGTGAATATTGTGATTTGGACACATTCAAAAGATATTTCTGCAAAACATATATTTTTTAAGCAGACTACATAAACATAAGCATTTCAGTGACTGTCCTCCAAAACACTACATTTTAATCCTTAAGCCAAAGTCATAACAACAGCAACACAACCTAAGAGACAGGCAAATTATTTAGTTTTAAATGTTTCTTGTGTTTACCAGAAGGCTGCCCCACTCAATGGCTCGATGAAGTATCACTGTCTGTGCTAGCAACTACAGAAAGTTATTCCCAATTTGAAACAACTGTTTAAATGGCAATTATTAGGTGGTAAATTGATAACTTATGACTCCAGCATTAGCCAATATCTTATTGATGGAGCAGCACCATTAAATGTACATAGCTGTAACTGCACAGCCCCAAAGGATAAACATCTTTATTTATATGAGCAAAGCTTACATGTAAATAGACCTCAAGTAACCTCATATTATTCCATATGTATAATTTTAGAGAATGTGTCCATATTTGAGAAGTAGTCTCAGGCAAAGAACTGTGGAGACCACTCTTTCTTTTTTGTATAGTGGTGAGTGAACGTGTGTGCAAGTGTGCGTATGTGTGTGAGAACAAAATCGTGTATGTTTTGCATGTGTTGCAAAATAGAACTTTTGTAGTTCGTTCTTTATTAGTATGTAAACTAAGGAGACAGATTGATGACCTTAAAGGCAAATCATTGTTCTACTTAAGGGCTAAATCTTCATTTCACATAATAAAATATGCCTTCTCCAAAATTTGGGTTCCTCTCTTATTCACATGTCTTAGGAACATCCTGGAGCCCTGCAGGTGCAGTGGTTAAGACCTGGGTCGCCAATCAAAAGTTGAGCAGTTTGAATCTACCTGCTATTCCTTGGAAACCCCATGGGGAAGTTCTACTCTGCCCTATAGGGTCTCTATGCATCAGAATCAACTCAATGGTAAGAAATTTGGTTTTTGCTTCTTAGGGATACCTCATCACCTTAAGGAAACCCTGGTGGCATAGTGGGTTCATTGCTATGGCTGCTAAACAAATGATTGGTAGTTCAAATCCACCACAGGCCCCTTGGAAACTCTATGGGGCCATTCTACTCTATCCTATAGTGTTGCTATGAATCAGCATTGACTTGACAGCACTGGGCTTGATGTTTTTTGTTTGTTTGATCATTTTAACACCCAACCCAAGCCCCTAGCCTTCAATGTAATGGAATCCACCAATGTCTTCTGAAGTTACACAGTTTTACATTTTGAAGTTGCTCCTGTGTATTCTTGTCACAAATAAATATAATCCCAGCTCTTCTCCTTATTCCAAACAAAGAAAAAAGAAACAAACAACAACAACAAAAACCCTCTGTTAATTTTATTTGTGTATTGTTTGAACTGGTTAATGTATTGCTGTTTTGAACAAACAAAAAAGGCATTTTATACTTAGAGTCTTCATCTTATTAATTTTAACCCTGGTCATTAAGGTGTAGCTCCTTAGCCCTCAATAATAGCAACTTTATCAGTAACTGTACTGGTTTGACATTTAGTCTGTGTATTCTTTACCAGAAAAAGTAATATTGAACATGAACTTCACAAATAAATGTCTTTCATCACTTTTTAAGCTAAATCTATTTAAGTGTTACTCTCTTTCACATTATTTTAAACGTAAAAGAACGTGGGGTAGTGTGGGCAGTGCAATTAGAATACAGTGCACATGGCTCCTCATGGGGAGCCTTTGCATTAGCACGGCTTTTCAAACCTTTTCTCAGAGAAATCCCACTCACTGCCCACCTTTCCCTCTAACAAATAGTATAAAATATACAATACCCACTGGCTTCGGGATATATTACTTCATTTCTCCATTTTGACATCAGAAGGAACAGAGAGCACATTATTTACATAATTTAAAATACAGCATGATATATATATATTTAACTCTGGGAACATTGCTAAGTGGCAGCTGGTATTCTAAACGTCATAATGCATTCCACCCAGTAGAATGGAACACAGATTATTTATAAAATGAAAAATTAGGTGCTCCAAATTTAAAAGTAAAAAAAAAAAAAAAAAAAAAAAAATTCTAGGTCAAAAGAATGAACATTCGGCAATCTAAAAAAAAAAAAAAAGCTTTCAATGTCTTGGTTATTTAGCAGCAATCATTTAGTTGGTGCTTTTTTCTCGAGCTCCCCCCCTCCCACCCCCCAGTCTCTCCTGTTCCCCTGGCTGCCAATTTTGAGGCATTTCATTACCTTTTCATTAAGCTCCAAGAAAGAAAAGTGAGTCTAAGGCAGCTGATTTTTCTCTCTTTCCAGTTCTTAAAATCACTCCAGAGGGACATGTAGTTGACATTGTGGGCTTAAAATTTCAGATCACAGGTGGATTTTAATGATCTATGAGTTCTCTTTTCTAAATTCTAAAGATAATACAGCATTTTGAAAAACTCAATAACCAGTATTATACCACTCCCACTGCAAAGTATACCTTTTCATTCTCATTTGTCCCAAGACCTTGACTATTGGTCTACACAGAAGTCACGCACCTAGAACTGCAGCCACAAGGAGCATAACTGGCCACTGGCCTCAGCTGCTGTGCTCTACACTCCTTCAGATCATTGGCTCCAAGGCCTTGCTTCCCACTGGCTGTTTCCAGCCACTGATTGCACACAGCAGGGTTACGAAGACAGGCCTGTTCTTGCTGTGGTCAAGTTCAGCTCAAGGACTTCCCACTGGCCTTGATGAGTCTTCCTTAGACTGCTCTGTTGTCTATGATGCTTCCATCAGGGCCAGACTTACATCAAGGTCTGACCACTCTCAGTCTTTTCCAGCTCCTTCTCATTTTCACTCACAGTCATTTCTCCAAATACCCTCAGACATATATTCCCCTCTTAATATTTACTTCTGCAAGTGCCAAGACTAATACAGCCCCTGATTAAGAAAGGTATAAAAATCAGGTATAGGAAAGTAATCAAAGAAACTCACGAGGCATTTCACCACGTATGAGTTTGTACATCTGTGTCTGTGTCCGTGTTTAATCAGGAATCTCTGATTCACAAATGGCCTACTTATATAGTTGTTCTGGTTCATCCAAGAAATACCAGTGAGATGGCAACAGAAACTATTTTTTATTTCATTTGCTAGTAATATTACTGTTTTTTTTTTTTTTTTTTTTAACCTTGTTTTCCTAATCCCTAAATGATAGGAAATTCATGTTACCTGGCACCCACTGCTGGCTCCCGGTACACTCATGCAGTGATAGAGGGCTATGGGACTGATGGTGGCTCACTGATCCATCATAGCTACCTGGGTCCTATCTCTGGTTTCCTCATCACTGGTCTCCACCCAGAGCCCTAGTGGCAGAGAGTTCAAGAGCTCTGTAGCTAACCAAAAGATAGACAGTTCTAATCTACCAGTCACTAAGTGGAAACCCCATGGGGCAGTTCTACTCTGTCCTATACACTTGCTATGATTACAAATAGACTCGAGGACAATGGCTTTGGTTTGGTTTGTTTTCTGCTCATTTCCTCTGCATCTCCAGACAGTCTTCTCTTTCTCAACATGGAACAACTGCTCAGCTGCAGACATTTGGATTTTCCTCTTAAATTGAGGCATTTATGAGTCCAGACATCATCATTATCAGTTCTAAGGCCTTTGTCTTTTCCTGCAAATCTGAATTAGAAAGTGAAAAAAGGATTGGAATACAGCTAGAATGCCTGTAGGTAAAAGTGAGATGAAGCTATTGCTGATGCTGGCTCAAATATCTAAGCAGGCCTGTCCACCACTGGACCCTCAAAAGCAGCAGGAGGGATTGTGAAAATGCAGCTCCAGATTGCCCTCAATAGTTTATGCTAAATGACATGAAGCTTTCCCTGAACTCTCAAGTCCACTGGAATGCACTCATTGACCCAGCCAAAGGAAGATACCTTCTAAATGCCCCTCACCATGACTTGGGGAACAGGCGAAGAGAAGTACAAAGAAAGAATCTCTAAATGTGCTTCATGGAGGGGGGCCATGTAGGATGTCCCCATAATGCCACAGAATGAACGTCACCTGGATGTGCCAAAAAGAGCTCAAGCTTAGCATGTTCAAATATAATTCATCTCTCCTCTCACTGTGCTTCTATTTGGGTATACTATTTTAGTTGGTGGGGACAGTTTAGCTCTAAATCCTAATGTTTTCCCTTAGAGATACAGTAAGTATTAGGATCCATGGTACTATTAGAACTACCTTTGGGTGAATTATGGATTAAGGAGACATTTATTACCATTCCTTACCACAATTTATCTATTTTTGAGTGACAAACAACAGGCTCCAAATAAACTGTGGAATATGATCCATTCATAAGTTGGGTAATAGCTGTGCTAATGATGTGGGATACAGCTTCATTTAGAAAATTATTATTATTATTATCATTAATCAGTTACAGTTATTCATTCATAGCCTGATATATTTGGAGCTCAGCTTGATTTCTTTTAGGTCTGTTAACTTGTGGGCTTAGCATTCAGTTTCTTGACTATATTTGTTTCTATGAATAATTTTTTTTTCCTTAAATCTCAGTTAAAAATTGGTAGAGACCTCGAATGTCATCAAATAAAATTTGCAGGAGACTGAAACATTAATCGAATGCAATGGTTCTCACAGTGGGATCCTGGGACTAGTACCATTAGCATCACAAGGGAAGTTCTCAGGAACATGAATCATCAACCCCACCCCATGTATAATGAATCAGAAACTGAGGGGGAAAGAGGTTGCAAGATTCTGTTTTAATATGCCTTGTAGGTGATTTTGATGTATGCTCAAGTTTTAGCACTATTGGATTAATGTATTGTTAGCCAAGCCAAGTGCCGTTGAGTCAGATCCGACTCATATCATTCATGGATCCATGAAAACTGTTCTAAAGAGCCCTGGTGGTACAGTGGTTAAAGAGATTGGCCGCTAACCAAAAAGTCAGTAATTTGAACCCACTAGTTGCTCTATAGTAGAAAGACGTGGCGGTCTGCTTCTTAAAGATTTATAGCTTTAGAAACTCTATGGGCAATTCTACTCTCTCCTATAGGGTCACTATGAGTTGGAATCAACTCTATAGTGCACAACAACGTATGTAACGAGGAGTCCTGGTGATGCGACAGTTAAGCCCTCAGCTGCTAACCAAATGATTGGAGCTTCAAACCCATACAGTGGCTTTGCAGGACAAAGACCTGAAGATCTGTTCTCATGAAGACTACAGCCTAGGAAAACTATGTGGAGCAGTTCTTTTCTGTCACAGGTGTCACTATGAGTCAAAATCAACTCAATGGTACCTAACAACAATGACATAGGGAAGACAAAAGTATGCCTAAGAATGAGTCTTGCCTTTGAGGAGTTGTCAATCACAATGGGAAGACTCATATACACAAAATACAGAAAACCAACAGAACAATAAATAATTACTCATGCAAATCAAACTGTTCCACAAGATATTCAAGAGAGAGGACTATCTTCGTTCGACTATATCTATTTGGATATGATTCAACATTTGGCTTGCTAACACATTATTAATATTGATGGAAAAGCAATGTATTTTCCTAGTAAATGAGAAAGGAGGCTAAAGTCTTTTTTCCCATGGCCCCAAGAATTAGGTTAGTGGTAAGCTGAATCACATCTGCAATGTACTCTGTTTTTACCATCAGGGACAACGATCCCATAGCCTTTTTCAGTAAGCCATGCTGATATTTTACCACTGTGTGAGCTAAGAGTTTCTTCACATCCAGCTGCTATCTTTTCTCATTGATCAGAACACAAAAAGAAAAAGAAATATAATAACCTCTTCATAGGTAGTTGATAATTGACACTGTGAGACAGTGGCATGTGAAAGTATTTTGTCAAGTTACATTACATGTAAGTTAGGTATTTATTATTATCACTATCATTGTTTGACTTAAAGAGTTTCCCTGCTTCTATGGGAGATGTTTAATTATTTGTTAATTCTAAAATGACAATATGAAAAAAGAAGGTTCACATTCTTTTTAAAATTAAAAAAAAAAATCTATTTTCCTGTTCCTTCTGTAGATGAGTTTGGAAATGTGCAACAGGGAAGTCAAGAGCTCTGGGCTTTCTTTTGCTCTCAAGATGATTTTTTTTTTTTTCCTTTTTCAGTTGCTGAAAGGACATAAAGTCAAATCCCTTTGAAAGGTGGATGGCCTCACACAGAATTCTACAGAACTAATGCTAAGTACTAAAAAGAGAATAATTTACTCACTTTGGGTGACCATTAATTCTTTTAAAATACAAAGGTACCATTTTTAGTAAATTACCTTTTCCAAGGCACTAAGTGACCCTGTAAAGGTCTGAAAGTGTTAAATCACCTTCAAAAAAGGGTCAGTTTACCCTTTAATCACCAATAACATCAGCTAAAATAGTTTCATTTTTTTTTTTTAATCACTGTGTTCAGATAAATATAAACCACTTTTGTAGACATTATCAAATTCACCCCTGACACCATGGTTAAGACAGGGGAGAGGAACCTGGGAAAAGATTTTAGAATTTACCTTACAATTAGCTTTCAAAGAAAATTTCAATGATAAATCTGTCCAATAATTGCAAAATATTATTATAAAAATGTTGCTGTTTCTTTCTTATTGGCCTTACTTCATAATGCTAATACAGACGTCTATTTTATTAACTCCCAGATGCCAACCGATACTTGCAGGCTGAGTGGGAGCACATGGCACCAGAGTTTAGATTTTGGAGACTAGGAAAGAATCTGCACACCCTAGTGGCATAGTGGTTAAATGCTACAGCTGCTAATCAGAAGGTCAGAAGTCCAAACCTGCTAGGCACTCCTTGGAAACTCTATGGGGCAGTTCTACCCTGTCTTATAGGGTAGCTATGAATCAGAATCAGCTTGACGGCAATGGGTTAGGAAAGAATCTGTTTGAATTTTATTTATTTTACTGTGCTCTAGCTGACAATTTACAGAGCAAATTACTTTCTCATTAAATACCCAATACACAAATTGTGACATTGGATGCCAACCCTGCTATGTGCCAACACTCTCCCCTTCTCCACTCTGCGGGTGCATATGATGGGAATTTAGCAACTATGTTCATAAGGCATTGCCAGGGAATAGGTCTGTTGATAAAAATGGGAAAGACTGAGAATTCATAGCTGCATTTGAAGTTGGATCAGTATAGCCAGGTGACAACTTCAGGAAGATTATATTCTTCTCTTCAGCCTTAAACCAAGCCGGTAGCCATTGAGTCATTTCATATTCAAGGTGACTCCTGTATGTCAGAGCAGAGCTGTGCTCCACAGGATTTTCAGTGGCTGATTTTTTCTGAAGCAGACTGCTAGTGCCCTCGTCTGAGGCTCCTCTAGATAGACCAAGTCTCTAACATTTTGGTTAGCAGTTGAGTATGTTAGCTGTTGCTCTCCTCTTTGAACCATCTCTCCTCCTTCAACATAAATGAGCACTTTTACCTAGTCATGAAGAACTTTACTTTTAATTTTCTACTCTTACCTAAAAGTCAAGGGCTTTTATGGTCTAAGCTACTCTGTGGGAGAAAAGATCTGATAATCTATAAAGATTATACCCTAGGAAGCCCTTTGGAGAAGTTCTACACTGCCTTACAGGTCACAATGAATTTGAATAGACTCAGCAGCACATAACAACAACCTAAGAGTCATAAGTTTAATTCTGTAAAGAAATATCCTATCATTCTCTGATAAACCAATGACTAAAACCTTTCCCAAGAGTAATAAAAAAAATTCACTACCATAAAAAAGAAAAGAAAAAAAGGATATTAGCTATGTAGTACTGCCATAATAATAATAATAATAATAAAATATATCACAAGCGGGTCATTTTAACAAACTGATTTATTTTCTTACAGTTTAGAAGGCTAGAAGTCTGAATTCAAGATACTAGCTCTAGAGGAACGTCTTCTGTCTTTGTCAGCTGTGAAGGAAGGTCCTCTTCTCTTTGAACTTCTGTTCCTAGGTAATCTTCACATGGCTTGGCATCTTTCTTGCTTCATCTCTACTCTTCTCATTCTTGTTTAATCTCTTTAATCTCAAAGGGGACTGAATTAAGACATAGTCTACGCTTATTCTATCTCTTTAGGGTAGCAAAGATAATCCATTCCCAAATAGCAGTATAACTACCAATTTCCAGATTAGGATTTACAACATATCACAAATTGGAGGATAATTATATCAGATCACAAAACATATGTTTCTCTAGTTTTTAGCTTTTTGAATTGTTTATAGTTGTACTTCTGACAAATTTGGAGCAAAAGCTGTAAACTTCTATGAGAAACCATGTTGAAGACTATTAAACTGACACAGTTAAAGATAACAATCTTAAGTGTAGAACCTAAGGAAATCTGTTTGTCAGTGTCTGAAACAGAATTACTTACGGAGAAGGTTAAGCCATCTGACTCAGAAAGATATCATTTTACTTCTGATTGAAATAGTACAGCAATGGCAACAAAGCAGAACTTACTTCAGCATTAGCCAAGGGTTTAGGTGATTTTTGAGGGCCTGGAAAAAATACTGCCTACTACTTTTCTTGTATCACCACTTCTTCCTTCATCTGTTCACTCCTCTTGTTGAAAAAGAGATCTCTTATTGCACTGTATTTTCTCTGTGACTTTAAGCACAACCATCTCTTATACCAGAATGATGGTCCCATGCTATAACTAGTAGTGGTTCTAAGAGATCGTCTAGCCTTTGTATGTGATGACAGAAAGGCAGGGGCGGCCCTGGCAGCTCAGTGGTAGAATTCCACTGGGACACCCAAGTTTGATTACCAACCAATGCACCACAAATACAGTTATCACCTGTCTACCAGGAGAGGCTTCTGTGTTGCTTTGATGCAGAACAAGTATCAGTGGAATCTTCTAGACTAAGACAGACTAGTAAAGAAATGCCTAGTGATCTACTTAAAAACAAACAAACAAACAAACAACAAACAAAAAAAAACAGCCAATGAAAACCCTATGGATCACAACAGTACAACTGCACAGGACCAGGCAGTGTTTGGTTTCATTGAGTGTGGGAGGCCCCACGTTGTTAGACTGATGGCTGCCAACAATAACCACATGGAAAGGCAGAGAAGACTGGGCAGTATTACAGTATTACTACTCAACATTCCATGCATTTCTCCTAAAACCTCCATCATGTGGTACTATCTTAGTCATCCAGTGCTGTTATAACAGAGATACCACAAGTGGATGTCTCCTAAAGCCAAGTGCCGTCGGAAATTTTATTCTGTTACAGTCCAGGACAGCAGAAGTCCAATTTCAGGATATCAGCTCTAGGTGAAGGCTTTCTCTGTTGGCTCTGGAGGAAAGTCCTGGTCATCAAACTTCCCCTGGACCAGGAGCTTCTGAGGTCAAGAACCCCGCATCCTTTTGAGAGGGGTGCTCTTCTCCCAGCACTGCTGCTTTCCTGATGGCATGAGCTTCCCTTTCCTTTAGATCACAAGAGATTGCCTCAACACACAATACAATCTCACACATTGAGTCCTGCCTGTCTCACTAACACAATCACTGTCCATCCTCCCTCATTAACATCATAAAGGTGGATTTACAATATACAGAAACATCACAAAATACTGGGAATCATGGCCCAGTCAAATTGCTACACACAGTTTTTGAGGGCACACAATTCAATCCCTGACAGGTACCACGGAGTTTATACAATAAAAATGAGAAAGGGGAGCCTTATCTAATTTTAGATTTGGTCTTTATTCTTTACCTATACATAGAATGGAAAAAGGATCTAAGCGAAAAGAGAGAGACAGAGAGAGAGGGAGAGAGAGAAGGTATACCAGGAAGACAGTGAAAGGTTAACTTAAAAATTCAAAGTTAAATAATGTGAAACATTTCAAGTTTTTTTTTTTAAACAAAAACTTCACTGTCAGTGGTACCATTCATTGTTTAATTAATCAAATGAAGGAATTTACCTGAATGAGACTGTCACCTATTCCTTTAACATGATAACATTTCACAATATATTTTTAGCCTTTTTCTTCAGGAAGTCAATATCACAAACTATAAATATATAGTGTAATCTCCTGCCAATAAAATTAGGTCAGCTTTCCTGTGGGTCTCTTTTAAAACTTGGCATCATTCACTCCCTACTCTAAATCTCCCTCATCTACCTAGAGGATTTACTTCTTTTTTTTTTTTAGGGAAAGGAACAGAAGCCTTTCAATTCCAAATTAACTCTTTGGCCTTCTTCAGGATTAAAATCATTACACATAACAGGATCATATTGGAATTCAAAGTCCATTGAGCAGCTGGGGGCTGTGCTAAAGAAACAGGTACAGATATTAGGCAATGAAAGAGATTCCCATGGTTGTTATGTTCTCTTTAATCCCATTAGCCAAAGATAATGCTGTCCTTTGAGAAATTTAGGAGCAGAGAGTCCTCTGCTAGGGGCACAACGAGATACAGTATCTTCCTCTAAAATGTGCCTTGCGTATTTAAATCTATAAGGCTAATGTCCAATTAAAAAGAAAAAGGAGGCAGATGCCAACCCATACCTATTAGGTTAGCTATAAAAAATAAGAATGACCTAACTCTGCCTTGAGCTGAACAACCAGCCAGGTATAACGAGCTCTCCGATACCCCGTTCTGTTAGGGAAAGGGATGCGGTGTCAACTCTAACACGCCCTTTAATGGAGTATTATAACAACCGCCAGGGGCGCATTACCGATTTACAAGACATGGAATCCAACACAGTGCCCTTAACACCAGAACAACATCGAATCATACTTTAAGCTTTCTCTGATGATTCAAGACAGTTCAGAATTTCCATCGCCTCCAGGTCACCAGTGTGCATCTCCATTTCCACTCTGCCCAGTGAGGTCCAGTTACATCAATTAATAAAAGTTTTCCTTTACCAGAATGGTCTAACCCTTGACTTCAACAGTATGTTGTTTCTACTGGGTACTAGATAGAACTGAACACCAATCGGATTAATTAAGTTACTTTTTAAAAGTAGGATAACTGTCCATTTGTTCAGTGCCTCAGAAAGAGTGCTGGCTGCAGGTGACCTGAGTGACAGAAATCTGGGGGAAAGGAGACTCCTCTCACCATGAAGGACCAGCAGCGCTCAACAGTGATGTTGCTTCAGTTCTTTCACCACCATTCCTGTGGCACACTCAACAGAGAGTTTCTTAGTTGTAAGCCATCTCCAACTTACAGAGACCTGGGTTCCCTCAGGAGGAGTATGCCACAGGCGGAAAGGTCCGCTAAGAAGTTTATTGTCGGGCTATAAAATCCAAACTGCAGTTTGAAGCCTTTCTGAGTGACTGGAGAGTTTTGGAGCCCGCAGCAGGGATCATGATAGTCTCACACTTAGGTTGGTAACCACTGTGTGGGAATAAAAGCATGTTGATGCTAATCCTTTTTCAGTTTAGGTCACACAAGGTGACAGCTACTGGTGCTAATTGAAAAGGAAAACGATAATTCAGTGTTATAACAGTTTGCACCTACCTCATGCTTTTTCATCCAAAAGACTAAAATCATTTTTCACAAACGAAAATCATCTTAGGTAACTTCCCCTGAGGGAATAGGGTCATTTCCTGTCTCTGAAGAGGCCATACCTATGTGGTGACAGCATCTTCTGCAGATAGATAAGAAGTACTCAAAGAGAAAAATTGTAACACACAATCTTAGGAAGAAGGTAGAACTGTGGTGACTAACACAGACTAGAAATTCAAGAGCGCGCCTATAACCCAAGCCTGGTCCTCTATGTTGGACAAATCACTTATTTGCAGTCTTATGGTTGGTTCTCCTTTGTAAAGCATATGTAATGGCATTTTTTTTTTTTTTAACTTGTGTTATCTTCTGAGCAGAACTCAAAGTATTTTAAATGCTGGGTAAACATTTTTAGTGGATGAATTATATCCCCCCAGAAACATGTGTAGTAATTTGGCTGGGCCAGGATTCCTTGTATTCTGTGACTGCCCTCCATTTTCTGATGTTGTAAATCCTAATCTCTGCCTGTGGTTAACAGAGTGGATTATGTTACAGAGGATTAGGGTGGGACTGTAAATCCCTTCCTAAGGTCACCTCCCTGCTCCAATGTAAAGGGAGTGCAGCTTGCTCCACCTTTTATGCTACAAAGGATAAAAGGAAAGAGAAGCAAGCCAAGCTGAGAACCTCACACCATCAAGAAAGCAGCACTGGGAGTACAGAGCATCCTTCAGACCTGAGGTTCCTGCGTTGAGATGCTCCCTGTCTAGACACTGATGCAATAGAAAAATTTTCCTCCAGAGCTGATAGAGGGAAAGCCTTTCACTGGGGCAGACACCCTGAATTTGGACTTGCAGCCTATTGGACTGCATAAGAATAAAGTTTTCTCTGCTAAAGCCATCTACTTTGTGGTATTTCTGTTAGAGCAGCACTCAATAACTAAAACAATATTTATGGAAGGTTGGTAGGAAGCAAATTGCGCCCTCTCTCCCCCCACTCAACCAGCAAAAGTTAGGTCGAAGTCCTAACCCCTGCTGGGTTATTTGGAAACAGGGTCTTTGCAGATGTGATTAATTTAAGAGGAGGCTCAGTCTCAGATCAAGTTAAGGGTGGGCCCAAATCCAATATGACTGATATCTTCAAAAGTAGAGACACAGAGAGACAAGGGAAAAGGCCATGTGACAATGGACGCCAAGGTTGGAATGATGAAACACCCAGGATTGCTGCAAAGCCCCAGAAGCTAGGACAAGGCAAGGAAGGATCTGCCTCCAAAGGCTTCAGACAGCGTATGGCCCTACTGACACCTTGATTTTGAACTTACAGTCTCCAGACCCCTGAGAAAATACGTATCTGTTGTTTTGAGCCATCTGGTTTATGGGGCTTTGTTACAGCATCCCTATAGGAAACAAACACAGAGTCTCCTATTGAAAGTAAAATGCTATATAGAAGCTTGTGGGTGCTAATAAAATTGTGCCTATTTGCAACTGACATGCAGGAGTTTATAGTTGTGAAGCACCACCCAGATATTAAAAAGGACAGGGGCCTTCTTGGGACAGAAGAAATATGTTAATCTAGTTTTGTAACATGCTGACTGAATACAGTATATATGTACATATATAGGTTATTTCTATAGTTTTGTGTGTGTGGGTGTCTGCATTTGTGTGTGTAAACACATGCATGTGTGTGTGTGTGCATGTGTGTGTGTAGTGACGTTGCAGCCACCTTTATTTGTTTTCTAACATGGTTCTGAAAGTCAGAGCAATGACACGACACTTCAAAAACGAAGGCAGGGAATAACGTTTTCATCCTAGAGGCCCTCTATCACTATTTAACCGGGATTCTCCACACTGCATGTTCTTGCTCTGGAGAACCCCAGACTGGGGTACAGAATACCATGGGCAGATGGCTGGGTTTCTCACTTTCATCATCCTGACTCCACAGTTTGTTCTATTTTCCCTCTCAATGTGTGGCTCATTCCAGAAGCTGATAAATTGGTACACACGGTACTTCTGAGGATGGGTCCCTGAGAATTCAGCTGCAAAGCCCTGGAGAGGCAGTATCTCTGGGATACAGCCAATCACAGATTCAGTGAAATGTCTATCTCATGCTTGAACAAGTTTTCCTTTCCTGTTGAAACTTGTTAAATTCCCCATATTCACCATACTCTCCAGCCAGATGGACAGACAGAGAAACAAAGAGACAGACAAATGCTTATTTTGGTCTAAACATTTCTTTGATGAAGTACAGTTCTCAGCAAGGCTTAATTACTCACTCCCGAAGAATCATTCACATTTAATCTGCTTCACATACATCCTGCAGAACACTTCATAAACATTCTGTAAGTCATAGCACTGCCCTGAAACAGATCATGAAAACAGCAAAGCTTAACAATATTTTATAAAATCACTTTCTTCCGAACAATCTGAAGGGGTGTAAGTGTTTAGTGTTAGAAATACCACTCTAGGATGATCAAGTAAGAATGTAGTAGAAGGTGTGATCCTAATTCTGAAGATGGGGAAAACTAAATAAAAATGTAGTTTACTTCTATTCTGACCTCCAAACTGGTTTCTATTCTCTAGCTACCGTCTCATAGTTTATAATACTGTGAAAAACGAGAATTTGGAGAATGTGGCAAAGATCAGTCAATTCACAGTGAGCCAGGAAAAGCAGAGGATTCAAACGCCATGGCCTTCCTGCCGTTGGCTGCCGTCAAGTCAATTTTGACTCACGGCAATGTCAACCACTGCAGAATAGGACTACCAGCCCTTACTTCCAAGGTGCCCGCGGATAAGTCTGAACTGCCAACTTTGCAGTTAGTAGTTTAGCACTTAATAATCTGTGCTACCTACTGTCCCCATAGCCAGCCAGCCTTTAAAGTATCCTCTAGGCGAGAGGTCACTGACCTCTCTGCTTCCAAAAGACAGTTAGGCAGACCGACTATTTCACAATCCACTAGGCATATGCTTGATGGTTGTTTAAAGCAGATCTTTGTTAATCCTGATAGGATTTCTCATGACCTCAACTCACACTGCCTCACAGGTGAGCCAATTCATCCTCTTACATTCAAATGAAAAGCATTCTGGGATAATCCTTCAGCGAATGAATGACTCCCTGAGGACACACAAACAAACAAGAACACTAATTCTATCCAGCAATAATGTTCCATTACCAGTAATGTACTACTTTTAATAACTGGTATCTTAGGTCATAGCTAAATACACAAACCAGTTGGAAGGAATTAATGGAAATGCAGGTTAACCAATAGAGACTAAATATTATCATATGTGGAAAATGAGGGAACCCCAGAATTCTGTAGAAAAGATAGGATTTGGGGTTGGAAGGAGGTGGCTGAGTTTAAATATTTCTACAGGTGACACTGAAATGTTCAGAACAAGGGGCTGGGGCCACTCATGGAGTTTCCTGGGAGGCAGAGTTTGGTTCACTGTAAAGGAGTTAAGACTTAAGGTACACCTGTAACACGCTAGGTACATCACAGGTGCTTTATGTACGGTAGTGCACTGAACTGGCCTTGTAATTTTGATCAGGAGATACTATTTAATACCAAAATAACCCCCAAAAAACCCAAACCCATTGCTGTCGAGGTGATTCCGACTCATAGTGACTCCATGGGACAGAGTTTCCAAGGAGTGCCTGGTGGAGTGTTCAGAAAAAAACAAAACACTGCCATTGAGTTGATTCCAACTCATAGCAACCCTACAGGACAGTATAGAACTGTCCCACAGAGTTTCCAAAGGACTTCCTGGTGCATTCAAACTGCCAATCTTTTGGTTAGCAGACATAGCACTTAACCACGACTTCACCAGGGTTTCCAATACAATGTTTGAGAAGTTAATAACCCAGGTTCACAGAAGTTAAGTAACTTGCTTCAGGTGACACTGCTTGCAGTGGCAGATACAGGATTAAATGCTAAATCTGGACTACTTTCAAGATAGGGCCCAGATGAGAGTCACCACCCAGGGGTAAACAGCTGCTCAAAAAGGAGAGAGAAAAATGTGTAAGTAAATAGACTACCGGAAACATTTTCCCTTTGTGACAAGACGGCATTTTCTCTAAAAAGATTTTTAAAACCCTAAAACTTTGATTACGGGCTTCTCTGGAAGAAATAGAGTGGAGACACCATAAGCTTTCATTTTTCTCTCTTTCACTTCTTATTAAGGGCAGTTTTGTGGCAGCAATAAAATAAAATAACTCAGTATCGATGTTCGCTAAGCTCCCCATCAAACATAGAGGAGAAAAGGAAGAAAGATGTTGCTATAAAAATATCTGTAAACTGATCCATCCACGTAAGACAACTTTAAAAGCCAGGGCAAATGGATTCTCACTTGCCCTTTCTTTCCCATTTCTTCCTAACAAGTGTAATCTTTCCTAACTTAGGGCTCAACAATTCCAAGTGGTGACTTGATTTGCAGTGATGGGCTTACAAAGTGGCAGGGCAGTTCTGATAAGTGTCTAAACTATCGTGGTCTTCCACAGATCCCCAGGCAAGTCATTCTGCCTCCCTGAACCTCAGTGTCAACTACTGCATGAATAATATGAAGGGACCATGTGGTCCCTCTTACCCTAGCCCGTGTGTACACTACAATGCCCCTATAACAGTACCTCTGTATTGTTTTACTATTGAAATTACTACATATAAGCATAAACCCAAACACCCTCCTGTCGAGTCAATTCCAACTCATACTGACCCTATAGATGGAGTAGAGACTGCCCCACAGAGTCTTCAAGGAGTATCTAGTGGGTTTAAACTGCTGACCTTTCAGTTAGCAGCCACAGCACCTAACCACTATGCCACAAGTGTTTCCTATGTAAGCACAGAATACATTAAAAAAGTTGCCATTGAGTCATATCCAACTCATGACAACCCATGTGTATCAGAGTAGAACTGTGCTCCCCAGAGTCTTCAGAGGCTGATTTCTTGGAAATAGATGACCAGGCTTTTCTTCCAAGGCACTTCCAGATGAACTCAACCCTCCAACCTTTTGGCAAACACTAGCCAGGAGACAACCAAAAACCAAACCCACTTCTGTGGAGTCAATTTCGACTCATAGTGACCCTAAAGGTCAGAGTAGAACTGCCCCACAGAATTACCGAGGAGTGTCTGCCAGCCTCGAATTGCCAACCTTTTGTTGACAGATGTGGCACTTAACCACTATGCCACCAAGATTTCCAAGAATAGTATAGTAGCTAAAAATACAGAAGAGTGAATCAAAACCATGGTGACAGACTACCTGGGCTTCAATCCCCAGTTGCCTCCCCCCCTCCCCCCAATTTACCAGCTACATGACCAGGAACAGATTTTTTAATCTCTCTTTCTAAACCTTAGTACTTTATTGTAAACTGGAGCATAGTAACAATATCTACCTCCCACGGTCCTCTGAGAATTACATGATCAGTATGTGCAGAGCGTGTGCTGTTCCCATTATTGCTGTTTTGTAGCAATGGTTCCAAACCTCTGTGCATCAGGCTCATGTAAGGAACTCAGAAGTCTGCTTGCAAAGTCTTTATCCCAGATAGACTGGACAGTGCCTAGGAAGCTGCAAAGTCAATGGAGGGTCCTGCTATACAGCCAGAGGCAGAAGCCCCCGTTTCATTTCAAAGGGCAGGCAAGGCATACTTGTCCATTCTAGCTGAACAGGAAGCACCCGAACTTTAAAGTCAGCCATTCTTGCAGTCAGATACTGACTTTGCACGTTTTAGCCATGCGGCCTTAGGCCAGTCACTTTTCTTCTCCAAGTCTCAGTTGTCTTGTCTGTAAAGTGGGGATAATGCTATCTTTTTTGAAGTGATGTGAGGTCAAAGAGGTTAATGATGATAAATGTAAGAATCTAGCAGACAATCAGTAAAAACGGTGCTTGAAAGAGATGCAGCTATTTTTACACAGGTTCTCAAATCAGAAGGAAAGATAATAGAAATGAAACAACCCAAAACCAAACCGTCAAGTGTATTATGTTTCACAGAAGCCTTGTAAGACAGAGTAGAGCTATACCTGTTTTAGACATCTGGTACTGGAAACCCTGGTGGTGTAGTGGGTTAAGTCCCACCACTGCTAACCACAAGGTCGGCAGTTCAAATCCACCAGGCGCTCCTTGAATACTCTGGGGGTCAGTTCTACCCTGGCCCCTAGGGTCACCATGAGTCGGATCCGACTCGACGGCACTTGGCTGGCTTGGCCATAACAGAAATACCATGAGTAGATGGCCTAAGCAAAGAAAAGTTTATTCTCATAGAGTCCAGTAGGTTACAAGTCCGAATTTAGGGTGCCCGCTCCAGGGGAAGGGCTTTCTTTCTGTCAGCTCTGGAGGAAAGTCCTCTGTGTTGAATCAATCCTTGGTTGGGGAGCATCTTGGCACATGAACCTCAGGTGTGAAGGACACATTCTACTCCTCGTGCTCCTTTCTTGATGGAGTGAGGTTCTCAATTCTCTGCTAGCTTCTGTCTCTTTTTCTTTCCCGTAGGATGAAAGGATAAAGGGTAGTTGAAGCCATACTCCAGGGAAACTCCCTTTACAGTGAGCAGGGAGGTGACCTTAGGAAGGGGCTTACAGTTCCAACCTAACCCTCTCTAACATAATCTACTCTGTTAACCACGGGTACAGATTAGAATTTACAGCCTAAGAAAATCACAAAATGGAGCACAATCACAGAATACAGGGAATCCTGGCCCGGCCAAATTGCTACACAAATTTTTTGGGGGACACAATTCAATCCATGACAACACCCTAGGTTTTCCAAGGCTGTATGTAACCTTTATAGGAGCACTACGCCACATCTTTCTCCCAAGTCAGAACGGCTGGTGGCTCGGACCACTGACTTTTGGGTTAGCAGTCAAGGATTTTATCCACTGTACTATCACTACTCGCTATCACAGAAGGAGGGGAAAAACACAGGACAAAAAATATTACTATCAGTTTCATTCTGACTCATGGCAATTGCGTGTGTGCCAACAGAAGTGTGTTCCACCAGGCTTTCAGTGGCTGAGTTTCCAAAAGCTTGATTGCTAGGCTTTTCTTCCCAGATGCCTCTGGGTAGACTCGAACCTCCAACTTAGCAACAGGGTGCTTTAACCGCCTGCACCACCACCCAGGGAATCCAGGAGTGCTGGGCTATTTAGAGTCTTTGGAACAAGCAATTAATCCTCTAAGCACTATGGACTATGATTGATCACTGTTTAAACAAAAAAAATATGTCCATGCTGTTTTTCTCCCTTTACAACAAAAATAGCATATTATGTACTCCTTGCTATATATTGCTTTTATTACTTAATTATATATCGGGAATTTTTTTGAGTCAGTAGTAAACAACATCCTCTTTTTCTTCTTTGCTTTCTTTTTTTCTTTCTTTCTTTTTTACAAAAACAGCATTTTACTGTATTGGTATAATTTAAGCAATAGGAGCCCTAGTGGCACAATGGTTAAATCACTGAGCTGCTTATCAAAATGTGTGTGGTTCAAACCCACCAGCCATTCCCTAGGAATAAGATGTGGCAGTCTGCTTTCATAAAGATGACAGCCTTGGAAACCCTATGGACAGTTCTATACTGTCCTATAGGGCCACTATGAATTAGAATTGACTCAACAGCAATGGGTTAAAAGGCAAATTTAACTAGTCCTCTACTGAGCAATATGTAGGTTGTTCTCTTGCATTTACTCTTAAGAACATGCCAGAATGGATAATTTGTAAACAAGTGATTTTATATAAATTCATCTGCAGCATAAATCCCTAGAAGTGGAACTGCTAGATCAGGTTTGTACATTTGTCATTTTGCTAGAAATTGCCTAATTGCCCTCCATAGACTCTGTACAATATATGCCCTCATCAGCATTGCACAAGAGTACCTATTTCTCACTTCCTCATCAGTGCAGTCTGTTTTCAAACTTTCTGATCTCTGCCAATCTGATAATCAAAAAGTGGTGTTTTAATGTGTTTAATTTGCATTTGTCTTTTTATGAGTGTCGTTGAGTATATTTTCATATGTTTTAGAACCATTGGAATACCCTTTCCTGGAAAATGGTTATTCATATATTTTGCCAGTTTCTCTTTCGGTGTGTTGGACTTTGTCGTTTTGATTTATATGACCTCTTTACATATGCGAGATACTAGGATTTTGGTCTATGTTGTGCATTGCAATTTTTTTTTTTTCCCTCTAGTTTTTCTTCTATTCTTTGACTTTGCTTCAGGAGGTTTTGCTTTTTATTTGTTAGTTTGCTATGTAGATTTTTTTAAAAATGTACTTGAATTTATCTAATTTTTTCTTTATGGCTCTTGGGTTTTTTGTATAATGGTTTTAAAAAGGCTTCTCCCCTCTGATGTTGTCTTAGTTATTTAGTACTATTATAAGAGAAATAACAGAAGTGGATGGCTCTAACCAAGAAAAGTTTATTCTCTCACAGTCCAGTCAGTTCGAAGTCTGAATTCACGATGCTGGCTCCAGGGAAACACACTTGCTCTCTGTTGGGTCTGAAGGAAAGTCCCTGAACTGCATCCGTCTTTCTTTGGTCTGGGAGGATCTCAGTGCAAGAACTCCACATCTGAAAGATGAGATCTGTTTCTGGCACTGTTTTCGCGATGGTAGGGGATCTCTTAACTCTCTGTTTGCTTCCCTTTCCTTTTATCTCTCATAGGATAGAAAGACAAAGGTGGTACAAGCCACACCTCAGGGAAACTCCCTTTGTGTTGAATCAGGGAGGTGACCTTAGTGAGGGTGCCACATACAGTCCCACCCTAATCCTCTTTAGCACAAGCACAATTAAGATTTACAACACAGTAAAGTAACAAAACTGAGGACAATCACACAATACCGGGAATCATGGCTCAGCCAATTTGATACATTTCTGGGGGGACACAATTCAACCCATGACACATGTTATAACTCTCCCATACTTTCTTTTGATAAATTTCTTGCTTTGTATTTTCCATTGAAATCTTTGATCCACTTGAGATACACCATGGAATAAGGTAGGGATCCAGCATTTTTTGAAGGATGAATTGTATTTACAAGAAAGCACATGTAGGGTTAAAAAAAAAAAAAAAAAAAAACTTGAAGATTTGGGGTAAAGAGAAAATGAATAATTATTCTTGCTAACTCCAGCTGAATTTCTTTCCATTTTCCGGGTGTGAAAGCACGCTCAGTGTTCCTCTCCATCTTGTTAACAGCTGTCATTCATTTACTGACAATATTACTCTTAACAGTGAACTGAATTAAAAGTTGCAGATGGTAGCACTGAGTGAAAAGGTCTGAAGATGACATAGGTGACAAGGTTTTACTTTCCCCCCTCTTCCAAAGATCGTCTTTCATGGGCATCCTAGCTTCTTGATTTCCAATGTTTTAAAAACCTCAGTGAAATAACAAGATAATCATAAAAGCTAATTAGTAAAGATTTTGTGTCTTGTTAATGACGTAAAATTGATTACGGCTTGAGGATAGAATGAGACTAACCATTCATCCGTGATGAGCATTGCATTTTATCTTCTTATAATATGAAGGTAATGGCATTTTTATGACTGTTTTTCTATTATGTAGACATCTGAACCAGCTCACCAATCTGTTTTTCTCTAGCACCATCTTTGGTTACTATCAATCCTGAACCCTTTAAAGATGGAGAGATAATTCTGGATGCCTAGCTAAAGCAACAGTGAGAAAAATTAATTACATGTGAACAACAATTAAACCATCATTTATCTACTCTTATCTTGGCTTAATTTTTTAAACTACACTTTCTCCCATGCAGCCATTGGCTGTACTTACGTTATACACACATCTGATGAAAACCAACCTTAAAGTAGTCACTTAAATAACCAAAAATAAACAAAAACAGTTGTTGTTGAATCACTTTTGACTCAGGGTGACCTGTATGTGTCAGAGTAGAACTGTGCTCCACAGAGTTTTCATGACTGTGACCTTTCAGAAGTAGACTGGCAGGCCTTTTTTTCCAAGGCACACTGGGTGGATTTAGACTGCCAGATTTTTGGTTAGTAGCCAGGTATGTAACTGTTCGAACCAACGACTATAATCCTTCAATAACAATAATCCCCCCTTTTTTATAGAAAATCTCATACTCATTATTTATAAATAAATATATACATAGATAGATGTCAAAATATTTATTTATGCAGAGAAGGGAACAGTGCACAGAGGCTCTGAGACTTCTCAGTAAAATCCACTTCTCAGGAGTTTATTCCCTGCAACTTTCTCCCAAACTTTCCACTGATTATAAGCCGTCATTCCTGTCTTCTTCCCTCACTGTTTTCTTTCTCTTTTAACAATTTTTCCCCCCTACACTTCAGCTTCTAATCTGAAGCTGTATGAAACTGCAGATCCCTTCTTTGGGATATGGTCCCTTGCCTCATTTTTCAAAGAGATAGGAGTTTGGCTGTTTTTAGAGTTGGTCTGGATCACACAGCTGTGATGAGAAAAGTGCATAATAGGTACACAACTTCAACTGCTAAGAAGTAAGACTTTGTTATGAGATGTACTTTATTCAACATGTACAACCAAGACAGTAATTCTGGCATAGTAATTCCCTGTTGCTATTTCCTGATATTTGAAAATGTCCAAAGACATTCTCCTTGGATGCCTGTGAAAAAAGCTCTGGGGCTTTTACTCTCATGACTGATGGTAGCCAATCACAACCCAGAAACCGGGCTCTTGTGTGGCACTGTCTTACCTCCATTGCCACTCTAATCTTCTGTCTTCCTGGGATTGTGGCCCAAGGGTGCTATTTATAGCTCAACCCTACGGCCTGTCAGACAACCCCAGAAGCTCTAACTTCAGAAGACTGTGGGGAAATCTGTCACTGAAGGAAGCACTTGGCATTTGGGAGGTCAGGTCTAGGTGGCTCTTCATACAGATTGCATTTTCTCTCCCGTGCTGGTCTATGTGCTTGGCACAGCCCAATTACACGTGGGCTGCTAGATCAAAAAGACGAACGACATGAAGGCTGGGTAGGGGATAGAACATAGATGGTATCTTTGTTTCTGTTCTCTCTTGAGGTAAACAGAATTTTATTTAAGTGGAAAAGCATGAACCTTCTTTTCTCCTCTTTGTCCAAGTGTAAAATGACTGGACTTAGTAGAAAGATACTAGCTGAAGGAGAAAGACTAACCAGAAAACAGTGACTTGAGGAGGGTTGAAGTTTCACCTTCAAAAGACTGTCCTTGTAGAAGTGCAATAACTTGGAGCTGTATTCATCCATCCAGTCACCCTTCCCCTTTGTCACTGGTATTTGCTGAGCAGAAACTTAAGAAAATTAAGACCTGAAAGCTTGACACTGTAAAGAAAAGGAAGATGATTCTTAAGATGAGTTTAGGGAAGTCTGGTTCTGTTGGCTTTGGTAACCAATTTTTGTGTACACTAAATGTCTAGGTACATAGAGGGTCCTGAGACAGAGATGACCATAAATGAGACATGTACTTTTCCTGCAAACCAACCAACCCATTGCTGTAGAGTCAATTCTGACTCTAGCAACCCTATAGGACAGAGTAGAAGTGCCCTAAGAAGTGGTTTCTAAGGACTAGCTGGTGGATTCGAGTAGTTCACCTTTTGGTTAGCAGCCACAGTTCACAACCAAAACCACTGACACCAAGGCTCCAAAACCAAACCCGTTGATATAGAGTTGATTCTACCTCATAGCAACCTTATAGCACAAAGCATAACTGCCCCATAAGGTTTCCAAGAAGTGGCTGATGGATTTGAACAGCTGATCTTTTGGTTAGCTGCCAACCTCTTCACTATTACACTGCCAGGGCTCCATGAAGTTACCACAATATGACTGAGAAAGAGACAGAGAAACTGCCACTATGTATACACTGTCACAAAGCTAAAATCTAATTATTTCCATATTTGACTCACAAAGTATATTTCTGGAACTTTTGCTTTTGTTCAGAACAGGCCTTTATTTTAGGACATCATGCATGACACATTTTGTAAAAGACATGTAACAGTAGACATTTCAATATGTGGTAATAGCTGATGTTGCAATGTCTTATATATTTGAACTGATCTTCTATAATTTGTACTTGTGCCCTGAAGCAATTTAATCATGAAAGTTGAAATTTTATACACAAAAGTAATAAATAAGGAAACGGCATCTAATTTTCCAAGGTGAGTGGCAAGCGGGGGAAATCACAGAAATAGTCACCCTTCTTATCTCCTTCCAGAACTCTCTACACTTTTCCCATAATTCCCTTAGTAGGGTTGCCCCTCAGTAACACACTATCATTAAAGAACTCAAAGCTCCCACACATAGAAGAAAATAAACAGAATATGAAGTTTACTATGTCCATTTCCTCCTGCTACTGCTACTATTTTATGAGAACATCATACAGTTATTTTGCCCTTTGCCCCAGTTCCCAATCTGAAATCCTTCTTAGTCTCTTGCCCATTTTCTGAGATGTGACGTTTGCTGGGGCTGTGGGCAAAAGCAGATGATCCTAACAGGCTACAGTTTTTGTTAGCCAGCTTGCCCTTCACTCACCAGCAACATCATTTCTCTGACATACACAGACTACATTCCCTCACAGTAATTTTCTCTGGGTTGCCAGCAACACAAAGATACAGAAAACAATCAAAACTACTGTTCAGGCCATGGACCTTTCCCATCTTTTTGCCTTGGTTTAAGAAAACAAAATGAAGTCAGAAGCATGTGGACCCTGAAACCAATTAAGACACACAAATGTGTCCAGAGGCCCACCCCCTTTTCCACCTCACCCAGTCTTGTAGCCAGAAAATAAACTCAGGAATTAGGGGAGGCAGGCAGGATGATGGATGACTCCCTTCATTGTCAAGGTAATCAGAGAAAACTTTGTCAAGCAACCCAGGGTCAGAAAGGGGACAAATGCTCTTTTAGCATAAAAAAGTAAAAATTCTGTCAACCTGAAGAATGTGAATCTCTTAAACAGATGAGATAAAGATTTTCAGCCAGAAACAGATCCTAGTGGTGTGAACTGAGTCTGAATTTCTAGGAAGTATTAAAAATTAGGCAAGCCTGACTATGTTGTGGCTAAGTGCTACAGCTGCAAACTAAAAGGTCAGCAGTTCATGTCTGCCAGATGCTCCTTGGAAACTCTATGGGCAGTTCTACTCTGTCCTATACCCAATGCTGTTGAGTTGACTCCAACTCGTAGGACACAGCCAAACTGCCCCAAAGAGTTTCCAAGGGTCACCTGCAAGATACGAACTGCTGACCTTTTGGTTAGCAGCTGCAGCTCTTAACCACTATACCACCAGGGTTTCCACTCTGTCCTATAGGGAAACAAATTGACTCCAGTGCTGAGGGGGAAGCCCTCACCTTCCCTCACACCATGCTGTCCTCCACGATGGGACTCAGTGCCACCTTCTGGCCAAGCGGGCTTGGGAGAGACTGCTTAGACACAGCCCACTCGGGAAGCTGGGAAATCAGCATGACACGGGTAGGGTATAGAGACCAAGATCTTGCTCCAGAAGATGTAGACGCTTTGGAGTGAGACAGAGATTAAAGGAGAGAGAATGTGGGAATGGAACAATGCTGGAAAAGGAGAGGAAGGATTCTTAGAGAAGCAGGGAGCACTCAGGTAGGGCACTCTCATGCTATGGGTGAGTACTTTTCACCCAAATTTCCTCTTCTTTCTCCATATTCCATTGCCTTCCCCACTATAATGAACTGCTTTGAGTAAAGAACTGCTTTATCTACTGTGTATTCTTTGTGGGGGGACTTGGGTCAAGGCAGTATCTGGAACAGTTAAAGGAGTGGTTCCTCCTTCACTTTGGTGAGTAGCTGATACTTTGTCTTTTAGGTAAGCAGAAAGACAATAGAATAGCTGGGTGGTGCAAATGGTTAAATGAATAGCTGCTAACTGAATGGTTGGCTGTACAAGTCCACCCAGAGGTGCCCGTCAAGAAAGGCCTGGAAATCTACTTTCAAAAAGTCAGTCATTGAAGACTCTCTGGAGCACAGTTCTACTCTAACACACACGGGGCCACCATGAGTGGGGATTGATTCTATGGCAACTGCTTTTTTTGTTTGTTTTTTATAGAGACAATCAAGAATATCTGCAGGAAGCCCAAAGCCAAGCCAATCCCTAGGGCAGAGCAGGTTGACCAGGTCTGAACACACTAAAAAGGAACATGGAAGTCTGGAAGGGTCTATGATTTAGAAAGTTAAAAGCATGATGGCCTTTAGGCCAGGTGATTTGCTTGTCTTAGAGCGGCACCTGGGCAGGTGGAGGGTGAAGAGGAAGTTCACACTGAGGTTCAGAATACGGGGCAGAAGGGAGACCACAGAACCTGCACAGAGAAAGGGACCTATTCCACTGATGGTGGGTCAGATTTAAGTTTCACTTCTTGAACATTCTCCAGCATCTCTAAAATACTTGGAAGACAACTAATTCAGTTGGGTAAACAAACAGCTGAAGCTCACAGATTTCCAAGAAGCTTGATAAAGCTGAAAAAGCTCAAGTCTCATGACTAACACAGAAGGAGCCACTACAGGACAAGGTGAGGTTTGGGCAACAGGTACAACGTATATGGAAAACCCACATTTTTCTTCAAAGGCAAGAAGCTCCAAGCCCAGCTTATGGACACTGTTCTGAGCCTATTCTACTTCCTGGCACTACTCGGAATAAGTTGTAAACTCCCACCCAGAAACTCACTTCTTGCTAGTAGAGAAGATGCAGGCAACATGGGTTCATCTGCAAAGCAAGGTCTGTATTGCAGACCTCTGCAAAATTGTGGACATGCAAGATCAGGGGTAAAGAAAGTTCAAGCCAGGCTATGCTACATAAGCAGTTCTCAAGTCCTGCTATGATTGTTAACTTGCCCTGTATCTGATGTGGCTAGGTTTCTGGGTAAAACACAGAGGCTTACCCCTACTTAAAGTTCTTGAGGGTGCAAATGGTCAATGTGCTAGACTGCTAAATGAAAAGTCAGAGATTTAAGCCTACCCAGGGGAACCTGGGAAGAAAAACATGGCAATCTACTTCTGAAAAATCAGCCATGGAAAGCTCCATGCAGTAGAGTTCTATTCTGACACACATGGAGTCACCATGAGTCAGAACTGACTTGAAAGCAACTGCTTTTTTTTGTTTGGTTGATTTCATCCCTACTTAAAATTGAGAGAATAGGGTGCTACAGTGGTAGTGGTCAGGCTCTTGGATCTACACTAACTCTAGACCCTTTTGAGTGTTAGCCTAAGATGACCAGGATCAGCTCAGTCACCAATATATTGATAACTTCCCATTGTATAATCTGTGTGCCTTCATCTACATCCAGATCAAGATCAGGAAACAAGGAGGAGCTGCTTTTAAATCAGCCCATCTGGTGAGACCTCACAGCACCCAGTGCAGACTACATTAGATGAGTTAGGGGGTCCATGGTCTTCAAAGTTATGGTATGGAGTGGGTGTTATCAGATGCCCATGGCAAAGAAGGATAAAAAGAAGAGAACAACAATATCCTCTACAGCTGGAATTTTTCCATTTTGAGGAGATGCTCAGACATGTATCTCATGTCCCATGCCACCTTTCAATGGATAGTGGAGAGAACAGTTGGGAAAATGAATTCAACATTTAGAAGGACTTTGGGGAACATGTGTAATGGTTCCTTAAGACACAGGATTGTTCCAAAGGAGTATGGGGCCGTGTTTGAAACTATCTTTTGTCAATTTTGTGGTACCTCAATGAATCATGTAGGGCATAACGAAGTAAAATCATAGATCCAGACACTACTTCTGTAAAGACAGGTCCATCCACCAGCCATGGGAAATTTGCTGAGGTCTATAGGCTCCTGGGAACTCTGGTGGTTTAGTCGTTAAGTGCTCAGTGGTTAACTAAAAGGTTGGCAGTTTGAACCCACCAAGATGTGGCAGTGTGCTTCAGTAAGGAGTACAGACTTGGAAACCCTCTGGGGCAGTTCTTCTCTGTCCTATAGGGTTGCTATGAGTTGGAATTCACTCCCCAGCAGAAGGTTTGGAAGGACTCAGTAGAGTATCATCAAGTGTGACTATGCTAACCCTCTCAGTGATTTACCCAGGCAGCCCCAAGAATAAATTATGAATGGGCAGGTCTGCTACTTCCCTAAACCACTGGCAGCACTTGGAATTGAGACATACTTGGGGAGCTAGTGGAGCAGATAATTAAAGTGCCAGAACTGAGTGACTCCTTTCATATCACACATAGAAACACTTTTTGAGAACTCAGATGCACATCATGGATTGAACTGTGTCTCCTCAAAAATATGTATAGAAATTTGGCTGGGTTTCGACTGGCCCCCATTTTGTGATTTTCCTATGTTGTATGTTAAAGAGGATTAGGGTGGGACTATAAGTCCCTCCCTAAGGTCACCTCCCTGCTGCATTGTAAAGGTAGTTTCCCTGGAGCACGGCTTGCACCACCGTTTATCTTACAACATATAAAAGGAAAGAAGCAGCAGAGAGTTGGATACTTCATACTACCAAGAAAGAAGCACTGAGAGAAGAGTGTGTCCTTCAGACCATAGGTTCCTGTGTCAAGATGCTCCCTGACCAAAGACTGATGCAACACAAGACATTCCACTAGAGCCAACAAAGATGGAAGGCATTTTCCTGGAGCAGACATCCTGAATTTAGACATATAGCCTACTGGACTGTGTAAGAATAAACATTTCTTTTTTTAAAGGCATCCACTAGTGGTATTTCTGTTAGAGCAGTACTAGCTGACTAAAATAAGGCAGTTGAGTCTGTAGAGGAACCCAGGAAAAACAATAGCATAGCAATGGGTAGAGTGTACCTGCAAAAACCAAAGCCTTACTAGGCTTCACTATATAGTGCTCATGGAGAAGGATAAGAAATGTGTGAGTGGAGGCCTTTTTAAGCTTGAACTGATAATAACCTCCTTCCATCTTTACTGCTGTTGTGTGCTGCTGAGTGAAATCCAACTCAGAGCGAACCAACAGGACAAAGTTGAATAGACCATAGGGTTTTCAAGGCTGTGATTTTTATGGGAAACAACTGCCAGGTCTTTTCCCATGGAGTTGGCTGGAGGGTTCAAATAACTGATTTTTCAGTTAGCAGCTGAGCACTTAACCATTGTACCACGATTACTCCTTTCCACAAATACTAATCAAGGTGAAACTGGATGCTGTCAGAGGTTATGTTAGCAAATCAAAATACAAGCCTCTAGTATGGGCCTGGGCTTATCAAAGGAAATGTTGACACAGTTTCAGGGGCTGAACTTGACATCATCATCCCCAGTGAGAGCAAGCCATGTGTAACTGACTCTCTACTCATGAAAGCAGGGGTCATATCCCAAAGACTGGGAACCCTGCTGGGGATTCTGTCTACAGAACACCTCTAATTCACAACAGGACTGAGGAGACAAGCAAAGCTCCATGAGAAGATTGAGAGCTCTGAGATGTAGCAGAGAGGGTTCAACCAACAGAGAAGTTGCTGGTTTCTTCTATAGGCCTGAGAATACTATAGGCTGAAATACTCACTAGTTAATGGTAAATGCACCAAGATATTGCAGGGTCCTGAATCCAAGGCATGTAATTTTGTCAGCTTATGAATTCTGTTGTTTTAATGCTGAGGTAAATGGAAACCAGACACACACATAAGAAGAATAGAGAAAAGTAACATTTATTTATTCAATGAGTAGTTACTAAGCACTTACTACACACCAGGTCCAGCTCTAGGCTGAAGACATAATAGTGAACAAAAAAGCTAATAGTCTAATGGGAAGACACAGACTCACAAATAAAAAAATGAGTAAACATATAGTATTTCTGGTGGTAGTTGGAATAAAAATGCAAATTCTTATAGAGAACTTCTGTATGTCAAGCAGTGTTCTGAACATTTTACACAGATGAACCTATTCCTCCCTTACTAAAAAAACAAATGCAAAATACCAAAACAGTTGCCATCAAGTTGATTACAACACATGGCAGTCTATATGTTTCAGAACAGAACGGCACTCCACATGGTTCTCAATGACTAATTTTATCCCTAGTTGCTTTTAAAATTCTCTCCTTATCTTTAGTTTTGGCAAGATTGATTAAGTCTTGGTGTCTTTCTTTTGAGATCTACCTTGTGTGGAGTTCAATAAGCATCTTAGATGAGCATCTTTGATGAGTATCTTCTCATCTTTAATGATATCATGGAAGTTTTCAATAAAAAAATCTTCAACAATTCTCTTTGTATTTTGTGTTACCTCCCCCCCCCCCCATTCTGGTACTCTGATCATTCATATATTATTCTTCTTGATAAAGTCTCATATAATTCTCAGTGTTTCTTCACTTTTTAAAATTTATCTGATTTTCTCTAATACATCAGTGTCAATTGTATTATCTTCAGTTTCATTAATTCTGCCTTCTATTGTCTCAGTTTGCTCCTTTGACTTTCTGTTGAGTTATCTAATTATTAATTATTAATAATTAATCTATGAATTTCTGATTGCTGTCTTTCTATGCTTTCTTGCAGATTGTTCAATTTGTCATTATGCTGAGATGCATTTTACCTAATTTCCTTCCTGATCTTTCAAAGAGTTTTAAATATTACTTTTTCATACTCTACCTCTGATAATTCCAGGAAGTTCTCTTCATCCGGAAAATTTCCTGATTTTTTGTTTTGGGAGCCTTCTGAAGCCATCATGGTCTGCCTCTTTATGTGCTTTGATATTGACTGTTGTCTCTAAGTCATCAGTAAGCTCTTGTATTTATTTAGGTTTGCTTACTGTATTATAGCTTCTTGTTTTATTTTGAAATGCCACATGTGGTTAGAGCTGTTACTAGGCATGTGAACCCAGACATGCATTTAATTTTTTTGTAGTATTCAGCTCAGGTGCCCAGGTAGCTGATCACCAAGGGTGTGGAGAAGGCTCTTCCCTACAGTCCTAGATGGGCAGGGGTGATTTATGTAGGCACAGATATCTGGCTGCATGCACTGAAAAAGGCAGAGGGCTGACAGCCAATCTGTGAGTGTCTGTGAAGAAAGTATGTTCCCTTATGCTTGAACCTAGTCGAATGATTTGTTTCTGCTCTGTGTTCCTGGCTTACAGGAGCTAGCAGATTATTATTACCTGGCCCCCACTGTTTTTTAAATTGTCCCCTCTTCAAATCTAGGAGAATGCTCAGGGCATGCATAAGGAGTCCCACTGTTGTCTGAGGTAACATGTCAGCCTCTGTAGCCAGGCACAGTGCACATAAAGGAGGAGGAAGTGCTGGCAAAAGGGAGAGAGGTTCATCCCAAAGGAAAGTATTAGATCCACTTGAGGCAGATTAGTTGCAAGCTACTTACCTTTAATAATGGAATGCTGTTTTCCACTGATTCTAGAGGCACAATGGGCTCTCCACTGCTTAGTCTCTTCTGCTGAGGAAGACACTTTCTGAAAGCCACTGCTTCACTCACCATACTCACTGCTGCTGCTCTGGCCCTGGGGTACCAATTACTGTTGGGTTGGGTTTGATGGCACTTGGCTGGCTGGCTGGGTCTGGCCAGTCCTAGGTACTTCACTCCCTTCTCTCCCTTCTCTGTCACTCAGTTTTATTTCTCAGTCTTTCCTTTGAAGTTCAGGGCTCCTAGAATGTCATGTGTAATAGATTTTTTTTGGAGGAGAGAGGTTTCTGTTGTTAGTGGGGTTACAGGAAGTGTCCAACTACTCTACCATCTTAGCTCTACTCTCTTCAATCACTAACTTTATGAAAGTAGATTGCCAGTCCTTTATTCCAAGGTATCTTTGGGTAGATTCCAATGGTCAGTATTTCAGTTAGTAGTTGAGTACTCAACCATTTCCATCTTCCAGGATCTGCTGGCCTTTGCTACAAGTACGATTATATCACTATTTTTTCGATGAAAAAACAGAGTCCCCAAGCAGTTCAAGGATCTAACTTGAGGTCATACATCTGGGAAACAGAAAAGCCAAGCTTCCCACCAGCCTGCAGTATGACTGCACAGTCCTCACTCTCAGTCATTACTGCTGAACAGGAGGGCGAGAGTTAGGGTAGGAGTGTGATTTAAAAAGGGAAGTCATGAAAGCTTCAATGGGAAGGTGACATCAGAGAAAAGATCTGGAAAGAGGTGAGGAAGGGAGACATGAGTTTATCCAGGGTAAGATCATTCAGTTGCAAAAGCCCTCAAGTCAGAAGGGACAGAAGAGACCAGAGTAGTTGGTGACTGCAGCAGTGCAACCAAGGGGTCAATTAGCAGGTGATAAGGTCAGAGGGGTGCCACCAGATTGCAGAGGGCTCTTAAGTGCTTATAAGGTCTGTGGGTTTTTCTGTGTTTGAGAAGCCACTGTTGTGTTTGAGGAGTTGCATGTATGACTTTTATATTAAAAATATTATTCTTAGTGGTTGCCAGCAATTCAGGTTGAGTGGGGAGGGATGACTAGGGGGAACACAGGATTATTTCTAGGGTAGTGAAATTATGCTATATGATACTGCAATGGTGGATATGTGGCATTATGCATTGATCAAAACCCATGGGACTATACAGTACAAATTGTGAGCCCTAATGTAAGCCATGGGCTTTAGTTATTGATCATGCATCAATATTAGCTCATCAGTGGTAACAAACGTACCACAGGAATGCACGATGTGACTAAGAGAAGAAACAGTGTGCACTGCGGGAACTCTGTATTTTCTGCATATTTTTTGTATAAGCCTAAAACTGCTCTGAAATATAGTCTATTGAAAATTACACTTGTGGTTACACTGAGAATAAACTATGGAGTTTAGGGTAGAAGCAAAGGAACCAGTTAGGGGATTACTAGAATGCCAACAATTCAACAACTGCTAATACTATCACTACGCAATGGGGAGCCACTGGGAGTACTCAGCATCCCCTGCAGAACTCATTCTGAAGTTGATGTGAACATAATCACGGGCTTGCGCAGTACCACTGCATTGGCTATTTGTGTAGCCCCGTGGACTCTCTGGAGAGCCTAACCACCAAAAAGGAAACAGGAAGTTCTGTTCCAGAACGCCTTTATATTCACTAGAAATTAATGACTAATATTCTTGAATGGTGTACAAGACATATACCTCATCTCACTGATTTTTCCCTCGGGGTTCTGAGTCACTCTCATTTTTTCAACTGTTACTTCCATGAGATAACTTTGAACTCTACAATTCTGGTCCACACCCCTCTAATTTCCAAAAGTGTTACTTAGAATTTCCTCTCTCACATTTTATCCGAACTCAACTTTGCAGCTTCTGCTCCCAACACTAGCTGTTTGCTCTTGACTGCCCTATTTCTTGGCCACCAGTTTACCCTGATTCAAATCTTCAGTTTTAACTTTGAATTCTCCTTTTGTTTTCCTTCTCAAAGAAGTAATTCTGATTCTTATTAATTATGTCTGCAAAACACACATTTTCTTCCCATTTCCACTAACATTTTAGTTCCAGCTCACTCTTTCTCTGGACAGCTACAATATCCTACTAACTTGACACCTTGCTTCCAGATCTGTTCATCTGTACACACTACTATGAGCCTAACATTGCCATGATCTTTAACTCTGAAGTCTTCAATTGTTTTCTTACTGTTTCATGAATAAGCCAAACACAAAGGTCCCAAGTTAGCACTCAAGACCCCCACAATATATTAAAATCTGTATCCAGCTTTCTTCTTTTTTTTTTAACCCTGTGTATCAGTCACCTCTGTGTTAGTTTGCCATTCTGTGGTGGCTTACGTATTGTTGTGATGCTAGAAATGATGTCACTGTATTCCAAATACCAGCATCATCATCAATGGGTGGACAAGTTTTAGCACAGCTTCCAGACTCAGGTAGGATAGAAAAAAAAAAGACTTGGCAATCTACTTCTGAAAATCATCCAACAATAACCATATGGTTCACAACAGAATGTTGTCTGATAATGTGCTGGAAGTGAGCCCCCAAGGTCAGAAGATATTCAGATACACAATGGCTGCCATGGTAGACTTGAACAGACCAATGGTCCCAATGACGGGTGCAGGACTGGGCAGTGTTTTGCTCCGTTGTACACTGAATTGCCATAGGTCAGAGCTGACTTCCTGGCAACTCAAGGCAGCAATCTGTACATCCAACACTCCAAGCCAGATTACATGTTATTTTTTTCCCCCGTATTCCTCATACTTGTGACTCATGCCTCTTACAAAGTTCCATCTAGTCTTTACCAAATTTCTCCAATACCCTCATCATGAAGACTTTCTTATTCTCCCACACTAGATATATTTTTCTCCCTCCTCTAAAAGGCCAGATTTGTGGTATGTATCTGTACATCTGTTCTCTTACACTATTTATGACCTTGAAACCAATGAAGTTAAAGGTGTTTCTGAATCTCTTAGTCTATCTAGTAGCGAGGACACAGTAGGTGCTCATTTATTCATTAATTTATTCCACAAACATAGAACGCCAGACATTGTTTTAGGCACTGATGATTCAAAGGTAATAAGATACTGTTTCCTTCTTCAGTATGCTTGTTCCATATGTAACACAACATGAAATCACTTACAAATTATGCAAGTGGTAATCTGACCATCCTCAGTTAACAATTATGTTTCATGCTACCTTCTACTCCTGCCCTCATAAATCAAGATAATTACTTGGCAATCTGGCTATGCCTTGTAAGGCAAAAGAGCTGTTCATGTCTTGTGTCAAATGGTGAACAGGGAGGGGAGGAAAAGGGTAAATTACCCTGCCTCCCATCTGTGCCCAATCAGCTCTAAATCTCTAGGAGAAATGTGTTCAGGATCACTAAAGAAATATTCTTCCAACTGTGGATCTAAAAGTAGAATTTTGTACAGTAGGAGAGGAGCTGGCTACAGCAACCGTGAAAGCCTTATCTGAAACTTCGTGTTCATCTTTTACATTTGAGAGAGAGCACGTGCACTTCTGATGGCTTTAAAAGGTTATGCATTTTCTCTGACTGAACCCACAGCAAGCAGAACGAGGCTCTGAAGGTCTGACTGCGACATGTGCTGCACATTTTCAAGAAGCCCTGTGCGATGGAAATCACCACTGCCTGCTTAAGTTTAAGTGTGACTCATATTTGTATTAACCTTTAATGTAACAACTTTCAGCATGTTGAGATTTTAAAATGTGTTCTCACAAGAACAGAGACTTCAAGATGGGCCAAACTGTAGTTTAAATGCCCTTGACAGTGAAAATGAACGAAACACATGTAGCATAGTCAACAGAGGGAACTGGCTAAGAGTTTTGTCTCTAGTACAAGACTGCTTGGGTTGGAACCCTGACTTCTCAACTTTATAGCTGAATGGCCTTGGAGAAGTCACTTAGGTCTCATCCCTAAGACCAAAAGCAAACTGAAGGAAAACAAAGAAACGGTAGCCATCAATTCAATTTCAATGCCTTGTGAGCCCATGAGCGCCAGAGCAGGCCCCATAGCATTTTCAATGGACTTTTGCTCCAAGTTACCTCTTGGTGGACATGACCGTCCAACTTTTTGGTTAGCAGCTGAGCCTGTTCATTGAGTTGGGGCAGAGTTGCCTTGCCGCTAAATGCAGATAATAACAGTTCTTACATTACTATTTTGTGCTCTAAATGATTTAATATTCATGAAATGCTTAGAATAGTGCCTGCATTACCTGGCACCATATAGATGTTTATGATTTAAGTACTCTTTCTAAAAGAGTTTTTAAAAACCAGGGCCGAAACACTTACTTGGCACGTGGGAAATGCTTACAGTCTTATCATTGTTCGGAGCCATCTGCTGATTTCCAACTGTCTACTGGAGCCCTGGTGGCACAGTGGCTGACAGCCAGGCTGCTAAGCAAAAGGTCAGCAGTTCAAATTCACCAGCTACTCCCTGGAAACCCCGAGGGGCAGTTCTACGCAGTGCTACAAGGTCACTGCAATTATGAGTCGTAATTGACTAATAGGTTATCTATTTATTTTTTTACTGAGCAGCTAACATTGTTTGTGGGAAAAGAAAGAAGGTAGGTTTTGTCCTCTACAGTAAATTTTATACTTAGCACACTTTGAAACTGAAGGAAAATATCCAGAAAGAAAAAAAAAAAATCTTTCCCCAATGATGCTTGAATAAACCTGAATGAATGAAAGCTCTATAGGTAATTGAACCCTCTGGATACAGTGACACAAATTCTACACCATTAATGAACATCACGTGCATTCCTGCGGGGAGAGAAATTCCCCAAATTGGCCCTCTTTATGCCTTGTTTCCTCCTTTATGTGCAATTCCATCTTTCTGGGGCCTGTATAAATCTCGCTCAGCCTGTATTATCTTCCCATTACGAGCGAGCGGCCATAATGACAGCCACCTGTTTTAATGACAGAGCCAGGATGTCATCATTTTCAGCAGAGTGTTGTTAATCTAAGTAACCTTTCCTTTCAGGAGTGCCATCCCCACCCTCACGCGTTTACAAGCCATTTCCAGAGCACCTGTTCACCCTCTCATTTTAAAAGGGAAATTCCTCCCAAAGGGGGCTCCCCGCTCATCTCTACTCCCCTGCCACATACTCCGTATAAATCTTGCACTTTAGGCTGCTATGGTTTTCTCAGTTAAACCAGCAGGGGGAAAAACAGGAAGACGGAAACATATTGTTTGAGAATGCACATTAACATACTGTAATAGGCCAGTCAGAAATTTGTCAACACAGTTAACTGCCACCTTCCCTCGGCTTCCATCCCAGAACAGCTGCTGACACTGCTGACAGGCTTTTCCCGTCACCTCGTCCAGGACATTAGGTATGCAGTACCAACAGCTCCATTGGGTTTAATGCTGGTGACTACAATGAACACCGATCGCCACACAGAGACACAGAGGGGCTCCCAGAGCTCTTCCCACCTCCAATTAGCCCTAGCAACATTCCCGGGCTCACTGACACGGTTTACTCAGCTAAGTGTGGGTTTGACAAATGCCAAAGCCACTCTGCCAAACCAGCCAAAGTCAAGCCCAAGCAGTTCATGACTTGTCTACAATCCTTGAAACGCAGTGTGCTATAAACTGGGAACCATATAGGCCTCGATTCAGGTTCTGGCTCTTCCTCTTACCACCTGAAAGACCTCAGGTAAGTCTTTGTCATTTCTCTGAGCAAAAAACAGTGGTAAAGCCAGCCTCCAGAAAAGGTTATGGTGAGGACAAATCACAGACATATGCCAGGTTTAGATAGATGGTATGCGTCCAGGACATGTTAATTGCTTTCCTCCCTTCCCTGAACACCTAAGTCCTCACCATCCTGGGCCCAACTAGGTCCTAGTTGAAGAGCAGCCTTCTCCTTGGGGCCTTCCCTGACTGGCCACCTCTCACTGTTTACCTCCCACCCACCCTACGGACTCCTTCCCCTATTACCCCACCTCTACTGTTGTCTACACTGCTGCACACAACTCCTCATCCCGCTGTGGCAAGGTGAGATAAGGGGAGAGAATGCTGTCAGCTGTCCCAATCTGTCATCCACCAACCATGTTATTCCTGACCTAGGGTTCAGCTTATTAGCACCATCCTCAGTTCCTGTACTCTCTCCCTCCTCTTCTGGTCGGTTCTTAGGTTAACCATCTGGAAGACTTCTAGATGACCTCTGCTGTGAATGGAACTGTGTCCTCCAAAAAGCTATGTTGAAATCCTAACCCTGGATACTGATGAATGTGACCTTGTTTTGAAACAGGGTCTTTGAAGATGCTATTAGTTAACAGGAGGTCATAATGGAGTAGCTGGTGGTATCCTTATAAAGAGAGGATGTGCTGAGAGGGACAGAGAGAAGAGATGGCCTTGAGGAGATACATTACATGCTAAGGAAATCTTAGGGCTATCAGAGGCAGACTAGACAAGGAGGGATCTTCCCCTGGAATCTTTGAAGAGAAGATGGCCTTGCTGACACCCTAAATTCAGACCACTAGCCTCCAGAACTGTGAGACAATCCATTTCTTAAATGCTACCTGTTTTGTACTACTTTGTTATGGCAACTCTCGGGAATTCACATGCCATCAGTCCCACAAACTGATCGGAAGTCACTGGCATCTTTTTCTCCTTCCGTCCTCTTTAAATCAAAGTGTTGGCTCTCCTCTCTCAGGCCAATTATCCGACTGTTCTCTGAATCCTCTGCCCTCTTTCCTTCTCTAGGACTTTGCCCTTTTTCCCCCTTTCTCTACTGACTCCTTCTATTCATTGAAATGTGTCTCTCTCAGCATTCCTGGATGGTGCAAACAGTTAATGCACTTGGCTGCTCACCGGAAGTTTGGAGGTTTGTGTCTAACCACAAGTGCCTTGGAAGAAAGACCTGGTGATCTACTTTCCGAAACATCAGTTATTGAAAACCCTATGCATCTACTCTGACACATACTGGTTCAGTGTGACTCAGCACTGACTCGGCAATAAGTGGTTTTAAGCAGTCTCTAAAATGACCCTTTCCCTCCTCGCTGGTATTCATGTTCTTGTATAACCCTTCCTTTTGAGTGTGGGCTAGGCCCAGTTAGTAATTTATAATGCATAAAACACAGAAAAAGCAATGGGATATTACTTATAAGATCAGATTATAAGAAGACTGTGACTTCCGTCTTGCAGGCTCTGTCTTATTCTCTTACTTGTTCTCTACAATGGATGCCAAATTTCTTATGGAGAGGCCCACCTTGTAGGGAAGTGACAGAGGCCCTTGTTAACAGACAAAAAGGAGCTAAGACCTTTAGTCCAAGAGAACCTAAATCCCTTCAACAATCACATGAGTGAGCTTGAAAGAGAATCCTTTCTTTGCTGATGGAAGGATTTCAAATTTCACATGAGAATGAGGCCCAGTCAAAACTTTGATTGCAGCTTTGTGGGAAACCTTGAATGGGGGGCATCCAGCTAAATCATGCCTACACTTCTGACCCAGAGAAATAGTGAGGAAACACGTGTTTACCATTTTAAGCTGCTAAATTTTGGGGAGTTTGTTAACACTGATACAGATAACTAACAGCATCTAAGTCAACATTTTGACACATCCAAGACATTTTTTTCCCTCTGAGTTCTAAAATCAAACTGAAGAAATGGAAGTATCCTATTGAAATTCAGACAGTATGATGACTGTGGCATCAGTGAAGGCCATTTCACTTTTGATTTCTGTGGTTAAACCTTAGGAAGAAAATAGCACTCACATCCTCCTCTTCCTATCATTCCCCACTGAACAAACGAAGGAGACAATATATTGTCCCTGGCTTGTTTTTTGAGCTGTTTTGGGCAGATTCAAAGTGGGTCTAGCATCTAACTGCAGCATTAATGAATTCCCAAAATAGCCTAGTTTTGGGGGTAAATTTACTTTCCGGCAATCACCATCGCCAAGCAAAAATTAAATCAATAAATCAGTATGAAGAAATTGTCAGGAGGAGCTTCGGGTTCTTCTGGAAGAAAATGTTTATGGACTGAATTCCTACACTACCCTAAAAGTGGCCTGTCACCAGGTTTCAGGGCCACAGGAGGCCTATAGAGGTAGAGAGCCTTATGACCCAAGAGGCGTGAAAACGCTTCAGTACCCTGAGTTCAAGTGGGACCTGCTGTCTCTGAAGCATATTTCTCTACTCCTTCAAAAAAGCAAATAAATAAAAAGAGAAAGAAAAAGATCACCACCAAGCTGTTTCTGCTTGTGGTTCCGGTAAGGAATACATATTCCCACTTATTAACTCTTTGCTGATATGTGCAGGTTCTGCATGTTGAATTCTGTTTTCCTGTCTGCACCATCTACAGGTATGACTTCTCTAGAAAAACACTGCTCAGATCTCAACAGAGCAGACAAAAGAGCACCTGGACTATAAACTACAAAGTTAACACAGTTGGCAGAGTTATGGAGGGCTGTTAGGTAGGGTAACGGCTGTTTGACATCTTATATTAGCATTAAAGAGTAATTCACTGAATCATGCTTGCTACAAATATTACAGATGATCAGAACCAGCAAATACGCCAAAAAACATATTGTTAGGAGAATTGCTCTTCCATCCTTCCTCTACCTTCCCACCCCATCCTCCCTTACAACATTCAGATCTACACATGACCAATCATACTCTTAGGTTATCACTATCTATTTACATAAAGAAGACCGTCAGAATAGTGAATGGAAAGCAATCACCTGCGATTTCTAGATATGCCTGTGTTGTTTGCTGTGAACTTGATTCCAACTCATAACAACCCTATAAGACAGAGGCGACCTGTCCCATAGGGTTTCTTAGGCTGTAATCAGTACATAAGCAGATTGCCAGGTCTTTTCTCACATGTAGCAGCTGGTTGGTCAAACTGCTGACCCTTCAGCTAACAGCTGAGCACTTAACCATTGTCCCACCAGGGCTCCTTATTGCTATGCTCAGTGCCACACATATGAATTAGCTGTGTTTTACTAAATTTTGTACTGTTCATTCCAATAGGTTAGTAGGCTATAAACACAGTCTTTCATGTTGTACTGAATATTCTTATATCTGTCTGTAAATGTCCATGACCGAAGTAATTTTTTCATTTATATCTGTCACAGTCTGTCCTCATAGCAAATCTGCATTTCCCACTCTTCCTCCCCCAAGACCACAAAGCGAGTCAGCTCTCTTGGAACTCAGCATAGATAACCCATACAACACTTCAAGGATTCACTGATAACTGGGAACATGCTCCAATACTAGAACTCATATATGTTGAGTAATCAAAGATAAACCCACTGTTCATCTTCAAAAAATTAAGTGGGTATAACATGACTACCAATGTCAAAAGTCTCAGTCTTCTGTCACCACTCTTCAGGGCTGAGATAGTTGCTGTACAGGGCTATTTGCTCTCTCGTGTCTATCCTTTCTTTTCTTTTCCCATCTCATTATGCATAATAAATCTGGCAAGCATAAAATTTAGATATTAACTTGGGGACCTAAACTGGAAATGAAACAAGATTTTCAACAACCTTTTTCTAGTCTCCAAACTTTCTATGTTGCTGACTTACATGTCAATACCAGTGTTGGCGTTTCCAGTTTTATCTAAGTCATCCTTCCTTCCTTCCTCCCTCCCTCCCTCTTACACTTTTCCTTCACTGAATAAATACTTGTTAAGTATTTCCTAGGTGACAGGTCAGGGCAGTAGTGGTTTAATCACACAATTCTAACCTTTTACACAGGGGACCCTGGTGGCATAGTGGTGAAGTGCTATGGCTGCTAACTAAGAGGTCAGCAGTTCAAATCTACCAGGTGCTCCTTGGAAACTCTATGGAGCAGTTCTACTCTGGGCGATAGGATTGCTATGAGTAGGAATAAACTCAATGGCACCCAACAACACCATGCAGGGGACCTGGCTGATTCTCAGCCACTGCACCTCAAGGGCAGCTACCACCTGTGCATTGCTTACGATGTTGATCAGGTGTTTCAGCTCTTCTTCCAGATTAAGACAGACTAGGAAGAAAGGCCTGGTGACCTACTTCCAAGAAATCAGCCACTGAACCTCCTATGTAACACAATGGTCCTAGCCTGCTGTATGTGAGGTTACCATGAATAGAAAGAGTTTACCACAAAAGCAATAGGTGCTAGGCATTATAACATGTGCTAGGAACATAGTAGTGAGCAAAACTATACTGACAAGACACAAACTATCTGTCTTAGTCATCTCGTGTTGCCGTAACAAGATCTACCACAAGTAGATGGCTTTAACAAAGACAAGTTTACTGTCTCATGGTCCAGCAAGCCACAAGTCTGAATTCAGGACACCAGCT
The DNA here is from genome assembly GCA_028571685.1 of Heterohyrax brucei. Classification (NCBI taxonomy): domain Eukaryota; kingdom Metazoa; phylum Chordata; class Mammalia; order Hyracoidea; family Procaviidae; genus Heterohyrax; species Heterohyrax brucei. The sequence continues at coordinate 49,235,867 of CM053142.1, forward strand.
CCAGGGAATGCTTTCTCTGTCTGTCAGCTCCGGAGGAAGGTCTCTGTCATTCATTCTCTCTTGCTCTGGAAGCATCCCAGTGCAGGGACCACCTCAGGTCCAAAGGGTGTGCTCTGCTGCCAGCACTGTTTTCTTGGTGCTACAAGGTTCCCAACTCTCTCTTTGCTTCCCTTTTCTTTTGTCTCTTGTAGGACAAAAAGATAAAAGGTGGTGTAAGCCACATCCCTGGAAAACTCCCTTATACTGGGTCAGGGACGTGACCTCGGTAATGGTGTTATAGTCCCACCTTAATCCTCTTTAACAGAACTTAATCTTCCTCTATTAACTGCAGGCAGAGTTTAGGATTTGCAGCATAGGAAGATTACAAAATGATGGAAAACCACACAATACTGAGAGTCATGGTCCTGTGAAATTGCTACAAATATTTTTTAGGGAACATAATTCAATCCATGATAGTGGCAGTGCTTGCTTTTATGCCTTTAGTTTTTCCTGAGAACTCATACCATTCACTGCCACAGAGTTGGTTCTTACAGTGATCTTGTAGATAGAGTAGAACTGCTCCATAGAGTTTCTAAGCAGCACCTGGTGGATTTGAACTGTCAACCTTCTAGATAGCAGCTGTAGCATTTAACCACTGTACCACTAGGGTTTCCCCAAGAGTCTCCTGCAAATCCTCCCCCTAGAAGCCTATGAGTCTCTGCCTCCTTCTGTCACAGGGCCTCCTCTGGCCCTAGAAATGCTTGACCTGAGCATAGGGCAAGCACCCCGGGATGACTTCAGCCAGGAAGGAACAGGACACTGGGGATAAACAGCTTTCTTGCCTTTCCGTGGGACAGCTCTTAGGTGTGTCCCACAGGGTCCCAGAGAGTTTGGATCTCAGTTGCCTGTGCAGTAGCCCACTCATCAACATATCCTTGCCTGGCTTTCCTCCCTTTCTGTCTCACTTCCCTGCTCCCTCTTGTCCTTGGACTCAAATCCTTTGAGGGCAACTCATTGCATGTACAGTCTCATTGTTAATACACAAAAAAGCAAATCCAAGTTGTCACACAGCTCATGTTTTTCTTTGCTTGCTTTCAAGTTATTCCAATAGCAGAATGTTCAAATAATTCAAATGAAAAATCTTCTTAAACTAAGTTGCCTTGTAAGTTTGTGATGGTATTTAAAGATATCCCCAAGCATCACAAAAATCCATAAAGCATTCATTCAAATGGAATTTGAAGGACACAGAAAACACAGGCATATTCTCTGACACAATTATCACGCAATGGTTTAGATATAATGCACTAGCAGTCCCTTTCTCTAAATTTGAAGATAATCCTTTGGTATTTGGGCCTTTGGACTGGCTATACTCTTCAGCTTCTTGTTAAGCCAAAATAATATATTCTATTCTGCAGAATAGTATAATATCCTTTAAAAAAATTGTTCTTGTTAAACTTTAGTGAATGCTATTTTTCATGAACATAACATGCCCATTAGAAAATGAAGAACAGCTGGCTTTTCACTAAAGTAATTATTGAATTCTGAATATTCCATGTTACCTATCTCTCATTTTATCTCTTTGGAATCATTCCAAATTAGATTATTATATCTAAGACACTCAGTTTAGTACAGGGGATAAGTTGAATAGGAATAAAAGTGAAAAAAGAGAATACTGCTACTATAGTACTTTTGAGGTTCACATAGAATAAAGACAACTTAAACATCTGTGTAGTCAATAAATGCCAATTTCTCAGAATCGGCTTGTAAACTATAGTCACTTCAAATGTTCAAGATATACATACTCATGGTGTTGTACTATACTGTCCTCAGTCACTGATACTGCCCACACTCACTGCTACTAAATAAGCAGTAAATTACTTGACACAAACAATACCTCATTTTCGCACCAAAAAAAAAAAAAATTCTAACAGCAAAATTTCTGGTTCTGTCCTTCAATTATAGCTACTCATCATAAACTCAGAACTGAATGTCAAATCTTGATTGCTACTGTATCCTAACCTCTCTTGGGCTTAATAATGCAATATTGCCTTTACATAGTTGTTTTCAGTCCACAGTCTTCCACAAGGCTTTTGTAGTAACTCGGAGCTTGAAAAGAAATTACTCCTGCAGCGGCAGTTTCCAAAAATACTTTGCAGCACCTTCTCAAAACTTAAATAGTAACCAATCTACCAGAAATAAAATAGAATAATAAACAAAAGCATCATTATCCTAAAGTTATGGATGCAGAACTCAGAAAGTGACTGATATTTCTTTCAAACAAGATGTGACTAGTGGTTCCAAAACAATTTTGGAATTCTTTTACTGGAATGGCCATTAGAGCTATTGTATTACCCTTGGTGTCTTGAATGGCATCAAAATATCTTCCTTTCAATATTTCCTTTATCTTTGGGTAAAGAAAAAAGTCACTGGGGGCCAGATCAGGTGAGTAGGGAGGGTGTTCCAATACAGTTATTTGTTTACTGGCTAAAAACTCTCTCACAGACAAGTATACAGTTAAGTTCGGGAACTTGCCACCTTGCTGCCGCATGCAACAGATATTCCAGAGAGTTTCAAAATTGCTTTGAATGGTGGACTAGGCACTGGCATCAGTGCATAGCTTCCCAAGAGGAGTACTTCGAAGGTGACTGTGGTGATTTTCAGCAATGAGGTATGTAGCACTTAAAACAATTCAGTTTGCGGACTTGCGAGACCTCGTGTGGTGAAAACCACCACTCCTCTATCAGGTTTTCATGTTATAATGGCTTATGTGTTGCTGGGATATGGAAGCTATGTCACCCATATTTCAAATACCTGCGTTATCACGCATTGTGGATAACTTTTAGCAGACATTCAAGACTAAAACAGACTAGATACCAAGATCTGGTGGTATACTTCCAAAAATGAGCCAGTGAAAACCTATGAATCACTACAGGACATTTTCTGATACAGTGCCAGAAGATGCAGACATATCAATGATCATGAGGATTATGTAGGAACAGGCAATGTTTGGTTTTGTTAAACCAAAGGGAACTGTGAGTTGGAACTGAATCACAGACAACAGCAGCTAATAATGGTGGAAACACTGGAAATGAGATTTTTGTTTCGGGGATGGGTGTTAGGGGAGATAAAGTTACTAAAAGAATGAAAAAGGGATCATTGAAAAGTACGTAAAAGAGTTCCTGGCTCTGTAGCCCCAAGCCCAGGTTCAGAAGTTGTAAGCTGCATCCTTTCACATCATGTGAATGTTAGCTTGTCCAGCAAGCCAAGTGGTATGGTTGTGAAGACTCACTTTAGGCTGTCTGATCCCCAGTTTATTCATCAGTCAAACAAGAGGATGACACAAGACAAGTTCCATTTGGCTCTAATGGTTTAGAATTCCAGATTCAAAAACTAACAGGGTGAGGACATATTAGGGGGAGAACAGTCAAATAACATAAGAATGTTAGCACAGTTCTTAACACACATTACTCTCTGGTCTTCCCTTGAATGATGTCAAGATATGATTATTACTCTGTTGACAGCAACCATTTCTTGACCATTTCTCCTCTCCAAAGACTTTATTACTTTATTCTACCATGAAGAAGTCAACCACAACATGTGTACATCAGAGAAAGGACAGAATCCAGTGAGAAAGAAGAAGAGTAAGAAAAAGGTGTATGAGAAATCTCTACAGAGCTTTTGGGTTATGAGAATTCCTGAAACCACTCTGACTTTTTCTTGCTTTCCAGCCCTAAGTTCCTGTCACAGGGTCTCATTTTTGAGCTACAAGAAACCCTGGTGGTGTAGTGGTTAAGTGCTGTAGCTCATAACTAAAGGTTGGCAGTACAAATCCACCAGGTACCTGATCACTGATATGAAACAGTGGTGGAATAGTGGTCAAGTGCTATATCTGCTAACCAAAAGGTTGGCAGTTCGAATCCAGCAGACACTCCTGGGAAACTCTATGGAGCAGTTCTGCTATTCTACACAGTCTCTATGAGTTAGAATCAACTTGATAGCAGTGGGGTTTTGCAGATTGTCCACTGGTTAAAAAGAGAAGCATAACTTCTCTGACTTCACAAGCACCATTGTGTGATACTTCAGTGGCTACATGCTTGAACAAACAAAATTCTAAATCTTTATGATTCAACAAACCCTAGGCTAATACACTGTGTAAGTTGCCAGGTAGCTACTTTGTGCCTAAAGTTGTCCCTGAGAACCTATAGACAAATTTCTGTTTTTTTTGTTTTGTGTTTATAGATTTTAATTTATAATATTTAAGCAATACTAGAATTAGGTTAGAAAATGGGCAGCAAAAAACACCACATTAAACTTGGGTTTCAATTCACCAGGGTATTAAAGAGAAAGTCTTGCATCATGGATATTGAACTTAGATATGACTTTCTCAACTGGACACTATCAGCTGCCAGAGCTTCAGGCAAGAACCCAGAAAAGATGAAACTCCAGACATCATGGAATTAGCCAAGAAATACCAGGTCAAAATGAGTAAGGACAACCGAGAACAAGCAGCATGCACCATTCTGTTGCCAACACAGTCCATCTAACAGAGTCAAGTACCAAATTTCCCTAGTTAATGTCTTAGGCTGGATACTCTAGAGCAGCAATCTAGTGAAGCAGATACATATACACATATAAAACCCATAAACCAAACTTGTTGCCATCTAGTAGATTACAATTCATAACAACCATGTGGGACATAGTAGAACCATCCCACAGGGTTTCTGAAGAGTAGTTTTTGGGTTCAAACTGCTGACCTTGTGGTTAGCAGCCAAACTCTTATCACTAACCCATCAGGACTCCAGACATGTAACAGTTTTCAGGCTGGAGCTTCTCCTCATTCCCATAATTGCAGGGGTGGATGAACCCCAACAGCAAGTCAGGTGGAAGGCCGACTCACAGGGTTGCAGGAGACGGGGAATCCCAAGCACTGCAGGCCAGGCATCAGGCTGCTGGCTCAAGTCCAAGAATCAGAAGTCAGAGGATAATAAGTCAGACACAGGATCCAGAGAGAGTTCTGCCAGAACATCTACATAAATTAGATGTGCACCATACCCCAAAAGAAAAACTGATTGGCCTTAAACTAATAGGCTTTCAGCTGTGATTGAGTTTCAACAGATTGGCCTTTCAACTGACTGAGTGCTCACATCAGATTGCAAAGTGGAGGATGATTATGTAATATCTGCCAAACCACCGAGAATCACAGCCCAGCCAAATTGACGTATAACCTTAACCATTATGACATGTCAGGTAAAAGATGGCAATTGAGGTGGACATTCAAAGCAGAATATTGTCTTTATATTAGTCACCTCAGAGAAGTCTCTTTTTTTCCCCTCCTGAAAAACTGCCAGAATGAATTAGAAGCCATGTGAGCATTATACGTATCTCCCCATCAACATTGTTTGTTCTCCAGGAAACTCTCTCACATTTGCCTTTTGTCTAATTTGGCAAAGGATATCCCTATGAAAGACAACTGGGAAACTATCTATGTTCAGAATGGTCAACCAAATCCTCTATGCAAGTAACTCTGAAAACACTTTATTGTGAAGTGTGCAAATTCAAGATTTTCAGTGGCCCACTACCCTCCACCAGAAATTTTCTTCTAGATATCTGACCTCTACTTAAACTCAGTACAAAACAACCCTTTCTCCAGCCTCATGTTTCCAATAAGATGTCTCTGTTGTTTTTGTTTGTTTTCCAGTGATATCATTACATTGCTAAACCGAAATGAGAATTATCTGGACTGCCCTCACCTTATTGCCTATACTGTGTTTAAACAAGTAATACTGATTTGACTTCCCCAGTATTTTCTGTAACCAACCCTTCTTTTCTATTTCTCCAGTGCAACCAGTCTAGTTCATGCATGCCTTGGCTTCACTTAAACTATTTAGAGAAATGTGTAGCTCATCTTGACTTGTTAATTCATTTGATGTGTATTTGAGCATTTATTATGTGCCCTGAGCACTTTCCTAGACGCTGACGATAAAAAGATGAGCAAAGTGGACACGATTCCAGTCCTCAAGGAACAGTTTATAGGCTTGGGGAAGGGAGGTGGTTCTTCTACTGTAACACATTTTGCAGGACACCCTCAGATTAACTTTGCTACTACACTCTTTCAATCAGGCTACATCCTGTTCAAATGCCTCTAACGGCTTACAGAAAAGAGACCAAAGTGAAGTAAAAGCAACACTCTTTTATCATTTTAAAATGCTCTGTGATCTGGCATCTACTTACTTCTCTAATCTCATATTTCATTATTCTTTCAAAAGTCCATCAGGCAGAAACCAGATGACTGAATCTCCATGATCATGACATACCATATTCTTTGTTCTTTGCTTTGGTTACTGCTATTCCCTTTCTAGAAGATAATACATCCTCCATCATGATATTTTTGTAATTGTCATACAAAAAAAAAAAGTCTTCTTTCTTCCCTGAACTTAGATATTTTGCATCATTTGGTCAATTTATTTATTTATTTTTTTTTACGGCACTTGGCACTTGGTTGGTCAATTTATAGAACTGAATGTATTCAATTAAATAAGCATTTCTTATGCTTTATCATGTGACAGACTTTGTGCTGGACATTGGAGTAACACAGAGCATACTCCCTCCTGTAATTCAGATTTTTACTTTCAGAATCTTTTAGTTCCAAAAAGCAAGGATCATTACACGCTCCCATCCTCTATATTAGCACCAGCTGCTGTTGACCCGTGTCTGTCAGAGTAGAGCTATCTTCTCTGGGTAGTCTTGAACTTCAGCCTTGTGGTTAGCAGCTTAGTATGTTAACTCTTCTCACCACTGAAGGTGTGCTTTGTGTCTCCATAGGAACTCACCTATGTACTTGTTCATGGGGCCCTCAATGATAATGACATTGGTAGCATCAACAGATTCAGTGGGAGATGCTTGTGAATGTTATGAATGATGAGATATACACATAGATGTATATATATATCTCACTTGGGAACTATCCAAAGAAACTACCCATTAGACTACAGAATTTCACTGGAAGTATAATTTGGAGATAATTTTCCATTACTTTGGAAGGAGAACTTGATGCACTGTAGTGAATCATAAGCTACCAGGTGCCATTATTGTAGACCCTGGCCTATGTCATCTGGGGAAGAAGGGTCTGAAACACTGTATTGTGGGGGTAAAGCAGTATTTCCATTTATTCATCGGATAATCATACTCCTAATCTAAGCTTCTCTTTGAATCTCTTGTTTAGCCAATCATTACTCCTTAAAGTTACACACCCCCTAAAACAAAATAGAGGGAGTAGGATGAATACCCATTACCCATTGCCCTCGAGTTGATTCCAACTCACAGTGACCCTATAGCACAGAGTGTAACTGTATCATAGGGTTTTCAAGGCTGTACATCTTTGTAGGAGCAGACTGTCACATCTTTCTTGTGGGAGGTGGCTAGTGGATTTGAACTGTTGACCTTTTGGTTAGCAGCAGTGCACTACCAGGGCTCTTTAGTAGGCTGAATTCAAACAAACAAACAAAAAAAACAAAAAACTGTTGCCATTGAGTCGATTCCAACTCACAGTGATCCTGCAGGATAGAACAGAACTGCCTCACAAGGTTTTCAAAGAGTGCCTGGTGAATTTGAACTTTCAACATTTTGGTTAGTAGCCATAGCTTTTAATCACTATGCCACCAGAGTTTCCAGTAGAATGAATAAAAAAAACAAAACTGACTGCCACTGAGCCCATTCTGACTCACAGTCACCCCATAAAGCAAGAGTAGAACTGCCCCGTAGGTTTCCAAAGAGTGCCTCATGGATTTGAACTGCCAACTTTTTGGTTAGCAGCTATAGCACCTACCCACTAAGCCATCAGGGTTTTCATAGGATGAACAGGCAGGCTTCATCTAATTTATTTTCTATGTTAAATTCATTTTCTGTGTTGGCTTGACTCATTGCCTCAACTTGGTTTTAATGTAGTAATTTGTGACTTTAATATCGCTTATTTGAAAAATGATAACAATATAGGACACTTGAGTAGTTTGGGCCCATAAGGAAATTTGTACATTTACCAGAAAGAAGGAAAACAAAAATACTTCACAGAAACTTCTGCAATACCTAATCTGAAAAGAAAGGTTTACAATGCTTAAAAACATATATATATACATACATACATATATATATATATATATACACACATGAGAATAAGTGCTATTCATATTTATGTTCTTGGTAGCTTGGAAAATTCCAACCATCAGTGTTGGTAAATGTTTAAGAAGGTATCAAATCCAAACCATCCTTGGACAGGGAGAGATACTAATCCACCTGGTTTTTTGTTAAAGCTCAGTGGATAACAAAATCTGAAACTCTCCCAGGGAGCAAGAGAGGCTTTTCTGCCATCATGTGTATGCTTTCTATGACAAAGTGTTATAAAGTAAATATGAGAAAATTGTACTTGCCATATAATTTTATCTTGGCAGTGTCCCTTTATATTCAAAAGAAAATGAATAACAGAAGGTTATAAAACAAAATTATTTACTCAGGAGTCTGAAATGGCTCTTAGGATGCTCAAGCCAGGAATTCTCTTTTATTCTGTGTTAGCTATTCTTCATGATGGCTGTATTCATGTTTTTGCGCATGTGTGTGCACATGTCTGTGTACATGTGTGTGCATATGAGTGTGTGCATTTATGCACGCATGTGTGTGCATGTTTTTCCTCTAATCCTCTCAAAAAGCTCAACTTTCACCCAGCAAGTAAGGAATTCTAATTGCAAAATTAGATCTTACACAGAAACCATTTTCTACCCCTTTGCTCTATAAAGTCTGAAGATAGGAATGCTTCCACAAACAGAATAAATAAAGCTCCAATTCTCTACGGTGAGAAATTCAGAAAATGGCAGGTTTTATCTTAGAGGAGCTCAACGGCTACACAAAAGCTCCCATGCACAAATAATGAAATTCTCAAATTGGAATAAATGTGCTTTTAAGAATTTTTATTTTGATCACTTATTTCAGGTAACTGTTTGGATAACACAACGTTTAGCTGAATTATGGAGCAGATAAGGAAACTCTATAAGGGAAAAAAATTAGGGCAGGCCTTTATTAAATTTTAAAGTATGCCTTTGCTATACTCTTATAAAGAAGCCAAATAGGGTATCAAAATCTCCGGAGATCACCAGTATAATTTCTTCATCATGTTCCACTTAAAATTTAATTATGCAGTCTACAACAAGAAGAATCCGAGCAGTCTAAATAGGTCATGCAGTGAGTAACTTAACAATATTCTAAAGTTTTCCTTGTAAAGATCATTCCTTTGATAGTCTGTTACACATCAGAACACCAGATTATAAAACAAGTGTCATTTAATTCAGTCACTACGGACTCATATACATCTATAAAGAATGAAACGTTTTGTTTTAGGTAATTTGGAGAATTAATGGAAATCATGTTCAGGAAAGTGATGTCCATGGTAGACGGGCAGTATCTGCATATGTTTTTTTCTTTAGGTAATTGTGATTTTCATATATTACAGCAGAGTCAGGAAACTTGGTGGTGTAGTGGTTAAGTGCTATGGGTGCTAACCAAATGTCTGGTGGTTCAAATCCACCAGGGGCTCCTTGGAAACTCTGTAGGACAGTTCTACTCTGTCCAGTAGGGTTGCTATGAGTCTGAATAGATGTGATGGCAGGAGGAGGAAAACAGCAGAGTCAAGGGAATTTTGTATTTAATGTTTGGAGTGTTTTGTTTTAAATCATCAACAATCATTCACAGCAACACAAAACTCACCACTGAATAACTCCTATCTGAGTTAGAGGTATAAATGACCTATGACTTACTGTCTTCATCATCCCTCACCTCAAATTTCTACTTTCACGCAACTTTGGCTCCCTTATAATAAAATTAGAAACCCTAGTGGCATAGTGGTTAAGTGCTATAGTGAGTTGTAACCAAAGGATCAGCAGTTCAAATCCACGAGACACTCCTTGGAAACTCTATGGAGCCGTTCAACTTTGTCCTATAGGGTCTCTATGAGTTGGAATTAACGTGACAGCAGTGGGTAGGATTATGGTCTATGGCTCGATGTCTACATCACTTACCACTTCAAATTTCTACTTTCAGACAACTTAAATTTCTTTATGATAACATTAAGTTTTAAGCATTTTACTTATGTCACTTCATTTACTTGTCAGAACAACTGGTCCTATTATGACCTCATTTTACAGAGGTAGAAAATGAGGTACGGAGAGGCCAAGAACCTTATGGAAGGTCACAGAGCTAGTAAGTACTCAAAGTGAGATTTGAACATGGGCTGGAGTTTGGCTCTGGAGCAAGCATGCCAAACCGCTTGGCTAGACTGCTTTCTCTAATGTCATGCAGTGTCTTCTCTTAGATACAGACACTACCTAAGTCCTGGTAAAGTAATTAGCATAAAGCTATCTTTGAATGAGCCACAAAAATAGCTACCGCGAATTGACTGACTGCTTGCTGCGTGCCAGGCACAGAGCTAAACACTTTACATGGATTATCTCCTCACGGTGACACTATGACTACTATAATTTTTCCAAATTTACTTGTGAAAAACAGAAAGAGAGATTAACTGACTTGCTCACATGCACCAAGTTAAGACATGGCAGACACAGAGTCAAGGCTAGCATGTCTGATCCCCAAGCCTGCCTCTAAACCTCTCTGCTTATATATGCTTAACAGTCACCAGTCTGCAAAGTTTGGTAACAGTCAAATTTAGGTTAATGACTTTCCAGTCAACTAGGTTCCTTTTTTGGGGGTGCCAGAGAGTATAAAACAATGAACAGAGAGGAAACGGTGAAAGAAGGCAGAATTCATCTATCTGCTTACCACTGGTGCTTTGGGAAATGGTTTCCTCACTGCTTGCTCCTTCTTTTCCCAACTCAATCATTTATTCATTGATTAAAACAATTATCTATTCGCTCATCTATTCATTCAAATAGTCAAACAATCATGCACATTTTTATTCAGTGCCTACTACGTTTCAGGCATAGTTGGGCAGTGGGGATCAATCATGAATAACAATGACATCTCACTGTGTTCCCTATTTAGTTCATGGGCATCAAAGTCTTCCACCAAAGTAGACTGGAAGGTGACACAAATGCTAGGACGGGTGCTTGGGGAGCTCACAGGTAAAGGATAAAACCCCGCAGGGCAGAGAATTCATAGACATAACAGCATCTAGGGTGGATTTGGAAACCTTGCTGGTCTGAAAGTTAAACGCTACAGCTGCTGACCAAAAGGGTGGCAGTTGAAATCTGCCAGGTGCTCCTTGGAAACTACTGGGCAGTTCTACTCTCTCAGGTCTCTATGCATCAGAATCAACTCAAAGCCAGCGGGTAGGTAACACAGATCCAGAGCAGCGTTCAGTAAATCTTATACATGAAAATAGTAAACACCTTAGCAGGTCCCAGAATCTGACAGAATTACTCAACTGTACCATCATAGCCCCAAAATGAGCACGGACAATACAAGAACAGATAGCTGTATCTGTGTCTTTAAAAAAAATTCTAAGGCCACAGGCCAGATATGGTCTACAGGCTATAGTTTGCTGACTCCGATCTAGAAGAATGATGGAAAGTTAGTTTGCTGGGGAGAGAAGGAATAAGGAGAAAACAAGGGCTTCCAAGTAAAAGGATGAACATGCGTGAAGACTTGGAAGCCAGACCTCAGTTTCCTTATCTCTAAAATGGGGGTTCACACACAATCATTCAACAAATGTCTATTGGCTGTCAGCCCTCTTCCAGGTCCTGGCAACGGGGAACGAACAAGGCAGGCAAAGGAGGCACTGTTCTAAGGATGAGAGGAAGGGGACAAGTAATAAATGAACAGACAACGACAGATACTATGCCAGCTGTACAATACACCGATGGGAAGTAACAGTATGTACGTGGAGAGGACTATGTAGAATAGGGCACTCAAAGGAAGACTGTCTGAGGGAGTAACTGCTTAATCTAGAAACTGCTAACCCAGGCTGCAGTCACGCAAAGATACGGGGGCAGGATACTCTGGACAGAGGGAAGAGAGACCCAGTGTGTCAGAAACAAAGTAAGTAAGAGGGAAGACAAGGAGAAGTGAGGCTCCACAGGTGGACAGAGGTAGCTCATGGAGGCCCTTGTAAGCTGAGGTAGCGTTTTGGTTTTATTTCAGGTAGTGGGAAACTGCTGAACACGCTCAGCAAACCAACCAACAAATGATACGGTTTGACTGATAACATTTCAAAGATCATCTCGGCTGCTATGTATAGCATGAATTGCAAAAGAAGACAGTGACCATATGTTGGATGCACTTTATGGTTCTATGCATCTATAGGATATCATCCTGCTGATTTCTGGCTGGAGGAAGGGGAGTGGGTGGAGAGGAGGGGAAAGCAGGCTGTTGGGAGGATGAGACATGTATGGAGCAGAGAGGAATAGTGTGCTGTCACCGGACAGGGAGAGCAGTGGAAGCTGCATATAGGTGGGCGTGTAAATTTATATGGGAATGTACATTTTCACTCAATCAGATCAAATACAAAAAAAAAGAACAGTAATAAATAGCTAACTCTAAAAAAAAAAAAGAAGAAGCAGGCAGACCAATTGGGAAGCTATTTCAATAGTGCAGGTGGGAGTTGACGGTGACTCAGAAATCAGAGGGAGCAAGTAGGCAAAGATGTATTTTGGAGGCTGAGTCAATAGGCCTTGCTGATGTATCAACTGCAAGTGGGAAAATAAGAAAAGTGACAGGAGTGATCCTATATTTCTTGGTTTGAGCAGTGCACACATGGTGGTACAGTGGATGGGGGCAAGACTCAAAGGTTCTCTTTTGGCCAGATCAAGCTTAAGATTATATATCCAAGAAAGCATGTTAAATTGGCAGCTGGGTATTTAGATTCGAAGCTCAAGGGAGAACTCAGTGTTGGAGATACAGACAAGGAGGTACACGTAAGGAAACCCCAGTGGTAAAATGGTTAAATGCTATGGCTACTAACCAAAAGGCTGGCAGATCAGATTCACCAGGCACTTCTTGGAACTCTGTGGGGCAGTTCTACTCTGTGCTACAGCATTGCTATGAGTCAGAACTGATTTTTGATGGCAACAGTTTTGGTTTTCTTTTTTTCTTTTCAATCCACATAAAAATAATCTTTAAAACCACGGAATTGGATGAAGTCTTCCCGCATCTTCTCCTCAGATGAAGACAGAAATGTCTCAAGAAAATTCTGGGGCACTTCACCACACAGAGATTAAGAGGAGAAACAGGAGGGAATCCTGAGAAAGAATGGCCAGTGAGAGGAAAAAAACATGGGGAGTTTGATGTGAACCGGTTAAAAGTCTAAATGAAATAGATTGAAGAGAAAAATGAGAGGAGAAAAGGAGAGTGGCTGGCTGTGGCAAATGATATTACAATTACACTTATGAGCCCTTTTCCTCCCATTCCCCACTCCTGCCTTCTTCCTTGCTTACAGAATGCATGTCCCATTATAAAGGGTGAAATTACAAGAAGCCCAGTTTCACCTCCCTCGGGGTTAAGGTATCATTTAAAGGATTGGCACTAAAAAAGAGACACGTGGAAGGAAACCCATGTTCTCTTCACTGGGTGTGGTTTTTCTCTCCAAATGATGAACAGAACTTGAGTCATGTTGTAAGTATGAAGGTTTACATGGAAGCTGTGGATGACAGCGGACAAAGAGAGAATGTACCTGGAAGCTAAATTACTCTGGGTCTTCTTTGTAACCGTAGTTACAAACTCAAACTACATTTTCCAGCCTGATACAACACTGCTGTTAGTTGCTGTCTTGCCACTGCAACTATGACCTCAGAATGTGTAGGGCAGGTCAGTGCTGGAAGCAGAAATCGGTGTAGGTACAGAAATCAGGCACTCAGGCCAGTGAGCTTGCTTTTAAAGTTACAGTAAGTAGTTAATTAGAGAGAATAAGGTTCTGGGGAAGTAGAAGGTGTGGGGATATCATGGGATCCTATAAGAAGAACACCCTTTTTTTTTTTAATTTCCGCAAATTCACTGCATGTACTTTCCCCAGATTATTCTCAAGGCACAGTTTAGAACATTCCCAAGCTGAACAGTGTCAAACGGAAGAATAACTCCTCAGATGGGTGTCTAACATCTTTCACATCAACCAATTATCTCCCAAACTCTTCTTCACACCGATGTACTCCATCCAACCCAATGGTGTCACTTCCTGTTCCCGCACACATTCCTGCTTCAACTGTCCTGAACCTCAGTGACATCATTTCCACAGCGTGGAGGGTGCAGACTGTACATTGTCACATGATCAAGTCTGACCCATCTGCTTATGTCCAATTCAGAAGGCTGGCTAGTGATACTTCCCTCGATGGCCGTGGGTTTGGGGGGATAGTTTTATAAGGGCAATCTGGGTGGTGCCAATCATTGAGAGCTCGACTACTAGCTGAAAGATTGACAGTTCAAAACCCATATGGTTGCCTCAGAAAAAAAGGTTTGGTGATCTACTTTCTAAAGGTCACAGCCTTAAAAACCCTGTGGAGCAGTTTCACTTTGCATACATGCGGTTGCCAAGAGTGGGAATCAACTGATTAGAGGAACCCTATTTCTCTGTTGAAAAATAGTGCTTTTGTTTCTTTCTATATTTCAGCTCCTCTCTTAGGGCATTAAATACTTTCACCTGGCCCTGTGATTATCTGTAACTTCTACACTAGACCAAATTACCTAAGAGACAGCATCCTATTTGCTTCCTACCTCACAGCCTACAACTACAGAGTGCTCAGTAAGTACTTATTAGTAAATAATGAATTCTGTAAAAGTTAAACAGCACCAGACTTGAGTCTCAGGAAGAGCTGGAGGAAATTATTCCTTGTAGGGGATTATAAAGAAGACAGGAATTGCTCATCAGCTCCAGATCATATAGTCAAATGCTGGCCTGGAAGGAAATATTTACTTAGTAAGAGTTGGCCTAACCTGTAACTTATTCCTTTGGGGTCAAATCTAACTCATAGTGACCCCACAGGACATAGCAGAACTGCCCCACAGGGTTTCCAGTGAGTGGCTAGTAGATTTGAACTACTGTTCTTTTAGTTAGCAGCCTTGGCTTTTAACAACTACACCACCGTGACTCTAGAGTTCACCTAGAAGTAGCAATATTTTTATCTTCTAATTTCTAAATGTCTTTCAAAATCCAGAGTTTTGTACTGAGGGCAACAAGAAATGTAAAACTCTGTTATCTACCAAAGCTCTCCACCGGGGCCTGAGTATCTAACTTAAAACCCTTCTAGAGCCACAAGCAGTAACTTGAGCTGGTAGAGCTTACCCTAATTCTCACTGCCTCTACCTTTTTCCTTCACTGATGCCTAACCAGTCACATCTGTGCCTGAGAGACGTGCCCTTCCACTGCATGGAATCTGGTCAGTTCAAATTCTAGATAACAAAATAAGTAATTTAATATAAAAATTTTCTATGTAAAAGTGCACTGCAATATATTTTACCGGTGATAATCACACAAACCAAGCAGTTTTGCCTCCTTAGAAGAGGGTCTCAAAGAATTAACTCCATGGTAAATACGAGTTTTCCTCAGAATCTGGATTCTGTTGCTTATATTAAATACTTGTGGTTTGGGGCCATCAAGTTGATTAGACTCCGAGGGACCCTATAGGGCAGGGTTAGATCTGCTTCACAGGGTTTCCTAGGCTTTAATCTTCATGGGAGTAGATTGCCAAGTCTTGTCTCCCAAAGAGTGGCTATGAGTTTGAGCCACTGACCATGAGGTCGGTACCTAAATGCTTAACCATTGTTTCACCAGAGTTCCTTATACTGAGTACTTAGGGCTTTAAATAAGTCAAAGGGGGAGCGGGGGGAAGATGAAGTTACTGGATTAAAATAGAGGAGAAAAATCTAAGGTTTTCCTCCACATTTTCTCCTTTAACCTTTAGTACCTGTCTCCACCGGTGTCTGCTAAAATCTAGTAAGAAATAGCACCTAATTTACATACTAAATTATTTTGATTCATTTACCAATACTTCACACTTCTCAAAGAGAATCCTGATGTTTAGATATTGTGCTGAAAGACTCAGCTTCTGAATTCTACTGCAGTATATAAGATACCTCTATGAAGCTCTATTAAACCCCTGGGTTTTCCATACTATTAGGTGATGTTGAAAAACAGTTGACTATGTTAACAAGGAATTAAAATGCTCTCTCTGTTTTAAAGACAGCAATTAATACTGCATTATCAGGGTAAAACCCCTGTTGATATAAGTCCTGTTTATAGCACTACTCTGCTATCCAAAATAGAATTTTCTCTCTCTTAAAAAAAAAAAAAAAAAGTCCCTCAAGTCGATTCTGACTCATAGCTACCCTACAGGGCAAGGTAGAACTGCCCCAATAGAGTGTCTGAGAAGCACCTGATGGATCTGAACTGCTGACCTTTTGCTTAGCAGCTGTAGCAGTTAACCACTATGTCACCAAGGTTTCCTCTACAGAGGCATCATTTATACTAAAACCCCAGCTTCTCAACAATTAATGTAGTGCCTTCACTCCACTTGAACAATTATAGAGTTTTACTATGGTTGAGTTAAAACACATCTATCTAAACACTCTAAATCATTTTTAAAAAATCTTGAAAGACATCCTTTAAACGGGGAAAAAAATTTTCAGATAGCTAAATTGTCCTTTTCTATAGGAAAAGGAAAAGCAACCAAACCAAACCTGTTGCTGTCAAGTTCATTCTGACTCACAAAGGTCCTATATGACAGAGTAGAACTGCCCCATAGAGTTTCCAAGGAGTACCTGGTAGATTTGAACTGCTGACCTTTTGGTTAGCAGCTCTAGCTCTTAATCACTACACCATGAGGGTTTCAAATTAAGAAGCCATACATAAAATTGAAAATAATTATTTTTCATAGTTCAAGACAGAGAACCATACACTCGATTTACAGGACACTTCAAGATAAAGAGGACCACACAAGTAGTACATGCAGTCCGTTTAAATATTTGTTTTAATCCCGACAAGATCATTTGTTTTAATATTTAAAATATAATTATAATGTTGAATGCATGTGTTCATATAATCTAATTTTTGTTTCTGGTGACATATTATTACCAGGCTTTAATTTCAGCAATGGCAGGAATTCAAAAACACATTTAGGTTATCATTAGTAATGAAAAACAAACCTGGTGCTTGTTCAAGCACCCTGTGCTCCTATCTCATTTCAACTTCAAAGCGTTTTTAACTACCAAGCCATAATCCACTGCTACATGATTTGTGCATTTTCACAGAATACTATCAACCAGTGGCCGGCTAGTTTAAATTAATACCATGTAAGACAATTAAAGTTGAAATACTCCACCCTTGTGCAATATTTGTAAATGACCTTTCAGAAAATTTCAAGGTAGCCAAGGCCAATGAAAACCCAACCATAAAATTGTTACAAAATGCCACTGTCTTTCTTCCTAGCCACACATCACTAGCTAGCCGTTCTCTGCAACACAATTTTCCATTTTTTCCTAGACGTCACAGTGTAAGCACTCTTTTATGACTAAAAGGATAGAAAGCTCCAAGTGTCATGTTCCACTAATCATTAGCTGACAAACAAACAAAAATACTCCAGGTGCCTTGTTCTAAATAGCACTGCGTTATTTCTAGGCTCATTTGCACTTTCCTCATGACAGCCTGAAGAAATCTGAGAATGGCTGAAAGCTGAGCAACTGACCGAATTGTACAAGTTTGTACAAACAAATAAATGCTGAGTGAAAGAATTCGGATGCCAAGAGAATATTTGTCATCAAATAATCACATTATTTCATGTTAATATGAAGAAAGAAAAAACTTGTCAGTGCATATGTCCCAAACGTCCGGCTGGAGAAAATCAAAAGAACACCTCGGGTTATAGCAGGAGCATAATTGAGAAATAACTGACAGATTATTTCTCACACCTTTATTACCATGACTGGGAACTGCAGTCAAAATAAGATTGTTGACATGTTGTTCAATTTCAACACAATTCAACGTTAGAATGACCAAAATTCATGAAAAAAGGTAAGTACGCTCCTTACCAAAATACCTCCCATCCAACTCAAGAAAAAAGCAAACTCTCCCTTGAGCAACAAACCAACTACAAAAGAATATTGTTCACAGGAAATCAATGAATTGCTGTTCGGTATTCAAAACTTAACACTATATAATAGAATTCAGGGTTCCACACCAGACTTCTCAGATATTTGGGTAATTTTTATCTGCATGAATTACCGTGTATGTCTCATTAACAACGTGTAGGTGGTCTGCTCCTTAGCCATTCTCTAAAAGTTTGGAAGTCATTCCTCAGTCCA
Organism: Heterohyrax brucei; assembly: GCA_028571685.1. Lineage (NCBI taxonomy): Eukaryota > Metazoa > Chordata > Mammalia > Hyracoidea > Procaviidae > Heterohyrax > Heterohyrax brucei. Next base: position 49,254,128 of record CM053142.1, read on the forward strand.
TTATTTCAGCATTAACTTCTTCACCACAAACACAGGCAGATACACAACTCGTTCTCTCCCTCTGGAGATGGTGTGATGCTCTGGGCTTCACGATGGACTTTTTCAAAGGTAAAGCACAGTGACAAACGAACTCAGTGGGGATATATAAACCAGAACACGCGTACAGTTTTAACCCTGGAAACCGGCACACGGGTGAAATATTTCTTTGGAATGTCATCCAAAGAACGAAGACATATAGTAATTTAAATATTTGGATTACAGTAAACAGCTTTTTGGCAATATTAACCATGATCCTATAAGCAAAAATTTTCTTTACTTTTTTTTTAAAAAAGCAACCAAATGTGCTTATCTCCTGTAACAGATGGTGACGATCTGTACTTTCCCCCTACTCCCTAGTGCTGCTCAATATCACACTCTGTTCACTCTCCTTTTTCCTGTTGCTGAGATTTTCATGATTTCCATTTCCAACACTTCCCAGGCAATATCCTATGATACATTAATTCATTCACAAACATTTCTTGAGCATCTTCTAATACTAAAAGCATGATACTTGGTTCCACATATGATGCCCAGAAAAATACATCTCAAAATGTCACCACCCCTTCTTTCTTTCCTTTCTGCCTCCCTTCCATTTTTTTTAATCTATTAAATACTAGTAATTCACCTATAACCGAATAACAACAGCAACAATCCTTCCTGATGGCTCGTTGTCTATAGTTTGCACCTTGTTAATCACATTGAATAACAAATTATATTCTTTCCTGGTGAGATCTTGTTGCTGTTCATTGCCATCAAATTAATGCCAACTCATGGTGACTGCATGTGTGCAGAGTAGAATGGCTCCACAGAGTTTCTGAAGCTGTGACATTTTGGAAAAGATAGCTAGGCTTGTCTACCCACGTGCCTCTGGTTGGGTCTAACGGCCAACCTTTTGGCCAGCAGTGGAGTACTTAACCTTTGGTGCCACCCAAGGACTCCTACGCATTTGTTTCAACAATAACAAAAATAAAAAAATATACTTATATTGTCATTTACACTGTGAGGTAAGTTCTTTTGGAGAAGCTCAGGATTCTTTCATAAACCTATAAGTACTTTAACAGAACGATAGTAATGGATATACTCAAGGAAGAAAACCCAATAATTCAACGTCTTTAGATTGCCAATTTCCATGAATGTAATAAAGAAAGCTGCATAGTTACACGTTCTGTGGACACTATAGCTCATATCTATATCTATATATCTCCCTTGATATATTATGCAAATTCAAATAGATGAGAATAATTTTTCCAAGTAGTATATGAGTATTAGTTTCATTATTTGTTGATTATATCACTTATAAGTAACACATATATTTTTTTTGCATTTACACAGTGAAATACGAAGTCTTAAAATCTGATGTGAAGAAGAGAGAATGAAGACACCTTCTTCAAGAAGCCCAGTGCACTTCCTACAGTGTGCATCAGGAATCATGCACAGAATAAGTAAAACCAGCTTGCTCACCTTGGTAGACTTCCAGCTAATTCTGTGGCAGTCTCTCTGTAGGATACAAAAAAAATTATGATTAGCTTCTTTTGGTAAATAATAACAATTTATTTAACATTAATTTCCATAATATCATACACCAAGGCACTGTTATCATACATGCAAAGATCAGAAATTTAAAAATGACTGGTCATACTTCTGATTTACTCTCATAAGTGTTTGAATGGTTACTTTTAAAGGAAATTTTACACATGAGCAACATATCTGCCTCTGCTTCCTAGTGACAAGACTTAGAAGAGTTTAAAATATATTAAAATTTAAAAAATGTACAACATACAGAAGTAAAATAGGAGAAAAAGATAACCCCAAACCACATTTTAGATTTCTGCCAATTAAACACATTCCCCAGATTATCTTTCCCAGAATTCTTCAGGGGAAAATTCCGTTGAGGTCATTTCTTGGTGCTGATGATCTCTGTCACCTATGGTTCGTGAAGGAACACATGCACCTCAAAACACAATTCTTTTAGTGGCAAATTGCTGTTTTTCATTTCTTTGTCATAATTCCTAACACTTAGGATTCCTGAAGGCAGATACTATAATTCAAATGGTACAAAAGAAAAGTGGATAAGTAAATGTTCCATAGCATTTATCTATACACTAGTATGTGTGTATGTATACATACATGTATATACGTGTATACATACATACACACACACGTGTGTGTGTGTGTACCCCCCACTTGTCTGTCACTTTATCACACTGTGGAGGCCTGTGGGATGCTGGAAGACACACCACTGGTATTGATACCAGCAGGGTCACCCATGGTGGACAGGGTCATCCATGGTGGACAGGTTTCAGCTGGCTTCCAGACTAACACAAACTTAGAAGAAGAATCCAGCAGTCTTACTTTTGAAAAGAAGTGGTCAGTGGAAATGTTATGAACAGCGGGGGAACATCAGATATAGTGCCAGAAGATGAGCCTCTCAGGTTGGAAGACATGCAAAAGATAACTGGGAGAGAGCTCCTTCCTCAAAGTAAAGTCGACCTTAATGGCACAGATGGAGTCAAACTTTTGGGACCTTCATTTGTTGATGTGGCACAACTCAAAATAAGATGAAACAGCTGCAATCATCCATTAATAACTGGAAGATGGACTATATGAGGTGTGACTTAGGAGAACTGGAAACCATGAAAAATGAAATGGAGTGGATAAGCATTGATATCTTAGGCATTAGTGAGCTGACATGGACTGTTATTGGCCATTTTGAATTGGATAATCATACGGTCTACTACACCAGGAATGACAACTTGAAAAGGAAAAGCATTGCATTCACTGTCAAAAAGAACATTTCAAGATCCATTTTGAAGTACAATGCTGTCAGTGATAGGATAATATGCCTACAAGAAAGGCCAGTTAATATGATTATTATTCAAATTTATGCACCCACCACTAAAACTAAAGATGAAGAAATTGAAGATTTTTACCAGCTTCTGCTGTCTGAAATTGATCAAACATGCAATCGGGATGCATTGATAATTACTGATGATTGCAATGCAAAAGCTAGAAATAAAGTAGGATCAGTAGTTGGAAAATATGGCCTTGGTGATAGGAGCAACGCCAAAGATCCTATAAAAGAATTTTGCAAGACCAACAATTTCTTCATTACAAGTACTTTTTTTCACTAACATAAATGGAGACTATACACATGGACCTTGCCAGACAGAATACACAGGAATCAAACTGACTACATCTGTGGAAAAAGACAATGGAAAAGCTCAACATCATCAGTCAGAGCATAGGTGCTAACTGTGGAACAGACCATCAACTGGTCACACGCAAGTTCAAACTGAAACTGAAGAAAACTAGAACAAATCCATAAAAGCCAAAGTATGACCTTGAGTGTAACCCACCTGAGTTTAGAGATTATCTCAAGAACAGGTTTGATATGCTGAACACTAATGTCCAAAGACCAGATGAGTTGTGGAATGACATCCAAGTCATCATACATTAAGAAAACAAGAGATCATTAGAAAGACAGGAAAGAAAAGATCAAATCAGGATGTCAGAGTTGTTAAAGCAAAGGGAAGAAATGACTACGTGAAAGAAGAGAAGATTTCGAAGGGGAGCTCTAGAAGACACAGTGAAGTATTATAAAGACATATGCAAAGAGCTGGAGAGATAGAAAGCCAAAAGGGAAGAACGTACTCTGTATTCCTTAAGCTGAAAGAAGAGGAAATTCAAGGCTGGAGTTGTAATAGTGAAGGACTCTATGGGGAAAATATTAAATGACTCAGGAAGCATCAAAAGAAGACGGAAGGAATAAACCAACCAAATCAAACCCACTGCCTTCGAGTCATGTCTGACTCATAGCACCCTAGAGGTCAGAGTAGAACTGACATACAGAGTTTCTAAGGAATGCCTGGTGGATTTGAATTGCTGACCATTTGGTTAGCAGACATAGCACTTAACCCAATACAATGCAAGGAATACACAGAGTTATTATACTGAAAAGAACTGCTCTATGTTCAGCCATTTCAAGAGGTAGCAGATAATCAGGAATGGATGGTACTAAAGAAAGAAGCCAAAGCTGCATTGTAGGCATTGGTGAAAAACAAGGCTACAGGAGTTGATGGAATAGCAATTGAGATGTTTCAACAAACGGATGCAGCACTGTAAGTACTCATCTATACCACAAAATTTGGAAGACAGCTACCTTGCCACATGAGTAAAAGAAATCTGTATTTACGACTATTCCCAAGAAAGACAATCCAATCAAATGTGGAAGTTATCCAATAATATCATTAATAGCATGCAAAAGTGAAATTTTGCTCAAGAGCATTCAAAAATGACTACAACAGTATACTGACATGGAACTACCAGGAATTTAAGCCAGACTCAGAAGAGGATGTGGAACCAGGGATATCATTACTGATGTCAGGTGAATCTTGGCTGAAAGCAGAGAATATTACAAAGATATTTACTTGTGTTTCATTGATAATACAAAGGCTTTCGACTGTGTGGATCATAACAAATTATGTATAACATTGCAGAGAATGGGAATTCTGGAACACTTAACTGGGCACATGAGGAATCTATACATGGATCAAGAAGGACATGTTCAAACAGAACAAGGGGCAACTGCAAGGTTTAAAGTCAGGGAAGGTGTGTGTCAGGGTTGTATCCTTTCACCATACCTTTTCAATCTGTATATGGAGCAAATAATTCGAGAAGCTAGATGATACGAAGAGGAATGAGGCATCAGGATTGGAGGAAGACTCATTAACAACCTGAGTTAGGCACATAACACAACCTTGCCTGCTCAAAGTGAAAAGGACTTGAGACACAGTATGGACTACACCTCAACATCACAAAAACAAAAATGTTCACAATTAAACCAGTAGGCAACATCATGATAAATGAAGAAAAAATTGAAGCTGTCAAAGATTTTATTTTACTTGGATCCAAAGTCAACACACACGGAAGCAGCAGTCAAGAAATCCAAAGATGTACGGCACTGGGCAAATCTCCTGCGAAAGATCTCTTTAAAGTGTTCAAAAGTAAAGATGTCACCTTGAAGACTAAGGTGCGTCTGACTCACCCATGGTATTTTCAATCACATCCTATGTATGTGAAAAATGGGCTCTGAATCAGGAAGACCGAAGAACAGATACTTTTGAATTGTTGTGTTGTAGAAAAATGTTGAATATACCATGGGCTGCCAAAAGAACAAAAAGATATGTCTTGGAAGAAGCAAGGAAGAGAGACTATTTCTTACATACTCTAGATAAGTGGTCAGAGAGGATCAAACTCTGGGAAAGGACAGCATGCTTGGTAAAAAAGAGGGTCAGTGACAAAGACGAAGACACTCAACAGGATAGACTAAGACTGTGGCTGCAACCACAGGCTTAAACACACCAATGACTGTGGGCATCACAGAGGACCAGGAAGAGTTTTGTTCTGTGTACACAGGGTCACTATGAGCCAGAATTGTCTCGATGGCACATAACAACACCATAAATATATATATGTATGTATACATATATATGTTGTTACATGTGTATATATGGTCACTTTGTCATATATATGGATCAGTTTTAGTCTGCATTGACTCAGTAACAACAATTTTTTGTTTTAAATATGGCATATTAATAAAATGCACCAGAAAAAAATTTCAATGCAAACTTGAGGCCACATACACTGAATTACAAAATGCTAGTTTTTCAGTCAGAGCTGAGTTTTTGGAACAATGCGTAGCAAGCAGCAGAAGGAGGAGACAGAGGCTGTATGCTGTGATATTTCAACAGTGGAGGAGAGTTCCACTTTAGACTGAGGGAATGAATATGGAATTCCTAGGCACAGTGGTGTATAATTTTCTTAGGGTCATCTAACCCCTTTAAGAATATGAACACCTCACATACAAAATACAGCAATACCCACTGACACACCAAATGTGCTGTGCAATTGTAAGAGCTCCAAGAAACTTGCAAAGCTAATACATGAACCTTGGGTCAAGATCTCAGCTTTAAGCTAGCATTTCTTCACTCACTTTGTCAATCAAATAAAGAATTTTCTTTTCCATGAGCCTTCTCTGACCTTCCCAACTTCTAGAATGCTTTCCCTCTGCTTTATTTTCTGTTATAGCACCTGAGCTCTTTAGGAAATGCTGGTTACCAGACAGCCATACTTGCTTTAAAAAGCTAATGACTGTAAGTTTAGAAATGTCCTTAAGTAATCAAAAATATCAAACTTACCGATTTTATTGCTAGAAATGGACTTTTTGAAGAAACTTTCCATTCCTCCAGCAAAACCACAGCCAACTGCATTATCGACTATACTGTTAAATGTTCTTCTAGTGTTTACATTTCTAAATTCATTGTTGGTAACTGCCAATGAATCAGATGCAACTCCTGCTGACCTCATGTGTGCAGAACAGAACTGTGCTACGGTGTTTTCAAGGCTGTGACCTTTCAAAAGTAGATTGCTGGGCTTGTCTTCTGTGGTGCCCCTGGGTAGGTTCAAACTGTCATACCTTTCAGCTAATAGTTGAGTGCTTAGCCATTTGTTTCACTCAGGGACTCCTACTAGGCATTTAGTGCCAACCTAAATTTTGTTTATGAAGAGAATCTGTAATTGTGGGTACTTCAGATAAATGCATCCGTCTTTTCTCCTCTTCTTTATAACACCTACCACGTGAGAAATATCTTTTAATGTCTATTTTATTATTTATCATTTTACCATTGAAATCAACATACATTAGTACTCTATAAACATTCAATGTGTAAGGACTGAATTAATGAACTCTTCTGATACTTCTGTTGCCCTTGAGATTTAGGTCTATATTTAGAGCTTGATCACAGTAGCAAGAGCACCCCAGGGTCAAGGTCCAGTTCTCTTTACCTGTTTTTAATCTTCTACCCCTTTATTTTAGCTTACAGATAACAAGTATTTAATACTGTGAGTCCTTTGGTGTCTTTCAAAGGAGATCCCATGTGGTGCAAACTATTAAGTATTCAACTACTAACTAAAACGGTGACGCCTTAGAAGAAAGACCTGCTCATGTACTTTTGAAAGATCTAAGCCATTGAAACCCTATGGCACAGTTCTACTATGACACACACAGGGTCACCATGAGTTGGAACTGATCTGACAGCCACTGGTTTGGTCGTTATCTTCTATAACTATGTTGGACATACATTATAAATAAATCTATTTAAATCACAGAAGTATTTCTCGACCTCGGCACTATATTGACCTTCCCGGTCAAATAATACTTCCTTGTGAGGTGCTGTCCTGTACACTGTAGGACGTTTAGCACCATCTCCGACTTCTACCCATTAGATGCCAGTGGCAACTAGCCTCTTCCCTTGTTGTGACTACAAAAAATAGATCCATACATTGCCAGACATTTGGCAAGTGCATGAAAATATATTCTGTAGTCACAGCTGCTATCGAGCAACAGAATAGATGTGTTCGTAACTGATCCTCATTTTAAAGTTTGTAAGATTAATCAACATTCTCCATTCACAGGGGAAAACACAGTGATAGTCTTCTCCAAGAATGCCTGTTTCACTTTAGCTTCGACAGCTAAGTCTGCATGTTTACAAGAGTAGGTTGTCTCTGTTCCCTAGACCATTTATGACAGTGATATTCATTATGATTGTACCCATCATAATTTTGTGACATAATTAAGCATTATGTATATAAAATGAAATGTAAGTGTGGAAAGTTCTTCTTTTCCTGAAAACTAAGTTGAACACTTTAGAAAAATTAAAAATGATAAGTGGCTAAAGAAAAGCTGACATTCAACGAGGTTTATGGGCAAGACAACCATAAACATTGTGGGGAGAAAGATAACTGTCTTAAAGTTCTCATTCTACTTAACAAATAAGTTAGAAATTACCACATGGTGTATTAGGTGTGATTTATGCAAGAAAGACACTAGACTCACGCACTCATAGAAAAGCCTTTGGCCTTACCTTGCAGCAAAAGACAAATGTTAGAGGAAAAGTCATGCCCCCTACATGTTAAGTTCTTAAACTACAACAACAAAGAAACCAAACTCACTGCTGTCAAGTCGATCACAACTCACAGCAACCGTATAGGACAGAGTAGAACTGCCCCACAGAGTTTCTAACGAGCGCCTGGTGAATTCCAACTGCTGACCTTTCAGTTAGCAGCTGCAGAACTCAACCACTATGCCACCAGGGGGAAAATAACTGCACAATCAAAACTTTACATTAGAGTTACAGATATTATTTGATAGGAAAAATAATTTTTGGTGAATGTGAATGAATGGATGGACATGGTTTAAAATATAAGACATATTTCATATTAATGTAAAATAAAATATAAAACCTGGTAATTTCACTGGAGTATTTAGCTCCAAGAGAGGAAAAACAACAAATGAAGGAACAACTTGGGAAGAATCATGTATCTGTTTGTAGCAATGCGGAGTCCCTGGGTGCTACAAACACAGCTCAGATGCTAATCAAAAGGTAGAAGTTCAGATCTACCCAGAGACTCCTGGAAGAAAGTCCTGGCAATCTACTTCCAAAAAATCAAGAACTAAAACCCCTATGGAGCACATTTCTGCTGTAACACATGGGTGCTATGAGCTGGAATCAGTTTAGCAGCAGCTGGTAATCTGCTCCAGTGTGGCTGGGGCTTACCAATGAAATATGATTGTTGATATCAGCAAATCAGCAAATATTAGAGCTTTTAAAACTGACTAGTTCATTTTGATCAGTTTACTATCAATAACAATCTGAACAATTCACTTTTTTGATTAATGTATACTTCTTGTAAAGATGGAAACCCTGGTGGCTTACTGGGTTATAAGTGCTACGCCTGCTAACCAAAATGTTGGCAGTTGACATCGCGAGGCGCTCCTTGGAAACTCTATGGGGTGGTTCTACTCTGACCTCTACGGTTGCTGTGCATCAGACCCAACTCAGGGACAGCGGGTTTGGTTTTCTGGGTTTTGCAAAGACATTCTGGAGAAAAATAAGGTTAGCAAAAACTAAACGTATTCCTTCTTGGTAATGCTCTTTTATAACCCAATCAAGGAACCTGAAAGGAGTAACATAAACACTATGATTTTTTCATTGAACTTTTGTGGGTCACAATGTCCTTTAACAGTGTTGTTACCTAAGTACAAAACATTTTTATTGCTGACCAGTATTTCTTCGTCAGACACGTTCACTGAACACCAAATTTTATGTTCAGTACAGTGCTGAGTGTTTTGAGAGGCACCAAGATGATTTAGATCCCTATCTTTGTTTACAAATGCTTTTTGTTGTTCTCAGTTGCCATTCGGTTGATTGACTCATGGTGACCCCATCTACAGTGTAGAACTTCTCCATAGGTACTCAAGGATGTGATGTTTTGGAAGCAAATCACCAGGCTTGTCTTCCAAGGTGCCTCTGGGTGAGCTCGAACTGCCAATCTTTCCACTAGTAGTTGAGCATTTAATGGTTTTCTATGAGTCATTAAAGTGTGCTGTATAAAGTAAAAGTGATGAATACTTCTTGTTTTGTTTTTTTTCACTCTTGAAAGCACTTCTAAGTCAAAGACCACATCTTACTCAGAATTCTGAACACTCAGTAGCTGGCAGGCACCAAACACTCAGTAACTATGAATGTAGTACAATCATGAAACAGTTTCTACTTCCAGCTACTTCTGGTCTCATAAATTCATTTTTTTTAAATGCCCACCGCAGTTATAGCAACATTCTAAGTTTAACGGTGCTAATGTCCTTTATCTGGTTATCATTACAAAAGTAATCTGATTTCAAGAAGAGAGCAGAATTCTAAAAATGGGATGAAAACAATGGTGAAAAACCGGCAAATGATATGTTCCGAGAGAGAAGTGTCCTAGGGGCTAATAAGCAAGACAGAAATGATGAGAAGTGTGCACTTCTGGTAGGTTGCATGTCCTTGGGTAACCCTTTTTCCCTTCTAAGATCTCCATTAACCAGAACATATAATAATGCTGCTCTTTGATTAGGATTGCTGGATGCGATCACCCACGTAAACAAACAAGAAAGATCACTACAAATTTATAGTTGTGCTACCAATTCAATTTTACAGCAGAAAAACAACACAACAGAAGAGACGAGTACCTACCAACAGCAGTGTCCTGTATGCATTACGTGGTTTTGTAGACTATTTAGCACTCCTTAAAATGTATTTTTAAATTTTAAACGTGCAGAATGTTCACTAATGCGTGGAGGGAGGCCGGCTTTTCTCAGCTGTCTGAAATATCATTCTTCCTCATCATCTCTTCTCCTTCCCTGTTCCTGAACTATGTGAACAGTTCTTTTTTTAGGAAGTGTTGAAGCAAGAGCACACCATCTATTTCTGTGCAGCTTGCCAGCTTCCAAAATTAGCTGACAACTATAAAACGGAGTACATGAGCCCCCATGTTCACTGTGTGTCAGCATGGTAAATGTTTCTAAGACTTACAATGTTTTTCTCCAAATGATACCTTTGATTGTTTCCAAAAGTACAAAGACTTTTTTTAAAAAAAAATATTAAAATATATTTTACTTAAAATACACCTTACTGCCTGTTCTGAAGATGATGTAATGTTTTGATTGTGGAGTGAGGTTTTCTTAATTTTAATTAAGGATGAAAATATTACAGTCAAGTATTTCTTTTCCTTTCATTTTTGTGTGTGTGTGTGTCTGTGACCCAACCAAGGGAAAACTGGGGGCCTTTAAAATGGAATCTATTTCCAAATAATATACAGATTAGCCTATAAGTTTAAAGGTATCATGACAAGTCCATATATTAGTTCAAGACAGTTTTTTTCTTGAATGACTGTGTTAGTGCTAGGAAATCAAAACACCTTACAAATTAAAATAGATTTTTTGAAAAAGAAACCCCAACAATCACCGTTTCTTCACTGCTCTACCTTTTTCTCCAATCCTTCATCAGTCTTTGTGCTCTAACTCTTCTTTACTTATTTTCTTCCCCCCTTCTCCTTCTCCTTATGTTCAGTCACATGATTAAGACAGCAAAACATACGTGTGTGTGTGTGTGTGTGTGTGTGTGTGTGTATGCACACACACAAAAATGTAATCGTTCTCGCATGGTGAGATCTACATTTACACACATACACAATACATTAGCTAACTAACATTTATTGTTTTCTGTTATTATTACCAGCCATAGTTCTGCACCATTTATGTGTTCACTCTTTTAATCTTTCTAAGGACCTCATGATCACTATTAAACCATGATCGTGATGAGAGACATAAAATGAGACACAAAAATGCTGAGAAACTTCTCAAAGTCACACTGTCAGCGAGAGGCAGAGGCAGGATTTGAACTCAGGCATTCTGGCTCCAGAGTTCATGCTTTTAATCACAATGGTGTACTGCTACTAAGTCTGTACAAACTATAGATGTCATATATATTATACATTCATTCATTTATTCTGGGTTCTGGCTACAGTGGTGAATAAAATAATGACGCTGTTGTTAAAAAGTTTCCATACCAGAAGGAAGAGATAGAGAGTAGGCAAAATAGGGAAATAAATATTGATAACCACCTGTCATAGTATATATATAATGAAGAATGAAGTCAGGTAGGGACATAGAGAGTAGTAACTCATTGCTGTCAATTCAGTTCTGACTCAGAGAAGGTATGGTCTGTTACCACTGAGCTGATTCGGACTCATAGCAACCCTACAGGACAGAGTAGAACTGCCTCATCGGGTCCCCAAGGCTATAAATCTTGATGGAGGCAGACTGTCATGTCGTTCTGTGGAACAGTTCAAACCACCAACCTTTAGGTTAGTAGCTGAGCATTTAACCCCTGGGCCACCATGGATGCTTATGGGGTAGGAGTTTATTATCAGAAATTAATAGGGTGATACGAGAAGGGCTGTCTGATACACTGACTGAGTGAATACGTGGATTCTACGTGAAACACGTAAACCACTTCTACAGCCACCTTGTTTATTTCATGCCCACTTCTCTCCTTTGCACTTTTGTATTTCACTGTTCCCGTTTTCAGTGCATATTCACTGAGTACCCACTGTGGGAAGCGGACAATACTAGGTGCTATGTTTTATTTTCATTTATTTTTGAAATGATAGGCAGTCTAGATTTTGACACTCACAATGCTTACAAAACTGTAAAGGGAAGAAAAACACCCTTTGAAAAGCTAACCAGGTCATTTAGAAAACTGTATGTTTGGACAAAGAGACACTTCACATCCTTGTAGAGATGAGCCTCTCAAAGCCTCTCCTGGATGGAAGTGAATGAAATATTAGCTAGTGACGTTGACAGAAGTAGTCCTGCCTTCCAAACAACTTCCCAAGAGTTACTACCCTAAGCTCCTTTCAGCTAACCTGAGTTCACAGAAATTAACCCTTCTGGGAAACCCTGGAGGAATAGTGGTTAAGTGCCATAGTTGCTAACCAAAAAAGGTAGCAGTTTGAATCTACCAGGCACTCCTTGGAAACTCTATGGGGCAGTTCTACTCTGTCCTATAGGGTTGCTATGAGTTGGAACTGACTTGACAGCAGGGTGTTTGGTATGGGTTTCGTTTTTATACCTGTCAGTTTGAAAAATAAGCCTATAAGGTCGAATTCGTCTTTAAATCACTCGACACACTTTTGGTATTGAACTGTCTGCTGAGGGTTGCCACCGTGGGAAAATGAGCATTCTCTTCAACGAATTCCTCAGTAAACACTTAAGAACATGCTGGGAGTTGTTTGGAACTAGAGACTTGGCACAGTGGTTAAATACTAGGTGGTCAACTGAAAGGCACGTGGTTCAAATCCGCCAGAGGGAGAAAGACCCGATGATCCGCTCCTGCACACATCAGAGCCAAGAAAACTCAGCGGGGAAGTTTTACTTTGTCACCTGGGGTCACCATGAGTCAGAACCAACCTGACAGCACCCAGCAACAACAAATCTGGTGAGTAGGCAGACATGCAATTTGAGTTGTCAGAAGAGTGGTTACAGTTAAGATCCATTGACTCACTTCAAGCCAGCCATCACTGGCCTATGTGGCTTTCTCTGAATTGGCTTTCATTTTCATTTTGGGAATCCCTCTCAGAGATTCTATCTGGCATAAGATTTATTCATATGATTTCAGCACTTCTTATAAAAAACAGTCACATGTCTGTACTTTTTGTCTGTGTCCCTGTGCTCAAGTGCCTTGAAAATAAAATTGGGAAAGGTTTCTCTTAATCAACTCTGCACAACAGCCATCTGACCATTCCTGCTGTGGGGAAGTAGGACACTGTTCCAAGAGCATGGCTGTCCTTTCCATCAGTTTGAGTCAACATGAAGGGCTTTTGTTTGTTTTGTTTTCAGAAATGTCATCTTGACACACAGCTCAGGAATCCACCGAAGCAGAGGCTTGTCTTCGACACTGCCAGTGGCTTGAGGAGAAAGAGTGAGTCTTGACACCCACTTGCCTTTGTCTGTTAATCATCACACTCTTCACGCTCGGGAACTCTACCTCAGTCATATGCTGTGATCCACAGTGTACCTGAATCAGCCATGAGCAATAATACCTACTCATTAAAACTCACTTATTCAACTCCAGCGATGGCAAAGGTAACCAGCCCTGGAGGGCAGACACAGAACATGGAAGCAGTGCATTAAGTTTCATAAACCAGCTTCTCTGAGACATGAAGCAGAAGCAATAAATAAGTAAATGAAAAAGAAAAAAGAAACCTACAAAGCACATGTTTCTGTGTGTGTTTCTTTAAAACTTGGTTAACAAAACGACATCATTCCCCTCCAAAAGTGTGTTTTCTTCAAATACAACACTTCTATGAGAGGAATTAGCTTACTGAAAGATCCCTATATTTAATATTGTTGGATCTTTGGACTCTAAGCTGTATTGTAATTCACAATGGGGCCTTTAAGTTGGAATATGCCAAAAAGTTATTAATAAAAAAATATATTTTTTTCTCTTGTCAAATCACTTTAAATGGATGCTCCTTTTACAAAAATCCCAAATCTTCTCCAATTAGTTCCCAGGAACATAATATCACCAATACCAAAAAGCAAACCCATCACTGTCAAGTTGATTCCTACTCATAGCAACCCTAGAGGACAGAGGAGAACTGCTTTCCAAGGAGTACCTGGTGGATTTGAACTGCTGACTTTTGTTTAGTAGCCGTAGTGCTTAACCACTACACCACCAGGGTTTCCACATCATCAGTAAGTCCCCTGAATCAGAGCAACTTATTCCCACCTATGATAATTTTTAGATCAAATCGGGATTTACAAATACCAGCCTGCACTGCAATGTTCGACTAATGGCCTAATACATCAAGTAACAGGTATAGGCACTGAATTCATTAAATTGTATTAATCTGCAAGACAAATATTTATATAACTCCTACTATGTGCCAGGCACTGTGTACAGGGAATTGAATAGCCAACTGAATAAACATGGAAGCTTCACTCCTGGAATTGACCACCTAGTGGGGGAGACTTAGTAATAAATACTATACAAATGAAATACAAAATAATAATCAGCCAGATAAAATTTCATGCACCCCAATCCTGCACCTAGGAATCTCTGGGTGGTGCAAATAGTTTTTGTGCTTGGCTGCTAACTGAAACATTCAAATTCACCCAGAAGTACCTGGGAAGAAAGGCCTAGTGATTTAATTCTGAAAAATCAGCCACTGAAAACCCTGTGGAAAACAGTTCTACACTGACAAACATGAGATTACCACGAATGAGAGTCAACTCTTCTGCAACCAGTTTGGTTTTTGGTTTCTCCTAGAGACCCCCTTCTAGGCAGGGACAGAATGTAAGACCATACCAGTGAAGTCTCATTAGCATAACAATACTAAAGGCAGGACTGATGAAGCAGAGAACATTAACCCGAAAAATGATGCGGTGTCATGTGCAGGTGTCCTTTTCCAAGAATCTGAAAGAGGACAGCCACTGCCTTCAAGGAGAAGGCTCAGGTAAGTGAGAGAATCAACAGGATCCTGTGCACTTTTCCAAGATGGATGAAATCTGGTCTGGGAAAAGGCAGAGGGTAGAAAACATACAGAGGATTGTGGCAAAGAGAGAGATGAGAGATCCTCTACCAGACAGTAAACAGGCCTACTGATCCAGTATGGAGCAAAGTGATTTAATACAAAAATAAATAAATAAAGAGATGGGCACACCTGCTCCTGGACTTCTGGTAGGCTGGTGATTAACTCAGAGTCATATTACTTCCTTACTTTTAACAGACGCTACCTGCCAAGTGTTGAAGTGCCCTGAGTCCTTTAAGGGATACACACTGGAACTTAGGAAACTTGTTCTTGTTTGCCTCCAGGGAGGAGCCCTGCAATGGATCCCTAGTGGCCTGGTCATTAAGTGCCACAGCTGCCAATTTAAAGGTTATCAGTTTGAATCTACCTACTCCTTGGAAGCCTGTGGCCAGTTCTACTCTGTTCAGTAGGGTCACTATGAGTGAGCATTGACTCAATAGCAATGGGTTTGGTTTTTGCCTGCAACCGTTAACTGCTAATGAAAAGGCTGTTGGTTAGGGAGCCCCCCGACCCCCGCCCCAGTGCCCGGGGAGAGACACTTGGAAGTCTGCTCCCATGAACATTATAGTCAAAAAACCCTACGGGCAAGGGTGGATTATTCAATATGGTAATGAGAGAATTAACTTGGGCTTTTCTAATCTCTAGTAAAAAATTTCACATGACTTTCCCTACATGAAAGAAATGGTTCACTAGAGATTAGTAAGTAAGCACAAATAAGCCTATGCTTATCTTGCTTACTGAGTCATTCTCCCCTATTAGGGATTGTAAACTTGAAAAAAAGGGTGTATTTCTGTAGGAAGGTGCTTTGGAGTTGGGAGAGAGACACATGTTAGCCGTATCTAGAAGAGGGATCTTTGGTGTGGTGAAAAAATGTGAAACTATATATTACAGATTAGTAAGTAAGCACAGTAACACCATGCTTCCCTTGCTTACTGGATAATTTCCACTACCTATGGGGTAGTTCTTCTTTGTCACATGGGGTTGCCACGAGTCTGAATCAGCTTGACAGCACTCAACGGCAACAACATTTATCTTTGGGGAACAGTGTAGCAATGACCTCTGCCCTAGGAATATCCAAATAATAAGTATAACGTCCCCTCAAAGGGCTTCCTTCTACCTGGACCTACCCTCCAACCTGTGGAAGATACTGAGTTTTCCCTCTCAAATATGTAGCAAAAGGTCCTTTTTTCCTAAAGTTAAAGAATTCACTTATTTACTGTAATACCAAGAATAAAAAATAAAAAAATCCTTTGTCATTATTTCTGAGTCATTGCAACCCTGTGCCACTGCTAGTGGCTATCGGTTCACTTCCAGTTCATAGCAACCCCATGTCCAACAGAATGAAACCCTGCCCGGTACTGCGCCACGCTCGCAACTGTTTCCACGCTTGAGGCCACTGTTGTCGCCATGGTGCCAGTCCATCTTGCTGAGGGTGTCCCTCTTTTTTGCTGACTGTCTACAGGGTATAGGTTTATAAAAAATTGACCCTTATCAAGTTCCAGAAGAGTCTCAGGCTGACTCTCTTAGCCCTCATTTTGCAGATGAACAAAGTGAGGCTCCAAGAGGTTGAATAATTTGCCATAAAATAGTCAGCTCCGAAGCTGTATACCCAGGCCTTTTGGCTGTAAAGGCATCAGTAATATGGGCTGAAACACAGACCTCAATTTGAGTTCTGACCATAATGGAGGAGACAGAGATGACAATTCTCCCATTTAGGGACATTTTCACCCTTTTCAAATTGTTGTTAAATGCTGTTGAATTGGTTTCAGCTATCGATGACCCTGTGTTCAGCAGATCAGAACACTTGCCAGTCCTGCGTCATCCTCACGGTCACTGCTACACTGGAGCTCGTTGTTGTAGTCACTGGGTCAATCTATCTCAAGGCTCTTCCTCTTTTTCAATGACCCTTCATTTACCGAGCATGATGTCCTCCTCCAGGGACTAGTCCCTCCTGATAAGATGTCCAAAATACATGAATCGAAGCCTTGGTTATTCTTGCCTCCTAAATTAACTCACTTGAAATAAAACGACTCTGAGAGCTATCTCCAGAGGGGTAGTTAATGCTTATTTTCTATCCTTCAGATTTTCCAGGTTGCTTGTTGACCCCTGCTGGGTAAATTAAATGTGGTATTCATCATCACCTCTATAAATCGAAAGCTCTGTATTCAACCATGGTGGGCCATGTCCAAGTCTCTCATGTAACAACCTCAAGCATGTCCTTTTTGTGGCAATAGGAATTTTGAGCCAATCCCAGATATGAAATCTACAACCTTCACCACATTCACAGAGGATAATTATATCTCTACAATTACTAAGAAAAAAAATAACATAAAATCAACAGAAATGGAATCAACAGCAAAAGAGCTAAATTATAGATAACAGAATATTCATAAAACTATACCTCATCTCATGAATGTGGGAGCACTGCCTGTTTGCCAGAATTTCTTTAGCCATTGGTGATATTCAGCATATTGCAATTGAGTGCAATTACAGTTAGCTATAATTAAGAACAATTACGGCTTTTATTTCTCTACTTGTTCTTTAAAAGCACATTTGTAATAAAACTTTTTTTTAAAAGGTGAAGAATATAATTATACATCCTTATAACGTCTCAAATAATTAGTTTGACTAAAGTTTCTTCTGGAACAATTTTCATTTTAACTGTCAGATCTGCCATTTATAGTCAATGGAACATACTTTAAAAAAATTCCATCATTAACCTTTTTCACCCCATATAGCTGCATATGAATTATTGGTACAAATTGAAGGTTTTGGTTGTTAAAGCTCTAGAGCCTCCTGCAAGCTATAGATTTTCCTCCACTAAATTGTTTGTGTGTCTTCTAATTTAAAAAAAATAAAAGCTGTATTGTAGAATGTTTCCTTGCTTGAGGTATTGAAAAAAAAAATGCTTGTGTAAGAAAGGTATGTTCTCTATTTTGTGTACAGTAGAACTCGGTCCTCTGCATTCCTGTGAATTTTATTTACTGTGATTTAAGTAGTGTCCAAACTATGCAGTGCCAAAGCTGACAAGTTTCTGCAATGTGACAAATCTGCCTCTAAATTAAGCACACAGTCTATAATGGGCCTTGTAGGCTGAGTGCCTAGTTAGGATCAATGAAACGCTGCCTTCTCATAAATCTAGCCTCTAATTCCATTCCAGCTCATCACTGCCTTCTCCCCTGCTAGACTGCAAGTTCCATGAGGACAAGGACATATCCTTTCTTGTGAGTCTCTATTACCAACACTCAGAACACTAACTGGCTGGCCCAGCTAAAGTGCTCCATAAATGGAGTATGTTGAATCATGAAAGAAGGCTTTTTTCAGGTCTTTTCCATTTGCACTGGGAATAACCTAAAAATTAATCACCTGAGTAATTTTGAAGATGGAAGAAAATTAAGTAACATAACTCTGAAAATCAAAGAAATTTTCATCACCTAAGTGCTTGGCTGCTAACTGAAAGGTCAGTGGTTTGGACCCACCAGCTGCTCCTTGGGAAAGAGATGTGGCATTCTGCTTCTGTAAAGATCACAGTCTAGGAAACCATAGGAACAGTTTTACTCTGTCCTACCAGGTTCTTCTATCGATGCTATAGGACTCTATAGGGTTTATAAGTCAGAACTGACTTGATGGCAATGGGTTTGGTTTGGGGGTCTTTACGGGGTTGCTATGAGCTGGAACTGATTGGATGGCAAGGGGTACAGCTATCCAGTTGAATTAACAGTCCTGTGAAAGAAACTGTCAGACAAAACTATATACACTGGGAACAGGGATGCTGGCAGGATAGAACAGACAACCTTTTGAAGTCCTTTACAGTCTTGAGCTTATAAAGATTTGCTTACTGAACTTAGATCAAAGCTTAATGCCAACTAACAAAAAGAACATGCCTAGTTGGGTAGGATGGGTAAAGAGCCATTTCACCCACAGGACAGACCATTAGCATCAAAGACACTAAAGTATTGAGAAACTGCTGTCACTGAGAAAATTTTCAATATTCCAAATCCCAGAAGCAACTTGGGATAAGACATAGAGTATGAAGCTCATCATTTATTCTAAAACAGCCACTAATTACTACATACTTAGTACTTTTCAATCACTTTGCTTAGGACTGTATGTAAATTCTCTCTTATCCTCCACATATCTGCTAAATAGTCAGTATTATGTCCATTTTCAGATGAAGCTGAGGCTTGGAGGCCAAGTAAATTTGAATCCAGGCCTGTTTAACTCTAAAATGCATGGTTAAAACAAGCAAACAAGACATGCTGAACCAAAGTCAGAAGACATCAAGAATAGGAAGACAATCTGGGTGATTCTAAGCAATGAATTTATTGAGAGTCAACATGTGGGCAAAATGATACCTCGGGCTCCACTCTTAGGGTAGGGTATTGAGTTGTTAGTTAAAACCACTTCTGAGTATCTCTCCTCACCCAAATTCATTTAAGAAGGCTTGTAAAAGGATGTCAGTCGCAAAACAGTATTGAAACAACCTAAAGGCATGTGAATAAGTGATATATTTATACTGCGGAACACCTATCCAGGGATTAGAAATAATGAGGAAGATTTCTATATTCTAAAATTGATAAAATTCCAAAGCATGTTGAACGTTGAAAAAAGAATAAATTGCAGAGTAGCAAGTTCCATTTAATAATGTTTAAAAATAAAACAAACAAACATTTGAGTTTGCCAATGTATAGAAGCAGTTCTGGGAGCAAACACAGCAGGCTGGTAAGTGGTGCTCTCTGAGGAAATGAAGACGGTGAGCAAAGAACACTTCACTCACACTAAGAAACTTCTTTTTGTTGTGTGTGTGTTTAAGGGCCACCCAGCAAACCCAGGAGTCCGGGAGTTTGTTTGAGGTGTCATTTTCCCACAACAGCAGACGCCAGGCGATCCTGTAAGTGAAGGGGCTCATCACCCTCCAGGGTCCACCAACTGATGTCAGCAGTGCCTAGAAGAGCAAGGGGACACTGACCACAAAGCCTATGCCCCATGCTCCTCCATCCCCAGTCCCTATGACCAAAAGCTGTTGGGTCCCTGCAACAAGCCATGGTAGTCAAAAAAGGCACCACCCAGGGCGCTGGGTGGACGTGACCAGCCCACAACCCTGGCTCAGCCCTGCTCTTCCGCGGGAAGGGGAGAACGGTCACCAAGGACGCCTCGGACTCACCGCCCACGCGGCCGGGCCAGGTCCGGCCACAACGCCAGCGGGTCACTCATTGTGACCTAGAGATCAGCCTGCCTCAAGAACGCAGGCAGCCAGCCGGATGTCGGGGCTGCAGGAGGGACCTCCTCTCCACTAGGGGTAGCTGCCGAAGAAACCGGTAGCCCCCTCTGGAGGTCCGCTCAGCATCACCTCGGAGGCGCAGCTCTACTACTCCAGATTCAACTCCGCAACGCTGGGCCAGCTGGAGTTTTGAGGGCCTCTTGAGTGGACACCTACACAGAGCCCACCCAAGAAAGGGCAGCTCATACAAAAATGGATTTCATTTGCTGAGCTCACCTCGGTCAAGTTGATTGCAATTCATAGCGATCCTATTAGGACACAGTAGAATTGCTCCCATAGAGTTTCCAAGGGGTGTCTGGTGGATTTAAACTGTCAACCTTTTGGTTAGCAGACACAACAATTAACCGCTAGACTCACCAGGGTTTCCTCACTTGGCCAGGCTGGCTAATGTAGCTAAAATTTGTGCAAATCTGGCTTCGTATATTGAATCGTCTGCAGATGCCTTCAAGAGCTTTCTAATTTAAAGTAGCCCTTTGGGGACTCTATAAGAAATGAGATCTCTCTTTTCTTTGTTTTATTAATTTATATTTTCATAAATTGTATTTGCTTATTGGAAAACTTAGTAATAAACAGAATTCTCAGGGGTGAGAGTTAAGTAGATACTAAGGAGGTATTTCTAGTAATAAAACAAGTCCCAGAGGACAAATGTGGCCTAGGTTATATGTTGCATTGTTTACTTTTTCTTCTAAGGTCTTCTGAGTACAGAAGTTAGCTTCTTCTAAGATGGTAAACTGGTACAACTCTGAGGTCCTACAGATATCACAGAAAAGCTATAAAAAATAAATGAAATGGAAAAACCTGCCAAAGATACCAGTGGCACACTTGGGCCAGTCTTACTCAGATTAGGAAGTGATATGGAAAAATTTCAAGAAAATCCTCAGTTTCTTTTAATTAACTTTCTGGGCCTACTCTCTGATAGCTGATAATTTCTCTTCCTCTGATTTACCCATGCATAATTGAGATTCAATAAACTACATATACTTAGAGTGTACGATTTGGTAAATTTCGACACAGGTATATAATCTGTCACGCATTGAACTGTGTCCTCCCAAAGATGTGGCAACTTGGCTAGGCCTTGATTCCCAATAGCATATGATTGTCTTTCATTTTGTAATCTGATACAATTATCCTCCCTTTTGTGATGTGTTGTAAATCCTAAACTGTGATGTTATGAGTTAGGATTAGGGTGGAATATAACTTGTGTTAATTTGTGGAATATTACTTGTGTTGCACCTTTTATCTTACAAGAGAGAAAAGGAGAGAGAAATGAGCAGAACAATAAAGAAGAGTTGA
Source organism: Heterohyrax brucei (assembly GCA_028571685.1). Classification (NCBI taxonomy): domain Eukaryota; kingdom Metazoa; phylum Chordata; class Mammalia; order Hyracoidea; family Procaviidae; genus Heterohyrax; species Heterohyrax brucei. The sequence continues at coordinate 49,275,711 of CM053142.1, forward strand.
GAGAGCTGAGTACATCCTTTGGACCCTGGGTCTCCGTGCTGAGGACCTTCTAGATCCAGGGGAAGATCAATGTTGAGAAATATGGAGATGTCCAAGGAGCAACCAGCCCACGAGACAAGGATCTTCCCCCAGAGCCAACAGAGACAGAAAGCCTTCCCCTAGAGCTGGTATCCTGAATTCAGACTTCTATGTGTATATATACATGTACACACATGTATATATGTATATATACATGTATGCATGTATATGTATACATGTATATATGTATACATGTACATATATATACATGTATGTATACATGTACATATACACACATATATGAGAAACCCTGGTGATTTGGTGGTTAAGAGCTATGGCTGCAAACCAAAAGGTCAGCAGTTTGAATCCACCAGATGCTCCTTGGAAACCCTATGGGGCAGTTCTACTCTGGGTCACTCTGAGTCCTTCATCAGATATAACTCATAAATATTTTCTTCCAGTGGGTTATCTTTTCATTTTATTAATGATGTCTTTTGAAGAGAAGAATTAAAAAAAGATTTTGATGAAATCTAATTTACCAACTTTAGGATCATGGTTTTAGAGTAGATTCTAAGAAACCTTTCTTTACACAAAGTCACATTGATTTTCTCCAAGAAGTTTTAAGCTTTATATTGAGATCTATGATCATTTTGAGTTTTTTTTTAATATAATGTAAGGATTGGTGTTCATTTTCTTCCCCCTATATTTGGATACCAAGTTTTCCACTATTTGTGTAAAACCTGTCATTTCTCAATGAATTGTCTTTTCATCTTTATTGAAAATCAGTTGTCCATATATACATAGGTCAACTTCTGGCTTCTGTATTCTGTACCATTTGTCTATATTTGAATAAATATCACACTATTTTGTTACTGTAGCAGTACATCTTGAAATTAGGTAGTGTTATCCTTCAACTCTGTTCTTTTTCAAAGTTGTTTGTATTTTATATGAAATTTTAGTATATTTCTTTAAAAAAAATAAAACCCTGCTGAGGTTTTGACTGCTGTTAATCAGTTTGTGGAGAATTGACATCTTAATAACACCTAGTCTTCTGAACCATGAATCTGGTATATTCATGCCCTTATTTAGGTTTTCTCCAATTTTTCTTTGCAGTATTTTGTGTTTTTCAGTGTGTAAGTTTTCCTGTCTTTTGTGAGACTTATACTCAAGCAATATTTTTGATCTTATTATGTATAGTATAATACATAGAAATATTATTTACTTTTGTGTATCGACCTGGTATCCCATCAACCTGTTAGCCTCATTAGTTACTAGTAGCTATTTTGTACATTCCATCAAATTTGCTATGTAGACAATCACGCTATCTGTCAATAACAACACTTTATTTTTTTCTTCTTCAATACAGGTGTCCTTTATTTCTGTTTCTTTCCTGATTGCACTGCTTGGAATCTCCAGTACAATGCTGACTAGAAGTAGAGAGAGCAGATTTCACCATGAGTCTTGACTTTAGGGGAAAAGCATTGTCTTTCAACTGTAAGTCTGATGTTAGTGGTGAGGGTTGTGTACATGCGTTTTTTGGGGGGGGGTTGAAAAAGTTGCCTTCTATTTGTAGCTTTCTGAGGGTTCACATCAGGAAGGGAAGCTGAATTTGTAAGTCTTTTTCTGCATGCACTGAGATGACCTTGTGAGTTTTTTCTTTCAGTTTGATAACATGTTGAGTTACACTAATCGATTTTTGAACATCACACTAAGTTTTCATTCTTGGGATAAACCTCATGTGGTCATGATACGTTTTTCTTTTATATATTGTTTTCAATTTTCTAATATTTTGTTTAGAATTTTTAATCTTTGTTTACAAAGGATATTGATACATAGTTTTGCTTGTGGCATCTTTATCTGGTTTTGGTATCAGGGTAATGACGATTTCATACGATGGGTTGGAAGGTATTGCTTCCTTCTGTGTTTGCTGGAAGAGTTTGTGGAGTACTTTTATATTTTTCTTATATTAGGTAAATGGTGCGAGTGAAGCACTTTGAGTCTGAGGCTTTCTTTATGGAAAATTTTTAACTACAAATTCAATTTCTTATTAGTTATAGGACTATTCAGGTTATTTATTTCTTTTACAGTGAGATTTGGTAATTTGTGTCTTTCAAGGAATTTCTCCAGTTCATCTAAGTCAGGGGTCAACCCATAACCTGCAAGCTAAAAATGGTTTTACAATTTTAAGGGTTGGAACAAAAATGTGGCAGTGACCATATTTAAACTCTCATAGTGTAACATACTTACCGTCTGAAGTTTTACAGAAAAACCTTTTAAATTTACTGGTATAAAGTTACTCATAGTGTTTTCTTATCATCTTTATAATATCTATAGAATCTATTATGGTATCATCTCTGTCATTTTTTATGCCACTACTTTGTGTCTTCACTCTTCTTTTCTCTAATCAATCTATCCAGAGGTTTAACAATTTTATTGATCTAAATAAAACAGCTTTTGGTTTCATTAATTTTCTCTGTTGTTTTTCTCTTTCCTACATTGCTTTACTCATTATTACTTCCTTTCTTCTACTTATTTTGTGCTTAATTAGCTCTTCTTTTTGTGGTTTCATATGGTCAAAACTGAAGTCATTCATTTGAGATTCTTCTTTGTTTCTAATACAGGGGTTTAGTGCTAAAAACTCTCCCATAAATATTACTATAGGGGTATCCCAAACATTTTTACATGTTAATTTACATTTTTATTCACTTCAAATGCTTTCTAGCTCTCCATTTGATCTCCTATTTGGTGATGGGCTATTTAGAAGTATTTATTTTTTTAGTTTCTAAATATTTGGAATCTTTCTCCTATTGATTTCTAGTTTATTTTATTGTCAGTATACATATTTTGTATAACTTGAATTATTTTAAATTTGTTGAAACTTATCTTATAGTCCAGAGAATCACCTCTCTTAGTCAACAGTTATATGCACTTGAAAAGAATGTGTATTCTGTTATTGGATGCAATGTTCTATAAACTGAAATAGGTAAAGTTGGTTCAGTTGTTCAAATCTACACCCTAATTGATTTTCTGTCTACTTGTCCCATCAGTTATTGAAGAGGACTTGTAGATGTGTCTGTCTCATGTTACTTTTCTTCTACAAATTTTTGCTTCATGTATTTTGAAGCGGCTATTAAATGCATAAATATCTGTTGTGTTGTTGTTAGTTGTGCCAAGTTGATTCCAACTCATAGTGATCCTACGCACAACAGAAGGAAACACTGCCTGGTCTTGTACCATGTCTGCAATAGTTTTTATGCTTAAGCCTATTGTTGCAGTCAGTGTGTCAGTCTGTCTTGTAGAGAGTCCTTCTCTTTTCTGCTGGCCCTCTACTTGACCAAGCATGATGTCCTTCTACAGGGATTGACCCCTCTTTGGTATGTTCAAAGTATGCAAGATGCAGTCTCCCCACCCTTGCTTCCAAGGAGCAGTCTGATTGTACTTCTTCCAGAACTCATCTGTTTGTTCTTTTGGCAGTTCATGGTACATTAAAATTCTTTTCCAGTATTGCAGTTCAAACGCATCAGTTCTTCTTGTGTCTTCCTTATTCACTGCCCAGCTATCACATGCATGTGAATGAAAGTATCACGGCTTGGGTCAGGCACAGCTTAGTCTTCAAGGTGACATCTTTACTTTTCAACACTTTAAAGAGGTCCTTTAAAGCAGGTTTCCCCTATGCAATATTTCTTTTTATTTCTTCACTGCTGCTTCCATGGATGTTGATTGTGCAACCAAGTAAAATGAAATCCCTGACAACCTCAAACATTTAAAATTGCTATATCCTTTAGGCAATTTGATAAATCCACTCCTTTATCATTACTCAAATTACCTTTTTTTTTTTAAAAAAAAATCCCTGGTAACATTCTTTGCTCTAAAATCTACACTGACTAATATTAATATAGCCATCTCAACTTTCTTTTGATTAGTTTTAGCATGTTGTCATAGACTGAACTGTGTATGCTCCCACAAATCGTGTCAGTTTGGTTAGTATGTTAGTATTGTGTGGGTGTCCTCCATCCTATGATTACAGTGTTATAGAGGATTAGGGTGGGATCGTAACCCCCCTACTCTGAGCCAGTGTAAAGAAAGTTTCCCTGGGATGTGGCCTGTACCACTTTTTATCTCTCAAGAGATAAAAAGGAAAGGAAAGTGAGCAGAGGAGGGGGACCTCATGCCACCAAGAAAGCAGTGCAAGGAAAACAGCCCATCCTTTAAACCCAGAATGCCTGTTCAGCGAAGCTTCTAGTCAGGGGAAGCTTGATGAATAGGCTGACAGAGAAAGCCTTCCCCTGGAGCAGATGCCTTGGATTTGAACTTTTAGCCTACCTTACTGGAAGAAATAAATGTCTCTTTGTTAAAGCCACCTATTTGTGACATTTCTGGTATAGCGACACCAGGTGACTAAGTCACATGGTACACTTTTTTCATCCTTTTGCTTTTAAACTACTTATATTTTTATATTTGAAGTGTATTTCTTGCAGGCACTGTATAGTTGAGTCTTGCTCAATTTACAGCTTATTATTCCCTATTAATGAAGCAAGACTCTTCTGTATAACACAGTCATTGCCCTACGAATCTTTAGGTTTTTCCAGGTGGGCTATTCTCAGCCCTGGATGAGTGCCAGGCACTTTTACCTCTAGTCTGTTCAGACTTTCTTCTTCCCCCAGCCTCTGGTAGTTTTCTGACAGGCTTATCAGTGTTTAGGTGAATACTCAAGGGAGATGTTCAATAGATCTCTGGAGTTATTTCTCCAGGTTAGCTGGCCCGTGACTTCTAGCCACTTTGGTCTGCCTAGGTAATTAGCTCTGTCTCCTTAACTAGGGGAGTACACCAGGCTTCTCCTAAACCTCTGCATCCTGTGCCAAGGCATGGAAACTCTTCCAAGGCAGTAAACTGGGGCAAGTGAAGAACTTACCCAATTGCTACCAGTCTGTCAAGAACCACTGTCCTTCATTGTCTATTTTTTTAAAGAGCTTTATTTCATATGTTTAACACACTCTATCCCATTTATCTATTTATGTATTTATCTATTTGTTGTTTTAGACCAGAAGATAATCCAGTTCTTGTTACTTCATCTTGGCAGAAATCTCCCAGCTGACTTATCTCAAACTGGGAAACAAATCCCTTGTTTATTTCATAAAAAAAAACAAAACCCAAAAAACAACCTCATCGTCACCAGTTGATTTTGACTCATAGCAACCCCAGAGGATGAAATTGAATTGCCCCATAGAGTGTCCAAGAGGGTTCTGGTGGATTTGAACCATCAACCTTTTAGTTGGCTGCTGTACCACTTAACCACTATCACAAATACAGTAAAGGTTAAAATGTATAGAGTGAGTCACACTGTCAAATTCACATCCAGGTGACTAATAGCTCATTCTTAGGAAAATATCTTCACAGGGGTTCAGTATTTAAGTCTATCAGGGGTGTTAGGAGGCAGTAGGACAGTCTGGGCTGGACAGTTCATCCGTCTGGCTTCAAATCTTGGCTCTACCACCTATCAGCTGTATGACTTTGGGCAAGTTACCTACAATTTGTACCTCAGTGTCCTGATCTGTAAAAGGTAGATAAATTTGAACTCTAAAATGAAATAAACCAAGCCTACTGCCATTGAGTCAATTCTGACTCATAGAGATCCTGTGGACAGTAGAACTGCCCCACAGTGTTTCCAAGCAGCACCTGGTGGATTTGAACTGTCGACTCTCGTGTTAGCAGTTGTAGCGCTTAACTATTAAGCCACCAGGGTTTCCAAATTTGAACTGTAGTGAGGGGTTAATGAGATAGCACATGACAATATACTCAACACAGTTCTAAGCACATAGTAACCAACATTCTGATTTCACTAACTCATCATAATGTTATTACAGTGTTTGATAAAGGAGAAAACCAATGAAAATGAGGAAACCCTCAATGAGACAGACAGACGCAATAGCACAACAATGAACTCAGACATACCAATGATCCTGAAGGTGGCACAGGACTAGGCATTTTATTGTATATAAGGTTACTCTGAGTTGGAGTCAGCTTTACCACCACTAACAACAGCAACATTACTGTTACTTCAGACTGCAGATGTGAACAATATAGACCCATTCTTTAAAAACTTAGCCTTGGGTTTCTAAACAGTAAGATACTTTCCAGTTTATCCACCAAAAATATGAGATCCTATTAGATTCCCAATAAATGCATCCTAACAGTGGATTTACTCCAGGATAGAGTGAGGGCATAGCTTGCCATGAAGAATAGTTTGGGAACTGGCTTAATGCCATTTAAAAACATTATGTCTTCCAGGCTGACTTTTGAGAATATAAATTGTTTGGAGTGACACATTTTACAGTCATTCATGATAGATTGCTCTTTCTAGTTAACCGTATCTTTCCTAAGTTCAGACAGACTGCCCAGAAATAAAACCTATTGGTTGGACAGTGGAAACCCTGGTGGCGTAGTGGTTAAGTGATGCACCTGCCAGCCAAAAAGTCAGCAGTTCAAGTCCTCCAGGTGCTCCTTGGAAACTCTATGGAGCAGTTCTACCTCATCTTGTAGGGTCACTATGAATTGATGAGACGGCAGCAGATTTGGTTTGGGGGGGTTTGATTGGACAGTCTGTATAAGGACTGTGGAGCCTCTACATTAGAGGAATTGTTGCATTACATTTTAAACTGCCCTATGTATCGGTGGCTTTGGTAAAGAGGATCCACGTTAGAACAATACCCTCACCTCCAAATTAAGTTACTCTTACAATCTGCTATGTGGTCAGGTTACTCATAATACCAAAGCTTAGCAGTTTTAGACCTTACATTAAAACAATCATGTTGGCACTAGTGCACAAGCTAGATGATTCGTTTTACTTGGTAAGATGTTACAGACTCTTACACTTTTATACTCAGAACCAAACTGTATTCCATTTGGCTCTACATAATCCATTTTAAAGCTTATATCATACCTATTCTTTCCTCTGCCAGTTTTGGCCTCTGGTTCTAAGAGGTAAACTTCTGACATTATAGATTATAATCCTTTTGCCCTAAATGAAGTCTATCACTTGAATTTTCATGGCCCTGTGAGAGTCGGGTTAAAAATACTTCTTTCTTAAAATTGTCTTTAAGGTTCTGACCTTGTATTCATTACTCTATGGTTAATACCATCATTCTGGTCCAAGAACACTCTTAGACTCTAGAAACCATAAAGAGGACTCAGTGTCTCAGTTTGTTCTGGGAACCCTGTGTAGTAGACCTATATCATGTTGGCACATTTTGCAGTTCTATACAAGAACACAGTGGCTGTCTTACATATACTCTTAAAAATATTGCACTGTGCTCCTGCCTGACTCCTGGGTTTAAACTGGTTGCACCTGACCTCATGTCAGTTGACATGGCAACCACTTGTACCACAGAGTAACGATAGGATACCTCAGATACCATGATACTTCTATAATCTTAGGGCTCAAATAATTAAGATCTTTCTGTGTAATTGCTTCCAAGCCTTTCAGTAGCTTACTGTGTGGCCTTGAGCAAGTAATTTACCCTCTCTTGTGTCTCTGTGTGAAACGTCCTGCCTCTGTGAAATAAAAAGAATTTTACTGACCTCCGTCACTGGGATTTGGGCTGGATTAATTTGTTGCTGTATTTAAAGGGCAGTTAAATCTAATCCCCATTTCAAAGCAAAATGTTAGAAGGTTCTGTTCTAATGCAGTTCAGAATGCCCAAAAGGAACCTGTGTTATAAATGAAAAATTCAGAAGGAACCAATCTTAAGAAAATAACAGCAATGAAATGGTATATATATTTTAGTCTTTGCCACTTTCTCTGTTTTTCCTTCTAACACTATTACCTCTACCTGAAACTAAAGACTATCAAGAAGTAACTGCTCTCCCCACCACTCTTGTCTGTCCGTTTGTTGTATGAGGGTGGGTTGCACGTTACCGTGATGCTGGGAGCTATGCCACCAGTATTTCAAATATCTGCAGGGTTACCCACAGTGGCTAGGTTTCAGCGGTTTCCAGACTAAAACAAACTGGGAAGAAGGAGCTTGTAACCTATTTCTGAGAAAACTGGCCAGTTACAGCGTTATGGACAGCAGTGGCACACTGTCTGATATAGTGCCAAAGATACGCCCCTCAAGTTGGAAGCTACTCCAAATACAATTGGTGAAAAGCTGCTTGCTCAAAGTAGAGCTGATGACCTTAAGGAAATGGATGGAGTACAGGGTACAGGACCTTCATCTGTTGGTGTGGCACTACTCAAAATGACAAGAAACAGCTGCAAACGTCCACTAATAATTGGAATGCAAAAAGCACCAAGTAGGAGTCACAGAAATTTGGAAGGTGTCAAAAATGAAACAGAATAGATGAAGACTGATCTTTTAGGCATTAGCCAGCTGAAATGGACTGGTCTTGGCCACTTTTAAAGCCAGCCAAGACAAGTTATGCCACACTCTGCCGGAAGTGACAAATTAAAGATAAATGGCATCACATTCATTTTCAAAAAGAACATTTCAAGATATATCCTGAAGTACATTGTTGTCAGGGATAGGGTAATATCCATATACCTTAACAATTACTCAAATTTCATGCACTAACTACTAATGAGAAAGATAAGGATGCTGAAAATTTTCACCAGCTTCTAAAGTTTGAAACTGATTTAAAAAATACAATGAAAACACATTGATAATTACTAGTAATTGGAAGGCAAAAGTTGGAAACAAAGAATAAGGATCAGGAGCTGGAAAGTACAGCCTTGGTGATAGAAATGATACAGGAGATCACATGACAGAATTTGCAAGAGTAGTGACTTATTCATTCCAAATACCTTTTTTTCACCAACATAAACAGGCACTATATGTATGAACTTCTTGGATGGAACACACTGGAACCAAATAGACTAAATATGTTGAAGAAGATGATGGCATGAACCAAATTGACTAATTCTGCTGAAGAAGTTGATGGAGAAGCTCAAAATTATCAGCCACAGTAAAAGCAGGGGTTCTCTATGGAATACGCAATCAGCTACTCACATCAAACTCGTGGTGAAGCTGAAGAAAACTGAAACAAGTCCTTGGGGGCCAAAAATCACCTTGAATTTATTCCTATCTGAATTTAGAGAATATCTCAAGGAAAGACTTGATGTATTGAACTCCAGATGAGCTGTGGGATGACATCAAGCTCATCATATATGAAGAACTCAAAAGATCATTAAAAAGACAGGGGAAAAAAAAGACCAAAATGGATATCAAAATAAACTACAAAACTTGCTCTTACTAGCAGAACAGCTAAAGCAAATGGAAGAAACAATAAAGTAAAAGAGCTGAACAAAAGATTCGAAGGGTGGCTCAAGAAGGAAAAGTAAAGTATTACAATGAAATATAAAAACATATCGTGGAAAACAAAAGGGAGGAACACACTACACATTTCTTAAGCTGAAAGAACTGAAGAAAAAAAATCAAGCCTTGGGTTGTAAGCTGAAGATTTCTATATGGAAAATACCAAACGAGCCAGGATATCACCATCAAAAGATGATGAAAGCAGTGCATAGAATCACTGTACTAAAAAGCATTGGCTGATATTCAGCCATTCTAGGAGATGGCATATAATCAAGGACCAATGGTACCGAAGGAAGAAGTTCAAGCTGCACTGGTGAAAACAAGGGCACAGGAATTGATGAGACACCAAATGAGATGTTTCAATGAATGGATGTAATACTGAAATTGCTCACTTATCTATGCTAAGTAATTTGGAAGACCACTATCTGGCCAACCAACTGTAAATGGTCCCTATTTGTACCCATTCCAGAAAAAGGTGATCCAATACAATGTGAAAATTATCAAACAGTATCATTAATATTAAACACAGTATAATTATATTCAAGATAATTAAAAAATTGGCTGTAACAGTACATCAATAGAGAACTGCTAGAAATTTAAGCTGGATTCAGAAGTAGATGTGGAATGAAACACATCATTGCTGATGTCAAACGGATCTTGGCTGAAAACAAATACTACCAGAAACACATTCGCCTGTGATTTATTGACTATGCAAAGGGATACAACTGTATGGATCACAAAAAATTTGGATAGCATCGTAAGGAAGGAGATTTCCACTTAATTGTGTTCATGCAGAACCTGTACATAGATTAAGAAGCAGATGTTTGAATAGAATAGAGAAATACTGTGTGGTTTAAAGTAAAAAAAGTTTAACATCAGGATTGTATCTTTTCACTATATTTATTAAACTTGTATGCTGAGCAAAGAATCCTAGAAACTGGACTATATGAAGAAGAATGTGGTATCAGGATTGGAGGAAGACTCATTACCAATCTTTGATATACAAATGACACAATCTTGTTTGTTGAAAGTGAAGAAGCCTTGAAACACTGATGAAGACCCAAGACTACAGCCTTCAGTATGGATTGCAACTCAACATAACGAAAGCGCAAATCCTCACAACTGTACCAATAAACAATATCATGATAAATTGAGACATACTAAAGTTTCAAGGATTTCATTTTACTTGGATCCATAGTCAATGGACATGGTAACAGCGGTCAAGAAATCAAATGATGTATTGCATTGGGCAAATTTGCTGCAAACAATGACTTCTTTAAAGTATTAAGAAGCAAAGATGTCACCTTGAGGCCTGATCCAAGTTATGGTATTTTCAATAGACTTGTATGCATGGGAAAGACAGGCAATGGATAAGGAAGACTAAAGAATTGATGCCTTTGAATTATGGCATCAATTCAAAGTGAGCTGGTGGAGAATACTGAGTAAACTATGGACTGTCAGAAGAACAAACAATTCTGTCTTGGAAGAAGTACAGCAAGAATGCTCCTTACATGTGAGGATGGTGAGACTTCCTCTCGTGTACTTTGGACACATTACCAGGGGGGACTACTCCCTGAAGCAGGACGTCATGCTTAGTAGACCGTCAGCGAAATAGATGAAGACTTTCAATGAGATGGACTGACACAGTGGCTACAGCAATGGGCTCAAACATAGTAAGGATTGTGAGCATGGCTGAGGATCAGCTCGTGTTCCACTGTGTTGTTGGTAGGATCCCTGTGAGTTGGAATGAAGCGGAAGGCACCTAACAACACCATCATCTCTCTAAAACACTCAGTGTGCATTTTCCTGTTTTTCTCACACAACAACAACAAAAACTATCCTTACATTTCATTTATCATCTATATTGCCATACAATGCCTTCCCCCACGGTGTAGCTATACAACTTAAAAGTGAGCCTGACAGTTATCCAGCAAATTGGAGTAATGTGTAGAAACCAACTGCTGATCAGGGGAATGGCTACTTATTCAAGTTATATTTGTCCCAGGTGACTGTTCAAGTTGCAGCATGAACTTCTTTTGCCATTACTCTGTAAGGCAAATAACACAATAAATTCCTCATTTATGAGAATTTGGGGGGAATAGAACATTTTGATAAGTTGAAATTTCTAATTCCAGCCTTTGTGATTGACAGTCTTTTAAAAATGAATTGATTCTCTGTGAGTAAGCACGGTCTTAAAGGAATGAAGAATGTGTGACCTACCTTTGTGGCTGGAGAGGATCAGCAGAGCCCTCATTCTGAACATCATTGTGCACTCCATGACAAGGCAGAGTTGGAGACACGGAGAGATGTGGTAGAAAGAGCACAAGACTGACAACAGACCTTGGGTTCCAGGCTTCTGATTAGGTAAGTGACTTTGGACAGGTGGGTTGATGTCTGTGGTCTTTAGGGAAGCTTCCTGTACTGACAGTATTGATCCTAGGAATAACCTAGAAGCTGTTCGTTCTTTTAATAAATTCATGCTACGCACTTATTTTCTTACTAATTGGATCTCGCTCTATGAATTGGAGTTGAAAAAAGCAACAAAAACTAATGTAGATAATTAGGAGTTTCTATTTATTTAGGTTCTACTTAAATAAAGGACTTCCTACATATCATTCTTTTTCCTACTTAATAATATCCATATCTTAGGATAACACAAAGATTCCTAAGACAAACGTGTTTTTAAGAATAAGCTTTGCAAACAATATCACTGAAGAGGGAACGATCACGATAAGACCTCAGTGTTTTTGTACACACATGTCATTTGATCTTCCCAGGAGTGCTGTAAGGACTGCAAGAGATCAGTAAGTTTACAGATGAAGAAACAGGTTTAGAGTGATTAAGTGACCCTCTCAAGACCACACAGGTAATAAGTGATGGAACTGAGACTTGAAGTCAGGGGCGATTTGACCTCAAGGTCTGTTGTTCTGACAATCCATCCAGTCTGTGTGTGCAGTTAATGAACCTGGAAACATCAGAATAAAGCAGTGGCATGAACTCATGCCTGGAGTCAGAGACAGGTTGGAGTCCCAGCTCTGCCTCTTTAGCAGCTCTCCAAGTTACATAAATTGTCTGAACTGCGGCTTGTTCATTTCAAAAGTGGGAAATACGATACCTACTCCTTAGGGTTGTGTTAAGGGTAAAATCACATGAATTAATAATATATGTAAGTACCTGGCACAGCATTTGGTATGTACAATAAATTCAGTAAGATGTAGCTATTATTATTATTGAGGATGAAAGATTAATCTTTGCATTTGTCATTCCCAAGTTTCTATTTCTGACCCTAACAGTTACTCTTTAAAACCTGTCCAGCTTATTCAGCCTCAGAAGATGAGACTGACCAAAACCTAACCTCCCTGGTTTTAGAGGAAGGAATAAGTATTCTCCTACCATGGAGTTTGGGTATCAAGGTTAATTCAAGTTCTGCTTGTTCACAAAATGGCCTGATTAGGCCACAGATTTATACTAGAGAGGAAAACAACAGACAATTCTCTTATTCACACTAATGTATAGGGAACACAGTATAACTAATCTGAAACAGATAATCCAAAATTTATTTACTTTTTTTCTTACTTAGAACATGCACACCAAACCCTCTGAAAATAATTTTAGACAGAGAAAATTACTCAGAAAATTTAACATCCCCACTATGCTCTTCTCTTTAATCACTTCCTTTCTGTTCTAGTGTGAAAATGGAAAGTACTACCTTGGAGGCTGATACAGGGCAGACAATCACATTGAGAGCTGAACCATCCCAGTTAACATCATACCTTCCATGGCTGGGGGAGGAGAGAAGCTTGGTGTTTCTAGTGCTTTCAACAAATGGACAATACCATTACCATTGCCATTGAGGCAGTTGTGACACGCAGTGACCCTACAGGACAGAGTAGAAACAATAGGGTTTCCAAGGCTGTAATCTTTATCAAAGCAGATCACCACATCTTCCCCGAGTGGAGCAGCTGGTGGATTTGAACTGTTAACCTTTCAGTTAGCAGTCAAGTGCTTAACTATTGCACCATCGGTGCAATAGACAATAGCAAAAACTTGGAATCAAAATTGTGTTTTTTGTTAACCAGATTGGGTAGAAAAAGCAGTAACGTGATAAAGCGACATTTTCAAGAATTAGTGGTAATAATGAATAACTGCATTTTATACTGTGCTCCTTAGTTTACGACGCTTTCTTACCATGTCATCCTATGAAATTTCTTAAGTTTGCTTAGCATCATGCATCTAGTGATGGGCAGAGGGGACATATAGCTCATGTCCTCAAACTCTGTTCGCCATGAGTCAGATCCGACTTGATGGCACTTGGCTTTTGGCCTCAAACTCCGTATGTGTGGTGCTTCTAGCATACCTCATGGTCTGTACTGTGGAAAATTCACCCTTGAATAATCTACACTTAGATTATACCGTAAAACTATATGAAAATACCACTGATTTCCCTACATTTGGACAACAGCTTTTGGAGGCTCTTCAATAAGACTGAAGCTTATATTTCATTATTCTTATTCTCTTTAGTTGTTACTTTAACTCTCATTTTGAAACTGTACTGAAAAATATCATGAGAATTAAAAAAATACACAAATAATTAAAATTCTACCAGTAAGAGTTTAGAAAAGGACAGTGACTCATCATCACTTTGACCCCATTCTTTACATTTTAGGAATCTGTATACTTTTGATTTTAGGCTAGAAGATTAGCTAACATTTATAGGAGACTCCCTTATTTGTAACTTCCCCAAATTTTGCATGCATAGGTAGCATCACACACTATCCAAGAAGTTATTGTTGATTCCAGATGGACTATTTACTTCCATCTAGATCAGAGCCAGGGCCTAAATACTATTACCTTCGGGGGTTCTTTCACATTATACTATTATGCCGCAAGTTCAGGTGATGGGATTGTTTTATGATTTCTTAACCAATAGGTAGTATTCACATCAATTTATCTCTGTTTCATGCCATGTTGCCTAGAAAAGAGAAATCCTGGAGCAGCGTCAGTAGAGTATAGTATGTGGTTTCTTTGAAGCTTCATTACGTGCAGATTAACCCCTGCAAAGTGTCTCCATCACATGGAATTACTGGGAAGAGGTGAGAACAACACGAAAGCAAATCCATGGATTTTGGAGTAAAAATCCCCCAGGCTTAGTCTTTTCTCTGTTGGAGCTACCCACATGAACATTTTATATTAGAAGATTTTAAGTTTCATAGTCTTTTTGTGCTTTCTTCATCAGAGTGACATTTACATGAAAAGTTTTACATTTTTTGACTAGCTAAGACATATAGAGGAGAGTGGTGGGCTTTCTCCCTTGGCCTGAATTAGTGTCTGCTCTCTGGGCACAAATTGGATCCAGCATTTAGTAAGCACACACTGACAGCCCATGCTTCGCAGGGCAGGGCAGGAATACAAAGATAGAAGTTGTGGTCACAGCTCAGGAAAAGGCACAGAGGCAGGAAAAGTTCCTTCCGTTTCCACAGTTCAGGCTTTTCAGTGTGGCTCAAGTCATAGGTTCGTAGAACACAGATGAGGGCTGCTGAAGGAGCCCAGAAAAGTTGAGCTTTGCTTTTCTGTTTACCCACAAGTAACTTTTCCTTTACAATACAAGGCTCTGCTTTCCACTTGAGGTGTTCATGCGTATCAGAATTCGTTGATGCGACTGATTCACTTAACTGCATACTGCTTGTCTTAGTCATATAGTGCTGCTACAACAGAAATACCCAAAGTGGATGGCTTTAAGAAAGAGGAATTTATTTTCTCACAGCCCAATAGGCTCCAAGTCCAAATTCAGGGTGTCAGCTCCAGAGAGAGGCTTTCTCTGTTGACTCTGGAGGAAGATCCTTGTCATCAATCTTCTCCTGGACTGGGAGCTTCTGAGGCACAGGGATCTTGGGTCCAAAGGACATGCTGTGCTCCTGGAACCTCTTCTTCCCTGCTGGTATGATGTCCCCAACTCTCTGCTTGCTTCCCTTTCTTTCATATTCCCTGAGGCTGCCCAAAGGCACAATATAATTCTGTAGATTGAGTCCTGACTCACTAACACAACTGTCACCCGTCTTCTCTCATTGACATCACAGAGGCAGGGTTTACAGCATGGAGGAACATCACACAATATCAGGAATTGGGGACTAGCCAAATTGCTTCATGCATTTTCAGGTGGACACAGTTCAATCCAGACACTGCTCTGTACACAAATGATAATTTTTAGCTGTGCTCAAAGTTGCATTTTGAGATGAAATGGTTCCTCCAACTCTTCCCCCCTGTAGAATTCAATTCATAAGAAAGCCTGCTCTGTGCCCCTTAGTGCCCTGTGTGTACAATTAAATTTCCTTTGAAATGTTTCCAATGAGCTAATCATGCCTGTAAGACATGACTTCTTTCTTTATGCTTCTGTCAAACTTGGGGTAGTCTTGCACCATTTAAAATCTCTCCTCACTTACAAATTTAGTTTCCCAAATACTTGATCATGTTATGTGCTAATCTTATTCACATGTACAACTTCACGTGTCAACCTGTCCTCTACATGGGAAGCGGGGGGATCAAAGATTGAGCCAGAATGACTGCCCCTCTGTCTCTGCTCTGAAGAGCTCTCCAGAACATTTTTAATTTTTCAATTTAGGGTTTCACTGAAAAGCTCTGATGTATTAATTTCTAAGGAAAAAATTAAAAAGGAGACTTCTGGAAAAAACTTTTCAAAGTGTGCATGATGTTCAGGATGTGCTAACAGAAAAGAAAAAGAGAAAGCAGCTGAGCAGTCTAATCTCTATCATGTATATGTGGGTTTCAGGTCTATCAGTGTTTGTTATTCTTCCCATATAGAAGCCTAGGAAAATCAATTGAACAAGAGGCCTAGTCGAGTCAACTGAACTTTGCAAACAACTACACTGTCATAATAATATGCACTGAAATGCCTGCCCAAACTGCTTACATAACATAGCTCTTATCACATGAGATTTATCAGCAGCCACATTTTTCTTAGGAGGCTGGAGCCCGGTGAAGTCAATGGTGAAAGAGTCCTATTAATCACAGCTGAACTTAGCATGCTATCTATGATACCCTGTAAAAAGGAGGGTGATAAAAAAGATGCATAGTGACAGTGACTGTCAGAAATGCTTACGGGATGATGTGCTCGTATCAGATGGCTTTGCAAGTTGGATTGGCATTAAACATTCCACAAGTGGAGTTTAGAAAAAATAACAATGCTACAAATCTGGGAAGGAATAGCTCGAGGCTTCTGCCAGTCCCTGGTTATTTTAGACCTGGCAACAGGGCGCATAAGGCTTAGGAGAGGCTGCCAAGGCATCCGTTCTGTGTAGCGAATTCAGGAAGCTTGTGACACCCAGACGAAAATGTGTTCCCCCCAAATCCCGCCCTGTCCAAAAATGCAATTCCTGTGACAGCCCCTTGCTTGGCATGCCACAGACAGCTGATAAATGTCAACCCATTACTCATGGACTTATTTAATACACATACATGTCAGTGCTTGTTCAGTTGTTGGACTCTTCTTTCTGCGTCTTTGCAATGAACGGTCTCATCTGTCAAAAGATCTAAGTACCAAGAGGGTGTACCCTCTGTCAGCGCTTTGCCTGCACTCTAATTTTTGAACGTTCAATAAATGCTCTACAGTCATAATCTTCAAGCTTGTTTATGAATGGCCCAACCAATGAATACCAAGCTGGGTGACATCCTTATCCCAATAGCTCTGTCTTAAAGGAGTAGGCGAAGGAGAGACACATAGTCAAGTGACTTCTGGTGACACTATTAACCTGCACTAAAAACAGTGCCTGGCACTCAGCAGGGATGCAATAAATATCTGCAAAAAGAAGGAGACACCAAGAATAAGAGAGAGAGAAAAGAATAAATGAATGAATGAATGACATAAAATGCTACTTCAGGGTACATTGATTTGCAGATATAAAGGACCATCTGTTTAGATTGTTAAAACACTTTCGGAAGGCTAAGTTCTTTCTGTATCATGAGATGTAATTGGTGGATTAATACGCCAGCCTCAATATATCCACTTGTGAATACAAGGACTGCCAGTTAAGTTCATGCACTCAACCTAGAAAAAGTGCTGCATACCTGATTGCTGACTATCACTGTGGACACTTTTGAAGGACTCCCCTCAGGAAGCTATGCATGGACACCAGTGCCTAGTCCACCCTTCAGAGCAATGTTATAACTCTTTCTGGAGTGGCCATCAGAACTGTATTTGCATTACCCTTGATGTTCTGAATGTCAACAAAATATCTTGTTTTCAATATTTCCTTTACCTTTGGTTAAATAAAAAAGTCATCGGGGGCTAGATCAGGTAAATAGAGAGGGTGTTCCAATATGGTTATTTATTTACTGGTTAAAAACTCCCTCACAGACCACTATGCAATTAAATTTGAGAACTTGTCACCATGCCACCATGCAGAATGGCCATTCCAGAAAGCATCTCCAAATTGCTTTGAAGGGTAGACTAGGCCCTGGCATCAGTGCATAGCTTCCCAAGAGGAGTACTGCAAAAGTGACCATGGCGATATTTGGCAAGAGGTATGTAGCAGTTAGAACAATTAAGTTCACAGACATAATTGACAGACCTTATCTGTGAATACATTCCCTCACTAGCAAAAGAGATTTCAACTTTGCAGATATGGTTAAGATAAGGATTTTGAGATGGAGAGAGCATCCTGGATTATACAGGAGGACCCAGTGTTCTCCAAGGGTCCTTATAAGAGAAAGAAGGAGGCAACAGAGTCAGAGTCAGAGAAGGAGATGAGACAAAAAGCAAAGGGAGGGGGAAGAAAGATACAGATGGAGATATTTTAAGTTGTTATGATGGCTTTGAAGACAGAGGAAGGAACAATTAGCCATGGATTGTAAGTGGCTTCTAGAAGCTGCAAAAGACAAGAAAACAGATACCTCCCTGGAGCCTCCTGTAAACACTTTCAGTGTATTGACTTCTCACTTCCAGAAACATAATAAATTCCTGTTGTTTCAAGCCATGAAGTTTGTGGTAATTTGGTGTAGCAGAAATGGGAAACTAATACATGAGATCTGTATTTTGCTTGTTGTGGAGATGAGGTCCCATTTTTGTGATTAAAAAAATTATTCTTTGACTTCATTTATATAATTATTTTTTCTAAGTGTCAGGAAGCCAGGTATGCTTTAATAATATAGTTCATTACAATACAACTCATGCTTTCTGCTTATTTTTCTGCCAATCCAAAAGCCTAGATTCAGCTGGGAAATGTATTCTGACATTTCTCATATAATTTTTAAGAAAAAGTATCTACTACTGATAACTTTGATTTTGCTTCATTCTTTTTAGCACTTCTAGAAAACAATGCTCTTTAATACATGCTTTAGTGTGAAGCAGATACTTATATACCACTCATAAACATCTATTGTTTAATATTAAAAATCACTTAGCATTTATCATGGGCCAGATACTGTAACATGGATGGCAGTTACAATAGTTAATAAGCCAGAGACACATATATAGACACAAATAATCACCTGAAACAAAAATGACCTAAAGGCCAAAAATAATACACAGTGGCACCGTGTATAAACTCAAAGCCATGGAGGGCTGATTTGTATTAAATAAAAGTCTTCACAAAGAAGACAGAGTTTCCTACATACAAGCCCTAAATTATTCTGATTTCCTCAAGTTCAAGGTGGAAAGGATGGTATTACAGATGAAAACCAAGTCGTATGGGCAGAGAGTTGTGTTTAATAATGTACAAGATGTTTAATAATGTACAAGAGACAGCAGAGTCAAGAGATGGTTAAAGCATTGTGTGTGCCAGTGTGTCTGCATGTAAGACAAGGTTAGTAGGCCAACAACAACAACAAAAAAAGTAACGTATACGACATACTCAGAAAAGTGTTGGATACAGTTGGTCTATAGTTTTAAAAGTCATGGTAAAGAATGTAAACTCTACTTTGTCAAAAATGAAATAAGAGCACAATGCCATTCCGATTTGTGAGTACTGAGCCCTCAGGTATCACCCTTTTAAAGCCATGCAGTGTCAGCAGTGTGACGGCCCCTGAGTCTGTCTAGGCAGTGGTTAAAGTCAAAATTGGACTGACAAACACCACTCAGTACCTTCTGGATCACCAAAACAACTTCTGCAAATTGCCAGCATATACAGGTTCTACTTTTCCAAAGCTAGCCACTGGGAAATATAAAACTCCCACTCAGTAAAGTGCATTTTAGTTATAGTTATTCTTAATGGAATCACTTACAGAATTTTGAAATCAGAAAAGGCCCTGTTTACTCTGACTTAGATCTTTTTCCCCATTTTTTCTTTTTCTTCAGTTATAATGTAAAGAAAAAGGAGAGAGACCTTGCAAATTCCTAAGTCGTATTCCCAAAGAGCTGCTGGAAAAAAAGAAAAAGGAAGCAGAGGGGGAAATCATTGAACTAGGTATCTAGCCCATCACTTCAATACTAGCTGCAATACACTAATGAATCATAGCCAAGTGCCAAGTGCCGTCGAGTCGGTTCCGACTCATGATATATGAATGCCTTTTTTTGCAGGTAAAAAAGGGTCAAATATTGGCAACTAGATATGGCTTAACCTATTCTTCTTCTCCAGGCTCAGCATCATTTCCAGGCTCAGCATCATCTCAGCCACAGCAGATGGGTCCAGTGACAGCACCGGCAGTGGAAGTAGGCATTAGGCTGCCTTCCTGTCTGTACGTCACCCCAGCTTACCAGGGACTCCAGTGGAGGATGTAACACAAGGAGCACACTGTTAAATTCAGTGGAGTATAAAAATACTATTCCCTGTACAGCAACCTTAATTACTTATGGTAACACATAGGGAAAGAACAGAGTGCCAGTTTATGCAAAGAATGTATCATTTAAAATAGCAATCACGTAAGATATGCTATAGAACCTCAATATGACTGCTTGAATAAATCATTTTTAACCTGATTGTGCAGGATATGAAATTCTGGAGCAAGCGAAAATGCTGTACATTTCAAGTGTTATTTCCTAATCATTGAATTTCAGTGAGGAATTTTAAGACTAGAGATAAACCCAAGGAAGCTCAGTTAGCATAGTCTCATTGTTGTTTTGCTGGTTTATTTCTGATGTATTTCATCTTCTATCCAGTATTTAAATTTTCAAAGCTTTCCAAAGGCATTCTTCTTATAAAGCTAAATAGATATATGCTATATATGAAAGAGTAAATGTATCTGTTACTAGGTTAGCAAAACGACAGAGTATTGGTAGATATGGTCTGTTAAGAAAAATAGAAATGGAAGCAAACTTCAAACAAACAAACAAAAAGTCCAGGGCTTCCAGTGATATCTTAACTAAAGAAGTATGGAACCAACATTTCAAGAGACAGGAAGAGTGACAATAAGTACTTTTGCCATCTTTCAATATCTCAGACTTACAAACCAGGGGATGGGGAAGGGAAACGAGTTTTATTACATAGCATGACAACACCATCTTTCAGAGCACACTTAGCCCCGAGACTGTACTAAGGAGACAAACGGTCTCAGAACATAACTGTACCCAGAATACAATGATTTTCATTCAGTGTTTTGAAAATTGAAGGAATAATAAAGTGATAATAATAGAAGAATAACACACCTTTTATTTATCAAGGGCCCAAATCACAAGAAACCTTCAGGGAGAAAATTCACTGTGGATATCCTTGTCATTAAATATATTTTTTCTCCCTTAGTATATTATAGAATTTTTCCCATCAATGAAGGAATCAGTTTTTGGAGCAAAAAACCCAGCGGAATAATTCAATTTGTTCTTTTTAGCATTGGGATTTTCCAATCATGAAATGAAAACGAAGGCACACTTTCCTAACTAGCAATGAGGATAAAACCAATACAAACTTCCTTCCCTGTTGAGGCCAGTAATTTAGAGACAACCAAAGACTTTCCCTTTGTGGTCAGGTAATGACAGAGTGAACACGAGTGTAAGAAAACGAACAGCGAGGGTAACCACATTTCAACTCTGCTGCTCCAAGGCAACTTAAGCAGCCCCGGGGTCACTTTAGCATTCTCTGCTTTCCTTTTTCTCTATTCCTTTCCTCATTCTGAGTCTTTCATAGTCTCTTTTTTGGGTTTGCTAATTGCTTCATCTGAAGAGACAAGACTGAAAGCGTGAGTCACACGATGTAGCAGTCTACATAACGTTGATGAGAGTTCTGAGAACACGGGAAATCCAGCCAAATAAAAATGGATATGGTTGCAATAATTGTATTCTGCAGAATTCTGGTGATCTGCTAGCTGTAGCTAATGCACTTTCTGCTGTATGTCTCCTGCCATGTCTTTGAGAACACATTAAAAGATTCTGAAGTGCAGGAGCACTAGGTAAGAGGCCATCAATGGAAAGCACCACTAATCTTTGGGAGAAATTGTTTCTGACTATAAAAGAGGCAGATCAAAGAGAAGAAGGATTAATATCCAGTCATGCCTAGACTTCTGAAATCCAATAAAGTTGAAGCATACTGGATAAATTACTGTCTGGCAACAGGAATTCCATGTGATGTCTGCACAGCGACTTGTTCCCAAGATTCTGATTGAGAAAAGGATTCTAGTAACACCAGGTAGCAGCACTCTGAGAAGGGATGAATCTGTCAGCAGGCAGACTCAAGACAGAAAATTTTTTCCTTAGTTGAGAATCAAAACAAAACAAAATGCAATATGGTTTCATAGTTTCATAGTCTGTAGTTTTGTATAAAAATAATAATGGTGATGATAATGATAGAGAGGATAGCAAATGTCACTCACTCATTTTGTCAAGAACATTGTGTGTATGTGTTCTGAGTATGTAGCTTAACACTTTATTTCTTGAAAAAAAAGACAGAAATCTGGAGCACACACAAGAAAAATATTTCATGTCAAATCTGTATGGTTGGTTTACCTTTGCCTAATTTACTAAACTTTGTGCACTGTTACATATTTGAAACATTTCATATTAAAAAAAAATCAGACCTCACTCAGACTTCTCTTTCTCAACTGTAAACTCCATAAAAAAAAAGTAGTCTTAATTTTTTTTTTCCTAAAGGAGGTAAGTGGTTCTCATGAATTCTTTACACAGCCTGATTTTGAGACAACACTGACTCCTACCTGGGCAGGTAAAGTCTCTGTGAAAATACCATTCCTGTACCAGTTTTAAAAAATCGTGGAAGTATATATGACAGTTATAAGTGAGATTCTAGTTATAAGTATTTAAGCATGAGAAGGTCAAAGTGCTAAAGTACTGTGGTAAGCAGTTAAACCAGGGAAACCCACAGAACTGCACTCAAACATTGTAAATAAAGGTTCAAAATGAAACATGACTATTAAAAGTAATTTTAGAAAGCAAATCTCACTACTGTAATATTTAACGAGTCAGTAACAAAAATAACAAAGTAATAATAGTTAGGGGTCAAGATTTCTAAATTATATAAAGTTTAGCAAGAAGGTAGGTGAGGAAAAATAAACCCACACTGAATTTCTCATTACACATAGGGAGAAATAAGAAAAATAATAGTTTTTGAATTAGGTCATGAAAGTAAGTATAGCTTTTCTACCTTCCAAAAGTACTTTCTTCACCCTTGGAAAAATAATAAAATCAACGAAAATAGAAAATTATGGAAACAAGAAGACAAATAAACATGGGATATTTGTGATAGTAGCTAGTCCAAAGATCTTGATTACTATGAAAAATAAAGGTTTAAGCAAAATTTAAACTGCCTTATAAAAAATGAAGACTCGCGAATTTGTCGCGATGTTTTTAAACAAAACAAAACAAACGTTAAAAAGGTAAAAGATCAAAATAAAATAAAAAGTAAAAAAAGTTTTCTTGAAATAGATGAGTTAATGTTTACTAAACCAAAAAAACCCACTGCCATCTAGCCGGGTCAGACTCATAGCAAACCTATAGGTAAGAGGAGAACTGCCCTGTGGAATTTCCAAGGAGCACCTGGTGGATTTGAATAGCTGACCTCTTGATAAGCAGATGTAACACTTAACCCACTATGCCACCACGGTGTTCTAATATTTGTCAGACAAGCACAAATAAAAAGAAAGCAATGGTGGCATTAATTTGAGGTAACTACAAACTCAGGACAAAAAAAAATTAAATGAGGAAAAAAATGTTTTTTATAGTTTGTTTTTCATTATGTCATATATTGTAATATTATATTTTAGTAATATACATTATATACAATATTAATATATTTATAACATTTTATTATATCACTCATTATATTAACTTTCATTGTTAAAAGTTAGAATCCTTAATACAGAGATTACCATGTAGAACTTCAGCATGCAAATCAAAAACTTAGAAATGAAATAAATGGACAGGAACCAAATTCTGTGACATTTATACACACTTTGCTAAATAATTTTTTTTAAAGAGAGAAGTGAAAAGATTTAAATATTGTTTAGGGTCCTATAAGTTGGAATCAACTCAATAGCAACAGATTTTTACCTTTTTGAAACTGAAAGGATTGAATAAATTTACTTATCATTGCATTTCTACTTACATACCTAACTACCTTTCTAAGCTATCTGCAACGTTATGTTGTATAAACCAACCGTCATGGAATTGCTGCCAAAACAAAAATCCAAAAATAAGCTATCAAAAAAAGATTAAAAAAAATCATTAAAACAAGAGAAGAGAATTATAACGACTATAGAGTCTGACTATAATACAGTAACAACAGAAATTAATAATAAAAATATAAGCAAACACATTCACAGTCACTTGGCAATCTAAAAATGAAACAAAACAATTACAAAAAATCTCTACTAAGTAACTTTTAGATTAATGAGAAAATTAAAAAATATATTCATAAGTTATTAGAAAGTAAAATTATTAAAATATAACATCAAAACATAGATGAAGCAGACCTAACAATCAACGAATAAATATAAATACTCATGAGAATATTAAAAACATGAGAAAACGGGAGGATATAAAAGTTACTAATAGAAATTTTCCAAAGATTAAATAAAACGGGGCGGAGGCATGGAGAACTGATTATTCATGGGGGAGAAAAAGGTAAATCAAATCAAGGAAACAAAAACTACAAAAGAAGTACTCATTTAAAAATGACCATCTAAAAGGCTCTTGTATCAGTTTTACTGGTGAGGTGATTTCATTGTTACTATTTTTCTTAACCCCTCCTTTTAAACACAGCACAGCACAGCACAGCACAGCACAACAAAAACTTTTAGGAATTGCTCAGTCCCGTCCTATGGGATTTGTTCCAGAGCACAGAAAAATGCAAAAGCTAACTAATATATTTGGTGAAAGAAGCAAAGCTCGACTATAAAAATCTGAAAAAAGTAAAAACATACATAAATTTCCCTTACGAGCATAATGCAGTTTCCAAGTTACAAATATCTGACTTACGTATAATGTATAATTATGAACCAGCATCCATAACATCTATTAAATTAAAAATTTGAAGTACACACAGCGGCACTATTTTCCATTGCATATCAAAACATTATTATTATT
This sequence comes from Heterohyrax brucei, assembly GCA_028571685.1. Lineage (NCBI taxonomy): Eukaryota > Metazoa > Chordata > Mammalia > Hyracoidea > Procaviidae > Heterohyrax > Heterohyrax brucei. The sequence goes on from CM053142.1 coordinate 49,300,518, forward strand.
ATTACTATACTAGTATTATTACTATACTAGTATGTTAAAGATGCTTTCATGTATCTGGAAGTAGTTCTGTAATTTTTTATGCATAGAAAGGTGTATCATACACTATACACTAAAAAAAATTTGACTAACACTGGATACAAACCATACTTATAACTGTTCTTAAAGACAGATTTGGGAATGGAATTTGTTCCTAATCTGGAGACTGCCTGTAGATGTGAAAATATTCTAAATAAAATCTCAGTAAGCCACATTTAACATACATTAAAGGAAATATAAATCAAGAAGTCACAGGATTTGGCATCAAGAGTTAAGGATATTTACATATTGTGTAGTGTATGAAATAGTATACTTCATGAAAACAAATAAACTGATTGCCACCAGACTGACTCAGACTCCTGGGGACCCCATATGAGTCAGAGTAAAACTGTGCTCTCTGAAGAGTTTTTAAGAGCTGGATTTTTAGAAGAAGATCAGTTCTTAGGCCTTTCTTCTGAAATGTGTCTAGGTAGACTGGAACCCCTAACCTTGGGGTTAGCAGCAAAGTGTGTTAACACTTTACTCCACCCAGGAACTCCATGGACACCTGTGTGGAGTGGTGGTTAAGTGCTGCAGATTTTAACCAAAAGGTTGTTAGTTCAAGTCCACCTGGTGCTCCTTAGAAACTCTACGGAGTAATTATATTCTGTCCTATAGGGTCACTGTGAGTCAGAATTGACTCGATGGCAATGGGTTTGGTTTAAGGACTGCACAGACAAGTTTTTTTTTTTTTTTTAAGCTTTAGATGAAATGAGATAAAAAATAAACGTTCTTAACGTGATAAAAAGCATTGTTTATGGATCTTAACCAAGAATCATAAGCCAGCTTAGGGAAAAACATCAGAAGAGCTGCAATTAAAATCAGTATTGTGCCCCAAGAAAATTCTCACCTGAATAACCACATGATCCCCACAAGTAACTAAGACAGTCACCTTGCTGAAATCTCCTCCCTAGAAGTCACTTCTGGGACAGGAGTCACTTAGATCTATATTTGGAGGTGGGGAGCGAATACCATTTCCTTCTTTCCCAAGATGTTTGCTTCTCCCCATCTCCACTCAGCTGAAAGGAGACTTATTTTTGTCTCTGGTGACACTAGCCACAGCTCTTCTGTGAGTGAGGGGTGGGGTGCACAATATTAAAGATCTCCTCTTCCCAGTCTGCTCCACGTGCTCCAGAAATGGTATCATCCTGTTGTTAGGTGCTGTCAGGTAAATTAAAAGGTCAGTGGTTGGAACTCACCACCGCTCTGCAAGATAAAGACGTGGTAGTCTGCTTCCATAAAGGTTACAGCCTTGGAATCCCTGCGGGGCAGTGCGTCTCTGTCCTACAGAACCACATTGAGTGTGGTCAACTCAGCGGCCCGGGTCCATCACCTCCAGTTTGAACCAGAAGCACTGAACTGCTGAGCCATTAAGACTCCTTGTAAATACCCCACGCCCCTTGTATTTAACAGTAGAGATCATAACCAGTGTCCTTATAATCCCAAACCTGAAGATCACACTTGATTAAAGTCATAGTGTTAAAAGGATTCAGATTAGGAGAGATGACTTTAGGTCCTTATTTGATTATCCTACGAAATGAGGCCAGAAAATTTCTAGAGTTCATGTAAATGATCTTGAAGACGGCACAGAAGCAAGAAACATTTTGCTTTGTTATGCATAAGGTCATCATCATGACTAGTAGCTGACTCCGTGGTACCAAAACCAAACCCACTGCCATTGAGTTGATTCTAACTCACAGAGACACTACGGCACAGAGTGAAACTGCCCCATAGAATTTCCAAACGTTACCTAGTAGATTTGAACCGCCAATCTTTTAGTTAGCAGACATAGAAGGTCACCACTAGCTACCAGGGTTTTAATTAACAACCACAGCAACAACACTGTCTCCCTGCATTGAATAAAAAAGCAATAAACAACCAGTTGCTGTAGAGTATATTGCTACTCATGATAACTCAGTGTATGCGGAGCAGAACTGCTCTATAAGGTTTTCAAGGCTGTAATCTTTTAGAGGCTGATCACAAGACCTTTCCTCCAGGTGCTTCTGGATGGGTTTGAACCACTAATCTTTTGGTTAGTAGTCTAGGACTTAACCCTTGGCACCACCCGAGGAATCACTGTGCACAAAATATTGAAGCATAAAACGCTGTGCACTTATCTTTCCAGCCAGTCGTGAGCCGAAAGCGGGAACTGTGACATGCGCCCCATTAACGGTAGGCAAGGAAGACAAACGGACCCTTTCCAAGCCCCAATCCCCTATTTACCTACCCTGGCATTCTCAGGCCCCTACAAGGTCTATAGAACGGGTAGAGATCAGTCCTTTGTCAATGAATTAAGAACTGCCTCTCTTGTGCTATTCCTTGAATCACTGTTAGGTTCCTTTATTGAGCTCTTCACAGACTTAAGAGTTACGGTCCTTGAAGACAGGAACTTTATTTTACTCCTCCTGACTTCCGTTAGTCTGAGCACATTCTCTTCTATAAATATTTGCTAAATGGATTAAAAATTGAAAATTAAACTGCTGGAGTTCACCCCGCGTCAGATTTCTCGGGAGGTTAGATGTCAGGTTTTATAATTATGAGAACGGCCTTCTCTGTGAAGTTATTACTATTGAACTAGACAAGAGAATCCAGAAAGCGTGTGTGGCGGGGTCTAGGGATTTATGTGTGTGTGTGTGAATGGCAAAACTATTTGAAAACACTGGAATTATTTAACCTGGTAAAGAAAAAGTGTAGGCTTACAGTTTATGAAGGAGAGTTGGAGACAGATAGCCCTTACTTCCACGTAGAAGGCAGAGTGGACATGAGATAATGGGATTACATCTGAATGGGAAGAATTAACGTGGGTAGAAAGAGGGATTCCTTAACTCAGCATTAAGTGATTTCGACAGTTGCCCTGTAGACTCTTTCCTAGAGCACTTTGAAAATAGAATTGCATCTATCCATTCAAAAGGGTTTAAATGTAGGGCTCCCTGGGAACACCAGTGAATTAAACACCACATTTACTTATAATTCATGGAACCCACGACACGAACAATGCAGTGAATGAGTTTCACAACAACTCAACTCTATTATAATTCTCTTTTCAAATTCATAGGTCAAGATGAAGTTGTGTATCTGGCTTCTAGTCTGAATTTCACCAAGTTGCATTTAAAAATATTAGCCAGAGTGTGGCACTGCTTCTTCTATACGTTTCAGCAGTGTTGAGGGGTGAGGGCGTGGAGAGCTGAAGGGCAGAAGCTTGGAGGAAATCAACAGCAGCAAGCCCTGTTTTCAGTGCTTGTCAGGTGCACGGGTCTGGAAGCACCAGCCTCTTCTTAAAACCTTCAGCTGTGTTATGGAAAGTGACATAGTGTTTACTTTCCATTATGAGAAAGTGCGTTGCTGTGCAGGCATGGAATTAACTGTTTCCATTGGATTACTTAAAGGATAATGACCTGTGGGTACAATCACTCCAGTTATTCTCCTGGATGTAGAGAGGCAGAGTAATGGAGGGCCCCTTGTGCATCCTTGCAAAAACCAAAAGGAAGTGAAATAACCCTGGGAGTCAGGACATAAAGAATAAAACCCGAGTTTATTTTTGCTAGACAATGCATCAGAGGGAGGTGGGAGGGGATCCATGGCAAATTAGTCAGAGCTCTGCATTTCCCCTGACCCCAGTCTTCACCCAGAGTATGATGGAAATCAGAAGATGTGGGACAAAGCTGGAAGAAGTACAGCTGCTTTCATCTGTATGTTTGTGGAAGGTGAAAATGTGTGTTCTTTCATAAATAATTTTGGGATCTCCAATTTTAATTAGAAAAAAACAGTTACCTCTAGAAGGAAAAAACAAAAACAAAACACAAATCCATCGCTGTTGAGTGGATTCTGACTCATAGTGACCCTATGGGACAGGGCAGAATTGCCTCATAGGGATTCCATAGAGCACCTAGTGGATTTGAACTGCTGATCTTTGGTTAATCGACATAGCTCTTAGCTACTACACCACCAGCATTTTCCCCCATCCAGAAGTAGTTATGGGTTGCTGTTCGTGCACGCCATCTAGTCCATTCTATTCCATGATGACACTGTAGGGAATAGTAGAACTTCATAGGGTTTCCTAGGCTATAGTCTCTATGACAGCAGCTTGCTAGATCTTTTGCCCTGAGAAGTGGTTGGTTAGTTAGCAGTCGAGTGCTTAACCAGTGTGCAACCAGGGGTGCTTTAGTTTCATATTACTGTTCCCAAACTCCCTACTCACCCAAGGTGGGGAGAGTCTTGTCAGCACAAACTATGATCTTCAAAGAACTTGGGCAGTGTTGAAGGCATTGTATCACCAGGCAAGGTAGATACGCGAGCAGAACAGCTCTAATGGCCAAGAACTGCCCATTTGTATACAAAATCTTTATGGACCATCTTAATAAAATAAAAATAAAAAGGAACGGTCACTAGTCACCACGAATGGCTTTGACACGTGATGATGACCCCGTGTGTTGTAGGGGATATCCATGCTTTGTAGGGGTTTCAATAGTTGTGATTTTTCAGAAATAGATGTCAGGCCTTTCTCTGCAGTTGCCTCTAGGTAGACTTAAATTGCTAATCTTTGTGGTTAGCAGCCCAGTGCTTAACTCATCATGTCTCCCAGGGACTCCCCCAAAATGAACAGAAGCCTCAAGTTTCAGGTTTGAGAAGGAAAGTGTAGCACAGACATTCAGGTTTAAACTCAAGGTTTCATTACAGGAAACTGATACACACGCAAAGAAAATGTTTGGACAGCATCTTCCTCTCCCTTCTGGAGAATAACCTTGTGTCCAGGGACTCACAGAAACATCTGTGCCTTGTAGCCCATCTGTGGTTGGCCGCCGGATTAGAAAATAAATGCTCAAAGCAGCAGAAGAAAAGGCAGCTCTTGAGCTCATGCTGATTGGCACTGAAATCAATATTCTTCTCTCTAGTTTAGGATGGGTGATCCCAATGTGAGTGAAACCACATTGGGATTGGCAATAGAGCTTCTGGGCTCCTCACACTGGAAGATCAGGTAGGGTGATAGTTATTTCTGTGAACAGATGAGAAATTCCTCCTGACATCTCAGGTTTTTATTGATAGACACAGTTTCTTAGCACGAATGTCAGCTTCCTGCTGACATGTCAGCAATCTCAAGTTCTTTTGATAGACACAGCTTCTTGGGAGGTCCAGTAATCAGTGCTTGGGTTTCTTCGTATGTCAGCCACCCTCCTTGGCCTGCAGATTTTCCATTTTGGAGTAGCAGTGTCTCATCAGCTTACTCTCTTTTAGGGTGCTGGAAGATTAGGCCCCTTCCGGTTGAATGACTAAATGAAGAGCATACTGTCAACTACAGATGGCCAGAAGTTGTGCCAGGCCTGTTGAACATAGTAGGCATGAAGTAGAATTGGTGAATGAATGGAGCAACCTATCCAATAACCACCAAAGATGCAAGTAAGCTGGCTGTCTCCTATTTAACTCTTCCATTTCACTACTTATCTTCTGGCCTCACCTGTTCTACTTCCTCAAACATCAGGTAGCTTAGAGAATCATCCATTCATTGAAGAAATGTTTATTCCTACTGCTTTGCACGTTAAGGTGGTGGCTACTTCCTGTCCAGGTCACTGTAAACTCTTCCAGAAGGAACGTAAAACTATTTATGGACAAGAGCAGTATAAATAAACTTTCTAGATGACAATTCAGTTGAGAAAACATACATTCAAGAATTTTAGGTAAGGACTCAATTTCCCGGCCACACACATGCATCCATAAATGCTCTCTGTCTCTTTTACACACACACATACAAAAACACACAGATTAAAAAAAAGAAGGTACTGTGTTTTGAAACCACCTTTCAATATACATTTGAAGTTGCACTTTTCTATGAAGGAAACTCTAGTAGTGTAGTGGTTGAGAGTTTTGACTGCTAAACAAAAGGTCCACAGTTCGCACCCACCATGTAAGAAAACAAATTCGTTAAGTGGAGGAGCATTCTGTTGAGCAAGCCAACAGCACAGCCACATTCAGGGAGGGCTGAAGTGAGTGAAGAAACATTGCCATATGTCACAAATCTGTCTCGCAGCCATCAGCAAATCCAAGCAGTCAAACCTCATTAGAACTGATGTTTGTGGTGGATGTGCTTGCCCCCATATATGATCCACCTATGTTCTAATCAGGGACAGGACTCTTTTGGGAAAACTGGGGCCTCTGTCTCTGAGCATTTCACTGCGACAGTTAAATGAAATCTTTGTGAATGTCTTCCTGCCAATTATCTCCCTGATCCTTCCCACCTCACTTTCCTCCCACCATATTTATTGGAGAAGGTATTTCTCCAGCTGGTATTCCAATGGAAGCTGGCATTTGGTTTGCTTCTAAAAGATGGATATATATGCACCTTTTTTTTTTTTTTTTTTTAATATGGCCCCTTGCTCAAACTCAGAGATTGAACAGAGTTTCCATATAAACCATAGGGTAAGAACATAAAAATGGCTCTAAATCTCACCTATGCCCAGCTGACACCTGTAAAACACAATTGTGTTTTAATGATAACACTTTGGAATGGCACAGGTAAATATAATGCCATACTCAAGCCTTTCAGATCTTGGAGAATGCCACCAGTACTTATGATCCCTGTGGGTAAGTTTTCTCTTGCTGTGTTCAAGTTTGAATGGAATATAAATGAACCATTAAGGCTGCCCTGGAAGTACAGAGAGCAGCTGTTGCATAGTTAAGTGGAAAAGGCAGCATTTTATGTCTGATAGAGCAGTCACCTTGCAAACCACAAATTGGGAGAGAGGTAGGCACAGAGATGTGTGGCAAGTAACCTGAGCAGGGTAGGCAGATGGAAGCCTGAGTTCTTTTATAAATTCCTTATACGTAAGATATTTTATTAAGGTTTTAGAAGAAAGAAGTAGATCTTTCCTAGAGTTAGAAGTAAGCTGCCTGTCCCCCAACCTCCCACCCCAATACACACATCAAAGCTACTATATTCTCTACCACCATCGTTAGTAAGCAGGAGAAAATAGAAACAAGAATAGAAGTCATCTTTCACCATAGTAAACAAAGCGGGTTTAGCTTGTCACAGTGAATGATGAATGGCCACCCATCACTTTCTGAAGGGGAGAGAAACCAAAGATTGCGTATCAATTTTTATAATTTTAAGGCTGAAAGATAATAACTCTGCCGAAATAGAGCCAACTATATAAAAATTCCTTCTGAAAATGTGATTACACATAAAAATCCATAAAAATGTACAAAGTGATAGATGAACCAAAGCCAAACAAATGTGATTTTTTTTTTTAAAATCCTTTTGGAACTGAACAGAAATCATATATGTAGAAAGAATGCTTTTATTTTATATTTTAAAAAAGAATATTTGGAGCTTAATTGAATTATCTTTCTGGTGGGAATTGGAATTTTCAGGTAGAATATCGGATTTTATTTTAAATTGGATTCCATGTTGAAGAATGAACTATCAATGAAATAATAGCAATAAAGTTGACACATTTCAACAAACACCTAAAAAAGTTGGGCATCATATTGCCGTTGTTAGGTGCTCCCGAGTGGGTGCCAACTCAGAGTGACCTTATGTAAAACAGAGTGGAACACTGCTCAACACCATCACAGTCATTGCCACGTTTGGGCTCACTGTGGTACCCACAGTGACACCCTATCTCTTTGAAGGTCTCCCTCTTTTTTGCTCACCCTCCACTTCAGCAGCCTGATGTCCTACTTCGGACTGGTCCCTCCCGAGAACATGCCCGAAGTACGTGAGAGGAAGTCTCGCCACCCTCACTTCTAAGGAGCATCCTGGCTGTCCATCATCTCAGATGTACTTGTTTATTCTTCTGGCAGTCCGTGGTATCCTTAGTCTTCTTTGCCAATGTCATAATTCAGGTGTGTCAGTTCTTCTTTGGTCTTCCTTATTCAGTTTCTAGCTTTTGCATGCATGTGAGACTATCGAAAATAACTTGGTTTGGGTCAGGCTGCAAGGCAATCCTTAAAATGACATCTTTGCTTGTTAACACTGTACAAGCATCTTTTGGAGCACATTTGCCCAGTGCAATGTATCATTTGATTTCTTGACTGCTGCTTCCAGGAGCATTGACTGTGGATCTAAGTAAAATGAAATCCTTGACAACTTCAATCTTTCATCCATTTATCAGGCTGTTGCTTATTAGTTCCATTGTGAGGATTTTTTTTTTTTTTTTTTTTAATGTGGAAGTATAATCCACACGGAAGGCTGTAGTCTTTGATCTTCACCAGTAAGTGCTCTAAGTCCTCTTCACTTTTCAGGAAGCAAAGTTGTGTGATCTGTATCTCACAGGTTGATAATGAGTCTTCCTCCAATCTTGATGACAAATTCCTCTTCACATAGTCCAACTTCTCAAATTATTTGCTTAGCATACAGGTAGAATAAGCATGGTACAAGGATACAGCCTTGATGCGTGCTTTCCTTGATTTTAAATTATGCAGTATCCCCTCGTTCTGTTCGAATGTCTGATTCTTCATCTATAACTATTCTTGATAATTCTGAGAAGCAAATTATCTTTTATGTGTTTTAATTAAATCAAATTTATATATGATATCTTAAAACAAAACAAAATTAAATCCTTTTTTTTTGATATGGTTACCCTGCTAAATCTACTGTGTCCCACATACCTTCTTTACATATTAGCAAGGAATCTAGAATGTGTGTAGAAATGTCTTCTTTTGCTTATTCATTGTTGCTGTTAGTTGCTGTCTAGTCAGTTCTAACTCATGATGACCCTATGTTCTTATTAAGCTATCAACTTAATCCTAAACTCTATACTCTAGACCTTATTAACATACATTCATTTCATTCGTTTTAAGTAGTAGTTTTATTTTAGTTGAACATGCAGGCATTTCGTGACTTTCAATAAAATAACTTTAACCAGCAGCATTGTGCAATAAAGAGTGCTTTGTCGTTTTTTTTTTTTTTACATTTAGGAAATACACCAGCATCTTGTATTTATTTCTTTAATAATTGTGGTCAGCAGGGAGGAGGTAGAGAGACCTGTTTCTTCTCTGAATCTTGAAGAACTGTATCAGGAGTCCTTATAGTGTACTCTTCTTTTTTAACTCATTCTTAAGAGCTACTGTGGATACTATTGTGTAGTATAGTTGAGGTTTTTCTTTTTTCTGTAATCTGAGTAATATGTGTTATAGTAATGGTGCCATGATTTGTAATATACAATTTCAGTTTATTATTGCTATCAACTAGGTGTAGGATTTAAACACAGAGGTTAGATTAATGTATCAATAAATGACCACCATTATTATTTTTTTAATGGGAAACCCTGGTGTCATAGTGGTTAAATGCTAAGGCTGCTTATCAAAAGGTCAGCAGTTCAAATCTACCAGGTGATCCTTGGAAACTCTGTAGGGCAGTTCTACTCTGTCCTATAGGGTGCCATGAGTCAGAATCGACTAGATGGAAGGGGGTTTGTTTTTTTTTTTTTCAATTTTTTAATTTCCATAAGAAAATGAAAACAATATTATCACCTGCATAGGCTGAATTTGCTTTTGGAAATTGTTTCCTCCACAGTCTCAGAAAGAAGCCTGCACAACGGGATAAATGAGGACTTGGGGAAAGGCGAACTGGACAGGCCACAGAGGTCAGAGAAAGGAATCCAGAGTTTAACTCGAGACGGGGGAGATGAACAAGCCTTGGTTCTACTCTGCGATATTGTTTAAAATCTGAAGACTCTAACATCTTAGTTAGAAATGCACTCATCCTGTATAAACTTGCATCTCTCAGCTGCCCTAGTCTCTAATAACAGAGACATGGTAAGAACAGGCAGTATGTTGGGAGCAGGGATATGCCTGCTATAAACACTATGAACCGTAATTCATATTATTAAACGTCTTGGATAGAATCCATCTTGAGAATCACAAAACACCTTGGAATAAAAGATGTTGTCACTGAAGACATCCTGTTTGCTTATCAAAGAAAAAGCAACCAATTAATAGTCTTATTACTAATACCATTATCCCGAGGGCTAAAATTAGGTTTATTTATTTATTTCAAGTTCAACCTACAAAATTCTATCCTAACACACAACAAGGTACTACTCGTATTACAAATGAATAACTTAATTAAAAAACATTGATTTTGTTCATTGACTGCTGCAAATTTTATTAAATATTAATGATAACATTTTGTATTTTTTATACTAGTCATGAAAGTTTTATGTGCTCGCTTTCCCCTACAGCAGCTTTAGAGTTTATGACAAAATCTTAGGCAGCTCAAACATAAATATTGCATTGGCCAGCTTGGTACATATATTTGTGAACATAAGCCAACGAGTAGCAGTGTGTATACTTACCCAAATATGCACTGAGTTAAGAAAGCTGATTCAAAGCAAGGAAGAGAGAAACTTGGACAATGTACACTATTTATTTATTTGTTTATTTGAGCCACAGGAAGAAACACTCAGAAGCTCACGGAACAAGCACCCTATGAGACCTAACCTCCAAAATCTCTGAACCTAGTACATCCCTCCCTAAATTCTAGATGTGCAAGAGACAGCACAAACTGCTGCTTCGTAAACAATGTAATCCCACATGTTGGAAGTCTTCCACGGCACGGTTTCACCAAAAGAACAAACTTCTTCCCTTTCCTTACCACTACATGCCAAAAGGAATACTGGTGACGTAGTGGTTAAGAGCTACGGCTGCTAACCCAGAGCTTGGCAGTTCAAACCTACCTGGTGCTCCTTGGGAACTCTATTGGGACAGTTGTACTCTGTCCTGTAGGGTTGCTACGAGTCATAACCAACTCCATGGCATTTTTTTTTTTCTTTTCTGCCAAGAAGCACACCAGCCTATAGAACCAAGCAGTTGTTACTGAGTTGACTGTGACTCACGGGGACACCACGTTTGTCTGTGCTCCACCGTGTTTTCAATGCCTGTGATCTTTTGGAAGATCTCCAGGCCTTTGGCTTTTAAAATTTTTAAAGAATTCTTTTTTTTTTTTTCTGCTTCTGGGTGGTTTGTTTCATGTGTTTATATTAGAATCTGCACTGCCTTGGGCTGTTATCAGTCTAGACAGATAGACTGAAAGTAACGGTTATCTTTCCTTCAAGCTCTTAATGCGAAGCATAAATGTTTGGAGTCAGCTGACAACCGCTTGCATTGTATCAGAAGACACCACTATTTGGAATATGTTTTACTTAAAATGTGCAAAACATACAGCAGAACATCACTGCACTGAATTCCTACAGTGACTGTTTTTCTGTGTCTCAAAATGACTTAGAAACAATTGAGAAGTTCATTTGTTTAAATCACTTCCTCAAATCCTGGGAGAGGTCAGAGGGACACCTCCCCCCTTTGAGTTACGTAATCTTCCCAATACTCAACAAACCGCCTTAGGAATGCAATCATAGCAACCCAGACTTGAAAACAAAGCTCGAGTGTTATTAAGTACTTGTCTAAAAGATTCCAGTTGTACTCTGCATAGTTTGCAAATGTCCGCATACTAGAAAGGAAGGGAGGGAAGAAGGGGAGGAAGAATGAAAGTTTTCCAAAATGAAATATTTCACATGAAAAACAGTAAGCATTTTGTAAACGGGGTAATTAAAAGGCAGACCAGAATATCCTAAAATATAGCCAGCTTTGAAATGCAAAATACAAGTTTTTGTAAAATAAGCAACGGAAGGTTAAGTTTACAGATATTTCCAATTTATTCAACTTTATAGTTACAGGTGGTCCAGGTTAGAATTGGTGCTCCAGGTTAGAATTGGTGCTCCAAGTGTGCGCTGAGTAGTCTTTGCTTCCCTCTCTCCATTCCAACCCTTCCCCAAACCCAGCTTCTTCCCCCTGCTCTGGGTCGTAGGTTGATTCTTAAAACTGCCTCACACATGCCAGCTGACTTCCTGATGGGTTGGATCAACAGAAAACAGATGAGAGGACAGAAGGAAGGAGAGGGAGGTCAGAGGACTTCCTCCCTGTTCCTGGTTTTGGTTCGAGTTACCAAGTTCCTGACAGTGTTGGCTTGCCTTCACTGCTTCCTCCTGGGCTACACCTCTCACGGCCTCTAGAAACACCGTTTCCTCTCGTTACTACTGGGACCTCTTGCTGTTGTTGGTCTCTGGATTCCTCCACGTTCCTTGCTGGTTCCACATCCAACAATCCTTTGTTGAAAGTCTTTGACACATCTGAATCAGTGTCCCTCCCTCCCTGCCTTCCTGTTTTCTCCTCCTCCCTCCGTCTCTCCTGTCCTTTTTCCCCTTCATTTCCCCCTCCCTGTCTCCTTCCTTCCCTCCCTTCCACTTCTCTTCCTCCTTTCCTCTTTCCCTCTTTTGTAACTTTTTTTTCTTTTTCTAAAAACACAGGGCTTAGAAAATGTTTTGTTTTTGTTGCTTGGACACAGCAGAAGTTCCATCCAGGATGTATACACAGGATCATCTTTATTTTGGTTTCTAAGGGATGTTACATGACCTAATTTCATTGGATGGAAACCCTGGTGGTGTGGTGGCTAAGTGCTATATCTGCTAACCAAGAGGTCAATGGTTCAGATCTGCCAGAGGCTCCTTGGAAACTCTATGGAGCAGTTCTACTTTGTCCTATAGGGACACTATGAGTCAGAATCGACTTGATAGCAGTGTTTTTTTTTTATTTTTTATTTTAAATTTTTGGCTTAACTTCATTGGAAATATAATAGAAATCAAATACATTGTATTTACATGGATTTTCTCTCTTCCTAAAACTAAAAACTTTTTCTAGACCTTATCTAATTCTTCCAATATCCAAGTTAAGAGGCCAATTTACTTTCTCATTTTAATATTAATGAATATAAAGCATGAAAAAATTAAAGTTTTTGCATAGATATACATTTACTTATCTATTGTACTTTTATTCATTTGATATTGGTATATATTACTATAACAGCCAGACTTTTTTTAAGTGTGATAAGCATTAATTAGTTTTTTTAGTCTAAAAGGAAAATGCTAAGTTTGGGGAAATACCTAGCATTGAAATTAGTACCAAAAATACATGCTATGAAGACCCACACATTTATTAGCAGTGAGTTACAAATGTTTCTCTTTTCCTACCATGTTTGAATGACTTTTCATTGGAGTATAATATATACACAGAAAACTGTACATACTGTAAGTGATACATTCATTGAGCTGTACAGTTACTTTCTAAATAGCACAATGATAATAGCTTGTTTACAGGTCAAGGCAGGAGAGGAACCAGCAGAAAAGCAGCAGGTGAAACCTAGGAGAATGTGGCAAAGCTGGCTGCCATATTACCTGGCATCCCCTATGCTTTTCTGCAATGTGACTGTGTGCTGTGATTACTTTGACCATTGGCATACAGCAGATATGACATTGCCAGTTATGGGTAAAATAATTACTTGACTTGGTAACTTCCTTCTATTTCCTGCTTCCTGGAATGTCTGATGTATTTTCTCTGAGAACCCAGAGCCATGCTATAGGAAGCCTCAGCTACATGGAGGGGTCATGTCTTGGTGCATCTGTCATACCACGTCTGAGCTCCAGCTATGTGAGTGAGCCATCCTGGACATCTAGCCAGTCAAGGACTCAGATGACAGTAGCCGCAATTGCTGTGAGATCCCTCTGAGAAACGCCCACAGAACCATAAGAGATAACAAGAAACTGTTAAGGCCACTAATTTTTGGAGTGGTTAATTTAACCAAGAATCAATAACTGAACCAGGTAGTATAACACATACAGAAATTTAGCCTTGTCAGGAGGATGATACAAAAGAGATAAGAAAACATGAGATTATAGACACATTTCTAGATTCAACCGGTTAGGAATTAGAGATGAAAACTTAAAAGAAATACCACTTGGTGAAAAAGAGTAAAGGATCAGAGAGTAGGTTTTAGAAAAGGTAAATATTTGGAATATCAGATATGTGGAAATGGATATAGAATCCAGCAAAAGGGTCACTGACATATTCGAAGGCCATGCTGATATTATAGGCTATGAATTTGAAGCAGATCGTCTGCCTGGGGTTGGGATTTTTCTCCACTTACGCTCAGTTGTTCAGAAGAGGAGAAGAGAAATCAGACAAGCAGACTGACGCTGAGTTGCAGGTTTATAGAGTAGGTAAAGAAGGGAGAGAGGGCTGGAAGCCTGCGGGTTCTAGTAGGCAGTAGCAAAGCAATGGCCCTTGGATTTTAGCCCACGTATGGAAAGAAAATGAAGCTGGAAGAGACTTGATTTACAGAGGGAAGGAAAAACAGTTTCAGGAACTTGAATTTAAACAGATTATCTATATGAGAGAACGGATTGAGAAAGCCGGAAATATAGGCCATGATCCCAATAGAAAAGTTTAAAATCCTTTTGATACACTAGAAATCCTGGCAGCACAGTGGTTAAGTGCTATGTCTGCTACAGGTTGGCAGTTTGAATCTACCAGGTGCTCCTTGGAAACTCTGTGGGGCAGTTCTACTCTGCCTGATAGGGTTGCCGTGAGCTGGAATTGACTTGACAGCACTGGTTTTGGTTTGCTTTCTTTTGGTTTGACATGCTTGTGTCTTTTCACATCACTGGTTGTACAAGAAGGAGCCCTTGTGGTGCAAAGGTTAACTGCCGAGCTGCTCACCCAAAGGTCCACAGCTGGAATACACCAGCCACTCAGGGGAGGAAGACCTGCTCATCTGCCCTCATAAAGATTACAGTCTAGAAGACCCTAAGGCGCAGTCCTACTCTGTCACATAGGGACCCTGTGGGTTAGAATCAGCTGGATGGCAGATGACAGTGTAACAGGAAATACGATTTTACCTGTATTTAAGGACTAACAACAACCTTTTGATTGGAGGATGATTCACTAAGGAGGATTGGGCTGATTTTTCTTTGCTTGTATCCAGTGGTGCGCTGGAGCCAGCCGTATCGGTGGCAGCTGTCAGCATCCCCGTCCCACCTCTGCTTGCTGTGCAGTGACTTCATATTGGTAGTTTGAAACTGGCCATGGTGGAAGTATTTACACCACAGAGACTGGCAAACACGCAAATCAAGGATTTGATTTCCCTGAGAGTAGGTTGTTAAAACATTTACCAGTACCACTGCCCATATTCCCTCCAGCTCTTATTTACTGCAAGAAAGGGAATTCAACTTTGTACATTTCTTATAAGTGCGTGTCCATAAACTTAGGCCTCATTCTACTTAATTGTATCCAAAGAACTTGAGTGGAAGATTATTTCAACATACTTTTTGGCTGCATGAAACACAACTGTTGGCTTTAAGATAAATGATTTATAATGTGTGAAAGCACACTTCCCTCTCTTCCCCAAAGGCTATATGCCAGAACATTCCAAGACTGAAGGAAAAAGGCAGCAAAACAAGCTGAAGTGAGCAAAACTCAGACACGTGACGATGTAGGTCCCATCACAACAATACAACTGAAAAAGGATTAAGAACTGGTTATCTTAAGAGGTATCAAATTGTTTCCATTTGATTTCTTTTCTCAGTGAATTTATGGTAAACTAAAACCCCACTGCTGTTGAGTCATGCCAACTCATAGCAACCCTGCAGGACAGAGTAGAACTGTTCCATAGACTTTCCAAGGATTGTCTTGTGGATTTGAACTGCCTGACCTTTTGGTTAGCAGCTGCAGCACTTACCCACTACTCTCTCAACATTTGATTGTAAAGAGGAGTTGAAGCCAGGAATAGGCGTTCCCCTTGGTCTGTGTGAATGTGCCCACACATGCTACTTGAATGTCACAGGACCAAGAATCCACCCAAAATGTCCACATTCCTTCTATCTTTGGTTTATGAACACTTCAGTATTGTCACTGAAAAAAATGCTAAATAAGCCTATTCCTGCTTTTAAAAAAAGTTATTATCTTCTTTTGTCTCTGTGTAGATAGATGACAGATACCTAGGTACGTGGATAACAGGTAGAGGCCAAGATGCTGAGGCATCTTCAATATCTGGACAGTTTCTTTGCCTATGAAATCTCAAAGTAGAACTAGGGCGTTTCTCCAGTGTGTTGATTAGCACCCATGCTTTCCTCTGTCACAGTTCTTAGCATACCGTGTTGAAATGCCGTGGCATCTCTTTTCTCCTCTAGACTGACCTCTTTGAGGACAGGGGCTAGCTCTAATTTTCATGTCCACAGTAGTTCACATGTCATTTTCTCTCAAGGAAAGCTTATTGAAACTTGAAAGCCCCTTCTTATTCTCAAGTCCTAACATTAGGAATAGTGCTACAGGTAGTCTCTAACTTTAGACATATTTGAGTTATGCCAATCCACGCTCTGACCACCCTTTTTGGGGGGGCATTTCATCATTGTTGTAGTGTGTAATTTGCTGATGTTGTCAGTTTGATTGTTCACTCATAGATGATCAATTTTACGATTTACTGTTCAAAACACTGCTGTACAGCGTGCAATGGCCTGTTGGTGCTGAAAGTCTTACGGTGTACAAAGTTGGGCAATGTTCAGCTCTAGCAAAAATTAATTGAACAGAGTTAACTAAATAGAGTTCAATTGAAACAACTGAATGCTGCTTGCACCCAATGGCTGTTATGTCTCTGATATCAGTGCTACGGCTCTGACATTGACCTCACTGTAGGCCAGGCCCGTAGTGTGGCCTCATTTACGGTTTCCTACTGTGAGAACCACCAGTTGTTCATCTGAAATGAGGTATTTGACTTACGTCAGAACCAACTTAATGGTAGTTATAGAAACAGAACTCTGTCATAAGTATAATACACATACTACCTGTGTATTATAACCCAGGACAAAAACAACTTTATTCTTTCACTTCATTTTATTTTTAATTTTGGTTTTGAAATACTGTCTGCATTCTTCTCCCTCCCTCATTTTGCTTTATGATAGTGACAAAAATAAATGAAATGGCACAAGAGAAAGAAAACATTACAGGAAATATGAACAAAAATATAATCTCCAGGTGATTTCAACCTAGTAGGTTTGAAATAAGATGCAAAGATTATACATAGTAGGCAAAGCAAACCTGGGAATGCTGTTACTAAACTATGTTAATATTTTTCCATTCCATTAATACAATAAAACTGATTGAGAACGACTTAGATGTGACTATAAGGGTAATAAAGCTCTTTGTGACTCACTCACAGAACTGCAATACAGATTTGAAAGGTTTCATTAAAATTAGAAGCATTTTAGCTTGTTCTGGTTCTATTGAGAAGCAGCAGCACATTAATGTATTTTATTTTATGGAGAATTAGAAGAGATGAACATGTAATAACTAGTATTGAAATGGAGGGTGATATTTTGGAGACAGAAGCAAAAGCCCTAACAAAACCTCCACACCACTTGGAATCTGTTCTGAGACATTCTTTATCCGGGAGGCTTCCATGATAATCCCATTAAGCATTTGCAGGTGTTACGTTAGTCACTTAGAAGGCTTCTGGCCGTTTCTTTTCTTTGAATACAGTCAAAAACAGACCACATTACCTGCCTAGCACAGATGGAAAGTGAGGCACACGGTAAATTCCGTTTAATGATTACTCAGTTTAGTGAATGAAAATTATCTAATAAGTAAAAAGTAATTTTCCTTCCAAGGGCACTTATTAAAATGGATTTAAAGAAAATATGCAATGATACTGCAAATTAAGCTTGCTATATAAAAACAATAACATGCTATGAGATTCTGGAACTATCTAAGTTGCTTTTATTTTATATAAGGAAAAACTATTATAGTATGGATGTATATTTTTTCACTATTCCTAATGTTAGGACTTGAGAATAAGAAGGGGCTTCCAAGTTTCAATAAGCTTTCCTTGAGAGAAAATGACACGTGAACTACTGTGGACATGAAAATCAAAGCTAGTCCCTGTCCTCAAAGAGGTCAATCTAGAGGAGAAAAGAGATACCAAGTCATTTCAATAAGATACGCTAAGAACTGGGACAGAGAAAAACATGGGTGGTAGTCAACACACTGGAGAAACGCCCTCGTTCTACTTTGAGATTTCATAGGCAAAGAAACTGTCCAGATATTGAAGTGAGTTGCCCAGGATCAAAAATTGGCTGATGACAGACAGCCAAGATGCTGAGGCCTCTACCTGTTTTCCACATACCTAGGTATCTATCATCTATCTACACAGACACACATATATACATTATATTTGTATATGTATCCATCCACTCATATATATACACACTCACACATATATACACATAGACTTATAAACCCAAACTCACTGTTGTCTAGTTGATTCGGATTCACATTGATCCCGTAGAGTTTCCAAGGGTGTAAATCTCTATGAAAATGAACTACCACATCTTTTTCCCATGGAGATGCTGGTAGTTTTGAGCTGCAGAGCGTTCGGTTAGCAAACAATTGCCCTAACCACTGATCCACCTATATATACATACATATATATATAGTAATTAACTCATGAAGACCCATTATGTTCAGAGTAGAACTGTACTCCATAGGGTCTTCAAGGCTGTGACCTTTCAGAAGCAGACTGTCAGGTTTTTCTTCAAGGCATTGCCCCCAAACCCAAACCTCTTGCCATTGAGTTGATTCCAGTGCATAGCAACCCTATAGGATGCAGCAGAACTGCTCCATAGAGTTTCCAAGGAGTGCCTGGGTGTCTTGAACTGCTGACCTTTTGGTTAGAAAATGGAGGAATTTAACTACTATGCCACCAGGGTTTCTAAGGCATCTCCACGTGGGTTCAAATCGCCAACTTTTGGTTAGTAGTTGAGCATTACTAACTACCAGAGTATCTGTCTCTGTCTCCATACATACATAGGTACGTAATTCTTTAACCTGTTCACTCAGTGAATTTTTTATGGAGCCCTTTCTATATGCTAATTACTATGAGTTTACATGAATTATTGTATTTTATTTTCACGACCACCTTGGCTCCATTTCCCAGATGAGAAAATTGAGGTTTTGAGAAATTTGGTAATTTGCCCAAGATTACCTAGCTAGTAAACATTGGAGTTGGGTGTTGAATGCAATTATGTGAAATATAAATGTTTTAGGTGGATAAGAAATGTAAACGCACTTGGAAGATATTAAATTGGAAACAAATTCTGATCAGTAGATCTCCAGCATATTCTTTTATACTGTTAATATATATGAAAACACGTAAATGGTATTATTTCCTCACCAGTAGTACGCTACGAGGTATGGGGTGATACCTTCTACACAGAGCTAACATGAGGATTAATGTGATGTAAACAATGCTTCTAGAAACTCTCTAAGGGAGACTTTATTCTCTCTTGTGCCGCGCAGTTCAGTTAGTGGGAGAGGTGGGTATTCTCCTTGCTCACCCTGGCTTATCTCATACCATTGCAAAATCTTAGCTTCTCTGAAGCTCACAACAATTGGCTACACAGTATTCTCATCACATCTTCCTCTGTAACAACTGTAAATCATACTGTAAGAAACTTTAAAGTCTACCTAGATAGCAGATCCCAGATCTTAACATATTATTACTTCCTTATGCCACTTCAATCGCATACTCTTGACCTTGCCATCACTTTTGAAATCACAAGTCCATGCACCCTATTTTCCAATCACAAATATCCATCCTTTCAGCTTGCTTGCTTAAATAGCCCCACTGAAATTACTAAGTAGGTGTAGAAGTACTTCTCACTATACCACATTCTTTCGCTCTTGGCCTCTTGTCTCCACTTCTCTGTTTATCCAGCTTAGGTTCATGATCCACTGCCATCATAATTCTCTTTGCATTTCCCTTCTTCTATCCTATTTACAAGGTATAAAACAGAACTTTTCTACTGACTGCAGCCCTTGCCCAGGAGCATCAAAATGAAATATTACATTTCATCACAACTAGTTCTAACAGATGAAAATGTCTTGGAACACCAGTCTGTATTGGTCCTAACTAAAATCTCTTTCCTGATCAATAAACAAAAGAACTTTTTTTTAAAAAAAGTTCCATTTTGTCTAATGAACTTGTTTTAGTCCTTAACTAGAACAATAACTGCAAATCATCCCCTGTTCTATACTTGAGAACCTCTGACTTTTTCTTCCAGTTAACTACTCCAGGAAATTCTTTACTGGTTTATGTTACCTTTCTGGCAGGTTAATAAAATTGCTCTGTATCTTTTTTTGTGCCTTGATAGTATTTGTTTTCTCCACTGGAGATAGAAAAACCACAAAAGCCAAACCCACTGCTGTTGAGTGCATTCCGACTTATAGTGACCCTATAGAACAGAGTAGAAATGCCCAGTAGAGTTTCCAAGGAGCATCTGGTGGATTTGAACTGCTGACCTTTTCGTTAACAGCTGTAGCTTGTGACCACTACACCCAGCAGGGTTTCCAAGGCAACAAAGTACTATCATATTGATAGACAGATAGACAGATAGACAGATAGAGATAGATGATAAGAAAAGAAAAGCAACCTATGCCTTTTTTTTTCGCTTGTTTTCTAGGAAGTTGTGATTTTCATTCCTGAAAGAAGGGTGTATACTCATTGCTTCTACCTCCTGGTCTGCCATATACGCATCAACATATCTGCTCCCCGTGACCTTCTGAAATTGCTGTCTCAGTGCTTGACAATAACCTCCCAATTTCTCGGTTACCAGGTCAACAGCCTATTCCTATTCCTCACTCAACTTGAGCCTTGAAGCAATGGACACTGTTACCCAGTCACCACAGCTTCTTAGAATTTTATCCTTCCCTTGACTACTAGGACTCTGTCACTCTCTCTGTTTTTATTTCTGGCCTCTCCTATTATTTTGTTCTACCCATCCCTCCTCAAGGTTACTTTATTACAATTGCTTCTCTTTTAATTATTTCCTCTCTCCGTGGACTTCTCCTCTCATAAAAGCAATTTTCACAACTTTCAAGTCTAGATCTCCATACCAGAACTTTCTTTTGATTTCTAACCCAGATTTTTTCAGCTGTCTGTTAGATATGCCTGTTATTGCATTCCCTGAAGGAATGCAATAAGAGTGCGAGCCCCAGCCACAGTTCAGGAAAGGGGGATGGGAATTACAGACAGCAGGGACAGCACAAATGCCCCGCATGAGAAGGTGAGTGACTTGGTCAGAGAAGTGGCTGATGGGAATGGGATGGCAGAAGCGAAATATGTCAGGCTTCATAGACCGTGGTGAGGCCTTTACTTTTTACCTGGAAGGCTTTGAGTCTGACTTCAACTTTGAAAGAATAGTTCTTCTGCCAAAGGTAAAAGCACGGAGAGCATTTAAGAGTATATGATAGCAATAATCTAGGCAAAAACTAAAAACCGACTTTTAAAAATCTGAAGTCCACATGACATTTTATTTCAAGCTTTATTTACTTGTTTTCAAATGATTATCATGGCTTGAATTATGTTTCCCCAAAACATATGTTGTAAATCCTAACCTCGACGCCTGTGGTGGAGACCTGGTGACGCAGTGGTTAAGAGCTCACCAGTTTGAATTCATCAGTTGCTCTTAGAAAACCCTGCAGGGCAGATCTCCTCTGCCCTCTAGGGCTGCTGTGAGCTGGAATTGACTCGACAGCAATGGTTTTGCTTTGTTATGTTTTATACTTGTGATTGTAATGCCATTTGGGAATGTGCTGTATTTTTTGCACTAGTGTGAGGCAGGATTAGTGTAGGGTATATCTTGAATCAGTCTCCTTTGAGATATAAAAGAGATTAAGCAAGCAAGTAAGAAGAGATGGGGGAAAGAGAGGCCTTAAGCATTATGAAGACTGCCTTGGAGCTGGTGTTCAAAAGAGACAAAGACCTTCCTCCAGAGCCGACCCCATGAAAAAGACTTCCTCTAGAGTTGGCACCCTGGATTTGGACTGCCACCTTCAAAACTGTGAGAAAATGAATTTTGTTTGTCAAGGTCATCCATTCAAGGTATTTCTTAACAGCTTCATTGAACTTTGTTCTCTCGGACTTAAATTACAACATTCCATTTTGACTTACCAAAAATTTTGTCTTAGTGATTAAACTGTCCCATATCTAGTTTAACTAATGGACTTCAGGGCAATTCAGGGTTCCAAATCCTTATAGTTTGGAGGTGATGAATATTTTTAGTTTTAGGAGTACGGTTTACAGTTTCTCTCATTTATAGTCCACCATGGCTGCTACCCAAAAGGTCACCAGTTTGAATCCACCAGCTGCTCTTCATAAACCCAATGGGACAGTTCTACTCTGTTCTATGGGGTCGCTATGAGTCAGAATTGTCATGATTGCAAATCGATTATCATGGAATGGGAGGAGCACGGGCATCTGTTTCTCCACATGGCTCCCCCATCTCTGACTCTCTTCCATGCAAATCCTAGCTTTTTTAGCCCTTCCAAAACTCAAATTTTGGTCTTCTAACTTGGTTAGACTGTGTTCTCTGTTTGGATTCCTTCTTCCTTTGCTGAAGTTCAGAAATGCCTCCAGAAGAATTGTGAGTTATCACAGGGTTTACCTCACTTGCTTGCTTTCTGTAGAGGATAAGAACATCGTCGTGTCTATTGTCCAATAACTAAATGTGTCCAATTTTCTAGCCTTTCATGGTGGGAGGGCAAATCTGGTACCAATTACTCCATCATAGATGGAAACAGAAATCCAAAGATTGTTATTTATTTATTCGGTTGGTTGGTTGGAGATACTTTATCAATCTTATATGGAAAGACCCAGTTGAGAGGAGAAATCTGATGATGGTTGAGAGAAGTGATATTTCAGAAGTAAATTATTTGAGAAAATGCGGATGTATGGATTCCAGTGCATGAGTAGTGGATAAGTTCATTTGCTCTTAAGAAAGAGAATGATTATTTTATCTACTGACTCAGAACTAAAGATGCTAATGTAGTTGTTGTTTTTAGGTGCAGTCAAGTCAGTTTTGACTCGTAGCAACCCCATGTAAAAGAGTAGAACTGCTCTCTTGGGTTTTTTGCACTCTAATTTTTACAGTAGTAGATCACCAGGTCTTTCTGCCAGGGAGTCACTGGGGTGGATTTGAACCAACATCCTTTTGGTTAGTAGCCCAGCACTTCAGCTGTGCTAACAGGGTTCCTTAGGATGCTAATAAAATCATAATCATAAAGTTAAAAAAGTAGATACTGAAAAGACTATTTCTTTTATTCATATTTGAGGAAGAGAACAGAAAATATGGTAAATTCTGTTCTTTATCTTTGGTTAATAAAAGACTTTTAAAAAATTCCATGTGAATGAACTGTAGATGAATTCTTGTTCTGGTACTGGTTAGTTGTTTTTTTTTTTTTTTTTTAAGTGTTTTAAAGATCAATAATTTTCATTCTGTTGTTTTCTAGTTAGTAAAACCAATGTAATCTTACACACAAAATGAGAATAATATGTATAAAAAGGTGCACTGGTCAAGCATTAGGCTGCTAACAAAAAGGTGAGCCGTTTGAACCTACCAACTTCCTGGGAAACCCTATGGGGATGTTCTACTCTGTTCTATAGGATTGCTATGAGTTGAAATCATCTCACCGGCAATGGGAATGGGTTAAAATTACTGTAAGGATTAAAATAAAATACAGTTAACGTGCCAGACATAACTGTCACTTCCTTCTTTTCTCTTTTATAGGTGGTAGAAGCCATGGATCACGTGGCTCTGTTTTGCATTTAGAAATTACAAATTCTCTGGAAAGATTGACTAGGAAAACAATGACATCTTCCAAAGAAGTGTAATGAATTTAGTTCTTTTTACCCAAAATATCCTTACTACATGTATTTTGAGATGCAGTTTCCCCTAGCTGAGATCTCCTCATCAACTTTCCTGATTTTTCATTGATGGGTGAAATCCACTGATGGATTAAAAAGCATCCTTTCCTTTTTTCATTGATGGATCTCCTAGACTCACAATAGCACCTGGTAGGCACTCAGTAGACATTTGCTGAAGTTGGAATGATTGCTGAGTACTGCTGTTTAGTAACACTTTCAAGGATTCTAGTTTCCCACGGAACAAATTTTGGAAATTGATGTTTTGTAGAATAACTTGGTTTGATTTAACTACCTTGATTCTTTTCCTTTCTGTTGAGGCCTTTTCTAAACCACTGAAGTTTTATTTCCTTGTACATATCAGAAACAGGCTATATCATAAGTCATGCAGTTAAACCTTTTACAGTCACAATCTGTGTAGGATTTATGTGCCAGTAATATTGAGAGGATTAAATCTTTCTATGCACTGCTAGTCCTTGGTGACAGGCACTATATTTGCAGCTATCAGATCTCCTGTCCCCTGCTCTCACACGGGTGCCAACGGATTTAGATGAGCAGGCTGTGCAGTGCTGTTACATGTGCACATGTCAGCTGCAGGTAGTCCATCCTAAGGGACAGCAGTGTCAGTTTGGTATCACATGTTCTTTTACACTTCATCACACTTGCAGATGGGAACGCTAAAAGCACCTCTGAGTTACAAGGTTGGAGGAAGTAACAAGAAGGACAGATGCCAAATGGACATCTTGATGTGCAGAGGGGGCCTGAAGACCCCCAATGTGAGCACAGTGAAAATATATAAAGCTGGTGCTTCATGTACAGATTCTCATCCCCAAAAGTGGTAGCACTGATGAACAAGAGAGAGACCAGGACACAGTTGGTTGTGACCCAAAGAAGCGGTCTCCTAGGAAGCCAAGACTAGCTCTGACTTTTGCCTATTTGGCAATTCTGTCCTTACTGTGCTGGTGATGTGAACTTGCTAATCTGTGCTTGACAGGTGGAGCCTGGCCCGTTTTCCTTGTCTAGAATCTACTTTCTGCCCATTCATGAATGATCCAATCTTATATAACAGGACCAAAAATTATTATGAGTGGAAAAGGCTTTTTTATTCTTCTTGCCTCCCAAGTGGGCTAAAACCTTAAACAGATGAAGGCAATCAGCTTTCAGAGAGGAGTGGAAGTGTGGAGGAAAGTGATGACTTAGGGGAGGGGACTGGCATTCAAATGTTTTCAGATTTGTATATGAGAGGGAGAAGCACAGTTCACAGGAAAATGGAGAGTGGAAAGTTGGGAATGGTGGTTAGAATCAGTGGGTTTGGGGTTGAGAGAGGAAGAGGAGTCTTCAGGTTTGCTGTGTAGTAGACAGGTAGAGATGGAGAGAAAATGGGTGAGAATTTGAGGAAATGTGAGTCATGAATTGAACATTTAATTATTTTTTGAAATGAAAATTTAAAAAAAGTTGATTTTTTTTGTGTGTGTGAGTAATTATCTGTGATTCCTGGACTGTGTTTCTTTGAGTGAGTTATTTTCCAGGGCTCAAGTGGACCCTAGGACTTATTTGGATTAATGTTTGAATAGAATTCACTTCTCGCCTGTGGTCCTTCAGCTGTCATGTATCTATGTGCCCATTTTGAGAGTAAAGAACCGTTCAGAAGGAGCCATTTGTAGGTTTACCACATTCTTGTTGTTAGTCATCAAACTAAAAAAACAAACCCATGGCCATCCAGTCGATCACAACCCTTAATGACTCCATCAACAGAGCAGAACTGCCCCACAAAGTTTCCAAGGACTGCCTAGTAGATGTGAACTGCTGACCTTTTGGTTAGTGGCCATAGCACTGAACCACTATGCCACTGAAGTTTCTTTGTTAGTTGAGGTACCTACATAATTTGACTTCTGATTCTACATTGCTTTGTAACTTCTCACAGCCTGACGTTGACAACGCCTCAAAAAGGTATACTGTCTCAACATATTTTCCTAGGTTAGTCTTCAAAATTGTTTTCTTGGATAAAACTGGAGGAAGAACACCTTTTTTAATTTCCCTTTCCAGATTCTCTTGTTATCTATCACGTTGTCACAGGATCCTCCAAACTGTTACCTATTGTTGTTGTTGTTAGGTGCTGTCGTGTTGGTTCTGACTCACAGTGACCCTACACACAACAGAATGTCATGTCCACAACTGTTTTTATGCTTCAGGCCATTGTTGTGGCCACTGTGTAAATCCACATCGTTGAGTGTCTTCCTCTTTCTTGCTGACCCTGTACTATTCCAAGCGTGATGTCCTTCTCCAGGGAAAGAGCTTTCCTGACAACATGTGCAAATTATATACGATGTAGGCTTGCCATCTTTGCTTCCAAGGAGCACTCTGGTTATACTTCTTCCAGAACAGATGTTTGTTCTTTTGGCGGTCCATGGCACATTCAGCATTCTCCAACACCACAATTCAAAAAGCATCAGTCTCCTTCTGTTTCCTTTGCTCATTGTCCAGTTTTCACACGCATATGATGTGATTGAAAATACCATGGCTTGGGACAGGTGCACTTTAGTCTTCAAGGTACCTTTACTTTTCAACATTTTAAAGAGGTCCTTTGCAGCAGATTTTCCCAATGCATCTTTTGATTTCTTGACTGCTGCTTCCATAGGCATTGATTGTAGACCCACGTGAAATATCATCGTTAACAACCTCAATCTTTTCTCCATTTATGATGGTGTTGCTTACTAGTCCAGTTGTGAGGATTTTTGTTTTCTTGATGTTGAGGTGCAACCCATACTGAAGGCTGTGGTCCTTGATCTTCATCAGTGTTTCAAATCTTCTTCACTTCTAGCAAGTAAGGTGGCATTGTCTGTGTAATTCAGGTTGTTAATGAGTCATCCTCCAATACTGATGCCTCATTCTTTCTTGTACAACCCAGCTTCTTAGATTATTTGCTCAGCATACAGACTGCAAAAAAGGATATGACCCTGACGCACAACTTTCCTGACTTTTAACCATGCAGTGTTCTGTTGTTCTGTTCACACGACTGCCTCTTGATCCATATAGAGTCCTTAAGAGCACAATTAAATGGTCTGGAATTCCCATTTTACACAGTGTTAGCCATAATTTGTTACAATCCACACAGTAGAGAGCTTTTGCATAGTCAGTGAAACACAGATAAACATCTATCTGGTTTCTCTGCTTTCAGCCAAGATCCATTTGACATCAGCAATGATATCCCTGGATCCATGGCCTCTTCGGAATCCAGCTTGAATTTCTGGCAATTCCTTGTCCATATACTGTTACAGTTGCTTCTGAATGATCTTGAGCAAAATTTCACTTGTGTGTGGATTAGTGATATTGTTCAGTAATTTTAGCATTCGGTCAGATAATCTTGCCCTCCAAATTTCTTGACATATATGAGTGAGCATTTGCAGTGCAGCTTCTGTTTGTTGAAATATCTCAATTGATATTCCATTAATTCCTGGAGACTTGGTTTTTGTCAATGTCTTTAATGCATCTTTAACTTCTTCCTTCAGTTCCTGGTCATAAGCTACCTCTTCAAAAGGCTGAACATTGGCCATTTCATTCTGCTATAATGACTCTGTATATTCCTTCCATCTTCTTTTGATGCTTCCTGAGTCGTTTAACAGTTTCCCTGTAGAAGTCTTCATTATCGCAATTCAAGGCTTGAATTTGTTCTTCAATTCTTTCAGCTTGAGAAATGCAGAATGTGCTCTTCCCTTCCGGTTTTCCATTTCTAGCTCTTTCAACATGTCGTTATAATACTTTATTTTGGCTTCTTGAGCTGTCCTTTGAATCTTCCATTTAGGTCTTTTATTCGTCATTTCTTCCTTTTGTCTCAGCTGCTTGACATTCAAGAACAAGTTTCAGAGTCTCTTGTGACATCCAATTTGGTCTTTTCTTTCTTTCTTTCTTTCTTTTTTTTAAATGAACTCTTGCTCTCTTCATGGATGATGGCTCTGATGTCATTCCACAATTTGTCTGATCTTTGGTCATTAGTGGTCAACACATCAAATCTGTTCTAGAGGTGGTCTTTAAACGCAGGAGGGATGTACTTGACGTCAAACTTGGGCTGTTGTGGACTTTTCTATTTTTTCTTCAGTTTCAGTCTGAATCAGCATAGGAACAATTGGTGATCTGCACCACAGTCAGCACCTGGTCTTGTTCTACAACTGCTGATGTGGAGCATTTCCATTGTCTTCTTCTACAGAAGTAGTCAATTTGGTTCCTGAGTATTCCATCTGGTGAGGTCCATGAGTACACTGTCTGTTTGCATTGCTTTAAAAAAGTACTTGCAATGAAGTAGTTGTCAGTCTTACAAAATTCTATCATGAGCTCTCTGACATTATTTCTATCACCAAGGCAGTATTTTCCGGCTACTGATTCTTCTTCTTTGTTTCCTACTTCTGCATTCCAGCCACCAGTAATCATCAATGCATCCTGATGGCATGTTCAATCAATTTCAGGTTGCAGAAGCTGGTAAAGATATTTAAACTCTTCATCTTTGGCCTTAGTGGTTGGTGTGTAAATTTGAACAACTGGCCTTCCTTGTAGGCATATGGATATTACCCTATCACTGATGGCATTGTACTTCAGGACAGCTCTTTTTGATGATGAGTGCAACATCCTTCCTCTTCAAGTTTTCATTCCTCACAGAGTAGATCATACAATTGTCAGATTCAAAATGGTCAATAACAGTCCATTTCAGCTCACTAATGTCTCCTAGGATATCGATGTTTACACATCCCATTTCATTTTTGATGATTTCCAATTTTTGTAGATTCATACTTTGTATATTCCATGTTCTGATTATTAATGGATGTTTGCAGCTGTTTCTTCTCATTTTGAGTGGTGTCACATCAGCAAATGCAGATCCTGAAGTCTCTTTTCTATCTACACCATTAAGGTCAACTCTACTTTGAGGAGGCAGCTCTTTTTCATTCGTCTTTTGAGTACCTTCCAACCTGGGGGCCTCATTTTCTGGCACTATATCTGACAGTGTTCCACTGCTATTCATAAGGTTTTCTCTGGCTAATTCTTTTCAGAAGTAGACTGCTGGGTCCTTCTTCCTAATCTAAGTCTGGAAGCTCCGCTGATACCTGCCTAGCATGGGTGACCCTGCTGGTACCTAAATGCCAGTGGCATAGTTTCCAGCATCACAACAACAAGCAAGCCTCCACTGACAGACAAGTGGGGTCTGCTCACTCTATCTTTACTCTTCCTATCTACGTTACCTAGACACATCTAATAGTCCGGTGTTCTGGATCTGGCATTTTGCGTCTTGCAGGAGAATGTGCATTTTCAGTAGTTTACTAAAGTATCATTAATGCTTAAAAGCAAAACATTCCCCCAGTGATGGAAGTTTAGAAACTATACAGAGAAGGTATTTGAGGTAGATAAGTCACCTCCTTAGCATACTCTATTATCCTCTTTGTCTTTTGCAGGTGTTTAAGCTTTTTAACACCTTTCTTTAGGCAAATATTTGTTATCATCTGGTCAGGGGGCAGCCATTCTGTCTTCCTAATACCTTCCCAATTTCCTTGGGCAAGGGGGTTACTTCTCTTGCCCTGTGGGTATTTCAGGATGATGTTAAATGCTGGTGTTTGTCTCTCAATAAGGAGATCAAACAGGCCAGATCTTTGTTCATTAGCTAGGAGAAAGGCATGTGACCTAAGTCCTTCAACAAGACATTTTTGCTGGGCTTTGATCCTCAAGCAAGTGATGCAATCACTGAAAAGGTAACTTGTACGGTACATTCTTCCCAGACCCTTGGTCCTAACATAGAGATCTCGCATTCTTGTTGTCCTGAGCCCCAAGAGCTACTTTTGCTTTGCTTATTTCTAAAACTAGTTTTGTAGCCTTCTAGGGGATTCTCTGAGATCCTTGATTTCCTTTCAATAAATACCCTGTTTACATCAATAGCCTGATAAATAAGTCAGTTCTTGTTATTACAACAAATAATTCTAGACTGATAAACTGCAAAAGCTTAAAATAATAAGAGTTGAAGCACATTATATATATGTATATATGTGCTTCATATATATACACACACAACACACAGAGCAATGTAAGTGTATGTATTTTCAGAAAGGAAGGCCTAAGTATCAAAATTTGTATGAATTCCATTTCTGCTATATAAAAAAATGTATATATGAAATCCTGGTGGCATGGTGATTAAAAGCCATGGCTGCTATCTGAAATTCAGCAGTTCAGTTCCACCAGTCACTCCTTGGATATATATATATACATATGTTTTGTATTTAGGTCTTTGATAATTTTGAGTTCAATTTTTATATAGTATGAGGACGAAATTTCATTTTTCTGTTTGCATATGGCTATCTAGTGATTCCATCATCATCTTTTTCTGGTTGTTATTTATTCATGGTGGGAGGAGAAGTCCAGTACCAAAAAAAGCTGCTGTCAACATTTGTTGTGTGAACTTACATTTTCACTTTTCTGGGATAGATGCCCAAAAACGTAGTTGCTCAGTCTTATAAAGAACTGCCGAACTTTTTTACAGTGTGTGTCTTGAGAAAAGAAGATGTAAGTGTAAGAGCTTGTATGAATTCTGGTTCTGCTACTTACTTGGGCATATTGCTAAATATACCTAAACCTCAGTTTCTTTATTCATGAACTACGAATAATAATATTGCCCAGCTCACTGGAATGTTGTGATAAATAAATTTAAAAAGAAGTATTTAAAAGAATGCCTGGCACATAAACAGTGTTGAATAAATGTTATTATTTACTACTGGTGTTGCTACTATCATCTTTTTGTACCTGTCAACATCTGTAAGTACTTTTATTGCTTTTTGAGAATTATCTACATTATAGGACTCAGGGAGAAGACAAAAAAACTTGCATTTCCAGATTCTCTTGCAGCTAGGTTTATAAAATGTGATCTAGATTCTATCAATGAGATACAGGTTTGCAAGCTTTGAACTTAAACGTGAGTGATATGAGATGGCCACGTGCCAGGAACTCACTCTCATGAAGAACATGTAGGGTCAGCAGTAGCAGAGTTACAGGATTTAGCCACAAGTTACAAAGTTACCAAGTAGCTATAACAGTGGTCTTCTTCCTAGAGAAAGCTCTGTTCTCTGTTTGGGCTATAGAATGTGGCTGTCTGGCCTTTCTAGTAATTATTAAACTAGTATTATTTAGTAATTCCTCTTGGCACTTAAATTAACCAATGTTTTTATGATGCATGTGTATGTGTAGCATAAGTTTATAGATTGACAGATAACTGATATATTGTTACTTACATATGTACATATATGTGCACATACATACAAAATTTTTTATATAGCAGAACTGGAATTCATACAAATTTTGATACTTAGGCCTTCCTTTCTTAAAACACATATACTTAAATTGCTCTGTGTGTGTATGTGTGTGTGTGTGTGTGTGTGTGTGTGTGTGTGTATTAAACATCATTCGGAAAATTGAGAAATTTGAATGTGGCAAGTTGCATGACAGTTCTGAAACACGTTAACTTTCTGATTTTGATAATTCTATTGTGGTTGCAAGAGGAAATCCTTGTTTTGAGAAAACATATACTTAGTCAAAGTTGTTTGCAATTAAGAAACCTACTAATATAGACTATTTTCTAATTTTGTTCGATTGTTTCCTAACCACATTTCAACTTCAGTAGAGCTTGATCTCCAGATTCATATATACTGCACTCTGCTTGCACGTGAGTAAGCAGGAGTGGAAGATAGAAAGGAAAATTGGTCTTACAGTGTCCCCTCTTCACTTCTGTACTTGAGACATGTGAAGACAATCAAAAGTCATGGACTGGAGAAGGGAAGTTCTTCCTTAAACATGAGACTCAGGTTCTACCTAAAAGATGAGGCTCCCGTATCAGACTCCCCCTCACAGCCCTGTATCACAATCATCATTTTCTAGATGGTTGAAGAAACCCAGTTGGGACAATGAAATGGATTTTCCAATTTATCTGATTGACAGAGGTAGGAAATGGAACCTTCTCTTATGCTGTGATAACTTTTTCATCTCCCCACTGGCCTCAGGGGATGATCCCAGCCCACAATGAGTCTAAAGCAAACAGTTTCTCTTCTTCTTGGGAAGGAACATCTGACATAATCATGACAGCCTTTTCAGGACAGAAAATAGACCTTTTGTTGCAAGCAGACTTTCTGTTATGGGTGGTTCCGAACTGCTTTAATGAACGAGTTCTAGAAGTCTTAACCTCATTCACAAATTTAAGCCAAACTTTAATTTCCCATGAAGCATCTTCTGGTAAAAGGTAACATTCTTAACCTTCAGCAGTTTTTTAAATTTCATATGTCATGCTTTGAAGAATGTGATACAAAAAAATGATTCCACCTCCATTCTCAAGGCACAGTTGCTAATTTTAAAGTCTGCAGTACAGACAGGAGAAAGGAACCAACAGAAACACTAGGTGTGCAAAATGGTTTCACTCCTTAACTCAAGAACATTCAAACTTCTTCAGGACCAAACTATTTTTATTGCAAAAAGAGGTTCTATTTGAACAAATCAAATAGAAAATCTTTTTACCTAACACATGATTGTTTAAAAGGACAGTTTTCTATAGGAAAAGTAAATGAAATTTCTTCCAGAATATTTAATCTGAATTGATATGTACAATAGAGCAGGAAATTGGAATTTCCAGTTATACATGTATGATGGACTTGTATGTATTGAGGG
The DNA here is from genome assembly GCA_028571685.1 of Heterohyrax brucei. Classification (NCBI taxonomy): domain Eukaryota; kingdom Metazoa; phylum Chordata; class Mammalia; order Hyracoidea; family Procaviidae; genus Heterohyrax; species Heterohyrax brucei. The sequence continues at coordinate 49,332,847 of CM053142.1, forward strand.
TAAGAAGCATAGAGGGGGAAAACATCATCTAGTGTATGTGCTGTGAGAATCTCCTGTATGGTTATAATTATGCTTATGATACTTACTTGAAATTAGTTATTTAAAATAGGCATTTTTGCTCTATGTGTTTCAAATAGTGTATCTTCAAATTTGTAGATAATGCTACCAAATTTATTTGTGTCTTAAAATCAATCCCTGGGGAGCCTAAAATTAACACCATGCCTAAGCCTTATCTGGGGATGGTACTCTAGTCATTCTGTTGACCAGTGAGGACTGAGAACCATTGCTTTAAAAATACATACTCCGCTTTACCCCAAAACATGTTCCCCCAAATGGAATTTTAAAACCTACTAGAACTGGCTATTGAAATTCACTCTGTAATGACATACTCTAGGCAAGAAAGCTATCCTCCCATTTAGAAATGTGAATCTGAATTTGTGTACAGTGTACTCGCATCAAATCACAGGAGTGTTTAGAGATTAGCAGTGTACAATTGTAGTAGAATAAGTGTGCATTTTTTTATACACATGCATCACAGTTATAGCACCTATATTTCATATTTCATTTTTTTTCTAGAACATTTTTTTCATTTGAATTTATAAAGTAAGTAGGTCAGTTGGTGCCATCAGTATTTTATAGATTAATGAGGAAACGAGGACAATTGAAATGATGCTTTAAAATGCACTTTGTGACCCAGGCAGAAGTAGAATTCAGGTTTATTTGGTACCTAACACAGAACTTTTCTTCTTCTACTGGTGAAAAATACACATTGATCTCCATCTCTGAGCCCTGGTGGCACAGGGGTTATGCATCAGGCTGCTAACCAAAAGGTCAGCAGTGTGAATGCACCAACAACTCTTTGGTAATTCTTGGGGCAGTCCTTTTCTGTCCTGGAGGGTCACTCTGGGTCAGAATCTACTGACTCCATGACAACATTGTTGTTTTTTTTTTTTTTTTTTTAAAAAATCTGCATCTGACAAATAAAAATACTAAATTACTGTTTAATTTTTTTAGATCATCTTCTTCAAGGTTGATAACGGACTTAGCCACCAAAATTGTATCTCAAATACACAGATAATGAAACAAATCATCTTTCTTAGCTTTAGGCAAACAAGTAAGTAGAAATAGCAAAAAGGAATTACAAACAGAAAAACAAAACCTGCAATCCCTCGGAAACGTTTCAAATCTTATTTAAACAGCATGTACAATAGTTTGGCACTAAAACTCAATTTTTATTTTAGGAAAATGTAACTTTTTCTTAGATTATTTTCTAACCTCATTTCAGCAAAATAGAGCTTGATCTCAAGGTTCATATATACTGCACTCTGCTTGCAGGCTACCACATGGATGTCTTTCTGCTTTGTGTAAAATGTAAAGTCAAGGCATAAAGCATCCATTACAGATCTAGACCGTTCAGTGTTTCATGCCGCCTTTGCACGTTACCCTCAATTCAGAAGGCAATTACTGCTTTCTATTGCAATTTATGGATTCCTTCTAAATCTTTATCCCTGGTGATGAAAACATCAAAATGGAGACAAGTTCCTGAAAAGAAAGTGACAGGGAAACTATCACATACATAGATTCTCCTGGGATTTTAGGGGAAGTTATTTGCTTATCTGAATGATATTTGCCAAGATGAGAAGACACCAGCCAATGACTCAGACTCACACTGACCAGGCTGCAGCTGCTGCTCTGTTGACACAAGGGACATCTGTGAAAGATTCTGCGCAGTGGGTGGAAAGATTTCAATGTCAGCAGAAAAGCTCTAGAAACAACCAGGTCCCGGAAAGCACTAAAGCAAAGCTCGGACACAATGCTGAAACTTTGGTTACAAGAAGCCGATACCATATATAATTCATCATGAAAATGTTGATTTCTAGCAGAACATGAAGAGAGTACAGATTCTTTCCTATGAACAGTGAAAAACATAAAGGTCGGCAGAGGAAAAGCTTGCTATTATTTGAACTCAGAGGAGCACTAGTGGCACAGCAGTTAATGCTCCGCTGCTAACTGGTCGGGGAAAGATGTAGCAGTCTGCTTCTGTAAGGACTAAAACCCAACGCATTGCCTTACAGTAGATTCTAACTCATAGTGATCCATTAGGACAGAGTAGAACTGCCCCCCAGGGTTTCAAGGGAATGCCTGGTGCATTCTAACTCCTGAATTTTTTGTTAGCAGTGGTGACACTTAACCACTATGCTACCAGGGTTTTCCTGTGATGATCACAGCCTAGGAAACCCTACTGGGTCATTTCTGCTCAGTCCTAACCAAAAATCAGACCCACTGCTGTCAAATTGATTCCAACTCATTGTGACCCTGTAGATCAGAGTAGAACTGCCCCATAGAATTTCCAAGGGGTGTCTTGGTGGATTTGAACAGCTGATATTTTAGTAAAGCAGATGTAGCACTTAACCACTAGGCAGCCAGGGTTTCAGGGCTGCTTAATGAGTTAGAAACCACTGGATGTTTTGGTTATTTTAACCAGGTAGCCAGGAAGAGTTTGTTCAAATTGCAAAAGCCTAGAGCACAAAGACCTTCAAAGTTCTACTAGCCATTTTACAGAGGGGGAAACTGAGACACACAGAGTCACTCACATCATGTTTTATTGCATTGATTTTGTGATTTGCTAATCACTGAGTGTGAAATGGTTAGATAATATCACTTTATACCTTCTGTTTTCATGATGTCTCTTTGATACTTTCCCCATAGGCACTGTCTTTCTCCTGGAAGAAGCAGCTCAAGAATGCCTGCCTTGTATTTGGTTTTACAGTTTTAGGGAGTTTCCACAGATATCATCACGGTAACTCAGGGTCATTTGCAAAAACAGCTCCCATTTTCTTTAGTGCAATGAGCTGAAGGCTAATGGAGGAGAAACTGGGACTGTGTTTTCTTTCTTCCTCTAAGAAAGCTAATTTGCACTTTAGAAACATGTTTCAAACAAATCTCTTATATGAGCGCTTCTAAGAATAAGCCGACCCTCTCAGCTACACTGGTTATTCAAACAAGAAAATGGTAAAAACTATTTTCCATCTATGATAGCAAAAACCACTCATCATTACATAAAACGTTTTAGGGGTAATTTATATATTAGAGATGATGAAACTGCTTAGGTCAGTGAGTAGGAAATGGAATTAGAAGACCAGTCCTGTCCTTGAGCAAATAATTAGAATCTTACGGTTTCCTACTCTTGTATACAAAGTGGAATGAAAATTCTGGTCATTCATTCATCTAACACGAAGCTCAGGAATTAATGAATAGTTACAAGGCTCTTTTTCGAAAGGAAGGCCTTGTGTGAGAAGTACAGCAATCAATAGCAACTATACTCTCCTGGTTTTCCATGACAATTCTGATTCAAATTGTCTGGCAGTTTGTCAGGTCATATGTCAGTCTTTGTGCCGGATTCTTCTGCTCACCCCGATCAATCTCCTTTTCCTCGTAGTCCTAAACCATAGTTAAAATTTCTTGCAGTCAGAGAATCCCAATAAAACTCAGCAAAGAGTGACCGGAGAGGAAAAGCTTTGCCAGTTCTTTAGTATTAGGCATATGCTAATTGCACGACACATTTACAGGCTTCATAAAAGATCCATTTTTCCAAGTTTCCTCAGGCATCTCCCCTTTGTGAGGATGAAAACACAGACAGCAGTAGAGGGAACCGTCCCTGGACTCTGTCTCCCCAGCTAGCAGACTCTTTGGTATTAGCCAAGTTAACATGTCTTGCAGAACTCATTTTTTTTCCTCCCCCTTACAATTTTATGTCAGAAAAAAAGTAGCAAGAGAATCAGTTTTGGCTGGAAGGTATTCACAAAGACTCCTTATTTTACTCAAGTTTTCTTAGACTAGCCGCTTTATCTGGCTCACAGGGGTATGGATTGCTCTCTTCTAGGCTTGAATGCTTTCAGACAGACACTTCATGTTACAGGATAACATAGAAAAAAGTGTCTAGAAAGATAACTGACCCATTGGATCTCCCTTAACCTCTCTCCAGTTAAATTCTGGGTGAAATTTCTTAGAGATCACACATTAGGTTTCATTTAACAGATAACCGTTATGAGAGAGTATAAAAATAGTAGGACTGGGAAGCAGGAAAAAAAAAAGGAAGCAAAGAAGCAGAAACACAAACCATCAATCAAACAAAGACCAGCTGAGTTGGTTCCAGCCATGGTGACCCTATGTGTGCAGAGTAGAACTGCTTGATATAGGAATTTCAAGGTTGTTACTTTTGGGAAGCCAGTCTAAACCTTTCTTCTGAAATGCCTCCAGCAGTTTCAAGCCACTAATTTTGTTGTTAGTAGAACACTTAGTTGTTTGTGCTACTCAGGGACTCAATGGAAATAGAAAAATCAGTTAAAAATTGGTCCTAAAAGAAATAGGGAGCATCTGAGGCATTATAGGGTACCTGAGTTAGAAGGACCTACCTTAGAAATTATATAATTTAATGCTTTCCATTAAATTAAATCCTACTTAATGTTTCATAATAATATTCTACAGTATCTTTTCTGAGTGGTTGTTCAGCCTGTTTGTTTTTTATTACACTTACGATGCTAAACACTTGATTACCATTACTTTACAAGGATATAAATTTTCATAATTTGTGTCAAAACAACTGGGGTGGATTCTGAAGGAACCTGGCTCTACACTGTTGTGGGGAGGGAGTGATGATTTGTTTTACATGTCAAAGTATGCTTCAATGTCCCTCTGTCAGTCATTGATAGATCAAGCAAGCAGAAAATCAGTAAGGATATAAATGATTTGAACAGTGCTATCCATCAACTTGATTTAATTGACATTTATAGGATATTCCATCCAACAACAGCAGAATACATATTGCTATCAAGCTTGCATAGAACATTTACCAAAACAGACCACATTCTGAACCATAAAACACACCTAAATAAAGTTAAACACATAGAAATCTGAAAATGTATATTTTTAGACCACAGGGTAATTAAACTAGGCAGCAATGACATATGAAAACAGGAAGACAGTTGAAAATTTCCTAAATGTTTGAAAATTAAATGATACACTGTTAAATAGCTCATGGGTCAAAGTGAAAGTCTCAAGTGAAATTTAAAAAATATTTTCAACTAAGTGCAGCAAAAGCAGTGATTTGAGGGAAATTTATAGCATTAACCACCTATATTAGAAAAGAAGAAAGATCTAAAATGATTAGCCTAAGGGTCTACCTTAGGAAACTAGAGAAAGAAGAGCAGTTTAAGTGCAATACAATTTTCGTAAAATGTTATCTTGACATAGTTTTGAGGCTCTGCCTATAGACAAGCTATTTCCCTTGAACAGATATTTAAGTCTACTTTCCAGCCTTTCCCTTTGTCAGATTTTCACTCTCCATGGTCACTATGCACCCATACTAATTACTCCAGAGCTGGGTATCCAGTATCTAGGGACAGCCCCTACACCCTTGACCCTACTGAATTATTTGAAATTATTTCAAATGCCCAGTTTCCAGGAAGCCCATGAAGCCTAGCTTACCCTACTCTTCTTGTCACACATAAGCCCCCGTTCTGTGATTCCAGGTTGCTGTTACCTGCAACTATCAGTGTGCTGTGTCTCCTTGACTCTGGAAGTTGTAATAAACCTCTTGACTTTTTCATGACCTCCCTGACCCCTTTTTCCTTCATTGTACCTAAATTCCAGATCTGTGCCGTCAAGTCAATTTCACTTCTTAGTGTCCTATAAACCAATAAAACCAAACACACTGCCGTCAAGTTGCCTCTGACTCATGGTGACCCTAAAGACAGAATAAAACTGCCCTATAGAGTTTCCAGGAAGCACCTGGTGGATTTGAACTGCCAACTCTTTGGTTAGCAGCTGTAGTAGCACTTAACCACTGTACCATCAATGTTTCTAGCAACCCTACATAAAAACAAACAAACCCAGTGCCGTAGAATCAATTCCAATCCATAGCTATGCTGTAGGACAGAGCAGAACTGCTCCACAGAGTTTCCAAGGAGCATCCAGTGGATTCAAACTGCCAACCTTTCGGTTAGCCTCTGAGCTCCTAACTACTGTGCCACCTGGGCTCTGCACCTGCCTGCCATTCCAGCCCATCAATTTGTTAGGACACTAAGCGTAAAGCCAATAAAAGAAAAGAAACAATAAAAAAAAATTAGAGCAGACAGCAGTGAAACTTCAAAAAAGGAAAACAATAAGAAAAGCAATGAAACCCAAAGCTGGTTTTTAGAAAAGATCAGTAAAACTGATAAACAGGCACTCAGGGAAATTAAGGTGGGGTGAGAGGTAGGGACAAGATACAAACTTCCAATGACAGAAATGTAAGGAGGTCGTCACTACTGATCCCATAGACATTAACATAATATTAAAGGAATATTATGAAAACTCTGTGTCTATAAATGGGGTAACTTAGATGACATGGATCAAATTCTTAAAAGACAGAACAGCTAAAACTCATGGAAGAAACAACCTTTATTGCTGTATATATGTTGAAAGACATTGAATCAATAATTGCCACTATTATTGGATGCTGTCGAGACTGTTTAGACTCACAGTAACGTGATGCACAATAGAGTGAAATGCTGCCGGATCCTGTGCCATTCTCACAATCATTGTTATCTATGTTGGAGTCAATTGCTGTAGCCACTATGTCCGTGCATATCACTGGTGGTCTAGATAATTAAAATCTCACAGAAAAGAAAGCACCAGGCCCAGACAGTTGCACTGTTGAATTCTAACAAGCATATAAGAAAGGAATAACACCAATTCTTTAAATTTTCTTCCAGAAACATAAGCAGAGGGAACACTTTCTAGCTCATTCTCTGAGGCCAGTATTATCATAATACAAAATTCAGATAAACATAAGAATAGGAAATTATAAAAATTCTTATGGACATATCCTAAAAAAAAAATCTTTAGCAAAATACTGGCAAATTGAATCCATTATATAAAGAGTCATACACCCAACCAAGGGTATTTCAACATGTAAAAAATCACTTAACACAATCCATCATATCAATAAAGTTAAAATACTCATGAGATCAGATCAATTGATAGAAAAAAAAAGCTTTTAACATAATCCAACACCTGTTTGTGATAAAAAAAAAATAAAAAACTTCTCAACAAACTAAAGATAGAGGAATACTACTTCTACTTGATAAAGAACAAAATGACCCCAAATCTAACATCATTTTAATGGTGACAGTCTGTACATTCCCTCTCAAGATTCAGTGCAATGTGAAGATGTCTCTTCTCACCACTCCAAACCAACATTATTCCAGAAGTACTAGGCTAGTGCAGTAAGGTAAGAGAAAGAAATAAAAATTATACAGCTTGGAAACAAACTTTGATAATATGACTATCTAGGCTGAAAATTGCTAAAGTCTGCCAAAAAATCCTTCGTGGAACCCATAAGCAAGGGTAGCAAAGATTCAGGATACAATACAAAGTCAATACAAAAAAGCCAAATGCTTTCTTGCACGCCAGCAACGAACAACTGGAACTGGAAATGAAAACAAAACCAAGAGTTATGATAAAAAAATGCTTAAGTATAAATCTAACAAAATATGCTCAGGATCTACACACAGAAAACACTGACAAAAAAGGTCAAACATAAAAATAAATGGAGAAATCATCTGCATTTATGATTGAAAGTCTCATTATTGTTATCCTGTCAATTCCTCCCAGCTTGATCTACATATTCACTGAAATCCTGATCAAAATCTTAGCCAGCTATTTTGTAGATATAGACAAACCAATTGTAAAATTTATATGAAAAAGCAAAAGACCTAGAATAGCCAACATAATACTGAAAAAGACAAACAAAGTTAAAGGTTCCTATCACCTGAATTCAGGATTTACTATACAAAGGTACAGTAATTATGACAACATGGTACTGGCAAAAGAACACAGATAAAAAGGTCAATGGAACAGGATAAAAACTCCATTAACAACTAACAACAGTACTATGTAGTGGTATCTCACTGATATTTTTGATTTTTCTCTAAAGACACATGATTTTGAACACTTCTCAGTATCCTCCTTTGCCATGCATGTATCTTATTTGGTGAGAAGTCTTGTCCAGAAAGCTGTACAGTGCATGTATTTTCTACCAAACTTTAGCTTGTCTTTTCATTCTCTTAACAATGTAGTTTGCAGATCAGAAGACCCACACGAATATAGTCAACTGATTTTGTTTCTGTTTGTTTACACAGGCATAAAGATAATTCAATGGAGAAAAGACAGTTTTTTTGTAAGAATTTCACAAAAATTAGCTCAAATACAAAACTGTAAAACTTCTAGAAGAGAACAGACATGAAAATACATACGATGTAGAATTTGGTGACAACTTTTTTTTTTTTTAATTTAATACAACACCAAAAGCATGATCATGAAAGAAAAAACCCACATTGGATGCCATAAAAATTAAAAATGTCTCATTTGCAAAATGCATTACTTAGAGAAGGAAAAAACAAGTTAAAGACTGGTAGAAAACATATGCACAATAGAAGTTTGTGGACAGATACCTCATCAAATAAGGCATGCACATGGCAAATAAGAATTTGAAAAGATGCTCAAAATCAAGAGTCTTTAGAGAAAAGCCAATTCAAAGTAACAGTGAGATAGCACTGCATAGCTTATTGTCAGTAGATGTGGAGTGCATTTTGAATCACGGAGCCTCCTGTGTGCAGAGTAAAACTCCATTGCATTTTCAAGGTTATGATCTTTTGAAAGCTGATTGCCAGGCTTTCTCTTCTGAGGTGACTCTGGGTCCGTTCAAACCACCAAACGTCCAGCTAGCAGTCAAATGCTTAACTATACAAAAAAGCTGAAGATACCAATTGCTGGGAAGGATGTGGATCAACGGGAAATTTCATTAATTGCTGTGGCAACATAAAATGGCATAAGTACCTTTCCCATTTCTTAGAAAATAAACATGAGATCCAGCAATCGTGATCCTAGGTATTTTCCCAACTGATCTGAAAACCTACATTCATACAAAACCGGGGCACTAACATTGATAGCAGCTTTATTTATAATCATTGAAAACCAGAAGTAATTTAAATGCCTTCCAACAAATGAATGGATAAACGACAGTACTACTACTCAGTAATAAAGACGAGTGTGAAATACCACTCAGTAATAAAAAGGAGTGTGCTGTCAAGCATATGAATACACATGCAAATCTTAAACACATATTGCTGAGTGAAGGAAATACATGAAAAGGCTACATATTATATAATTTTTCTGTATATCTCAAGTTATTGCAAAATAAAAAATGTAGTAAGCAAGCAAACATGGTTATTAGATTAGGGTAAGCCTTTAATTCAATGAAGGAGCCTTGTGGTACAGTGGTTAAGCCCTAGGTTGCTTATCAAAAGGTCAGTTGTTAGAGCCTACTAGCCCACTGTGGGAGGAATATATGGCTGTTGACATTCATAAAGATTTATAGTCTTGGGAACCCTGTGAGGGCAGTTCTACTATGTCCTGTAGGGTTGTATGAGACAGAGTTGACCCAATAGCAATAGGTTTTTGGGTTTTTAATACAGTAACTAGAGGAGGAAAGGACATAGGGAGACAGGGAGAAGACCGTGTAAAGAGGCAGGCAGAGATGAGAGTGATGCCACCACAAACTGAGGAATGCCAAGGATTGCCAACTGCCACCAGAAGCTGGAAAAGGCAAGGAAGCATTCTTCTTTAGAGTCCCTAGGATATAGGGCTCTCCCAAGATCTTGTTTCAGACTTCTAACCTACATAACTGTGACAGTGAAAATGTCAGTTGTTTTATACTTCCTGGTATGGGCATGGAAACCCTGCTGATGTAGTGGTCAAGTGCTACAGCTGCTAACTAAAAGGTTAGCAGTTCGAAGCCACCAGGTTCTCCTTGGACACTCTATGGGGCAGTTGTACCCTGTCCTGTAGGATCACTATGAGTCAGAATCAACTCAATGACACCAGTTTTTTGTTGGGGGTATTGGGGAGTATGTGCGTAGTATCTGTGATATCTCATATTCCAACCCACCTCCTATCTTTTCTAATGTAGGTCTGTCCCCATACTTCTCTTGGCCTTCATGATTCAAAATCTTTCATTGCTATCCCTACTTAGTTTCAAGAGAGGAATGCCCACATGGTACAAATGGTTAACATGCATAGCTGCTAATCAAAATTTGGAGGTTCAAGTTCACCTAGAGATGCTTCATAACAAAAGATCTGATGCTTTACTTCTGAAAAAGTAGCCACTGAAAACCCTGTAGCGCACAGCTCTACTTTGGCACAGATGAGGTCACGATGAGTTGGAACTGATTTAGTGGTTACTGGTTTAGTTTTAGGAGTCCTGGTAGTACAGTAGTTGAAGTGCTCAGCTGCTAACCTAAAGTTTGGTGGTTCAAACCCAACAGCTGCTCCATAGCAGAAAGATATGGCAGTCTGCTTCCATAAAGATTATAGCTTTAGAAATCCTATGTGGCAGTTCTGTTCTGCCCTGTAGGGTTGCTATGAGTCAGAAATGACTTATGGTAATGAGTTTGGTTTTGGTTTTGTTTTATCTTCAAGGATTCATGTGTAAATAAATGACATAATATTGTTTGCTCCGAATTATCCACTTGGTAGCTTATTTGCCGTAAATCTTTACTCTTGCTTTAGTCTTCCCCTGGCCCTAGCAGACATCTGGGCACACTGTTAGTTGATATGTGCCTGGGAATAGACATTCCAATTGAACATCAGTCCGATAAAACCAACTGACAAGGTAAAAATATTCCACAAGAAACACCATGCACATTCTAAAATAAAGCATAAATTCCTATGACCTCTGTTTTTGAATTATATCTGCTATTGCTTCCTTTACAGTAACAAAGTTGATTAGAAGGGGCTATAGGCCACAATTGTGAAAGCAGAGCTCCTTGGGACAGAAGACAAATCATAAACATCAGACATGATCACAAAAGTTTTACATGTGAGAATAGACCCTGGAAAGTATGAAGGGGAAGGAGTGGTTTCACTTTTTTTGTTTGCTAGAATTTTTCTTCAGAGAACTCACATTAAAAAAAAAGAAAGAAAGAAAGAAACATACCGTTTTGCTTGTATATGAGAACTGATAATTACATTCACAAACTCATCCTAGGAAAAGTGCTAATACACCATCGCTGAGTATCACTACAGGCACCTTTGAAGTACTCCCCCTGGGAAGCTGTGCATCTATGCCAGCACCTAGTCTACCCTTCAAGACAATTTTGGAACTTTTTTTCTGGAATGGCCATCAGACCTGTTATCACATTACCCTTGATGTCCTGACTGTCATCAAAATGTCTTCCTTTCAATATTTCCTTTATCTTTAGGTAAAGAAAAAAGTCATTGGGGTCCAGATCAGGGTGAGTAGGGAAGGTGTTCCAATATAGTTATTTCTTTACTGGCTAAAAACTCCCTTGCAGATAGCTATACAATTAAGTTCACAAACTTGCCACCTTCCCACTATGCACAATGGCCATTCCAGAAAGAGGTCCAAAATTGCTCTGAAGGGTGGATTAGGTACTGGCATCAGTGCATAGCTTCTTAAGGAGAGTACTTTGAAGGTGACCATAGTAATATTCAGCAACCAGGTATGGAGCACTTAGAACAATTAAGTTTACGGACTTAATTTTCAGAACTTGTATTAGGAGTTCCCGGATGGCATAATTGGATAAGTGTCCAACTACTTGCCCAAAGGTTGAGGGTTCAAACCCACCTAGAGGTGCCTCAGAAGAAAGGCTTGGCACTATGCATATGAAAGTTCACAGCTTTGAAAACCCTCTGGAGCTCAGTTTTACTCTGCAACATAGCAACCCTATAGGACATAATAGAACTACCCCAGGGAGTTTCCAAGGAGCACCAGGTGGAATTGATCTGCTAAACTTTTTGTTAGTAGCCATAGCACTTAAGCACTGTGGCACCAGGGTTTCTACAACAAATGGGGTCACTAAGAATGGAAATCAACCAGCCCACAAACACTGCCACCAACAGCTTATACATTAGCCTAGAAACCTCAAAAACAGTTGACACATCTGACATACGTGTTGTTGCTGCATTGATTCTGCCTCATAGAGACCCTGTAGGATGAAGTAGAATTGCCCCATAAGGTTTCCAAGGAGCGGTTGGTAAATGCTGGCTAACAGCCAAGCTCTGAATCATTGGGCCGCGAGGGCTCCTCATCTGACCTATAGAACTCCACAGCGGTGTCCCAGGAGGGCCACTAGATATTTCACTTTTATAACCAAGCATCTCATTCTTCACTGCTTTTAGCAATAGGCTGATTTTGCCTTTCATCTTCTCTCCCCTCTAGTTCTAGTGCAATGAAGGCATGCTCCTGGGGATTGATTTTAGAAACAGGGCACTAGGGGGTTAAAGGCAACTTGGAGACTTTCATCAAGGACTCTAAGGAGAATACCCTGAAAACAGGATGGGTCCTCTTTGCTGAATTACGGACTATTTTGCCAACTGATTATCATCAGTGTCTTTTTGAATGTCCATCACAAAGCTATAATCACTTCTGGAAAAAGGGTAAGCAGCTCTAATGGCAAACTGAAGCTGTTAACTGCAAAGCTGGAAATCCGAATCCACCTAGGAACTCAGAGGGAGAAAGCCCTGCAGATCTGCTTCCGTAAAGACCCTCCTCAAGCAAGCTCTATGGGGTAGTTTTACCCCGTTATATGGGGTCTCTGGGAGCCAAAAAACAATGGACTTGATGACACTTAAGAACAACAATGACAATAACAGCAGGAAAGGTGCAGCGTCACCCTTTGTTCCACTGTTAGAATGACATTATTAAGAAGTTCAGGCGCAGTTACAAACTGCAAACGTTTCAAACTGAACTCATCTCTGACTTCTGAAAATGACTCTTGTTCTGTGGGTGATCTCACTCTATCTTCAAATTTGATGTCTTACAAGAGACCCTGAGGTCATTCAGATAATCTGTGAGAAACTCCATGTTTCCTGCACCATTCGCATTTACACCAAACTTGTTCTCACTCTGCAAACATTTGTTGAATGCCTTCCGTGTGTCAGGCACTATGCTAGTTTTCCCTGGGCAATCAGTGATGCAGGAAAGAAGCGTACACAGAGGTCAGGCTTTGGGGACTGCTGCACCATTGTGAGTCAGAGCTCCCCTTGTACACGGTGAAATGAAGAATTGTCTCATACTCTTCCCTACTCAGTGGACAGGACAAGTTCATGTGATGTGGACTTGGTCAGCACATTCTTATTTTTTTTCCAACACTTTCCTTTAGAATTCAGTGAATCATCTCTCCGAGCCAAGGGCGTGTGTGGGAAGCCGGCACAAATCAGCTTGTACCAACCACATGGCACAGGGAAGATAGAAGAGGCTCCATGAACCTTATTTGAAAAGTGCTTTTTCTACCCTTTGCTTTACCATGACTTTTAGCCAGCTCTGAGGAGGTAAAAACACCAGAGAATCTTGGATTATATTCAAATCTCTCAGAATACTTATTACCCCATCAGAAGTCAACATTGGAGCAATTTGTTCCAGAATAATGCTAACATACTTGAAGTGTGTAAATGGGAATTTAACTCATTTCAGAATATAATGACATTTCTTTCTTTGTTGTATAGCGTTTAGAAAAAAAGTTCTTTTAGGATACCATCACTGCCCATTTCCAGTGTGTTTACCTTATTTTAGGCCATTCTCTCTCATCTAGTGTCAGCTAAGTTCAGGATCAGACTTGAGTTAAAGAAGCTGGGAATAATCAGACATTTGGAACTTGATAGAGTGACACCTATTGTTTTTAACACATTAAATAAAAAGTTAGAGGCTCAGATGCATTGACAGCTGTGTACAATTGTGATGAAAAAATAGTTTTGCAATATATTTGTGTTCTGTAGCTAGGCAACCAAAAATGACTAACTCACAGGAAGTATGTACTTGTGTGATTCTTTTAGCCAAATTATGGGAATTACAAATCTCTTACTTTCCTTATGTGAATATTCTCTTTGTGAAGGAAAAAAAGAAGTAAAGGAAGTGAAGCCCCCTGAGTTTACATGGCTTGTTTTTGACTGACTTCTCTTCCACAGACCTTTTCTTAGTGAGGCTTTCCCATGGGGCATAAGGAGTGGGAAATTCTCTAAAGAGAAAAGAAGGAACTGGATTGTAAGCTATTAATTTTTTTTTTAAATAGCTTTCAAGGATCCAAGGAGGAATAACATAAAATGAAGAGTCAATCTTGGCTTCATTATAGAGTTGACATATTATATGAACTATGCTAGATTTTTTTTCTTTAAGCTTTCAGGAAATAGATTGGCACTGAAGTAAAGACTATTGCTATAAAATAGCTATGATTACGTTGTAACTCAGACTCCAACAATCTTCTATAAATACTGTTTGTATTATTACTGTAATTCCACAATATCCTCCTGTTTGTCTTTTTTTTTTAAATATCCATGGCATATAACAACCCACAATTTGCATAGCTCTTTGGAAATCTTTCCACAGCCTAAGTTAAACAATTGCTTTGATGTACCCAAATGGGGACATTTCAACTACTGCATGCCACACAGGCATTTTTAAGAAAGCAGTCTCACAAAACTTCTCAACAGAAATTGATGTGCGCCGTCCGTCCACTGGCTATAGTTTAATAACCTTCCTGTGCTGATGTCAGACAGGCAGAGTAGTGTGATAAAGAAAAACAAACAAAAACCCCCACTGCCCTCCAGTTAATTTTGACTCATACCAACCTTTGAGGGCAGAGTAGAACTGCCCCATAGACTTTTCCAGGAGTGCCTGGTGGACTCAAACTCCTGACCTTTAGGTTAGCAGACATAGCACTTAATCACTACAACACTGGGGTTTCCAGTAAGTGTGATAGAGGAATAAATAAACGGTGATGAGGCGAAGCAAATAGAACTTCACTGGTGTGTATGCAGCTTACTCCTATTTGAATGCTAGAAAAGGCATCTGCAAGTTAAAATGATATTATACTCTGGAGGCTGGATAAAACTATTGCCCTGAGATTGTCTTGAAACCTTAAACCAAAATTATCCCCTGAAGTCTTCTTAAAACCACAGCAGTTTGGTTTAACTACTAAAGAATATCTGTTGTGATCACTGTGCTTTTTTAAGAACTATCTGTATAGAATCAGATTGACAACAGCCACTCAAAAAGTTAGACAGGAAACTTTGGGAGCAGTGAGCTCATGTCAACCAGTGAAGAACAATGCGGAACAGAAGACGAGAATGACTGCACAATTCAAAGGCTGTAATCAGTGTCACTGACTTGTACATGCGGAAACAATTGCTGTGTATATTCTCAACAACAACAATGAAATATATAAAATAAGTGATATTACACCATTTCCAAAGATTGATCAACTATTGGGAACGTTGTGAGACTCCGTGAGACCACACGTGTCAGAACACAGAAATCCACCTCCAAGGGAGGTGGCAATTAATCATTTCACCTCTGGCAGCGACTCTGTGTGAAGTTCACTCCTTTCCCAACTGCCTCACTATCTTCCTTTTGTTTTTCATCTCTGCAAATATTGGCTACCTTAAGAACTAGAGGGAGAAGAGAATCTTAAACATTTACAGTAGAAATATACCTAAAATAAGTCCTTGCACCTTACATCCCAAGGCCTGCTTGGGGTACCTGCAAATCTGATGGAGTAATTCTTTGGGATAACTTCTGACAAGGAAGGTACTTACATCTAAATTCTATAATTAAAGATTTAAGAATAACTATACGTATCTTGTACACAAACTGATGAGAACTGGAAAAAAAATCTCAGATTCATCAATTTATAGAAGGTGATTTCTGGAAAGACTTTTTCCAGAAGACTATACATGTTAATAGATCTGGAAATGAGGCTCAAAGAGCTCATGAGGATGTTGAAGTTGGGGCAGTGGACCTTCCTGACTCATGGGTTAGGAGTTAATTTCAAACTAAAAGGACACTTAAACAATTATATTTTTATGAAGCAAATAATTATGGCTATTTTTTGTATATCATATTATTCTTTGCTTGCTCGTTTTGGCATTCATCAAAAATAAACCAAGGTTAGACAGAAAAGACACATTAGAAAGTCAGTAGTCAGGATAAATATTAATCTACATCACTTTTACAGGATAATAAATGTAAAAAGATGAGGTTGATCATAATTTACCATCCCTTAATGCAGGAGATCATCTATATGGGTTTATTCTGTGTATTATGATACTTAAAAATCTACAATATTTTTTCTTTCATTTGATCTCCTCTTCTAAACTTAGAGTTTCTTAGAGACATGTGCTACCTTTCATTTTCTGCCTAAATGAATGGTGGATAATGAAAGGCAGCTATCCAGGAAGCATCACTATTTCTTCACCCTCACCCTTTTTCTCACGCCTTGATAGCATTTGCTATAGAGTCAGTTCCAACACAGCGATAGCATTGTGTCAGAGCAGAACTGTGCTACATAAGGTTTTCAATGGTTGATATATTTTTTTTAAATAGACCTTTCTTCACCAGGTTTTTCTTATGTGGCACCTCTGGGTAGACACAAACTTTCAAACTTTCAGTTAGCAAGCAATGAGTACATTAATGGTTTGTACCGAGTATGTTAATGGTTTGTACCACTCAGGGACTTTCAATGACCATAATAAACATTACTATTCAGGTACTCACCATTATTTTCTGTGAGTCCATCCATCCATTCATTTGTCTCTTTGTGCATCCATCCATCCATCCATCCATCCATCCATCCGTCCGTCCGTCCGTCCGTCCGTCCGTCCGTCCGTCCGTCCACCCGTCCACCCGTCCGTCCGTCCGTCCGTCCACCCGTCCACCCGTCCGTCCGTCCGTCCGTCCACCCGTCCACCCGTCCGTCCGTCCGTCCGTCCACCCGTCCACCCGTCCGTCCGTCCGTCCGTCCACCCGTCCACCCGTCCGTCCACCCGTCCACCCACCCGTCCACCCGTCCACCCGTCCACCCACCCACCCACCCACCCGTCCACCCGTCCACCCGTCCACCCGTCCACCCGTCCACCCACCCACCCACCCACCCGTCCGTCCGTCCGTCCGTCCGTCCGTCCATCCATCCATCCATTCATTCATTCATTTTAGTCTACATATATTTATTATGTGTCCACTAAAGTGTCTCACAATATCAGTCTTGGCACTTGACATTCTTGGTTTAGCATATTGTTTGGAATATAAGAGATGATCACTGAATAGTGACGTAATGAATAAGTAAATTACTGAAACTGTTTTCAAAGAAGGTATTTTATTCTCCTCTGGAGAGATGCTTGCACAAATAAGAGATTTGTAACTCCCATTACACTACCTGTGATTTTCATCCTTTGCTTTCTTTATTTCATCTGTATAAGAAACACATATATACACATTTACTTAACAACATTGTCTGCACTATTATTCTCTGTGTAACAATTAACCTAAAACTCCATAGGAATATTTTATTTGGAGACTGATCTTAACATTTCATTTTGAAAATTTTGCCCATTTGTTGATAGTTTTTTTGCTCTCCATTGTAATCATCACAGAAGGGAATAAGTATAAAATATTTATGTAATCTTCAGTATTGTCTCTTTAATACTACTGAATCTACGAATAGCCTTTGAGTCAAAGAATTTTTCACTGGTTGTTTTTCAGTCCTAAAATATCTTCTGGAAACTGTGGTTGGTATAGTGGTTAAGAGCTATGTCTGCTAACTAGAGGATGGTATTTTGAATCCCAGGCATTTCTTGGAAATTCTAAGGGTTAGTTCTACTCTGTCCTACAGGGTTGCTATGAATTGGAATCGACTCAAAGGCAATTTTTTTTTTTTTGGTTTAAAGTATCGTCCACATTTTGCCAATTATTTCAGATAGGAATCGTTGATACATACCAGAAAATGAAATCAACATCAAATATGATACAGGCATACTTTTAAGAAGTGTCTAAAGGAATAGCAATGATTTACAAGCATAATCCAGCTCCACTGTGATGCCCTAGGAAACATGAATAATTTCCATGTCTAGAGAAGGGTTAATATGCACACAGTCTACTAGATCATCCTTGGTAGGTCTCAAATATGTTGAATAAGTAAAATCTACGGAGTGAGTGTTGCTGAAAAAAGATGAAATACTATAAAAATAATCAAACCTATCGTTAATTCCATTTTAGTTATTTCTTTCAACGTTTTTTCTCCCCTGACATTTTTCCAGAATGGTTTGTTTTCAAGTTGCAAAGATAATGATTTGCATTTCTTTTTGTTTCTTTTCTCCATACCTATCTTTGGAAGGAGACATTATTGAGAAGTTCAAGTGTTAATTGTTGAAAAATTCTTAGGATGTTAGCAAAATAAGGGAAGACGAGCATATTCTTGGGTAATCCATTATTTATATATTTAGTTCATGGGGTAGACTGTATACCCTGTTCATGGGGATGTAAAACTATTTGTAACATAGATACGTTCCTCAGTGGCCAGGAGATACAGATGGGAAGAGTAGAATTCCTCACTCCACTACCTGCAAAAATAGCTCACTTACAGTACAACTTCTAAGCAGACATGTAATTACTTAATCCTATCTGATTGGTTCTGCCCAACCTGGATTATTTCTTCATTCTTCATTCCCTGAAAGATCTCTGAGATAAAAGCGAGGCCATTGCATTTTAGCTACAGCTGGCTTTCACTCTGTGCACATCTTGTGTCCTCTTATGTAAAAATAGGGATCTGAACCTATGGATTCTAAAGGGTATTTCCTAACTACGAAGTTTTGTAATTGTTTCTCTTGATTACTCTGTACAAACTACTTTAGAGCCTACAGCAATGGAAACTCTGAACACCAGAGGCAAAAGTACAATAGACTTTTACAGAAAAGTATTGTCTTTTCTAAGGCTACTTGGTTGTTTTTCATACTTATGGATACTTTTCATTATCACTATGTTTATTATTTTAACTTCATTTTCTAGACTTCAAAATTCTCTGAGACAGGGAACCTGCTCACCTTCAACACATCTACCAAATTGAATTTTCAAAATAAAGTTTCCAGATAAAATAGTGGATGTCCTGTTGAATTTGAATTTCATTTGAACAGTGAATACTATCTTAGTATATGTATATCCTTTGCAATATTTGAGACATTAAAAATTATTTGTAGCCTATCTGAGGTTCCAATGTATCCCCATGTCTTCTATTTTCATTGGCTAAACCTGGAGACATTAATCACAGAACATCATGGCATGGGTTTGAAGACCATTTTGGCCACATATGGATGAAGAATCAAGCATGTTACTCAATCTCCACGTTTCTTACGTTTCTTGATTTCCCCACTTGCTAAATGTGCTGACTAACTTTCCTCCAAGGAGGATCAAACTAAGATAAGTGGGTATTCTGGTAAGACCAATACTTTTCCCCATAAATATTTATATGATGTTTATTTAGTGAAAATTGTTATGAATTGTTTTTATTTTAATAAAAAAATTGTATTCAAATGAGAGATTTTTACTAAGACATAAATCTCTTTCAGTTTGATTGCCCTGACAGTAACTTTGGAGCTCCAGTGATGCAGTGGTTAAGAGCTCAGGCTGCTAACCAGAAGAGTGGCAGTTTAAATCCACCAGCTGCTCCTTGGAAACTATGGGGCAGTTCTACTCTGTCCAATATGGTAGCTAAGAGCCAGGATTGACCTGAAAGCAATGGATTTTTAGCACCTTAATCTGGCTCTGCGCATACTGCTGTTACAAGGATTAAGGCTAAACACTGTATTTAAAGCTCTCAGTGTAGCTCTGGGCACAGAGGATGCACCCAACAACTGTAAATAATATTATTATTCTTAGAATAAACATGTCTCCCACAACTTGAAGATATTCTCTAGAAATGCCTTTCCAAGTGCTGTATGATCAGAGGCTCAGATTTGAGAGATGATCTAATTTCATCCTTTTATAGACAAGGAAGTTGAGCTCTAGGGAGATTAAGTACTTTACTTGAAGTCTCTTAGCTAGGTAGGTACATGACAAGAGCTGGAACTCAGGTGTCTTCACAGCACTCTTTGATAGTATGCAATGCCAATTTGCAAAGAAGTACACTAACAATCTAGATACTGGATAACAGACATAATCCAGAAATGCATTACCCTGACAAAGCCAAAAAATTCAGGCACATTTCATTGCATGTACAAATATCAACTGTGACATAATGAAAGTTGATAGGAACACACAAATCTTACTATCACCACTAGAAGCTTAGAGTATCAGCCTCTCCCCCTGGCACCCCAAGAAAAATCCCCACTCAAATCATAGAGGGCAGCATCATAAAAGTGGAGTTAGTGATCCTACAGCCATCTCCAAAGAAACCCAAATTTCCAATTGCGAAACAGCCCGGAGAAGTATCCAAATATCTTTGGAAACTATTAAGATGTTTGTGCAGATTCAAATTACAAATGTGTATTAAAACAATATGCTTAAGAAAGCTGAGAAGGCAAACAATGACAAAAGAAAGGTTACTGTCTTATGAAATATTTCCATTATGTGACCCAATTCCAGGCTCTTTCCCTGATTTCCCTTTTAATCAGAGGCTAAGAGAAGTGTGAATGACTGCTGGAGAGTTAACTTTCCATGAGAGTTAAAGCTTTCAACTTACAATTCATTGTTCTAAACATTTTCTTATGTTTTTTGGCAGCTTGAACATGCAGGCATGTATCTAAGCTGACCTCCTTTGGCAGAGGCTCCCTCCTAGTCTGTTCAGCAACAGAGACTAAATATTTTTTAGATTGCTTAAGAAAGTAGTCATTTTAAGTGAGTTTACACTTTGCATTCTTATGAAAGGCAAGGCTCAACATTAATAGGCTGATGTTCCAGCTGGAGATTGTGCACACTTACTATCTGAAAGCCACGTGAGGCTAAGAAAGCCTGAACAGCTGAGACGTGCAGGGAAGATTGGTCAAGAAGGATCTCAAACATCCTCAAGTTTGGTTTAATTTTATTCCTTGCCTTCTCAGAGTTCCAGCTGATGAGCTCAAGATCTGTATATGCATTTGAACTTCTGGAGTTTTGTAGAAAGAATTGAAAGGTGACATATATTGTGAGATGAAACAAACAAAAAGTTCTGTTCAGCTCTGTCTTTTCTGGCCACAGTAAATAAATAAGAAAATAAAAATTACATGCTATTCATAGCATTCCCTAGAACAATCACCCGTAAGATAACACAGGTCATTATTTTGATGAAAAAACAACGAATCTTTATGAAATTCTTACATATACAGACTTCCTAATTTTTAAACTTTAATAACTAAGATTATTTGTATCACAGAAGAACACTGTAAATGATATCTTAATAGAAAATGAACTTTTATGTCTCGGTTGGGATGGTCTGCAGTTTTGCTGGCTCTAAACAATATACATTAAAAAAAATTGTGTAGTGTAGTTATTGTTCACCTGTTAAAGGGTTAAATAAGCATACATACTAATGATGTGAATTTGGGCAGATTTTGTGCTTCATCTTTCTGACCTATAAAATAGGGATAGTTATGGTAACTACCCCATAGGGTTGCTGCAAGGATTAAATGAGATAATAGATGTAAAATGTTTATAACAATGCTTCCCAATGCCATGGAGTTCATTCTGATTCACAGTGACCCTATAGGGTTTCCAAGGCTGTCAGTCTCTAAGTGGACATCTTTCTCTTGCAGAAGCACTGGTGATTTCAAACTGCCAGCCTTTCAGTTAGTACTCAATTACTTTAACCATAACAAGTGCTTAGCACATTATCATTATTACTAAAATAAAACCCTGAAACTAACCCCATTGCTGTCAAGCTAGTTGCAGCTCATGACTACCCTATACCCACTGTTGTCAAATCAATTCTGTCTAATAGTGACCCTATACGACAAAATAGAATTGCCCCATAGAGCTTCCAAGGAGTACCTGGTCGATTCAAACTGTCAACCTTTTGGCTAGCAGCTGTATCTCTTAACAATTATGCCACCAGGGTTTCCCAATCAGCCCACAGGACAGGGTAAAAGTACCTCATAGGGTGGCTTTTGGATTTAAACTGTGACCTTTTGGCAGCTGATAATGTTAAAGGATTTATTATTAATGTTATTATCTCTACCTCAACTTTAGTATTTTTTAAATGAATAAAATAGTGTTAATGGTTTCTACTACACATGTAACATAACCCATTGACACAAAGTATCTATAGGCTTTATGGAAACCATGTACCTAATAAAGACCCACTGCCACTGAGTCGATTCTGACTCATAAGGGTCCTATAGGACAGAGGAGATCAGCTCATAGAACTTCCAAGTAGTGCCTGGTAGATTTGAACTACCAACATTTGGCTAACAGTTATAGCACTTATAAACACTATGCCACGAGGGCTTCCATGTATCTAAAGGCTTATGAAAATTATAAATACTGTCTCACCACTTTATTTCCTTCAGCTAACTCTATAGACGTAATCACTTATATTCTATAGTTTGTATTTCCATTTTCTTTAACATAAGCAAACACATACATGATAGTGCATTCACAAGTGTGTGTATCCCCCTTTTAGATAAACTATAGACTATTGCTCACCATTTTTTCTGCATTGCTTTTCCCTCCTTTAAAAACATCACTTGGAAATCACTCCAGACTAGTGCATAATTTCCTATTCCTTTTAACAGTTGCATAATTGCATATATCAAAGTTGTTTGAATCTTTTGTTACTACTAAAGGTGTTGTAATCAAGAGACTTGTGCATACTTCTTTTCATGATTTTCCCAATATATCTTTAGAATAGATTCCCAGAAGTACAACCGCTGGGTCAAGAGACAAAAACCACATGATTTTGCTAAACATTTCCAAATTCATCTCCATCAGGATTATGCCAGTTTACATTCCCATCAGCAATGTATGAGAGTCAGTTCTGGTTCCTAACAGAATTTTAATAAAGAAACTTTATATTTAACTTATTCCACTTTCTAGTCTACTGCAGTAGACAAACGTGTTCTACAAATACACACCCACTCAGCATGCACATACACACCCACACATGTGTGTGCACACACACACCAGATAGCGAGATCACTTTCCTTCATTTTTCTTGCCTATAGTTTAAAAAAAATTATGTGCTGATAAGAAGGAAATGCTAGAACTTGGAAAGTCATAGTATGAAATGCATCATGACTCCTCATTCCTGTAATCAAATCCTAAGTCCAGTTCCTGAAAATGCTCAGATCTTTATTCTCCCCACTCATCTGAGAAGACCCTGTGCTGGAAAAGTCTGTACTGTAAGTGCAATTAAAATGAATTTATCCAGTTACCAGCTGACTCTAACTTATGGTGACCCAGTGCTCAGACACTGAATTTTCACTTAGTAAATACGTACTACTCAACTTCAGACTCATTATGCATTTAGGTTTAATTACAGCTCCAGAGGATATAGGTCATGCCTGTATTTTCTCTGTATGTTATTATGTGCTGAAAATTTTTTTATCAACTGCTTTTTGACTGTGGTATTCTTTGGCAAAGAAACAACAGAAGTATAGAATTATGTGGGTTTTTTTTCCCCCTGCCTCTCTATCTTAAGATATCGTATTCTCAAGAACCCTCATATCTCTAATTGCCTATAAAATAAGTAAATGATTTCTACAAATTCCATCCTGGATTTATTCACATCTAGCATCACCTCACTAGCGAAAACTCTCAAAATGTACAGTAATTTCCCTTATAAGGAGAGCTTTTGGAATGCATCAGTACTGGGCAAGATGATAAAACCCAACAAAATGAAAAACACATCTGTAAGAAGTAAATAATCTAGTTTTCTTTATTCCAAATGACTAGGTTTAGAAGCTTATCAAATATATATATATATATATACACACACACACTTACACACAGCTTCATATAAAAAGAAAGCAGGCAAAGAGCCTAAATTGGGGGAGTATAGCAAATTAGGTCTACTTGCAAGAAATAATTGCTAATTGCTTAAAAACACATCTTCTTCCCTGAGGGTGCTCAAATTGAAGTTTGAATTTTCCCTCAATGAACACATATATTTAGTTTGCAGAATTTAATCCAATGCACTTTTCAGGGCAATTTATTTTGAGTAAAAATTGTGTCACACTAAACTTCCGAAGTAGTTTTGTTTATTGACTTGAAGACACATGATTGCATATGTGTCATCATTATTTCTTGTAAGCCTTGTTTCTGTTAACTCTTCTCTTTTAGGTGGGGAGATCCCCTTGCCTGTAACAAAATGTGCCTCTGAGACACTACACAGGAGGCAAGTATCTGCATTTGTATAGAGGAATAGTAAAGCAGAAACAAACAATAGGATTTGGTCCAAGTCAGATAGCATCCAAGTTCACATGACTATATAAAACTTAAAAAACAGGCTCTTAAAAGTCCATCCCCTCTGTTAGAGAGTATAAGGTCTGACAATTAAGTCTGCAAACTTAATTGCTCTAAGTACTATTAAACCTCATAGCTGACTATCACTATGGTCACCTTCAAAGTACTCTCCTTAGGAAGTTGTACACTGCTGCCAGCACCTAGTCCCCCCTTGAACTCTTTCTGGAATGTCCATTACACACAGTGGCGTCGTGACAAGTTCACAGACTTAGTTGGATAGTTGTCTATACGGGTGTTTTTAGCCAGTAAATGAATAATTGTATTGGAACACCCTCCCTACTCTCCCGATCTGACCACCAATGACTTTTTTCTTTACCCCAAAATAAAGGAAATTGGAAAGGGGGACATTTTGGTGACATTCAGGACATATGACAGCAGCTCTGATGCCATTCCAGAAAAAGAGTTCCAAAATTGCTTTGAAGGGTGGACCAGGCACTGGCATCAGTGTGCATAGCTTCCCAAGGGGAATAATTTGAAGGTGACTGTGGTGACATTCAGCAACGAGATATGCAGCACTTTTTCTGGGATGAGTTTGTGAAATTAATAGGTAATCCTTGTATGTTGCATTTCAGCTAGGAAGGAGCAAAGGCATTGAACAGGTTGCTACAGTTGGATGTGATACTTGCCGCGCAGGCATATAAACAAGGTGGTGGGTGAATCGGAAAAGGAATGATCTGTTGGGGATTTGGGTGGTACAAGTGAGCTGCATTCAACAGCTAACCTAAAGGTTAGCAATTTGGACGTATCCAGTGTCACTGTGGAAGAAAATCTTAGTGACCTGCTTCCTTAATGATTACAGCCATATTTAACAAAACTGCAGCAAACTCTATGAAAGAGTTATGCTCTATAACTCATAGGGTCCCCATGAACTGAAATTCACTTGATGACAACATGTTTGTTTTTTGTTTAGCAGTTACACATGCTAGTTTAGAACTGCACTTTGGTTGGTAGACAACAAGAAGCTCTGGAAATATTCAAGCAGGGGGGAAACAAGATCACCCCTGTTTTGGGAGAAGAGGACTCCAGCAACATTGTGAAAAGTGCCGGAGCTGTGAAGGACAGTGGCAATAAGCCTTGTTACAAGTCTGCTGTAGTATCTGAAAGAAATGATGAAGGCCTCGATTAAGGCGGTGGTAGTGAGACAGGGACTGACACAGGAGGTACTCCCGAGAAGAAAATAGAAGAATTTAATAGTCGTTCAGTACACATACATGGTAAGGAATAGGAGATAAGCCATTACTATAGGTACTGTTCAAGCCTCAGTCGTAAGTTTCCTTTTCTTTCTGTACCATACTGTGCTCTGTATCCTCACCATTGTTTCAATCGCATCCTCTGCAAATGAGTGTTAAATACAAGGACTGCCAGTTAAGCTCCTGAACTTATCCTAGAAAAAGTACTACGTAACTCATTGCTGAATATCACTATGGTCACCTTCGAAGTTCTCCCCCTGGGAATCTATGCACTGATGCCACTGCCCAGTCCACTCTTCAAAGCAATTTTGGAACTCTTCTTTTGGAATGGCCATTAGAACTGTCCTCATGTTACACTTGAGGTCCTACATGTCATCAACATGTCTTCCTTTCCGTCTTCCTTTCAGTATTTCTTTTATCTTCAGGTAAACAAAACAGTCATTGGGGGCCAGATCAGGTGAGTAGGGAGGGTGTTCAATACAGTTATTGGTTTACTGGCTAAGATACCCTCACAGAAAACTATAAAGTTCATGAACCTGCCACCGTACCTGATGGCCATTCCAGAAAGAGTTGCAAAATTGCATTGAAGGATGGACTAGGTGCTGGCATCAGTGCATAGCTTTCCAAGGGGAGCACTTTAAAGGTGGCCATAGTGATATTCGGCAATGAGGTATTAAGTTCACAGATTTGTCATACCGCATATATTTCTCCAGCCATGTTTTTTTCTCTGAATTCCAGATCCGTATAAGCAACTTACAAACTGACATGTCTTCTTAAACATATTAAAAGTATCTCATGCTTAAGATGCCCCAAATTAATCTTTTAGGAATCAATCTCAATAAAGGATTCCCCTCAGCCCAGCCTGCTCAGATAGCTAGAAGCTGATACTTTCTTTTCTTTCACTTCTGTATTTAACATAACTTCAAATCTTTAGATTTTACTTCCGAAATATAACTTGGGTTTATCAAATGATCTTCAGTCACACTGCTGCTGTCCCATCCAAAACTACCGTCATCTGTGGTCTGGTTATCTGCAATAGTCTCCAAAACAGTCTTCCCACATCCATTCTTGTCTCTTCCAATCTGTTCTCCCTGCTACTGTCAGAAAGAACTTTCAGAAATGCAAATCTATTCACGAAGCGCTCTATCTCTGAAAATGTAAATGGTTTCTATTTCTTTTAGGATAAAAAGAAAGTCCTCATTGTGGCCTAGAATTTGTTTTAACATCCTCTCCTGCACCTTTCGTTAACTCCTACATAGTCTTCTCAAGTCAGCTCAATAAACTATTAGTCAATAATTCCTTTCTTGCTTTCACTACCTAGGTCAGTATAAAGCTGCTAGCACTATATATCTGTCTATACCTGTTAGCATACTTGTAATTTTGTATTTTTGAGTTATCACATTGATGCTCCTCTCTTGGGCCAAACTGTTAACTCTCTGAGACAGTGACAGTGTCTGTTTGGAATCCTCGTTGAATTATTTTCACCTAGCATAAAGTCTGCTGCATGTTAGATACCCAATAAATACTTGAATAAAAGTGGGCTAAATGAATAAATGAATTAGTTCTATGGCTCCTAATGTGGAAGAGTATGGAGTGGGATAAAGTCATTGATCACAGTTGAGAATAGAGTTGGGATACGTGGAGAATCAGACAGATAAATTTAAATTTAGGACACACCATAGACATTTTTTTTAGATCGCCACAGGATACTGTGGTGAGATATTCAATTGTTGTTAGCTGCTGACCCTTGACTCATGACAACCCCATGAACAATGGATGAAACACTGAGTGTTCCCATGCCATCACCATAATGGGTTGTGGACTTTACCACTGTGATCAATGGGCTGATCATTGATCTTCAGAAGTAGAATGCCAGGACTTTCTTCCTGGACCATCTTAGTCTGGAAGTTTTGCTGACACCTGCTCACTATCAGAGCAACAGGAAATCCTTCAGTGATGGATGAATGGTGGCTGCATGCAAGATGCCTTGGCTGGGAATCAAACCAGAGTCTACTGTATGGAAGGTAAAAATTCTACCAATGAACCACCAATATCTCAGGTATTTAGTAGACAATGGGAAATAAAAAATATCTTCAAGAGGGAAGTTGAAACTTGGTATCAACATGCATAGGTAGTCAAAACTTTAGCAGTGCTAAAGAGGCAGGAAAAGAGAAATGTTGCAAACTCATGGGGCTAAGCAGAAAGGTATTAGTGTGCAATAGTCAAGTGGGACACAAGGGGCCAATGGCTGTGAACTGTAGGGTGCAAGGTCATCTCTCAGGCATGCAAAGTCAGATAAAAACACAACCTCCTACTGACAAAACACTTTGGCAGGAGATTCTCTTTAGCCCGTGGCCAGCTTGATCTCTTGGAGACTGGAGGAAAGGAGGGCAAAAGGTGAAGCCCTAGATATGCAGAAGAGGAGCCAGCCAAGAAGAAGAATAACTAACGATTCTAGAAGTGGAACAAGCACAGTGGAGTGTGGTCACTTAGAAGCCCAGGGAAGAAACCACTCAAACAGAACAGGGTAAGTCAGCAATGTTAATCCTTCTTAGAGTTCAAGCAGAAGGAGGATTGGAATGAAGCCATGGGATTTGGCTATTAGGAGGACATCAGTCACCACAGCAAAAGCAGTTTCGTGTTAAACTTATTCTAAAATTCATGGTTTCCAGTTCTCATGCCAGGTTTATTTCACCACTTCCTGTACAAAGAAGGTTACCTCGGAGCACAGTTTCTGACCTCAGTTAACTCATGTTGCCTTTTCCAAAACATAACAATCTCACATTCTCCTTTAATGTTATTTAAAACATCAAAACAAAACGTAAACTACAACTCAAACCAAATCAAAGCAAGGAGAATTTGGCACATGCTTCTTATTTATAATAATTCAAAGACCCAGCAACCCAAGAGGTATACAGAATAGATAAGATTCCCACTTTACAGAGAGTACAGTAGCTCAGGGAGGTCAAGAGACTCACACAGGATCACACGACTAGCTAAATGGTCCAATCACTATCAGCACAAACTGGGCTCCTCCCATGTTTTTTTCTGGATGCTTCCTGGTTAGATTATTTGGTAAGAACAATAACAATATTAGCCAATCACACTCTTACCACTGGGGGTAAGAAAATACATAGTAAGCCAAGTTGAAAGAGGTTCAGAAGTTTACTTTCCATATGAAGAAGTCTTGCATGTTTTTGGAGCTACCTGAGGCTGGGACTTTCTTTAGGCTCAAGCAGTAAGGGTACTCGCTTTTCCACTACAAGTTGCTAGGAGTAGCTTCTATGTTCACCTCTTTAGGTGAAGATGGAATTCTTCCCCTAATCAGAAAATTTTTTTCCTGGGTTTACTACTTCAGTGGCTGGAAAGGCATATCCTCTCGAGGCTTTTGCATTTAGCTTCTGGTACATGATCTCACAATGCTGAGCAGGCTTCGGTAGAGCTCCTAGGCTGACAGAGTAGGGAGAGGGGCCTGGTGACCTACTTCCAAAAATCAGCCAGTGAAAAACTTATGGGTTACAACAGTCTACTTTGCATCTGATCATGGGGATGGCTAGGACCAGAGACATTTCTTTTCATTATTCATAAGGCTGACATGAGTCGCAGACTGACTAAGCAGTAGCTAATGAAAGCATTTACAGATGGTGAGCCATGACAGGCCCCACCCCTGCCACTTTTTATAGCTGCCAAAACATTTGAGAATCATGGCCTAGCCAAGTTAACATACAATCTTAACCATCACAGTCCACTCCATGTCAACTTGGCATCTGTACACATCTCCCCATGCTAGCCACAATCTCTGAATGAACACAATTACAAGGTCATACTTATGTCTAACATGATATAACCAACACATGTACAACTGAAAAGATAGGTCATACCAGCTAGCTAAAGGAAACTTAGTGGTACAACAGTTAAGTACTTGTCTGCTAACAGAAAAGTTCAGAGGTTTGAACCCACCAGGGTCTCTTTGTAAGCAAAGACCTGGAGATCTGCTCCTGTAAAGATTGCAGCCTAGAACATTCTATAGGAAATTTCTCCTCTGTCTCCTACATAGGGTCCTGATGAGTTAGAATCAACTCTACAGCACACATCAGCAATATGTCAGCTAAATGGCTCTTTTACTCTGGCAGAACAGATATGAAGGTCAATAAGGAACTCATATGGAACTCAGGAATGCACATTAACAAAGCTAATAGCATATATTTTTTCCTCTTAAAAGTATGCTTTAGAGTGTCAAAGTCTGTTTTCTGGGTAGTTGTTGCCAAAATTATTTTCTTAATCCCAAAGAAATACCCTGAAAGATGAGCAATGTTTGGTTTTATGAGTCAGTGATATTAACAGTAACAACAGTTTATTTGTTGATTTATTGCATACTGTGTGACAGGAGAAACCTTGGTGGTATAGTGTTTAAGTGCTACATCTGCTAACCAAAAGGTTGGCAGTTCGAATCCATCAGGTGCTCCCTGGAAACTCTATGGGGCAGTTCAGTTCTGACCTATAGCGTTACTATGAGTCAGAATCAACTTGACAGCAGTGGGTTTGGTTTGGTACATGCCAGGGGCTTTATAAAAATCATCTATAAGCATAACAACAACCCTGCAAGGGAGGCTACTTCAGAGAGTCAATATTTGTCTACAGCCACAGAGCTATTAAGAGGTAGACTGGATATGGATTCAGGTCTACCTTGCTCTAAAGCTCATTGTCCCAACACACATTATGCTTAAGAGACAAATGATAAACAGCAGGGCTGTCTCAGGGAGCAACCTCGCTAGACTTACTGGTTTACTACGTAATAGTGTTCATGCCACAGACTCAGGATGAACCCAAACCAAACCCATTCAAGTCCAGTTGATTCTGATTCATAGCAACTCTATAGGACAGACTAGAACCGCCTCATAGGTTCTCCAAGGCTGTAATCCTTATAGAAGCAGACTGCCTCAGCTGTGTCATGCACAGCCATCGGTGGGTTTGAACCGCAGACCTTTGGTTAGCAGCCAAAAGCTTAACCACCAGAGCTCCTTAAATTTGTGATAAAACCAAAAACAAAACTCACTGCCATTGAGTCGACTCCAATTCATAGCAATCCTATGGACAGAGTAGAATAGCTCCACAGAGATCCCAAGGAGCACCTGGCAGATTTGAACTGCTGACCTTTTCGGTTAGCAACCATAGCACTTAACTACTATACTAACAGGGTTTGGTACAGAAGGAAGCTAAACGTGACAGTTACTTTCTCCTCTGTTATCTAACTATGATTCCACGCGAAGCACCCTTTCCCCTCCTACACTCTCTCCCTCTACTGCCTGCCGTCTTTGTTGTGTACCATCTAGTAAATTCCTGCTCCAGGTTCCATGTTATGTGTCAGAATTGTTAACACTGTGTAACTCTGACCTACAGCCAGCCAATTTTCTTTTCCAACCTTCAATTTTCTTTGTTCAAGAAGGGTCAAGATAGTTCGTATTTGCATGTTTTATTTTTCATATATTAGAAATTTTCTTGCTGAAAACTTCAGTACAGCCTATGGTTACATGCTGCCTTTTAAAAAGAGTATCTGCTTAACTTTAATCCATTACCTGGATCTGAAATACACCAAACCCAACTGTTATATGGAGTTACCTGTGGAGAGTTTAATACAAAAGCAAAGAAGCAAATTAGCACCATATGATTAGCATGAGTAATAGCAAGATTTTTTTTTCCCCCTGAGGCCTTCAGAAGAATGGATTGTATTTTTAAGATTTGAGGTTTACCTCGCCCATATCTGCACAGAGGCATGTCTTAGTTAACTGGATGTTTAATTTTCCACACGTTCATTTCCCACCTTACAGACAGCTCTTTGGTTATTCAGTATCTGCATAATGCAGAGAAAAATAATTATAGGAAAAGGGACACAAATAATGCCACAATTAAACTGTGCATTTGCAAAATATACTCAATATACCTAAAACATTTTGATTGCTATAATCAGCTAGATTAGGCTTTCAGCAAATACTTTTTTAAACAGAGGTTTATCTAAAGTCAGAAGCAAAGAGGCAGCTCTTAGAATCACTTTATCACACAAAATTAACTAAGTTTACAGCTCGTTATTTTTTTAAAATCAGCTATAAAGAGAAATCAAATGTAAATCAATGGATTTAGGACACATTAGGGTGTCTCCAGTGGCCCTTTAGGACAGTTTTTCTTTGGCCTAAACTCTTACTAACAAAACCTTCTCTATCAGTGGCAAATGCAGAAATTTAATGCCTCAGTGGGGTTTAACATTTTATTTTATGGTGTGGAGACTGACGTTTTGAGCAAATATAATTGCAAGGGTTAATGGAAGTAAAAGATCTACGTGGGAGGATGGCGTTACCACAAGCCAAAAAAAAAAAAAAAATCACTTTTTTAATAAAGAAAACAACAAAAACCCGTCTGCTAAAAAATTAAAAACTGCTGATCATAAAGGCCTTTAGGCAATTTATAGGGCAAAAAACCCAAGTCAAGGACTTCAAATCCTCTTACTCTCTCTTTACTCGATGGTACTCGAAGCTTACATGCAAAATATTTAGCTCTGATCCCATCTAACAAACGGGCTGACGGAGAGGGCCCGGGAGTCTGCTGATGTACTGAATGGTGATCTTCAGGGAATAAGCAAAAGACAAGGAAGTCAATTTTATGGATACAGGAAAAAAAAATTAACTGGAGAATTAAAACTTAATATAGCTTTATCCCCTAGAGAGCTCTGCCTGATTGCAGACAGAGCTTAAGATCAGGATTCAAAAGCACCACACATTCATTCTGTTACAAGGGCTTTGCCTGAGATACGTTCAATAAGTGGAAAACCACATTTGCTGCCGCCTTTGGTAATAAGAGAAGGACAATAAAGTCAACACTAGTCGGGGAACTAGGAAAAGAGGTTGTTTTTGTTGTTGTGTTCCTCCAACTCAGTTACTAGCTTTTGATGAAACAAAATTTAAATTCTTAGGAACTGTTGTTCTCAAACACATTCACCCCTTTTTTGAAAATTAAAATACCCTTTCCTTACTTTCCTATAAAAATGTTGGTTGAGCAAATGATGCCGTATGTATCACTGTTCCTACTGTCACCTTCTGATCCTTCTCTTTGTCATAACCTGGGTTCTCTAGAGCAAAGTCATCAGTTATATCAATATCCACATTCTACATCTAGAGAGATTTACTTGAAGGAATAGGCTCACAGGACTGAGGTGAGCTGGCAAGTCCCAGACTCTCAGGTCAAGTTGATCTCAACACTCACAGTTGAGTGATGGGGACAGTGCAGAGTCCAGTTCTGCCAACGTATCCATTTATATTCTTGAGGCAAATACACCCTAAGGAAACTCCCTTATCAAAGGATTGACTGATTACATTACATTACATAATGGACGGTGATTATAATTTACATTAGATTATATTATGGAACAGCAACTAGAGTTATGCTTCACCAAACAACTGGGAACCACAGCCTAGCAAGCAGACACATAAAATCAGCCATCACAGCCACCAGTGATGGTAGCCTGAAGTGGAACCTGCCTTCTACTCTAAGAGGGAAGAGAGAAAGAGGGGGACAGGGGCAGCAAGCTTGGAAGGTACCTGATTAGAACCTGGGTCAGGGCAAGCATTCCAGAAGGCTTTTCATCCACCATGAAATTAAATTCTCTAAAAAAGAAATTCTACCTGAAATCACTCCCCTTGCCAGTAATCTTGTCTAAGTACTGTTTTGTATAATCCTAATGTTGAAAAGGAAACCCTAGAGGCATAGTGGGTTAAGCTCTGGGTCTGCTAACCCAATGGACTGCTGTTCCAATCCACCAGGCGCCCTTTGGAAACTCTATGGGGCAGTTCTATTCCGAGTTCTCGGGTCCGTACGAGTCAGAATCGACTTGACGGCAGTGGGTTTTGGGTTAGGTTCATCTTAGAAACCCCCGTGGCAAATTGGTTAAGTTCTACAGCTGCTAACCAAAAGTCAGCAGTTCAAACCCATCAGGTGTTCCTTGGAAACTAGATGGGCTAGCTTCTACTCTGTCCTATAGTATCACTATGACTTGGAATCAACTCGATGGCGGTGGGTTTTTTGTTTGTTTGTTTTATTTTCAGTTCTTCCACAAGGAAAACTGATGCTTTCAGTTTCCTAATTTAAAGGCAATTTATTGTGTGGTGATAATTTTAAAGACTCAAGGGAGAGAGAACTATCATAACCACGAAGGAACTCAGCCCATACTCAGGTGTTCCTGACTCTGGGTCTTCTAGAGCCTATGGGGTTTGATTTCTGGGATACAGAGAGCACTATCAAACATCTTCTAATTCTGAAATTCTTCTAGACACCCCTTTCCCCATTTTGCATAATTGGAAATAAGCCTTAAAATGTAAATCCCCTGATGTCTTATTATGTTGATTTAAATTCATCACAAGCTATAACTGATTGATCTCTCTGGAGAACCTTACAAAGCAGGGGGAAGCTGGGAATGTTATATTACTTCGTTTGGCCCAGGGCCAGTTTTTAATCCTAAATCTCTTCAAAAATACTGCTTTTGTTCTCTAGTCATTGTGATAAATGGCTAGTCATGGATGGGTCAGGGAGGCGCTTGCTATATAATGTGAACTTCTGTGAGATAAACCTCTTGTCATGATTGTGTATGTATTCAATCGGTAAACATGATCTACTCTGTTAATAATAAAATATGTGACCAGGGCTAAGAGAAGAGGTGAACTTTGTGGTGATAAGGAATAGTGGGTAAGGACCTAAGGCACCAAGAGTCAAGTCACACTTCCACAGGAGTCATTTTCTGGTCTTCCTGGCATGTTATAATAAATGATCCCAGCTGTCTTTTTTTCCACAGGTTCTTGTAACCTCTTTGCCCTTTTCCCCATTGCTGTCTGATTCACAGTGATCCAATAGGACAGAGCAGAACTTCCGCACAGAGTTTCCAAGGAGCATCTGGCAGATTTGAACTGCTGACCCTTTGGTTTAGCTGACATAGCACTTAACCACTATGCCATGAGGGTTTTAATAAAACAAACAAACAACAAACAAAACCTACTGCTGTCAAATTGATAGGACTCATAGTGACCCCACAAGTAAAAATAGAGCTTCCATACAGACTTTCCAAGGAGCACCTGGCAGATTTGAACTGCGGATATTTTGGTTAGCAGATTTAGTACTTAACCACTACTCTACCAAGGTTATAGAATCTAAAAAAAAAAAAACAAAACACTGTTGCTTTTTGTGGTTCAGTTTCCCTATTCCTGTTCACAGTGCCATGGATCAGAAAGACTCAGTGGAACATATGTATGGCTCCTTGACTAACACATCAGTTGGCAAACTATGGCTCACAGGACAAACCCAGCCCATTGCCTGTCTTTGTAAGTAAAGTTTTATTGGAACACAGCCATGAGCATTCACTTACATATTATGTAGGGCTTCTTTTTGCTGCAGTGACAGAGTTCAGCGGTTGTGACTAAGATCACATGGTTGTTCACTAAAGCTGAAAATATTTACCAATTGACTCTTTACAGAAAAAGTCTGTCAACCCTTGGTTTAAACCATTGTAAAATGCAGTAAAACCACTCCATATTTGATTATCTGCAGCTAACATATTCTTAATAGACCTAGGTTTTAATGTGAAACAGAGCAGGCTTTAAGGTCTAAAGAAAGGTCTAGAAAAAATGAGGTGTTTTATACAAAACAGCC
The DNA here is from genome assembly GCA_028571685.1 of Heterohyrax brucei. Taxonomy (NCBI): domain Eukaryota; kingdom Metazoa; phylum Chordata; class Mammalia; order Hyracoidea; family Procaviidae; genus Heterohyrax; species Heterohyrax brucei. The sequence goes on from CM053142.1 coordinate 49,368,046, forward strand.
CAACTCATCAGATTTACCTATGCTGGAGTTTTGAGCCAAAGCTATAGTTAATTATAAACTATTAGTTTGCTTCCATTTGCCATTTCTATCAGGTTTTGAATCCCATGTTTGGCAGAACTGGCAGTAGGAGAGGCTGACAAGGTATTTCAGAACATCCCAGTTCTCCCAGAGGAGTCCCAGGATCCTCAGCTGAGAAACCAGAGGGACTGGCTTGGTTGTTCCACCCTGAGTCCTTCAGGATGAGGGGTGACTGTGGTCTAGACCAGGACTCAAAATAATGATCATAATGTTATTTAATAGTACTCAATCTCCCTCTTCACGTGCGTGTAAAAGCACTACGGTTGTTACATCATTCATAAGTGCACATTTTATAAATACCCATCCTAGTGGGCTTTCTAATGGGAACATGGTTTCTACTCCCCAGGAGGTTAATATATAACCCAAAGGAATAGATAAGTAAATCAAAAATGCATTCCAAATAGTTATTTAAACTATTGTAGAGTGAAAACTAATGTTTAGAAAGCCTCAATAAAGCAAGTGATGAATTTGTAGAAGGTTATCAGAGAGAGTTATATTGATGAGCTCATGTGAGAACAAACCTTTTGAATATACACGCATTCAGGGGGATGCAGAAGAGCATTCAAGGTTTCGGCACTCAAAAATGGTCATTATATTGACAATAATGAAAATAATGCTGGTGGGAAAGGAATGTTATACACAAAGGCTCAGAAAACAGAATTCAGTACAGTTTGTAAATAATGATCTTAGAAGAGTGCAACATTTTTCCAGTTCACAAAATGTTTCCCTTACCCACCAGGACACATTGTAGAATATATAAAACTGCCATTTCCACAAGCCACTAACAATTCTTCCTGCCTTAGACATTAGTGTCTCTATAAGAATGAAAAACTAGTGCAATGAAAAACCAGAATGGAGTTCCAAAGCCACGGTTAACTGAAACACCTGCAACCGGGATTGATTGCAATACTCAGGCCCTACAGGGCTGGCCATATGATTGCTAATGTCAGTACATGTCAGCAAAACTCATCTCTAGAACAGCTGATTTACATTATAGCCGTAGTTCAGAGACAGAACATCTGAAAACAGATTTGTAGTTTAGTCCAGCAGCTCTACAGAGGGATTGGGAATAAAACCACCTTGAAAAGAAAATGAGGATCAATATAAAGAGAATTGCTTTGCTGAGAGCAAAACTCTGCGGTGTAGGAAATGGATGCATGGTATCACTCAGAGTGGGGACTCAGGATCCTGTAGGAAGATGCTTCTTTGTTATATTTCACATTGATCATATAATTTTGTAGATGGAGGATCCTAAAATCCAATCTAGCTCAATCTCTCATTTTACAAGTGAAGAATGAGTGAGAGTCTGTCCAAATATTTGCTCAGTGAAATGAGGAGTCTTAGACACAAAGGACACAATGATGAAGCAGACATAGATCTTACCTATCATCAAGGAGTTTATAGCCTACTAATGGAACTAAAAACCAAAATCAAACCCATTGCTGTCAAGTCTATTCTGACTCATAGCGTCCCTGTAGGACAGAGTACAACTTCTAAGGGTTTCCAAGGCTCTAAATCTTTATGGAAGTGGACTGCCACATCTTTCTTCCGTAGAGTAGACGGTGGATTCAAACTGTCAATTTTTTGATTTACAGCTGAGTGCTGCTTAACCACTACACCACCTGGGCTCCTTAAGGGAACTAAGAAACACATCAATACTAAACTTGTTGTCATGGAGTTGATTCCATGGTGACTCCATGAATGTCAGAGTAAACGTGCTCCACAGGGTTTCCAATGGTTGATTTTTTCAGACGTACAGTGCCAGGTTTTTCTTCCAATGTGCTTCCAGGTGAATTCAGACCTCCAGCTTTTCACTTAGCATCTGAGTGTACTACCTACTTGAACCACCCAAAAAACTAAAACCAAACCCACTGCTGGCAAGTCGATTCTGACCCAGGAAAACATAAATTCTACAGCGTAGAAATTGTATGTTTGCATCTGAGGATCTGTAGTATGAGCATTCAGAGGGAGAAAATCTTCTAGTTAGGGACAGGAATGTTAGGCAGAGAGAAAAAGGAGGTTTGGGGAAAATTCTGAGGGATCCTGCCTGAGAACAGACAGGAAGCATGCAAACCCATTATTCTCCTTACAGAGCTCTCTACACCACATGATTAAAATATTCTGGGCCTTTCAAGCATAAACACCTAAGAATGCAGCTGCTGAGGCTGCTATACACAGTCAAACATCTCACAAAATTTGGTTTCTTGGTTTTGAGGGTTAGGGCCATGATTTCATGGGACACCCCAGTTAATTAATAACATGCTTAATGCTACTATTCTGCCCCCAGTTTGTTGGTAGTGCCTGGAATCTTAAGAGCTTGCAAGTAACCATCCAAGGCATGACAATTGGTTTCTACATGCCTGGGAAAACAGAAGAAGGAGAGTCATGAATAGGAGGAGAAAATGGATGTGTGGCTAATTGTCTCCATCAGCAACTGCTTCATCTGTCATGAGAACTAAAGAATTGGATGGTGCCCAGCTATCATTACTAAACATGCTGTTCAAAGATTCTGTAGAAGAATCTTACTAAAAGCAGGAAAATGGAGAACAGAATTTCAAAATATGAGGTCTGACAAGTCCATGAACTTAATTGTTGTACGTGCTACATGCCTCATTGCTGAATATCACTATGGCCACCTTTGAAGTACTCCACTTGGGAAGCTATGCCCTGTGGGCAGCACCTAGCCCATCCTTCAAAGCAATTCTGGAATTCTTTCTAAAATGGCCATTGTGGACAGTGGCATGGTGGCAGATTTGTGAACTTAATTGTATAGTTGTCTGTGAGGGAAGTTTTAGCCAGTAAACAAATAACTGTATTGGAACACCCTCCCTACTCAATTGACTTGGCCCCCAATGAATTTTTCTTCACCCAAAGATAAAGGAAATATTGAAAGGAAGACATTTTGATGACATCAAATATCACTAAAGACACTGCAGGACATCTAGGGTAACATGACCAGAGCTCTGATGGCCATACCAGCTAAAGTATGCTTTTGGACAAAAGGAGGCTGGATGAATGCCCTAAACTATTGTCCTGTGATCATACTGAAACTTAAACTGAGCTGTACACGGAAGTCTTCATAAGACCAAACAATGTCGTCGTTGTTGTCAGGTGTTGTTGAGTCAGTTCTGACTCACAGTGACCCTATGCACAATAGAATGAAACATTGTCTTGTCCTGAGCCATGCCCACAATGAGTGTTACGCTGAAGTTCATCATTGCAGGCACTGTGTCAATCTATCTTTTTGAAGGTCTTCCTCATTTTCACTGACCTTTCATTCTACCAAGCGTGATGCTTTTCTCCAGGGTGACTGATCTCTCCTGACAGCACGTCCGAAGTATGTGAGATGTGGTCTCTGTCTTTGCTTCCAAGGAGTACTTCTTCCAGAATAGATGTTTATTCTTTTGGCAGTCTGTGGTATATTCAACGTTTATCTCCAACAGCACAATTTAAAGGTATCAATTCTTCTGGCTTCCATATTCACTGTCCAGCTTTCTCATGCATCTCATGTGATTGAAAATACCATGGCTTGGGTCAGGCACACCTTAGTCTTCAAGGTGACATTTTTACTTTCCAGCACTTTAAGGAGGTCATTTGCAGCAGATTTTCCCAATGCAACATGTCTTTTGATTTCTTGGCTACTGTTTCCATGGGTGTTGATTTTGGAACCAAATAAAATAAAATCTTTGACAACCTCAACCCTTTCTCTGTTTATCATGATGTGGCTTACTGGTCCAGTTTTGAGGATTTTTGTTTTCTTGATGTTGAGGTATAATCCATACCAAACACTGTGGTCTTTGATTTTCCTCAGTAAGTGTTTCAAGCCCTCCTCACTTCCAGCAAGTAGGGTTGTATCATCTGCATAATGCAGGTGGTTAATGAGTCTTCCTCCAATCCCGATGCTTTGTTCTTCTTCATGTAGTCCAGCTTCTTGGATTATGTGCTCAGCCTAGAGATTGAAAAGGTATGGCAAAAGGACACAAACCTGACACCTTTCCTGACTTTAAATCATACAATGTCTCCTTGTTCTGTTTACACAGCTGTCTATTGATCCACATACAGATTCTTCATGAGCAGAATTAAGTGTTCTGGAATTCCCATTCTCTGCAATATTAGCTATAATTTGTGATAATCCACACAGTCAAATGCCTTTGTGTAGTCAAAGAAACACAGTTTGACATTTTTCTGGTATTCTGTGTTTTTAGCCATGATCCATCTGGCATCAGCAACGGTATCCCTGGTTCCATGTCCTCTTCTGAATCCAGCTTGAATTTCTGGAAGCTCCCTGTCAATACATTGTTACAGTCACTTTTGAATGATTTTGAGCAAAATTTTACTTGTATGTGATATTAATGATATTGTTCAATAATTTCTGCATGCAGTTGGATCACGTTTCTTGAAAATAAGCATAAATATGGATTTCTTCCAGTCAGTTGGCCAGATAGCTGTCTTTCAAATTTCTTGACATACACAAGGGAACACTTTCAGTAAGTTACTTTAATTAGTAAAGAATGTCTACCTTGAGCATTGTGCTCTTTTATAACTGTCATGGATTGAACTGTGTCCTCTCATAATGGGTGTAGCCATGTGGCTAGGTCATGATTCCCAATATTTTATGATTTTACTCCATTTTGTGATTTTTTTCCTATGCTGTATGTTAGAGGATTAGCGTAGGACCATAAATCCCTTCTTAAGATCACCTCCCTGCTCCACTGTAAAGGGAGTTTCCCTGGAGCATGGCTTCCACCACCTTTTATCCTTTCATTCTACAAGAGATAAAGGGAAAGGGAAGCAAGCAGAGAACTGGGAACTTTATACCTTCAGGAAAGCGGCACCAGGAGAAGAGGGCATCCTTCAGACCTGAGAGTCCTGCACCAAGATGCTGCCCCGCCAAACGAGTACTTTCATCTAGAACCATTAGAGGGAAATCCTTCCCTCTGGTGCAGACACCCTGAATTTGGACTTGTAGCCTACTGGACTGTGTGAGAATAAACTGTTCTTTGCTAAAGCCATCCACTTTGTGGTATTTCTGTTAGAGCGGCACTAACTGACTAAAACAATGACCTATCTACATGGAATCAAACTGGCAACAGTAACTTGGAAGATTAGATTGGAAAGTTAGAGAGCAGTGAGTTATCATAATGGTAGAGGAATGACTCAGACAAGGAGGGTGAGAATAGTTTCGCAATTTGAAGAATATAATCAATGTCACTGCACTGTATAGGTAGAAATTATTAAATTGGTACATGTTCTGCTCTATGTATTCCCAACAACATAAAATAAATTATATATTTTTTAAAAAAACAGAGTGTATGTGAGACAAATGCCACATTTTGCTTTTTGTTCATAAATGGTGGAGTAAGTGTGGTATGCATTTCTCTTCTATTTTGGGAAACTAGCTTCACTGTGGTCTCTGATCTTAGGAAGACCTTACCTGATTAATGGGGAATTTCCACTTTTTTTTTCTCCTTAAAGATATTTCAGATTATTCTGGTTTGGTCCTTGACACTTTGCTAGTCCATTCTACCAATGAAAGAGACTACTTCAAGAAGGGGAACCATAACTGTCAAGCAAATATTTGTGTAAATGGAATCAAAACAATTGATTGTTATTGTTAGCTTTTTGTTTAAATGCTAAGTCAAGTGAAAATGTATTGGCAGTAGCATTCCAATCAGTTGATAACATTTTTTTTTCAACTTCACACTTTTAAGTGGCCATAACTTTTGTCATTTTTGGCTATGTCATGAGCCTACTAGTCATGCTTTTGGAAAAACAGTGAGTTTTCCCTTCCTAAATAATAATATATTAAAAGCCTAAGTCTTACATTCACTGTCACAAACATGTAATGCATGACACCTAGAAAACTGCTGGTGGATATTTCCCATATTTTCATATTGCCCTCTTTCTTCTGCTCTGCAAAGATTTTTTTTTTTTAAAGTATCTAGTAGTAAGGGTGTTATGACTCTACAAGTATTCTTTAGAGAAAAGGAAGAATCATGTGGTTAAAGTTTTTTTCTGTTTAAGGAGTAATTAAGGTAACAAATTTCTCCAAGTTTACCAGTGAATCAAGGAAAGATATTAACTGGACTGAAACAGCATGTGGCATCATTTTGTAAATGCTCTGGCTCATAGCTGGCAAGATCCAAGTCCGCACTGTGGCTCCACAGGTATGATAAACATGTGTGTAGGTGATGCAAACAATTGAGTTTTGGATACTAAATAAAAGGTTGGTGGTTTAAATCCACCTAGAGGCACCTCAGAAGAAAGGACTGGTGATCTACTTTCATCAAGTCACAGCCATTGGAAACCCTGTGCCCAGTGCTACTTTGAAACACATTGGGTTTTCACGAGTTGGAATCAAATCGATGGCAAATGGTGGGGTAACTGAACTTTTCAAAGCACCAATTTCCATAAAATGAGGAGCAATCATACTGCCACCTACTTCACAGGGTTGCTGCAAAGATTGGATGAGATGTAAGTAAAACACTTAGCTTAATGCCTGGCACAAAGTAAACACTTAATAGCTTTTACACCATTCTTCTAAGAAGACTAATCCCCTGGATGGCCAGTCTACCCTCAATGACTACCTAGAGATCTACCTTAAAACCTCTCCCCACTCTATAAATCTTCAAAATGTCATATACTATGAGCTGAAGAGTATCTAACACGCCATTCATTCAGAATTACACAGCAGCATGCTTTCCTCCATCAATTTGGAATTCATCTTGGAGATTTATCAGGCATATGAGAGGGAAATGTATACTAAATGAGCTAGAGAAAGCAGTGAAAAAGAAAGAAATGAGGCCAAGCAGTGACTCAAGACATGTCAGAGTCTGGTCTATTTTTCTCATCTACGTGTGCTTTTCTCATTAATAGAAGTTTCTCACACACTCAGTAAGGGAAAAAGCAAAATTGTATTTTTCTTTTAATGGCTTTAAGGCTCATCCAAACCTTTAAGGGATGTGGTAAGCCATAAATTTTCTCCAGATTATAATCGCCTTTGTGAGATCAAGTGCTCATGACCTAAAACACATCTCTGACCTATGGAAATATCATCAAAGTGCCTTTTAATTTTCTTCCTAAATAATGAGGCAAGCTTATGATAATCACTTCATAGGAGATTTCAAAACATCTCTTCAACTACCTGTCAAAACCACTTCTATTTTCTCGTTGGTCAGATCATTAGTCTAGCTAATAGACTGGAGGTCAGCATATTATGGCCCAGGAGCCCAATGCAGAACACAGCTTGCTTTGCTAAAAACAGTTTTATTGGATCATGGTGAAGCACAGTCATTTATGTATTGGCTATGGCTGATTTCACTGGAAATGGCAGAATTGAGTAGCTGAAGTAGAGATTGTATGTCCAGCAAAACCTAAAGTATTTATTATTTGGCTCTTTACAGAAAGAGCTTGCTGACCTCTGCTTTAGATCACTCACTTTAAGAAGAATGGATTCTACTTGAATAACAGGTATCTATTGTGTCCTGACTCATAGTGACCCTTCAGTCATGTCTAGATAGACACCTGCAATGGTTAAGGTTTTGTGTCAAATCACTGTGTCAGCTCAGAAATGTGATAGTCATATGATGCTATGATCACCTCCATGATGAGATCTGCTATGAGTAGCCGGTCAGTAGAAAGGGAGTTTTCTTGGGCAGATGGCCTGCCTTGAATATAAGTGGCTATTCTGGCAAGGCTTGAGGCTTTTGCTCACTCTGGATCCTGCAGTGGCTTCTGTTCCTCCGAACTCTGGTTCTTGGAACTTGACCTGGCAGCTTACCCGTGGTTTTGCCTGCTGATCTTTGAGATTCGTCAACCCTCACAGCCTGTGAATAAGAGCTCTACTCTCTGACCTGCCGATCTTGGGTTTGCCAGCCTCTGTGGTTACGTGCATCAGCAGAAATCTTGGGACTTGGGATGTTCCAGCCTCTACAAACTGTGTGAACCATTTCCTTGATGTAAATCTCTGTCTATATGTACTTATATGCTTGACTGGTTTTGCTTCTCCAGAGAATCCAGCTTAAGACAACACCTGTTATTAATGTAGAAGGAATTCTTCCTAAAGAGAATGATATATAGGGTTGCTATGATTTGGAATAGATTTTTGACAGCAACAACTTTTTTATTTTTTTTTTAAATCTGAAATGAATTTTGGTGATGTAACGGTTAAATGCCTGCCTACTAATGAAAACATCAGTAGTCTGAACCCATCAGCTAGTCCACGAAAGAAAGACGTGGTAGTCCACTTCTGTAAAGATCATAGCCTTGAAAACCCCCTGTGGCTCCTCTGCTCTGTCTTCTGGGGTCTCTGAGTCAGAATCAACTTAATAACAATGCATTTAACAGGGTTATCAGGTCATTAGCGGGTGCCACGGTAGTGCAACTCTTAAACACTTGGCTGCTAACTGAAAGACTGGTGGTTTGAACCTACCCCACAAATACATGGAAGAAAAGACCTGGTGATCTGTTCCCATAAGAATTACGGCCTAAGATACTCTATGGGACAGTTCTACTCCTCTGTCCTATAGGGTTGCTAGCAGTTGGCATCAACTCAATGGCACAGAACAACAACATCAGTTTCCTGAGTGGCACAAGAGGTTTGAGTTATCTATTAACATAAAGGTTGGCAGTTTGATCCCACCCAGACGTGGAATCCTACCCATGACACAGTTCTGGCCATCTGCTTCTGGAAAGATTATAGCCAAGAAAACTATACAGAACAATTTTATTCTGTAACACATTGGATCTCCATGAATTGAAACTGACTTAATGGCAATTGAGTTTGTTTTTGTTTTTGGTATCAAATTTTCAAGCGTCAATGGCAGTACAATGGTAGAGTTCTTGCGTTCTATATCAGAGTCATTTGATGTGGGACCAATGTACCTCAAGTACAGTCAGCCCCCATCTCTCAGTAGAGGCTTGCAGGTTGCTATGATGCTGCACATGTTTCAGAGAAGCTTCCAGACCAAGACAGACTAGGAAGGCTATCCTGGGGATCATAAAATAAGTCAATGAAAACCATAGATCACGATGATCAAATTGGCAACAGATAATGGGGATGACGCAAGCCCAGGAACATTTCATTCTGCTGTGCGTGAGGTTGCCATGAGTCAGGGTCCAACTCCACGGCAGCTAGCAACAGTGACATCAAATTCTCAGAGAGAACTTTTAAATTTTCTATGTCATCAAATCAGATTCTTTGCTGGTTGACACAGAAGCCAAGTAACAGAAAGTAGGATTAGCAAACTGGGAGCTAATAGTTATTCATTCATTTACTCATTGCACATAATTCTACATTGTAAACTATACTGTGCTAAACGCTGGAGTTAGAGTGTAAATGCAACACACAAAGATTTATCTCACAAGCATAAAATTTGTTGAGGCAAACAAGGACCACTCCATCCGTCTACCCGTCCATCTGTCCATACATCCATCCGTCTGTCTGTCCGTCCGTCCATCCATCCATCCATCATCTGTTATGTGCCAGAAAATAGTTTATGTACTGGTGCATAACAGTTAACCACACAAACTATGCATTAAAAAGAGAAAGAAAACAAAGATGAGCAAATAAACATATGGGCAAGCACTGAGATGACAATATTAGTTGAATCACGTGGAATTGACACTTGAGATGTCAAACATGAATGAATATTGGCAATAGCCACATGGTTCAACCTATCAGGGCGATATAAATTTACTAGAGAGTTGTGTGCCACTTCAAACCGAGAAATCAAGGAAGACCTGTCTGAGGAACTGGCATTAAAGCTAGAGATTTCTAGGCAGGCACAGAGAGTAGACAGATAAGCCTGGCTTGTTTGATGCAGACCAGTGTAATGGATTGAACTGTGTTCCTCCCAAAATATGCATCAGCCATGATTCCTGGTATTGTGTGATTGTAATTTTATGTTGAAGAGGATTAGGGTGAGATTGTAACATCATTACCAAGGTCACACCCCTGATCTAACGCAAAGGGAGTTTCCCTGGAGTGTGGCCTGCACCATCTTTTGTCTTACAAGAGATAAAAGGAAAGGGAAGCAAGCTGAAAGTGTGGACTCACAACACTAAGAAAGCAGTGTTGGGAGCAGAGTACATTCTTTGGAATCAGGGTTCTCATGTGGAGAAGCTCCTAGTTCAGGGGGAGATTTATGACAATGACCTTCCTCCAGAGCTGATAGACAGCAAATGCCTTACCCTGGAGGTGATACTGTGAATTTGGACTTCTTATCTACTAGACTGTGAGTGAATAAGTTACTGTTTGTTGAAGCCATCCACGTGTGGTTTTTTTTTTTGTGATTGAGTGTAATTTTACAATACAGTTTAAAGTTGCATCCTCTCTTCTCCACAGCTCCTTCTGCTCTCCTTGCCCAGTGACAGCACACTCCTCCTTTCTGTTCCATACATGTCATATCCTCTTAACAATCTCCTGCCCCCCCTTCTCTACCCTCTCCACTCCACTCTAGTAAGAGGCCAGTAGAACGGCATCCTAAGGACGCATAGCACCATATAGTGCACACACGATATGGTCACTCTGTGTTTCCAAGTCCAATCTGTTTCTAGTCGAAGACTTGAGCTCAGTAGTGAGCTACGATCAGGGATGGCAACAGGTCTGGGGCAATGCTCCCAGGGGAATTCCCAGGCCTTCGGACCATCAGTTAGAGACTTTCAGTGGGGTTCTTAGGGTGTACCCCTTCTTTTTTCATGTTGCCACTGGGACTCAACACTGTAAGCCTGATCCTCTCATGGTATTTCTATTACAGCAGCACTAGATGACTATGACAACCAGTGTGGCTGGAACAATATGAGTGGTGTGGAAACAAGGAGGAGACACAGTCAGAGAAATAGGCAGGGATTAGATCACACTAGACTTTGCAGGCCAGTGTAAGGTTTTTGGATTTTACTGTAAGAGTAAAGCAGAAGATTTTAAGTAGGAAGCCCACATGATCTGATTTGTGACTTCTGAAATATTCTCACTCTACCTTTTGAGTGGAAGGTAGATTGAGAGAACAAGAGATGAACAGGGAGACTAGGAGGGAGCACAGACAAGGCAAGATGACAGTAACGAAAGCTGGAGAAAAGTAGAGACATGGGAGTCTAGAAGTTGAAATCAACAGGAGCTAGGGACAGTAGAGATGTGGACTAACAAGGAAAATGAGGGACCTGGGAAGGCGTCTTGGTTCCCCGAGAGAGCTCAATGATTCATAAGCCTAGCACTGGAAACAAATCAGTTCATGGGGGGTGGGGTGGGGGTTACAGATGCAGTTTGAGGCGTGTTGAGTTTGGGATGTATTTAATAAACATAATGGTGGGTGCTGAGGGCAGACTAGGCTAAGCTGTCTTAAATCATGGGAAGAGAGATGAGAACAGAAGTGAAGGAATTGAATAAAGTCACCTCAGAAGAGAGGATGGTGTTAAAAGAAGACTACAGACAGTTGGTGTTACTGATATGTTCTATGACTTACCCTGTAACTTCTTGTCTCTGGTGCTCAATTCCTTCCCTCCCAAATGGAGAGTCAAACTAGATTTGGAGTTTTCTAGAGATGATGTAAGGCTTTAACAGGGGCAAAGGAAAGGCCACAGGTGTTCAGGTATCCATTTCCCTGCACTGTTAACTTTGTCTCCCAGAACCATCTACAAATCATACTGCTGCATTTGTTTGTTTTGTTTTCTTTTTTAACCACAGGCCTACTACACTGCCATTTTCTTCATTGTTTTTCTGAGCACTGAGAACACACACACGCATATACATACATACATATATATATATTTATAAATTGACTACATCTGTGGAAAGAGAAGATGGAAAAACTCAGTATCATCAGTTAGAAAAAAGGGGGCCAATTGTTGAATAGACCATCAACTGCACATGTGTCAGCCTTGGAAGGCGTACAGCCAAAACGCTGCTCCTTAGAAGTGAGGTTGGTGAGACTTCATTTCACATACTTTGGACAGGTTCTTAGGAGGGAACAATCCCCAGAGAAGGACATCATGCTTGATGAAGTGGAGGGTCATCAGAAAAGAGGAAGGCACTCAGTGAGATGGATTGACAAAGTGGCTGCAATAACAGGCTCAAGCATAATGCGAGGCTAGCCCAGGACTGGGCAGTGTTACGTTTTGTTGTACACAGGGTTGCTGTGAGTCAGAATTGACTCAGTGGGAGCTAACTATGATAACAAAGATATATATTAGTTTTAGCTTATTTTGATTCTTTTATTTGAGTAAGATTATAGTATTTGTGCTTTTGACTAGTTTGGTGTAAGGGTGAGCCTTTTTGTTGAAAATTGTTAGGTTTTTTTTTTTTTTTTTTTTTTTTTTGATAAGAGTTGGATTTCCTTTCCAAATCGGTCAGCTAGACAGTGAGACTCAACAGCACCATTCCCAGTCTTAATTTTTCTACCTTACCAAATGGACTTTGGGTGGAGTGATTTCAAACATACTGTATTTTAGAAAAGTTTATGACATGAGGTTGTATCCTCCAAATAGATTGTATCTTAAAACAATAAACTGTGACTTAAAGTAGATTTTCAAGCTGAGCCTTGCAATCACTTCTTAGGAGGCACAGGCTTGGCAGAACTCCAGGCCACATTCCTGGGCCAAACACCTGAGTACGTTATTCAGAGGGTTGAAGGCCTTCATGCCATTAAATGCCAAACACTCACATCATTTGTTAATGAGAGAAGAGCATCAACAGGGCTCTTTTTCTTTATTCTAATGGAGTATCAGGACTTTCATAGCAGTTTATTGCCATGACTCATATCATGTACAACTCTGTATGGCATTAGAGTGTACGTCCAATCCCCACCAGATAATATCATTACAAAAGTAATGTGATATCCTTGCCTCCTGCACACATAATAAACACATAACATTGGTGAATGAATGAATGGTTCAACGAATCAAAGAGTAGTCAAAAAGGCTGCCTCATCCTAAACAATTAAGGAATTTAAAAAGGATTCATAAACACCACCCATGTTTTACCCACATTACCTTTTTAAGTGCTTGCCTCAGGTAAGGATTACACACAGTCAAAAAGTTGATTAGAATAATGTTTGCGAAAAAATAGGTGTGGAAAGAATGATCTCTGTGAAGTCAAAGCACTCAAAAATGTGTTTCTCTCTCAGGTTTTACTGTCTAAGTTTGTAAAGCACTTCTGACTCTAGTTATAAAATAAACTTCACTAATGTCAAAATCAAAAAGCAAAAGCTGTTGCCATCCAGTCAATTCTGACTCATAGTGACCCCATAGGACAGAGTAGAACTGCTCTATTAGGTTTCCAAGGCTGCAAATCTACACAAAAGGAGACTGCTAGATCTTCTCCCTATAGAACAGCTAGTGGGTTCGAACAACCCAGCTCTCAGTTAGCAGCAGGGAGTTTTAACTACCGTGTACCAGGATTTAGGGACAATTTAGAGGGTAGACAATATTGTACTGACGTTTTAAATGAGTTAAAATTTGCAACCATAGTCACATAACTTTCCTAGAGCTAAAGCTTCCTTTACCCACTTGCACAGTAACATTGGTAAGTTAATCATCACCTCATTTTTTTTAATAAAACAATCTTCAGAAACACTTCAGCCTTAGAAATAGATTGTAATTCAGTTAAAGAAAAGGAGCATGAAATTTACTCTAACAGCTCTATCAAAATGTCATTCAAGGAAGTACTTGTCATCTCTGAATTAAAAATAAAATTAAAATGCACAAACAGAAAAAAATCATTACAAGTGTCATAAAGATGTTTGTTATTTTTTTATTTAGAAATTCTCAGAATTTAGCTGAATAAATCATTTAATGGAAGCAAAAACGGTACAGAAAGATTTTCATTGTGCTGTTATTAATACAGATCAACAACCAGAAACAACGTAAATTTTCAAAAACAGAGGGGGATAATTTAAACAATGTACATTCTACATGGAACCCTACTGCACTATGAGTCAGAACAGATTCAATGGCGGTGGGTTTGACTTTTGGTTTTTATTGAGGCATTAAAGTTACGGTTATGCAAAGGAGGCAGAAACCTGGAAATACGGCCTATGTGTTAACTGGAAAAAAGGCAGGTTATAAAATGTCACACAATATGATTCCTATAATGTACAACACGCATACATACGTCATTCTAGAAGGTAAGATGGCAGAACAGAGAAGGAAAATAACATGGATATTGGTAATTTTTTTTCTTTTATTTGCTTCCCCCCCCCCGCCCCAATGTTGTTGCTTTGAAAAAAAAATAATAAAACGTGACAAACACTGAGGCTGGACATACGAAAGGCAAATGAAGAAGCATTAATTTATATAAGATAAATGTCAGGAACGAAGAGCTCTTGATACTGTTCATGTTCTGCTCATTTGTATTCCTTTCTTGGGTTCTGGTCTAGTTTCAACAGAACCACGTTTCGGAGTATTTGGCAAACCATGACAGTGTGTTGACTCGCTTATAATCAAAGCCACTCCATTTGAACTTTTTGTACAAATAACTGTCAAATAAAAATAGATTTCCATGTTAACTTGAAGCCCATGCACTGTGAGCCCCACAAAAGGAGTCACCTTTGATTCAAGTTGAGGTAACAGGGCAGCACTGCTGTTTTTAGCTCCTCAGGTTCTAATTTTTCTGGATCTCTGAGATGAGGAGGTCTAGCTTTTTAGGAGCATTCAGACAAAGACCTCATTTCATAAATGCTGCCCCTCTAGTTTTAAATCCAACTGAGTGTTTTATAGTATTGGCCTTTCCAAAACAGACTGAAGGTGAGGGAGAGGCCACAGGAGGAAAAGAAGTCTACGCAGACTCTTGCAGCAATGTTTTCTGAAAAAGTTCTCATTTTGAACTTAAGTTCCAGGAAGTTTGTCATATTCCTTCTCATTCTTTCAGTGTCCCAGGAAACACTAATTAAATATGAGAACTCAGTACCTGGGAGTCAGGGAGTGCCAGAAATAATTTAAATAATACTGCTTTCTCTCATTAAGAAGCCAGCCACACTTCCCCTTTGTAGGGAAACATGAGGTCTTCGGCATGGTCCTCTCTACACATCTGCTGGAAGCGATTTCTGTATCAAAGCGGAGTATTCCTATAACCAGATCCAGTTGTCACTTAAACCCACCCCAGGCGTTTGTGTTAATACTAAGGGCCCGTTAATTGCGGTGGAGGGGAAGACAGGACCTTGTCCAAGAACGGAAAGAAATGGGACGGGGAAGAAAAGCAGGCCTACCTTAAAACTTTCCAGTCTTTCAGCGGATCCAAATCAGGGATTAAGGAAACCATTGTCTAAAAACCGGCTGAAGGCAAATTCGGAGAGGAGGGGCTGAGGGGATGGGGCGAAGGGGACAACAACGGGCGAATTCTGCCGGCTCCCCGCGGCGGGCAGTGACGGGGCGCCCAGCGCGGTTCTTCGGACTTGGTGGAGGGCTGATAGCACTTGTCCTGGCTTCTCTCCACCCCCCAAATCAATCCTGCGCTCTATTACTTCACGGCCCCAGCTCCATTTCTCCACACCACCTTTTAAAGCCCTGGTAATCTGCTCCAACTGATCAAATTTGACCTTTTTGTAGCCCACTTTATTCCAAGCACAGCTCTCAGTTAAATCTCTCTTTATTAACACCATCCTCCTTGGCTTTCTTTTGGAACAAACACAGATCAAGCCTGAAGCCTCTAGACTTTGCCAGCAATCATTTACAGATTACTGCAGGCTGCAGTCTTTCCCTCCTTTGGGGTATTTCTCCTGTCTCTGAGATTTTGCTTCCATATTTCTGTCAGAAGACTGGTTAGGTTTCTTTCTCTCTCTTTTTCTTTTTTGGTGGCTCAGGATCTCGGGCACTAACGTGAGCCTTAGAGCTTCCCTCGGAGGCTGTAACGACGTTACGGTTAGGATTTGTTTTTTTAAAAAATAATTTTGGAAGCAGGCTGCTAACAAGCTAGAATTTACTGTGCGTTTTCTGGCAGAGATTTGGCTACACTGCCTTTTTCCTCCCCTTTTCTTTCTTGCGTTTCTGAATAACACGGAGGGGGAGATGTAAAGTCTTTCTGAGCCTGAAGAGAAAAGGGTGTGAGCTTTTCTACTTCTTTTGTCAGCTTCTGCTTCTCCTGTACTTTTTAGAAAAGCAAAAATTTCTTTTAATGATCATCTGAAGATAGTGCATAAATATGCTAAAAGTAAAATAGCAGGAGTAGTACTGCTTTTCTATGGTACTGCTTCTCTACAGCTGTGGTTCCTCTGCTCATGCCTCTCTAAAACATGGCTTTACGTTTTTCCTGGAAGATCCTGTTTTCTAGCTAAGACCTCTGCAGATGAAGCCCTTCCTTCTGGCCTCATAGGATTCTAGGGCTCTAGAAAACATTGAAGGCAACTACTCCAGTGTCATCTAGACTGGGGACATTCAGGGCACTGAGATGATTACTGTATCTGCATGCCACATGAGATCGACTTAGTGTTTTTCTTTATATCCAATTCCTCTTTCATTTGTATTTATTTTAAGAGAATTTTATCTACTTATTTATTTTTTTAGACCATTGCCACTAGTGGAAAATCAGCTTTCCTGGTCTTCGGTAGAAGACAACTTAAAGAAATAGCTAAAATAAAACAATTATTAATGTTCTTAGATCAGACCAGCTAAAGGCTCTGATTTAGCTGTCTTTGCTCGTCATTGAAATACCTAGCACAGGCAAGTGCACACAGACCTAAGCCTGTTAGTGGTTTCCAGGGGAAGGTGAAAGGGAAGAGAAAAAGGGGGACTCAGTGAGCTTCTGTTAAAGGTGACAGAAAAATTTGGAAAGGGATAATGATGATGGTTGTACAACATGAAGAACACCACGTTACAGAACTGTACATGTGAATAACATAGAAACGGCAGGTGTTTTACTGTACGTATATTTACCACAATAAAAGAGAAAGTTTAGTGTTAGAGGGACATTAAAGACATTCTTGCACCAAATGGAGATTTTCTTCTGAGAGGATAGTAACGATTTAAAGAGACCATGGTGTATGTCAATGTTATGTGATGCTCTGACTCCCTAGAATCACCAGCCGGGAGGAAGGGTCCTACTTTCTGGCTGTTAGCACAATCTTCCAAGAAAGAGAAGCTCTTCTTCCCTGAGAGACTCCAGAGGGGAAGATGTGGTGACAGCTGCTGGAAGCTTGCTGCTTTGATTGTCAGAAAGTTCTTGCAGTCAACTCCAAATGCCTCTCTCACTGCATTTTAAATCCATTCTCTTCCACTCCTCTTTTCTCTATGGACCCTGTGGATCTTAAAATATGCTACAAGCCCTCAATTTAGATTTACTTTCTCTTTTACAGTCATCCTTCCTTTCCTTAATGGCTGCAAATGACTGTCTTCAGAAATTCAACTATCTTTATGCGACAATTAAAGAGAATTTCATACCTTTTACAAAAATCATTGCCTCTCTGGGGCTTCATGCTTCTTCCTGGGCGTTCTCTTCACTGTCTCACTGTGGATCTTGGGCCACAGCGTTGTCAAGTGTAAATATTTACACAGCACTTTGAATCCCCACATACCTCACCAAATGTGGGTGAAAATAGTAGGATTTACAAGAGTGTACCTCTGAAGAGTTCTGAGTGATTAGATAATTAAGAAAATGTTTTTGCCTTTAGAAAGTTAGCAAGAGAAAAACAAAACACCATCATGAAATAGTTTCTGCAACTGGAATGACATCATCTTCAGTGTTTAGCCCACTGCACTGCTGAGACTAAGATCTGGCGAAGGGAGGAAAGTGAGTCCCTAACTCTTGGAACTCAAGCTCAGGGTTAATAGGTGAAAGGGAGAAAAAGAAAAGGGGAAGGGACTTGGCTTTTAACCAAAGGACAAAAGGATGAAACTGTGCTCATAAATCATGGAGTAATGTTTTAAAGCAGTAGTCTTGGTGGGGTGGGGAGATTTCTGCAAATAAACCTTGCACCAAGCCCAAGTCCAGAAACAAATAATAGCTAATGTTTGTTATCAGGTGTTAGGGACTCTTCTGTAACTGCTTGTGAAGTAAGAAGCCAGTAGCTTAATATTCTTTCGTTAATGTAAAGGAGGATGTTTTGATGCAGAGAAGGACACCATGTGTGAAACAAAAGTGGTTCAGTGCTGGACTGCTGACCAAGAGGTTAACAGTTCTAAACTAACCAGAGGCACCCCAGATCTGCTTTTGGAAGGTCACAGCCATGAAAATTCCGTGGAGCAGTTCTACTCTGCATGTGTTGGGTCACCATAAGTGGCAATCAACTCTGTGGCGTCTAATAACAACAAAAAGCATGGAGAAAATAAAACAAGTCTGAGCTCACAGGGGCAGTTGTCCACAGGGAGGTGCAGGGGACCTGGAACCTAGAATGTATGCCCATTGCTCCCGGTATGCAACCACTGTACTACACTCCCTTGGTCCAGCAAAGAATAATGTGTTAGTGAAGCAGACTATCTTTTGGGGTTGGGATCCAGTTGGGATCAGGTTAAACCAAAACCCATTGCTGTGGAGTCGATTCTGATTGCTGAAAATCCCACATGTCACAGAGGAGAACTGCTCCATTAAGTTTTCTTGGCTGTAAATCTTCATGGAAGCAGATGGCCAGGGCTTTCTTTTGTGTTGCCACTGTGTGGCTTCAAACCACCAACCCTAAGGTTAGTAGCTGAATGTAAACTGTTTGCAACACCTAGGGACCTAGAGATCGGGTTGTTGTTGTTAGTTGCTGCTGAACGGATTTCCACTCGTGGTGACTGCAAGCAAGTGGAGTAGAACTGCTCCATAGGAATTCCAATGGAGATGATCTTTTGGAAGCAGGTCACCAATCTTTAAGTTGGTAGTAGAGTGTTCAACTGTTTGTGTCACCCAGGGCCTCCGGGATCAGATTCCCAAAACAAAAACCAAACCTGCTGCCCTTGAGTCAATTCTAATTCATAGCAATGCTATAGAATAGAGTAGCACCACTCCATAGAGTTTCCAAGGAGCACTGGGTGGATCTGAACTGCTGACCTTACAGTTAGTAATCATAGCTCTTAACTACTTCACCATCAGGCTTTCCAGGATCAGGTTTGGGGTCTGTAAAAGGATTGTCTGTGTCTCAAGCTTTTTCTCACTCCCACGGCATCAAGGAAACCCTCCCTGGTGGTGTAGTGGTTAAATGTCACAGCTGCCAACCGAAAGGTGAGAGGTTTCAATCTGCCAGGTGCTCCTTGGAAAGTCTATGAGGCAATTCTACTCTGTCTTGTAGGGTCACTATAAGTTGGAGTCGACTCGATGGCAGTGGATTTAAGGGACCACAGAGAAATCCTAGAGTTTAGGAAAACATAATTTGAAATCTACATCCTTAAAATATTTGATGACAAGGGACAGAAGTCATTTTTTAAAGGTCATACTGAGTCTAGAAAGCTGAATATTTTGCCTTTGTCTCTCTTACTTTTGAAGATCAAGTGTTTCCTTAGTATGCTGTAGATTAATTCCTTGCTTTATATACAGTAAATTTTCTTCTTCCCTGTCTTAGTTATCTAGTGCTGCTGTAACAGAAATACCACAAGCAGATAGCTGCAACAAACAGAAGTCTATTTTCTTATACTTCAGAAGACTGTAAGTCCTAATTCAGAGCGACAGCCCTAGGGGAGGGCTTTCTCTCTTTGTTGCCTCTGGGGGCAGGTCCTTGTTCCTTGGTTCCTTGATTGATATTCATGTGGCATGGCATTTCTTTTGTTTAATGTCTTTTCTATCTCGTAAGAGATTGGCTGCTCAAGACGCATTCTGTACTAATCCTGCCTCACTGACACAATAAACGCAAGACTTTCCCAAATAGATTGATAACATCAGGCATTAATCCATGGCCATCCAGTCAATTCTGATGCACAGTGACTCTATAGATAGAGGTTATCATGTGGGGGGGCAGGGATTCAATGTGTAACATTTCCTTTTCCCTAGGTATTTCATTTTTAACTCAGAAAAGCTTCTCGAAAAACAGACCTATTTCCTACCAAGAAATAAGCCATAAATAAACAAATGAAACTCAGTGCCACTGAGATGATTCTGACTCATAGCAACCCTATAGGACAGAGTAGAAGTGTTACATAGTTTCCAAGGAGCACCTGGTGGATTCGAACTGTTGAGCTTTCAGTTAGTGATATAGAACTACCGCTACACCACGAGAGTCCACGAAATAAGCCGTAAGGATTATTAATTCACCATCCACAATGAGCAGATGCAATAAAAACAAACAACAAAAAATGTTCCCTGTTTCAAACTGGGCCAACAATTTATCTACAACACAGAAAAAATGATTGTAACTTGTCTATACATAAAAATCAAAGGTTAAGTTTAGCCTTGACAGACTTGGGCCAAGAAATATGATTTTCCTTCATGTTTCATTGTGAATACAAATCTCGTCTTATTTCTCTCTTCTTTCCTTCCCTCATATTTTGATAAATTTACTCTTTAAAATCAAATTATTTTGCAGTTGCTCATAATGGTTCATCATTAGTAGATTCTTCTTCTGTTAAAAAAGTGATGAATCCTCATGAAGCAACTTCGTGGTTGTCCTACCACTGTCAATGACAAGACTCATAATTTCCCTTCTCATTTAAGTATTGCTGGGATATCTCTCCCTCATCCCAAACCCCAAAGTAACAAACAAAGACTCCACTGTTTTGTGCCCCCTCTGCCCCAACAAAACCTCAAACCCCAAATCCTAGGAGCCTGTGACTGCCGCACGTATTGGAATCAGATTTACCTGGGAAGTACAGTGCTTGATATTCATGTGGCATGGCATTTCTTTTGTTTAATGTCTTTTATATCTGTTGGGGAAGTAGTTACGTCCTCACCTGCTAACTAACATGGTAGCAGTGCAAACCTACCACTGCTGTCTGGAATGAAGATGTGGCGGTCTGCTGCAGCAGAGGTTACCACCTTGGAAACCACACAGGGGTTGTTCTATTCTGTCCTCCACGGTCTCTATGAGTCTGAATGGATACAGTGTCAATGGGTTTGGTTTTGGGTTTCTTTTTGGGAAGCATGTTGAAAAGGTGAGTCTCGCTAGTGACACAACAGTAGATGTGAGATATCTGCATTTCATACCAGAGAACCCCTGGGAGAGGAAATGCTGCTATAGCAGGAAAAAGTGAGCCGACAGGTTTACCCCATTAGACAGCATCCCAGGTGGGTTTTATGTGACATCTTCCGTGCCAAATACAAGAAACTGTGGAAGCTCATCAAGTATGCTAGTAGCGGAAATGGAAGCTGCCGAAGTGCGGGTTAGCCAAAGAAAGGTCCTACAAGCTGTGAGTTAGACCAGCATCTTAGGCATCTAGTGCTGCTATAACAGAAATACCACGAATGGATGGCTTTAAAAAGAGGAGTTTTATTTTGTCACAGTCCCATAGGCTACAAGTCCAAATTCAGGGCATCAGCTGTAGGGAAGTCTTTCCTTGTTGGTTCTGGAGGAAGTTCTTTGTCATCAATCCTGCCCTGGACTGGGAGCTTCTGCAGTCCATGGGCCCCAGGTCCAAAGGACGTGCTGTGCTCCCGGCACTGCTTATTTCCTGCTAGTATGAGGTCCCCAGCTCTCTGCATGTTTGTCTTTCCTTTATCTCTCAAGAGGTTGCCTCAAGGCACAATACAGTCTTACACACTGAGTCCTGCCACACCAACACAAATGCTGCCCAGCTTCCCTCATTAACGTCCTGAAGGCAGGATTTGCAACATACAGCAATGTCACACCAGAATTTAGGGGCCTAACCAAATCGCTATACCCAAAAGTTGCCAATTAAGTTTGTGAACCCATCTTAGAAAAAGTGCTACATACCTCATCGCTGAATATCATTATGGTCACCTTTGAAGTACTCCCCTTGGGAAGCTATGCACCCATGCCAGCACCTAGTCCACCCTTCAAAGCAATTTTGGAACTCTTTTCCATCAGAGCTGTCTTCATATTACCCTATATGGCCTGAATGTCATCAAAAGGTCTTCTTTTGAATATTTCCTTTATCTTCTGGTAAAGAAAAAAGCTTTTGGGGGCCAGATCAAGTGATTAGGAAGGATGTTCCAATACAGTTGTTTACTAGCCAACAACCCCATCACAGACAAGTATACAATTAAGTTCACAAACTTGCCACGGTGCCAGCTTGAGCAATGGCCATTCCAAGAGGAGTTCCAAAATTGCTTTGAAGGGTCGACTAGGCACTGGCATCGGTGCATGGTTTCCCTAGAGGAGTATTTTTTTTCCCTCAGTCTATCTATCATTATTTCCCACTTTATTTCTTAAATTGCAGTTTCTTCTCAGGAACCTAATTATTAAAAAAAAAAAAATTCCTTTAGGAAAGTCTGCTTTAACTTAATTGTCCCCATTTCTGTTATTTCCTGCTGAAGACTCTGTCACCTCTACTTGTTTCTGTTTTTTAAAAATTATTTTTATCTGTTTCTCTTCTTATTTGTCAGCTCTTGTCTTCTCCTCAAGTGGGTAAGGTCTTTATCCCCTTTTAAGAAACTGAGATGGCTAAACTGGAAATTCATTCCACTGATGCAAAAGCCACTTCCCTGGTCTTGTTGATATGCCTAAGTTTTCAGGTTGGCAGATGGAATGATCTAAGAACTCAGCACTTCTTGACCCTGCAAATGGGATCTGGCTTGACATGCTCTTTGTAGCAAACCATAATCTGGCAGCAATGAGAGATGAGTGTTGCCAGATAAAATACAGGACCCCCAGTTAAAGTTGAACTTCATGGAAATAATAATTAATGTAAGTGCATCCCAACTATTGCTTGGGACATAACTTACACTAAAAAACAAAACAAAAAAAACAAGATTTTTTAAAATCTGAAATTCAAAATTAATTCCACTAATTTTAATTAATCCATCGATTCAAAATAGGGTATCTTGTATATATTTTTATTTACTAAATACAGCAACTCAGTGCTAGATGGCCTTTTAAATAAAAATACCAACATCACTTATTGCTTTCATTTATGAAATTCTGAAAAAGCACTCTTTATCTCATCAAAGAGGCACAAAATACATACATTTGTTCTTAATGATTTATGTTGTGTTAGTTGCTAAAAACCAAATGTAAAACCCTGGTTGAGATCCCCTTTTTAACAAAGCAGTGATACAATTAAAGTGTGCCTGTATTTTCCAACAGGAGTCCTGGCAGTGCAGTAGTTAAGTGCTTGGATGCTAACCCAAAGGCAAGCAGTTGGAACCCACCAGCTGCTCCTCTGGAGAAAGAGTCTTCAATTTGCTTCTGTAAAGATTACATTACAGCCTTGGAATCCTATGGGGTGCTTCTGACTTGTCCAGGCTTCTGACGAGCCTGAATTAACAGCAGTGGGTTTGACTTGGGGTCTTCAAATGGAGTGCCTGGGTAATATAAAAGCTTAATGAGCTCAGCTGCTAACCAGAACGTTGGAGATTCTAGCGCAACACTGGTGCCTCAGAAGAAAGTCCTGGCAATATGCTTCCGAAAAATCAGACATTGAGAACTCCGTGGAACATAGCTCTACTCTGGCTCATATGTGGTCACCATGAGTTGAACTGACTTGAAGGCTACTGAGTTTTTTTTTTGTTATTGTTGTTGTTTTTGTCAAACATCGAAAATTAGGAAACATCATGTAGTCTTCTTATCTTAAAATCTGTTACTTGCATGCGTTTTCAGATGTTAGTAGCGTTGGTATATTCAGAAGCACTGAAAATGAAGTTTTGTAAAATTTGTCTCTTCTCTATATTGTGCTTATTTTATTGCAATTAATGTAACTGGTGTCTTATTTCAGCTCATACTGTAAAAAATCTGCAGCTAAAGAGTTAACCATTCATCTTCAGTTACATAATGTGTGAATTGGACATATCCTCACTTTAACAATGTCTGTAGAGATAAACTTAAAAGACTGTCTGTTTTTTCTTTTCCTTTAATGAAAGTAACTTTAATGGAATTTCAAGTGCTCACAACACCCGATAAAGTGAAAAGCCTATGAACAAAGATATGTGTTTTGGTGCTTTGTCAATGACTTGAGAATTGCTATTATGGGACACTTCATAAACTAAACATTTTCTACAGAGTTTCTGAAAAGAGCTATAAAATCTAAGTATAGTGAAAGGCCAAATGTGCCTCCGTGTCATTCCAGGTCTCCGTATGTATGTATTGTGTATTTCTTACCGATGTTAAGGGGTGCCTAATAACCAAGATGGATTGTGTGTGTGTGTGTGTGAGAGAGACAGACAGAGAGTGAGTTTTGCTGTCTTGGTCAGCTGACTAGGAGGGCACCACGGCTTCAACCAGGGGGAGGGGAGTGTTGGGTCTTTTCCGGACTTATTTCAAAAGTG
This sequence comes from Heterohyrax brucei, assembly GCA_028571685.1. Taxonomy (NCBI): domain Eukaryota; kingdom Metazoa; phylum Chordata; class Mammalia; order Hyracoidea; family Procaviidae; genus Heterohyrax; species Heterohyrax brucei. Next base: position 49,392,395 of record CM053142.1, read on the forward strand.
AGAAAGGAAGACAGAGGAGGAGACTTACATCCAGCCAACTGCTTTTCATGCAATGGCATCACAGACCAAATTTAGTACATAAAGTAGTAAAAAAGAAAAATAGAACTTAACTCTTACACTGCCATGGAAGATGATGTTTCAAAATAGTGTCGTTTTCTACGAGCTACTGCTACGAACTACAAGGTCAGTAGTTTGCATCCATCCGCCACTCCCTAGAAACCCTGTGGGGCAGTTCTGCTTTGCCTTATAGGATCTCTATGAGTCCGAATCAGCTGGATAGCAATTTTTTTGTTGTTGTTGTTTGCTTTGCTTTCTTTTCTTTGTTAACACTCATGGCTTGTACCCTGTTGTGGTTAGGTGCTGTTAAGTCAGTTCTGATTCATAGTCACCCTGTGTACAACAGGAGGAAACCCTGCCCAGTCTTGTGCCATCCTCACAATCACTGCTCTGTTTGAGCCCATTATTGTTGGGGTCCTTGTGTCCATCTATCTCCTTGAGGGTCTTCCTATTTTTTGATGGCCCTCCAATTCCTCAGGCATGATGTTCTTTTCCGGGGACTGGTCCCTCCTGATAACATGCTCAAATTCTTTGGCAATTCGTGATATCTATATATCTATATATATAGATATAGATATATATTTATACACACACACATACATACACCACGTGTGCATGTGTGGGTGCATGTGTGCATGTGTATATATATATTTACGGTTTATACCCAGAGGAACAAAAGGGGGAAAAAAAAGAAAAGCCCAGATGAAGATGCATTATTCAGACAGTTTCCATATCATAGACCAGGAAATAGAACTTGAAACATTGATTATACAGTTTTTCTCTACTTTATTTTGCGTTGCTTTAAATGTCAGTTTCAGATTGCTTCAGAGTTTGTGCGTTGAAAGACAGGATTCCTCACCAGTTACTAAGAGGGAAACCTAAGTTTTAAAGGAAAGCCAACCATAATCGCCAAGCTTCCGGTCAATGAAAGAATGTCAACATCTGCTCATAGAGAAGGACTAACTAGGAATAAAAAAACTCATTACTGTCAAGTTCATTTCCAGTTATGGAGACTCCCTTTGTTACAGAGTAAAACTGTGCTCCCTGTGGTTTTCTGGGTTGTAATCTTTATGGAAGCAGATTGCCATGCCTTCTTCCCTGAGTAGGTACCAACCACTAACCTTTAGATTGGTAGTTGACTGCAAAATGTTAATGCCACCCAATGACCTGGTAACTAGAAATAACAGCTCATACATCACTAAGAGAGACAGTAGCAACAACTACAAAATACAAATCCCATAGTTTCCAAAGAGGGACTAGTGGATTTGAACTGCTGACCTCTTAGTTAACAGTCGTAGCATTTACTGCTACACCACCAGGAAGCCTTGAAGAAAAGACTAGCAGACCTAAATGGAATTAAAGTGCACAACATCTTTGCTTGAAGACAGAGATCTAACTATTCACTTGTCAATTTAATTCATGGTGGGATTACAAGAAAAGTATTGACTAATGATTAGTTGATTATGTAAAGTGTTTGCTTGGCAATGAAATAAATTAGTATGCCAAAGTATTTCCCGTTCATCTGTTATATAAGGCAGTGCCTGTTGTTGTATTGTAGGACCTGGTTTCTTTTCTTTCTTTTTTGTTTTGCTTCAATTTGTAATGCATTGTCAACCAATACCTCTGCAAAATACAACAAAGATGAATGACTAGATAAAAAGAATAGGCAAAGCAAATCCATATAAAATATGAACCATTTTTTAAAATCATGGAATTAACAGATAAAATTACTCTGTCAAATTGCTATGTATTTCTAAACTCTTACTCCTAATTGTGGCAAACAGTGACAATCCACAGAGCAATACTGGGCTACATTTCACACTCTCAGGAGTGCTGATTGAGGAAAAGAATACGACAATGGTAGCAATGGAACAACTTATAGAGACTTTTAAAGGACTGTTTTCATATCTTCACTGAAACAAACCAATGAAAAACAGGCCTATGATCTAAGGTGAGTAGAAGCTATGCATTTATTTCAATGATAAGGAAAAAAACCTATTCTAGTCAAAAATGAAAATTTTAAATCAGTTGTCTTAATAGCCACCTGATGCAAATATTCCTAAAGTCACACCTTAATGAGAGATGCAAAAGTCATTTATAATTCCATTAATGATTTAAAAGGTGAGACTTCATTCAAAACAGGCCTATACTGATTGGTACAGTTGGAAGATAACTAACTAGCTGTGACAGAGCTTCAGTTCATTTTTCTGATTTCTATTTAGTTTTATATCAGAGGAAAGCAAAGCTCAACTGCCAGTTATTCACAATCTGTTGTTGTTGTTGTTAGGTGCTGTCTTAGTCTAGAAGCTCAGCTGAAACCTGTCCACCATGGGTCACCCTGCTAGTGTCTAAATATCAGGGGCATAGCTTCCAGTATCACAGCCACACACAAGCCCCCACAATACAACAAACAGACAAATGTGAGTTTCACAGTTTAAGACATCTCAGTATATAAAAGTCTAAATGTTCTCCTCCCTAAAATCATTTTGATTATATTTTAGAATACTCTAATATATTGTTTCTACTAGAATACTTAAAGATATTATAGGAGACTAAATGCTTGAGACATAAGTTATAAGCAGAATGGCCTAAAATGAACACTGAAGAAAATTTTACATTTATCACAAACACACGGTTGCTGTTAGCTGGTATCAATTCAGGCTCATAGTGACCCCACATGTGCAGAGTAGAATTATGCTCTGTAGGGTTTTCCAGGCTGTGAGCTTTTGGAAGCACATCTCCAGGCCTATCTTGCGAGGAGCCTCAAGGTGTGTTTGAACTGCCAACCTTTCCATTAGTCTTCCAGTGCTTAGCTGTTTGCAGCACCCAGAAATTCCCAATGACGTGCAGCCCTTGTTATAAACCAGGCAATGTAAACTGAAAGTTTTACAAAAATGAACTTACCAAATCCTCATGACAGCCTATGAGATAAACTCTGTTTTTATCTTCAATTTACAGATGAGGAAACTAAGGCACAAAAGATAAGTAGTTAACATAACCAGTAAGCAGAAGAGGCAAGAATTGAAGTTAGGCCATCTGGATTCAGAGTCATACTCTTAAATCTCTACATGAAGGGCCTCTTCTAGGTGACAAAAAAGAGAAAGTGTTTTTGAAATCACAAATATAATTCAACTGGGCAAGAAAATTAATGAACAGTATGATTTAAACACCAGTTTTTGGAGGAACATGTTTCACCCCCAGATCAAAGGAGAAGACAGAAACCACTGGCTTACCCTTGGATCCCTGAAGATTCATTATGTAGCCCGCCTCCTTTAGAAACTTGGCATTTGAACAACCTTCCTATGCAAGACAACTATAGTGGTGTAACAGCCACTTGTTTATCTTCACGTTTTCCTTTGTAAACATCCATACCCCGGTTGGCTTTTTATGAAAAAAAAAAAAATTCCAGTTTTAACCCCTACATACTTGTATGCATCAGCTATATAGTCTTTGCATGTGAAAGCTGGACAGTGAGTAAGGAATACTGAAAAAGAATTGATTCCTTTGAGTGTTGGAGAAGAATGCTGACTATATCATGGGCTGCTGAAAGAAGGAACAAATCTGTCTTGGAAGAAGTACAGCCAAATGATCCTTAGAAGCAAAGATGGTGAAACTTCGTCTCATATACTTTGGACACGTTATTGGTAGTGACCAGTATCCATAGAAGTACATCATGCTTGATAAAGTACAAGGTCAGTGAAAAAGACAAAAACCCTCAAGGAGACAGAGGGACACAGTGGCTGCAACAATGGACTGAAGCATAATAGCAATCTTGAGGATGGTGCACAGGGTTGTACACAGGGTTGTTGTGAGCTGAAAGTGACTATATGACACCTAACAACAATAACCACAACAACATGTATTTTCTACCAAAATTTCATCAAAAGGATCAAAGGCTCTGTGAGTGTGTAGGTAACAGAAATCATCCAGCAATTCAGGTGTGTAGGGGGAATGACTATTTGCCATATATGACTATTTGCTATATATATGAATCAAAACCCAAATACATATGGATACTATTATGAAGGAGACATTTCCAGAGGGGTGCGGGAAGAGAAGAAAGAAGACATATCCAGACAACGATAATTATAGGAGGGTTCTACGGGCACAAAACTTAATGAATTTATCACTAGAATAGTCTATGGCCCTCAACAATACTCATGTTTTTCTCAAATGGAAAATGAATAGAGAGTAAAGAAAGCATGATAGTTATTGGAACAAATGTAACTGTTCAACTAATGTCATTAAAAAAAACTGTGGAAACTATTTAGAAGTATAAATATTAGACCTTGATTCTTATTAGAAACCAAAGTAAGTACCAAATGAATTAAAAAGCTAACTGTAAGAAATGGAAGCATCAGAAGTTAGAGAAAAAGGCAGAAGAGACAAGTCCTTTTCTTGAAAACTTTCTCTGCTTTTAAGTAAAAGCAATTGTAATGGAATTTTAAAAGCCATTATTAAAAAACATAGAAGATCTGCACATTTGAGTTTGTAAAAATCCATTTATTAAATACATCAGACAGAATGTTAAAATTTAAGAGACAAATTAAGAAACGTATACATCTGTACAAAAGCAAAACCCTGTGGATAAAATAATAGAAAAAAATGTAAGGTACTGTTGGAAACAATGTTCATAGAAGAAGAATTCAAATAAGAACATGTATATAAAACTTCTCTGTAAGAATCAAAGGAATATATATCCAAATAAAATGAGATGCAGTTTTCCAACCATCCAATTGTTAAATATTTTAAAATGTTTACGATGCAGTGATTAAACGCTTGGCTGCTAACATAAAGCTTAGTGGTTCAAGCCCACCAGCTGTCTCTTGGGAAATAAGATCTGGTGATCTGCTCCCATAAAGATTCTCCATAGCTGTTGAGTCCATTCTGACTCGTAATAAACCTATTAGACAGAATAGAACTGCTCCATAGAGTTTCCAAGGCTGTGATCTTTACACAATGTACTGACACATCACTCTCTCTCACTTTACAGCTGGTGGATTTGAACTGCCGACTTCTGGTCAGCAGCCAAGTGCTTAATCACTGCACCCTCAGTATTCCTTTTCCTTTAGTTACAGCCTAGGAAATCCTGCGGGGGAAGTGCTACTCCATCATATAGGGTTAACGTGGGTTCAAATCAGCTTTTCCGCAAACGACTGAAAACAATGGCAGAATGGAGTACAATGAATTAGGGCCTCTCATACATGCCTGGTGTTGAAATTGTTGTCTGGAAAGCAATTTGGTAATATATATTAAAAGCTTTAAAGATGTTCCTGGTCTTTGACCCAGATTTCACGTCCAAAAGCTTTTTTGAAAATAAAAGATCTATGTGGAAAGCTATTATCGCAGTACTAATTATATTAATGAGCTATTAGAGGCAACTTCAATATCCAACGCCTGAAGATGCAGTAAATTATATATGCATACAAGTTATATTTATGAAATGGGATGTTACGAACCCATTAAAAACATGTTTTAGTGGAATAATGGCAACGTGGAAAGATTTTCAAAGTAAGTGAAAAATCACGATATAACGTAGATGCCGGGACGTCGGTATTCTGTACTACTGAGAGGGACTGAAAACTCAGTCCTCAGCAATCCACAGAAGGTTCCAGGAGTGAGGAAACCTGGCAGGCTAGTAGCATACTAACATGCAACAATCTTCCTTTCTTCAGTTTTATTTGAAACAGTTAGCTTTCTTGATTTAGCTTTTTCTTTTCTAGTTATGTTCCACCCCACCCCCACATCTCATGGATTGAATTGTGTTCCCCCTAAACATGTGTTAACTTGACTGGTTTATAATTCCCAGTGTTATGTGGTTGTCCCTCATTTTGTCATCTGATGTGATTTTCCTGTGTTGTAAATCCTATCTCTATGACATTAATGAGGTGGGGTTACTAGTAGTTATGTTAATGAGGCAGGACTCAAACTTCAAGATTAGATTATGTCTTAAACAATTTTTTTTAAGGTGTTGGCAGTTTACAGTTCAAGTCTGTCTCTCATATAATAACTTACACACACGTTGTTATGTGATCCTAGCAGCTCTCCCTCTACTGTGACAGCAAAATCTTACCCTCTACCCCGTATTTTCTGGGTCCATTCAGCCAGCTCTGTCACTTTCTGCCCTCTCATCTTGCCTCTAGATGGGAACTGCCCAGTTAGTCTCATGTATCTGCTTAACCCAAGAAGCGTACTCTTCACCAGTATCATTTTATGTCTTATAGTTCAGTCTAATCTTTGAAGAGTTGCCTTCAGGAATGGTTGCACTTCTGGGCTAACAGAGAATCTGGAGGCTTTGTCTTCCGGAGACCCTTCACTGTGTCAGAACAACAAGTCTGGTCTTCTTACAAGAGTTCAAGTTGTGCACCCAAAGTTCTCCCGCTCCATCAGGGATTCTTTGTTGGATTCCCTGCTGGGGCAGTCAGTGGTAGTAGACAGACACTATCTAGTTCTGGTCTCAAGCCAATGTAGTTTCTGGTTTATGTGGCCCTTTTTCTCCTTTGGGCTCATGTTTTTCTTGTGTTCTTTGGTCGTCTTCATTCTTCTTTGCTCCAAGCAGGTTGAGTACAGTTGATGCTTCTTAGGTGACAGCTTACTAGTTTTCAAGGCGCCAGGCACCACTCACTAAAGTGGGGTGCAGACCAATTTCTTAGTAAACTTTGTTATGCCAGTTGATCTACAAGTCCCCTGAAAACAGTCCCAGAACTCTGCTTCTGCTACTCTGTCTCTTGAAATGTTTGGTTGTGTTTAGGAAACTCCTTAACTTTTGGTTTAGTACAGTTGTACTAATTTCTCTACTGTGTGTTGTCCCTCCCTTCGCCTAAAATAATTTTTGTCTACTATCTAATCAATGAATACCATTCTCCCTTGTTCCCTTCCTTAGTCATTAAACTATTTTCTTCTTTGAAATAGTCTAAATAGTCTCTTTCCTTGTGTCCTTATAATACCGGTATCTTATAGTATTTGCTTTTTTTTGTTTTGTTTTTTGCAACTTATTAATTTCACTCACCATAATGCCTTCCAGATTCCTTCATGTTATGAGATGTTTCACAAATTCATCATTGTTCTTTATCGTTTTGAGGTATTCCATTGTGTATTATACCATCGTTTGTTTATCAGGTTATCTGTTGTTGGGCACCTAGGTTGATTCCATCTTTTTGCTACTGTGGACAGTGCTGTAATAAGCATTTGTGTGCATGCATCTGTTTGTGTGACAGCCCTTATTTCTCTAGGATATAGTCTGTGGAGTGTGACACTGGAACCTATCGTATTTTTATTTCTAGCTTTTTAAGAAAGCACTAAATTGATTTTCAAAGTGGTTGTACTGTTTGATATTCCCCCCAGGAGTATATAAGTATTCCAGTCTCTTCACAGCCTCTCCAACATTTATTATTTTGTGTTTTGGGGGCTAATGCCAGCATTGTTGGGGTAAGATGGTATCTCATTGCAGTTTTCATTTGAATTTCTGTAATGTTCATGATCTTGATCGTTTCCTCATGCACTTATTAGCTTCTTGAATGTCTTTGTGAAATTCCTGTTCATGTCCTTTGTCCATTTTTTAATTGAATTGTTTTTTTGTTGTCAAAGTTTTGCAGTATCTTGTATATTTTAGAGATTAGATGCTAATTAGGATTGTTGTATCCAAGTATTTTTTTCCCAGTCTGTAGGTTGTTTTTCTACTCTTTTGGTAAAGTCTTTAGATGAGCATAAATGCTTGACTTTTAGGAGTTTCCAGTTGTCTATTTTCTCTTCTGCTTTTTGTACATTGTTAGTAATGTTTTTTGTTCTGTCTATGCTGTGTATTAGGCTTCCCAGCATTTTCCCTATATTTTCTTCCATGATCTTGTAATTAAACTAATGTCTTTTGAGATATAAAAATGAGAAGAGGGTAGAGAGACATGAGGACTTCATACTACCAAGAAAGCAGAGCTAGGAGAACAGAGCATCCCTTGGACATGAGGTCCCTGTACTGAGTAGCTCCTCAACCTGGGAAGATTGATGACAAGGACTTCCCTCTAGACCCGACAGACAGAGGAAGCCTTTCTCCAGTGCTGGTGCACTGAATTCAGAATTTTATCCTCCTAGACTGTGAGGGAATAAACGTCTATCTGTTAAAACCTCATAGCAACCGTATAGAACAGAGTAGAACTGCCCCGTAGAGTTTCCAAGGAGCACCTGGTGGATTTGAACTGCTGACCCTTTGGTTAGCAGGTGCAGCACTTAACCACTACATCACCTTTGTGGTTATTTCTTCTATAGCGGCACTAGATAACTAACACACTATCTCTCTTTCTTTTTGCTCACTTTTCTTGAAGGCCAGGTATAGAATAATAATCCTCTATCGTAAGAAAGTGGACAGTGGTGATTCAGTGATAGAATTCTCACCTTTTCTTTGGACAGGAATAGATTGGACTTGGCAATGCAGAATGACCATATATTGAATGCACTTTATGGTTCTGTACATCTATAGGATATCATCCTGCTGACCTCTGGCTGGAGGAAGGAGAGTGGGTGGAGAGGAGAGGAAAGGAGGCTGTTGGGAGGATGAGACATGTATGGAGCAGAGAGGAATAGTGTGCTGTCACCAGGCAGGGAGAGCAGTGGAAGCTGCATATAGGTGGGCATGTAAATTTATACGAGAATGTACATTTTCACTCAATCATGTTAAATAAAAGAGAAAAAAAAATTAATTAATGTTACCTGCCTTACAATCACATTGTAAATGTCGGTTCTTCATAACAATCACTTTTAATCATTTTTTTTATTAGATAATTCAGAAGTCAAACACTTTATTTGGCTGTAATTTATTAAAAGAATTAAATTTCTACCCTAAAAAAAAAAAAAAAAGGAATTCTCACCTTTCCTGTGGGAGAACTAGATTTGATACCTGGCCATTGCACCTCATACATAACCACAACCCTTCTGACAGTAGACACTTATGTGTTGTTAATTGATTCTGAAGAGGTTTCAGCAAGCTTCCATACTAACATGAAATAGGTAGAAAGGCTTGGTGCTCTATTTCTGGAAATCAGTTATGAAAAGCCTGTGGATCACAAATCTCCGATCTGCAGACTATCAAAGGGATGGCTTAGGACCACACAGCTTCTTGTTTCATTGTCCATGTGATGGCTGTGAGTCAGAGCTAACTCAATGGCTGCTAACAACAAAAACAATAACCATAAGAGAGCATATCTGCAACTGAGACACACAATTAATGTCAAAGAACAGCTAACAGACGGGGAGCATAGCTAGCTGGAGTGAGGATATGTCTCTGAACATAGCCATGCTGCTCAGTTCCAATCCATTCTTACCCTGGAAGAGTGGATCTTGCATGTTACCAGATCTCCCACTTTATTCAGCAATGACAGGAATCTTGTGTTTATTCTAGGCGAGCCAAGCCAAGTGCCGTCGAGTCGTATTAATTCTCCTGATTTTTAATTGTTGATGTGAGATTAAAAAAAGTACTCTGCTGACCAAACAAAACAAAATGGGGAGTTCAAGTTTCTGACTGTCTATACTCACATCTATGTGCATGAATGGCAAAAAGATTGCAAAGAAATATACAGAATTATTAACATAATTTTATTCATTTTAATTTTATATTCTTTACAGTTTTTATTCTTTTAACACTGTACATACATTTATTTTTAAAATCAGAAAACCATGACCTCCACTCATATCCTTATATTTATTTAGCAATTCTAGGAGTTGTAGGCCCCCGGGAATCGGAAACCATTAGCTCTTGGTTTCTGACTTAAAGGTTGGCCATTCAAACCAACCCAGTGGCTCTGTGAACAAAATCCAACCAAAATAAATCTGCTGTTGTCAAGTCTGGTCCAACTCAAAGCGACTCTAGAGATCAGAGTAGAACTCCCCCACAGAGTTTCCAAAGAGCCCGTTGTAGATTTGAACTGCTAAGGGTTCCTAAGGCCTGATAATCTGCTTCCTTAAAGATTATAGTCAAGAAAACCCCATGGAGCAGTTCCACTCTATAACATGTAGGATCAGCATGAGATGGAATCAACTTGATGGCAATGCTTTTTTTCTTCCCCTAGTAGCTATAAAACCCAATACTGTCCAGTTGACTCTGACTCACAGTTACTCAGTAGGACAGAGTAGAACTGCCCCATAAGGTTTCCAGGGCTGTAAACTTTATGGAAGCAGACTGTCGTACATTTCTCCCACAGATCAGCTGGTTGGTACATCCACTGACCTTTTGGTTAGCAGCTGAGCATTTGATCACTGTACCTCCAGACTTCCTTAGCAGCTGTAAAGTGCTTGTTGCCATCAAATAGATTTTGACTTATAGTGACCCTGTAGGACAGAGTAGAACTGCCCCCTAGAGTTTTCAAGGAGTGCCGGGCAGATTCAAACTGCCAACCCTTTGATTAACAGGGATAGGTCTTAACCACTAGGCCACCAGCATTTCCAGATGTAAAGCATGTATTTTGAAGTTTGTCTCTGGTCTTACGTTTTTAGGTATATCCACACATCTGCATTTTTACAGATCATGTTATTATTTATAAAATTTTTATTGCTTAGCTGTCAGAAGCTCCTTTGAAAACAGGCCTCCAAGATATGCCTCATGCTGACTCCTCTGCGGCTACGCTCATCTTTCGTGGCCTAATTTCAGTTATGTTTTTCCTTTATATTTACCTTTATAAATTATGCCTAGATGATATTAAGCAGTTTTCTTATCCCATTGGAGGAGTGCACTGATTGTACAGTACGCTAGCTAGCAAGGACCACTTCTCATAACTATTTGGATAGGCATGGCTTTTGGAACAGAAAGGAAAGTCTTCAGGTCTAAGCACTGCCATACAATTTCAGACATATGCTTCTCTTGCTATTAACCTTACAAGAAAAAGGGATTAAAGAAAAAGAAAAAAGAATGTAGCCAACTAGTGCAGTACTCGGCCTAGGAGGGAAGACTTGGCTGATTTTTACGATAAAATAACAGGTGAAAACCACAAAGCCCACCCTTTACATAGGGACCAAGAATAATTTTCCCAAAACTCAAAATAAATTAATCACAGAAACACTGTTGCACATGTACAACAATCTGTATATACCTCCCCCTGTGGTTGTCCAGCATTTAAAAGGTGATGCTTCCTGGGAAACAAGCTTATTTGACCATTTTCTCTTATATACGAAGCCTGTGTTTTGTGAAAATTGGGAAAACAGAAGGGAAAATCTGGATTTAATTTTTAACCAGTGTTGCTTTCTGCAGTTTCTCTATTTTACTGTTAGTGTATTTGTTGTTAAAAGTATTAAATAAGCAGAGAAAATGAAAACTGCCTCAAGTATCATGGCATGAAAACAACTGTATCCCAGCTACTAGGCTGACATCATTGGACCAAGAAGTAATATAATTCATTTTCAAAGACAGGCTTGATATCACCTTTGCACTAAGAAAGGGTTTGTTTGTTTGTTTTGTTTGCTTTTAGTATGTGATATCAAACCTTAAGGGCTTTCTTGCCACTGAAGCCTTAAGAAGTGAGAATTCTGATTTCTTGTTGACAATGTTTAAATGAATATGTCAGTTTCTAGTTACAAATGCAAGGGGGGAAACTTCTTATAACTGAATATTTAACACATGTTAAAGTTGTAACACAAGCACATAATAGAATCCTTGTTTCATTTTGTCCATGATGCCTCTCTTCAAAGTAGGTATCATAAATCACCCACTTGAAAATAGTCTTTTATGATAATGAGTTCAGTGTAAAACATAGGGGTCCATATAAGTATTCTACAGCCTGACCTTTAGTATTTTTCTTTGTGTGCGTAAATATAACACATTGTATATTATAATAAAGCATAATAATATAATCTTCAAAGGGAAACAAAGATTAAAAGGAAGGAAATAAGTATTTCTTATAGGGGAATGGGTGGGGAATCATTACATTCACTCTCCTTATGATTTTTACTTTGCTTGATTATGGAGAGCTTCTCATTCCTATAGCACATTTCAAGTGATATGTCACAGGCTGATTAGTATGGTAACGTATTTCCTCAGCCCTCTGCTTACTTTCCGGTGACTTCCTGCAAGTAAGGTTAGGTGATTTATTTTCTGTTAACTTGATTTCTGTTCTTAAAGTTGAGTCATGGAGTATGGAAAATTTGCAATAGCAGACTGAGGGATCAGAATATTTTAAAGGCTTCTGTTCTATAACTTCCGTTAATAGAATTATCCCTTTATGGAGATCTTCTTTCCCCCTAGGTAAATAATAAGATGGGATTGATGACCTTTCCTCCTACAGATCCAAGTTTTATGACTGGCCAACTGTGTGCCTCTGTGATGTGGTAGTTTACCATCGTTAGTGCCTCCCTTTACTACCAACATGACCAGAAATTTGTAAATAGATAGCCCAAAGGAAAATTTTATTTGTAATAACACTTAATAGGGGCCAGACATTTTCACACATTCTCTCTCTTTATGTTCGCCTAAACACTATCAGTTTTTGACTCATGGTGACCGCGTGTGTATCAGAGTCCCATAGGGTTTTCAGTGGCTGATTTTCTGGAAGTACAACACCAAGGCTTTCTTCTAGGGTTTCCTTGGAAGCACTTGAACTGACAACATTTTCGTTAGCAGATGAGTGTGTTAACAATTTGCATCACATAGATCCTCCCAACTAAACACTAGGAAGTATGTGGCATTATTGTCCTCTTTGTTAGATGAGGAATGGAGGCATGGTCCTAGTCACATTAAATGGTGGGACAGGAATTCAGGCTCACGAGTGGCTAACTCCAGAATCCACATTTTAACTGTGATCTCATCCAGGACTGGAAGCTTTTAAAATGGGGTCTTAAAAGCTTGTCAGTAGCTATCTAATGTCCAACAGTTGATCACCATTCACCTGGAGCAATAGAAGAAGAGTCTAGACTACGAGGAGGAAATAGAATGTGCGGTTAACTCCATGAACAAATTACCTCCTCTGCCATGAGACTGAAACAACTGTACAGTGTCTGGCTACCACTACTGAACCTTTTGATCAAAGTGTCTAGAAGAATTCTGATCAAAAGGGGGATAATTCAGAACAGAACTTAAAATTCTTATTGAATCCAGACTTTCTGGAGTTATGGAGGCTGGATGTACTTCTGAAATTACTGTCTCAAGATAATTTTTAAAACTTAAACAAAACTATCCTCTGAAGTCTTCGTAAAAACCAAACAATGGTTTAGCTTGACTAGTAAAGAATGCCTTTGGCATTATGCTCTTTTAAGATCTAACTATGTGGGATCAAACTGACAAGAGCAACTGAAAATTTAGAAAGGATACTTAGGGGACAAGGAGTTTATGGTAATCAGGGACGAACAATTCAGAAAAGGTGGATGAGAAGAGTTATGCAACTGGATTAATCTAAACAGTGTTACTGAATTGTACACGAAGAAATTGTTAAATTGGTATATGTTCTGCTGTGTATATTCTCAACAACTGTGTATGTATACAAATATATATACACATATGTATATGGATTATAGTCAACTCTATCCCTCCCTATAGATTATAGCAAAGAAAAAAAAAATCACAATGTCAGAATAGCCACCAGAGAAACCCAATGCCATTGAGTCAGATCCAACTCACGGTGACCCTAGAGGCCAGAGTAGGACTGCCCTATAGAGTTTCCATGGAGTGCCTGGTGGATCTGAGAATCTCGAAGGGTGTAATTGAAATATTGGTACTCTTGAAAGCTTGCTAGCGATGTTAATGTTCACTGTTGTTTGAGAACCACTGCACTACACTTACTTCTTTATTGATCATCACAAAGAATCAAGAAGAGGACTGGCTGTCCTCTTGAGTCAAATGTGCATACAGAAGTTCTATTAACCTTCCTTTTAGTTTTGACAGTAATCCTTTGTAGTGCTCTGGTTTCCTCATGTGAACATGATGGGATTCAACGTAAATTAACTTAAAGCTATGTAATTAAACAGTTTCCATTTGAATTGTTAGTACTCATGGCTCCACGGCTGTCAACATGAAACCTAGCCATGAACATGAAGATATATGGAAGTAGGTGTCCATGTTCTATCAGCTGCCCCACACTGGTGAAATGGGTTGAAGTGTATTTAGCCCAAACTGTCCAAATTCCAGAAACTTATTGACCCAAAGCAGCAAGTTTGAGATCATAACTTTTGATTTGTATTTTGCTTAAGAACATTTATCCCTGTGATGGAGAGTACTGTTGCTTTGATCTTCAGCTTTAGAGTATTCAAGTGATTCTGAAATATTTTCTGTCAGCTCAAAGTTGTCATTAGTCATAAACAGTGCAAGTTCCGTATGAGAGGAAGTGTCTTAATTTTCCTGAAAAGATATAAGAATCCTAATTTAAATGTGTATAGGACTTTAAAATAGACTATTTTTAAGAGAAGTTTTGTCATTGTCAGGTGCCATTGAATTAGTTCCAACTTATAACGACCCTGTATACACAGAACAAAACACTGCGCAGTCCAGTGCCATGCCCACAATTGATGGTATACTTGAGCCCATGGTTATAGCTACTGTGTCAGTCTATCTCCTTGACGGTTTTCTTCTTCTTTGCTGCCGCTCTACTTTACCAAGTATGATGTCCTTCTCCAGGGACTGATCCCTCCTGACAACATGTCCAAAGTACATAAGATGAAGTTTCTCCATTCTTGCTCCTAATGAGCAATCTTGTTGTACTTCTTCCAAGACAGATTGTTGGTACTTTTGGCAATCTGTGCTATATTGAATATTTTTCTCCAACACAGTTCAAAAGCATCAATTCTTCTTCTGTCTTCCTTATTCATTGTCCAGCTTTCACATGCATATAATGCAACTGAAAATACCGTGGCTTGAATCAGGCGCACCTCAGTCTTCGAAGTGACATCTTTGCTTTTCAGTGCTTTAAAGAGGTCTTTTGTGGCTGATTTTTCCAGTGTAATGCATCTTTGATTCCTTGACTGCTGCTTCCATGGGTGTTTTCCAGCCAGCCAAGTGCCGTTGAGTTGGATTGGGGTTCAATTCTACCCTGGTCCCTAGGGTTGCCATGAGTCGGATGGGTGTTTTAGGCACATAGAAAATCTGTGTACAAAGTGCAGAGAGTTGACATATCTCTCCCCTACGCAGAGTTTGCACTATGACTAACACCTCATACCGTGTGTTACATTTGGTATAACTGATAAACTGGTATTGATAGAAAAAAGTCCACAGGGTTCATTCTTTGTATAGATGTATAGTCCCTTGGGCTCTGAAAAATCCATCACATCATGTGTCCACCATTACTCAACCATGCAAAATATTTTTGCTGCCAACACTATTCTGATTGTGAAGTTTATAAAACATATTCATGGACATTCTACTTCATGACCGTTACAGTGATCATTTAGGTTTATCAAATACATTTAAAATCAGTGTGCAATTAACCACTTTGAGGTTACACAGCTAATAAGGGTGGAGTCAGTGGATGAACTTCAGTCACCCACATCTAATGCTCTCTAAAATTAAATAATGGATCCAGGCTGACTCATCACAGACCATGAGATGCTGTAACTGAGAAACCTGAAACTGAATGGGTCTGGCTACAAGGAGGCAAGGGAATTCTCCCTTAGAAAGTAGAGCATGCCAGATAAGATCATGAGGCGAAAAAGAAAACACAGGTCTGCCACTTTACATACTTTCCATTACTACTTTTTTGTGAGACGAGAAGGACACAGAAGACTAGACTTTTTTGTAGCTAAGTCTGTCTTCATAAATTGCTTTCTTTGTTTAACTTTTTTTTTAGTGTTTCTGAGATGAGTGAAGAAGAGTAGAATGTTTTATAAACAAAGTATATTTCTTCCTGAATCCTGCTGAGCCCCAAATGGAGCAGTTACCCACAATCTGTAATAACCTCAACTTGATACCTACCCAGTGGACAGGTTAAACTAGCAGAGCTGCATTCACATGTAGCAGTCTAGATAATGGTGTCATCAATATAAACACTTGTAAATGCTAGAGACTTCAGATGTCTGAGTTCCTTGGCTTTAGAAGTGGTTTGATAATTCTTTATTAGACCAATTCCTTGGATCAGAAGGGGAAGCATTCTTTAAGGGATCTCCAAGTTATATTGCTAATTTGGCACCTGTGGAATGCATTGGGTATCTATTCTCTTCTTAAGAATGTTCAGGGTAAGTGCCTTCTGGAATCACTCTCATTCTTGCCAGATACTGATATGCACAGAATCTGGATGGATTAGGAAATGCCACAAAACAATAATTCAGTTCTAGAACTCTATCTTAAGACAATAAAAAACAACCAACAAACGATAGAATATTCTAATCATATATATGATTTAAAAGGCATTTTCTTTAAAGAGAGTATGGTTAGAACTCTTCTGGGGAAAACAAAATAAAACAAAATAAGCACCGATACAAAACTTTCTATTATAAAAAATATCTGGGTTTAGGGTAGGCAGAAGAGTTTTCAGAAGTCATTCCTCTTTCCCTCCCTTCCAAACTCATCAGCTACCAACTTCTCTTTCCCACTCCTTTTAGCTTCCAGTATTGACCACATCATCCTCAGTGATGCTCTGATAGGGGCCTTTGGTAGGGATGCTACACACTGGAAAATTGCAAGTTTTCTTCAATTTCATTCAGAACAATGAGATGGTTTTACAGCAAAAGAAACTAGGAGGAGTTTAGTTCAGTGCTTCTCAAGCCTGGCTGTAATTCAGATCGAGTCACTTAGAGGAATATTTATAAAGAGACCAATGTCTGAGCTTCACCTCAGAATACCTGAATTCAGATCTCTTGAGATAAAGCTACAAGTTTAAACAAAACAAAACCAAACAAAAACTCAGATGAATCCGATGAACACTGAAGGGGAAACCAATTGGGCAACTAGATTTTTATAATCATTCAATTTGTTTCCAGCAGAGCCAGGACTAAGACTTGATCACAGAAGGCTGCACACTGGAACATGAGACTGGATAGAATGAAAAGCAAGGAGAAGGCCCTGGCTGCAGTTAGGAGTTTTCATTTGCAAATTGCTGGGTCTTTACATTAACCAATTGTTTAACTGACGATGTAGAAAAAGAAGACAACAGAGAAGACAGGGCAAAGGCAGCTGGAACATTTCTTATTCCTTAAACTTCAGTAATATTCTGTCACCTGTGTGGGTCAAATGAATACAGGTTATGACCTAAAGCCCATCACACTAACATTAGTGATGGAGAGACGACACAGTGTGGACAGGTGAAAAAAAAAAAGTAAAAGGTGAAAGAAGAAAGAAGAAAGAACAACTCACATTTGAATGCACTTTGTTCTGTTAGGTTCTTTCCCAAGGTCCTCACTGTAGTGTCTCCCCTCTTTTGGTTTACCTTTGTTCTTCTTTCTTCAACCCCCAGTAGAGACAGTATGTATACAAATGATGACAAGATGATTTCATTAGGCCTGATATGTGACCCACCTTGTGATTAATATCTGTGCTCTGCCTTCATGGCTAAACTCAAATCTCCTATCTCCTATGAAGCCTTCCCTGACTCCAGCACAAATCTTAGTTGTTCCCTCTTGTATCCTCATTGTGTCATATAGGTACCACCACCATAACTATTTCTTCATAGTTACTTGTATGCTTATCTCTCTTCTCAACAGATTGTGATTTTCAGAATTCACTTTTGGTTACAACACATTTATTCTTTTGTTCTTTTCACGTATACACTGAGAACCCATTATTACCCAGATCCTGTAGACATTGGTGGCATAGATGGTGGTGGTTAAGTGCTACAGCTGCTAACCAAAAGGTCGATAACTCGAGTCCATCAGGTGATCTTTGGAAACTCTACAGGACAGTTCTATGCTGTCCTATAGGGTTGCCATGAGTTGGAATCGACTCTAAGGCAGTGGGTTTTGTCTTGCTATGGCTGAAGTCCCTGGGTGGTACAAATGGTTAAGGCACTTGGCTATGAATTGAAAGTTTGGAAGATTGAATCCACTCAGCGTGACCTCAGAAGAAAGTATGGGGGTCTACTTAAAAAAAAATATTCACTGAAAACTCTAAGGAGCACAGTTCTACCCTGACACACATGGGGTCACTGTGTGTTAGAACTGACTTCACACCAACTGGTTTATGCTATGGGCAGGCAGGGGAGAAGATAACATTAGGCACATGGTCTAGGTAAGGAAATAAACACATAAACAGGTGGTTACTATTCAGAGTAATGAATGGGACAACACAAAGCTCAGTTCACAATTTGGGTGTGTAAGATACATGGCCACTTTTCTCTAATTCAGCTTTGTTTACTTTCTGAGCTCCCACTTAGCCAGGATGGGAAACTTTTCACGTCAAATTATTTTATTCTTTCTCTTCCTCTCCCAGCCAAAGCACCAAGTGCGGCCCCTAGGATTTTTCTAATTTCATGCTCTCCATGGACACATTTGTTTGGCCATGCGTTTACATGCCTGGCTCTTCCAGGCTGGGCAGCTCCCTCTCCTAGATCATTGAATCTGTTCAAGTTGCTCATCAAGCTTTTCCTGGTGTCTTGACTCCACCTGTTGCTCTGCCCCAAAAAGCGTGATATATTCTCATTGTTCTCATCCACTTCTTATCCTTTTATGGCCTTACAAACCCAGTCAATATTACCATTATTCTCTTGGCACAAAATGAGGCACAGGGCCTGCCTCTCCTGTGCCCAGCTGTGCCATTGTTTGCTCTCATAAGGTACTCTTTTTTCCTTTTTCTTTGATGATTGTGGAGGGGAATAGTTTCTTTTCTGTTTCACTCAAACATTTGATCTATGGTACTGTTAAAAAAGCAAATAATAGGGAAAACCTAAGTCAGACTAGAGGTAGGGTATTAGATGGGAGGTGACTTATAGTAAATAAATTTAGCTGAGACCTGAAATTAACAAGTAGAAATGGAGTTGTCCGAGAACTGCTATGCAAACATAAGAGGCACAATATCTAATATTCTACCTTGGGCCTCTTGGCACATGTCTTTCCCCCACCCCCACTCATCCTGGTTTTTTGAAAAATAAGAAACAAGGAAAAACTGCTTTGGGGGAATGACGTACCAAATTTGTAGTATCTGGGACATCATGTGAGGATGTGAAACAGCTATTTGCATACACAGGTCTGGAGCATAGGAAACAGATCTGAGCTGAAGCTATTGACTTGGGTATCACTAGCCTAGAGAGGTATTTAACAGGTGTGAAGGAGCTCTTCAACAAATGGTGCTGGCAAAACTGGATATCCATCTGCATTAAATTAAAACAAGACCCGTATCTTACACCTTATACAAAAACCAACTCAAACTGGATAAATAGTGAATCTAAAATTATAAAGCTTATCCAAGAAAAAGTAGAAACAACAATGGAAGTTCTAATACATAACTTAGACAAACTTCAAAATCTGTCAAACAAACCAAACATGACAGAAGAGAAAATAGATAAATGGGAACTAATAAGAATCAAACACTTTTTCTCACCCACACACTTTATTAATAGAATTAAAAGGCCACCTACAGAATGGGTAAAAATATTTGGCAACTATATGTCAGACCAACACCTAATCTCCATAATCTATAAGGTACTAGAAAATATCAGTAAGAAAAAGATAAATCATCCAATTAAGCGATGGCAAAGGAGATGGACAGACACTAAAGAGGAGATCCAGGCAGCCAATTGGACATGCTCATGATCATTAGATATTAAAGAAATTCAAATCAAAACAACAACGAGATACCATCTCACCCAAACAAGGTTGGCCATGATCCTCAAAATGCAAAATGGCAAATGTTGGAGAGGCTGTGGAGAAATTGGAACTCTCCTACACTGTTGGTGGGATTGTAAAATGGTGCAACCTCTTTGGAAAGCAATCTGGCACTCCCTTGAAAAAATGGATCTAGATATACCATTTGAACCAGTAATTTCACTGCTTAGAATATATCTTACAGAATCCAGGCCATTCACACCAACTGATACATGCACACGAATGTTCATGACAGCACAGTCCACAATAGCAAAATGATGGAATCAACCCAGATGCCCAACAACAGAGGAATAGATAGGTAAACTATGGTATATATACTCAATGGAACACTAGGCAATGATAAAGAACAACTATGATTTTAGGAAACATCTCACAACCTGGTTTCAGTTGGAGGACATTATGTTGAGTGAAAGTAGTCAGCGACAAAAGGACAAATATGGTATGAGATCCATACAATAAGAACTTAAAAACAGACACTTGCATAGAAGAAAAGACTTAGACAGCTGCAAGGATGTGGAGGAAGGGAGGGCGATGGGGGGGAAGGTTGAAATTAGATAGTTGATAGAAACTTGGTTGGGTGAAATATGGGACAGCACACATTAGAAAGAAGATCAATATTAACTGGACTTCAGCATAACATGATTACTTCTCCCATCTCAATCCAATTTACAAGGACAGAGAAGCTGGGGCAGGGGGCTGGAGACCATGCTCTCAGGGAAAACCAAGGCCAGTTGGCACAGCTAGCATTTTGCTAAGAGAGCTCTGTGTACCTCACATTGGTGAGTGGCATCTGGGGTCTTAAAAGCTACCAAGCTGCCATCTGAGGGTACAGCAAATGGTCCCAACTTAACAGGAACGGATGATCACCAAGGACCAAAATGACACGGGGGAAACAGAACCCACAAGACAAAAAGACTCCCGAGAGTGGGTGACTACACCAACTTGTGACCTGAAGAACCAGATGGTGACTGGCCACCACCAGCGATAGCCGTGATGTAGATCACAAAGTTGAATCTCACTGGCAACAGAAGAATAAAAAGGGGTGCTTTCTGAGAGCTCCCTTAAAAGACTGTAGTTGATCGTCCAGGGGACTCAGAATTCCCCTGAGAGCATGGCCCCTGGCCCTAGTGCTTCCCCTGTCCATAAATCATAATGGAGGTCAACTCCTTGGACAGGAATGAATTGGACTTGGCGACACAGAGTGACCATATCATGTGTGCGTTTTATGGTTCTGTGCATCTATAGGATGTCGTCCTGTTGATCTCTTACTGGAGGGAGGGGAATGGGTGGGGAGGAGGGGATAGGAGATTGTTGGGAGGATGAGACGTGTATGGAGCAGAGAGGAAGTGTGCTGTCATTGGGCAGGGAGAGCAGTGGGAGCTGCATGTAGGTGGGCATGCAATTATATGGAAATGTACATTTTCATTCAGTCATCGTCATCATCATCCTCATAAAAAAACCTATGAAAGAGAAGAGGCTTTCCCGATTGGGTGTGTAAAATAAGAAGAAACTAATGCCCACGACACAATCCTGTGAGGATAAGAGAGTAAGATGAAGAAAAGAATCCAACAAAAGAGACTTTGGAATAGGTAGAGTGTAAAGAATTAAGACCTAAAGAAAGATCAAAGAACTCAAGGGAAGAGAATATTCTTTTTTTTTTAATTATTATGACTGAATGAAAAAGTACATTCCCAGATTCCACTGCTCTCCCTTCCGGGTGACAGCACACCTCTCCTCTCTGCTCCGTACATATCCTATCCTCCCAACAGTCTCCTATCCCCTCCTCTACACCCACTCCCTTGCCTCCAGCAAGAGTTCAGCAGGATGACATCCTACAGATGCATAGAACCATAAAATCCCCACAAGATACAGTCACTCTGCGTCACCAAGTCCAATCCATTGCTGTCTGAAAAGTTGACTTTCATTATGATTTATGGACAGGGGCAGCATCAGGGCCAGGGGTCAGCCCAGGGGAACCTGGAAGCCCCTGGACCATCAGCTGTGGTCTTTCAGTGGAGACCTCATGGTGCACCCCTATTTATTCTCTTGTTGCCAGTGAGACTCAACTTTGTGATCTCCATCGTGGCTATCACTGGTGGTGGCAGACTACCATCCAGTTCTTCTGGTCATGAGTCGATGTAGACACTCATGTGGGTCTCTCTGTCTTCTGGGTTCTCTTTCCCCCATGTCGTTCTTGTTGGTGATCATCCGTTCCTGTTGAGTTGGGACCATTTGCTGTACCCTTAGATGGTAGCTTGACAGCTTTTAAGACCCCAGTCACCACTCAGTGATGTGGGGTGCACAGAGTCCTCATTAGCAAAAGGCTAGCTGTGCGAATTGGCCTCGATTTCACCTGAGAGCGTGGTCCCCCGACCCCCACCCCAGCTTCTCTGTTCTTGCAATATTGGGTTAAGATGGGAGGAGTAATCAAATTGTGTTGAAGTCCAGTTATTATTGATCTTCCTTCTAATGTGTGCTGTCATCGATTTGACCCAAACAAATTTCTATGAACTTTCTAATCTAAACACACCTGCCCTCGGCCTCCCTCCCTCCTCACCCTTGCAGCCATCAAAGAGTCTTTTCTTCTATGCATGAGTCTACTTTCAAGTTCTTATTATAGGGACCTCATACCGTATTTGTCCTTTTGTTGCTGACTACTGTCACTCAACATAATGTCCTCCAGTTGAAATCAGGTTAAGAGATGTTTCTTGCTATCATCGTTCTTTATCATTGCCTAGTGTTCCGCTGAGTATATATACCACAGTTTACCTATCCTTTCCTCTGTTGCTGGGCATCTGGGGTGATTCCATCATTTTGTTACTGTGAACTGTGCTGTGATGAACATTCGTGTGCATGTATCAGTTGGTGTGAATGGCCTGGATTCTGTAGGATATATCCCAAGCAGTGAAATTACTGGGTCAAATGGTATATCTAGATCCATTTTTTCAAGGGAGCATCAGATTGCTTTCCAAAGAGGTTGCACCATTTTACAATCCCACCAACAGTGAAGGAGAGTCCCATTTCTCCACAGCCTCTCCAGCATTTGCTGTTTGGGGTGTTTCTGGATCATGGCCATCCTTGTTGGGGTGAGATGGTATCTCATTGTCATTCTGATTTGAATTTCTTTAATATCTAATGATCACGAGCATGTCCTCGTGTGCTTTTTGGCTGCCTGGATCTCCTCTTTAGAGTAGTGTCTGTCCATCTTCTTTGCCCATCACTAATTGCATGATTTACCTTTTTCTTACTGATATTTTCTAGTACCCTATAGATTATGGAGATCAGGCATCAGTCTGACATTTTTTCCCATTCTGTAGGTGGCCTTTTAATTATATGAATAAAGTCTTTGGATGAGCAAAAGTGATTTATTCTTAGTAGTTCCCATTTATCTATTTTCTCTTCTGTCATGTTTGGTTTGTTTGACAGATTTTGAAGTCCATCTACATTGTATATGAGAACTTCTATTTATTGTTTCCACTTTTTCTTGGATAAGCTTTATCATTTTGGATTCCATATTTAGATCTTTTGTCCAGTTTGAGTTGTTTTTTTGTAGAAGGTGTAAGATATGGGTCTTGTTTTAATTTAGTGCAGATTGATATCCAATTTTGCCAGCACTATTTGTTGAAGAGATTGTTTTTACCCCAGTTTACTGTCTTAGGGCCTTTGTCGAATATCAGCTGTTCATAGGCAGATGGTGTCATCTCTGGGGTCTTGATTCTGTTCCATTGATTGATCTGTCTGTTTTTGTACCAGTATCGGGCTGTTTTGACTACTGTTGCAGTGTAATAGGTTCTAAACTCGGGTAACGAGAGGCCTCCCTCTTCTTCTTTAGTAATGCTTTACTTATCCGGGGCTTCTTCCCTTTCCAGACAAAGTTGGTAATTTGTGCCTCCATCTCATTGAAAAATGTCACTGGAACTTGGATTGGGATTGCACTATATAAGTAGATTGCTTTGGGTAAAAGAGACATTTTCACAATGTTAAGTCTTCCCATCCATGAGCCTGGTACATTTCTCCATTTATATAAGTCTCTCTTAGTTTCTTGTAGTAAGGGTTTGTAGTTCTCTTTGTAAAGGTCTGTTATTTCTCTGGTTAAATTTATTCCTAGGTACTTGATCTTCTTAGGGGCTATAGTAAATGGTATTGACTTGGTGATTTCTTCCTTAATAATCTCATTGTTGGTAAGGAATCCTACTGACTTACTTTTGTTTATCTTGTATCCTGAGACTTTGCTGAACTCTTCTATCAGTTTGAGTAGTTTCCTTATGGACTGTTTGGGATTCTCTGCATATACAAACATACCATCTGCAAATAGGGAGATTTTGACTTCTTCTTTGCCGATGCAGATGCACTTTATTTCTTGGTCTTGTTTGATTGCTCTGGCTAGAACTTCTAGTACAATGCTGAATGGGAGAGGTGAGAGTGGGAATCCTTGTCTGGTTCCTGTTCTCTAGGGAAACTGTTTCAGTCTCTCTCCACTCAGGATGACATAGGCAGTTGGCCTTGTATAAATGGCCCTTATTGCATTGAGGAACTGGCTGTCTATTCCTATTTTGCTGAGAATTTTTAGCATAAATTGGTGTTGGACTTTATCAAATGCCTTTTCTGCATCAATAGACAAGATCAGGTAATTCTTGCCTTTTGTTGTAATGTGGTTGATCACATCAATTGTGTTTCTGATGCTGAACCAGCCTTGCATCCCTGGTATGAATCCAACTTGGTCATGATGGATTATTTTTTTGAGGTGTTGTATTCTATTGGCAAGAATTTTGTTGAAGATTTCTGCATCTAGATTCATGAGTGATATCAGTCTGCAGGTCTCCTTTTGGTTGGATCTTTCCCTGGCTTTTGTATCAGGGTTACACTGGCTTCATAGAATGAATTTGAGAGTATTATATCCCTTTCTATACTGTGAAATAGTCTTAGCAGTATTGGAGATAACCCTTCTCTAAAAGCTTGGTAGAATTCCGCAGTGAAGCCACCTGGGTCTGGGATTTTTTTTGGTTGGCAGTTTTTTGGTGACCTTTTCAATCTCTTCCTTTGTGATGGGTTTATTAAATTGTTCTGCTTGACCTTGTGATAATTTAGGTAGATGACATGAATCAAGGAATTTGTCCATTTCCTCTAGGTTTTCAAATTTGTTAGAATACAGTCTTTTATAGTATTCCAGCTATGATATTTTTTATTCTGTTGGATCTATTGTGACAACTCCCCTCTCATGTCTTATTTGGGTTACTTATTTCCTTTCCTTTTTTTCGTTAGTAAGTTTAGCCAATGATTTGTCAATTTTGTTGATCTTTTCAAAAAAACAGCTTTTGGTCTTTTCAATTTTTTTCAATTGTTCTATTTTCTAATTTGTTTAGTTCGGCTCTAATGTTTATGATCTGTTTTCCACTGATGACTGAGGAGTTCTTCTGTTTTTCTCTCTCTACTTATTCAAGCTGTACGGTCAGTTCTTTGATTTGGTTTCTTTCTTCCTTCCAGATGTGTGCATATATGGAGATAAACTGACCTCTGAGCACTGCTTTGGCTGTATCCCATAAGTTCTGGTGGGAAGTGTTTTTGTTCTCGTTGGAATCCATAAAGTTCTTTATTTCATCTATAACCCATGATTTTTGAGCAAGGTATTGTTCAGTTTCCATGAGTTCCAATTTCTATATATGTTTTTTCTGCTATTGATTTTGACTTTCATAGCTTTATGATCTGAGAAGAAGCTTTGCATTAATTCAGTGGTATGGATTTTGTTGAGAATTGTTTTATGTCCTAACACATGATCTATTCTAGAGAATGTTCCATGTGCACTGGAGAAGACTGTGTAGTTGTCCACTGGTGGATAGAAAGTTCTGTATATGTCAATGAGGCCTAGTTGGTTGATTATGACAATAAGGTCTTCTATGTCTTTACTGAGCTTTTTCTAGATGATCTGTCCAATATTGAGAGTGGAGTGTTGAAGTCTCCCACTGTTATTGTGGAGTGGTCTATCTCCTTTCTGAGTGTAGTCAGTGTTTCTTTGACGTATTCAGGTGCTCTAATACGAGGTGCATAAATATTTAATATTGTTAAGTCCAGCTTGTGTATTGAACCTTTCAGCAATAAACAGTGTCCATCTTTGTCCACAGTGGCAGACTTTACATTAAAATCGATTTTATCTGAGATTAGAATTGCCACACCTGTTCTTCTTTGTTCACTGTTAGCTTGATATATATTCTTCCATCCTTTAATTTTCACTTTGTTCTTATCTTTAAGTCTAAGGTGAGTTTCTTATAGGCACATGGATGGATCATGTCTTTTGATCAAAGATGTCACTTGATTTCTCTTTACTGGAGCATTCAGTCCATTCACATTGAATGTAATTATTGGTAGGTATGTGTTCAGTGCTGCCTTTATGGTATGTTTATTTTTGTGTTGATGTTTTCTCTGTTGTTCTTATTAATCGATTCTGCAACCTTCTTCTTTGTGAGTTGAGTTTTCACCTTTTTCAGGATTGGTTTTGTGGTTGTTGAGACTCCTGTATTACATTTCTTGATATGGTATGTTGCTTCTTTATTGTGTTTTTTGGCTGCCCCTGTGATCCTGCTTAATAAACTATATATAAACCTAATTTTGATTACTACCAGTCTTGTCAACTTCCTCCCCATCTGGAAGGACTATAACGAATGTAGTACATCCCTCTTTTAAATATGATGATATTGCAGTACAAGTGATATGATCACTAGCTCGTTTCTTTCACTATTATAGCTTTGATTGTGTTTGGAGCCTTCCCTAACTGAGTAGGATTCTGGATAATATGACCTTCTAAAATATAAAGTTAGCAGTTTTGTTCTTCCATGCCAAGAGATTCTTTCAGTATTTCTTGTAGCTTTGGTTTGGTTTTTACAAAGTCTCTGAGTTTGTGTTTATCTGCAAATGTCTTCCTTTCATTTTCATATTTGAAAGATAGTTTTGCAGGATATATAATTCTTGGTTGGAAATTCTTCTCCTTCAATGCCTTGAATGCGTCATGCCACTGTTTCCATGCCGGCATCATTTCTGCTGAGAAATCTGACGAAAGCCTACAAGGTTTCCCTCTGAATGTTAGCTTTGCTTTGAGTGTTACTACCTTTAAATTTTCTGCTTATGGTTCATTTTTTAAGCTTGACTGTAATATGTCTTGGAGTCTTTCTATTGAGACCTACTGTACTGAGTGGTGTTCGATACATATCTTGGATATCTATATTCTCTTCTTTCGTAATTTCTGGGAAGTTTTCTGTCAGCAGCTCAGCAACAATATTCTCTGTGTTCCCAGGTGTCTCACCCTGTTCAGGAACTCCAGTTAATCACAGATTGTTCTTCTTAATAGAGTCCCACATGCTTCTTAAGTCTTCTTCATTTTTGTTGTTTCTTTTTTCTGATTTCTCCTCATAGATGCTGGACTCAGCGGCTCTGTTTTCCAAATCAGAAATTCTCTTTTCCATTTGTTCCATTCTGTTTTCTTGGCTTTGAATGGAAGTTTCTATGTCTTTGATTTTGTTCTTGATCTGTTGGATTTCTGAGTACTTATGTTTCATCAGATCGAAGAGCTTGTTTAACTTTTTGTTTTGCTCTGCTGCATTTTGTATAAGGTCTAGGAAGGCTCTCTATATAATGCTTTTGTTTTCACCTTCTGATAGTTTCAGAAAAGCTTCCTCATCTGGGAAGTTCTGATGCCATGGGTGATTTCTGGGTTACCATCTTCTCCAAAGTTTGTTGCTTTTGGGGCTTTGTGTGGGTCAATAGAAGCTGGGAGAGATGCTGTGAAGATGGACCATGGTTGTTTTTCTAGGCCGTTTTAAAATGAGAAGTAAAAAGTACTTGACAAGTTCCAAAGTCAGTCAGGTTTTCAGGTATATGCGTCCCCATTTGCAACTGGCAAAGTAAGCACCTCTATATTGAACCCCAGATGTTATAAACTAGCTCAAAATACAGAAAGGTTACTGGCATGCTGGCCTCTGCTGTCAGGCCCCAGCTGTAGGCAATACTGTGTAGAATTCTGCTTTTCTCCTGGACAAGTGGTCTTTTCTGGGTAGGCACTGCCTCCCAGCCTAGGAATTAGGTCCAGCTGAGGCTTCTGTATGAATTACTCTGCCTCCCACTGAAACAAGATGGTGTGTCACACAAGCTCAGCAGCTGGCTGGGACCAGGCTCCTGGCAGAAAGAGAGGCTGAGAGTGCCAAAATGCCCAGAGTCCACAACCTCCGCCACTGGGCCCCAGACCCAGGTGAAACTGTGCAAAACACTGCCTCCCTGCTTGAAAAGCACTCTCCTCCCAGCAGCTGCCACCTCCCAGCCTAGGAACCAAGTCCAGCCGTGGCCTCTGCCTGGGTTTCTCTGTTCCAAGTGGATC
The DNA here is from genome assembly GCA_028571685.1 of Heterohyrax brucei. Classification (NCBI taxonomy): domain Eukaryota; kingdom Metazoa; phylum Chordata; class Mammalia; order Hyracoidea; family Procaviidae; genus Heterohyrax; species Heterohyrax brucei. The sequence goes on from CM053142.1 coordinate 49,420,524, forward strand.
AAGATGGCGTCCCGCACAAGTGCATCTGTACAGCTACCACGTGGCAGAGGCAGAAAGACAGGCCAATGGATCCGAGGTGTATAGAGTCGAAAGCCAGGCTCTCAGAACATTGCAATAATGCTTGCTGGTCCCACTGGCAGTGCGTCAGAGACCAGCAGCCAGTCAAGTCCCACTCTGTCCACCGGCCAAGACAGAGGAAAAAAATCAAAATGGTGAGTTACTTTGGATCTGTGCAAGCCTGTGCTTACCAACAGTGGGATCAGTGAAAGAGAAGAGGTTTTGCATTCAGTGCTATGAAGTCCAAATTAACAGCCTTATGCCGCATCCCAGGGCTCACTAGGTGTCCAAAAGGCTATGTTTAATTATCGTTTTATGTCTTGGTTTCTAGAGTGATTTAGGGAGACTTGCGTTTAGTCTGCCATCTTGATTCTCACCCCTGAGAAAATTCTTTTAATATGTTTTTCTTTTCTTTTTTTTACTGTGTTTTGATTAGAAGTTTATAATTCAAGTCAGTTTGTCCTATGAAAACTTACACATACTTTGCTGTGTGATTTAGCTCTTCTCCCCACACTGTGACAGCACATTCCTCCCCTTCACCAATATTTCACATGACCATTCAACCATCTCTTGTCCCGCTCCACCTTCTTATCTTACCTCCAGACAGCAGCTGCCCAATTAGTCCTGTATCTACTTAAGCCAAGAAGTACACTCTTCACCAGTATCATTCTGTCATATAGAGCAGTTCAATCTTTTTCCGAGGAGTTGTCTTCTGGAATGGTTTTATTTCTGGGTTAACAGAGAATCTGGGGGCCATGTCCTCTGGAGACACTTCTGTCTATGACTATCAAGTCTCATAATTTTACTGGGTCTCATGTTTGGCACCCTACATTTCTCCCACTCCATCATAGACTCTTTGTTGAGTTCCCTGTAAGGGCGGTCATTGGCAGTAGGCAGGCATTATCTAGTTGGGAAGAGAACATTTTAAAAAGAAAAGAATAGGTGAGTCAGTAGAAGTGAAGAGAATGCAAAGCACAGGGAAAATGTGGTGATCCTTGCCAGATGAACATTAGAAGAGTGATAGAAGGAGAAACCAGATGGCAGTTGGCCAAGGTGCAAGTGAGAGATACAAAAGCCATCGTCATATCATGTAATGGTCTTGCTTAAAACTCCTTACTGATTTCCCATTACACTTAAAATCAGAAATCCCCACCATGATGTAAAAGGCCCTCATGACCTGTGTCTAGCTATTTCTGTGATACCATACCTCCCCGTCTTCTCCTTTTACTACCCCGTAGCCACAGGGGACTTCTTTCTGTCACTCAGACATGCCAAGCTCATTTCTGCATCAGAGTCTTCACATTTGCTTCTCCTCTGCCTGGAGTGCTATCTCCCTGACATTTTCACTGCTGTTTCCTTATAGTTAAGGTCTCAACTCAAAAGTCACCCCACCTGAGATGCTTTCCCTGAGCAACCTTGAGAAAACGCCTCTACAACTCAAACGCACCGTCACCCTCCTGTCACATTATCTTATTTTAGCTTCTTCACAAGTTCTCTACATTTGCAAGTTTATTTATTTTTCTATGTTTATTGTCTGTTTCCCTCTTAAGCCCCTTGGAGGCACCTAAAACAGAGCCAATGAAAGGTCCAATAAATTTTCCCTGACTGATTGGAAAATGGAAGCAGCAAATAAAAAAAATCCTTTTAAAAATTGCAAAGCAGTACTGAAAGCCTATAAATCTATAGTAGCATGAATCTTGGTGAATTCTCTCCACGAGAGTAGAAACTATAGAGTGTGGGACTAAACTAGAGAGTACTGGGAGAATAATGATGGAAAATATGGGCAGTGGGGTACAAGCCAAGTGGGAAAAGACGTGACGAGTGGGGAGTATTCATAGAACCAAAGACAGGCCATTGCTGTGGAGTCTATTAGGACACCTAGCAACCTCATATGTTACAGATAGTACTGCTACAGAGGGCTTCCTTGCTGTAATCTTTACAGAAGCTGATTGTCAGGCCTTCCTTCAGCAGTGCTGCTGTTCAAACCACTAACAGCTTGTGTGCAAGCTATTTGTGTCCCCTGGGCACCCTGGAGAGCATTCACAGACAGGAGAAAAGTTCAAGTTAAGGGACTAAAGAATCATGCAGAATATGGTGTTGGGGGCTAGGCTCTGACAAAAAAAGTGATTCTAGTGGGCCATTTCCAGAGTATCCAGTTTAATTGGGCTGGAGCATTTTCAGTTTTAAAGAAAAAGTATCCCAGGTAATTCCAATATATACCCAGGACTGAAAAACCACTAAAGTCAAAGAACAAATGTAGTCAGATTAATTAAACTAAAGGTCAGCATGCTTGTCAAATACACAGTCTTATGTTTTTCCAATGTCTTATTTTTACAGATATAACATGTTAAGCTTTAAATCAAAGTGATAAATTTATATGTGTATAAATGCCTGTAGGAATTTTGAATAATTAAACCAAATTGCTAAAAATAATTCTGGAGCCTGAATTATAAAACTAAGTGAAAGGCTTTTAGGAAATTACTTCAGTCATCTAGTGCTGGATTAACAGCAGTGCCATAAGTGGATGGCTTTAACAAAGAGAAATTTATTCTCTCCTACACCAGCAGGCTACAAGTCTAAATTCAGGGTACCAGCTCAAGGGAAGGGCTTTGTTTCTTTGTTAGCTTTGGAAGAAGGTCCTTACCATCAATCTTACCCTGGTACAGGAGCTTCTTAGGATCAGGGACCTTGGGTTCAAAGGATGTGCTCTGTTCCTAGTGCTGCCTCTTTGATAGCATGAGGTCCCTGACTCATTGCTTGCTTCCATTTCCTTTTATCTTATGTGGTTAAAGGACTGTGCAGGCCCAGGGAAACTCCCTTCACATTGAGTCAGGGATGTGACCTTAGTAAGGGTGTTACCATCCTACCCTAATTAAACTTGTTTAACATAAAATTGCAATCACAAACTAGAGGACAACCATACAATACTGGAAATTAGGACTTAACCAAGTTGACACATATTTTGGGGGGACACAATTCAATCCATGACAGAAGCATTTCAGTTTGAGAAGTTGTAGGACAATTTTCTCACTTTCAATTTTAAACTTTGTGTAAAGTCTAAAGTCAAGGGTATTTTAGAAAAAATTGGCTTAGGCACGCATAATATAATTGAACACAATGCATACAACATAATGTAAAATAAAAGAATGTATGCAATGTAACAGTATAATGTAACACAACATAATGTAATACAACACAATGTTAAGACAACATGAAGTGATACAACGTAATGTAACACAACATAACGTAATATAGCATAATGTACATAAGTAATTAAGGTAACACAACTGTAGTTTCATACTCCTTTGAATCTCCACCATATTGTATTGAAAGAGATGCCCCGTATTTTTTTCTCCTAGTATCACTGTTTACTGAATAAATGATAAATCAGCAAGTGTCAGAGGGTATAAACCATCTTCTGCCAAGTCTCCCCAATTCAAATGAGACAATATAAATCTTTAAAGGTATGCATTTTAATGAACTGTTATTTTTTGCACTAAATTTTCTTCTACTGTATAGAAATTAAAAGCAACATTTCTCTGGCCTAGAGCTAACTTTTTATGACTCCCTCGGTACTCGCTTTTTTTATCTTGGTATTTTAAGATGTTCAAATAAGTGAGTTTTCTTTCTACTTGACACATTTTCACATATGTTGCCTTGATCTTTCACATCTTTTATCCATATGGGAGACTTCCTACGAAATAAAGGATCTGTGTTTAATTACCTCATGGGGGCAATTTAAAGGGAAATCCAGGACTTTTCCTGTATAGCTTTGCCTCAAGGAGGAGTAAGAAGTGATGGGTGAGTTTATAGCTCTTGGCTGCTTAGAGAGATTTTTCACCATTTCCCCTGTGCTAGTCCCAGGCCCACCTGTTCACTTGGGTACCTCCCAAGCTCGTTGATTCAGACCCTGGTTTGTGAATATTCCGACTGGGACTAGGCTGCTGTGTATAGTTGTGCTGATCATAACGGCTTGCTTAGAAAAATGAATACAATTAAAAAGGAAAAAAGAAACAAGATTTAAATTGAGACCAAACTAATTTTATGCAACTTGAAACATTTTTAAAAACATTCATTTATCTTCACAGAATTTGATCTGCTTTGTTAAAATGTAGAATCACATCATTTATATTTCACAAACCAAACTGGATGTAGATGGCTCGAAAGATTCACCAGAAGTCGCGTGGCTGGATGATGGCAAAAACACAATTAGAAGACAAGACTCCAGGATCCTAATTCCAACATTTCTACCATACCACACTACTTTCTGATCTGTTCATTAAAAACAGGTGACCAGAAAATTTTTATGTTAGTTCTAGTTGTTTTTGCTCTTCAAATAATTTCTCATGAAAGTATTTTGCACTGCAATCCAGACCTTATCCCTAATTCAAACTGGCCTTTTTTCAGTCACTTTAGTGAGGTTCTAATCTATTCTGCTTCCCTGAGTAGCACAAAAGGTTAGGCACTCAAGTGCAGTTCCAGCTGTAGTTGCCCGTTTAAATGTGTGCAGGCGCCTCCTGGCACACCCGCTCAGCCTGCAGCATGCAGCTGCTTCAGTCACCTTGTGAATTCACTGTGCGGGTCCCCTTTCCTCACCAGACCTCAGCCCTAAGTCAGTCCCACGGTTTGCTTTCCTCCTCCTTTCTTCTAGTCATTGAAGAACTTGTATGATGACGCAATTGATGTTGGCGTGGTCTTCAAGGCTGCCTGACAACTCCTGCTTTATCTTGCTTCCCACTCTTTCCTATCACCAACAAAGACGAGGCCATGCCTTTCCTACTGTTATCAAGCCCTACTCAGCCCTCTTGTGCGGCATGTCCTTTACTCTCCACATCACTGAAGGAATTGTTGCCATCTAGGCTCCTCAGCCCTGTCGTCAAATTTATCTGCATCTCGTCTTGGAACTGTCTATCTCTTTCCCTGCCTTCTTAGATAACTTTCCTCTTCTTGTTCGGGGCCAGTGTCTCCACTCTTTTGACCTTCAAAATTCGTTCTTGATTCCTGTTTTTATTCCTAGCAACATTTCTTCTCTTTCTCCTTGTGGATTGTTTTCTGTCTTCCCACTCCCTACACATTGGACCTATCCACAGGTTGATTCTGACTCATAGCAACCCCATAGGACTGTCTCATAGGGTTTCCAAGGAGCACCTGGCAGGCTTGAACTGCCCATCTTTGGGTTAGCAGCCATAGCAATTAACCACTATGCCACCAGTATTTCCACACACATTGGACCTAGTTGGGGGTATACTCATCATCTTCTTTCTTTGGGTAATTACTTTGGACAATCCCATAGACTCTTCTGGTTTTAACCACCAAATCTATGTTGATGAAATATTACCATCCCTGGCTTCCTTGTAGACATCCACCTGGCTGTTTCTTAAGCTTGTCAATCTTAACATACCCATAACAGATTGCATCATGTTTTCTGCCACACCTCCTTTTGTATTCTCAATCCCATCCAGTTGCACCACAGCCTGTTAGGAATCCAACTCAGAAATCTCCAAGTTCCCCAAATATTTGTTTTCCTCAGTCTCAGTATGTAATTGACTATGAAATCCTGCTGATGGCACCACCTAAATACATGTTCAACCTGTTTCTTTCTTTCTGTCCCTCTGGAACCATGTTCAGAGCCTCTTCATTCTTTGTTTGGGTGACTGCAGTAACATGATTGATTTCCCTGCTGCTACAAAATAGCCCTCTACTTTTTAGCCAGGGTCATGTATCTAAGAGGTATTTCTAAGTTACCCTTTCTGTTTAAAAATTTATAGGGTATTCAGATCATCTACTGAATAAAAGCCTAATTCCTTATTATGGTATGAAAAATTCCCCCAACCTGTTAGCTGCTAGCCATCCATTACATCACATTTTATATGTGGACAGCATAGATGGACTGTCATTCTTTCTATGCACTGTGCTAGGCTCTGTGCACTGATCAGGCTATTCTCACTTCCTGGAATGCTTCTCCTGTCATTCTTTGCTGAACTAACTCTTGCTCTTCCTTTTATGACTTAGCTCAGGAGTCAGCTCTTACCGGAAACCTTGGCTGATCCTTCAGGTTGGGGAAAAAAACCCCATCAAACAAAAAAATCCACTTCTTTATCATCTCTCCTGATAAACTATATGGTTATCAGGGAGAGGCCATTTGTTTAGTTTTTATATTCTTATTATGTGGTATTATGCCAAAATTATGATAAATATCTGCTGTATTGCATTGAAGGGGGATCTTGAGGAGACTATCTCAAGAGGAAGAAGAGGATAGAGGAAAATTAGGAAGGGGAAAGAAAGCAAAAATGTCCTTTGTTTATTTCATAATTTTGTTCATGGTAGAGCATATTTTGGTGGGCTGAAGGGAGGATGGAGGGGAGAGTACATTATTATCACTGCAGATGACAGCTGTTACTAAAAAAAAAAAGTTAGGAAAAACAAAACCAAACCGTGGTATCTGGAGAAAGGAAATGATGGAAATAGAAAGAGCTACTTCCGTCAGACACCTCTAATTCTCCTCTCTGGGTCCTCTTGATCTTAGTTGTTTCCAGGGCTTTGGGTCCCTTGCTTTTGCCTAGTAGCTGCAGCAGCAACTAGTTCTACATGAGGTATCACTAAATTCACGGAGCTTCAGCCTGATAGTGCTTCATCTGACGCCCATATACATTACCTCTTTTCTCCCACCCCATCATTTTGACTGATGTTCATCTGTAAGATACCACCAAGACGTACTGACATACTCAGGTATGTACAGTGTCCAAATACGTCGGAGCAAGTGCCTCATGAGGCAAATCTCTGATCAACAGGATATGGAGTGAGCATGTAAATTCTTAAATCCTATTTTTTTCAGATGTGTTTTCCAAAAATGGAGGTATCCGTCGACCCCTTGGAAGACATCCCCATGAGACTGAGGAATCACTCACGCTCATACCATGCAGGGTCCACTTAGTAACTGTAATAGATTCCATTATGTTCCTCCAGCAATGGGTGTAGAAATTTGGCTGGACCATGATTCACAGTGCTGTGTGGTTATTTTCTGTTTTGTGCCTGTAATTTTGCATATGAGGTCTGACAATTAAGTTCACAAACTCATCCTAGAAAAGTGCTACATACCTCACTGCTGAATATCACTATGGTCACCTTTGAAGTATTCCCCTTGGGAAGCTATGCACCGATGCCAGTGCCTAGTCCATCCTTCAAAGCAATTTTGGAACTCTTTCTCTGGAATGACCATCAGAGCTGTCATTGTATTACCTTTGATGTCCTAAATGTCTCAAAATGTCTTCCTTTCAATATTTACTTTGTCTTCAGGTAAAGAGAAAAGTCACTGGGGCTCAAACAAGCTGAGTAGGAGGGTGTTCCAATACAGTTATTTGTCCACTGGCTAAAAACTCCCTCACAGATAGTGCCGTGTGAACTGGTGCACTGTCATGATGCAAGAGCCATCACTTGTTGGCAGAAAGCTCAGATAATTTTCATCTAACTGTTCCACACAGCCCTTTCAGTACTTCCAAATGGTAAACTTAGTTAACTGTTGGTCTAGTTACTATGAATTCATAAAGAACAATCCCTCTGATATCAAGGAAGTTTAGCAACATTTTTTCAACTCTTGATTTGGGCTAATTGAACTTTTTTCCATTGTGCACTTTGACGCTTTTCTTCAGGGTTGTATTGGTACACCCACATTTCATCAACAGTGATAACATGGCCCCAAACATCATCTTGCCTCTCCAAAAGGTCTTGGCAAACTTCAGCTCTCCTTCGCTTCTGTTCATCAGTGCGCTCCTTCAGGACTATTTTTCCACAAATCTCTCATATCAAGATTTTCAGTTAAGATTTCCCTCACTCTTTCCCTATCAATGTTTCATTGCTCTGCTATGCTTCTCACAGTCAGCTGATGATTCTGAAGCACAATTTGATGAATTTTTGCAATGTTTCATTAGTTCTACTTGTTACTGGCTGCCCTGATCTCTCTTCATCCTTGACACTTTCTCTCTCTTCAGAAAAACATTTAATCCATTTATACACTGTCATTTTCTTCATGACATTATCCCCATAAACTTGGACCTACATGTCCCTGATTTCACTTCCACTCTGCCAAGTTTAACAACAAATTTAATGTTTGTTTGTTGTTCTCTTTCCGGCTCCAAGATTCTCATAACAGCACATGAAACCGTGCAACAACAATGGACAATAATCAACATCACATAGCAAGACAGTCGCATGTTGACATGAACATAGCTGTGAGATACTGATATACCAAGATTAGGAAACCTTACTCAGTTATTTGTACAGTAGTGCCAACCTAAGCACATGGTAGCAAGTTTTTGAACTTAATTGTCACACATTGTATGCTGTAAATTCTAATCTCTGCCTGTGGTTAATGGGGGAAAGATTGGATTATATCAAAGAGGATTATGGTGGGACTGCAATACCCTTGTTGAAGTTAAAGCCCTCATCCAATGTACAGGGAGTTTCCCTGGTGTGTGGCATACATCACGTTTTATTTCTCATGGGATAAGAAGACAGAAAAGCTAGCAGAGAGTTGACGACTTCATGACACCAAGGAAGCAGTACCTGGAGCAGAGTATATCCTTCAAAGCTGAGGTTCCCGCATTCCAAGGGATGAGTGATGTTTATACTGTACAAGGACCTTCCTTCTGAGCTGACACAGAAAAAAAGCCATTCCTTGGAGCCAGCCTACTGGTTTGTGAAAAAATAAATTTCTCTTTGTTAAAGTCATTCACTTGTGGTAATAGTTAGAATAGCGCTAGATGACTAAGATAGAAATATAGGCTGGATAGGCTCTCTCTTTCTTTCTGCCTCCTTCTCCCTTTCCTTCATTTTGCTTCACGTAAATTGCACCCTATAACGAAGTAGTTACATACATGCTTTTTATAATATCATTATTTTTAAACCTTAGTCTTTGTTTCCTGTGAGACCTGGTTTGAGACAGTTGGTTTCAGGAGTGGCCCTTGAAAACATACTGCCAGGATAGCATTTTGAAGCCTCCTGCTCTCCTGCTCAGGGCTGAGCAGACCCAGAAGACACGAGTAAATTACATGATCATGTGGGCCAACCTTCCTTGTAATCTAGTTCTGATGTACTAATACATATTCTTCCACTCACATTTACAGCACTGTGGTGGGCAGGCAGCATAGGGATAGGTTGCTTATGGCCAACTGAGTGAATCTGGCATTGCTTCATGGTCCGTAGCTGGGTGGCATGATATATTGATGTAGAAAAATGCTACCTTTCAGCACAAATGGAGCAAAACTCCAGGAGCTTAGACCAAAAAAGATGGGTAGATTAGGGACAAAGAGATTTTGGGAATACATATGTGGGTGAGCATATGTGAGTGGGCAAAAACATGCGGATCTTTGAGTCTTGTGGTAAACCCACCAGAGAACATCTACTAAGAAGGAGTTTCTGACAAACCAGAGGAACAGGAGGATGACTCATTTTATGGTTGTCACTCAGCTCTGTCTTTGACAACTTCTGTGCAGGTGTTATGGACCCATGAGTAGAATGGCCATGGAGGCAGGGATGGAGATTAAACATGAGCTCAGCAGCATGGGTTCCATCTTACAAGAACAATATACTACAGCTACTGCTGATGACCCAGCTTCCTGGAGGCTAATGATAAGTCCCTGGAAACTGTGGAGGCGTAGTGGTTAAGTGCTATGTCTGCCAATCAAAATGTTGACAGTTCTAATCCACTAGGTGCTTCCTAGAGACGCTCTGAGGCAGTTCCACTCTGACCTATAGGGTTCTACTCTGACCTATATGACTCAGAATTGACTCAGTGGCTGTGGGGTTTTGTGACAATAAGTCATCAGCCTAGCACCATCCCTTAAGGAGTCTAGTCAGACATTTGAGGGCATAGCATTTACACCAGACCCCTTCCATCTGGATAAGACTGTAATGTGTCTTTTCTAGAATTTATACATCCTTCATATATACTTTACCTTCCCTCTTACTAAGCCCTCAGCCAATTGAATACCCAAGATACCATTATCTCAGACTGTTGTCATGTGTTGTCGAGTTGATTCTGACTTATAGCGACTCAATAGGTCAGAGTAGAACTGTCCCATAAGGTTTCTTCGTCTGTACGTCTTTACAAGAACAGATTGCTAGTCTTTGCTTCAGGGAGCTGCTGAGTGGATTGGAACCACTGACCTTTTCATTAGCAGCAGCATGCTTAACCGTTGCTCTATCAAGGTTCCTTGTCTGAGATTACAGGACAACTTTAATAACAAAGGAAAGGCAACAGTGGTCACGTGGCCACATAAATGTGTTGATATTCTATGTCACTCATCACCCAGGAACAACTGACATTGTACAATAGACTAGTCTGTTAAAGGCTCAACTAAGATACCAGCTCATGGACAACATCTTACAGATTGGTGTGCAATCATAGATATATGTATTGATACACACACACACACACATATACACATACACACATATACATATACTATACACACATGCATGTATATATGGTCATGGATTGAATTGTGTCCCGTCCCCCACCCCAAAATGTGTATAGTAATTTGACTAGCCCAGGATTGTTGGTATTGTGTGATATTTCTGCATGCCTCTGTATTGTAAACCCTGCCTTGATGATGTTAATGAGAGAGAATGGGCAGCAGTTGTGTTGGTGTGACAGGACCCAGTGTGTAAGACTACACTTTGCCTTGAGGCAGTCTCTGGGGATAAAAGAGAGAAGCTCTCAGAGAGAGCTGGGTACCTCATATCACCAGGAAAGAAGCAGTGCTGGAAGCAGAACATATTCTTTGCAAGGGATTCAGGGTCCCCACCCCTTGCGAGCTCCAAGTCCAGGAGAAGAGTGAATAGAAGGAACTTCCTCCAGAACCAGCAGAGCAAGTACTCCCCTGGATCTGATGCCCTGAATTTAGACATTAAGCCTACTGGACTGTCACAGAATGAATTTCTCTTTTTAAAGACATAGACTTGAGGTATTTTTGTTACAGCAGCACTTGATGACTAAGATATATAGAGATACGGATACAATGTGGAAACCCTGGTGGTGAAGTAGTTAAGTGCTGTGTCTGCTAGCCACAAGATCAGCAGTTCAAAGCTGCCAGGTCCTCCTTGGATAAACTCTATGGAGTAGTTGTACTCTGTCCTATAGTGTTGCTATGAGTCAGAATTGACTCATTAGCAGTAGGTTTGGTTTTACACACACACACACAGACACACACACACAGAGAGAGAGAGAGAGAGAGAGAGAGAGAGAGAGAGAGAGCTGGTATATGTATCTGTACATATGCAACTGGTAAGTGTGTGTGTGTATGTGTGTGTGTTTCAAATCCACCAGGCATTCCTTGGAAACTCTATGGGCAGTTCTTTTCTGCCCTATAGGGTCATTATGAATCAGAATTGACTCAATGGCCATGGCTTTGCTTTGATTATTTTTGTTTTTTTACACACACACACACACACACACACACACACACACACACATGTTTACCCATTGCTTAAATGCTTTGTTCTCAATAACTAAAATATGAGTCCCCAAACTAAGGAGATACAAATGAGATAAGCCCTTCTCACCCTCTCCCCAGGGACCAAATTGTAGGATTTATTTTTCTTATCCTTGCAATCTTTATTTCTACCAAGTTATAAGTCTTGGTTCCAGGGTTGGAAGATGGGGTGCTTCACAGGGGCACTTAGTCATTTTTGGTTTTTCATGTCAATGTCCTATCTATCAGCAAAGTCGTCTTGATCCCAACTATCATGAGGAGCTGGGAGTCCTGCTATACGTGCTAGCTGAGGAAAGCTTGTCCTGCAACCAGGGAATTCACTGGGTGGCTCCAACTGCTTCTGTGCTGAGTGATGATAAACGGGCAATTGTAACAACCAAAATCCAACAAGGAAAAGAAAACTAGTCCATCAGGGATGAAGGTCCTTGTTCACCCCATACATAAGCAACACAGACAAACAACAGTGTTGACTAAGAGGTGAGAAAATCTAGAATTTAGAATGGATGGTGGAGGATGGACGTCAGTCTTGGCCTCAGGACCAACTAAAATATTGGGGATCATAGTTTGTTTCACCAGTCTTCCAACTCTAAGGTCATCTCAGAGACTAAAGCTGGTGGCTTGAAAGACACTCTGTGACTGACTGTTTTTTTAACCCCTTCTCAGATTATCTTGATTTTATACCAATGAAACCAAAATTGTAGTATGAGAATCAGCACAGTGAAAGGTTCCAGAGGAGAGTGACATATGAATCTTCAAATTCCCACAACCTCACTCAGCTCTGGGAACCTCGGCCACTTTTTCAGACCTAACCAAGGTTGTCCAAGTATAAGCAGCCCTGTCTGGACTCTAACCAAGTTCATGCAGGCACAGCCCAATAGCATCTAAGGTCACTGCATCAAGCACTTCTTGTTTTGTGCCCCAGGCCTTCGATTTTTGTAAGAAATGAAGAAAGTGACGCCTTGAGACTTGCTAAGTGCTACCCTTGTGCAACTCAAAAGTGAGTGGTTATGCCATGCGGAAGGAAATTGGACCAATGGGAGGTGGGAGCTGGCAGATGAATTCTTCCTTCTTCCTCTCTGTGGACACATGATCTAAAGTTACAATTGTTTATACAACTCTGCAGGAATGATCTGTGACATTTGATCCCCCAAAGTGTCCAGCTTGGTGATACTAACCTGCCCTCCCATTGGCTCTCATTTCTTCCCATTTTCATTCCCCTTCTCCCTTAATTCCGCTTTCTTGGGATTGCATTCCCTAATAAAACACTACACATAAGCTTTTGCCTCAGGCTTTGCTTTGTGGAGAATATAGCCAAGGCAGAACTCAAATAAGAATGCACGGGGTCGAAATAGGGAGATTTGCTGTGTGCAGAAGATCTAGAAGTAGGCACTTGTCTGGCCACGAAAGGGCCAGGAAAGTGGGGGAAAACTTTTCTCTTCTGGACTGTTCCCCAGTTTAAGAATTTCTAAAACACAATATTGACATGATCATTTGTGAGATTATTAAAAAGACATTACAAGGAGTAAGAAAACAAGATTATGAAACTTTTAGAGAGAAGGTGGTTAAAGGATAGATCTTTTTCATGCTTTTTCTATCATTACCACTTAATCTGGCCCCTTCCTCTCTAGACACAGCTCTTTCTGGCTCATTCGTTTTCTTGAAGAATTTGGCTTTGCTGTTTTCTGAAGATATTTTATATAGGATGTAGTCAAGTCCAAAGCAGGGGCTGCAGAGTTGATTCCAATTCATGATGGCCAGTGTGTGTCCGAGTACAACTGTGTTCCATAGGGTTTCCAACGGCTGATTTTTCAGAAGTATGTTACCAAGTCTTTCTTCTGAGGCACCTTTGAGCGCATTCAAACCATCAGGCTTTCAGTTAAGAAGCTGAGTACCTGTTTGCATCAGCAAGTTTCCCTGGTTCCTCTCTATTGTTTGATTGGTCTTCGTAAGATTTGTGTGAAGGTTTCAAGGATTCTGACAAGAGCACATTTGTTTATACTTTACGTGTATTTGGGAGAGCCAAGTTAAAAACCAAACCAGTTGTCATGGAAGGGCACCTGGTAAATTCGCACTGCCAGCCTTTTGGTTAGCAGCCATAGCTCTTACGGAGACCCAGGTTAAGCTGGTAAAAATGATCAAGTGTGAAGGCACAGTATGGGGTTTGTGCAAATGTGCCAAATGGAATTTTTGCAGAAAGGATGCTTTTTTAAACAACCCATTCAAAACAGCTTCGATTGGGATTTTTAAAGGACACATTATTTCCCTTTCAACCGTGAACTATCGGGGTTGTATTGTCAAGGTACACAATGGAGTGTATCATAAACAGCCTCACAGCAAACCACGTTAATCTTCCCGAGGTGTCCCACTGACATCTACTTTGCTTCCCTTCCATTTTGAATTTTTATACAACCCCCCAGTAGCTTTCTTAGCAACAGGAACAAACGGCTGAAAGAACACTAAAAGCACTGGGTGCTGCTAGTCTGTGGGTTACCATTTAAAACTCTTTCAGACAGCAGCACAGCATGAAGTACTAATTCACTGCTTTGACAATACCATATCCATTAGGACTTTCTCAGCCTGGAATTTAAATAGTCCAAAGCTCACGGAGTCACCAGAGAGAGTAATTAATACAATAGGATAATTCTCCACGGTCCAGGTGATCTGATGGACTGACTCACCTATTACGTATAAACATTACAGGAGACAGTTACCTCTTGTTTTGCATTTTTAGTCTTCCTCCTCCCTGCCCATGTTCCAATGTTCTCTTTCCAGCTGGATTTTATATTTTTGAAAAAGTACATTGGCCTTCTGTTCCCACACTCACACCTCATTCTATTTAAAACAACCCCACAGTCTGAATAACCACATGATGACAAACACTATGCACAAAAGAGAAATGGCTTGTATTTTTTGATTTTACCTGCCATTACCTGTGTCTCTGCCCATTCTTTCTCTTTATCCTCTTTCATACTCAGAGCAGTTCTGCATGTGTTATAAAGATCTTTTCAAAGCTATTCAGTCCTGTGACCATCCAAGGAGGGTTTTCCTGAACTGGGCAAACTGCTGTGTACTGTGTGAACCGGGGACCTCTCATTTCACAAGGACCGACTACTGGACTCTTGGAGATCTCAATGTCCAAGTCCATTATCAAATTTATATCATCAGTAACTATACAAGGCTCACTATAACCCACTCCCGTCGAGTGGTGTTCAACTTCATAGCAACCCTACAGGTCAGAGTAGAACTGACTCAGAGTTTTCAAGGAGTGCCTAGTGGATTTGAACTGCCGATGTCTTGGTTAGCAGAGGTAGCACTTAACCTACTACACCACCAGTGTTTCTGTGTACTGTAAACAGTGGATTAAAAAGCTTTTGCAAAATGTTGGGACTTCTCAAATGGGTTCTTTTCACAGAGAAAAGCAGTTGCTTCCTAAATACAAACGTGGACAATGTTTTACAGTTAGCAACATTGCTTTTTTCATACACATTACATCTGATTCCTACAATTATTCTCCAAGTTAGGGGAAGTGTTATCATGTACATCTCAAAATGGGCATGCTAAAGCTCAGAGAGGCAGTGAACAGGTTGTGTACACAGAATCTTGGATTAAAACCTCCGACTTCTAACATAAGGTTCTAGTTTCTAATGTGAAGTTGTAGCACTAACTAGGAGCTATTGTTGTTGTTGGGTACTGTGGTGTAGATTTTCCTGATTCTTAGTGATGCTGTGGGACAGAGTAGAACTGCCTCACAGTTTTTAGACTGCCGTCTGTACAAGAGCCAATCAGGAGGTCTTTCTTCTGCAGAGCCCCTGGTTGGGTTCAAGCTGCCCATCTTCTAATTTATAGGCAGGTGCTTAGCTGTGACACTACCAACTAGAAACGACCACTGTAAAAATGTAGTTGTTTATTGAAAGCTTTCTGTGCTTTCTCCTTTTGCCTTTGTGTGTTTGAGAGGGTGAGTGATTGTATTCGCACAAAAGCCCACTGATACAGGTAATGTGTATGAATAAGGATTCACATACCTGGGACCTGAGACCTTGCCTAAAAAGCCAGAGGTTAGACTTCTGTAGAATTTTCTAGAATATTTTCTCAGTTGCTGACACTAGTTAGAACTCTATCTAGATGTAACAGCCTAGCACAGTATGGAGAACTTCCCTTTTTGGACTCAGGCACTTCTGCAGCTACTGTGTTTCCTTTTTCCCTCTTTGATCAGATGGATGAGTTTCCTAGTCAATATCTCTGGATCCTCACTGCCAAGTCATGCCTCAAACTACTTCTACCTGACTTCTGCTAGCATAATTCGTGATTGAATACTCCTATATGCCCTGACTTTTATATTACTAGGTCCAGCAAAAGCTGCCTGGGCATCTTCTTAATTGACTGAGAAGTGTATCCGTTCCACCCCCCCTCCTTTTTTGGAGTACTGTTCTTCTGCTTTCCATGATGGTCAAGTCTCCTGGTGTGCCTCCTACCACTCACTCTGGCTGTTCCTTCTCAGTCCTCTTTATTGGATCTTCCTTGTCTGCCCGATTTCTAGTGTTGGAACCCCTCAGAATTCAGTATTAAGATTTTTTTTCTCTGATTTTTAGGCTATGTCATTAATTGCAATGGTCACATTTACCATCAATATGGTCAGAATTCTCTAAAACATATCACCAGCTGTATTGGAAATGTATACTTCTGTTACCTGTTCACCATATCTGCTTTTATTTCTCACAAGTTCCTCAAATTTAACCTGTAGGAAAAGAACTTCTGATCTTATTCTCCAAATTTGTTCCTCTTCGAGTAACCTTAAAATTGTAAAGTAATGTCACCACCTATTTAACTGCTTAGGTCAGGAACTGAGAGCCATCTTTATACCCTCTTACACGGACTGAATTGTGTCTGTCAGGAAGATATGCTGAATTCACAACCTCGTACCTGTAAATGTGAGCTTGTTGGGAAATATGGTATTTGAAGACGGTTTCACTTACATACCCACACGGTCACATTTGAGTAGAGTAGATCCTAGTGGCATCTGAATGGTGTCTTATGTGTGAGGCAAACAGACCCAGAGACCACATATAGAGAACAGCTGTGTAGTGACAGGCAGATGAATTTGTGAGTCAAGGAATGGTAAAGCTTTCTGAAGCCCCAGAAGCTAGGGGAAATGCACAAAACAATTTCTCTCTCAGATCCCTCAAAAGAATCAATATAGCCGATATGCTGATTTGGTCTTCTAGTTTCCAGAACTATAGACAATCAATTTCTGTTTTTTTAAAGCCACTTAGAAATCCTGGTGGCACAGTAGTTAAGTGCTATGTCTGCTAACCAGAAGGCTGGCAGATAGAACCTACGAGGCTCTCCTTGGAAACTTGATGGAACAGTTCTACTCTGTCCTACAGGGCTGATATGAGTTGAAACTGACTTGATGGCAGTGGGGTTGGTTTTTGGGAAAGCCACTCACTTTGTGGCAGTGTCATATGGTGCCACAAGCAAACTAATATATGTCCATTTCCACATTCCCTAAAATCATTGGTTTCAACCAATTCCAACACCTAGGTATCTGTTTTCATGCTGTCTACTTCTTTCCATTTAGATTGTTGCTCAATCCAGGACATCATAGTATTTTGCCAGAGCTGTATCTCTAACTGATCCGCAGGCTTCTAGTCCCTGCCACCTAAATCTATATTCCACAAAGTGCTGAGTGGTCTTTTAAAGTGCTCATTATACCACTGCTAAACAAAAGGTTGGCAGTTCAAATCCACCAGGTGCTCCTTAGATACTCTATGGGGCAGTTCTACTCTGGCCTCTAAGGTTGCTATGAATCAGATCCAACTAGACGACATTGGGTTTATATCATGTTACTATCCAGCCTAAATTCTTCTATGGCCTCCCATTGCCTTTAAGATAAAATTCAGACTCTCTAACAAGCCTTACAAAGCCTTGCATGATGTGACCTTTGCTGACATCATTAGTCTCATCTTGTCAATGTTTCTCATTCGCAACGTCCCACCAGGATTATGCTTTTTCAGTTCCACACACACATAGAGCACTTACTCTCCTCAACAGCTTAACTAGTATTGTTATTTCTGTTAGGAATACTCTTGGCCTTTTCTCTTCTTTTCCTGGTCAAGTTCTGTACAGCCTTCAGGATTCAGTGTACATGTATTTTCACAGAAGAACCTTCTTGAATTCTTTGATTATTTGTATGTGGGCTCCTAGCTTCTCACGCTTCTCTATTACTGCTCCAATCATAGATATCATTAACTCATTACTTTTGTAATCATATTTACTGTACATCTGCCATATAAAATGTAAGTTTTACCCTCTGACTGGTTCATATCTTGTGAGTTGAGCTAGCCTGTACCAGTAACCACTTGCCTTTGAGTCAGCCCCAACTCACGGCAACTCTAGGAGTGTCAGAGTAGAACCGTGCTGCACAGGGTCTTCAACAGCTAATTTTTCAGAGGTGGATAGTCAGGCCTTTCAATGCGTGTCTGTGTGGACTTGAAACTTCAAGCTTTTGGTTAGAGTCCATTAACTGTTTACACTCCCCAGGGACTACATCTGGCTCATACATGTTTCTAAATAAGTAGTAATTAAAGGAACTAATGAAATGATGAAATGGCCAACTCTTCCTACACAAGCAGACACCAAATCAAGTTGGAGCAGAATTTCTTTCTTGTCCACATGTCAATCTGGATCACGTGGAGAATTTAAGCACAACAGCAGAAGACTCTGAGAGTCCCACACTCTCAGGGATAATGGTCAAGGCTGGGATTAAGAAGAGGTATGGATACACCAGGGCAGAAAGGATAAGAGACCTTAGGCATAGTCATAGGAAACTATTTTAGCTACTATAGCATTCGCTTGTCTGTGTGGTATTCCAGCAGGCACACAGCCACAAACAACATGGAGTTTAATGCTGTTATTACTGGGGGAGAGGGGGTAGAACTAAACACTTAGGGTTACATGACTACTGACAGAACTGTGTATGACAATGGTGATTGTCCTGTATGTGGGTAAAGCCCAGGGTGAGCCAACATCGGCTGCTGAGTGACTGATCACTGAGCCCCCATTGACTTCACCTAAGACTCCCTGACACCCACTTTATACAAGGTGGATGTGTTAGGCTTGGCCTCACAATTTACACGCTGTCACTGCATCTTGGTTTCAGGGTTTCTCTTCAATGATGATTTTGTATATTCTGCTCAGATTCAGAGAACAGATGGCAAGAATCCTGTTTCAAAGCAATCAAATGATATTTCATATCACAATGAAGCAAAGGTTTGTGCCAGCTAAGGAGAGCATCCACTTTTGGCAAGGTAAGAAAATTTCGAGGGCTATCTGAAATTTAGGAGAGAGAGAAAGCTATCCAAGCTGCTTTGTTGAACAAGGCAGTTTTAATCAGAAGACAAATGACCTTAGAGGACATGTTGTATTGATTTTAGGGAAAGCGAGTGAGGCATGTGCCAGGAGAACGAGAAATGTATGAAATAAGGGAAGAAAAAGCAAAGGCATTTGTTTTGGACTGAGTGACTTATTGCTTTCTGCACTATCTAAATGTGCTTGAGTCTGTCAATTACGCAATGGATGCCGCATTGTAATTCTTTGTTTACAGCCATGCAGCGTCTGAGCTACATTTTCCCATTAAGGCACCAAGGTCAATGATACAGATAATTAACCAACTGATTTAGTGCATTAATATTCCTTGAAGTTCTATCCAGCCTTGAGATTCCTACTCTATGTTGACAGTGGGACAAGTGCTGGCTCTGTAATGGGACACTGATGTAATCCATGGCTGAGGTTTTGTCTAGCAGCATCGTGTGTCTACTTAAATGATGATGAATGCTATCTTTGTACCAGGCAGGAAGATGTCATTAAACTGGCTCGTATTGCTGACCTCCCAGGGTTTCCCACTAAGTGTCGAGAAAGGGTTGTGGTGCTGATAATTCTGTGTAGAGCTCTGAGAGAAGAAGGCAGAGAGGCAAACCTGATGAAAAGCAGATAAAGAGCCTAAGGTGAATTGAAGCTTAATATACCAAACAGAATAGAAAAGGGCTCATTCCTTCCCCTCTTGTTTTTCTCTTGCACAATTGTAGCAAGTGGTCCAGTTGTTATTTTTTGCCCTCTCAAAACATTCTTCAGTCACTCATACCCAATCCTGTACTTCACCTATCAATAAAAAGAATTTGAAATCTTTCAGCACAGAGATATTATTTCTGCTTCAACTTATTTCAGGATGCCACAGTTCAAAATGAAAGTCTGCAGATTGCTGATAGCTATGTCAATATCATTCAACCGCTAACAGCACTTTACTTGTGTTACCCATAGACAGAGCCTAGGCATCTGAACCCGTCAATAAATGGAGAGAGCATCCTGGGGCTGAGGCAATTTGGTTCTACAAGGGGCTTAGATTACAAATTTGGCTTCTTCATTACTGAAGAATTCTTTACAAGTCTTAAGCTGAATAACATGTAACCATCCTGTAACAACTCCAGTGGCAGGCTAAGGGGGACAAGAGCTGTACCTGTCATCACTCTCCACACTGCCTTGATTTTGTGCCCATAGAGGGGAATATCCGCAACACTGCTTTCCTATTTTAAATCACAGGTGCCTATTCAATTGCCTCGAGCCATATCTTCCAAGACATAGGTTTTTCTTGTATTTTTAGACTGCTGAATTATCTTTTCATATGTTTTTCAATTATTTATGTTTATTTCTCAGTCTTTTGCCTGTTGGTTGCAATGTATGTATGCATCTATGTGTTACTGGGTTTGGTGAGTTCATAGAAGTCTTTGTTTTATTAACGGATATTGACCTTTTGTATAGGGAATAACAAGAAATATTGATTCTTTAAGCCTGTCTGATTTTTAGAATTTTGATGTTGACATTTTTCTTGGAAAAAGAAAATTACTAATCACCAATGAAGTTTAAATAAAGTGGTCTTTCAAGAAAAGAAAAAAATCAGTGTAAATATTGTGATCACTAGTCAATTTAATTGAATCAATAAAACTGTTATGAAAAGTCCACCTATCAGAGAGATATACTCAACAGAAATCCACTACCCTTCTTGAGGTGATCCTGTTGTTCACTAAAAGATTACTAAGTACTTGTGAAGTAAACCTATGTGATAACATATGTTGTTGTTGTCAGGTGCTGTTGATTGTTGACTCATAGTGACCCCATGTAACAGGGTAGAATTTCCTTATTGGGTATTCTAGACTATAATTCCTATGGCAGCAGATGGCCAGGTCGTTCTTCTGCAGAGCCACCGAGTGGGTTTGAACTGCCAAACTTTCTATTAGTAGTCAAGTGCTTAAGTGTCGTGGCTCCAGGTCTCTTTGAGTTATACTATAGAGTCTTTAATTCAAGACTTAATAAATTATTACATTAGGAGCCAAAGCCAATTACCTTAGGAGAAGTGAAAATTAATTCTATAGTTAAAGAAGTGGAGACCTCATGTTTTAAAATCTGGACAGGTGTGCGTCAGGGTTATATCCTTTCCTCATACTTATCCAGTCTGTATGCTGAGCAAATAATCTGAGCAGCTGGATTATGTGGAGAATAATGGGGCATCAGGACTGGTGGAGGGCTCATTAATAACCTGGAGTATGTAGATAACATAGCCTTGATTGTTGAAAGTGAAGAGGACTGGAAGCACTGGTTGAAGAAGATCAAAGACAACAGCTTCGATATAGATTACATCTCAACATTAAAAACAAACAAACAAACTCCTCACAACTAGAACAATAAACAGCGTCATGACAGACAGAGAAAAGATTGAAGTTGTCAAGGATTTCATTTTACTTGGACTCGCATTCAATACCCATGAAAACAGCAGTGAAGATATCAAAGGACATATTGCATCAAACCTGCTGCCAAAGACCTCTTTAAAGTGTTGAAAAACAAAGATGTCACTTTGAGGACTAAGGCAATGTGACCCAAGCTATGATATTTTCAATTACTTCATACGTATATGAATGCTGTACGATGAATAAGAAAGACTGAAGAATTGACACCTTTCAGTTATGATGTTGGAGGAGAATCTTGATTGACAGAAGAATGAACAAGTCTGTCTTAGAAGAAGTAAAGCAGAGTGTTCCTCAGAAGCCAGGATGGCAAGACTTTGTCTCATGTTCCTTGGATATGTTGTCGTGAGAGACCAATCCCTGAAAAATGGCATCACGCTTAGTAAAGCAGAAAGTCAGCAAAAAAAAAACTACCCTCAATGGGATGGACTGACATGCTGGCTACAACCATGGGCTCAGACAGAGCAAAGACGGTAAGGACAGCGCTGGACTGGGCAGTGTTTCATTTCTGTTATACAGAGGGTCGCTGTGAATCGGAGCAGACTCCATGGCACCTAACAACCACAGCAGTTGAAAACTACAAGTATGCTTTCGTTTTTCGAGGGAGCCGAGGAGAATATACTGCCCAAATATAATGATAAGAATTATTCCTATATTATGATATTGAGATAGTAGATACTATGGACTAATGCCTATAAGCAGAAGTATGTCTTTATTGTATTTCTTACAAATGTAATGGTCCATGTCAGTTTCCTTACTACTGAGCATTATCATGGCAATACTCCAAAACCCATCACCGTTGAGTGAATTCCAACTCATAGCAACCTTATAGAGCAGAGTAGAACTGCCACATAGAGCTTCCGAGGGGTGTCTGGTAGGTTTGAACTGCCCACCTTTTGGTTAGCTGATGTAGCACTTAACCACTATGCAACCAGGGTTTCCATTATGGCAATAGTGAGAGATAATTATCATTGTTAATATGTCAGTGGCTTCAATTTTCCTAAATACTTTTCAAATGCAAACTGAGTACTTTTGAAAGGCTGACTCACTGAAGATGTAGAGATGTTTTCCTTTTCATAGAAGAAAATGCACAGGAATTAAAAGAAACAGTATCACTATTTTCTGTGATTCACCATGCTCCTGATACTATTGGAGGTATGCAGAATACAGAAGTTCATCCAAAATAATTAAATATTTACTAGTTAATTTTCGTCTAATAATATATCTATGAAATTATTATGGAAAACCTAGGCTTCTTGCCCAAGAATGCATTTTATATTTAACAAAGCCAACCCAGATTAATGCTGAATGATAGAGCATGGGGACTGGAAATTCAGCAAGAGATTGATGAAGTTCCTGAATGGTGCAAAATGTTATTATATGCTTGGCTACTAATAAAAATGGTACAGGTTCAAGTCTACCCAGTGGTGCCTAGGAAGAAAGACCTGATGATGTACTCCTGAAAAATCAGCCTTTCAAAACTCTATGTAACACAGTTCTACTCTGATACACATACGGTTGTTCTAAGTCAGAGTTATTAGATAGATGACAACTGGTTTAACGAAGGATTTAAATTTGGCAAAGACAGCTGGAATTTAAGGAAAGAGGCTTAAAGAATCTCAATTTTAACCTACCAACAACTAAAGTGGACTTGAGACTAAGTACTCTTTTAAGTCTTCAAATTCTATGACAGCAGAGTTCACTATGAAGCTGTTTTTTTTCAATCATCATGCTTGCTCATGGCAGTTGAAGGTGGTCTGGTTTGCTCATTTTCCTTCTGTATCTTGAAGAACATAAATTAGAGTGCTTTTGGTTCAACGTTTAAATGGTTAATTCATTTCAACTGTTTTTCTAGGCCAATACTAAAAAATAAAAAGCACTTTAGAATGCACAAATCTCTAAACAATCTTTATTTACATTTACTTTTAATAAGAACTATAAAACTTGTCTCAACAAGCAACAGTTTAATTGCATCAATGCATTTGATCTGATGAACATTCTGTTCATAATAAAGCCTTACCTATAAATAAATACACATTGAAAATACAAATTAAGTATCCATGTTAAGCAAAGTGGCCTGTTTTCTAAATGTCATGAGTTTTGCTCTGGAATTATTTATTTGTATAACCTTAGGATGAGGCTATGTTCTTTGCATAGTCTACTTCATACACTTTATTTTTAATTTGGGAAGTCATGGGCTTATGACTTTCAAACCAAGGTAAACTGTGAGGAATCTTACAATTTCAAATCACCTACTTAGTCTCTGAATTCTTCTTACAGACTTAGAATTTTCCTTCTACAGTAAATCCTGTGAAAGCTGAAATCTGTTTAAGGCAGAAATCTGTCAGAGAAAGAAGAATCAAATATTTTCCATTAATAGAAAGTGATAGAAAAACAGTAAGACCACAACTCTGTCAAAACGGAGTGTTTTGAGACCCAGAAAAACAAGACAGTCTGTCGAGTCCTGGCTTCCACTGGTTTCACTGTGTGAAAAATAGAAATGCTACTCATATTTTGTTACTCAAGAATAAAATCTATAATCAATTTATTGGCATGATGTGGGGGTTCCCAGTTCATGAATATGCTTCTCTTTTGAGGTTGAGTTCATTTTTCATGAAACAATGCTGCATAAAAAGTATTTAAGAAAAGTGGAGCCACTAACTATTAATGATGACAGTTATCTGTCGCTATCACCATGAGAGTGTTCTCAGTAAGGAAACTGACATGTGCTATTACATTTGTAAGCAATATAACAAGAAGATATTTCTGCTTACAGGCATTAGTCAATAGTATCTAACATCTTAACATCACAATCAAAGAACAATTCTTGTCATGATATTTGGGTAATGTTTTCTTTCCCTCATGACAGTTTTTCCATAATGTAATCAGTAGGCAAGAGAGGAGAGTACCCCACTACCTCTGAGTGGATGCGATTGGAAATGACTTGGTTGAGATTATTACGGCTTGGTGTTTAAATGTTTGTGTGTGTGTGTGAATTTCTTTTTCTGTCACAGAATTATACACAATGCACACACACATGTTTGGAAATTATAATTAATTTGCAGAGAAGGATTTTTAAAAGTGTGGCATGTTATCATCAAAGGCGCATAAATTTCCTACACTGGTGACTTTAAAATTTATGTAACATTGTGACATAATACAGTAATCCACCAAATACACACAAACTGAAATAACAATTCCACTAAGAAACATTTACCTTTTTAAATATGAGAAGTACTTGGAATTCTTTTTTTTTTTTTTTTGATTCTATAATATCTTTCACTTGAACATAAGAAAAGGCAAAGTTGCAATCCATACTATCACTTTCACAACTTGTCAGTGGGTCACATTAGCTGAAAAACATTACCTTTGGGTAAATTGTAAAACCGTGGCTTGCTACTATCTGTAACATATATAAACATATGCAATAATGGTTTGTGAACATTTGTTAAAGTAGAATGGAAAAAAAAAAATCACCAAACTCATTGACATCCAGTTGCTTCTGACTCATAATAACCCTAATAGGACAGGTCAGAACTGTTCGACAGGGTTTCTAAGGAGCATCTGGTGGATTTGAGTTGCCACCTCTTTGGTTAGCATGTGTAGCTCTTAACCACTATACCACCAGAGTTTCCAACAGTAATCCCATAAATCAAGAACTACCAGTAGAAAAATTCTGAGATTGTATATTCCAATATTAATGCCTATCATGAAAGAATTTTTTTCTTTTTATTACTAACACTCCTCTCTGAATTCTTTTAAATCTCCAGAAGTATCTTGAAATATAAAGAAACACCGAAATAGATACTTCTGTATATCATCATATGACATCATATTTCTAAAGCCAGCTCTATCTAAAAGTTCCAACTTTCTGTTTGCTTCTACTGACGACTTGCTGTTGGAATGTAAGGAAGATTCTGAATTGCGATGAATGGAATAGCAATGGTTGGTAGTGACATATTATTTTGGGTTACTGTGAGTCAGAGTCCACTCAACAGTAGTGTGTTTAGTTTGGTTTTATTCTTAGATCACTTTACAGTCCAGACTCTTTCCCAGGAGCAATACAAGTCACGGAAAGCCAGAATTTGAAGTTGGTACGTGTCCTTTTGTCATGTATACTAAAAAGCAACAATTCTCTGAATCCACTTGCGTATATTCAGGTATAGCACCAATAGATTAAGGTAAAACCTCACATTTGTCAATTCAATGGCCTCAGTTGCTCAGAATTCATTGTTACTGGCTCAGTAGTTAAGGCACTTGATGGTTAACCAAAAGGTTGACAATTGAAAATCACCAGAAGCTGTTTGAGAGAAAGATGTAGTAGTCTGCTTCTGCAGAGTTCTACAGTTTTGGAAATCTTATGGGGTGCCATGAGGCAGAGTCAACTGGACAGCAGTGGGTTGGATTTATTTTTTCAACATCTTATCTCAGGTATGATATTTAGCTTCATTGGTGTATTTGACTGTAAATATGTTTTAAATTTTAATCAAAGAAGGCAAGTTGGGAGAGCCATAAGCACAAAAAGAATATATTGGTACTGAAAACCACCCTTGACTTTAAATTTCTAATTTTTTTTTAACTTTTCATTCACAAATTAGAAATGTATTTCACAAGCACACCCAATCTAAATTTGTTAAAACACAATTTTCACAATTTTTTTCCAAAACCAGTCTAAGATTTTTGTCTGATGCATCTCCACCTCCATTTTATGCTAAAACAAAGAAAACAAAACAAAACAAACAAACAAAACAAAACAAAACAGTTGCATTCTAATAGATTCCTACCCAGCGTGACCTTATGGGATCCTTGAGACCAAACCAAAACCAAACCTGCTGTCGCTGAGTCCATTCTGACTCATAGTGACCCTATAGCACAGAGTAGAACAGCCCCATAGAGTTTCAAGGAGGTCCTGGTGGATTTGAACTACTGACCTTTTGATTAGCAGCCATAGCTCTTAACCACTATGCCACCAAGGTTTCCTTGAGACCAGGGGATGACAATGAACAAAGCTTAATGGTGAAATTCATAACCTAAAACTAATTTTACTGACCTGTATTGAGACAGAACACAGTGTCATGTCTTTTCAACATGAAGCTGTTTTCGAAAGAACAATGGTAGCAAAAGGCCAAAGGTAGCATCTGTGTTGAATTACAAAACTGCAGACATATTTAGTGACTGCATATGAAGATCCACTTTGTCCTTTAAAGAGATACTATACTTCTAGTCTCAAATTCGAACTTGATTCTGTCTAAGAACTGGAATTATATCTGAATTGGAATTCTGTTCCTGAGCTTTCCAGAGTATTCGTTCCTTCATCTCCAGACTAGAGCCTGTTAGTCCTTTCTCAAAACAAATTTCCTTAGAGCACAACTCATCTTCTCTGTTTGGGGCAATTGTCTGTAGGGTAGGGGTATTTATTATTAAACAGAAGGATAGGGGGTGGGGCTACCAGAAAATTTGATTTATAAATGTACTTCAAAAGCAAGACTACTTAAAGATTTCCCACAAGCTCAACATTCCAATACTTTTTAGAGAAGGGGGATGTTGTTAGTACAACATGATCTTCTTAAGCCCAGAAGATTCTACAGAGCACAAAGAATATTCAGAGATCTCTAGATGTCTTTGAAATCCTGAAACAATTATTTTGGGAAATGATGTTTGTTATTTTTGAAAGTCTTTGTATCTGCTTGAATAAAGGCATTTGGATTTTATAGACACTAGTGTCTGGGTTGGAATAAGAAGAGAATGGATTTAGTGACTCTGGGGACCTCACTATCTGCACCCATGGCAACTAAATCAGAACAGTGTCTCACCACATCAGTCTCAAGGACACATTTAACAGCTGAGCTTCAGTTAATGATAAATCAACAAGCAGGTGACAACCACTATATTCTTCCACTTTATCACAAGGGCTAGAGACAGTGACAAAAGTTTTAATTAAATTTTAACTTTACCTTAATTAACTTTATATGAGGATAGAGCACATATATGTATGATATTTATTTGTTTATTAATTTTAAAACATTCAACTTCTTGCTTTACATTCAGAGAATTTAAAGAGAAAGGGCACGTATTTAATTCAAACCAAGCCAGTGGCAATTGCACATTCTTGAATTCTTTCTTAAATGTAAAATACTTAAAAGAATGCCTGACCCATAGTAAGTGGGTGATAAATGTAAGCTATCAATAAAATTCCATGTTATGCTACTCATTTGCCTTCCCTTGTTGAAAAAATCTCTTCCATCTTTTGCAATTTTTTTTTTAATGAACCCTCTCCAAAGGGCACATTGGTTATAAACAACAGTATTGATTCTATCTTAAGAGGAATTAATGAACTTGTTTTTTAAATTTTTTTGTTATTGTGGTTAAGTGAAAGTTTAAAACCCAAGTCAATTTTCCATATAAAACCCTGAGCACCTGCCTCTCTGCAACTCTATCTGCTCTCCTCATCCTGAGACTTCTAGTATTTACTCAACCAATACCTGTCCTCTCCTCTCCACCCTTTCCTCACCCTCTAAAAAGAAACCAGTAGGACAGTCTAATATATATATGTTAAACCATAAAGTACACATACCACCTGTCTCATAGATGACATTTTATGCATTAAATTTGAGGGCAGGGGTCACACCTGTTTGTCTCCTATGTTTCCCTTATATTTTTATAATGGTTCTCTTTTGTCTAAAACAGTTACTACCATGACTAATTTAGAACTTTATGTTCATTATAAAACATTTGGAAAATACTTACAAGTTAAAGAATATAAGGAAATTATCTGTAATTCTACAGCTTATTGGCTACTATAGTTGATATTTTTATTCATTTCTTGCCAGTCTTTTTTCTCTATGTGTATTACATCTGGAACCCTGGTGACACAGTGGTTAAGAGGCATAGCTGCTAATCTAAAGGTCTAGCCAATCCTGGGAAATCTCATGGAGTAGTTCTGCTCTGTTCTATAAGGCTGCTGTGCGTTGAAATCAACTTGACAGAAATGGGCTTGGTTTTTATTATACTTCATCTTTAAATAAAACTGGGGTCATACTGTTAAATGTGCCCTAGTAACCTACTTTTCAATACATTTTAAATATGATTTCTTGTCCTTAAATATTTACCAAAACTATTATTTGCAATAAACCAACCGCGACCCATTGCTGTCAAGTGGATTCTGACTCATAGTGACACTGTAGGACAGAGTAGAACTGCCACATCGAGTTTTCACGGAGCAGCTGGTAGATTTGAACTACTAACTTTTTAGTTAGCAGCTGAGCCATCAACTACCACATCACCAGGGCTCCTTGTTTGCAGTAGCTACTTGAACAAACTACTGTTTAACCTTTCCTCCAGTATTATTTAGATTGTGTCAACATTTTGCAATTAAAATTAATTGATAATATTCTGTATGTATTACAAGTAAACATTGCTGACTGATTCTTGTCTCTCAGGTTGCGTTTAATCCACCGTTTGATTTTGTTTATTCCTTAGAAGTAGTTAGCGACTCTCAGCTCTTTGCTCACGACATGTGCCTCCTGTGGCGACGCTGGTACTCATCACGTTAATTTTATGTCAAGCTCAAATTTCCTCTAGATACTGAATCACTTGTCTTCGATCATAATAGAACAGTGTATGAACAACAACAATGACAAAAATCTTTTCTGATTGAGTAAATTCTGGCTCACAGTGGACTCTATAAGACAGAGTAGAACTACTCCATAGAGTTTCCAAGGACGGCCTGATGGATTCTGAAATGTTGACAGTTTGGTCGGCAGCTGGACTCTTAAACACTGGTCTCTGTACGATGCACAAACCCCAAACCCATTGCCATCGAGTCAATTCTGACTCATAGCGACCCTACAGAGTGGAGCAGAACCATCCCATAGAGTTTCTAAGGAGTATCTGGCAGATTTGAACTGCTGATCCTTTGGTTAGCAGCCATAGCACCTAGCCACTGTGCCACCAAGCAGACATTAAATAAATATTTGTAGGCTGAATGTCCAAGCATCTTTTGGATATTACACTTGACTGTCTCATAGGCATTTCAGACTTAGCATGCATATACACTGAGCTCATAATCCCTGTCATGGCTCTCCGTAAAAAAAAAAAATACCACGTCTCTCTGCCTGCTTGCCACTGTAGTGCCACTCTCCTGCATTTTGTCAAACTAGAAAGCTGGGAGTCATCCTTGTCCTCTTATCTCCCTCAGCCAACACAGCCAGGCTGCATCCTTTACAGAACACGTGTCCATCCCCTCCACCTCTCTCCATCACAGCCACCGCCAGCCTGGTCTCCCCCGCCTGTTTTAGGCATCTTGACAGCATGAGGTTCCCATTTCTCTACTTGCTTCCCTTTCCTTTTATCTCTTATAGAAGGAAAGGATAAAAGATGATGCCAGCCACAGTCCAGGAAAACTCCCTTTACACTGGGGCTGGGAGATCACCTTAGGAAGGGTGTTACAGTTGTACGCTAATCCTCTGTAACACAATCCACACTACTAACCACCGGCAGAAATCAGGATTTATAACACAGGAAAGTCACAAAACAGAGGGTAATCACACAGCACCCGGAATCAACAACCCACCCAAATGATCACACACATTTTTGGGGGGACACAATTTCTATCGATGACACTGTTATAGGCTCACCACAAGTCAGTCTTTCTGGTCTCCCTACCATTGACCGCTTCTAGAGAGAATTATTTAACACATATATTGGACATGCCATTCTTTTCTTTTGTTTTTAACACAATGGTTGCACTTAAAACTCTGTACTTAACACCTTTAATAAAATACAGACTCAGACTCCTTATCATGGCTATGTGGCACTGTGTGACCCTGTCTCTGCTACAGGCCCTGTCTTAAGTTTTGAGAGTTTTCAGAGCACTCACATAGCTGTTAATTTTGTCTTGTATTCCTGACAAAGAGGAGCCATGGTGACCCAATGGGTAAGTGCTCAGCTGCTAATCTACAGTTTGACCATTAGAACCCATCCAGCGATGCCATAAGAAAAAGACTTGGAGATCTCTTCCTATAAAAGGTTAAAACCATAAAACCAAACCCACTGCCGTTAAGTCGATTCCGATTCATAGTGACCCCAGAAAATGGAGTAGAACTGCCCCATCGAGTTTCCAAGGAGCATCTGGAGTGTCTGAACCGCTGCTGTGCGGTTAGCAGAGGTAGCACTTAACCACTATGCCACCAGGGTTTCCCCTAGAAAACCCTAAGAGGCCATTCTATTCTGTCGCATGTGATTGTCACGAGGTGAACTTGACTCTACAGCATCTAAGCACAAATAATCAACAAATACGTAAAACAGGCAGGACCACCAGGCAGGGTCTTCAGAGTGACCCTCACAGACCCCTCCTCTTCTTGCTACTCTTCAAAGGCCAAATCCCTCGTATATTCCATTTGTAAATATTGCACCCATCACGTTCTACCTCCCCCTGGCCACTTCTATATCAATATGCCTTTTTAATTTCCTTCACTGTACTTAACCATAATGTGCAAACACATTTGTTTATTAGTTTACTTGTTTGTTGTTTGTCTTCCTCGTTAGACTGAATGTTCCAGGAAGGCAAGGGCCAGACTATCTATCTTAGTTAGTGTTTAATCCAGTGCCTAACACAGTACTTGGCACACCGCGGGCCTTTAATAAATGTTGGATGAATAATAAAAGTTGACCAAATGAGTCATGACAGATTTATCTGTGATGGGTTAAGTGGTGAAGAAGGAATGTAAGTTATGCAGGACAATCACCATCTAGACATCCACCAGCTTGCAGGCTCTTAAAGGATGGACTATCTTCTATATGAGCAATACCAGGCACAATTTCAATATTTTTTCAAATCACCTTGAAAGGACCTCCTCGTTGAAAAAAATCTTTATTGCTTATTAATAAGTTCAACAATGTTTTTCTAAGCATTGGCTTCAAACTAAGCGTAGCCTGTGGAGGTAGGGACTTGGAAGGCACCCAACTCTCACTTAGAAATTCATGTAACCATTTGCTTCTCCCATATTTCTCTGTCTCACTGTGATGCCGTGTATAACAGCGCAGAAATCTGACTCAGTAGTGATATGGTGGTTATCCATTTCTGCTTCATTTAAGAGATTTAAATGAGTAAGAATAGCAACTTTAAAACCAGTATCATGTAAATCTTTAATTTTGAGGTAAAAAGAGATTAGCAACATTTTTTTAAAAAATCAGGAAGCTGCTTGACCATGATAGGTGGTTTCTGCTCAGTTTTAAACAGAGAGAGATCAAAAGGGTAATGAGAATTCTCTTTCACAGTATACTTTGGAACTTAATCTTCAGGTCTGGCTTCACTCAGAAGAAAAAGTTAAAATGATTTTCTCAAACTTCTAAAAGTTTTAAATTGGAGCTCCATGTAAGATGGCAAATCGATCCCAAATCTGTGGTTTTTTTTTTTTTTCTTGGTGGCGCTTGTTTTATAGGCTGTCTTTCTAAGACACTGTCAGCACCACCATACTGTCATGCAAACAACAAACATCTTCTACGTTTGTTTGCTAGTTGAGCCCTCCTCTCACAGGGTATTTTCATAAGCGTCACAACACCAATTTCTTTTTCACATTGCTATAAAAAAAAGTATCACACACTTATGAAAATATCTCATAAAAGGAGGCCACAGTTGGCAAACAAAAAGTAGAAGGCATGCATTATTTGTGTAAAAGTAAGGTAAATTCTTACATTCTTCACAGGCAAATGAAATGATTATAACATTTTGGCAAATAAATGCGATATGGAATACTTAATATCTGATTTTTTAAATCTGTCAATATCACCCATGTTCTCTGTTATCCTACTTTTCTAGAGACTTTACTCAAGACTCTCAAAGAGCACAGGGGATTCATTTTTACAGTAACAAATCCTGCTGCAAGATTGAAAAGTAAAAGATGGTGAAAGAAAGCAGAGGAAGGCAAGACAGCTCATTTGCCTTAGAAGAATGTTCAAGATTTAGGTGATGCATGGAATCATGCCCTGTGCTAGCCATCTAATTAAAATGAGAAATGGCACAGGCAGAAGCAAAGCCATTTGGGGAACTGACAATCAAGCAAAAATGTGCAATAAGAACACGATCTTCTGGAATATTCATTTCCATCTATGTGTCATCCAAACCAAATGACAAGCAGGAAATAATATCAACAGGATGCAAGTAACATTAAAAAGTGTTTTGCCTTCACACAAAATAGATGGGAAGGCCAGCTTATCATTCTTGTTCACATACAGAAATATTGAGAAATTGCTAAGGGTTATGAGACTTACCTAAACATATCTATGTCAACTTTAATGATAGGAGCATTGATGTTCAGTTAGTTCCATGGTCCTTTTAGAGGGGTCATTCTTCATCAGGCAAAGACGGGCAGGAAAAAAAAGCCTATAACTAATGAAACAGGACAAAAGGTAGCGGGATGGATAGACCCACTGGGGGGAAATGGAACTGGTTTAAAAGTATACTAACTCTTGGCAAGCAAGCCAGTTAGGAGGAGGTTAAATACAACACACAACTCGAACCCCCAGGAGGAAGCATGCTGTTTTGCAGGGAAGGATCTGCCAAGTTCTCAACTTCAAAGAGAGCTCAGTGGGATTGCGGACGAAGGGAAGAATTTGGATGAACATGTGAAATTGTTTACATGGATCTAGGAGAAGAGACTGAATAAATTCATAGAGACTAAAAAATTGCCTTGAAAGCAATAAAAAAGATATGTAGGTAATGAGAAGAAAACAATTTAGTAAGAAATCAAGGTAACTAGGAAGCAAGCAATAGCTTTGACCAATAGAGTAAGTGCTATTTTGAATATAAGTTCTAACCAGCCTCCCCACTGCAGCAACTTTTATGCTTGCTTACTGAATGATAGTGGGGTATCAAGTGGGTCGTGTCCTGTAACACAAACTTCTTTGCAAAAGCCTCTTCAGTTTTTATCGTTGCTTTTTTTTTCTTTGTTGTAGGTTTGCATGGCATAGTTTTGAAGGATCTGACAGCAAGCATGTTCCAAATATCTTTTATGGAAGATGCCTTTCTCATGGGATAAACTTGCAGTTGTGTCTCTGAGTCTGCTTCCCTGAGACTGAGCGCTCTGGTTAAGAGCTTTAAGTGTGGCTATGTGTGAGCTATTTTAAGAACACTGTGTATGAATCCCATACAAGAAGAAAAGTTGATAAGTTGCTTCCAGTTTAGGTAGACAGTACATTTAGGTAAAGAGATCTCTTCACCACAGACCTGTCTACGGAAAATAATGCCTATGGGAGTTAGTTCTAAATTGCTGTATGATCTCCTAGAGTTGATGATGGAAACCTTGATGGCCAATAGAAACTGCTTGTTAGTGTCCCTCCTTAAGCTGTGTCTAGGGACATACTCTACAGGCCGTATTTCAGTTACACCATTGCTTCTCACAATAGGTCCTTCCTCTGGCTTATGTTTCTCATTCCTAGACTCAGAACATGACAGAAAACAAAATTACTGACCCAGAAATTGTTAGATTAGAAAGGATCTAACAGTAACCAAGAAGAGCTGATTCTGGCTCATGGTGACACCATCTGTGTCAGAGTAGAACTGTGTTCCACTGGGTTTTCAGTGGCTATGGCTGGTTGTATTTTTTTTTGGAAATGGATTGCCAGGCCTTTTGCAGCATTGATGGGTGGACGAGAACTTGCGGTTAGCAACAGAGTGTGTTAACCATTTGCACCACTCAGGGAATCCTGATCAAACCAAATCCAAATCTGTTGCCATTTGGTCACTGTGAATCAGAACTGACTAGACAGCAAAGGGTTTGGAATTTTTGTTTTAGGGACTCCTGACTAACAGTAGACACTCAATAAATGCTTCTTGGAAAAAATGGTAGAATCCTGTTTACTAGAAAAGTAAACCTGTTGAGGCTGAATTGATTTTTACCATGGCCATATCCTACGTATCAGAGTAGAACTGTGCCCTGTAAGGTCTTCAGTGGCTGAAATCTTAGGGAAATAGATTGCCAGGCCTTTCTTCTGCAGCATCATTGGGTGAATTTGACCCTCCAATCTTTCAGTTAGTAGCTGAGTGCAAACTGTAACATGCACAGATAAAAATGCGTATCTTGAAGAGAAAATTGCAGTGTATTCTCGCTATACAGCCAAGTGCCATGTAACATCCATTTGGGCAATGTCTGACTACATACCCGTCTGTGGTCCCACAGGTGTGATTCATTTCAAAGGGAAAGCAGCTCCCCTTTTGCTTATTATTTTCCCCTTGTGGTTTTAAAGATCCTAAACTCAGACTCTTGTACCATGGGTTGGATAAGGGCAGGTGAAGCAAAGGACACAGCTCTGGGTAAGGGCTCTGAGCTTTGTCGGCTGGGCAGACGGGTGGTGAGTGCTTTAGGATAGCCTCCTGCTATTCTTCTAAGTGAGTGGAACATCAGGCAGGTCTGGGCAATGTCTACTCCTTCTTCGCTTACTTCCTCTATTTCAGGTCCCTCTTCTGCCCTCTCTGCCACTGCCACCACTACTTGTTCCTCTTGCTTCCTTCAACAGCAGCAGCAGTGGTGGCAGCAATGACAAGAACCACTGGAAACAGGCTCCCATAACTTTTTAATATAATAGGCTTTACTGGGGTTGTTGGTAACTATGGGCTGTGTATCAGCTGTATGGTTTTTAATCCAGGGTCTGCTTGTATATTACACGGTGCTAGCACAATGTGCAAATCAAATAATGTCCTCTTTCGCAGAATGTATCATAAATGCAGAGGTCAGCAAAACAAAGACCCTTAATGAGATGGACTGATGCAGAGGCCACAACGACGGCCTCAAGCGTAACAATGATCTTGAGGACAGTCCAGGATCAGGCCATGTTTCGTTCTGTTGCATACATGGTCAATAAGAGTCTGAACTGCCTCAAGGACACCTAACAACAACATCATTGTTGTAAGGCTATGTATGATGGTATAGGCTTTTGGGAAGTGGTATGGGGAGCAGGACATGCTTAGCTGTTGGGGTGGTGATCAGTGGCTAGAGATGGCTGGAAGAGCACTGGAACAATATTCAAGATTCCCTTGCTGTCTAGAAATAGAGGGTTCCTATGAAACATTTTGTAAGCTAAAATGGTATAAACTGATGAAGCAATTTACTAATACGGAAAAAAGCTTACAGTGTTTCTGGGCCTACCCAATAATCTACCAAACCATGCCAAAGTAACACATAAAACCTAAAATAACACCAACAAGTAGTAAAACCTGGTTGCAGAGTGGTTAACTGTATGTCTGCTAACCAAAATAAAATAAAATAAAATAAATAAATAAAGCCCCAAATTCACATACTCCGTGTACTCCTCGGAAACTCTACGGAGAAGTTCTACTCTGCCCGATAGCGTTGCAAAGAGTCAGAATTGATTTGATGGCAGTGGGGTTTTGGGTGTGTAGTAAAAGCTGGGATGATATGATAAACATACAGTGTACGTAAAGTTGAAATACTGTAGGTACGGTGTACTTTTACAGACATAGTCCAATAAAGCTATGGCAGCTCGAGTGTAGTTCCCGGGGCAGGCGGTTGGTGGCGCCACCCTGGCTGTTCAGGGAAGACGCTGCATGTTTAATAGTTTACTGCAAAACAAATGATGAATGCTATTTCTGCTTTCCATCTTTTTTTGTAAAAGCAAAAATTTCCCCAATCTTTTGGTTAGTGGAAACAGGTACTAACATAGGCACTAAAACAGGTACTAAAATATGCAAAAGCAAAGTGGCATAAACTAAATTTTTGAAAACTAGGAGATATTTGTAGTAAGTTACTGTCTTGGAAACCCTGGGGGCATAGTGGTTAAGTGCTATGTCTGCCAACCGAAAGGCTGGCCCTTCAGTTCTGCCAGATACTCTTTGGAAACTTTATGGGGCAGTTCAACTCTGCTCTATAGGGTCACTATGAGTTGGAATTGACTCGAAGGCACTGGGTTAATCCTTACTTGGGAACAATTAAATGGGAGGGAGAATTGCTTGTAAAATCAATGGAAATGTACTAATACAAATACTGAACATACCGAATTAAATGTACTATTACTGCTAATTTATGGTCAAAAGATTTCTTCTTGTTTCTTACAAATGTGAATAATTGCACCTAACATCTCCAGGCACAGAAATATATATGTGAATGGTGTAGGATGGGAAGTAACACTGATTCTTTTTAAATTCAAAGGGAGGAAAAGCATGCATTTGAAAGAGAGTTTGGCTTCTGATGCAATTCCCTGTATGCAGGTATGCAATTATATACAGGAGTTTCAGACTTCAGAGTTTCTATTCTTTTGCATCCTTTTTCATCGTTTCGATCTTTGACAAAAGTCTTATCTGAATTATTTGGAGAACCCACCTGCCAACAAAGAGACATACAAATACCTGGGCAGAACACGGTATAAAGAAAGAAAAGGAGTTACTAAGAAAAAGTTCACCTTTGTATCTTGTATTTTAGAATTAACTTTTTAAAATTTATAGAATACTCACTTATGTTACAATGGGGTGGTTGAACTAAATCCTTTTACATACACCAATACATTTATATTTCCAGAAGTCTGTTTTCTTCTTAGTTTCTCACTGAAACATTTGGCTTCATAAAGTGTCTTAGTTAAGAGTTGCTAAGTTATGGATGTTAGCCAACCAAAGATAATAATTTTTTGCATGTGACATTCTAATCATTTCCATAGCAACCACTTCATGGATTAAGATGCCACAAAAAGGATTACAACTTAAGGTGTGAAATAAACAAGAGGAATAAAACATCTCTAAGACAAAGATTTTGCTTATGAAGAAACAAATGAATGAGAAATAGATAAAATGGAACAGCAGTATTTTCCAATTAAAAAATTCATTGCACTTGTAAATTTCTATCAGTGTGGGATTCCTCAGGTGTGAGTTTGTGCAGATGGTATCTTCTCATCAGGGGTGATAATGACCCAGCTCATATGTAGCCATTTAGAAATCAGAGCTCTTCTCAGTTTCTCAAAGGATAATCCTTTATCCAGCTGCACAGCATGAAGTACTTTGCAGAAAATTGTATTATTGTGTGTACCTATACTACACCATTTTTGCTTTTTATCAAAAATGTGAGTTCAAAGCAGCTTGCTTTGCCTGTAAAGAGTACCTCTCATTCCAATGGAAATAGCCTGCTGTATTCACACAATAAATCACAGTAAGTCTTTTGGGTCCTTTCCAAATCTAGAAGAACTTTCTCAGTTAAAAACTAAGACACCTATGTAAATCAGAAGAATATATGAACTGTGGAAATACCTTCTAAACTAAGTAACAGGAGCCAAAACCATTTTCCTTACTATTTACACAGGACTGGAATGAAGCTCTGAACTAGTTCTAAATGGTTCAGCCATGGCCCCTAGAAACAAGGGCAGCATATGTGTTGCATAGCAACCACATATCTTATGTGTAAGCTTTTCACTGTACCCCACTCACAGATGACAGCTTATCAGCGCTGCTTTGCATATGTGACACTCTTCATAGTCCCGCCAAGGATACAGTCTCCCACATCAGGAAACTTTCAGAAGCCAATAATCCAATCCTTCACATTAGGAAATTTTCAAGTAGCTGATGCATGAGATTGAATCACTGGTGAGACTATGGAGACTAAAACACATTCAGAACAGCTTGGTTGGCTGCTATCTTAGGGCTGGGCACAGCTGGGTCAAAAGCTGAAGTAAGAATTTAGTTGCTATGAGATGCATGTGCTGCCCTTGTTTCTGCTGGCTACGAATGAACCACTTTGAAGTGGTTTGAAGCCTTGCCTTTTTTCCCTCAGCCATAACACAACCGTTTAGAGCCAATGTGATGCCCTAAACCGAAAATAGTGCTAGGTACATAATTTCTAGTTGCTATCAAGTTGATTCCAACTCATGGTGGCTACATGTATTCAGAGAAGAGCTGTATTCTGTAGGGTATTTATGGCTGTGACCTTCTGGAGATACACCACCAGGCTTTTTCTTCAAGATACTTCTGGGTGGTTTCAAATTGCTAACGTTTTGGTTAGTAGCTCAGCACTTAACTGTTCCATTCAGGGACTTCTAGGTACATCATAAGTGCTCAGTGTATGTTAAACAAAAGAATGAACAAACACAAAAAATATACATCAAGTGAGCAAAGTCAGAAATATCTAATGTGTACTTTCCAGAATGTTTCTTCACAAAATTGAGATTCCAACCTTAGACCAAAGAACATAAACTTGAATCCTTGCTCATATGCTGCTGCTGCTCTCCTGTTCTGCTAATAGAGAGCATGAACCCTGCCTGAGTGTACCTTTCCAGGGAGGCACAAGATGATCTCTAGTGGACGGAAGATTGCTGTGCCATGTTTTGTGCGAATATTGCATACCTTCTACATTTGTTTGCCACTTGAGCCTTACTGCTGAGGAATATTTTCATAGGTGCCGCTACATTATTTTTTAAAACATGTTGCTAGGAAAAGATTAGCATGCTTCTAAAAATTGGAGGGGTTGGGAAAGAAAGAAACTAAACAAAGTGCCTTTAAGAAACATTTGATTGTATACCGTAGGGCTAAAGACAACAAGAACAAACCAACCAGGTAAAGACGACAAGAACAAAAACCTGCACAATAACTGAAGGAGACATGACACACCAACTTATGCTAAAATCGGAAGGTACTGATTAGCTTTATATATTGAACATTTTGAAGACTTCAATCAAACAACAGTTTAAAAAACAAAAACTAACACTTTTGGTACAAGTAATACTTTTTTTGTCAAAAATTAGAAAATATGCAAAAAGGCAAAAGTCACCTGTAACTCAAGATAAAAACAACTAACAGTTGCCATTGAGTTAATTTCAGTTCATGGTCATCCTACATATGTTATGGTAGAACTGTGCTCCAGAGTTTTCTGTGGCTGATTTTTGGAAACAGATTATAGGCTTTACTTCTGAGGTGCCTTTCAGTAGACTCGAATCTCCACCAGCCAATAGACTAGTTGTTAATGGACGTATGCCAAGCCAGCCAAATTGTTAATGGATGTGTATATATTTAAAATCAAAGCCATTGCTGTCAAGTTGATTCTGACTCAAACTGACCCTGTCAGACAACATAGAATTGCCCCACAGAGTTTCCAAGGAGTGTCTGGTGGATTCGAATTGCTAACCCTTTGGTTAGCAGCCATAGCACTTAATCACTACACCACCAGTTAATGGATATATATTCACATATATCATTTTTGGTGATAATAATCTGATTCTGTTTGGCAATCTTTTTACTCACTTAAAATGAAACTGATAAACATATTTTGTGTAGATACGTGTACACTGACAGCATCATTTATTTTTAATTTTTTTGATAGATTTCTTTATACTTTGGAGCCTCAATGGTACAGCTATTGAGAGCTACAGCCGCTAACGAAAAGGTCAGCAGTTTGAATTGGTCAGTCACTCATTGGAAACTCTATTAAGTGATTCTATTCTGTCCTATAGAGTTGCCATAAAGAATTTTAGAATGACAGAATATTGAGAATATAATACAGAAAGTTGCTGTGTAACTTGCACCAAGTATCTACTGTTATTAAGATCTCACAATCACAGTGTATAAAACCGTTGACTACTAACCAGAAAGCCTGGCAATTAAAAACCACCACAGCCTTTACAGCAGAAAGATGGGCAGTCTGCTGGCTTAAAGATTTACAGCCTTGGAAGCCATATGTGGTCACTATGAGTCAAGATTAATGTGACAGCAGTGAGTTTTGGGGTGGACACATGAATAAGGTGTATATGTTACAATTAGAAACCCTGGTGGCAGAGTGGTAGGGAGCTATGACTACAAATCAAATGGTCAGTAGTTCAAATCCATCAGGCACTCCTTGGAAACCCCATGGGGCTTTTCTGCTCTGTCCTTTAGGGTCGTTATGTGTTGAAATCAACTCAATGGTAATGGCATTGAGTTTTGATCAACCAATATCTGCCCATACTGTTCATACTTCTTGATTTTCTTTTCAGATTCCCTTAGCTTTTACCTAACTACCTTTTTTCTGTCCCAGGAGTCCATCCAGAATATCACATTACGATGACTTGTCATGTCTCCTTAGTCTTCTTCACACTGTGACAGTTTCTCAGACTTGGCTTGTTTCTGACAACCTTGACAGTTTTGAGGATTACCAGCCTGCTGTATTGTAGTGTGTTCCTCCACTGGAATTTGTCTGATGTTTTTTCTTGTGATTAGACTGAGGTTATGGATTTTTGGATGTCACTGAGTTGTGCAAATGTTTAAGTGCTCATCAACTAACTGAAAGGTTGGAAATTCAAACCCACACAGAGGTGCCTTGAAAGAAAGTCCTGGCAATCTGCTTTTGAAAGGTTACAAACTTGAAAACCCTACGAAACAATTCAGAATTGACTTGAAAGCACTTGTTTCTCTTAGAGATTTTGGAGGAAGACCACGAAGTTAAAGTGCCACAGTTTTATTCACATCATATTAAGGATCTATACTGTTAATTTAGAACTGCTGGTGCTCACCTTGACTATCTGGCTAAGTTAACATAAGTTGGATTTTTCCATGGTGAAGTTACTCTTTGGATGCAAGTTAGATGTACAGCTCCCATTTAAGATACAGTCTTCAGATATAGAATTAATTTCTTTTTGGTAGACACATAGTTTTTAATTTTTAATTTCTATAAAGAACATTGTTATGTACCCCAGCTTAGTTTTCTATCTTTTCATGTGCTAATACTTTTTCTTTTTTTAAGGATAAAAAGCCAGTAAAAGTGCAGTTTCAAAGTATACACAAAGCAAGTCTTTCAACACATGATTGACAAATGGATCTGGGAATATTTGTACCAACTCACAGTCCCATCAGAAGCAGCAATGACAACATGCCACTACTTTATATTTCTTGTGTGTGGCTAGAGTGAGCACACGTGATGTAGTATGATGCCAGAATGGTGGGCAGAGGTCCAGTTGTGCAGGGCTTGCAAAGAGTTTGCCTTTTGCTCTTAGTGTAACAGAAGTTTATTAGCGGATGTAAGATCTGATCTACATAATTCTTGCCATGTTCTCCTTCTTTAAAACGGTCCTTTAGACTAGAGATGGGTGTTTCTCTTCTGATCCCGACTGTCTGACCTTATGACCTTGGCAAGAAAGAGAACAGGGCAATAAGGCAGCTATACTGCATTACATTTTATGTCAAGGGAAGTTCCCATGGGGTGAGTACATTCAGAATGTACATTTGGAAAGAAGAGGAAGCACTGAGATGATTATTGAGAGGGAGGGGCATCGAGTAGCAGGTAGAATGGGATGGAGAGTGGGAGA
Source organism: Heterohyrax brucei (assembly GCA_028571685.1). Taxonomy (NCBI): domain Eukaryota; kingdom Metazoa; phylum Chordata; class Mammalia; order Hyracoidea; family Procaviidae; genus Heterohyrax; species Heterohyrax brucei. The sequence goes on from CM053142.1 coordinate 49,462,135, forward strand.
ATTCTCTACTGCTGAGTGTTGTATGAATGTCTCTGCTAAGGAATTCAAGCGTGCCTTGTAGTACACAGTGTACTGCATTAAAATGAAGAGCAACAGGGAGACGAGAGTAGCAACTTCCAGACAGCTGACAGTTTTCTGCTCGTTTAAATCCTGGCAGCAAATACATTACCCAGGATAAGGAGAACGTAAGACGGTATGGGAAAGAGCTGTTTAGAAGTAATTCTGTGAGATACCAGATCTATCTTCGGTGTGACCTAGTAATTCTTCATGCAAAGATGTTTATCATGCTCAAGGTGACAAATGGTTGATAGAAAGTACTAGAATCTCCCAAATCTCTATAGCTTTTCAAAAATGAGGCTTAGAGGAAACTATAGGGACAGTATATGAGCCATTAAATGGGCTCATTGGGTCACTTTGTAAACATTTAGGGAATAGTGAGATGGGCGAACAAAAACATTGAAATATAAAATGGTAAAACTTATTGTACATTTTGCCTCTAAGAATCTTACCACTGATTGAGACACATAAGTGCTAAGGTTCTCTAAACATTTCAGAACAACCAGATGGCCCATCAGTCATAAGGTCTAGTGAGATTTAGAATTAATTTTTAATCACTTATTTATAATTTATAATTACACAGATGGGGCCACCTTCTTGCATCTGAGTTCGTTTCTCTGTGGGATTAAGCTGTGGCATGTGGCAGGCATTGACTTCCTAAGTCCCTAAGGTATTAGAAGAGAATATGCCAAGATACCACACCGTCAGGGTTAAAATCTATTTGAAACTACTAAACAGACTACCTTGGTGATCTTCTTTATTATTACTATTATTAAATCATCTTTCTATCAGAATCTTGCAAAATTTACAGTCAAAACATTTGTCTCCTAAAAACCCAAACCAAGCTGGTTGCCATTGAGATAATTCTGTGTCCAGTAAAATTGCTCTATAGATTTCTTCACTTTATGGTAGCGAGTCACCAGGCCTTTCTTCTGCCATACCACTGGGTGTGTTGGAACTGCCACCTTTATGGTCAGAGCTAAGAGCAAATCATCAACCAGGGACCTATGCTGAAAACCCTGGTGGCATAGTGGTTAAGTGTTACAGCTGTTAACCAAAAGGTTGGCAGTTCAAATCTGCCAGGCATTTCTTGGAAACTGTGGGGCAGTTCTACTCTGTCTACAGTGCTACTGTAAGTCAGAGGGATCTGTTTTGGCTGCTAACAGGATTGAAAACACTGGACCTAAGGCTTTTTTTATTTCTCCCTAACTCAGCCATCTTGCCATATTGACATGGTTTTATGTACCAACCAACTAAGGAACTGACCAAGCAATCAAATAAACAAAGAAACAAACAAAGACCTCAATGTGATTCTCTTAAGTTGTATTATTTGTAACTACAGAGTAATTTGGGAGGTGTTGATCTACAGATATTCAGTGTTTTAGCAAGATAACATGCTTGTTGCTTCTCTGTAACCTGGTTTGCAAAACAGATAGGAAGTGTGCAAAGGAATGAATAAAATTGAATAGGCAGCAAAAAACAAAACACAGAAATCCCCAAACAAACAAGGAAACACATATGATGGACCACGTCCCAGCGCTGTGCTTTTTAAAACTGAGCAAGCTTTACTGAGCATTTAAATACAAATAACAAAAAAGGCAAAGAGAAAGGCCAGCCTCCCAGGATATTGGACCAGATCTTTTTTTAGGGTTTTATGTTTTGTATCTTGCTTTGGTTACCTGGAAAAAATCCAGGACAAAGAATGACAAGTAGATCTTCAGATGGCAGAATTTCAAGTCTGGGATGATTTCCTTGTTTTAAAGATGAGAAAGATTAAGCTGAGTGAGCTTTGGTGATGTGTCTAAATCCTCACATCGAGTTACTGGCCAGTTTATTCATTCATCAGGTGCTTTTTGGCTATATATTGAGTATGTATTGAGTGTTCCTGAATTTTAGCCGTAGATAATTCACGTCGGTTGATATGATACTGAAATTCAGGTTAGCAGACTGTTTCCTTTATAAGTACTGAAGAGACACCCCCAAACCCAGACCCATTGCTGTCAATTCTGACTCATAGCGACCACATAGGACAGACTAGAACTGCTCCATAGAGTTTCCAAAGAGTGCCTGGTGGATTTAAACTGTAGCCTTTTGGTTAGCAGCTGTAGCACTTAACCAATATGCCACCAGGGTTCTCAAGTACTGTTTAAATTAGAGGAGGAAAGGTTGAGGGACAACTAATTGTCCACAAGGACATGAAAGACTCTGAGGAAGATGTTGACCATTTGCTGTCTCTGCAGAGATGCACACAAGAACAAACGGTTCTTCTTAAAGCAAAATAGAGTTCACTTCAAAAGAACAAATAACTTCTTGGATGTCCTGGTGGTTAAGCACTGAAATTATCAAGGGCATTTGTTGACAGAAGAAATGGAAAGAGATGCTCATCAGTTTATAGCTCTAGTTTTCTTCAGAATTGCTCATTTCATTTCTCATGAGGTCTTTTTTTTCGAATTACTAGTTTCAAGGGTTTTAGTTAAAAGTTATTCTTGGTATAAAGCATGTCACGTTTCTAAGGTGCTGAAATTAACAAAAACTTAATTGAGCTGTTGTGCTTCTGTGCTCGTGCTGAACTTTTCTTACAACACAGAAATAGCCTATGGAATACAAAGGAGGTGAACTTCTGAAACACAAAATTCTGAATATAAATTTTTAACTTTCACTACTGACTTAATATTGAAATATTGAAGTCAAGAATCCATAGGTCTGATGTTAATAAACATCTATAATAACAATTCCCAAGGTTGAATATTCCATTTTGTACAAGGTAATCTTTACTGCTTATAATTCCATTTAACTGTCTCGAGCAACCTTGTTTCATACCTGCTAAGTAAGAAGGAAATTCAGAAGCTAAACTGTCTAAAGTCCTCACCCTCCTCCCCCCACCCCCAGTAACTGACAGAGAAGGTTTGAAACCAGAGTTAGATTTACCGCAAGCTACTGAAGGTGGAGGAGGCCCTGGGGGTCCAGATAGCACACTCAGTACCTCACTGAGAGAGGCTGGAGTTTCAACTCTACCCAGAGGTGCTGCAAAAGAAAGGTCTGGAGACCTAGATCTGCTTCTGAAAAAAAGAAGCCATTGAAAACTCTGTGGAGCTCAGTTGTACTCGGTCACACATGGAGCTGCATTGTACTGGTAACAACTGCTGGCTCTGTGACATAGTGAGGCAAGGATAGAGGTCCAGTTACAACTTAGATGGGTCCTAATAGCATCCTGCACCAAAGATATGTAGGAAGTAGAAGGAAAAAAGGATTTGAAATGTATAGATAGAGAAACTTCTCCATAGAAAATTCTTCCAAATCTCACAGCTCATACAGACAGAAATGTGAAGGTTTTCCAGAATTTAACAAGAATCCTGAATGTTTACATGCCATTACTAATAAAATGCTGTGGAATTGGAAGGACCAGCAGTCATTATAATAATAACCACCAGACTCTGGTCAATTTTTCCAGAAGACTTAATTCCTTTCCATATTCTTCTACAAAGAACACAATGTTTTTTTTCATATCAAAAAGTCACACACACACACACACACACACACACACACACACACCAGCATAGCTCAAAAAGATATAGGAGAAAGGAGACAGCTGATTAATGGGCATATGTATGCTATTTTTCTGTATCTTTTGATATTTTATAAATTTTATGTGTCCTGTGATTTCTCATTCTAAATAAATATTCACTTTTAGTCTGATTTTGTTGGTATAATTTTCTAGTAATCTTAAAGAGGGTTCACTAGTTCTAGGATCTATAAAATCTGGAGCTACTCTGATGGGGATCGTAATAGAGAGTTCTGGACAGAGCTGAAGAAAAATGTAGAACAAAATTTTAGCTCGCAAAAGAAGACCAGACTTACTAGTCTAACAGAGACCAGAGAAACATTGAGAGCTTGGCCTCTAGAAACCCTTTTAGCTCAGAAATGAAATCGATCCTGAGGTTCACCCTTTGAGCAAACCTTAGCCAGGCTCACGGAACAAAAAGAGACTAAGGTGGCACACCAGCCCAGGGCCAGGGACTAGAAGGTAGGAGCAGACAGGAAAGCTGGTAATAGGGAATCCAAGGTCAAGAAGAGAGAGTGTTGACAAGTCTTCGGTTTGTTAACTGATGTTATAGAATGATACGTATAGTAACTGGTTAATGAGAAACTAGTTCATTCTGCAAATCTTGACCTAAAGTAAAACAATAATAACGATGATGAAAGAAAGACAGAGAAGAGTAAAGAAAGGAAGAGAGAAAGAAAGAAGTGAAGGAAGAAAGAAAGAAAGAAAGAAAATCTGGAGCCTCCCCTGACTGGAATTAAGGTCCCAAGTGAGGCTGTGCTCTCGGCCTATGCTCTTTCTATTGCCTCTCCCGGGCACGCTTTCCATTTCTTTACCTGCTTAAAGTTCGTTTCTTTAGATGACTGCAACTGGGGCATTATCTCTAACGGTGGACAGAAAGAGGGAGAGCTTTCAAAAACAATTATAGTTGTGGTTACAGGTCTACTGTATGTAGTTCCAAGTGAAAATAGGAACGTCTTAGAGAAACTGAGAGGCAGAAAGGGTATCTTGAATGGCCTAGGCTGCGTTCTTTTTGTCAGCCAGTAAAACAGGGGTGGAAGCCCTCTTCAGGCATTCGCATTCTCCTTTCCCTGAGAAGTGTGGTCTCCGTTGTTTGATTGCTAATCAATCGCACTATAATGCTACTTTTGTAAAGAAAAGAAATGGTCTGAGACTGAACTCCCCATTCATCATACTCCTTATTGCTTGATCTTTCCTTCTTAGCTTCCATTGCTCAGCACTTGACCTTCATCATCATTTCTTTCCCATCGTGAGAACTTGGGGTGGACTCCCCAGTCTCAGCCCACCTCTGGAATACAGTATTCTTCACACATTCTGGAGGTCACCTACTTGTTATGGAACCTCCCAGTCTGGCGCTGGGCCACGTCTTGCTCTGTTGGACGGTCTTATGGCTGTAGATTTGCAGGCCTAACCTTTGTATATGGATAAACTAAATACACCAGCTACTGAAAGGAGCACTGTAGTGGCGGTATTAAAAGGGGCACCCTTTCTGTACAATTTTCTTTTTGAAAGTGTTATTTTGATAAGCAGTGGTGCTCAAATATGGATGAGCCACATTTTATCTCTTATTTTACATTTCACACTGCATTTAAAAATACCACTTTCCATATTTCCTTAGCAGATGCTAGAGAAGTTTTTTTATCTACAACTTTCAGTAAGGAATGGCATTTAGCTTAGATCCTCACTTCCTCCTATTTTATGTAATTATGTCATTTCTTTCTATTTATTATTTTCTATGCAGTATAGCCCACCGTTTGTCTGTCAGTGGATTGTACTGTGGTGGCTTTTGCGAGGCTGTGATGCTGGAAGCTACGCATTGAAATACCAGCAGGGTCACCTGTGGTGGGTGGATTTCCGTGAAACTTCCAGACTAACGTAGACTGGGATGAAGAAAACATAGCAATAGTTGTCGGGACCAGACAGTATATTGTTGTGTTGTGCATGAGCTCACTATGAGTCAGAACCAGCAATAGCACCTAACAACAGTATGCAATAAAATGAAACTATCAGTTCAATACTTTTAGACACACAAATTCAGGAACATAATAGTCAACCTGAATGGAGATGGTGATCCAGGTATTTACAGTGAGTCAGGTTTTTCTATATTGGCTGAGCAGACAGTCAGTGAAGTTACTTAGGGGTAAGTGTGTATATGTGTGTAATTTTCTGCAGTCAGCTTGACTCCTTAGGATGTAAATATGCTTTTGAAAGAGTTTTCCACTACATGAAATGTTTCAGATGTGGGCTACTATAATATTCCATGTTAAGACTTCCCTCTTTGGGAAAGAGATGGTGATTGGGAAGCAGGTTAATGTAATTGCAAAGATGTATAAATCATGTGGCATTCTAAAAGAAGAAGCAACGTTTCCTGGGAAATATTAGTAGAAACTTTATCTTTGCTAATCGTACCACTCAGGATAATCTCAGGGCCATGAAACAATGAAAGGCTATTTCACCCTCACATGTCATGTTCACAGGTTAGCAGGAGCCTCTGCTCACTATTATTAACCTGGGACTCAGGCTGGCAGAGCAGCTGGCATGAACATGGAGAGCAGGAAAGGACACTCTATTGGGTCTCACACTAATGACTAAATGGTACAGCCTGAAAGTGGCCCTGCTTACTTCTTACAGTTCGCTGGCAGAACTACCTTTCCCATGGCCCCGTTTAACTGCATGGAGGCCAAGGGTACAACACTCCTATGTGGCTGGAACGTGGATAGGCAGAATTATTTTCTGGACGGTATTCATGGCTTTCTCTTTGTAAGTATTTTAAATTTCCTTCTTTTATCCTTTCAGCTATCCATCCATTTATTGCTTCAGCATACATTTATTCAGTTATTAGTGTGTGTCAGCCACCATGCTAAGTGTTAAGTGATGGAATGATGAAAAAACTCATTCTCAAGGCTGGCAGCTGTAGTAGAGGAAGGAGGCAGAGGATATACAAGGGATTGGAAAGATCTCTTAGCAAATCTTATTGATGTTGAAAAGGTTCCATATTTCTGTAACCTTAGCCTATTCAGTCACTTTCTCTATATTAAAGTATAGGTGATATTGAGGATTTCCAAAGTCCACTACCAATTACTTTCTACTTCTTATTATATTCCATTACCATGGTGGAGGCTCCACCATTGAAAAAAGTTCAGGTCTCTCTACTGAGCAAGCTATGGGTGCAACTAGCCTGACACCTAAAAAAACAAAAAGAAACACAAAAAAACACTGCTATCAAGTTTATTCTGACTCATAGCAACCCTACAGGACAGAGTAGAACTGCCTCACAGAGTTTCCAAGGAGTGCCCAGTGGATTTGAACTTAACAGCACTTAACCACTCTAGTACCCGAGTTTACAGCCTGAGACCTACTGGAATATAGTATAGTTAGAATATAGAGCTAAATTTTCCTATCCAAACAATAATACACAGCTTTCACTGTGGGTAAGGGCAATCATCTTATCAATAATTATGTATTAATTATTTTTAATATTTATTTTTACAATTGCTATTTAATGCTAAATTTGTGATAATATTATTGTTGGAAATGATTGATCACAACTAGAGATATCCTGAAATTTGAGGCTTTTTGGTGCATTTCTTTCTAAGGAGAGAAACACAAGATGAATCAGCACTTGAAGAATTCCTGGTGAGGGCGAACATGGTTGTCTCAGCTCCATCCTAATCTACTAGACTCTCTCAAGTCAGAGAAACGAGTGAAACCTTTGGTTGACTGACTTCTCTTCTCATCACTATCTACTTTATTTTGATTTGAAGAACTTAGGAACTTGTCAGTGTACTTGTCTCTTAAACAAAGGGCATAGAGAAGGTCTTTGAACATCTGGTGAAAAACTTTAATCTTCCTCTCCTGTGAAGACTGATATTTTTATCAGGTACCTGAGTTTGTCTGCATAATTTTTTTCTCCACAAATTGGTATTTAAACCTCAAAACCTTTAGCTAACTACATCTGTCATTGATATTTTATTGTTTAATTTTCTTTTTATGGTGCCAAATTACATCTCTCCCACATACAGCCGGCACTTTACATGTCTAATTTGTCGACATGTTCTATAATGATAATTTCATTGATTTAGAAAGTGACATTATGAGCAACATATGTTCAGTTTAGCAGTAGACCTTGTTATGGCAATCAATTTTTTTTCCCCTCCAGAAATCAACTGTATTCCACATTTAGAAGCAGCAGAATCACTTAACCAGTTCGTGCTCTTGTGCTTCAAAAGACAGAAAATAAACCTACTTGTGGTATGCTTTCCTAAAAGAATGAATTCTCAATTTGTGCAGTTTACAAAGTGCGTGTATTATCACCCTTTATCAGAGGCAGGTGGAAGGAGAGAAAAATAGCAGGCATATGAAATAAAATAGAAAACAACAGACAGGAAATGTTTTACAAAGATCCTTTAACTTTCTCTCCCATCTCCTCTCTTATTTGCCTTAATCAACAGCACTGCAAATACTGACCAACCCAGAACTTCTAAGGGGCAAGCTGTGCCAGGCACTAAGCTTCCCTGGACACTTTCATGCCCCTGCACTTTGCTTATATTTTATTCTTTACTACTATACTTCAGAAGAAAGAAAAGAAAAATCCTTCTTGCATCTCAAGACTCAAAGACATCCTCCGTTCAGCCACTTCTCCTAATCAACTTTCCCCAATCCAACTCAGCATTAATCATTGCATATCTCCCTGTGGTTAGCGAATGCAGTCCCTTCCTGATCACCTGTAAGTCATCTAGGGAAACATCTTATTCATCTTTGCTTCTCCAGCTCAGAGCCTGGATAGCTGAAGTGCTCAATAAATGTGAATTGAATTAAATATAAAATATTTTCCATTTGAAAAAGTTACTGTATACCATAAAAGAATCTTTAAGATAGTACCCTGTTTTTCTTTATGAAGCAATCAAAGGCAGGTGTTCTGTGTTTTTGCTGCTTCTGATTTATAAAGGTAGCAAAGAATTTAGTTCAATATCAATATAAGATGGAGTGGCTTAGAAATGACACAGGGAAATACTGGAGAGGAGGTAAAAAAAAGTCTCTAATAAAGTTAGGATGTAGGGGAACAAAATAATAAAGATCTCAAAGACTGCTAACAGAAAGATTGGCAGTTGGGACCTACCAGGTGTTCTTTGGTAACCCTATGAAACAGTTCTGTTCTGTCCTGTTGTGTGGCTATAAATGGAAATAGACTCAGAGGCATTTTATCCCCCCTCTCAGTATTTCCCATGCCGGTCTACCTGCTTGCATAAAAAATTACCACGGTATAGGAAAATGGAAGTCAACAGATTAAACTATTATTTTATTTTTTTAAAAGATGCTATTAAATCAACTCTGACTCATGATGACCCTATATGGGTCAGAGTAGAACTGCACTCCATGGAGTATTCACTAGCTGCTGTTTGGGAAGTGGACTGTCAGGCTTTTCTTTTGTGGCACCTCTGGATGGACTCAAACTTTTGACCTCTCAGTTCGTAGCCCAGTGCATTAACCACTCCCACCACTCAGCAGTTTCTAGGATTTGACTTGTACTGGGGTCTGGTCCCCTATAAATTCTCTATCTATTATGACACTGTACATAATCAAACCAAAACACCCCCGCCACAGAGTTAGGTCTGACTCATAGCAACCTTATAGGACAGTGTAGAACTGCTCCATAGAGTTTCCAAGAAGCACCCGGCAGATTTGAACTGCTGACCATTCAGCTACTAGACATAGCCACCAGGGTATGCTTTATGTAACCAAAACCAAACCAAGTCCACCACTATAAAGTCAAGTCTGAGTCATAGTGACCCTATAGCTCAGAGTAGAACTGCCCCATAGAGTTTCCAAGGAATACCTGATGGATTTGAACTGCCAGCCTTTTGGTTAGCAGAGGTGGCACCTAATCTACTACACTACCAGGGTTTCCACACTATGTATAGTTATGATAAAAGATATATAGCATTATTCTTATAGAAGATTAAATTATGTCTTATACAGAACACTTAAACAGGTAGTAAACTGGGCAATTGCTTTAAAACTGTGTTTTAAAAAGTAAATATTAAAGAAGAAAATCTGAGTTCTGATACCAGACAAGGGAGGAGAAAACTCATTTCTTCTTGTTTCTTTGGCTAAGTACAGCTAAAAGCACTCAACATTATATGTATGAATAAAGTGTTAAAAAAAACTATGAAATATAGAGAAACAAAGGCAGGCTAACTAGGCTAACTAAATACTTTGAGATCCGCTGAAAACATGTTGGTGAGTCCCCTGAGTTTTTTCTCATGTATCTTCTGCTGGGGGCTGTACGAGTTGATAATGCAGAAACACCGATAGGAATGGGCAATACACAAATTAGTAATAAATCAGAAGAAACGCTTGTTCTTTATAGTCAAAACATGAGGAAAAGGGCAACCCAGAGAGCAGAGGAGTCCCTGGGTAGTGCAAAGGATTAAGGTGCTCAGCAGTTGCTAACCAAAAGGGTGAAGGTTAAATTCTACCTACGGGTGTCTTGGAAACCCTGGTGGTATAGTGGTTACACATTACACCTCACATCTGCTAACCAAAAGGTTGACAGTTCAAATCCACCAAGCTCGCCTTGGAAACCCTATGGGGGAGTTCTACTCTGTCCTATAGGGTTGCTACGAGTCAGAATCATCTCGACAGCAGTGGCAGAGATATCTTAGAAGAAAAGGGCTGGTGATCTACTTCTGAAAAACTAGCCATTGAAATCCTATGGAACTCAGTCCTATCTGGTGCCTTGTGAGTTAGAATCCGATGGATTAGATGACAACTGGTAATGATTAGCAAAACAGAAAACTTGTAGATGACAATCACTCTTTACCAGCCAAATGCGACCAGAATACCCCCGCCCCAGTCCCTGGGTGCTAACCCTGTACTTCACTCTCTGAGGAATGATTGTGTGTGGATACTGAAGGATGCACCAGGCAACGCAAAAGCAGCACATCATTTAATGATTTTAACACCCCACCAAGAGAGTCTTCACCACATCGGCATTTATCACCCAGGGAAAATGCAGCTCGCAGCGGTTACAGCGTCGGCCCAAGTGCACAAGCTCGTTAGTGGAAGATACCGGGCTAGGGAAAAGGATCCATCTGGCTCTAATCCTTGGCGTGTTCCATTTCAACACACTGCCTTGTAATGCAGTAAAAACACAATTCTTCAAGTTAGGATTTATTACAGAGAGTAGGGATTTTATCTGGCAGTCTAAGCAGGACCACCAGCAGAGGGTGTACATTACATAAGACAATAAATAAAGAAACATTTTTCTGTTCTTCACCCTTCATAATCCTGTACCGCTGTGGACTATTTAATAGGAACTACATTTCACCATAGGTGATTTGAATTGATCGCTTAGATTCAGTTTGTTTATTACCCTGTCAAAGTGGAGAAGTAGTCTATCTTTCTTTGATAGAAAGAATATCCTATATAAACATAAGCACTTACCAATGCAGTTATTATTTATTTTTCCTATTAGCTGCCTCTAATTAGAGTCACTTTTCAATTCATTTCCAGGAATAAACAAACAAAAAACATTGATTTGTCAGTAATACAGAAAGAAAGCTACCCTCAGGGAAATTACAATCAATGATAAAGCTAAGAACTGGAATTCTAGTAAAAACAAAAGAAAATCCAAGAATCGTACATGAAAGTCAGTGGTAAAATAGAACCCATTTTCAAAACAACATGAAACAGGAGTCAGAAAGTGGTTATACAGTCATAATGAACCATTTTAAGCAGAGTTGCCGTTTCCTACCTAGGTTTTAGGATTAAACTAAAAATCATACTTCATTCAGAGTTTTCTGAATTTATATCAAAATCCACCATCAATTGTAAATATTCCAGTACACACAACCATCAAGTCAGTTCTATAAAGTCGTTTTTGAACCATTTATCTGGGAAATCACAGCTAGAAACAGTTACTGAAGGCAAGGGATCTGAGAAAAAGATATGAAGAATGCATGCCTTTTCAGTATGAACACCGTGCTGAAGAGCCTAACAAAATCCACATAATTGAGCTGGAGTATAACCTTGCACTTTTAAAGCGCAAGCTACTTTAAACTAAGAGAATTCAAACAATCCAAGAGGCCTTCACGTTATAGCTGAGAAAACTGAGTCGAAAAGAGGTGAAACGACTCCCACAAATTCATATAGTAGAGAAAGGATGGGCCTGGGACAGGATCATGTGCATCATGTTTACTAACCAAGAGATTTTGTATTTGTTTTTGTTTTTTTTCCACTCAAAATAAAGAAAATCAAACTTCTATGGACAATGAACAGAGATGAGGGGATTTACAATAGTCGTGAAGTTTAAGGGTGGGACTTCCGTTTCGGGGTATCCCAAAACGTCAGCCCTCACTGACGTGTAGGATACGAATGTGAGGAAATCAAATTTCTAATACTGAATATATCCATATTTAGATCCTAGATTGCTCTGATTTAATGGATCAATGTGGGATGTGATTGGTCCTGTGAAGGTCCAATATTGTGTTTGTACTGTTTTAAAGCTGTAGTTTTTCACTACTCTTGTATTATGTTATCTAACCTAGAGATGAAGAAAAGTGCAAATGAGATGGGATTATAAATAAATCTTGTGTTTCCAGAATGCACTGGCTGTTCTTGGCGCACACGTTGCTGCTTGCTCTTTTTCCTCCTCAGAAATTCCTGGGAGAATAACACAGGGTTTTTCCAGGAGTTGTCTAAACTTTATTTCTTCTTCCGTTCTAACTTTATCAATTTTCTTTTATCTATTAGCAGTGTGATTTTGTGTTTTAAAAAATGAGAGACAGAGCAAACTTGAGAGCAACCATCAACAACGTCAAAAACACATAGCGTTCGGAGCACACCCGCAGTCTTCATCAAGTTTCGGAACACTGACTGACATCCCAAGATAAATTCTAATGCGTGAACTGTTAGAAATTTCTGAAAGAATTTCTAGCAACTCAAACATTACTCAAATGATAATTAATGGAGAGTGAGACTAAATACATTTGTAAAATTGCTCTTTTAACAGATTTAGCCATCACTGAAAATTTCCCTTCCAGGATGAAGATACTGCTTAGAAAATCATTTAGACCCCAGACTCCCCTATTTCAGCTTACCAAAGGTCAAGAAATCTTTGATTTTTTTTTGAGAGAGAGTTAACTTCATTTTTATTTACTCATACTATGATAAGGCCAGAGACACTGCCATCAAGTAGATTCTGACCCACTGAAACCCTGCATAATGCTTCCCATTAAAACAACAGTAACCAAGGCCCTGTGGAAATCACAACCACGTAGTCTACTGACATGTTTTTCTTTGAAAAGATAAATTGATGCTACTTTTACTATTTTTGGGTGACTCCAGCTAGTTCAAAAGTCCTTGCTTCTCATGGATACCATTGAAACAAAATTCAGTGACAAGACAAAATAAAAGAATGTTATTTATGGAATATACAGATTTTTTTAGGAAGGGATATTTTTTATAGCTGGAACTTTAGCATTTCCTTTCAGAAGAGTCATATGAAGATTAACATCAGTATCCCAAATTGAGAAAGAGAGGTATTGGTTCCTTGTCTGACGGAGGGAGGATCTTCCTTCATTTTCTCTCAGACGTCAAATCTACTTCCCAGACCTTAGCAGTGCTCTCAGCTTGCCTAATTCAAGCTCAACAAGATGATTATTTTAAAAGACAGAAATGCAAAACAGGCTTCTGGAAATACAGGAAGACTATTAACTCACTCACACAAGCTAACCTTAAGGTTTCCATTCACAACTGGACAGCTGGTCACAGCAGGTCAGGTGTCATTAAGAGTTCACACACAGTAGTGCCTTTTTTTTCTGGTGAAACATATGTTGTCACCTCTTAAGCATTAAGCTACACAATTCTGCTTTTAAAAAGGCTAAATTATTAGTTATAAAAATACTTTTGCAAGAACTTGGCTTTGAGTCAGAGAGTTGCATGGAACAAGAAATAAAGGCCATTGCTTGGTTCTCAGTTTTTCAACTTGAACTTTAAGAAGACCAAATTAACCACTTTAATTTTGGGGAAAAGATAGTTTCAAGTTCTTCAGATTCTTTTAAGCATACAAGTTATTTGTGAACATTCAAATTCTTTTAAATATTTCTTAGCATGCACTATTTGAAGGCGTGAAATTTTGTTCAGGCATCGTCTTACCATGTAAAAAATGTTTTCATCAACTATGTTTTATTTGGTCATCAAAACATCCATGTTAAATAAGCCAAAAAACAAACCCAAACCCACTGCTTTTGAGTCAATTCCAACTCATAGCTACCCTATAAGTCAGAGTAGAACTGTCCCATGGAGTTTCCAAGTAGCACTTGGCAGATTTGAACTGCTGACCTTTTGGTTAGCAGATGTAGCACTTAACCAGGGTTTGGCAGCACTGTTAAATTGGCAGGATAGGCACCATTATGCTGAGTTTTCAGATGACAATGCTCACTGACTCATTCATCAAACCCAAAACCCCTAGCACAAGCTAGGTGTTGTATTCAGCAAGGCATTAAAGCACTAATCTGAAGTGATGTAGCCAGTAAGGCACTAAGGCAGGGGAATGCCACTATTTAGACCCTCACTTTGCAATACCTGCCTGTAGTTACTGATTCTAAAGGAAAGGTAAATATGTGGCAAGAAGTAGACACACTATTAGTTTATATAGAAGGGATTTTAAAAATATGATATATCTGTTGTCCAGAGGAAATGCAAATTCTCTATAGAAATTAAAATGTAGTTCAAGAAAACAATTGTTGCCCTCTATTTTCAAAAGATGGTACAAAGGATGATTAAAAGGGGATAAGGTATTGATAAGGACAGAAGTGTTACTGAGTGTTGAACACTGATGTATTATTTTGTTCCAAAACTTCCACTTGGTAAACATTAATCAAAGAGAACAAATAGTAGCTTTGAGTTTCACCAATTACTTTTGCTAAACAGACACTAAATATTTGATGGTTGGGTATAGATCGCTGTTAAATTCCAAGTGCTATTTCAGTGTAGATTAACAGGGGTAAAATGCATTAAGAATGGGTAAACACATGATTAATATTTCAAACTAGATCTATTTGGCTACTTTTAAAGATTGTCCTCAGCCTACTTTAAAACCTCTGCCAAAAGCTAGTATCTGCCTTCTCTCCCCAAATGGCACAGGGATAACTTTTCATCAAATGCAGCTGTAAGTGACATTAAAGCTCTGAATTTAAAATATGCTTTTAAAAACTCATAAAATGCAAATGTTTATAGTCTCTGAGCAGGAGTTGCAATCTGTGCGAGAGTGCGTTACCTACACTAAATTGACTAAAACATTACCTGTCTAACACAGCTTAATTATTTTATTAATCTGTGTTACCAGGCAGAACATTTTGTTTTACATCCAGTGGGGTTTTAAATGATAGTTTTAGGATTTGTTTTCATTTCTTTTTCCTCAACTGGCTCTCCTAAGATTTTGTGTCTGCTTATTTTATCATACACTGTATGCTGAATTCAGTTGGGGGCATAGGAAAACTAGGTTTGGAACCAGATCTCAGGCAAGAACCCAGACAGGTTACATTGACAGCTGATCATCAAGGTCACTTGGGTCAAGACGCAACAATAGTACTCCTGATTAACAAGGGTTCCTTTGGATAAAGAGGTTTAGCATAAAGAGAGCCAGTGTATAATGGCACTCTTCAACTTCTATTACTTCTGAATTGCTCAAATTTTTTTAACCAAGAACACCCAGTAAACATTTACTACATGCTCTGATGATCTGGTAGAAACCTTGATGATGTGGTGGTTGAGAGCTACAGTGTGAACCAAAAGGTTGGCAGTTTGAATCCATCAGGAACTCCTTGGAAACCCTATGGGGCTCTTCTACCCCGTCCTGTAAGGTTACCATGAGTCAGCATCAGCTGGGTGGTAATTATATTGATTTAGGAGTCTTTGGGTGGTGCACATGGTTAAGGAGTTCAGCTGGTAACGGATGGGTTGAAAGTTTAAGTTCACCCAGAGGTGCCTTTGAAGAAAGGCTGTTGATCTACTTCCAAAAAATTGGTCATCAGAAACACCATGGAGTACAGTTCCGCTTTGACACACGTGGGTTTTCCAAGAGTCAGATTCAAGTCACTGGCAACTGGTTTCCAGTTTTATGACAATCTAATCCTTGACATTGCTACTTTTCACATCCCTTGCTTCCCAGATTGTCTACATTAGGTCATTCAAAAGAGGGGAATATGTACAGGTGTAGAAATTAATTAGGAAAGGGGATTAATATCTACAGAAGCTCTCTAATTGTGTTTTCCATAAACAGTCTCATCTAATCATTGACACTATCATTTAATGGTTGCCCAAGTGAGGGTGCTATCAGTAAGAATTATCCTAAGTCACTGGGTAGTGATGGCAGTTTCATGATGAAGCAAATTAATGGTGAGCAAGGAACTGTAACTGTAGTCTAAAACATTTGCATAGTATTCTATAGTTAATAAAATCATTTTCATAAGTTTGTTTAATACAATAAATCAATGGGATAACTAGCATTGTTAGTATACCTACTTACAAATGAACTATCTGCCATATGTCCTACCCAGTGGTAAAGCCAAAGCTAGAGCCCTAGGGCCTCCAGTTGCAACCTGGTTCTCACCATCTCCTTGTCCTTCTTCTCTCAATTAAAAGCAGGTCAGTTGTATCCACTTTACTGGGCTGAGTTTTATCTACTTAGAAATGAACAACATACCAGGAAACAATTAAACTCAGTAAGATGAGCCAAGCCAAGTGCCGTAAGTACATAACCTGTGGTCAAGTGGATGGTTGCTACTGGACTGAAAACAACTGTTTTTTCTCTTTCAAATCAGGTTATAAGCTGCAGTAACCCAACATCAGAATTCACAGCTAACATTGACTGCGTGCTTATTATATGGCCAGCAGTTCAAATCCACCAGACGCTCCTTGGAAACACTATGGGGCAGTTCTACTCTGACCTACAGCATCACTGTGAGTCAGAACCAACTCTATGGCAATGGATTTGTTTGTTTGTTTGGTTTTGGTTTTTATTGTGTGCTGAGTGTTAGTCTTTTAACTTACCAATTCTTATACCAATTCTATGATATAGATACTGTTTTTTATTCTTCCTTTATAGATTAGAGAGGCAGAGAGAGGTTAAGGTAACAGCAAGATTAAGAAGTGGTAGCTTCCAGAAAGGAACCCGGAAAGCTTCATTTTGTCATCATCATCCAGTTCACAGCATTGAAGAGAGACTTTGGTTATAGTCACATGAAATACGAAAGTGATGTAAGGCTTCCAATAGTTATTTTTTGTGGAGAAGAAGTTAGTCTGGCTTCTTCACAACCAATGTAGAATTTAAACAAATTATTTGTCTTTCTTAACATGTCTGGGTCAAAGAAATATGAGGAATTGCTATGGAGGGCAATCAAGATCACGAATCCAGGGTGACAAGTTGACTGGCCATTAAGGAGAAATCTGCTGGTCTTACTATTTTCCTAGGTTTGTCCCTAAATATGATGAGGATGCACCAATGCCTTCACAGGGCATGGTGTCTAGTGGCTTAGCTTTGGTCAGGTTTTTGGAGGAGACTGTTGAATGATAGGTTTTAGCCAAACTTTGCACCAGGAGTTTGGTGAGCTCCCCATACAGCTGATTTTTCTTCAAATGAATTGAAGAGAAAATGTACCCAAACGTCTCCCCTGAGTAAGGAAGAATTGAGTGCTTTGGTGATGACGACTGAGTTTGCCGTGCGTGTTGCCTGCTCTCTGGTTCTGTTTGTGTGTTCCGTGTTGCGCCACTTGTGAACACACATTACAGCAGAGCTGCCCCCACTCTACCAGCTATTTTGCACGGACTTGACATTGTACTCATCAACCTTGGCATGGCTGAGTTTGAATGGTGAACCACACTCTGCAACCAACCCAGTGAAAGAGAGAGAAATGCTGAAAGGGATGAAAAGAAGATAAGCAGAATGACTTAACAGGAATGTGATATTGATTTCCACTACAAAATGCAATGCAGTTTTATGGAAACATCTTCATACTCTATGCTGCCAGGCACTTGAAGCTTTTCCATCACATGAAGAATGCCTGGAAGTAATTCCTAGACTTGGTTGTTGGCAAGTCATCAAAAGGATAAAATAGTAGAAAGAATAGATGTGTATTTGGTTCAGATTTACTAGTATTCTTCTGGTTCCTGTTAACAGGATAACACCCACTTTCCAAGTATAGCTCTCAGATGTAGTTATTTAAAATCTGAGACAGTTAAGGAAGACTGTGTTGGGATTTTGGATAAGGAAGTATAAATAGGTAGTTTATTTTTCCTTTGATATATCATCTACGCTATTCTACAGATAATAATCTTCTCTGCTTACTTTTAACACCAAATACAAACTTAGATAATTTAAATGAATGTGTGTGGTCATCAGGGTGTAATAACCATAGCTCATGAATTTGACAGTGTAGCCTTCCTAGTAAACAAGATTCTGATATTGTTTTAATTATTTATAATAAAAATATTTATAATAATTATTTATAATAATTATATATAATAATAGAGATGAAGAAAGTTTTCCTAGCAAATTAATATTCATAAGGTGTCTAACAGAAATCTATAAACTGGCACCCACTTTGGAAAGGACTGGGGAGAAAACTTCAGGGCAGATGGTAGTTTAATGGATCAAGGAGAGTATCAAATCTGTTTGTCTTCTTCCTCCAAATGACCCAGGTTCTTGTTCTCTGCTTGCTTCTTGTCTTTGAAAATACACCTCACATTCTTTCTGTATTTTGCTTTCTAAGGTCAATAGGTGATTTAAAGGTAAGTGAAAAGCTCAGTCTCTTCATCTGGGGGACATGAGGTTAACATATTTATACATAAGATGTCTCATTTCCATTTACATGAGAGGAGTGAACTAAATATAAATCTACTTTTCATATAATATGCTGACATTTTCTTCCATGAATAAAAGTAATGGTCTATAAAGAAGCTTAAAAAGCCATTTAAGAGGCTCTTTTGATTAAGTGTCTATATTTTACCAAGGTACATTATTTTCTTAATAAATTTTATTTCCTATGGCAACTCCTCCCCCCAAAAGGCAAAAAAAAAAAAAAGCTAACAAATTAAAAGTACATGCTAGCACCTTAAAAAAAGTTCCAATGGCAGGACACAAATTATTTTATTACTACACCAACTGAGCCACTGATACTTCACAATTCATGAACAAATTTTCCATTACTATGGAGTCATGCTTTTATTGACTGTTATAAAATCACTATTTGTATCTTTTTTATCCTGCTGTGTTTCTATTTTATTGGAAAAGTCTTGTAACAGGTATAACATCAGCTCAGATTACCAAGAAATCTATAAATTAGCTTCCTGCTACTACCTTTGGCGCAGATTGAAAGAAAACATTACGATCCCACTGAGTGTCTGATACAAACTGATTCACATGCCCATATGATTTATTCTTATCTGTTAGACACCTAGGCTTTATCTGTGCTATTAAATTATCAGAGTATTTCACTAGTATTGATTAGCTATGCTAAGTATAATTAAAGCATCTGGCTCACGAAATTTTGACATAAACTTTGGGAGTGGTAAAAAAAATAAAGTTGTTAGAGAGTAGGAATATTCCAGTAATATGTTATCTTTACAAGTGCTTTGGTTGACACTGACCACCCTGTTCTCTGAAAGTCAAGCATGGTGACCACCTGGGGTTCAAATGAAGCAAGGAAAAGAGCGTGACAATAAAGCAAAAGTAGCAGCAACAGACTCCATTCCACAGTTGCACATCCAAAACCCAGAGAAATTGTTTTCCAAAAGATCACTCTCTGTGATTTTTACAAGTATGTGTAATGTAACAAAACTTTAATGAACTATTTGATCCACATCTTCTGAATACTAATAGTTTCGAGTGCCAGGTGGTGATAGCATTTCTATCCATGGCCATGTCCAAGGCCCAGCTAAGGAAAGCAACTAAATACGTTCTTGTTTCTTACCACATGATCTCTGTTGATCTTCACATAGAGTTTCTGTTACGAACAAAGAATGAGGTTTGTTTTAAAACGTAAGAGAGAACCATAGCTGGACAACGTTAGCTCTAGGTAATGTCAAAATAATAGCTTTCATAGCAGACATAGTGATACTTTACCCTAAATGAAAACATGCCAGAGGTTCAATTCTAGTCACTATAGATAAACTTTCTACTCATATGCTACTTTTAAATGCAAATAACAGTACAGCTATAATATTCCTTAGAGTTGAGGATAGTGAGACTTTGTTTCCTGTACTTCAGCCTCATAGCATTAGTCAGAACCTACTGGATGGCACGTTGTTGTCATGAGCCTTCACCTTGATTCTGACTCATAGTGACACTGTAGGACAGAGTAGAACTGCCCCATGGGGTTTCCAAGGCTGTAATCTTTACGGAAGAAAACTGCCATACATTTCCCTAGCAGCTGGTGGGTTCAAACCACTGATTTTCCAGGAGCAGCCAAGACCTTAACCACTAAGCAATCAGGCTTCCTTGCAAATGATATACCAAGGTTAAATATTACTGTTTCTATCAGCTACATGTATAGCTACTTATGGTTCTCAGAGCATTTTCAGAAACCTCAGCTCAATTTATTCTTACAGCAACCCTATAAGGCCAACAGATATACCACTTATCTTATCTTCATTTCACAGATGAGGAAAATAATGGTCATGTTATTGGATCAAAAGTGAATCCCAGGCCATCCACTCTTCTACCATAACGTCTTCAGTTAATGCATCAGGCCTATTTGATTGCACAGAACCATACTACTCTGATTTATACCCACTATCTGAACCTACAATGTTAGATAAAATAGATTAATAAAGGAAACTACGATTCAATCCTTTTGCTTTAAGTGTAAAGGCAGTGGAAAGTAACAATGAGAAAAAAGATGCTTTCATTAAAAAAAAAATGAAGAATAACCAAGGGCAACGATTCATCAACTTCAAAATAAAAGGAGGTACTGAACACTGAGCCAGAAAGCCATGATTGAAACTCATCTCATACATGTAATTTGTCTAGTTTATGAGTTGAATACTGGACTACTAAAAATGCTATAGAGATTGTATGGAACATGAATATTTTTTTCCACTTGCCAGAAAAGCAGAGCCTCAATTTTCTCTTACTCATGGCTTTTGATTAATGATGTTTTTGTTTAAAACATCTTAAAGTGACACATGAAGTTCTTAGAATGCTAACTTACTTTTCTGTTGATGCACTTAATAATTTCAGAGATACTTTGTTTTTATTTCTGATAGTTCTTCAATTGGTTATGCCTTCTAGAATTTGAACTTGAAATTTCCTTCTCTTTATCATCTAGGTCCAATAATAATCTCTAAGCAAACACTTAGAAACACAAGAGAGCTCTTTAGAAAGTCATCCAGCAATGAATCTTTTGTAGGGTGGAAGTAAAACCCTTTGTAATATAAACCATTTCCAATAAGCGCGATGTGTTTAAGTACAGGATTTCTTACATTTTTGTGGGATAGAGAAGGGTAAGGGTGCACTGTAGATCTAAGCCAGCATCATTACTTGTCAATTAAAATATAAACATGTGGATGCAAAAGGAGGCATTTAAACTTATCCATTTTTATATTTTGGATAAACCATTTTCTTTATGATTAAAAGATATCCCTTGCAAGGAACTCATCAAAAATCCTGTCTTCCTGGCTCTGAAAGGATTGTAATTCTGTCAACATGCTATGAGGGCGTATATCACCTTCTTTTATTATGTCAGCCTACAGGCACCCTTGATCTCAATTGGTGTGAATTTTATTTAATTGCCAAGCTGTGGAAAGATGCAAGGTAGAATCTATAATTTTTTTTCTTCCTAGTTCACACTTTGTTTTCCTCTTGAAGCTGTTACAGAGCATCTAAGCTTGTCTAACCAGCCCAGCTCCCTAATTGCGACGGCTTGTCTCTAATTAGTTATAATTCAGCTACCATCTCATTTTATATTCCAGGTCAATACTGATAATCACACTGCATGCTTTCTTTACTTTTGCAGATAAAACTCTTCTACCAATGATATTGCTGATGATGTTGATGACACCTAAGACATGACAGACAAAATCATAGTGATATTTATACAAAAATGAGTGTCAGAAATCTGCCTGATTTTAAAGGCTGCTCTTTAAAGATATTTCATGTTTTCTAGTCACCAAATACATCTGAGATATAGATCTAAGCCAGCCTCTTATTTTTTTCTTAAGAAACCTATGAGTCACACAATAAATATAAACGACATAATGTCATGCTTCCTAATTTGGTGATTTCTTGGATCCAATTATCACAAATGTACTGAATTCAAAATTTGATCTTATGGCCAGTTGTAGCTCACACAATTCGCTTTCTGTCAGGCATTTATATCATGTGATAGTTCTCAAAGAGGGTGGTGATTTTGTCCCCCAGGGGTTATTGTATCTGACAACAGCTAGAGATAGTTTTAGTTGGCATGATGGTGATGGGGAGGGGGCACTGTTGCATCTAGTGAGTAGAGGCCAAAGATATTGCTCAGCATCTGACAACGCATAGGACAATCCCTCACAACAAACAACTCTCTGGCCCAAATTTCAATTTTAAGAATTTCTCATATAAAGAAAACTCTAAAAACCTAATTAAACCTTGGCATTGGTCTTCATTTTAAAATATGCTGAAAATATAGTTTTGCTAGTTCCTTTTTTTGTGTTAGACAGTCTATAACCAATATTTCTCAGTTTTATGCCATTTTGTTCGCTTAAAAAATTGTTGCTGTTGTTGAGAATACACACAGAAAAAAATCTACAAATTCAACGGTTTCTATATGTGCAACTCAGGGATATTGGTTATATCCTTCAGGTTGTGTTACCATTTTTATGCTCCTTTTCTGAGTTGTTCCTTCTCCCTTAACATAAATTCTCTGCCTGTAAGGTTCCTATCCAATCTTTCCAGGTGAAGGTATCAATTTATCACATGTAGGTAGTTCTTAAATCTCATAAAGCTCATGGTAGACACTTTTTCATAAGTTGAGCTAAACTGTTGTTTGATTTTAAGAAGACTTCAGGGAATATTTTTGGTTTAAAGTTTAAAGGTTACCTTAGGGTGATAGTTTTAGGGTCCATGGATCCAGGGTATAGTTTAGGTTCATGGCTCCATGGTATAAGGATTCCATAAAAATTCGAAATTCTGCTATTGATTTTCCCTCTTTTGATTCAGATTCTTCTACGAAATCTTTGATTCCAATGTTCAGTAATCGTAGCCAGGCACCACCTAGTTGTTCTGGTCTCATTGCAAAGGAAGCAGTTAACCACACATTCCATATCCTCCTTCCTATTTCTGCCTCTCCTTCTTCTGTTTTTCTGGACAAGTAGAGACCAATTGTTGTGTTTTGGATGGCTAACTGCCAACTTTTAAGACCCTTGACACTACATATCAAACTAGGAGGTAAAATAGAAGCATGAGGAATGTTATTAGGCCAATTAATTTAGGTGTCTCACAAAACCAAGACCCCCAAATCCAATTTAAGAAACCAAATCCCATGAGGCTTCTGGCTGTACATGGCAGCCTATTTTAGTTATTTAGTGCTGTTGTAACAGAAATATGCTTAAGTGGAAGGCATTAACAAAAGGAAACTTACTTTTTCACATTCTAGGAGGCTAGAGGTCCAAATTCTGGGCTCTAGCTCCAGCAGAAGGCTTTTTTTTTTCCTCTCTCTCTCTTTGGCTCTGGGGGAAGGTGCTTGTCATCAGTTTTCCCCTGGCCTAGTAGGTGACCTGGGTCAAAGGACATACCCTCCTTCTAGCACTTCTTTCTTGGTGATATGAGGTCCCTGTCGTCTCTTTTCTCTCTCGAAAAGATTAACTCAAGATACAATTTAGTTTCACTGATTCAGTCCTGACTCATTAACATTACTGTTTCTCTTCCTGCCTCATCGTCATAGAGATTAGGGTTTACAACACCTAGGATAATAACATCAGGCTACAAAATGTTGAACAACCACACAATACTGGGAATAATGGCCTAGCCAAGCTGACATACATTTTTGGAGGGGCACAACTCAACTCATTACACAGACTCAGCAATTCTTTTTTTGTTGCTGTTTTTGTAAATATATCTATCATACAATCTTTGCCAGTTCAACTTTTTGCAGGTGTACAGCTTATTGATAGCAATTAGAGTAGTCAGATGTATTTATTTCACATTTGAAAAAGGAAAACAAGAAAGGCATTGTATTAAAAGTATAGAAAAATGCTCATATCTTTCTACTGATTTCGTTAACACATTTTAGAATTTCTTGTGAAGTCTTTGTGTGCCATTGATGTTGCCAACAAAATTCCCGTTGCTTCTGAGACAAAATTTTAAACTCATCTGAAGAGAGGAACAAAAATAGAAAAAAAAAAAAAAAAAGATAAGACTTTAAGCTCACTGGGTTGGGAGCTGCCAGCGCAATTGATTTTCAGCTTTCTTTTCTTAATTATGTTATCAGATTAAAAGCATACTAAAACAATGTTGTCTATAGAGTACATGCTTAATATAGACTTCTTGCAGAAGCGATACCCACTACTTAAACTGTATTTCCTGTTTTCCTATAATTACCCCTACTTTGAGATGTGAAATCCTGATTTTAGGAAATTTTTGCTTTGGACATTAATTAGCCCCAGAAGATGGAATATCTTATTGCAGGTCCATTTCTTTATCCTCCTTTCTGATTATAACAATTTTCACCTGTCTGAAGATTTTACTGTGAGAGATGCATCTTTTGTCTTTTTATTTTGATTAATATATACTGTTAATGTGTTTCAAAACCTAGTGAAGAAAATTGTACTTTATTTGCTATTTAAAGCATTCTTTTAGTGCCACAAGAGTCTGAGTCATTTCAGAGTGACATTTGGGGCTCTGTGAGTTTTCATGATTAGACTGAGGAATCTTCAGACAAATATCTTCACAGGGTCTTGGAATTCAGCACAAATGGAGGAGCCATAGGGAAGGAATGGATAAAGCAAATATACTTAGAAGTGCTACTCAGCCCAGGACCAAGTTATGAGCTTATTTGGAGGCGACAGATCTTCCTTCTAGAACAGTGCTACATGGAGGGCAAATCTAGATAGTCTAACACAGACCAGGAGGCATTGGTGTCTGGATGATAGAATTAGTGTGTTCTACGTGGGAGGTACGGGTTTGATTCTCAACCAATGCACCTCAAGCTTGGTTGCTACCCTTCTGCTATTTAGCAGAGGTTCCAGACTAAGATGGATTAGGAAGGAATGCCTGGCAATATACTTCTAAAAATGCTATATGGATCGCAAGAGTCCAATATGCAACCCATCATTGGCCTTGCACAGGACCTGGTAGCTTTTCTTCCCTTATGCATGGGGTTGCCGTTAGCTGGGTCCCACTATAACAGCTAACAACCAACACATACCAGTTAATCCAATGTCAGTGAAAAAGGGAACGGATGAAAGATTTATCCTAATTAACACAAGAATAAAAAGGGGTGCACCCTGAGATCTCCACTAGAAGACCACAGGTGATGGTCCAGCGGCTTTGAGGTTCCCCTGGGAGCACGGCCCCTGGACCCGATCATATCGAAGGTCCACTCTTTGGACACGAATGGGTTGGACTTGGTGATGCAGAGTGACCACATATTGGATGCACTTTACGGTTCTATGCATCTATAGGATATCATTTTGCTGACCTCTTGCTGGAGGAATGAGAGTGAGTGAAGAGGAGGGGAAAGGAGATTGTTGGGAGGATGAGACATGTATGGAGCAGAGAGGAATAGTGTGCAGTCACCGGGCAGGGAGAGCAGTGGAAGCTGCATATAGGTGGGCATGTAAATCTATATGGGAATGTACATTTTCACTCAGTCATAATGAAAACAAAATACGCATACTTGATTTTTAAAGTTTTTTATTATTTATTTTTTAATGGATGTAACTGAGTCTGTTGATGTCCTTTAGACGTAGAATGTTAGGTCATTATCTTGTTCTTTCCCTGTTAAAACGATGATCAGATTTAACAAGAAGAAGCATTCTCACTTCCCTTTAGCTACAGTTTGGGATATAAGTGTTTGTGATGGCTAATGCTATGTGTTAACTATGATTCTTGGCAGTTTGGAGACACTGTGTCATCATCTTCTGTTTTGTGATCTGATACGAGCAGTCAGTCAGTTGAAAGGGAAGTTTCTTGAGCAATGGGCTGCCTTCAATGTGTAAACAGATGTTCTGGCAAAGTTCACGTTCTTTCTCAACCCTGCATTCTTCTTACCACCTGATCTCTCATTCTTAAGATGTAAGCCTGAAGTCTCTGGCCTGCCGCCTGAGCTGTAGAGTATTGATTTGCCAACTCACACAACCTCGTCAGCAAGTAGAGACCTCCAGCCCGGAGATTTTAGGTTCATCAGCCCCTAAAACCATGCAAGCCAACAAAGGTCTTTAGTTTGTTACCTGATTCACGGATTTGGGGCTCGCCAGTCACTACAATTCCATGAGTCATTTTCTTGAAGTAAATTTTTCTCACTATATGTTTATATACTTACATATCGGTTTCATCAGATTTGTTCCTCTAGCAAACCCAGATTAAGACAGTGTTATTTTCAAAGCTGAATATCTCATGGACCTTCACACATTTTTCTTCTCTAAACTGCCACGTTTGCTGGTTGAGCAGCTACTTCTTAGTCTTAAACTTTTCATGGACAATAAGCAACATTCTTTAATAACAAGATTTTTACTGGCTTTCAAATTGGGAACATAAGTTAAAAGTGGATGGGGTAGTGGATAAAAAACAACAGAAACAGAGTTTCGAGGTGAAAGAATGGTCAGAAATTAGGGAGAGGTAAAGAGGAAACTGGAGATTTCTTTTCAAAGGAGCCCCATAATCTGGACCTATATTCCTTCTGAATGTTAATTACAGTCTTTACCTTGGCATTTTGCTTTCATATCAGGGAAGCAATTACTGGCCTAATTCAAATTCATAGCAGCCATTAACAATGAACAAACAGATACATTATTTTAATTCCATTTGCTGCTTCCTTTCTGCTGATGTATTGACCCAGGAAGCGTTGACTGGATGTCCTGTAATTGGCATTTGGCAAAGGTTGTTATCATTATCATCCTTTTCATATATGAGTATTTATTAAGCATATATTGCGCACATAACACCTTGCAAGGGCAGGCAGCTTAGAGACTACATGCCAGAAATAGTTTTGGCCTTTATAGGGCTTATAATAATGATGTCTTCATTTTTAAGATAAAAATTTAGATTTGTGTGTGTCTGTGTGTGTGTGTGTCTGTGTGTGAGTATCTTTGGAAGGGTTAAGGGGAATAACGATATGCTAAGAGGATTATTATTTTTTCACTTAAATATCATTTCCAACATTTCTCAGCATATTATTTCAATCACGTATCTAGACTTTTGTCTTGGTTCAATAATAGAATTTACATCATACTTCAAGATGAGATCTCACAATGAGATATGGTTAATAAAAAAAGAGGGAAACAAGAAAAACAGCTCTAAAATGGAATAATCTATGTCTCTCTTCTCATGATTTGCTCTTTTTTTATCTTGAGTCAATGACTTTTCTCACCATAAAGCTCCACTGTATTCTCTTCTGTTCTGCTAGTTTTGAGCACTAACATGATTTTTATTGTTTAAATTTGGAGGTGGTTTACGGGCCAAGCCATTTGTTTGCTTTTCCTTCTTCAGGACTATTTAATGGCCATTGTCTTTTGTCCCATACACCAAATGTCACACAAATTAATTAGTTTGATGCTAATCAATGCTGATAGTTTTCAGTGCCATGATATCCTATGAGCTCTAAACAAGTTGCTCACCTTCTTGGGTCTTAGTTTACTCACACGTAAAGCAGAATTTTGTGTTCTAGAGGGTCTGAAATTTTATTTATATGCTTATTTAAAACATGTATTCATTATAGTATCCAAACATGATCCTGTACTTCTCAGTGGGCTGGTCAGTGTTATGAAATATTTTAATATTGTGTAACATGAAAAATATAATTAAAGCATTTATATTTACTGTTTTCTGCCTTTGTTTTTGTTCTCTCACTCAAATATTCAATTTTTTTTGACTTTTATCCTCCAAATTACCTTCTAAAGCCTTAATTTACAGGACTATAACAACCACCAATAAATGTTGAAGTATTACTCTTTACAGGACATTTTTTCATTTTAATTTGCATTAATGATACATACTGAAGATATGAATATCTAAAGCATAAAATGCAAAATCATACCTATTACCATGTTTATCTGAACACATTTAAGTTCTTATGTCCCTAAAGATGTTTCCACATACAGTCTAGCAATAAGTGGATTTCAATGCTTATTAATAGATGATTTAAAATAATCCAAATATATTAAAATCCATTAATAAAATTTGAATTGTGCAATGCCTGCAATTAGAAGGAAGTTATCAAAAAGGAGGTAGTTTCTTGAACGCTGCTGCTTCAGTGCAATACTCCCATCTATAGCATCCTCGATAGATGGTTTTCCAGTCAATTCTGCTGCACTAGTAACAAGTTCCTTACGGATTCCTGTAACTGACCATTTTATTGATGAACAGTTTTGATAATTAAGAATTGTTTTCACCTAAGAGCATGTGGTTTTGGGGTTCCCCTGGGAGCATGGCCCCTGGCTCTGGTGCTGCCCTTGCCCATAAATCATAACGAAGGGCTACTTTTCGGACACAAATGGATTGGACTTGGCGATGCAGAGTGACCATATGTTGGATGCACTTTATGGTTCTACGCAACTATAGGATATCATCCTGCTGATCTCTGGCTAGAGGAAGGGGAGTGGATGGAGAGGAGGGGAAAGGAGACTGTGGGGAGGATGAGACATGTATGGAGCAGAGAGGAATAGTGTGCTGTCACCGGACAGGGAGAGCAGTGGGAGCTGCATATAGGTGGGCATGTGAATTTATACAGGAATGTCCATTTTCACTCAGTCACAATACAAAAATAAAAATAAAAGAATTATTTTCATCACACAAATAAAAAAACTGTCTCCAGCTTTTCTGATTTTGATGACAACTGAACTGAAACTGCTCTGACATCAACAGAACTGGAACTACTTCAGCCAAAAGTTCAGACAGGCCTATAAAACAAACAGCAACAAGTGATGAATATGCTTTTTACTCTAATCACATAAAGAAGACCAAATGGGCAACACTTGCCCAAGAAGACAGGAAGCGATGAGAGAACTGAATGCATAGATACGAGGTACCCAAGATGGGAAGGGAAAGGGGGAGAGGCCTGATACATCAGTGAGATTGCAACCAGCGGCTCAGAAAAATTCATGTATACCTTTTCTAAAAGGAAAACTAATTTGCACTGAAATACTATACAAATTCTTTTTAAAAGTAACAAAAAATTGAAGACAGCTATCATGTCACCACAATCTGACATTAACTTCACTTTTCCTACCATTTTCATTCTGTCTGATGTAGCTAATAGACTTAGTGGGGTCTGACGGCAAAGAGTTGCCTAATGTTTGAGAATAGTGTCTACATATTGAATGCACATACCTTACCAGAGAATTTCTAGTGCAAGTCGTGCACAAGTTACAAGGTTTAGGTTTTGTAACTAGCACCCTCAAATTGAGTTATTACTAATGTTTCTATTAGAAACCTCACACTCAGAGAACCAGCATTTCGAAGGAATTTGAATGTTTAAACCAGATAGGTAAATAAGAGGAAAGCCAGCTGTAATTGCTAAAGAGCAGACCTCATTAGGTTAGCACTGGCTCTAAGGACTGATGCTCAATCAGAAAAACTTGCCTGTCTTAGGAGAGTTTGGGGAGACAAAAGTCTCAGTTGTGGGTCAGTGTATAGGGACACTAGCTGTCTTCTAAAACTAAAGGCTTTCTGAGCATTGTTACGTATTTTCATCTGCTTTATCTTTTCTTCTTGAAATCAGTAGAAGCAATAAAGAGGATAATGTATTTGTGTGGCTTGTAAATCTATCTGCCTAATGTTGTGGTAGAACCATAGACTTTAAAGTTTTAAAACGTAGGTTAAAAAAAAAGGTCATTGGGCTGTGTATCTAGAAACTTGTATCTAGTGTATCTGAAACTTGTACCTGTGTATCTAGTATTCTTGATTTTGCCAGTAAGAGTTTTGTGACCTTTTGAGAATTCACTTAGGAGCACTTGTGGCCCAGTGCTTAAGAGTAAGCTCAGGCCATTAACCAAAAGGTCAGCAGTTTGAATTCCCCAGCCACTTCTTGCAAACGCTATGGGCAGTCCTACTCTGTCTTATAAGGTCACTGTGAGTCAGAATGAAATGGACAGCATTTTTTTTTTTCCTTAGTTGACATTGGACTTGATCTTTTTGGATTATAGCTTCGTAGTATGTCATCTGGGAAACCCTGCTGGTATAGCAGTTAAGTGCTGTGGTTGCTAACCAAAAGATCAGCAGTTTGAATCTGCCAGGATCTCCTTGGAAACTTTGTGGAGCAGTTCCATTCCACTCTATAGGGTCACTATGAGTCAGAAGCTACTGGACGGTAATGGGTTTAGTATCTCATCTGAGGGGATTTAGTACCAACATCTGAGTGTTGTTAAGGATCCCTATGTACTAGTAGTAATAATTTTAAGGAAGAATTTTCAAATACGTGAGGATTTCAATCACTACCACCACTTTGTTCCTAAAGGAGTAATCTGTAATCCATTGAGGAAGAGCCAGTTTCAGGTAGTTAAAACATTAAAGGACTTACAGAGTCAATGCATGCATACGTAAAGCCAAGCTTGTTGCTGTCTAATCGATTCTGACATATAGCGACCCTACAGGACAGGGTAGAACTGCCCTGTAGAGTTTCTAAGAAGTGCCTGGTGGATTCAAGCTGCTGACCTTTTCCTAAGGAGTTGAAGCACTTAACTACTGTGCTACCACGGTTTTGAAACACATATGGTCGCCAGAATTCTCCCTAAAAGTTTAAAGTTGTGAGAAGCTGATCCAGCTAAATTAATAAACAATCAAAGAAAAGTAAATGTGTATGTTGGATTTACAGAGAAGACTGATCACAAGAATAAATTTGAGTTGTATTCTGTGATAAAATTATTCCACTACTGCATGCTGCTTAGGCAAAATTGGTGAGCAATTTACGAAATAAGTGGAATTTACATTACATCGCCAAGTGCAGTCGTCGAGTCGGATCCATAGTCAACCATTTAAGTGGTTTCTCATTTGGTCAATTTTCCTTTATAATCACTGCCAATGCCATTAATTTCTCTTGTTTCCCTAATTCCCTGAGCTGGTTCCCAGTTTCCTTCTTCTCGCTTCCTCTTCATCAATGTCACTGTCATTGTCATCATACTGTACTAGTACTCTCACCTGGCTCTTTGGGAAACCTGTGGTCCTACTGTCCATATTACAGAGCAAGGTCCCATATCATCTGTCATATTCTCCTATATGGAAAAGCCTTCTATTTCTTGTACCTATTTTTCTTTTCCATCCTTGTGAGTTCTGAAGGCTGGAGACTATCCTTTATACAGTAAGTACCCTGGGTAAAGATACTGTATTGTGGAGGACATTGACGGGGAGCTCTAGGACAGAGAGATAGGCTGGAGGAGCATTCAGGTCAGGAGTAGTGCGGAGAATAGGGGAAGGATGTAAAGAAAACTGCCTCTCTGTCACTGACGTCTACCTGTTCATCCAGTCTACCTGTTCGTCCAGTCATTCGACTATTCACTTGCTAAAATCTTACTGAATGCCTACTTCATGGGAAGTACTGTGCTAGCTAAGATAAGCCAAGCCAAGCCAAGTGCCGTCGAGTCGGATCCGACTCCTGGAGAAACAGAGATGAATAAGTTAGCATGGTTTCTGCTCTCATAGAGCATATGATCCTCATGGAGGCAGTGTCATCTACTCTGAACCCTGAAAAATAAGGCTGACATAGTCAGGGTGGTGCCAGGCAGGCAGAGGGCTGAGAACTGCTCTAGGCTGAAAGAATATACAATTGGCAAATTAAGGAAACATAAAATAGTTAAAAGTAGTCAGTCTGAATTCTGAAGTATCATGTGAATAAGTGACCAGAAAACTAGGACGGAATTTGGGACCTGACCATTAAGAACCTCTTACGTAGGGTGACCATACATTTTATCATCTGGTGTGATTTTAGAGCCAAAGAACATACGATCAGTGATGACACTGGCATGCCAATGTAACTCAGAAATATCTAGCATAAACTGGAGTGCGTGGCCATCTACAGATACATTGAAAAACAAAAAACAATTGACTTTGACTCATGATGACCCCATATGTGGCAGATTAACACTGTGCTCCATAGAGTTTTGTGACTAATTTTTCACAAGTTGATCATCAGGTTTGGGTTGATTGGTAGCTCAAATCTCTTGGTTAGCAGACAAGTCCCAGGGACTCCTATCAGTGAAGAGCCATCCACAAGTTATCTGTACACTAGGATGTGCGGTGACCCAATGACAGAAACATATTAAAAAATCTGGATGTCTTCCTAACTTCAGTAGGGAAGTGACATGGGGGAAATGTTTGGGGGAAGATACAGATCTGAATTCACTAGACTATTTTCTGATCTCCTAAAGGCTATCTGCATATCAGAGAGTTTCAATTTCTGTGTATAATTTTAGGTGGAGTGTTTTCAGCCTGCTCTATTATTCCTTCTTTCCATACCCATCTTGAAGTACAAACATAGCCTTTCATTCCCTAGGAGAAAATTAAATGTTTTAAATGGAGATTCCTTGGGGAGTTACCCCATTGCTAGAATAAGTCTCATCCTGAGCATTTCCAATTTCAAATAGAGGAGAAGGCAGATGTCCTTATGGTAGTGGGTTCAGAGATGCTGAGGATAGTAGAAAGGAGAGAAGAATGAGACTCACATCTTATACAACTTAGACCTTCACAAGTTTATTTTGTGACTTTATGCTCATTTCAGGAAGAGTCCACAAGAGAAGCGAGGCTGGATGGATAGGAGGTGAGAAGAGAGGAAGAAAAAGAAATGTATATGAGGTTCTTCATATCCTGCTTGGTTAGTCTGGGATTGCATTTTACTGGAATGCTGGCATTCTCCATTAAATACTATGAATGTGGTTAAAAGTTCAAGGTTAAAAGCATATGGTGGACCCAAGGGACATGACACATAAGAGGATGAGTGTGGACACACTATGGCAAGACAAGGGAGAAAGCAGTGTGCCTGCCTGGACAGTAACTAAGTTTAAACTTCTAGAAATCTTCTTGAGGAACTGGAGACTACAGTCCATAGTCGTGAAGCTGATTATCAGCCTTTTAATTTTGTAGTTGGAAATGAAGTACCCCTTGATGTATGTTTGATTATTAATTATTATATTATTGTTCATTATTTCTGGGAAGTAATAACATGTTTAATAAAAATCTGAGCTGCAATAATGAAAATCATTTATGTAATTTTGAGCATTTCAGCCTCCTGAGGACTTCAATTTGATTTTTAAAATACAGTAGAAACTTACTAATTCAGACTAATGACAGAGAGCCCCATTGTGAATTACCAAATTTTGCAGTTGAGTGGGTATGCAAACAGACAGAAAAAAAGTCAGGGAAAGTAAATCACATAATAGGCACTATCCATTTGTTTTGACAATGGTAGCTCAGCCTTAACAGTCTATGAGGAAACTTTCCCATGTATCAGTAAATGTATTGTTTCTGTTTCCTAAAGATAATGAAGTCTTGGTAATCAGAAAGCTCACTATAGGATTCAGACATTAAATCTCTGCTCAGAAATGGCATTGGGACTACAGGGGGTTTCAGATAATTATCTGGCTTACAGAGTACTGAAGTGGGAATGATGGAAGTTCTACTGTAAATGCAAAGTGAGGAACAGAGGTAAAAGAATATTATAATCCATCTTATGGTTGCCATTTAACATTATTGTAACATTTTCTCTTTGCATCTGCAGGTCTTTCAAGGCAGGGGAAATCTCATACATGCTCTGTTACCCAAACTCCTAGTCTACTACACTAACTCATTGACTTGAATTTTATGTTTTTCCTTCAAGAAACATAGAAGCCCAACTTAATTACATGCAACTCTCCCTTGTCTGAGAAAGGGCTACATGTTTCTGTGTGCTGAATGAGACTCCAAGCCAGGAGTAGTATTGGGATTCAGAATCTAAAGTGCATAAATTATCTGCTCCTCTCCCTTCTATTAAAGTGACAGATGCTCAAGCCTGCCTGTACATTAAAACTAGCTGGTGAACTATTTAAAAACAACTTTGCCCATATTCAGATATTCTAGCTTAACTGATGATTGAGAAGGAGCAAAAGATCATTGACAAGATAGATGTATCTATGCACAGTTATAGCTATCTCACTGATAGTTGAAAGTAACCACATATAGCCATGTTCTTGTGGTGAGCCTTCAGTATTACATCTTGTATGTGGTGATCTAGTGGTAGAATCCTTGCCTTCCATGCAAGAGACTGGAGTTCCATTCTGGCCAATGCCGCTCACAGACAGCTACCACGTGTCTGTCAGGGTAGGCTTGTGTGTGCTTGTGATGCTGAACGGGTTTCATCCGAGCTTCCAGATTGAAAATGAAGAAGAAAGGCTTGGTGATCCAAAAATTAGTCAATGAAATCCCTATGGGTAACTTTGCTCAGACCCGCAACCAATCATGATGATGACCAGGACCAGGTAGTATGTCATACATGGGGTTGCCATGAGTCAGGGGATAACTTGATGGCAGCTAACAACATCTTTACTAAAACCACACAGTGAGGATCAGACTGAGTCCTGGGGTAAGGAGTAGGACAGTCTCACTGTTGGGTAGCTCAGGTCAGTGCCACCTAGGTGAGTATATAGAGGGGAAGCACGAATCTTGGGATCCTCAAGCTTGGGTTTGAATCTTTTCTCAAGCACTTACTAGTTGTGTACTGAAATATACTTAATTTCTCTCCATTCAGATTTTTTCATTTACAAAATGAGTAAAATAGAAGTACCTGTCTACAGAGTGAGGAGCCCTAATGGTACAGTGGTTAAAATGCTTGGCTGTTAACCCACCTGCCCCTCCAGGAGAAACACGTGGTAGGTAGGCGGCTTCTGCAAAGATGATGGTCTCGGAAACCCTGTGGGTAGTTCTATTCTGTCCACTAGGGGCGCTGTGAGTCGGAATCAACTTGAAGCAGTGGTTTTGGTTTATCTACACAGGTGGGATAAAATGAGCTGCATGCAATTCAGACGTGCTGGAAAATGATGAGCACTGTAAAACTGTTAGTTGTTATTCCGAAGAACCCGTAGTGCAAGTTGAGGAAGAGGCACTGCTTTACAGTCTCTAAAGTTCTGAAATGACTAGGGTAATGCCGCTAACAGAAGAATTGCTGTCAGCAGCGAGGAACAGCAGGATGGTCCTCTGGGAAAGAGATCCATAAATGGTTTTAAGCAGTGAGTTTTACAGCATATTTGAGTTTGTCCCTGTTTAGGGAAATAAAGTTGCTGTGATGTATTTAAAGAGAGGTTTACTTAAGTCCTAATAAAATTCTGGTTGTCACAGAGAAAAAGATCTGAAGAGTGTTTAGAGAGCAGAGTAGTTTTAAAGCACTTACTTATTTGTGAGAGGATCTATAGTAGACATTTAATAAGCTTGCTTAATATGTCCTAATTCCTGACACAGCTGTAGTGGTTAATTTTGGTTGAGCGGTAGTGGTGGTGGTTGTGGGGTCGTCTCAAAAAGCTTACATTTCAAAGACTTATGAGAGATACATAAAGGGATCAGTCAAGTGAAATAGAAATTTCTGGCAAGAAGTAAAAAGTTAAACATACCACCACTTTTCCTGTACAAAGCCAAATATAAATTTATTGAAAACCTGTAAATCAGTCATTTCAGGGATGTAACTCTCCTTTTTTTGATGCAAAAGTTACATTTTGGTGTTTTCCTTGTTTTTAAGTGACTTCTTGTTTCAAGCCAAGCAGGGCTCACAAAATAGAACCCACGTTTAAAATTGACTTAAACAAAAACTAACTAGGGAAGTAAATCCACTGCTTCCCTCAAAAATCAAACATTGCATACCAGAATCAAGTCAAAATGACTTTTAGATTGTCCATTATTTGGGAATACCTGTGCTGTGGCTCCTTCAATTACCGAGTATACTTTGGAGTAGACTGCAAGTTTAAGCACTTTTAGCAGGAGAAGTTCATGAGTCATTCAGACCAAATCTAATTCATTTGTACAGTATTTCTTGGGCAAAGGTGGGTAGCTAGGGATTTGCCTAAGTATTGGGAAGAGGCAAAGTGCAGCATGAGGGACTTTCCGAAGATCCCTAAAGGCAATAGCAGCAGAAACAGGAAATTGGATTTGGCTCTCCTCCCCGGAGTGGCATCACAAGTGACTGCAGGGGATGTGGACTGCACTTGGTGGCATTGTTGGGAGGGAGTGACACCAAAACAACTGTCTATAAATATATCCCTGTACTTACATCAAAAATATTTCTTGTAAATCTAGCTTACATGTATCAATGTACCTACAAAGCTAAAACGCTATGCTAACTCACTTTTAAAACCTTCTAATGCCCTCCTTAGAATCCCTGGTAGCATAGTGGTCAAGTGTTGTGTCTGCTAACCAAAAGGCTGGCAGTTCAAATCTGCCAGGTGCTTCTTGGAAACCCTGTGGGAGGTTCTACTGTGACCTGTAGAGTCACTATGAGTTGGAATCGACCTGATGGCTGTGGGTTTGGTTTTTTAGTGTACTCTTGTCTGATCTGAAGTTATTACTCAATTGCAATGACACTTTGAATTCCGTAGTTTCCTCTGCATGCACTACAAGAGCCTGCTGTTGCTTCCACTGCAGCTAGTGTTTGTTTTCTTAACTTTGTTTTACTGTGTTTTAACTGAGTGTTTACAATTCGAGTCAGTTTCTCATACAAAAAGTTGTGCACACTTTGTTATGTGACTTTAGCTGCTCTCCCTAAAATGTGACATGCTCCTATCCCCCGCAATGTATTTCCTATGTCCACTCCATCAGCTCCTGTTCCCCTCTTACTCTACTGTATCTACTTAAGCCAAGAAGCACACTCATCACCAGTATCATTTCATGTCCTATAGATTAGTTCAGTCTTTGTCTGTGGAGGTGGCTCTGGAATGGTTTCAGTTCTGGGCTAATGGACAGTCCAGAAGCAATATCTTCTAGCAACCCTCTAGTCTGTCATACCACCAAGTGTGGTCTTTTCACTAGGGCTCAAGTTCTGCACCCCAGATTTTTCCCACTCCACTAAGAACTCTTTGTTGAGCCTCTGTAAGGCTGCTGATGTTTTTACAGTCACTAATTGAGTCAAGTTTTCTGGTATTTTGGCTATAATATTGAGATAATTAATATTTATGAATCTATATTAATAACTTTTTTGAGAATGAAGTAGTAATTAAAGGAAATGAAGGACTGATATACAGGAATTATAGTTTGTGACTAACACTAGTATAAAAAACATTAGTGAGGATTCTGTAAGGTCTGGTACCGGAGGAACGCCATGAGGGGGAGGTGACATTGTGAGTTACCACACTGAGTTACAGGAACCCCAGTGATGCTCCCATCCCTTTCTGCCTTTTGTTTTACCTCACTTGCCTACTACTGACTTGCAACAACTCTGTCCTATGCTCTCTTTCCTGCACAAACAACACAATGGCTATTTGGGAAAAAACTAACACAAAAAGCCTGGCCACAGCAATGTTGACGCATATCCATGTGCATCCCACTATGTGCACATCCTGCGGAAACCTGGAGACTGTAGTATTTGGGTGTAAGTGAAAGGGTGCATGCTAATTCGGATGCTGTGACAGCATTGCAACCTTGATTTACAGTTGCAAATGGTTGGCAACTCAGCTATTGGGTTGAAAGAGGGTGATGGGAATCTGATTTGATGGGATGACCCTTTTTGACATGAGAACAAAGAAACCTGTGTATCTATTTTTAAGTGGGCTCTGGAGACTTCCAGTAATTGACGTTTGGAGCTGAGGCTCACACTTGTCCCAGTTCCTGGGGCTATTTGCATCTTCCTCTGTTTGGATTTTGTCTGTCTAATCCTTGTGAGCCAGTTGGTAAGCAGCATTAGCCTCACACAGAGGCAGAGGACTCAGAGCAGATGTCCCCCACTCTTGTGTACGCACACGTACAAACACTCATTGCAGTCTACCTGGATTTTCTCGGGTCAGGCTTCAAACTTTGAGTCTGACGTTCTTATTCCAGCAAAAATGCAAATACTACTTTGAGCTGTTACGATTTCCCACATCTTAATGCAAAAGATAAATCTGTTTAATTTTTATAGTTACTTTTTATCACAGTTGGAAAGGAAGAAATTGAGATTGGATCCTTAAGTTGAGCTATGACAGAAAGGATAAGGAAGCCAGGACTTGGAATTTAGGGATTTCTTACCAAATTTCTTGTCCAAGGCAGTTATTGTAATAAATGGCTACATTTGTGAATTTGGTTTGGGGACCTCTTGTTTCTCCCCCTTTCCTTTCTGTTACTCATTTCCTCCTATCACCTTTTCTATAGTTCACATTGTGTTATTTTAGGGAAAAGAAAAAACAAAACCAAAACAAAAAAGAAAATAAAAAAAAAAACTGCCCCCGTGAAAGGATCAGATAATTTTCTACATTGAGATATAGTTGACAAATGGGGTTTACGTGCTACTTCTTAGGCTGTTTTAGGCTCTTTTTTAAAAAAGAAATACGCTTATTTTTTAGTTCTAGGTTCACAGAAAACCATTGCAGAAAATACAGTTCCTATGTAACTTCTTAAACACTCTTCTATTATTAATGTCTTGCATTAGTGTGGTACATTGGTTAAAACTGATGAACCAATACTAATACATTATTATTAACTAAAGTCTGTAGTTGACATTAGGGATCACTTGATGTTGTACAGTACTATGGGTTTTGACGAATGTATAATGTCATGTGCTCACCATTACAGTATCATCCTAAACAGGTAAAAATGCCTTGTGCTCTCCTGTTCATCCCTCCTCCTTCTCCCCTGTGGAACCCTGGAAGCCATACATCTTTTGACTGTCTCTGCAGTTTTCCCTTTTCTGGGAGTCATACAGTAACAAGAGATCTTCAGAGTGACTTCTTCACTTAGCGAGGTACATTTAAGGTTCCTCTATGTCTTTTCGTGACTTTATAGCTCATTTCTTTTTATGGCTGAATAATACTCTATTGTGTGAACATATGACAGATTATTCAACTATTGAAGGACATCTCGGTTGCTTTTAATTTTTGACATTTATTTATGATGTGGCAAAAAACTTTCACATGCAGGTTTTTGTATGGACATAAGGGTTCAGATATTGTCAGCATTTTAGCAGAGACAAAAGGACAAAGCCTGAGGTCAAAGGCATAACTTTTGTCTGGTGATTTCAGGTATAGTGGAGGCAATATTTTCAGTTTAGGAAATCTTGTGGCTTTATCTGGAATCATGTAAGTGTCAACATTTAAGTATTAGGGTCTTTGCTGTTTCTACAAATGTAAGACCCATTTTCCCTAAGATGTAGGTAACTATGTGAAATCTGGAAAATATTTTAAAGCTGCCAATCTATTGTCCACAATACATCACCAGCATAACTGCTGGAGTGATGATTTAGATAATATATATCTCTTCACTCCAACTTAAAAGCCGGGAGTAGTTTATTATGGCTCTTAAAAGATCAAAATTCTTAGCTTACTCAGCAAACCTCCAGCAGACTCCAGTCTTCTTGGCAACTTCTTTCCTTTTTGCTTTCTGAGGGCCTCCCTTCTTGTTCCTGAACCATTTAAATCATTGTGCAGTTTGGCAACTACCTCTTCTAAATAAGAACTGGTGCTATTTGTTCTCCCTGGACCCCCCATCCTCTCACTTCCCTCCCATTGTCCCACCCCACGAAGTCTATCTACGTAAGACAAATCACTGATTAGACACTAGATCACATATTCCTTCTTAGGGAGTACTTTCCTGATTTGCTCCAGCCTTGTTATTTTCTCTCAGAACTTATAAACCATTTGTGATTAAACATCTGTTTGTGTCATTATTTACTAAATGTCTGAGCATCCACCTTTGCAAGGCCTGAGACTGTGTATGAATTCTCACCTAGATTCCTCCTTGCCTAGCAAACTGCCTGACAAAGGAGGTGCAAAAAGAACTTGTTGTGATATTGATTCCTTGATCCATTAGATGATTATATTATTTTGAGTCTCTAAAGTTGTGCATAAGTTTTCTCCTATTCTGAATAATTATTATCTTGACTGTTATTGTAGTAATCAGAAAGAAAGTAACTTAAACACAGTTTTCTTTAAAAATATAGTGTTATTTTCATTGGTGCATTTGATACACATACGCACGCTTACAGCCAGAATGCTCCTTGGAAGTGAGGATGGTGATTCTTCATCTCACATACTTTAGACATGTTATTAGGAAGGAGCAGTCCCTGGAGAAGAACATCAGGCTTGGTAAAGTGGAGAGTCAACGAAAGGGAGGAAGACTCTTGATGGGATCAAATGACATGGTGGCTATAAAAATGAACTCAAACATAGCAATGATTCTGAGGATGAGGCAAGACTGGGCAATGTTTTGTTCTGTTGTACATAGAGTTGCTATGAGTTGGAACCAACTTGACTGCACGTAACAACAATAAAGTACATGTGTAAATGTGCAATGTAATTTGAACCACACTTATTTTTCAAAGGGTCTTTCATATCTATTATCATATCTGCTAGTCAAAAAATCTTGATGAGGAAAATAAGACATTTTATTGCAAGGGAATATGTATGTGTGTAGTAACTGGAGTCACATTGCAGGCTAATTGCAGAGAATCATTATTAAATTTTATAATCAAGTGTGATGATTAAGATGATGAAAACTATGTGGGTGTTGTTGAAAAGACTGACTTGTGGACAGTCTGTGTTGACATGTGTGAAAATGGCTCTTTGATGTTTGCACTGTCTTTTGCTGTTTGCTTATGATAATAAATTGATGAATGCTATGAGAAGTCATTCATTGCTGATTTTTTTTGTAAAGTCAGAAGGAATGCAACAGAAGTCTGTTAGGAAATAGGTGATCCCAGAATGTGTTTGTTCCATAAGCAGGTTG
Source organism: Heterohyrax brucei (assembly GCA_028571685.1). NCBI lineage: Eukaryota > Metazoa > Chordata > Mammalia > Hyracoidea > Procaviidae > Heterohyrax > Heterohyrax brucei. The sequence goes on from CM053142.1 coordinate 49,502,814, forward strand.
TTGGGTGAGAGCCTTCAAGTGCAGTTTACTGAGCAGAAAGTTGTTACATGGCTTGAATGTGAAGTAATGGGTATGTAATTTTGAGAAATCATAGAGTTACTCCTTTTAGAAATACGTGGAATGAAGCATAACAAAGGAAATGTACGTAGGCGCGTTGTATTCTTTGTGTCAAGTACTTTGCTAGACACTTCCATAGTCTTTCCTTTTTAATTTTCCCCACATCCCATGAGGTGTAGGTGTTACATTTAAAGGAATTGAAGTTACAGAGAGGCAGGAAACTTATCTCAAGTCAGAGAAGTAACCTGATTTCTGTCCTACCACTCTGAACACAATCGGTTCCATTGGCATAAGATCTTCTCCTGGAGCTATTTTCCAGTTAAAGTGACTATTCTACAATAGATTTACTGTCCTGGTAGATAAGTTTCTAGTGTCAATGAAATGACAGAACTGGTATCATGCAGGGGCTTGGTGTCCCCATGGAAACCCTTACTGATACTTACAGAGCTGGTCTGTAGACAGCTCCCATTTCTAATACCTAGATCTAAGCAGTGTTTCAGCATTTTCATAATGGGATGAGCTGTCTATGGTTCTCCTGATTTACCATGAACAATTTGTCATTCAAGAGCTGTGTTGCTAATGATTACCACCAATTCTCCACTCTTCTGCTCTGCTGGAAGTATCCTACAGAAACCCACTACCGTGCTGGTAATTTCCAGGCCTCGTTAGTGCTCTCATTTGTGATATATTATTCTCTACACCAATGCTTTACGGTAAGTTAGCATCCCTCAAACTCAGATCTAATGCTAGCTCCAGTTTACTGCTACTTTTTTCACCTTGTTCTGAAGCAGGATGCCATGATGACAATATATGCCAGTCATCATGCTAATCATCTAAGTTTGTATGTCACTAAATTCATTAGACCACAGTATGAGGGAGAAAACAGCATGATCTTTATTTTACTCAGGAAAACTGAGACAAGGAAAGGAAAGCAAATTCCGCAAAGATATAGAACTTGAAGGAGGTTTAGTTGGGATTTTGCACGCAAGTTTCCTGTTTTTGAGATTTACACTATTAATTAGAAGGCTGATGGGATACTTGATGGGAACAGTTGAATTTTGTACTTTGATTTTGCTAAATCATTATATGTAGTATACTAATTTAGTAATGATATGGATAATTATTACTAAATAATACATGTAGATGATTTTAAACATACAGAGTTGATGGAGTGGGAAACGCACTTCTTTTGTGTAACCCAAGCCTTGTATGTAAAGAAATTTCATTCTGAATTACACCACATCTTACAACACCCGCACTTCAAGCATCATAATGAATTAGTCAAAGAAAGAAAAAGTTGCAAAGTTCTGGGAACTTAAATTGTGAGGTCAGAGGTCTTCTGGCATGGGGGACATTCCCATAGTCTTGGAGTAAGGAGTCAGAAAAGGAGACAGTTTATAACTTGGAAAAGTGATATAAAGAGAAGTCAGACTATTGACTGAAGGCTGTAGCATCTAGTAACTGTGTGCATATTAAACCTCATATTCTATAGAGCTGGCCACTATTTGGGCTTCTTTCTCAATTTTGTCTACTCTGGTGACTGCCAATATTGTCTCTACAAGTAGATTGGTCTGGTACTGAGAATGTATTCAACCTATATTTATTGAATGAACTAACCTGGAAAATATTTACTGTGAGATTTTGTATTTGATTTTCTGATGCAATTCAGTAGAAAAAATTTATATACTATGTTGGTGGAATATATGTATTTCAATGAATCTACAGGATTGCTGTGAGTCAGCATTGACTTGAAAGCAGTAACTTTGGCTTTGCAGCTATAATGTGAGACCAATTTTCACTTCTGTTTAAAATTTTTGGCTGAATGTAGAATTTTCTTTGTGTGACTTGGTGCACACTCTCAGTTATTTGCTAATCCAGGTTTTTTGGCAAATCTGTTTTGTGCCCTGGCGATTCGCATACCTTCTTTAGTGTTTACTCAGGAATAGATTCACTGGTGTGAAACCAGCTGTGAATAACCTTTGTAAATTTCTTCAGTCTATGTGCTCAACAAGCATTTTCAGAAATACCAAGTATAATCAAATATGATGTATAATTTTCATGTTGTAATTTCATTAAATACGATTTATCATATAACGTGATACATTGAAAAGGTGAGAGAAAATGGACCAGAAAGTACACCAATTGTCTCATCATAGTTTAATCCTAAGGTGTTGATTTAATTCTTGGGGAAGTTAAATGCAATAAAGCTTGTAGTGGTGCCATGAGAACTTAGGGATCAAGGACAAATGCACTGCGGTGCCTGTGTGGTGTCCAGCTTTGTCTCTGTGAAAGGCACACAGCACAGGTACTATTAAAGCCACCTATAAATTTAGGATTTGAAGTCCCAGTATGGTACAAATGGTTAACTTGTTCTGCTCCTGATCAAAAGGTTGACGGTTCAAGTCCACCCAGAAACGTCTGGGAAGATAGGCCTAAGTGGTCTACTCCCATAAAATCAGCCATTGAAAACCTTATGGAACATAGTTCTAGCTGACACACATGGGGTCACCGTGAGTCAGAGTCAACTTGATGGCAACCGATTTGGGTTTAAATTTGGCAGTATTGTTAAATACAATCCAGGAGGAGGTTGGATATTATCCATGTCATGGATTGAAAAGTGTTCACCCTCCCCCAGCCCTGCCCCAAATGCAACAATTTGGGTGGGCCGTGATTCCCAGTATTATGTGATTGTCCTCCAGTTTGTGATTTTCCTAGGCTGTAAATTTTAATCTGTGCCTGTGGTTAGGAGCTTGGATTATATTAATGAGGATTAGGATGAGACAGTAACATCCTTCCTAAGGTCACCTCCCTGCTTCACCATAAATGGAATTTCCCTGGAGTGCTGCTTGTGTCACCTTTTCTCCTACAAGAGATGAAAGGGAAGCAAGCAGATAGTAGGAACCTGACACCATCAAGAAAGCAGTGTGTCCATCAGATATGAGGATCCTGCACTGAGATGCTCTCAGACTAAAGAAAGTCTGACGCAATGCAAGAACCTTCCTCCAGAGCTGACGAACAGGGAAAGCGTTCTCCTGCAGCTGACACCCTGGATTCACATTTGCAGCCTACTTGACTGTGTAAGAATAAACTTTTCTTTGCTAAAGCCATCCACTTGTGGTATTTCCGTTAGAGCAGTATCAGATAACGGAGACAATCGATCAGGGTAGCTTTTTTCTGAGTATGGTCACGGGAGTGCCTTCTTTGAATTTCACTGTTCCATACGGAGACAAGTAGTCCAGACCTGTTATAAACACGCGCTTCGTCTTCTACCTACCGTAACAAGTTCTCAGAATGAAGCCCACCACTAACCCTAAACTAAAGCTACAAGACCTCGCCTTGGGCATCCTTACTCCACTGGCTGCATTATTACCACGAAAGGGATGCAGGTAAAATCCCAAATCCAAAAATAAAAACAACAGACTGGCTATAACAAAATGGATCCCCGCAACCCGGGGTATTCCTCACTGTGTGAATCAGCCGGCTCATGAGGATTACATATGCAGCTGCAGGAATAGCTCTCGCCAGGGGTACACGGCTTAAAAAGAATGGTGGTAAAACCTTTATGTGCTTGAGTCACAAGGGAGAATGGGAAGACACGATTTTGCTGCCTGGTCCTTTGAGAAGACCCATTGTTTCTCTTAACAGAAATTCCCAGACTTGCTGGCCGCTCCGGCCATTTTTCTTTCTCCTGCTTCAGGTAGCGAACTGACAGCGCATCAGGGAGTGTAAGTGCCGGGGCAATAGAAATTATGTAAATGTCGCATTCTGGCACAAAAACTTCCCACCCCCAGAGGTCTTTTAAACACCATTAATTCTAGAAATTAGATACAAAATTTAAGTTTTTCATGCTAATAATGATTTCATAAAGAAAAACCCGTTAGTAAAGGTGACAAATATGAAGTTGTATTGAACATTTAAATTCAGGAATCTCACTGAGTGCCCCAGGGAGATATTTACCGAGCCAATGACTCTCTGATGTTATTAAGAAGTAATTTATTCAAGAAAGTCTCCATTCATGAGTTTACATAAGAACAATATCTACTTCACAAAGGCTTGTGTTCTCAGTCTAGCACATACCTAATTTACAATGACTTTTGGTTAAAATTTTCATTAGGTTGGCTCAATAGTATTTGATAATTTTAATTCAGTTTTATGAGGTCCCAGGTCCCCATTTATAGGAAGAGAAAATTCAAAGGAAATAAATTTTTAAAGAGCAAATTCATCTCTCAAATGAGCCCTGCTAATTTCAGTAGCAAATCTGAGGTGGAGGAAAGTTAACCTTTAGTATTCCTACGACAGTTCTTTAGGGCATAGACTGTGGGCATCTATTTAAAAACACCTCTGATTCACCGTATCAGTGTTTTGCAACTAAGCCTGTTTGTATAGTGATTTGACACGAATAGACTCTAACGGGAATTACTAAAATGGCAAAGGAGCACCAAGATTTAAGTAAAGGATATTTTCCTGTGCCTGAGGACCGGAAGGGTGCACTAGTTCTCAGACACAACACAGGACCCAAATAGGTGATAGGAGAGTGTTATCTGCTATCTCTGGAAACAAGACACAAAGAGCATACAGTTAGCAGAAGCTAGGAATGTTTGAGGCATTGGGAGTCTGGATAGGCAACCCATAATTTAAGGATTATGCAAGCATGTGAATATGGGAAGTCTCCCTTTCAAATACAGGAAGATAAGGTAGCCACATTATGGGACTGGTCTGCCGGGTATGTGGGATGAAACTATCCTAGTCACAGTCTGATTTCCTGTTCCAGGGAGGAAACAAATCTCAAAGAGCTGCTGAACGCATTCCTGTGGCTCTCACAAGGAATCTTCCCTACTTGTCTGGAGAAGGGGTTGATTTAACAAGAGGATATAAACAAAACCAAATGGAAAATTAAGGTCTCATGGCAATTAAGTTTCCTGGTGGCGTAGACTTACAATGTGAAAACTTAAAACTCCCTTCCTGCTAATCTGTAAAGAGCATTGTTGTTGTGTCTCAGATGCACTCAGGTGGGTTCCGACTCATAACAACCGTATATACAACAGAAGGAAACACTGCTCTGTCCTGTGCCACCCTCACAGCCGTTGCTGTTTGAGCCCATTGCTGAAACTACTGTCTCAATTCATGTCATAAAGGGCTTTTGTGCAATGACCCCTCTACCTTAGTAAGCATGATATTCTTCTCCAGGGACTGGTTCCACCTGATAATAACATTCAAAGTACATGAGACAGTCTCTCACCACCCTGACTTCGAAGGAGCATTGTGGGGCATAGGGTCACACAAAGTGAAACACTATATTTTACCAACAGGTTGAAAGGATGGATGTGATATTATTTGCCAAGGGTGTAATCCATCTCCTTACAATATTGTCTTCTTGTCGACTGGGGAAATGCAAGCAACATTGCCTGTCACTTTGTCCAGTAGGGTTGTGACAATTTAGCTGTTGTTTGACTGCTGTCAGTGAAAAGATCGTAGAGGGCAATCCACTCCCTGAATCATCACCCCCTTGTTCCTCTGACTCTTCATATAAAGGAAGAGAGTTGCTAAGGTAGTTTCCAGAGAAACTGATCAATGTAGAAAGCCAAACTAGATTGTTCAGGTTCTAAACGTCAGTCTTCATTTACTAAAAGTTTCATTTGTGTTTTATTTTTTTATTTTTTTCCTAGCTCATAAAAGAGCCCTTGATCTGCCCTGTTTCCACCCCATACTTGGAGTTCCCTTCTTTAGCAGCAGGAGTCCTATGCTGTAGTGTTAGTCTCATATTAAGCTGGGAATCAAATGAACATCTGCGTTTTTAGGTCTTGTACCTTTGAGGCACCATTTAAAGCTTTAAAATGAAAGTCAAAAGTTCTGTGTGTTATTGTATGTGGACTTTATATTCTGTCTAAAGTACTATCTGCCAGTATTGGAAGTAAATCTACAGAATATATTGTATGTGATTATCATTGTCATTACGAGTTATGACTCCATATTTTATTGTATGTAATGAAATGAAATGGTACAAGTGACATTAACTTTGCATTTCAGTGTTTAAATCACACATCTTACTCACCATTTGGCAGCTAAGTGTCTCTTGAATACCGCAAAAAGTTTTATGATTTAGTGTTTCCCTAAAGAACTGAAGGAAATGCGTAAAGGTGCCTTAATAAGATCAGTCTGACCACACTGTGTAAAACTATTAGAAGACAGATGGTTGGTCCAGTTTGGCCTCCAAGAGAAAGATGGGATTAAAATCTGAGCTTCTGTATGTATCTTGAGATTCCTCATTCCTGGATGCTCATTGTCTTTGTTTCTTAGGGTTTTCATAACAAAATACTTCAAAGTGGGTGGATTTAAAGAATAGAAGTTACTATCCATTGTTTTGGAGGCCAGAAGTTCAAATCAGGGTATTGACTGCATCCATTCCTTCTGAGGATTCTGAGACAGGAATTGTTCATACCGCTCCCCTAGCTTCTGGTTTCTGCTATCAGCCCAGGTGTGTCCTGTTTTATAAGACATCAACCATGTAGAAGTAGGATCTACTCTACTCTTGTATGGCCTCATTAACTTAACTGGTGATATCTTTAAAGAAAGGCCCTATTCTCCTAAACAAGGTCACAACCCAGGGGCAGGGGGGGTAGGCCTTCAATGCATTCATTTGGGAAACACCATTCAGTCAATGACAGTTACCAAAACACATTATTCAGAGAGCAAGGGCTGACCAACTTTCCAATCACTACATGGAACTTGCCATGATAACCCTTTAAAACTCTTCTTTCTTCTAACGATGCTGTATTTTGGTTACTGGAGCACACTAGCATTTCGGTATGTATCTTTTTGGCTTTGCTGTGACCAAGAAAATTAATCAGCATATGGGAAACCTTAACCCCCAATGGCTAAAGACTCAGTGAAATAGTTTCTATTGTTGGGAATATTGTGAATATAATGTGTGTGGTAGTTTTCTTAGAGACTTTACTTGCTCTGAACCTTGTTGTTCAGATTTAGGAGATTCAAAACAACATATTCCATTTTTGGAATGGAAGGTGGACTAATTTGACAAAACCCTTCTTATTTGTGATTTTGTGAACTTCAGCTAAACCTTCTGCTAATGGAAAGAGTTTTCCATTATTCACCCCTCCTACAGCCTCTGTGGTCATATAGCACTATGAACAGGCGGTTAAAACAACAGCGTATAGTTGCCAAGCTTGTTTCATTTAGAATTTGCCTCCAGTTAATCACGACCAGGCTTTGCACTGATAGCGGTAGGACCCTCTTTGTGACATGATCTCAGGGGATCTGGGAAGATCACAATACCCTCTGTGATGTCTTTCCATCAGCCAGTTCATATTAAAAGAACCACACTCCTCTGTCACCCACACTTCATCCCTTTATCCCAAGACATGAATCCCAGGCACTATGTGAAGGTTGTCCCACAGGTAACTCTCCAAGGTATAGTTAATCATACCTTGAGAGGAAGGAAGTATGTGAGATTTGTGGTAAGCACAAGAGGCCATGAATGTAGAAGTTCTAACATGGGGTGGAGTAAAAGAGGACAAATAAAGAGAAGGAAAGGTAAAACTCTGAAAATCCAGCGATCCAGAAGACACTTCATCTCATTCAATTCATACATTTGCCTTTGGCCCTATTCACAGAACTCTAGGTCTGTATGGGGTCCAAATTGGTTTTGTCACCCTCTCTGTTAGAGAGGATAATCCTAATATTAATGAACATTCAAGGTCAATAAAGTATGTAAATTATTTTCCCTCTCATAGGCAAGCTGATCATACATGACCCAGACCACAACTATCCATGAGGTGTACATGTATTCAAAGATTAAGTAACTTTCCCCTTTCCCATCTGTGCTCTAAGTAGGTGCCATATGTCACCCAACACAGCATTTTCTATTATTCTTCTATTCAGTTCACTGCATGTTATTTCCCGTATCCCTCAAAAATTAGCCTGTCTGTAATCAGAAATCATTTCCACTCACAGTTTAGTGCACTGAGTATAAATGTGGGAAATGCTTGTTTACAGGGCTGGTGATTGGATTAAAACATTGAAAAGAAAGAAAACAAACAAAAAAAATTGAAAAAATAAAAACACAGGCACGAAAATCCTCAAAACTAAGCTGAATTAAGAAGCTCTAATGAATGAAATTGCTATTAATAGGAATCATTTATCAGTAACAATGCTTCAGAGTTTGTGGTCTTCAATTTTCAACTGCAGTGATATTTAAAAAGAAGGAAGAAAGAGGGAATGGATTTTGAATAATCTTTCTGGACGATAACTTGAAAGTGGTTGATTAGTTTCAATGTATCTTCTGGGCAGCGTTGTAGAACTGGCAAGACATAAATCTCTACTGGGTCTGGATTTAGAAATACAAGACTAGGGGAAGATCCTCTGTTAAATTACTTAAGAGGGAGAATTAATTATTCTTTCAATTCTGATATTGTTGTTAGAACAACCACAGTCTTCCATCAGCTATCCCTTTATTCCAAGGCATGAGGCCTAGTACTAAGTAAAGGTTATGACACTGGCAACTCTCTGTGATGTTTTAAATACATCTCAAGGGGCTGGAAATGTGTGAGTTGTTTTTGTTGAGAAATGTTTGGACACCCTTATTCTGATGCTCAACATCACAGGAAAGAGACAACAGGTCTCATCTCTTTCCAGAGTCATGCCACGTGATGACAGTTGCTATGTGACACTGGAGAACTTTGATCATGATATGACACTTTCTCCACTTCATAGTGATAGAGCTGGCATATAGTCAACTGCTTCCATCCTCAAAAGCATACCCACAGACCTAATTTCCTGCATTATTATTCAACATGTTCAGCACTCAACATATTATCAACGTTATTCAACATATTTTTAGAAGAAACCACTATTTGGTGAAACTAAACCAAGCACTCTGCAATAAGTCAAAAGCCATAGCAATACAAGAATGTAAAATCCATGAGTCATACAAGAATGCTGATCTCAAACAAGTAGGCTTGCCTCTAAACAAGATCCAAAGACAGATTTGATCTGACTCAACAGTAACCAAAACACCAAAGATAATAATCCAAAGAGAAGCAATAGAAATGTGTAAACCCCAGTAAGAGTGAAAAAGTAAAAAATAAGAAAAATCAAAACCATCATCACTATACCTTGTTGGCAGATACTTTTTAAGCAGTCCACTGTACATCTTCAAAAAAGGCCAAGCTCTTACCTGAGCAGCTGAGTCAGTGCTTCCTTCTAGCTGTCCAGATCTAGGTATGAATAAAAACAGAAGTAATGAAGAATAGTCCTTCAGTTTTAGAAAGACATTTTACACCTCTTTCTGTTTTGTTTTATTAGAAAAATTTGGAGTGAAAACAATACAACATTCAACTAAGTTTGCGTTATTTGCTCTTATACATTTCTCTTGGTACTTGTTTCTTTTTCTGAATACTCAAATGAAGTTTAGTTGTAAGAGACTGTGAGTTCAATCCTCATCAGAGTGAAATGATGTTTCTGCATTAAAAAGATTTTTACTACCTGAGAGATTTGATGCATAATGGCTGCATTTTCTGTTGTCTCAGCTTGAATTGGGGGGAAGGGAAGGAATGAGTCAGTGTCCTTCTTCTGGACTGAAAATCTTATCTAGAGACCTTAGTGAAGAGATTACTATGGCAATCTCTTTGGCCTGTTTCACATAGATAGTAGAATCTAGAATATTAGCCATCTGTTCTGGTTAAATGCTCACTGAAATACATTTATTAAGTGTAACATTTGTATTTTTTGGCCAAGCTATGAAATCGGGTTCCAAAATGTTTCAGGCAATGTTACAATTCATTTTCATGTTTGTCAGGGGTATAAGGCTGATGAATTAGGAGCACTGAGAAATAACATTACAAATGGAGAGACAGAACCCAGTTCTAGAACCCATGAATCCATTGGCCAAGGCTAGGGATTAGGAAACTAGAGCCCCTGGGCCAAATTAGCCTGTTCTTATTTTTCAACAACTTGTGAACTAAGAATTTTTTAAAATTTTGTAATAATTAAAAAACAAATTGAAAGAAGAACACTATTCTTTGAATGTGAAAATTATTTAAAATTTGGATTTCTGTGTTCGTAAATAAAGTTTTACTGGATCACAGCCACACCTATTTGTTTAAACAACAGCAGAGATGAGTTGTCACAATAGACAATGTATGGCCCACAAAGCCTAAAATATTTACTACGTAGCCCCTAAAAAAACTTACTTATCTGTAGCCTTGGCAGTTATTGATTTCATCTTTGTTGAAGGTAAGGGATATAATGTGGTGATGTTCTAATAACTGAGGCTGATTAATACAGATAGGTGAGTATGCATTTCATTTTTGGGTCATCTGGGTTGCTTACTTCAGGCTATGAGGAGCTTACTCATGAACAAATAGAGTCCCTAACTGTTTGAGTAAGAAGGTCTAGGAGGCTTCATTACTTTAACAAACTTGCTTATCAAATCTACTTGGCATCTTCTAATGGTAAGAATGCAACAGAAACAAAATAAACAAACTTAAAAAACAAGGAGAGAGAATTCAAGATTCTTCTTAATATTTGGTTAAGAATATCCAGGGCATTAACTCAGTATGGAGTGATTAAACAAACAAACAAACAAACAAGCAAACAATCTTGAAGGAAGGAAATATATATTTTAAAAAAACAAATAGTTGATAAGAATATCCAGGACATTAATTAAATATGAAGTAATAATTAAAAGAAAAACCCTTGAAAGAAGCAAAAATACACTAAAAAGAAACTAGATTGTTGCTGTCGAGTTGATTCCAATTCATACCAACTCTATAGTATAAAATACAACTGCTCCCTAAAGTTTTTAAGGAGCAGCTAGCGGATTTGAACTGTTGACCTTTTCATTAGCAGCCAAGCTCTTAACCACTACACCACCGGGGGTCCAATATGGTATATAAGTAAACACATAATTGTTCATATGAAGCATTTATATGCATTGTGATAAATTTACATATTTTCATGAAGTATATAGAATATGGAAAATATTTAAGCATTTATATGAAGTTCAAAAACAGGTACAACCAAAAACTATTTTAATAGTACGTATATGTTTAGTAAAACACACACATATAAACCTATCTATTCATATATATGTGTGGTGCCCTGATGCCACAGTGGTTTAGAGCTTGTCTGACAACCAAAAGGTCAGCTGTTCAAATCCATCACCTGCTTCTTGGAAACCCAGTGGTGCAATTCTACTCTGTCCCCTACTGCCACTGAGTTGGGTCTGACTTATGTGACGGTGTACCTCAGAATAGAACTGCCCCATAGAGTTTCCAAGGAACACCTGGCAGGTTTGAACTGTCAACCTTTTGGTTAGCAGAGATGGCACTTAATCCACTACTCCACCAGGGTTTCCTTGTATAAACATACATATAAATAAAATATGGTTACATATGTACATACATACTATATAACATACAGATACATACCACAGAAACCAGGCTAGTGGTTCCTGGGAAAGGGAAATGGTACACAGTTTCCAGGAAGTTGAAAGCATTATATTTCTTGGTCTGGTGATGGTGAAATGAATATTAATGTATAATTACACTCTGAGTTGTATCTATATATTTTTTACATATATGATATCTCAATATATGAGGAATATGTCTTAATAGATCAAGTTATTGTAAACACATATGCAAGTGCACACACACATGCACTCATGTACACAAGACTTCCACGTTTCAGCTGAAGTATTCAACTACACAAAAGATTTTCATTTTGTCTGTAATCTTATTACTCAGGGAGTAGTATCTATTTTTGTATGAAGAAGTCACTAAAACCCATTCAAATTGTACCCCCCTACTACCATCATTTTGTAAACAAGTATTCTTCTGGGTATTTTTACAATTTGCTTAAGTGGAGAAGAAAAAGAAAGAAATAAAAAACAAACTCTCTCCTAAGATCTGTTTATTTTATCTTGACTATTCAAAGATAATCAGAGTTCTCATGATCATGTGCTAGAATACTGTTTATAATTTTTTATTTTTTATTTTGCCACCTTCTTGAGTCTTGGAAATTCTGGCCTGGTGGTTACATGTGTACCTTGGAATTGATATTTTGATTTGATGGTATTGTAGCTGTATAAACCTTGTCCATACAAAAACAACTCAAACCAAACCCACTGCCATCAAGTTGATTCTGACTCCTAGTGACCCTATATGACAGAGTAGAACTGCCCCATAGAGTTCCCAACGAGTACCAGGTGGCTTCGTACTGCCAACCTTTCAGTTAGAAATGGAGCTCTTAACCACTACGTAACCATATAGGTTACAGAAAATGACTTTAAAATCTCTGCGACCCAGTAGAGCCATATATGATTGTCACAGTGAACTGTAACTTGCTCCATGGATGGGAACTGGAGTTTTTTCCCCTATTCAGCAGCTACCATAGTTCTGGATATAATGCATGCTTCACACATCTCATTTTTAACTGATTGATCATAGAGGGACTGAAACCTATCAATAGTCAGTCTCTTGCGCCCTCAGAGTTCCATTTGGCCCCAATTTTCTGGACTTTGGCACATGTAGTCTTGTCACATAGAAAGACCACAGTCATCTTCCTCATAGGAAAAAGCATCTTGAAACTAGTGGGTAAGTTTTAAAAGTATATCATTCAATCTTGTTAGCAGTTGCCAATAATTAGGAACTAGCAAACCTATAGCCCTAGAATATAGATTTTGTAATATGGTTACAGTAAGGCAAAATAATTTTATGTGTTCATATAACTTATTTTAAGGGTCTTAAGTATAATTTATTGATATTTAAAAGAAGCTAAAGATCATCTCAAGTTTGAAAACATATTTGACAGCTGTAATTTATTAATATCTCCTATGGAAAAATATAACAAAAAGTAACAAGGAGAAAGTGATCATGCAGGTAGTTGATAACTGAGTGAAACAAAGTGTGTCAAAGAAATAGAGTTTTGCTACAGGCATACATCAGTGGCCTCCTGTGATAATGGGATTAAAGTTACTAGGTCATCTTACATAGTGATTGTCTTCTAGAGTCACCCAAATCGACTGTCACAAGTCAATTCCTGGCAATTGCATTACTTGGTTCCGTCTGATTCCATTGTTCATGTGGCCCTAAATAATCAGGCCACTCTCATTGATTAGTAGCTTGTTCTGGCCAACTGAACAACTCAATCGAATTGACCCTGTGGCAACTGGTTTCATTGCTTAGCAGATAGCACTTAGGAGTCTTCCAAAGCCTGAGTCAGCCATACATGGGCCATTTAAAGCATTAGACAACAGTCAGCAGCCAAGCCAAAAACATGTTTATGGAGCACAAACCACTGAGAAGCAGCGCCGTGCATCATTCTAGGGCCAGCTTGGACACCATAATGGCAGTTCTCAAATCATACGGTCATGACAATTATCTAAGAAACTGCTAGACTTGATAGCAGCTGGTGACTGGAGCTCAGAACTCTGATTCCTAGGTCCCATTTCTGAGATTCTGAATCAATATTCTGTGTTGGGCCCTCAAGAATATGCATTTTTGCTAAGTATCCAGATGATTCTGATGCCAACAGTCTCAGAAAACTCTAGAGAATTATCAAACTTTCTTTTGTCCTGTAACCCTAAACTGATGGAACTGCTTGTAGCCTTTCAAAAGGGACAGTTGGTATCTAATGTCACCATACAACTTATGTGCTAGTGCCAGGACCTTTTAATTTCGACACATTCTATGGCCCAGCAGAAAAGGTTGCATCCAACAGAGTTGTCCACAAGCCATGAGACTCTTTCGGCTTGTGTATAAATGGCACTTATTTGGTTTCCATATAATTTTGATAATGTAAATGATGTGACCCTCTAAAACATTTTACTAACATCATATAAATGTGTATACTCCAGGGAGAAGTTCTGGCAAGTTCCTGTCCCTAGATTAAAAATTACCATTAAGAAAACCAAATAAATTGCCATCAACTTGATTCTGACTCACAGCTACCCTCTTGTAGAAGAGGGTAGGCCTGCCCCACAGCGTTTCCAGGTACCAGCTGGTAGATTTGAACTGCAGACCTTTTGGTTAGCAGCCAAGCTCTTAATCCCTACACCACCAGGGCTCTTACATTACTATGGACAACTTTACATGTATCAAATCAAACCTGAGCAGCTAGGTTGAACTGGTTTGCCTTTTTTTTTTTAAACTATATTAAAAGACTTTCCATTGTTACTAAATGAATGCAATTAAAGGCTAAGTATTTCACTCACCCAGCCCTTAGAATAAAGACTGACTATAGACGTTCAATTCCCTAAATTAAAAAATGTCATTTGTAGCTGTTAAAAGTCTAAGAGCTAAACTGTGAATAGCCTATTTTGTTGTCATCAATTTTTTGAACACAATTTAGTTGATTGGTAAGTGACCTGTATTATCTAATGGTCACAGCAGGGCTGGCCAGCCCATCATGGTGTCATTACTGTCACCAGAAATTGAGAGTGGGACAGAAAGTTAGTTTAATTTAACAGTAGTTGTTGACCACGTATTACATCTAAAGCCTGCATAAGATTCAGCCCCTACGTGCAAAAGGTGTGTCAATTTAGACAAACAGCAAGAAAATACTCTGAAAGACATGTAAGATCCCTAAAAGAAGTTTAGGTTATAGTCTCTGTGCTCAGAGAAAAAGGAGATTACCACTTGTGAGGAAAAATGGTGGTGGCACAGAAGGGTGGCATTACCAGCAGCAATAAAGCATGGTACGTGTTTGCGAAAAAAAACTGTCCAGTTTGAGTGGTCCATAGGTTGCATTTTGGGAGTGATAGAAGATGAGATCTATCAAGAGGCTTGAGTTTACTCAATCACTGATAGACTTGGAGGCTTTTATCCTCAGGCATCTAGATTTTATTGATGCCTCACTGATTCAAATTAGGATCTTAGTCAAGTCAAAATCAGAGTAAAATTGCCTCATAGGGTTTCTACAGATGTACTCTTTTCAGAAGCAGACTGGTCTCATTTTTCTCCTGCAGAGTGGCTGGTGGTCTGAACTGCCTACCTTTGGGTTAGCAGCCCAACACTTTAACCACTGCACCCCTGGGGCACCTTCTCTGAATCAAGATCAGGCACTGTTAACTGGGATTAAGATTTCTACATTCTCTTTGGAAAGAATATGCTATGAATAGATTGGAAGTAAAATACAGTGTTGTAGTTTTCTAAAGTCACTTCCTCTCTGTGTCTTAATTTTTCCATCTATGCAAGAAAATAAAAAATTCCTGCTTATTTCAAGTTAACATCAGCACTGTAAAAACTTTTATTTGATTAGGACTTCATTCTTCACAAAACAAAAACTCCTACATTACCTCTTTTGATGTATATAACCAACACTTCAGGTTTTTTGGACAGATGTTTTGCTTAGTTTTTATGCTGAAAGTTGGAAAACAAAAGCTCAGAGAAGTGAATTGCCCAAAGCCAGGCTGTTACTAAAAGAAAGAACCACCACTAAAATCTAGGTCAACTGCCACCAAGATACTTTTAAATTGCCTCTCTTGACTGTGTCTGGTGAATAAAGGGGAATATAAAAATATTTTGCAACAGAGGAAAATTAAAATTCTATTAACTATAACTGAACTAATATGCTCAAGTAGTTACACATTTTTTTAACAGGCAACTTGTTTTTAAGAGAAAAATCATGAAAAGCAAAGCAAAACAGAGCAAAAACAAATAAAACCTAGTATCGTAGAAGGTATGATAGCTGAGTCAACCAGATAGTGTTTTTTGATGTGATATGACATGAAACACATGTTGTGTATGTATTGTTATAGCTCATGTTGTGTTATGGCCCAAAATGCTTAACATGAATACACCAGACCTCTAAATACACATATCACTTTACAGGAAACATGGAGGCTAGGAATAAGCTAAATAGCACCAAAGGAAAAGGCCAGAATCTAGTGGGACAACTCGCTTGGCCTAGCTAACAAATCAGTGCCACGAAGCATATGATTAAAAGAGACTTAATGGACAAAACATCCAGATACAGCAAGAAATTCTGGATTGAGTACTGGTTGTGGCTATGAAGAATATTTGGAGGACAGATGAGATGAAAATTTACGGGGATGGAAAGATAGAAATCACTGACTGAAAAAGATTGGTTATAAAATTGCATTTTTGTCTATATTTTCAAATTAAAGATTACTTATGAATATGCATGTATATGTATATGTGTATAAACATAGTTGAAGCCCAGTGGGTGGTGCAAATGGTTTGTGCTCAGCTGCTACCCTAATGATTGACAGTTTGAGTCTACCCACTGGTACTATAAAAGAAATGCCTAGCAATTTGCTTCCATAAAGATTATCGTCATGTATAGAACATAAAGAAGGAGTGTGCTGTCTCCAGGCAAGGAGAGCAGTAGGAACTGCACATAGGTGGGCACACAAATTTAAACTGGATTGTATACTTGCATTTAATTACAATAAATAAATAAAATATAAAACAAACAAATCAAAAAAGATTACAGCCATGAAAACTCCATGGAGCAATTCCATTCTGTAAATATATGGAGTCACTCTGAGTTAGAATTGACTCAAAGGCGATGTTTTCTTAAATAATCATATTCATAGAAAAGTATCAGAAAGGATATAATATACAATGTTTGTGTTGCTCAATAGATGATAGGATGCTTTTTTGCCTGTCATCAGTTAGTTTCAGTACTTTTTAGTTCATTTTCTGTGTCTGTTAGGATACAGTTTTTGGAAAGGTGGCTGCCATGTAATGTGAGATTCTTAATCATAAAGCAGAGATTATATTGTGTCGGTTTACCTTACTTGGTAGAGAATAAAACTCAAAGAGAAGTTACATTATTTTGCTATGTTTAGGTAACCAATGCTTTGGGGTAAAGAGCAAATTATTTTTAGTATTCTGATCAAAGGGGATTTATCATACAGTAGTTTTTTGTTTAGATGCTCATGTCTTAGTGAACCATGCTAGGCATTTCAAAGGCAAGGGGAAGAAAGCTCCCTGCTTCTACTTCCTTGTTTGCTAGGCCTGTAAACAAGGGGAAAATTGTAGCTAGTCAAGAAAACATAAATTAATTAATCAAAAGGGACCAGGAACTAGAATAGATATTAAAATTATCAGACAATGATATTAAAACAATAATTGTCAGCTTGTTCCATATATCAAACATATTATACAGACTCTAGAAAGGCACAAATCGCACTTAAGTAGATAAAATCAGGTCTGAGATGAAAAACTGTACAGGTGATTAATGGCAAATTAGGAACTGGAGAAGGACTTGACAACAGAGCAACAGAAACAGCCTGAAAGGAAGCTGGAAGAGATAAAGGATGAATAGAGCATCAGTGAGCTGTGAAACAATTCCAAGAAGCTTAATACACAGATGAGTAGGAGCAGGGAGAGAGAACACATATTTGAAGACATAGTGGTTGGTACCTTCCCAAATTTGGTAAATATATGTAAATACATAGATCCAAAAAGCTCAATGAGCCTAAGGATGAAGGACATGAAGAAAAGGACATCGAAGCACACCATAACAGAATTTGCTCAAAACCAGCAATAAAGACAAAATCTTTAAAGCAGACAGCAAAAAAGATCAGTTACATATGGAATAAAACAGATAATTTGAAAGAATAATTTACTTTTTATTCTTTTACTTTTCAGATACAAAACTTGAAAGAAATCATCACCAGCAAATCCATGTTACAACAAATGTTAAAGAAAGCCGACTCGACCGAACTTGGCTTGGCTTTTGGGCAGAAACAGACACTGAGTTGAAATTCGGGTGTTTACAAAGAAACAAAGAGTATCAGAAACGGTCAGTCCATGGGTAACTGCAAGTCAGTTCTGACTCATGGCAACCCCATATATTGCAGCCTACTTTTAATTGGGGTTTACAGCACACGCGAAAGTAAAACAAATGACAATAGCTTGAGTTTCAGGAGGGAAAAATGGAAGCGTCCTATTGTAAGGTTTTTATGCTGTACGGTAATCAGTAAAATATCTCTTGAAGATAGATTGTGTTGTGAAAATGAAAGAATTGAAAATTGTCCAAACAACCTTGGAAAAGAACAAAGTTGAAGGACTAACACATAATATTACATGAACTCTAAGACATAAAATTTGAATAATCAAGACAGTGTGGCATTGACATAAGGTCATCAAATAGATAAACAGAATAGAATTGAAAGTCCAATGACAGACCCACTCATATATGGACAACTGATTCTTGACAAAGGCACAAAGGCAACTGAGTGGAGAAAGGAGAGTCTTTTCGGCAAAGAGCTTTGTGACAATCGGCTATTCTATGGGCCTGAAAAATAAACACCGACACATGCCTCACATCACATAAAAAAGTTAACTCAAAATGGATCATAGATCTAAATATAGCACCAAAACCTAAACAAATTCTAGAAGACATCGTGGAAGAATCTTGAGACTTAGGATAAACAAAAAAACAAGCAAAAAATTTTTTAATGTGGCACAAAAAACATGATCCATAAAAGACTAAGCTGATGAATGGAATTCACCGAATTAAAAACTTTCACTCTTCAGAAGACACTTTTAAGATAATTAAAAGATAAAGCACAGTGGTAGGGGGAGGGAATCAACTGAAAATAATGTATCTGAAGAAGACCTTAAATATTTTAAATAATTAATAATTTGAAAATAAAATTTAAAGTTAACCCAGAAGACATGAACCCTGACTCTGTCAGTCCAGAGCTGAAACCACTCCCAAAGCCAACTCTTCAGACAAAGATTAGACTGGATTAAAAGACCTAAAATGACACTGGCAAAGAACATGCTTCTTGGCGTAAGTACATGTATGAAGCTAACTTGGCAGTTCCTGTCAGGTGGTGAGGGGAGAGGGTGAAGGAGGACAGGAGCTGGTTGACTCGACATGGGAAATACAGAGTAGAAAGAAATGTGCTGTCACAAGGAAGGCAGAGCAGCTAGAATTACATAAGAACGTGTGAGTTTTTGTAAGACAAATTGGCTTGGAGTGCAAACTTTCACTTAAAGGTCAGTATTTTTAAAAATTGAAGAAAAAAATCAAACTTAAATTTTCTGGAAATTTTAAGAATAAGAAAACAATTAAAACTGGGTGCAATATGTAAACAGACACTTCACCAAACAGACATTACTGGAAAATAGTCACATAGGAAATGCTCTACAGCTTTAGTGATCACACACACACAGAATAAATAAATAAATAAAACAAATAAACAAAAAAACCAAACCCACTGCCATCAAGTTGATTCTGACTCTTAGTAGGTCAGAGCAGAACTTCCCCAAAGAGTTTCCAATGAGTTTCTGGCAAATTTGAACTGCTGATCTTTGGGTAGTAGTGTCAGCACTTAACCACTATGCTGCTGGGGTTTTCCTTTCATGATTAACACAGTGCTACTGAGTTGAGTTTGACTCATACTGACACTGTAGGGCAGAGTAAAACTGCTCCATAGAATTTCCAAGAAGCACCAGGTGGATTCGAACTGCCGACCTTCTGGTTAGCAGATGTAGCACTTAACCACTATGACACCAGGGAAATGCACATTAAAACCACAAAGAAATACTGTTACCAACCAACCAACCAGTTGCTATCAAGTTGATTCTGACTCATAGAGAACCCTTGTTCAGAACAGACTTGTACTCCACAGGATTTTTGATGCCTAATTTTTTGGTTACTAAAGAACTAATGGAAACCCTGGTGGCATACTGGTTAAGTGCTACAGCTGCTAACCAAAAAGTTGGCAGTTCAAATCCACCAGACACTCCTTGGAAACTCTATGGGGCATTTCTACCCTGACCATTAGGGTGGCTGTGAGTTGGAAATGACTCAATGGCAATGTGTTTTTCGCTTGTTTAAAGAATCAAAGAACCGAGGGAAGATCTCCAGCTCTTTCTCATAAGGCATCTGCAACCTTTTTATTGCTCTATTTTTATGCAATTAACACATGGCTTCTATGTTTGTTTTTCAACTACACCCTCCCATAGGGATATATTTTTTATCAGTGGTACTATGCCAATTTTTATGCCATAGTTGCACTTAAGAAAATATCTTAGCGGGGGAGTGAGCATAATTAACAAACAAAGGAGAACTCAAAACTCTCTGCTGCTGAGTAGATTCCGACTCATTTTGACCCTATAGGACACAGCAGAACTTTTCCACAGAGTTTCTAATGAGCACATAGTGGATTTGAACCCCTGACCTTTTGGTTAGCAGATGTAGCACTTAACCGCTACCTGACCATGTTTTCATGTTGGTTATTTGCATAAAGATATGGCAATAACTGTTAGTCATTTGCACTGTCTAGGGACTGTGTCCATCAACAGGTGAACAGATATACAATTGCAATATAGCCAGACAGTGGAAAACTACTAGTGATAAAAACAAAAGAACAGTTAGAGCATGCCAAGAAGGTGGATGAATCTTAAAAAAGTTGTGCTGAATGAAGAAAGCTAGACAAAAAAAAAAAGACTGAATATTGTAGAAACCATTTACATAAAATTTTAGGGAATGCAACTAAATACATAGCAATAGAAAACACAGATTAGTGGCTGCCTAGTGACGGGGCTGGAAAGGACGTTGTAGGAGGTGGTGGAAGGGAAGGGTTAAAAGTGGGCCTGAGAGGAAGTCTGGGTGATACCTTGACTGTGGCGATGAGTTAATGGATGATTATGCTGACAGATCTTATCAAATTCTACACTATATATTGCAGTTTATTGTGTGTCAATTTTGCTGCAATAAAGCTGTTGCAAATGTTAGTGGTGAAAGTAGGGCAATAGAAATGTTCATTCTAAACTTTTGGTCTATGAGTCTCTCCCTCTAGATTAATGTTTGGACTGAATTGCCCATTTTTGTCTCTTCAAACAATACAGAAAACTAAAGGACTGGAATGGTTGCAATTGTGTATCTATGGCTCTTTTTGGTACGTAATTTCAGCTGTGAATGTAATCCAAGGATTGTGCCAGAGGTGAGAGTGTGCAGAAAATCACTAGGCTAGTTTTAAGAGTCAAATACAAAACTGAACTCTCATTCCAAGATGCCCAGAATAATCTTGACTGGAAAATGGCATGCATGATGCCCCTAGAGAGTGGAAAACCAAAAACTAAACCAAACCCATTGCCATTTAGTTAATTCCAACTCATGGCAGCCTTTGCCACCAAGTTGTCTCTGCCACATAGTGACTCTATAGGTCAGAGTAGAACTGCTCCATAGAGTTTCCAAGGAGTGACTGAAGGATTTGAACTGCTGACCTTTTGGGTAGCAGATGTAGTACTTAACTACTATGCCACCAGGGTTTCCAGTAAGTAAAAATGCTCAACTGTATTTCCATTTGACCTTCGGTGAGCACACATTGTGCTCTACTCGGGAATGTTCCAGCAAATTTTGGGCTATGGCTGGTGTATACACAGAGGGTCCTCTGAGACACCTAACTTGTGTAACGCACACATTACAGAGTGTTGAAAAGCTTCATCAATAACTAATATTTTTTCTCCAGATAAAAATAAAAAGGTTCCCTGAAATTTGGGGGAATATATTGAAAAACTCCAGCTTACATGCTCTTTAAGTTACAGGAAATGTTTCAGTGCCAATTTCTAGTTGCAAACAGCTTTGCAAGTATCCCTGTGGCCTTTGGTGCTTAAAAACATATCCATTTCTTTGTGTTGACACTGCAAACGCCAGCCTGCAGTCATTAATATACATGCTTTCATTTATTTGGAAGGAGCTAAAAGTAGCAATGTACTTTGAATAAGCTATTTTTCCAAAACAAATGCTTGGTCAATTTTCAAAATATTCACTGATACGGGCAGTCACTAAAATGAGAAACTGACCCCAAACATTTTCTCTGATTCTGTTGTATACTTAAAAAGAAAATTAAAAAGTCTTACTGGTAGATCATCAGCTGCTTGAGCTGTAACGCCAGAGGAATAATTCTTTTATTCACACAGTGTGGTACCTTTCAACCTGACGTCTTCAATATTGAAACATTTTCCATTTAAATGAGGACCATTTTGATGTCTCCTTCTGTGTTTACCACTCTGTCATATACTTTTCTGATTATTTGAAGGGATTTTGTATTATGGGAGTCCCTGGGTGGTATAAATGGTTAAACACTGGACTACCAACAATAACGTTGACAGTTCAAATCCATGCAGAGATACCTTGAAAGAAACGTCTGTAGATTAGCTTCTAGACAGGTGACAGACAAGAAAATCCTATGGAGTTCTGGGCTACTCTGAGGTTACCATGAGATGGAAGTGACTGGATGGCAACAGGTTGGCTTACAGAAGTTCCCAGTGGTACTTCTTTCTACAGTGGTAGAAGCTTTACTGCTAACCAAAACACTGGGGGTTTGAACCTATCAAAGGTTAACTTAGAAGGAAGGCTTGATGATCAACTTCTGAAAACATTGTGGAGTATAGTTTTGCTGTGAAACACGCAGTGTCACCATGAGTCAGAGTCTACTTGATAGCAATAGGTTTATTTGTTTGTTTGTTTGTTTGTTTGGGGGATGGGATGGTTTTAACATGGTTGGCTGCTAACTGAAAAGTTGGGAGTTGGGGTCTGCTTAAAGCACCTTGGAAAAAAAGACCTGGAGATCTACTCGTAAAAACTCAGCCAAATAAGATATGATGGAGCCTGGTTTTACTCTGACATACATGGAGTTGCCATGAGCTTGATCTGACTAAATGGCAACTGGTTTTGTTTCATAAATGCAATGCATGTGTGTGGGAGCCATGAGAGAATAGACTCCAAGTTGGACTCAATTCTTTTTCCCTAGTGCACACTTTTTTTCCCTCAGGTAGGAATCTTAACTTTTTCTGAGACAGACAGTTTCAGGTCTTCTTTCTCTCCTTACTTGCTACATTCATTATCATTTTGAGACTCTTCTCTGGGTTTCTTCAATCATCCCACTCAAGAGACAGAATGGTATGAATTGCTTGGGAATATTTATAGATTGGTGGTAGGGCTGCTTTCAGCTTTTGGTTCTCTGGTGTTGCTAAGCACTGATTCATGAAACACCAAGCCAAACCAAGCTCTTCTACCTTCAACTAACCTGACTGGTAGAATCAGACAAATGACACATACTCACTCATTATTGCTTCACTAGGACTCTTTATGTTATACAGGGAAAGAGTACAGCTATAGGCAGAGAAATAAACTATAGAAATAGATAGAATAGAAAGAATGGGATTTGCACTCTTGGGTTGGGAAGTGTATTTGGAAACCCAATAAAAAACTATGAAGGAAAGGAACTCTAAGTCTAAAATCCTAACCAGGCTTGCAATACAGCAAAGAATTTACTTCCCTTAGCAAGAAGAGACAAGGATGAAGCTCACTGGTAAAATCTCTCCCTATTAGAATCACCTGGCAGGGGAGGCAAACCTGTAATTTTAGGTTTGGAAGACCGTGGCTTTGCCTTCAATTGCAGATGATTGTATGAAATGAACTTTGTATCTTTCTTGTACAAGCAGTTTTTTGTAGACCTTAACATTTAAAATTTATGGCATTTTGGTAGACCCAGCAGAACTCTCTGAGCAGTCCTAAATTCTAGTGTTTGTTAATAAGCAACTTATAAAATTGTAGCATCACTCTTCTTTTCAAACTAATTTTACGTAACATGTTTCTTTATTATAACCATGTCAGGAAACCCTGGTGACATAGTGGTTAAGTACTATATCTGCTAACCAAAAGGTCAGCTGTTCAAATCCTCCAGGTGCTCCTTGGAAACTCTATGGAGCAGTTCTACTCTGACCTATTGGATTGCTGTGAGTCGGACTGACTTGATAGCAGTGGGTTTGGTTTGGTTTTCAGCAATGTCGAGCTTATTTTCAAGTACAAAACAGACGCTTATTAGATAGTAAAATTGTAATGCCTGCTGATACGGGTACAAAAATAGGGTAGACAACGGGCTTTCAGAGGTAAGTTTCTCCTCAGCCACCTGAAGACAAACAATTAAACAGATAATTCCAGGCACTTGGATTACAAGAAAATATAAAATTGTATTTCTTGTTTCCATGTGTATTTGCATACATCCATAATATATTTTAATGTATATTATGTGTTTGTAATACAGAACCATTGGAAATTCAGTGTGCAGATAATTTTGCTACTTTCACAAAATAATGCGAATAAGTTCTCTATTTAAATTTGATTTCCATGGTCTTTCACAAGCCGGCCTATTACTTGACCCTAGGAACAGGTTTTGACCTTTTCAACTCCTTTATTCAGTTTGACATTAATTTTTATTCTTAACAGATTTCATTGTACTTAGTGAACAATACAGAGGACCTGGGGCTAAAGTAAACCTGTAAATGCCCATGAATTTTAACCAAAGACTGCAGCACCACATGATTAAAAGCTTTAAATTCTCAAAGAGCAACATGATTAATCCAGTACCACAGTGCTGAGTGGCTTCACACTGGCTTCATTTGTTAGTATTGTTATTTTTCTTGTTTATACGCAATTTGTTGGAATGATGGTGATTTTAGTTCATACAGTTCTGTGAATATATCCCTATAACTTCAAACACAGCTTAGCTATTTCAATATTTCTTTTACACTACTACCTTTATGAAAAAAAGAATGCAAGCAGAACATATGAATATGAACATACCAAAATCTAATACCACACCAGTTGATGACAAATTGGTCTGGCTCCTTGTTTCCTCTATAGGGTAGAGTAGAACTGTTCTGTAGAGTTTCCAAGGTTTTGTAGAAAACTGCCACATCTTTCTCCCAAGGAGTGGCTAGTGACCTCATACTACTGATGTTGAGGGTAGCAGCTAAGCTCTTTAACAACTGCACCCCCACAGCTCCTCGTTATGGAGATCGCTTTACCTAAACCACCCAATCTAAGACTCCAATTTGAAGGCAGAGACAAAAACTGTCTTCCTTTTATTGTATGGTTTGCAAAACTGAAGGCGGAAGTGGTTCTGATGGTTTTCTATTCTGCTTTGTTTTCTATCCAGGCTATTTTTAAAGATTTCTTGGATCTCACACTCTTCCTTGATAACCCAGCCCAGTGTTAGAATAAAGAAGTACATCTATGATTTCTAGCCATGCCCTATTTCTGCACTTTCTCTTTTGCTTATTATTTTGCAAATATACAGAAAATCCACTTCATGTCTCTGTAATATTGCTGCAAATATTCAAGGGTTGTTATGAGGATATTTTTTTTTAACTTCAATTTTCCAGGTTAAAACTCTTCTGTGCTCATTAATCTTTCATTATAGAGCTTGCCTAAATCACTGTGTGTTTATATTTCATCTTTTAAAACTTGAGCCCGAAACTGGTAACAATAAAGAGCATTACAATGCATATTTGAACAAACAGTAGCTTCACTTCTTGCTTCATCACACTTTCTGAAAGAATATTAATTATTGTATCATTACATTTACGTATCAAATACATAGCACAACATGTTACACAGTTTGTTGAAGTTTGTGATCTGCTAAGACAACCCAGACTGTGTTTTCAGTGCTTTTGCCCACTTATCTTTACTCAGATTTTAAATAGGTTCACTATTTTTTTGGACTCTTGTCATGTTAATATGCATCTGTCTTCAGTGGTTTATATCCTTAATCTAATTTCCTTTCGAAGTTCAAAGTGCTTTGAGATATGCTCCAGAAGCCCTAGTGATTCCAAGTTTTCAAAGACAATTTCTCTTTCAGAGTATCACTTAAAATGAATTTCTTTTGTTTTAATAGGGTAACTATTGGTAGTGCGCTGAAGTGGCACGCTAAAGAGCCTCTGTGTGTTCTGATTACATAACATGGGCTACTGTTGCATTAGAAAAATAATATTTCTGCTACATACTGAGATTCATTGCCAAGACAAAGGATAGGTATGCAGACTTGGAGGCATGAGTCTCCGTTGCCAGTCATAAGTAACTACAAAGAGCAAATCAGCCTTGGATGCTTTTCAGTGGGCCGGTCAACCGTTGTAAGGCCAGTGAAATAGGGCTGACGTAGCTCCCTGCCTCTGCAGCGCGTCTTTTCTCTTCGTTGTCTGTCCATCCGGCTGCTGCTGTGGCAGTTCAGTCTCTCCACATTACAGTCATGCCTCGGATGGTCTTCTGTGATAGGAGCCCATCAGTTACTATCACAGGCAATCTTTCAACAGCTATAGTTTCTTCTTGGCCATCCCAGCCTTGCCTCATAGGAGTTCTGTGATTAAAACTTCTCCCTTCGCCTGTTCTAGGCACTAGAAATATTTAAACTGACTGATAAAGCTTTACCACATGCTAGCCCTGAGACCTCACTCTGCTTGCCATATATAAACTGCTTCCTGCAATTCTGGCATACTTTTGCCTTGTCCCCCAGTGCAGTCCCTGTGCAGGCTGTGGTTTCCTCTCTGGGACTGATAGGTACTAAATTCTATACATTTTGTCGTCTTCCTGCCTGACTCTCACTTTCTCCTTCCACATCCCAGAGACCATTCAAGACATCCACAGACCCTGTTTGGGTCATCAGTTGAAACTTTTCTTATCTTGTCACTGCGTAGCTTCCTGTATGTGCAAACTGTGCTTCTCTTTTTTCCGATTACCAGGTATTATGCGAGAAATGATGAACTTCAGATGCTTCTTTTGTTTGTTTCTGCCTTGGTTCACTGGCTAACATAAACATTCTTTAGGTCATAATTATTGAATGGGTTGGAAAACTGAATATTACAGCAGTTTGAACACCCAAACTAAACTCACTGCCATGTAGTCGATTCCAACTGATAGAGATCCTATAGACAGATGAGAACTGCCCCATAGAGTTTTCCAAGGAGCACCTGGCAGATTTGAACTTGTGACCTTTTGGTTAACAGCCACAGCACTTAACCACTAGGCCACAAGGGTTTCCATAGCAGTTTGAGAATGACTGTAATTGAAGGAGTCAGGAGGAAGTTTCTGATGATTACTTTCTCTCAATCAATGCACAAATACTGGAAACTGGGGAGGAGTTGCAACTTACGAGACTCACTTGAGCAGTCCTTAGTATTAACTTGTGGTTGCTTGCTATTGAACAAGCACAGAGAAATAACAAAAGATTAATAAAATTTTTTCAATCTCACAGATGTTGTTCTTGGGCAAGTTCTTCCTCACAGTATTTTGAGTGCACATAGCAGCTGCAAGCTTAAAATGAAAGGTTTTTCAAGCTCACCTCTTAGCCTTTGTAATATTTCAGCTAAGCCTGCCTGAGGACTTCCTCTCTTTCTTTGATGGAAATAATAAACTATGATGAGTTTGCAATAACACTTGTTGTTTCCACCACCATCTTATTTCTGAGAAGTGTAATGACAGCTTCTTATATTGCTGTGAATAAGACCCTCCAGAATAGTGGAGTTCAGACTGAGAAGCTGAAATGTCCTTTGTTCATACACTGTGTTGCAAGAGTCATGGAGAAATATCTTGGCATTGAGTTGCCATGGAGGCACTATGTGCTTGCAGTGACATACTTTTCTGTCAGCAAGTGGCTTATGTACGCGCAATCTAACATATCAGAAAGCTGAGCTATGTTATTGAAAGATCATCTGGTGGTACCTAAATTCCCTTGACCTATGATTCATTGTACCATTGCTGGCTTGACAGAACAATCTTGAGTTTCTACCATTTTGTGATCTTTCCTTTTTCATTTATATACCTATTGTTTTAGTCAGATAGTGCCGCTCTATCAGAAATACCACAAGTGGATGGCTTTGGAAAGAGAAATGCTTATACTCACATAGTCCAGTAAGCTACAAATCCAAATTCAGGATGTCCACTCCAGGAGAAGGCTTTCTGCCTTCTTGGCTCTGGAGGAAAGTCCTTGCATTGCATCATTCTTTGTTCATGGAGCATCTTGGTGCAGGAAACTCATGTCTGAAGGATGCACTCTTCTGCCAGTGCTGCTGTCTTGATGATGGTATGGAGGTTCCCAATTTCCTGCTTGCTTCCCTGTCCTTTTATCTCTTGCAGGATGAAAGGATAAAGGGCAGTGAAAGCCCCACTACAGGGAAACTCTTTTACAGTAGAGCAGGGAGGTGATCTTATAAAGGGATTTACAGTCCCACCCTAATCCTTTAACATACAGCACAGGAAAATCGGAAAACAGAGGACAATCATAGAATATAGGGAATCATGGTCACATGGCTACACCTGTTTTTGGGGGGACACAATTCAATCCATGAGCAATATTCAGTACTAACTAAAGCACTGGAATACAGTAGTAGGCAGCCATTGCTTGGGTGTAAGTCAGCACAGAAACACTTCAAAGAGCAGGCACAATGCTTGTGGGGCAAGATTACCAGGCAGAAGTTTAAAGGCAGTCATTTGATGAGAGCAGCCCTCCTTCTAGAGCGGTGCAGGTGGCATATAGGACACATCTCTTGGGTAAGGTGGCTTCAGTGGGGGCCAAATGCAAGTTCTTGGAGAAGTGGATAGTTGTGAGCCATTGACAGCTGATAAAGCAAGTGGTGGTGGATGCACCAGCCTGGGGCGGAGGATTTAGGTGGGGCTCCAGCATCTGCTGCGCCCGTCACTAGGATGCAGAAAATGCACTTTGTATGGCACTTTTCCCATACTGATTCTGGAAAGACCAATTCATACAAAGAAATGCACTCTCAAGCATCACTCCTAACAGCTCAACTTCTGGGGCCCACTTTACAAATGTGTCCAGACTAAGTATGAGGCTCAAGACTTGTGCAACTTCTTGAGGGTTAAGAGGCCAGAGTGGCTGTTGTTGGAGCCCCACCTAAATCCTCTGATTTTAGTATGTGTTTGCAAAGATCCAGCTGTCTTACCTCAAGAAGGGATGTTTCGGAAATTCCTGTGAGATGAGAATGAGGCTGGGCTTCAGCTGAGACAACTTGTTGGCTTAGCTTCTTACCTGCCCTATTCCTTTACAGGTTTCTCTTCTCTCACTACCTTACAGCTTTTACTTGAAAATATTCCCTCAGTACATCAGTTCTATAATAGTCTCTGTCTCAGCCATGCTGCAGCAGAGCTTGACCTAAGACACAGTGATAACTCAATAGCCTATTGCAATGTACTTTCATAGGACAGTTATGCTATTTTGTGTATTTGTTATACAGTATAAACTTTAGGCTTGTGGAATTTATCAAAGGTACAGATATATGCTCATACTGTAAGACAGCAATTCCACTCCTAGGTATTTATCCATAAGAATGAAAAACATACATCCAAAAGGATCTTGAATAAGAATGTTAATAGTAGCTTCATCAACAGAAAAAAGGGAAATACAAACTATAGTGTGTTCATAAAATGTTACCTAACTCAGCAAAAAAGAGATGAGCTGATACATGTAATGACACTGGTGAATCTGTCATGCTGAGTGAAAGAAGAGGACACAGAAAGGTATACAAGGTCTGACAATTAAGTACACAAATTTACTTGTTCTAAGTACTACGTACCTCATTGCTATATGTACCTTCATAATATTCCCCTTGGGAAGCTAGATACCTTCAAAGCAATTTTGGAACTTTCTAGAATGGCCAGTGCACATGGTGGCACAGTGCCAACTTTACAAATTTAAATGTATAGTTGTCTGCCAGGGACTTTTTGGAAGATAAACAAATGACTGTATTGGAACACCCTCCTTACTCACCTAGTCTTACCCCCAATGACTTTTTTTTCCCCACAGACAAAGGAAATATTGAAAGGAAGACATTTGGATGATATTTAGGACATCAAGATTATTACAATGACATCTCTGATGTCCATTTCAGAAACTGAGTTCCAAAATTGCTTTGGAGGGTGGACTAGGTGCTGGCATTGGTGCATAGCTTCCCAAGGGGAGTACTTCAAAGGTGCCCTTAGTGATATACAGCAGTGAGGTATGCAGCACCTTTGCTAGGATGAATTTGCAAACTTAACTGTCAGGCCCCATATGATTCCATTTATATATAAGTCCAGGAGACACAAAATTTATCCATAGTGATAGAAATAAAATCAGTGATTGCTTTGGGGGAAGGTGTGTAAGTGACTGGAAAAGGGCAAAAAAGGGATTTCTGGGGTGATGAAAATATTCTGTCTTGATTTACATTCATCAAAACTGATTGGAGAAGGCAGGGCCAAAATGGTGGACTAGTCACATGTCTCCTTGATTCCCTCTGAGAAATAAGGCCTAGAAAAACAACTGCACAGAGAAGAGTGGAGCCCTATGATCTGGCAGAAAGTTATGAGGTTGAACTGGGCAACAGGAAGGTGAAGACTACTTTTATCAGAGGAAAGACTGCAGTGCAAAAGATCCTACTTCCGCTGGTGTGGTGGCAGAGATGATTACAGGTACAGACACTGTCTTTGTCAACTGGGAGACTGGGACTGGGGCTGCTGCTTCTAAGAGCCTGGCTGGGCTGGGGCTGGCTGCCATGTGGGGCAGCAGCACCTGAGTGGACAGCATCCGTCACAGCAGAGAGGCTGTACTTAAGACAGTCACATCTAGAGAATCCAGCAGCAGCTGATGGGTAAGCCCAGAAGTGCTCTTTCTCCCCTCTCTTCTCTGAGCTACACCACAGATTCTGCTAGTGGAGCACAGGAGAGGCAGTATAGCTAGTCAGCTGAGAGGTGGAGTCAGTGATGCACAAGGGCCTGGCTGGGGCTGGCTGCCATACTGAGCAGCAGCTCCCGACTAGACAAAGCCTCTCTCCGCAGAGAAGCTGAACAGTTTCTAATAGCTCAAAGATAACAATCAATATCGAACCATTTGAAGAAGCAGGCCACCATGGCTCTGGAAAACTACCCAAATAAAGAGTCAGAACACTTCCTGGATGAAGAAGTCTTCCTTAAATTAACAGACGTAGAATACAAAAGAATCATGTATCGAAACCTTCTAGATCTTATGATTAAGATTAGACAAACTGCAGTAGAAAAAAATGAAAAATTAAATGAGTTGTATGAACTGCTAGAACAATAATGATCTGAAATTCAGCACAAAATGATAGAGTTAGACAATTCAGGTGAAAGCCATAGAGCAGGATTGAGGAAATGGAATGCAGAATTAGCAAAACCAAAGATAAAGCAAGTTACATCAGCATTTATGAGGAGAAATCAGATAAAAGAATCAAGAAAAAACTGAAGAATCATTAAGAGTCATGTGGGACTCTATAAAGAACAATCATTTACAAATAATTGGAGTTCCAGAACAGGAACGGATAGCAGAAAATACAGAGAGAATTATTACAGGGTTACTGACAGAAAACTTCCCTGATACCATGGAAGAAGAGAAGATAGCCATTCAGTATGCTCATTAAACTCCACAGAAGGTAGACCCCAAAAGAAAGATACCAAGCCATATTGTAAACAAGCTTAATAAAATGAAGTACAAGGAGAGGTCCATAAAGGCAGCTGGGCTTAAACCAAAATTAATGTGCAAAGGGAAGTCTTCTAGACTGACCTCCAATTTTTCAGCCAAAATCATGTTGATAAGAAAGCAGTAAGATGACACATACAGAGCTTTAAAGTAAAAAAATTTCCAACTAAGAATTATGTATCCTACAAAATTGTCTCTCAAATATGATGGTGAAATCAGGACATTCTCAGATAAACAGAAGCTTTGAGACTTTGCAAAAATCAAACCAAAATTACAAGAAATATACTGAAAGAAGTTCTTCAATTAGAAAATCAATACCACCAGAGGTATACACAAGGATACAATGTAGGACACAGCATCCAGAGTCCTAATTAGTTAGGGAAGTCACAAAGGTTAATCAAAACTCAACATGTAAACTATGACAGCCTTACACTATAAGACGGATATGTTACAGTATTCATAGCCCTTTGAGATGGTTAGAAGGTTAAGGAGATATAAAGAACTTAAAGACTGGTTTAAACCTAGAACACTAAGGTGGAACAAAGGGGTAGCAACAAAGCAACCTTGAAAACACTACATATCAAAACAAGAAATGCAAAACAGAATTCTCAGACACAAAACCAACATTGAAAAAGATGGAAAGAAAATGCATAAAGAAAAATGACCAGAACAGAATATTAAGTGGAACAGAGAACATGTCAACAACACAAAAATTAAGGCACCAAAATGACAACAGTAAATGCGTATCTATCAATAATTATACTGAATGTGAATGGACTCAGTACTCTGCTAAGGAGACAGAGAGTAACAGGCTGGATCAAAAACATGATCCTTCTGTATGCTGTTTGCAAAAAACACATTCAAAGACATGAACGTACTGAAAATTGAATGATGGAAAACTAAATACCAAGCTAACAACATGCAAAGAAGAACAGGAATGGCAATATTAATCTTATATAAAATAGATATTAAAGTAAAATTTACCATCATGGACAAGGATAGTCACTATTTACTGTTGAAAGGTTCAATACATAAGCAGGATATAACAACTTTAAATATTTATGTACCAAATATTGCAGCATCTAAACATGTTGAACAAATTTTGAGAACATTGAAAAATGAGATAGAACACTCCACAATGATAACCAGAGACTTCAACATTCCACTTTCAGTAATGGATCACCAGATCGTCCGGAAAAAAGCTCCTAAAGATACAGATCTTATTGCTACAATCAACTGACTCAACCTCATAGACACGTACAGAAATTTTTACACAACAATAGATAAGTACACTTTCTTTTCCAATGCATGTGGAACATTCTCCAGAGTAGACTATGTCTTAGGCCATAAAGCAAGTCTCAACAAAAGCTAAACCAC
Organism: Heterohyrax brucei; assembly: GCA_028571685.1. Taxonomy (NCBI): domain Eukaryota; kingdom Metazoa; phylum Chordata; class Mammalia; order Hyracoidea; family Procaviidae; genus Heterohyrax; species Heterohyrax brucei. The sequence goes on from CM053142.1 coordinate 49,535,521, forward strand.
TAAATTACTGCAAAGCATTTTCTGAGACCGTAAAGCAATAAAAGTGGAAATCAAAAGCATAAAAATTGTGTGCAGAAATTCAAACTCATGGAAACTGAACAACACCTTGATCAAAAAGCCATGGGTTATAGAAGAAATCAAGGATGCAATAAAAAAAAAAAAAATTCATGGAGTCAAATGAGAATGAAAATACATCCTACTAGAACCTGTGGGATAAAGCCAAACCAGTGCTCAGAGGTCAATTTATCTCTATAAATATACAAATCTGAAATGGAGAAATAGCCCAGACTGAACAATTAACCCTACACCTTGAACAAGTAGAAAGAGAACAAGCAAAGAAACCTTCAGGCACTGAAAGAAAACATACAATAAAAGAGCAGAACTATGTGAATTAGAGAACAGAAAAACAATTGAAAGAATCAGTAAAACCAAAAGCCAGTTTTTTGAAAAACATCAACAAAATTGATAAAACTTTGACTAATCACACAAAAGAAAAAAACAGGAAAAGAAACAAATAACTCAAATAAGAAACAAGATGGGAAGTATCACACAGACCCAACCAAAATTACAGAATACTATGAAAAACTATGTTCTAACAGATTCGAAAACCTAGAGGAAATGGACAAATTTCTAGATACTCATCACCTGCCAAAATTATCACAAGTAAAGTAGAACAACTTAGTAAACCCATCACAAACAAAGAGGCTAAAAAAGTAATAAAAAAAACTACCAATCAAAAAAAGTCCTGGCCCAGACAGCTTCACTGGAGAATTCTATCAAGTTAAATCTTTTAAAGAAGATTTAATTCCAATACTACTGAAACTACTTCACAGCATAGAAAGGACAGAACATTCCCACATTCATTCTATGAAGCCAGCATAACTCTGATAACAAAGCCAAAGAAAGATTTCACACACACACAAAAAGAAAATTACAGATAAATATCACTCATGAACCGAGATGCAAAATTCTTCGACAAAATCCTAGCCAATAGAATTCAACAATATATCAAAAAAAAAATTCATCACAATCAAGTAGGATTCATACCAGGGGTGCAGGTTGGTTCAACATAAGGAAAACAAACAATGTGATCAACCACATAAATTAAACAAAGGATAAAAATCAGTTGATTTTATCAATTGATTCAGAAAAGGCATTTGATGAAGTCCAACACCTGTTAAAAACTCTCAGCAAAATAGGTATAGAAGGGAAATTGTTCAACACAACAAGGGGAATCTATGCTAAGCCAACTACTACCATCATCCTGAATGGAGAGAGACTGAAAGAATTCTTCCTGAGAATGGAAATTAGACAAGCATGCCCTATGTCACCTCTTCTACTCAACATTGAGCTACAGATTCTGGCCAGAGCAATCAGACATGATAAAGAAATAAATGGCATCTGCATTAGCAAAGAAGAAGTATCTTTTTTTGCAGATGATATGATCATATACACAGAAAACCCAAGCCAAGAAAACCCAAAGAATCTGTAAATATACTACTGGAACTAAAGAAGAGTTCAGCAAAGTATCAGGATAAAAGATAAACATAAATAAATCAGTAGGATTCCTTTATACCAACAAAGAGATCATCAAATAGGAAATCACCAAATTAATACCATTTACTAGAGCCCCCAATAAGATAAAATATGTAGGAGCAAACCTAACCAGGGATGTAAGAGACCTATGCAGAACAAATTATAAAACCCTACTGCAAGAAACCAAAAGACCATAAGTTGAGAAACCTACCTTGTTCATGGATAGGGAGACTTAATATTCTGAAAATGGCTATTCTACTCAAAGTGATCTACATATACAATGCAATCCGAATACAAATTCCAGTGTCATTTTTTTGTGAGATGGAGAAACAAATCACCAACTTTGTTTGAAAATGGTAGAAACCTTGGATAAGGAAAACACTACAGAAGAAGAGGTACACAGTGGGAGGCCTCATGTTACCCAATATTAGAATCTATTACACTGCCACAGTAGTCAAAACAGCCTGGAACTGGTACAAAAACAGATATACAGACCAATGGAACATAACAGAGAATTCGGAAATATCACTATCCTCCTATGAACAGCTGATATTTGACAAAGGCCTACTGGTTGTAAACTAGGGTCAACCAATCTCTTTAACAAGTGATGTGGGCAAAACTGGAGATCTATCTGCAAAAAACTGAAACAAGATTGATATCTCACACCTCACAAAAAAACTAACTCAAAATGGATCAAAGACCTAAATATCAAACTTAAAAAGATAAAGATTATGGAAGGAAAAAGAGGGACAAAAATGGAAGTTCTAATACATGGCTTAGACAGACTACAAAATCTAACCAACTATGTATGAAGAATACAAGAGAAAATAGATAAATGATAACTAAAAATCAAACACTTAAGTTCATTTAAAGATTTTATCAAGACAGTTAAAAGACTGCTTACAAGGGGGTGGAGTCAAGACGGTGGACTAGACAAGTGTCTCCTTAGTTCTGTCTGAAAACTAAGGCTTGGACTGATAATTAAACGGAGACTTCTGGACACCCACTGAGCTCTAAGACATGGCATAGAGCTGTCAATTTGGACTACATGCCACTGAAAGGGAAACTTCTTCTTTTTCACTGACCCTGCCCTTGTTGAACGGCCAGCTCTCACGGGCTGAAGGTAACTGCCATTTTTACCTTTTTTTTTTTCCTTTTTGTTAGCCAGTGGCTGTGATTGGGCTTAACTGACAGTAAAGCTAAGCTGCACTGTTGACCTGACCAGCAGGCAGAATAACCACACTTTGAAAGCCCAGCTCTGGACTTACAGCACTATGGTGCCTCCACCTCTCTTTCTAAACCTCTGCCATTGATTTGGCTGTTTAGCAACGGGCAGGACAGCTTGTGCAGGACACCATCTTGTTCAACTGGAAAGCAGAGTTACCCCAATGGAGGCCTCAGCAGGGGCACATTCACAGGCTGAGAGGCAGTGCCAGCCCAGGGAGTGCTTTCCTAGCAGAAAAGCTGTATTTAGCACAAGGTAGGTTAGCACAGGTGGGGACCAGAAGCAGATGATAGCAGGACAGTAGCTTTTCCGCACTTTAAACTAGATCACAGCATCTGGGGATGGATATAGAGGTGTTTGCATTGCCAGCTGGAAAGAAGGGCTTGCACACCTGACAGCCTGACTGAATTTTGAAGCTATCAGACAGCTTTTGCCTTTCAAAATAAGATTACCTAGAGAAATAACTGTGGTGCAGCCTGATGGCATCTCTTCCAACTTTTACTGACCCACAACACAGGGTCATCTGACGGCTCCTCAGTGACTCCATTAGTAGTGCCATGTCTTTGCCAGCCAGGAGGTGGAACCTGCTAACTCAGAGATTCCACTGGGCCCAGTCACTGGAGTGCACAGAGGTGACTAGTGATCAACTCTCTTCTCAGACTGTGCTTCAAATCTGTTAAGGCAACACCAGAGAAACTAAACAACCTCTTGAAGCCAAAAAACAGCAAACTTTGGCCAGACACTTAAAGAAAAATCCACCCATGGCTCCAGAAAGCTTCCAAAAGAAAGAACCAAAGAACTTCCCAGATGAAAAAATATTTCTGAAATTTTCAGAGGTTGAGTACAAAAGAATTATATATACAGCCCTGCTAGACATTATACAGGATTTAGTAAAGCAAAATGAAAAATTAAGCAAGCTATTTGAACTGATGGAACACCAGCATTCTGAAATCTGACAGGTCAATAACAAAATTAAAGAATTAGAAAACAGAATTCAAAGCCAAGAGAACAGAACTGAACAACCGGAAAATAGACTTTCGGGCTGGGCAGACAGAGCTACTGACACCAGCATTTATGAGGAGAAATCAGAGAAAAGAAACAAGAAAGATGAACAAGCCTTAAGAAACATGTGGGATTCTATCAAGAGGAACAATCTATGATTAATTGGAGTTCCTAAACAGGAAGGCACACCTGAAAATACAGAGTGTATTGTTGTTGACTGGCCGACAGAAGGCTTCCCTGAAATTATGAAAGAAGAGAACACAGATATCCAAGATGCATATCAAACGCCACACAATTTGTACCCCCCAAAACATATTATAAGCAAGCTTAACAAAAGGAAACATAAGCAGAAACTCTTCAAGGCAGTGAGACTCAAAGAAGAGCTAACATTCAGAGAGAAGCCTTGTACTTTTTCATCTGACTTCTCAGCAGAAACCATGCTGGCACAGAGACAGTGGGATGGCACATTCAAAGCCTTGAAGGAGAAAAACTTCTGACCAGGAATTATATATCCTACAAAACTGTCTTTCAAATATGAAAATGAAATGCAGACATTCACAGATAAACAGAAACTCAGGGACTTTATAAAAACCAAACCAAAGCTACAAGAAATACTGAAAGACGCTCTTGGCTTAGAACAATAAAACCATTAACTCTATGTTTTAGGAGGAAATACAGGACACATCATCTGGAAACCTATTCAGTTAGGGAAGGCACAAAACACAATAATATTAAAATAAATGATCTAGTTATAATTTCATGAAAACTATGATACCATCACTTTAAAAAGAGGGATATACTACAGTAGTTACAGTCCTTCCAGATGGAGAGGAAGTTAATAAGATGTGTAGAAATTAAAATTGTGTTTAAAACATAGATTATTAAGAGGGATGATAAGGGCAGCCACAAAGCACAGTAAAGATACAACATATCAAAACAAGAAATGCAGTACAGGAGTCTCTTTACAAACACAAAACCAACATTGAAAAGGGCGAAAAATCAACCCATAAAGAAGAATGTTCCAGAACAGAATAGTAAGAGCAACAGAGAAAACATCAACACAAAAATAAATACATCAAAATGACAGCACTAAACACATACCTACCAATAATTACATTGAGTGTAAAGGGACTGAATGCTCCAGTAAAGAGACAACTAGTGACATCTGGGATCAAAAGATATGACCTGTCTATATGTTGCTTACAGGAAACTCACCTTGGACTTAAAGATGTGAACAAACTGAAAATCAAAGTGTGGAATAATACATACCAAGCTAGCAGCATACAAAGAAAAGCAGGTGTGGCAATATTAATCTTAGATGAAATAGATTTTAATGTAAAGTCCACCATCATGGACAAGGATGGACACTATTTATTGCTGAAAGTTTCAACACACAAGAAGGACTTAATATTAAATATTTATGCACCCCATACTAGAATATCTAAATACATCGAAGAAACACTGAAGACATTCAAAAATGAGATAGATCACTTCACAATAATAGCGGTAGACTTCAACACTCCACTTTCAGTGTTGGACAGATCTTATAGAAAAAAGCTCAACAAAGACACAGAAGATTTTATTGCAACAATTAACCAACTAGACCTCATGGACATATACAGAACTTTCTATCCATCAACAGATAACTACACCTTCTTCTCCAGTGCATGTGGAACATTTTGCAGAATAGACCACGCGTAAGGACATAAAACAAATCTCAACAAAATCCAAATGATTGAATTATTGCAAAGCAATTTGTCAGACCATAAAGCCGTAACAGTGAAAGTCAATAGCAGAAAAAACATAGATACAAATTGGAACTCATGGAAATTGAACATCTTGCTCAAAAAGTCATGGGTTATAGAAGAAATCAAGGATGAAATAAAGAAATTTATGGATTCAAATGAGAATGAAAACACTTCCTACCAGAACTTATGGGATACAGTGAAAGCAGTGCTCAGAGGTCAGTTTTCCTCTGTAAATGCACACATCTGGAAGGAAAAGTGAACCTAAATCAAAGAACTCTACAGCTTGAACAAGTAGAGAGAGAATAACAGAGGAAACCCTCAGGCACCATAAGAAAATAGATCATAAAGATTAGAGCAAAACTAAATGAAGCAGAGAATAGAAGAAAAATTGAAAAAATTGATAAGACCTAAAGCTGGTTTTTTGAAAAAGTCAACAAAATTGGCAATCCATTGGTTAAACTTAGTAAAGAAAAACAGAAGAAACAACCCAAATAAGAAATGAGATAGGAGATGTCACAACAGATCCAACAGAAATAAAAAAATACCATAACAGAATACTATAACACATTTGAAAACCTAGAGGAAATGGACAAATTCCTAGATTCCTATCCAGCCAAGCCAAGTGCCGTCAAATCACCTACCAAAATTATCACAAGGTGAAGCAGAACAACTTAATAAACCCATCACAAAGGAAGAGATTGAAAAGGTCATCAAAAAACTACCAACCAAAAAAAGCCCTGGCCCAGATGGCTTCACTGCAGAATTCTACCAAGCTTTTAGAGAAGAGTTAACTCCAATACTACTGAGACTATTTCACAATATAGAAAGGGATGGAGTACTCCCAAATTCATTCTATGAAGCCAACATAACCCTGACACCAAAGCCAAGGAAAGATTCAACAAAAAAGGAGAACTACAGAACAATATCACTAATGAACCTAGATGCCAAAATCTTCAACAAAATCCTTGCCAACAGAATTCAACAACATATCAAAAAAATAATTTATCACGACTAAATTGGATTCATACCAGAAAAACAATTACTGTGATCAACCACATAAATAACACAAAAGACAAGAATCACCTGATTTTTGTCAACTGATGAAGAAAAGGCTTTTGATAAAGTCCAACACCCATTCATGCTAAAATCTCTTAGCAAAAATAGGAATAGAAGGCAAATTCCTCAATGCAATAAGGGCCATTTATACAAAGAGAACTGCCTACATCATCCTGCATGGAGACAGACTGAAAGAATTCCCCTTGAGAACTAGACAAGGATGCCCACTCTCACCTCTCCTATTCAACATTGTACTAGAAGTTCTGGCCACAGTAATTAGACAAGCCAAAGAAATACAGGGCATCTGAATGGGCAAAGAAGAAGTAAAAATCTCTCTATTTGCAGATGATATCATTGTATACCCAGATAATCCTAAAGAATCCGTAAGTAAACTACTAAAACTGATAGAAGAGTTCAGCAAAGTATCAGGATACAAGATCAACATAAGTAAATCAGTAGGATTCCTGTATACCAACAAAGAGATTATTAAAGACAAAATCACCAAATCAATACCATTTACTAGAGCCCCCAAGAAGATAAAACACCTAGGAATAAATCTAACTAGAGAAATAAGAGACTAACTTACAAAGAGAACTACAAGATGTTACTACAAGAAACTAAAACAGACTTTCATAAATGGAGAAACTTACCCTAGTCATGGATTGGAAGACTTAATGTTGTGAAAATGTCTGTTTTACTGAAAGCAATCTACTTGTATAATACAATCTCAATACAAATTCCAGTGACATTTTTTAATGAGAAAGAGAAACAAATCACCAACTTTGTTTGGAAAGGGAGGAAGCCCCGGATAAGTAAAGCACTACTGAAAAAGAACACACTGGGAAGCCTCTGACTACCCGACTTTAGAATCTATTACACTGCCACAGTGTCAAAACAGCCTGGTACTGGTACAAAAAGAGACATATAGAACAATGGAACAGAGTGCAGACCCCAGCGATGCCACCATCCTCCTATGAACAGTGAATATTTGACAAAGGCCCCAAGATTTTAAACTGGGGTAAAAACAGTCTCTTTAATAAATGATGCTGGCAAAATTGCATATCCATCTGCAAAATACTGAAATATGACCAATATCTTACATGCTATACAAAAACCAACTCAAACTGTATGAAAAACCTAAATATGAAATCAAAAACAATAAAGCTCATCCAAGAAAAAATAGGATCAATGATGGAAGTTTTAATGCACAGCATAGACAGACTTCAAAAACTGACAAAGCATGATCAACAGCAGAGAAAATAGATATATGGGAACTACTAAGAATCAAACACTTTTGCTCATCTAAAGACTTTATCAAAAGAACCAAAAGACCACCTACAGAGTGGGAAAAAAAATAGTTGGCAACTGTATGTCAGACCGATGTCTGATCTCCATAATCTACAAGGTACTACAAAATATCAAGAAGAAAAGGTTAAATAATCCAATTAAGCAATGGGCAAAGGAGATGGACAGATACTTCACTAAAAAGGACATCCAGGCAGCCTAAGACATATGTGGAAATACAGTTATTAGCTATCAAATAAGTTCGAATCAAAACTGTGAAGAGTTATCATCTCACTCCAACAAGGTTGGCTATCTTCCAAGAAACACAAAACAACAATGCTGGAAAGGATGTGGAGAAATTGGAACTCTCCTACACTGTTGGTAGGATTGCAAAATGGTGCAACGTCTCTGGAAAGCAATCTGGCCCTTCCTTAAAAAGCTGGAAATAGACATAGCATTTCACCTAGTAATCCCACTGCTTAGAATATATTGTACAGATGCAAGGGCAGTTACATGAACAGATGCATTCACACCAATGTTTATTGCAGCACAGTCCACAATAGCAAAAAGATAGAATCAACCCAGATGCCCAATAACAGATGCATGGATAAATAAACTATGGTATATATACTCAGGGAAGCACTATGAAGTGATAAAGAACAATGATGATTTTAGGAAGCATGTCATCACCTTGTTTCAACTGGAAGACATTACTCTGAGTGAAATTAGTCAGCGGGACAAGTACAAATATTGTAGGAGACCCCTACTATAAAGACCTGAAAACAGATTCATGTACAGAAGAAAAGACTCTTTGAAAGCAGTGGGGGGGGGGAGGGAGAGGGCTGGTTATAGATTAGATAGTTGACAGAAATTTGGTTGGGTGAAATCAGCGACAGCACACGTTAGAAAGAAGATCAGTTTAACTGGACTTCAACATAACCTGAAAACTCTTCCAATCTTAACCCAATAGTGCAAGGACAGAGAAGCAGGGTTGGGAGTCCAGGGACCATGCTCTCAGGGGACATTGAGGCCAATTGGCATAACTAGCATATTGCTAAGACAGTCTTCTGCACTTCATATTGGTGAGTGGTGTCTGGGGTCTGAAAAGCTAGCAAGCTGCCATCTGAGGTACACCAAATTGTCCCAACTCAGCAGGAACAGATGATCACCAAGGACAAAAACAACATTGGGGAAAGAGAACCCAGAAGGACTCACGTGAATGAGTGACTACATCAACATGTGATCAAAAGAACACCCACCAGTGACAGTTATGATGGGACTCACAATGTTGAGTCCCAGCGGCAACCCGAGATTAAAAAGGGGTGTGTACTGAGAACTCCACTAAAAGATCATTATTGATAGTCTGAATGCCTGGTGGTTCCTGTGGGAGCATGGACCCTAGACCGGATGCTTCCCTGCTCATGAGTCATTACTGAGATCAACTCCTTGAATAGGAATGAACTGAACTCCGTGACATTGAGTGATCATATCATGTGTGCAGTTTATGGTTCTATGCATCTATATGATGTCATCCTACTGGTCTCTTACAAGAGGGGAATGGAGGGGGTGGAGAGGAGGGGACAGGAGATTGTTAAGAAGATATGACGTGTATAGAACAGAAGGGAGAAGTATGCTGTCACTGGGAAAGGAGAGCAGTAGGAGCTGCACATAAGAGGGCATAAAAATTTAAACTGGATTGTACACTTTCACTCAATCACAATAAACAAATAAATAAAATACTGCTTATAGAATGGGAAAAATATTTAGCAACTATGTATTGGAATGATGTCTGATCTCCATAGTCTACAAAATATTGCAAAACATCAACAAGAAAAAGACAAATAATGCAAGTAAACAACAGACAAGGACATGGACAGACACTTCACCAAAGAAGACATTCAGACACTTGAGGAAATGCTCATGATCATTAGCTATTAGAGAAATCCAAACCCAAACTACAATGAGATACCATCTTACCCCAATGAAGTTGGCAATAATCCCAAAAGTACATAACAACAAATAATAGAGAGGCTGTGGAGAAACTGGAACTTTTCTGCACTGCTGGTGGGAATGCAAGATGGTACAGCCTCTTTGGACAGAAATTTTGTGCTTTTTTTAAAAAGCTAGAAATAGAAACAGCGTGATCCAGCAATCCCATTGCTTGGACTATATCCTACAGAAATAAGGACTGTCACATGAGTGGATACGTGCACATGAATTCTTATTGCAGCACTGTCCACAATGGCGCAAAGATAGAGTCAACCTAAATGCCCATCAACAGATGAATGGATAAACAAACATGATATATGCACAGTGGAACTCTATGTAATGATAAAGAACAATGATGATTTTAGGAAGCATCTCATAACCTGGTTTCAACTAAAAGACATCATGCCTAGTGAAATTGGTCAGCTGCAAAGGGACAATATCATATGAGATCACTATTATAAGGACTTAAAAAAGGACTTACTTACAGAAGAAAAGACTCTGAGGGCTGCAAGAGGGGGGAGTGAGTTCGAGAGTTGTTCATAGATTAGACAGTCAATAGAAATTTGGTTAGATGAAGGGTGTCACAGCATTCAGAAGAAGGCAGGTCAGCATAACCAGACTATACCATATATTAAAAGTTTTCTTGGCAACTTCAACCCAACATTTCAAAGAATAAAGTAGCAAGGACAGGGTTATGGGACTGTGTTTTCAGGGGACATCAAGGTCAATTGGAGTAACTAGCCTTTTCCTTAGAGAGTCTTCTCTACCCCACATTGGTGAGTGGCATCTGGGGTCTTAAAAGTCAACAAGCTGTCATCTGAGGAACAACAATTGGTCCCAATCCTCCTGGAGTATATGGAGATCAAGAACATGAAAGACATGAGGAAAAATGAGCCCAGGAGACAGAAGGACCCATATGATTGGGAGACTACATTGGCATGAGATCAGAAGAACAAGATGGTGCCCGGCCACAACCAAAGACAGTCTTGATGGGGACACAATGTAGAGTTTCTGATGTAGCATGAGAAAAAGAGGTATGCAGATCAAGAACTCTACTAAAAGACCAGCACTGATGGTCTGACAACCTGGAGGGTCCCACAGGAACATAGCCCCTAGACTTGCTGCTGACCTAGATCTGAAGCCAGTGCTGAGGTCAACACTTTAGACGATGAATGGACTGGATTTGGGGATACAGAGTGAACGTATGGTGTGTACTTTATGGTTTTATACATTTATAGAAGGCTGTCCTACTGGCTTCTTTCTAGAGGGTAGAGGAGTGGTTGGAGAGGAGGGGACAGGTGTTCCTTAAAAAGATACTAGAAGGAAAGAAAGAAAAGGAGGAGTGTGCTGTCACAGGGTGAGGAGAACAGATAGAGTTTTAGAGAGGCAGGCATGTAAAACTGACTTGGATTGTATACTTTCACTTAATCGTAATAAAAAGTACTTAAAAATAACTGGCTGGTGAACATATTTAGCAATTGACCATTTTACTGTATGTAAATCATACTTCATATCTTTTTTTCTGAGTGTTGTTTAATTCCACCATAAATTTATGCCAAGCAGAGAGTATGAATAAGTTAGAGTTCCTGGAGAGACACTAACATGATTGGTTGTAATATTTTAGCATCTCTGTGCCTATGTTGTATAGACTCATCCATTTGAGATTAATTTCAGGTTTCCTTTGGAGTGAAAAATACAAAGAGACAGAGAAAGATTGCTTCTCCAAAGTGCTTACAAAATGAATGTCATTCTGGTTTTCTTTTTACACAATTTTTAGAATTATGGTAAACACATAGATAACAACATATTTGCTGTGTTTACAATCTTCACATGTACAATTCAGTGACATTAATTATGTTCATAGTGTTGTTCAACCAACACCACTAGCTGTTTTTGAATTTGTCAATTACCATAACACCAGCCAAGTGCCGTCGAGTCGGATCCGACTCATGGCGACCCTAGAGGCTCAATATCCCTTTAGCATTGCAGCTTACCTTTTCTCCTTCCCACTATCTTTGGTCACCGCAAATCAACTCTGATCTCCATACATTTGCATACTATGGCTATTTCATATAAGTGGTCTCATCAACAGATGAATGGATAGATAAAATGTGGTACATACATGTTGTGTAATATTACTTAGCCACAAAGAGAAATAAAGTTCTGATACGTGCTATGATATGGACGAACATTGAAAACATTACAATGACTGAAATAAAACTATTTTTATATTGTTTTATTTGCAAATAAAACTAAATTTCCATCATTCTTTCATTTCTTTTGTATAGAACATTGATAATATACTTAAAAAACAGTTTTGCAGGTCCTGAAGTAGATGCCTGGAATATAAAGAAAAATAACTCGTCACATCCTCAAGGAATGTGTTGAAGGAGTGGATAGTAGCTAACTTGGCTGCTAACCAAAAGGTAATTAATTTGAATCCACCAATTATTTTTTGGAAGCCCTAAGGGGCAGCTCTGCTCTGTCCTATAGGGTTACAATTCATCAAAATCAACTTGATAGATGCTGATTTGTCTTCTTGGAAGATGGTAAGAAGGAAAATTGATACCTTTGAATTATGTTGTTGGTGAAGAATTATTAAATATACCATGCATTTCCAGACGAACTAATAAATCGGTCTCAGAAGAGATATATCCAGCTTGCTGCTTAGGAGCAAAAATGACAAGACTTCTTCTTACATACTTTGGACATGTTATCATGTCCAAAGGAGGGCCCAGTCCCTGGAGAAGGATATCGTACTTTGTAAAGGATCAGTAAAAAAGAGGAGGACGCTCACTGAGATGCACTGACACATGGCTGCAACAATGGGCTCAAGGAAAACAAGGATGATGATGAAGGTGCAGGCCTGCGCAGTGTTCGGCCCTGCTGTGCACAGGGTTGCCATGAGCTGGGACTGACTTGATGGAACGTAACAACAACAACATCATGGCAATAGAACACAGAAAGGGATCTGCTAGAACCACTGGTCACAGCTGATGAAGAATGGAGTTAGGCGAGAGATCTATCTGACGATGCTAGCAAAGGCTTCCTAGAAGAGGTGGGCTTGAAATAAGGAACTCGGCATTTAGGAAACCATGACAGACATCGCAGTCCTCTGAAAGTATGAGGGCTTTGGATTTAGACCAAATCTGTTATAATCTTGTTCCTATACACACTAGCTATCATTTTAGGCAATTTTCTTATCCTTTCTGAGTCTCCACCTCATTAAAAAAAATAACCTTTTGGTGTTTCTTTAACATCATTTTGCTGTTGCTCAGTGCCATCAAGTCAATTTTGGCCCATAGTGACTCCACTGGACACAGTAGAAGCGCACCATAGGGTTTTCCAGGCTGTAATCTCTATAGCAGCAGATAAACTAAAACAAAACCCACTGCTGTCGAGTTGATTCCGACTCATGGTGACCCCATAAGTTAGAATGGAACTACCCCGCAGAGTTTCCAAGGAGCACCTGGTGGATTTGAACTGCCAAACTTTTGGTTAGCAGATGTAGCACTTAACTATTATGCCACCAGAGTTTCCACAGCAGCAGAGAGCAAAGTCTTTTTTCTGTGGGGCCACTAAAACCAACAAACCAAACCAACTGCCGTCAAGTTGATGTCGACTCATATGACCCTAGAGGACAAAGTAGAACTGCCCGTATGGAGTTTCCAAGGAGTGCCTGGTGGACTTGAATTGCCAACCTTTTGGTTTGCAGCCTTAGCTCTTAACCATAACGCCACCAGGGTTTCCATGGAGCCACTAGGTGGGTTCAGTCAACCTTTAGGTTAGCAGATAAGTGCTCAATCGCTGTGTCACCTGGGCTCCTTAACATCATACAAGTTTCTATTATTATCATTATTGTCATTATCTGGGAAAGTCCCCTCCTCTCCCCTTCCCTTTAGAAAGAAACCAGTAGGACAGCCTTCTATAAATGTATAAAACCATGAAGTAGACACACATTTAAAGTCATGATCATTAAGTAACGGTTTTTAACAATGTAGTCTAAAAGCAAGTAAAAACTACTGATAAAATTTGATTTGGGGTGTAAAAGATCAAACGGTAGCTGAAAACAACTTGTTATGGAGGTCAGAAGTCCAAACTAGGTCATCAGAACCACTTTCCTTTCTGAATTGCGCTTCCTTGCATTTTCCAGTTTCTAGAGGCTGCCTGCGTTTGTTGGCTCCTGGTTGTTCCTCTATTCCTAAAGCAAAAAATGTAGCATTTTCAAATACCTCTGTGTCTCTCTCTTTGATCTCTGCTTCCACTGTCACATTTTCTTTTCCTCTGCTATCACTGTTGTTTTCTCTCTCTGACCCTCACACCTCCCTCCTATGCCAAGCCAAGTGCCGTCGTTCTACTCTGGCCCCTAGGGTCGCCATGAGATGACTCCCTCCTATAAGCACCTTTATAATTAACACTGGTTTCACCTAGATAACACAGGCTAATCTCCCATCTCAAGATTCGTAGCTTAATCACATCAGCGAAGTCCCTTTGCCTTATAATGTAACATGTTCATAGGTTCCAGGGATAAGAATGCAGACATCTTTGCAGCCTACCACAGAGTGTAGATGAATTATCCTAGCAGTAGTGAGCAGCTAAAAGGCAAGGTGGGTGAGAGTGAGTGAGGAGGTTGGTTACAGGCAGTTGAAAGAAAGCCTTTCAACTGTAACTGTGAGAAAATTGCAATTAAAACCAGTAAACCAGTTGTCCTCGAGCTAACTCTGACTCATGGTGATCTCATACATGTCAGAGTAGGACTGTGCCTCCTAGAGATTCCAGTGGCTGGTTTTTCAGAAGTAGATACCAGGCCTTACTTCTGAGGCAGCTCTGAGTAGACTTGAACCTCTAACCTTTTGGTTAGCAGCTGAGCACATTAACTGTTTACAAGTGTTCAAGAACCCTAAAACTGGCAAGTTTACACCTGTGCTATAGGGAGTTAAGTCTGGTTAGAGTGGAGAATGGCTTGGAAGAATCTGAGAAATGGAAGTGAGAACATCATTTTGGAGGCTGTTGTAAATGAGCCAGGTGAGGTATGAATGACGGTGTTCATTAGTTTCATAAATTTGCCCAAGAAAGTTTCCATCCTTACAGATCACAGTGAGAGAGATCTGAAAAAGAGAGGGTAAAAAGTAAAGGAGAGGGAAAGAAGAGGCAAGTGTTTCTTATTTGCAGAGTTTTCACAGGACAGGTAATCACTAAAAGAGAATAACCCACATAGGACTTATTTGTAATTACTCACTTTGAAATTCCTTTCAATATTGCAACATGGAAGGCATTTTAGACTTGGGAACATAAATATTGTATTGAAGAGCAAACAACTCCCTGACTAACCTGACTGGAAGAAGATTTCCTCGTTATGAAAACAGTAGAGAATTATTTGTATACAGGACACAGACTCCTTAATATGCTGCTGTTTTCTTTATGAATTGAGGGATTAGGTGCGTCAAGAATAACTTAGAGAACAAAAACTGTTATTATCAAGCTCTTGTTTTCTATTAAATAAAATCATTTTTACAGGAGTCTAAGTAGTTTATTCTTGAATTTTCTAGTAATCAGATGTCAAACATACATTTGAACTGTTCTTCTGGTGAGCATTCACTACCTGCAGCACCTGAAATTGGTACACAGATTGATTTATGAGTCTGGTATCGCCTCTGGGTGAGGCAGCACAGATGCTCCTGAAACCACACAGAAACATCCTCCTCCTACTGTAAGAGGACCTCGGCATTTTCTTTGCGTTGTTTAGACAAGACGTATGACGTCCTAGACTGAAACAAGTTCTGGATAATTAACACTCTGTGAGGAGCAAATTTTATCAGACCAGTTAACATGTTAAATTATAGACTTGGAAAAGAGGCAAAAGAATGCATGTCATCACATCTAAACTCCCAAGGGGCCAAATTACTGAATCGAGAGCTGAGCAGACCACGGTTTCTGGGCACATGTAGCTCCATTGGCATAACGTATTTTATAAAACAAATGTTCTAAATTTTACTTTGTTAAGTAGTATCTACGGTCTTAAAGGCTTGTGGGCAGCCATCTAAGATACTCCACTGGTCTCACTCCTTCTGGAGCAAGAGAGAAACAAGAAAATCAAAGACACAGAGGAAAGATTAGTTCAGTGGACTAACAGACCACAATGACCATGGCCTCAACCAGACTAAGTCCAGTACAAGCAGATGGTGCCCAGTTGCTACCACTGAGGACTCTGACAGGGATCACAGTAGAGGGTCCCGGACAGAATTGAAGAAAAATGTAGACAAAATTCTAACTCACACAAAAAATACAAATATATTTTTTAAAAGACCAGACTTGCTGGCTTGACAGAGACCGGAGACACCATGAGAGTGTGGCCTCCCTGTCACCCTTTCAGTTCAGTAGTGAAGTCATTCCTGAGGTTTCATGCTTCAGACGAAGATTAGACCGACTTGTAAAACAAAATGACTTGAAAACTAAAAGGGCACATCAGCCCAGGAACAAGGACTAGAAGGCAAGTGGGGACAGGAAAGCTGGTAAGAGGGAATCCCAGGCTGAGAAGGGGAGACGGTTGGCAACCAGTGTCACAAAACAATGTGTGTATTAATTGTTCAGTAAGAAGCTGGTTTGTTCTGTACCTTTTCATGTAAAGTACAGTAACAACAAAAAGCAATGAGTGTAATTATATACATGTGTATATAGATTGTGTATATGTGTATTTAGATATGTGTATATTCAAAAGTTTAACAATTTGAGTATATTTTCTAAAGACAAACTTTCTGAGTACAATTTTTGGCATTGCTATTGAGTTGATTTTTGATTCCTAGTGACCCTGTAGGACAAACTAGAACTGCCCTAAATGGTTCACAAGCTTGGAATCTTCATGGCAGGGGACTGTCACATCTTTCTCTTTCAGAGTAGCTGGTAGGTTTGAATCATTGACTTCGTGGTTAACAGCCAAGAACTTAACCACAGAACAACCAGGTCTCCTTCCAAATATAATAGTCTTTCTTTTACTGCAGATACTTCAGAAATGAGGAAACATAGGCCTGGAATACTTTGATGAAAAAAAACATTTCTAGAAACTGGTAAAGAAATTCAGAATTTAGTTTTCTGTTAGATGGATGAATAAATTTGCCCAGAAATTCTATAACAGGTGTATCCTACATCCAGCCTGTACAGACTTATATTAATTTATCTTAATCTATAACAAAGCATACTTGTTCAATTGTTTAATGGATTGAAATGTCACTATTATCTTGGATTCCAGGTTTGAAGCTTAAGATAATCTCAGAAAGTGGTGATGTGGTCAGAAGAGTTGAGTAAGCTTTACAGTGAATGGTGAAGCAAATATATTAACAGTCTTAGAAATGCCGCAGCAGAGCAGATCGCTGGGTATGTGACAATGAACCAGCAGAGGTCACAGTGATTCTAGTGGTCCACAAGGTAACCCCACATGAGCTTTTCTTTTAAGACATAATTTTTTGATTTTAGAAAAGATATACTCAGATTAAAAAACAACAAAAAACAACAAAAAACAAATCCTTTGCTGTTGAGTCAATTCTGATTCATGATGACCCTACAGGACAGAGTAGAATTGCCCCCATACAGTTTCAAAGGAGTGTCTGGTGGATCAAATAGATAGAAGTTTTAAAAAACTATTCTTGACAAATAAATTGTGATTACTTAAAAGCCTTGACTCTCTGTGGGGAGAGTGTAGGAATACCTTACCTAATTACCTCCAGGTTTTAAAGATGAGACCCTAAAAGGTAGCATATCTAACTTCTTTTTCATCTGACCACTCAGTATAAACCTAAATGGGAGCAGCGTGTGGTCAACAGGGAAGGCCTCCTTAGGCCCTGGAACATGTCACTCGGTTATGACAAGCTCTCCTCCGTAAGTCAGAGCTCACCTGACGGCAACTAACAATAACAAGTGAAACTACACCCTGATAAAATCCAGCTGATGCTCCTGCATGACTGTGTCTATTGGTAAGTAGTGTCGTTGTCATTATGAATAGCTGGAGGTAAAGATGAAATAGGGGATATTATAGTGAGTCTCTTGTACCTCCAACACTGCTTAAAAAATAAAATATTACAGAGAGAATGGAAAACCCTGAGTAAATCTGCTGAAGCACGTTCGCCTCCTTTCTCTCTCCTCTTGCCCCTCCCATACCCTCTCTGTCGTTTCCATGTGTGTTTTTATACATGCGTCTTTAGTACATATGCAGTATTGTTTAATGCATGCTGAAACTTTATGGAATTGGAACCATATTACTTGCATCCTTTTGTTTTTCTTACTCAGCATTATGTCATAGTAATTAATCATGTCGATAATTTTGCCTCTATTCCATTTTTTATGCTGTAACTTTTTAAATAATAGCTTTCCTGAAATACAGAGAACATTGTATGCAATTCAGTTTTTCTTAGTATATTCACATCTCTGTAATTGTGCTACCATCACCACAATCTGATTTTAGAACATTCCCGTTCCCTGAAAATACAAAACAAACAAACAAACAAAAGAAACCTGAACCTATTGTCAGTCAATCTCCATTTCTTGTCTTTCCCACAAAGCCACAACTAACCACTAATCTACTTTTGGAGCCCTGGTAGTGGAGTGTTTAAAAGCTCAGGCTGTGAATCAAAAAGTGGGCAGTTTGAATTCCCCAGCTGCGCCTTAGAACCCTATGGGGCAGTTCTGCTTTGTCGAATAAGGCCGCAATAAGTCAGAATCAATTAGATGCAATGGATTTTTTTTTTTTAATTTCTCTTTTTGTCTGCATATATCTGCCTATTCTGGACATCTCATGTAAAAGGAATTCTACGTTATTGGGCCTTTTATGTCTTTTTTTTTTTTAACTTAGTGTTATATTTTTAAGGCTCACTCAAGTTGTAGCACATATTAGCACCTCATTTTTATTTCTAAATAATATTGCATTGTATGCTTACATCACATGGTATTTATCTATTAACTTGTTGATGCACATTTGGGTTGCTTCCACTTTGTGATTGTTATGATTAACAGTACTATGGACATTCATGTACGAGTTTTCTTGTATGGGCATACATTTTAATTTATTTCTCTTGGACATGAACCTGGAAGTAGAATTGATATGTTACATGGTAACTATGTTAAACATTTTGAGAAACAAATGATTTCTAAAGTGGCTGTATCATTTTATATTCCTCCTAGCTGATGTACAAAGGTTACAACTACTCCACATCTTTGCCAACATTTATTATTGTCTGTCTTTTGGTGATAGCCTTCTAAGTAATGGCTCATGGTGGTCCTATTTCATTTTTAATTCTGTGTAGTATTCCATTTTGTGAATAAATATTCATGACCTTGTTTTTAGATACTTAATATTGTTTCAGCTGTGTTGCTCTTTCAAATAACACTGTGTGTATTTTCATATAAACCTCCTGTGTATCTTTAAGAATATCTTTAGTGGAATTCCTGGAATATACAGTATGCATGTCTTCAAGTTTATGAGGCATCTTGGTAATTAATTTTCCACTAAGAATTTGAGAAAGATTAGCAGATTTCATACTTTGGAAGTAAGATGAATAGCAGATGTTTGAATGTGCTACGTGAAAACAGTTCTGATTCTCTTACTAAAATATCTTGGTCTTCATATGCTGTTTCTACACAAGTGAATGATTTGGTTGAAGGTTCACAAAGTTTTAAACAAGGGTCTTTCTATTTTTGTATTTTTGCTTGTTTTATTTTTGTATTCATTTTCCTTCCATTGCCTTGAATTCACACTTTAATAAAAATATCACTAATGGGTAAGGCTGTATTGTGCATTGTTCTTGATTGTTCTTGGGATGTAGAAACAGCATTTGTGAAATGTTAGTCTATAAATTTTCAGCAGATTGCAAGGCAACTGGAGCTCTTGGAGCAAAGTCCTCGTCTCTCCATACAGAATGAGCAGTTTTTGGCAGTGTGGATATCTTCGTTGAGCTGTCTCTGGAATCAATCTAAGCTACACTTAAATCATTCCTCTGTAGATACTGATGAAGAGACGGCAAAAGGGGCTGGACAGACTGCCACAGTCCAGGAGATTCTGAATGCTTTCAAGCGTTAGTGTTGTCCCCCAAATCAAGTGGGCATGAAAGGAGATTTTCAGTTTGTGTGCACTGTATGCTGGTCCTTCTGTAATGCTGAAAAGCATGTAGCCAGAGCCGAGTGCTTTGCAAACGCAGGAGATAGCTGAGGTTCGGGGAATTTGCATGTTTTGCTTAGAAATGTGAGAGAAACATTGCGCCTCCAGACACAACTTATGACCACAAAATAGAACCCCCTGTGAAAGCCTTTACCTACTCAGAGACAGGGTTTGCATACCTAAACTGCCACTTAAGATGAGTCTGTGTGGCTTCTGGTGTGATATCCCTTTCTATAGGATGTATTCATAGGTGTAACTTACAAAAACAATCCAGGGATGGCCCACTTCATTGTTTCTCCCATAGAAAATTGTTTGTAGTATCAACCTGAGTAACTATAAATGAGAAAACATGTGCTTCATCTAATTACAACAATTTCCAACCTTTCCATAGAAAAAGAGGACTTGTTTTTCACTTTAAGGTAATAAAGGCAAGTATGTTCAGAAAATGCAGTTGCCTCTTATTGTTTGTGTGATTTAGAAAAAGAAAGCCTCATCATCCTTGGCTCTGAAGAGTGTCTAAGTGTATTTAGGAATTACATATGAAAATCTATAGATTCACCAGAGTGAAAACATTGATGGGTAGTCGTTTCTTTAAAAATATACTACCTCTTTCAAAGGGAAATAGATGGGAAATCAGTTTCAGCCTAGCAACTGAAAATCCAGGATTGAAATCCCTTAGCCTTGAGAAGTTATAATATATCACAAAGAAAGGTGAGGAACATGTAACATTTCAACTCCCTGGCTCTCAGGGGGAGAGAACAATAGGCAAGAGCAGAGCCTCTAGTTAAGTCATTGAATCAAATGGAAAACGGTTATAGTAATATTTTTGAGAACACCAAATTTCAAATAAGAGTTGTCTAATATTTGGAGATAAAAAAAAAAATCATGACAGCTAATAATGTCTTCCTCCAGGCTGCTGAGTAGTATGGTCAATCATCTTAGACATCATGAAACAAAATTACAAGACCATAAACTATTTTTCAACAAGCTGTAAAAGGAAATCAAAATATACACCTGGCCCATTTAAGTTACAGACCATTACTTCCTGAACACTATATCACTTTGTAGAGCAGAGAGAAAAAGCTGGGGATATGCATGGTTCAACATCTTGTTGTGTATTAGTTTTCCCAGTTATTCTTCAGCTTTCACTGATAAAGAAGTGGTACACGTTTTATCCCGCCTCTGCTCTCCCCACCCAGTTTTTCAGGAAACCAGGATGATAGTTCACTTGTTTGTTTATTTGACAAGAACATCTAGAAGAGCACTTAGGATGATGGGTCAGACACTGAGATGAGTGTTCAGCACATACTAAGAGGCATGAGAGATGATCTCCATGTTAAAGGACATTATAGTCTAGTAAAGTCTCATAGACATACATCAGTAATAAGAGCAATAAGATACATGAATATCCAGGGGGACTGAGTTTCTAGACTGGATGCTTGCCACGGCTGCAAGCTGGGTGCAGGGTCCCAGGGGAAGCAAGTCTTCATGGATACGAGGAACTGTAACATTTGGGGACTGGGTCCCCAGAGTGAATAAAATGGACATGCTTTCATATGTCACTGGACTTTTGTAGCTGGAAGCTTCCTGAGAGTCAAAGACATTGAATAGGGGGACTTTCCAGATGTATTGTACATATAAGGTTTGGAGTTAAATGGACCTGCATTTGAATCCTGGCTCTGTCACTGTTTCTGTGACCGTAGGTCAGTGAGTCACACTGTGAATCAGTTTTCTCTCTTACAAAAATGAATTAATAATAACCATTCTACCAATTCCACAGAGTAGTGATGAGGATCAAGTTAAATCACATCCTAGTGTTTTTAAAACTGGCATTAAAGCCCCATGAAATTGTCATGGACTACTATTTTATACAATGGTGAGTGGTTTAAAACATTTTTAAAATTAAAAATGAGCAAGCTTATCTTGGAAGATAAAAGCTGACATCATGTTTTAAAATAAAGCAAGGGACTTAAAATATTTATGCTTGCCTGCCAAGTTGAGCTATATTCCCAAACCCCTAAGGACACACATTCATTGTCCTCTAGCTTAGGAATACTTCAGGGAGGGAAAGTTTGAGAAGTGCCATTTCTAAAGGCATATGGCAAGATATAGAGCACTGTACAAACAGTGACCTTAAAAACCTGTAATCCTTTATTGATAGGTTGTCTAAATTCTTACCAAGCAAGAACTACACTTTGATTACACAACACCGGCTTTGGAATTTGATGGTGAAATCTTATCCATATTTATGCTTCTCTTTAAACGTCCTCTTGAATTTGTTAATAACACACCAAAGGGTTGAGATCAGGCCTAAGGGAGATTTACCTAAAGAAAGTGATGCTGTGCACATCCACATGTAGAGTGAATTGAGATGGGTTCATAGGACAGGAAACCTCAGGGGCCAGGATTAGGAAGAACATCTTTTCATAGCAGGTGACACTTCTGCAAAGCTCTGGAGGATGGTTAATGTTTAAGGCTGGAGGAGAAATGAAATACAGGGTGTGAGGGAGGATGGAGAAACAGGAAAAAGGCAAGGCGGGTCCAGAGGGTCGTAAGGCTAGTGGCCTCCCTGGGGCACAGGCTATGAGATATACATAAGGACAGACCAGTTACTTGAGGGTCTGGTTGTAGAACTCAGACATTAAAATTGAATCCAAGAAGAAGGGTTAGGTTTACTTTACCACCCCATAAAGTCACAGCACTGCTAGATAGCACGAAACTTGCTGTCTTAGTTTATCATCTCTCTCACCAATGAGAAAGCTTGCAGGGAAATAGAGTGCTCAGAACATGAATACCAAAACAAACAAACAAACCTGTTGTGGTGAAGTCAATTCTGACTCATAGTAACCCTATAGAGCAGAGTAGAACTCTCTCACAGAGCTACCTGAGAGTCCCTGGTGGATTTGAACAGTCAGCCTTTTGGTTAGCAGCTGTAGCTCCTAACTACTACGCCCCCAGGGTTTCCAGAACATGTATAGTTCATTGAAAAACCAGTTGCTGTGAGATTCTGACTCATGGTGATCCAGTGTGTGTCAGGGGAGAGCTGTGCTCTGTAAGATTTTCAGTGAATCTTTTGGATTGCCAGGTCTTTCATTTGACACGTCTCTGGGTGGATTCAAACTTCCAAACAATTGGTTATCATTAAGCATGTTACATAGTTCAGTAAGGGGCGGGGAGAAATCATCTTATTCTGACTTACATAGAGGCAACTATTTCCCTTCTTGGGTCCATTTCATCACTCTAGGGTCTGAAATAGTGGAGCTGACAAAGCTAATAGAGAGTGAAGCTTAAGTATTACAGAGAGGCACTTGGCAAACAACCTGCCACGAGAGTCCCACGTAATGATGTGGCACCTCCCTGGCACCTGTTTCTAGTCAGAACATACCAGATCAATATTTTATTACAGTTTGTAATAAATATTCCATGAAACAAAACTCAGGAAGTAATACTGGATTTGGATAATTTTTCTAGCTTCAGAAGTCATACCACCGATTTCCATTTTCAAAGCGTCTAATCCATTTCTTAATTATGCATGAAGATGAATGTGACTGCTATAGTATTTAACATTATCAAGTGTTGTAGCAATGCAAAGAGACTTGGTTAAACAGGGAGGGAGCAGAGTAAGGGGCTGAGGGATTGCCTGCAGAAAACCAAGCAGCTCTTTCTGGGTGGATAAATGGCAGACCAATGATTTATGAGAAAATTGTGGAATGAATATCAGTCAGACATGGTTTTCGTTTGCATGGGTTTGTTGATTTTCATTTTTCTACAGGTACAGACGCTGACTTTGTTGATGGCTATTTATTGATTGTCTTTTGCAAAAATTGTGAAGTAAGTGACTTCTGTTTTGGGTGGTTCCCTTCTTCTCTTTCTGTCATTGCTTGGGACCCCTTGCTTTTTGCAGCTCTTTATTTCCTGGTGCTCAGAGATTCTAGACTCATCAGCTGCCCTGTCTCATAGGAAAAGCAGGTCAATGATTGTCCAATAATTTGTCAGCAATCTCAGATTTACCTCTGAGCTGAGGATTTGCATTTTCAAAGGGGAAAGTCAGAAGAGGGCAGTCTGTCCAGGACCTTAACCCATTGGATTAGATTTAGCGTATCTGAGAAAGTTGCACTTCACGTCCTTCATTAGATAGATTACGGAGGCCCAGTAAGCTACTGTCTTGATGGCAGTCACAGCTAGCAAAGTGTAAAATTAGAATCGAGAGTAGGTTACCTACATCATGCCCTCATGGAAAACTAGAGTTGTTTACAAAAGGGAAGGAGAGTTTTAGGCAAGAAAGCCT
Organism: Heterohyrax brucei; assembly: GCA_028571685.1. Lineage (NCBI taxonomy): Eukaryota > Metazoa > Chordata > Mammalia > Hyracoidea > Procaviidae > Heterohyrax > Heterohyrax brucei. The sequence continues at coordinate 49,559,793 of CM053142.1, forward strand.
CGTTTTCATTCATTCATTCCTGTGTGTTGCCAAGTACCTGCTAGACCGAGGAGACACAGTGAACAAGCCACTCTCTCTGAACAACTTCTGAAGCTGTATCTGCTATCATGTAGATACTACATGACCTCAGTGGCAACATATGTTTGGAGGTAACTTACAAGTGCTCCATTCCAAGACTAGCCTATGTGAACAGGTGTGAATTGCAGCGCTGCCAGAAACTCAGCCCCTGCAAGAGAATGGACCTTATCCCTGCAATCCATCCTTCAGCAAGGGGGATTCAATATTGCAGGTCAATAACACTCCTAATCTATGTAACAAATATAGTGCATGGCATACTACTGTCCCAAAACAACTGCTGTGATTTCAAAAGAGGCCATCGTCCCTAGAAAGTCATTTACAACCTTGGCTGAGTATTTTCATTTTTAGTTTGTTTTTACAGTTACTGGGAGAGATTCAGTCTCATAGTATCTTAGCTAAATTTACTTCACACTGCCCTGAAGTACAGTTATTCTGCTTCATCCACCTGTCACTAGGATTTTTGAAACAATGTGAAAAAGTGGAAATCCATCTGACATCTTCTAAATCATTTCGTGATTTGTTTACATTCTCCCAGTTGTCTGAGCGGCAACTGTGAGGTGTTCCACAGCACACTCGTCACAAGGGGATGCAATGTGAGAGTGAGCTGAGGAAACCAAGAGAAACCATGTGGAAGTTTGCAACACCAAAAATAGGCTTTTGTTTGGTTTTGAAGGAAAACATCTAAAAAAAAAAAAAAAATCCACGAACATGAGCATCGCTCAATACACGAAGGATGTCTGCTTTCTCTGGCCAGATTGATCTTTGCCTCATGTATCAGCATGGGACAAATTAAGGTGAGTAGATCATTCTGCCTCCAGGGAGGTAGATGCCATGTTCCAGGGTGCAATGCACTGTGATGTGTCTTTGGGTTCAACTGTCATGAAATTGAATCCTGAAAAATAAAAGTGACACTACCATGTCTCAAAGCAAAATCTCTCAAGCACAAAAACACATACACACACATGCATGGGCATGGGCCCACATACACACCATGCAGTTTCCTAATTGAATCTAAAATGTAAGTGCTTTGCTATTTAAAAGGACCTTGCTATCTTGATAAGAAAAACTAATGAGATGCCCTTTCCAGAACTGGTCACACAATAGCCATGGTGACAAGGACCCCTATCAAGAAATAAAGCAGAAGATAAATGAGATTTTTCTAATATCCATTTCATCCATTGTTCACAAGTGTCAGGCAGTAGAGATTCTATTTATCATAGGGTAGTAGAGAGGAGACATGATTTTGTGAAGGGAACTTAAATTGCAGCATTGTATTTTCAGCCACCAGTAAACTTCTCTGTTACCCAGCAGGAAAAAGCAAGACTTGGATTTGGAAGATGGTGATGACAACTACCTTTCATTTTTACCTTAACACTAAGACAATATCCAAGAGCTTATCTGGAGGAAGACAGGGAAGCAAGAGGATAGTTCTGTCTACGGACTATATCAGTTTACCATTGACAATCGAGTAAACTATAACTGTGTCAAATGCTCAAAATGCAACTGGAGACAAAAATTGGCACTTAACACTGATGTACTTTAGATTTTTCAGAAGCGACATAATGAAGTGATATGCAATTTTAGGTGCCGGAGAAGGTTAGATGGTTTCAGAGGAACCCCTTTTCCTCACGGGCTCTCTTCCTAAGAAGGAACTCAACAGGGATCTGTATGAAATTGTTCCATAAGACACATGATTAGTAAAAGACAGCATCAGACAAAAGGATTCAGAGGAATCAGAAAAATACTTAAAATTCTGTGATGTAACTTTTCAAAAATTTGCATGCACAAGAATTACACACTTCTGAGAAATCTGACCCAGCAGAAGCCTCATTCAGGTGAGAGGCTTGAATGCGCGTATGTCCTCTTCTAGCCCCGCTCAGCACTGCAGTGAGGACAGCCTCATGATGGTTAAAACATGTTTGAATATTTTACATTTCAAAAGAACTTTCTTATCTGCAGAACTCAAAGGGCTGTGCCATCTCCAATTCTCACAACAACTGCTGTTTACCACTGATGTGGCGAGAGGTGCCCTTGTTTTCTGAGAAGAGGGAACTGCCCTGAGGCTGGCTGAGAGACAAGCCATGTGGAGCACCAGCACCTGGTCAGAGGACAGGCCAGCCTGGGAGGTTTCTACAAGCACCTCCAGCTGTTGGATTCCAGGAAAGTAGTGCTCCCTCTACAGCCCCTGCATTCTACTTTGGGAAAGAGAATAATTTTCAAACCAACATTAATCTATTCTCCTTGAAACTTTTACTATTTCTTTTGCTATTTTTAAAAGCATGCATTTTTTAAAAAACATTTCCTCCCAAAAATTCTTATATAATTTCAGGTTATTTAGGAAAAAACAAACAAACTCATTGCTGTTGAATTGATTCTGACTCATAGTGACCCTACAGGATGGAATAGAACTGTCCCATAGGGTTTCCAAGACTGTGTTTACTCCATCAGTGAAGTAGCTGATGGGTTTGAACCATTAACCTTTTGGTTAGCAGCAGAGGGCTTATGACTCCTTTTCTTATTAATAACCAACGGTATTTAGAAATATCCAAAGGAATGGGGAGGCAGCCCCAATGCTGTTGTCTGCTGATAGAAATTCTTTTTCAAAAGAGCTAAAGAACAGACACAAAAGAATTATTTGCATTTCAACGAATATTTTCTTTCCCTGGTCGTTTTATTTTTTCTATTTGGTCTTGATGAAAGATATCCTTAGTATGGTTGTGATATTGCTATTTAATATGGGTGACAATCTGGGTCTGTTGGGTAATGTGAATTTTAAGTTGACATCGGTTTGGATTTGAGTCTTTGATGCAGCAACTATTCACAGAGTTGGTGCCTGGTGTGATCCAACTGAAATTCCTTTTGCTCCACCACTGTACGTATTGCCATTGACTCGATTTTGACTCATGGCAACCTTATAGGACAGAGAAGAACTGCCCCAAGGAGTTCCCAAGGACTGAGTAGAGGATTTAGACTGCCAAACTTTTGGTTAGCAGCTGTCTCTTAACCAGAGTGTCACAGGGGCTCCAAAGAAGGGTTACAAGTGGCTCCCAATTACTGTCATGATTTGAATAGTGACAGGACATAGGAGAATAATTGTGTGAGGTGGAGAAGAATTTGTCTCAGACAGAAAGTGGAAAAACCAATGACCCTAGAACTCATAAATATCCCTACCAAGGCAAAGTGCACTTTCTCTGCTCATCAATCTGTGTGTAGCAGGCTTCCTGTTGTCTTTTCTTTTTTTTTCCCCCAGAACAGTCTTGACTGTTGAATAAATGAATAAACCAATTAACCATTTATTGACCATTAACAAGTCTTCGCTAGGCACTCAGAAATAAAACCAATATTATTCCTCTCAAAGGTCTGTGGTCTAATTTAGAAGCTTATTATAATAAACAACATGGGAAATAACATGAGGACAGAAAATACAAGATGTATAAAAAGAATATGGAGGGGAGATGTAATATAGCCTGAGAGTCTATGAGTTGAACCTTGATATTTATTTTAATCCATTTTCATCTAAAAATGATGTTAGGGTTGGGATAAGGATTGTGAGAGTATAAACTGAGATAATCAATGAAAAATCTGCTTGAAAAACTCTTTGGCACTACATGAAAAAGGAGAAGGGAAAGAATGCTTATCATCTTGTAGACATTGTACAAGATTTAATTGTTGTGAGATGCCAGCCAGTCGACCCTGATTCATGCGGGTACCACATACATCAGCATAGAGCTGTGCTCATAGCGTTTTCAATGCTGTGACCTTTTGGAGGTAGATCACCAGGTCTGTTTTCTGACGTGTCTCTGGGTGAGTTCAAGCAGCCGACCTTTTGGCTAATAGTAGAACGCTTCGCTGTTTGTGTCTCCCAGGGACTCCATACCAAGGATAGACCTACATTAATTTTTAATTTTAAAATTAAATTTTCATTATAAAATTAATTTTTAATTTTCAGTTTAATTCCTGAAAACAACACATCATAGGTGCTGTATTATTTCTATTTTATAGAAACCAAGGGGCTTGTCTAATCACATTAATGTTGTAGATGTTAAAACCTGGTCTGTTTGTGTACAATGTCTGTCTTCATTTCACCATCACATGTTGCCTTCAAAATATGATTCTTTTGAAAATATGATTATGTACAGACTGTGGGAAGCTGGTAAAATTTTATCTTTATCTAGAATGTCTGGAAAGACACAGAGATTTAGGATTTATGTTTCATAAATTTAGACAATGTATTTTATTCCATTAAAAAATTAAAAAAAATTTTTAAGGAATGTATGTCATTTTAATGTAACTGGCTTCTAGTTATTCAGACACTCTGCCCCTAAAAGCCAAGTTGGAGAGATTGGTGGCAGGCAAAGTGTGGAGGAAAAGTCAGGTGAGTTATGGTGCCCCATCCATTGCCATAACTGGCTCAATCCACTGAGATGATCAATAGCAAAATTGAAAGGAAAACAAAAGCAGGCATTTTGCAATATAAGTCACTTAGATATCTTTTTTCTCATTCAGCAAACTGTACAATAAAAGACACTGATTTTTTTAATTGTGATTAAGCAAAAGTATACAATCCACATTAAATTTACATGCCCTCCCATCTGCATCTCCTTCTGCTCCTATTGCTCAGTGACAGCACAACCCTCCTTTTTGTTTTATGTATGTCATATCCTTTTGACAATCTCCTGTCTCCTCTCCACCGTCTCCTCTCCCCTCTAGTAAGAGGCCAGTACGACAGCATCCTATAGATGCATAGAACTATAAACTACACACACCACATGATCACATTGTGTCCCTGAGTCCAGCCCTTTCCTGTCTGAAGAGTTGACCTCAGTAATGTTTTCTGGACAGGGGCAGCAGCAGGTCTAGTTGTCGTGCTCCCAGGGGAATCCACAGGCCACTGGACCATTAATTGTGGTCTCTTAGTGGAGTTCTTCAGGTGCCCTCTTCTTTTTCCTGTGTTGCCACTGGCACTTGACATTGTGTGCCCCATCATGGCTGTCTTTGGTGGTGGCCGACCACCATGTGGTTCTTCTGGACACATGTTGATACAGTCACCCATTCTCATGAGTCCCTCTGTCTCTTGGGCTCTTTTTTCCTCATATCTTTGTTGTTCTTAGTGATCATCTGTTCCAGATGAGTTGGGACCATTTGGTACACCTCAGATGACAGCTTGCTAGCTCTTAAGACTCCAGATGCCATTTACCAATATGGATTGCAGAAGACTCTCTTGGCAATAGGCTAGTTATGCCAGTTGGCCTCAAAATCCCCTGAGAGCATGATCCCCAGGCCCCCTACCCTGCTACTCTATCTTTGCAATATTAGGTTAAGATTAGAAGAGTTTTCAGTTTATGTTGAAGTCCAATTAAGTTAATCTTATTTCTAATGTGTGATGTCACTGTTTTCACCCAATCAAATTTCTATCAACTACCTAATCTATGAATAGTCCTCACTCTCCCCATACTTGCAGTCATCAAAGAGTCTTTTTTTATGCATTTAACTCTATTTTTATATCCTTATAGTAGGGATCTCATACAATATTTGCCCTTTTGCCAATGACTGATTTCACTCAGTATAATGATGTCATGGATTGAATTGTGCCCCCCCAAAAATGTATGTGTTGGTTTGACTTGGTTTGGAGTTCCATCATGGTGCCCTTCCTCCCATGTGTTGTGAATCCTGTCTCTGTGATACTGATGATGAAGAATGGTTTGCAGTTGTGTTAGTGAGGCAGGACCCAAGCTACAATCTTGTAGGATATACGGGAGAGAAGTGAGCAGAGGAAGTTGGGAACCTCATACCACCGAGACAGAAGCACTGAAAGCAGAGCACGTCTTTTCGACCCGAGGTTCCTGTGCCAAGATGCTCTCACTGGATGTGGACTTAGCCTACCGCATTGTGATAAATTCTCCTACTGAATGGACTTACAATTTGTAAATGGATTTGTGGCTTACCGGACTGAGACAATAAAAGCTTCTCCACATGAAACCTTACACGAATGGTATTTTCTGTGAAAGCAGTACCTGGTGACCAGGACAGAATTTGGTACCGGGAGTGGGGTACTGCTCTAACAAATACCCAAAATGTGGAAGTTTTTTTTGAAACTGTGAGCACATAAATGAAGGCACCCAAGAGAACCGCTAGCACCTAAGAGCACAGCAAATGGTGAGGAAAGCAACAGCAGCAGTGAACTGGCAGCAGCAGAACCAGGAGCCTACCCACGGAACGAGAATGCTGAATGCCTGTGCACAGGAGGCTTCCTGGTGGAATGGGGTGCCTCTGGGCACTTGAATGGGGGAGCTAGGCTTGCTGACCCACGGAACAAGAGGGCTGAGTGCTTGTGTGCCAGAGGCTACTTGACGAAGTGGGGTGCCTCCAGGCACTTGAATCAGTGAAGCTACAGGAGCTACGTAGTGTTGGAACACTTGCCCTGTAGGGCAGATGCGGGGTTGTGGCCCCAGCTTGGCAAGAAGCTGAGCTGCCTGAGTCTCAGAAGGTATGGCCATGAAAGGGTGGAGCCAGGGCTGTCTGTGTTTGTGGGAGTGGAATTACCACTCTGTTGGGCTTAGGATGCACTTAAAGCCAAGGGGGCAGAGTTCTGTCCAAGCAGGCCTGGAAGGCCAAGATGAAGTCCAGGTGCCTCCACTAAGAATCTGGAAAGTGTGGCCAATACCAAGAGTTTGAATGGAATGGTCATGAAATGTCTCAGTGTGAAATAATGTTTTTGAAGCCATGATGTTTAATGTAATGTGTTCTGATAATCTGCCTGGTGTATGTTATAAGTGAAAACTGCTGCTGTGTTATGGAATGAAAACTTGCTGTGCTATGAATGATTGTATTTTGTGTGTTCTAACGATATGATTTTTGGGGTGACAAAGGGTGGGATGTCATGGATTGAATTGTGACCCCCAAAAATGTATGTGTTGGTTTGACTTGGTTTGTAGTTCCAACATGGTGCCCTTCCTCCCATGTGTTGTGAATCCTGTCTCTGTATCCTGGTGATGAAGAATGGTTTGCAGTTGTGTTAGTGAGGCAGGACCCAAGCTACAAGCTTGTGGAATATAAGGGAGAGAAGTGAGCAGAGGAAGTTGGGAACCTCATACCACCGAGAGAGAAGCCCTGAGAGCAAAGAACGTCCTTTGGACCCGAGCTTCCTGTGCCGAGATGCTCTCATTGGATGTCCTACTGAATTGTAAGTCCTACTGAATGGCCTTACAATTTGTAAATGGATTTGTGGCTCACCGGACTGAGACAATAAAAGCTTCTCCACATGAAACTTTCCACTCGTGGTATTTTCCATTAGAGCAGTACCAGGTGACTAAGACAAATGTCTTCCAGTTGAAACCAGTTTATGAGATGCTTCCTAAAATCATCATTGTTCTTTATCATCGCATAGTGTTCCATTGAGTATAAGTGCCATAGATTGTTTATCCATTCATCTATTGAAGGGCATCTGCGTTGACTCCAACTTTTAGCTATTGAGGACTGTGCTGCAATAAACATTCGCGTGCATGTATGTGTTCCTGTGGCTGTGTTTGATTCCTTAGGATATATTCTGAGCAGTGGGATTACTAGATCAATTGGTATATCTATTTCCAGATTTTTAAGAACGTGTCAAATTGATTTCCAAAGAGGTACCATTTTGCAATCCAAGCAGTAGTATAGGAGAGTTCCAGTCTTTCCACAGCCTCCTCAGCATTTGTTGTTTCATGTTTTCTGGGTCATGGCCAGCCTTGTTGGGGTAAGATGATATCTCAATGCAGTTTTGATTTGGATTTCTCTAATAGCTAATGACCATGAGCACGTTCTCATGTCTTTTGGCTGCCTGAATGTCCTCTTTGGTAAAGTTGTCTATCTACCTCCTTTGCCCATCACCTAATTGGGTTATTTACCTTTTTCTTATTGGTATTTTGCATTGCTTTGTAGATTATGGAGATCAGACATCAGTCAGACAAGTAGTTGCCAAATACGTTTTCCTATTCTGTAGGTAGTCTTTTAATTCTTTTGTTGAAGTCTTTGGATGAGTAAAAGCATTTGATTCTTCATAGTTCCCATTTATCTATTTTCTCTTCTGTTGATCATGCTGTTTGTCAGATTTTGAAGTCTGTCTCAGGTGTGTATTGAAATTTGACCCTATTTTTTTCTTGCATGATCTTTAACATTTTAGGCTTGATATTTAGGTCTTTTATCTAATTTGAGTTAGGTTTGCTTTAAAGTGTGAGATATGGGTCTTGTTTCAATTTGCAGATGGTATCCAATTTTGCCAGCACTTTTAAAGAGATAGTTTTTTAAAAAAATTTTTATTATTTTTTAATTTTTATTTAACATGACTGAGTGAAAATGTACATTCATGTATAAATTTACATGCCCACCTATATGAAGCTTCCACTGCTCTCCCTGTCTGGTGACTGCACACTATTCCTCTCTGTTCCATTCATGTCTCATCCTCCCAACAGCCTCCTTTCCCCTCCTCTCCATCCACTCCCCTTCCTGCAGCCAGAGGTCAGCAAGATGATATCCTATAGATGTATAGAACCATAAAGTGCTTCCAATATATGGTCACTCTGCATTGCGAAGTCCAATCCATTCCTGTCCAAAGAGTGGACCTTTGTTATAATTTATGGGTAAGGGCAGCATTAGGGCTGGGGGCCATGCTCTCAGAGGAACCCCCAAACCGCTGGACCATCAATTGAGGTCTTTTAGTGGAGATCTCAGGATGCACCCCTTTCTATTCTTGTGTTGCCAGTGAGACTCCTCTCTGTGAGCTCCATCGTGGCTATCGCTGGTGGTGGCCGGGCACCATCCAGTTCTTCCGGTCCCAAGTCGATGTAGGCACCCACTCTTGTGAGTCTCTCTGTCTTCTCGGTTGTCTTTACCGCATGTCATTTTGGTCCTCGGTGAGCATCCGTTCCTGATGAGTTGGGACCATTTGCTGTGTCCTCAGATGGCAGTTTTGAAGCTTTTAAGACCCCAGACATCAATGTGTGGACTGTTTCTTTAAGTGGTTAGCAATAGTTTGTCGCCTTTGCATCATCTAGAGGCTGTTCAGTTTCTCTGGTGTTACCTCCATAGGAACTGAGGCATAATTCTGAGAATGGAGTTGGTTACCAGCTGCCTCTGTGTACTCTAGTGACTGGCCCCAGTGGACAATCTGGGGAGTCAGACTCTGCCTCCTGGCTGGCAAATATGATGCTCTACTTATGGAGTCACTGGGGAGCCAGCAGCTGACCTTATGATGTGGGTCAGTGAAGTCTGGAGGAGATGCCACTGGGACACTCAGCAGTTATTTCTCAGGTGGTATTATTTTAAAAAGCTGGGAACTATCCAACAGCTGCCAAAATGAGTCAGTCCCTCAGATGTGGCAAGTGCTGCCTGCTGGCTGACAATAGAAGCATTGCTTTGGTTGTCTCTAGACGCTACGACATAGTTCAAAGTAGAGAGGGGTTACAGCATTGTTGCTATCCTTAGCCAGGCCCTACTCATAAGGTAACACTGTCCTAAATACAGCCTTTTTTGGTGGAAAAACACTTTCTGGACTGACACTGCTTCTCACCTTGGGGGTTAGTCCCTGCTGAGTCTTTTGGTTGGGTGACTCCACATCCCAGCTAACGAAGAAGGCTTCCTGGCTGAGCTGCTCTTCCCTCCATGAAACAGCAGAATCTATGGCACAGCTCAGAAAAGAGAGGGTAGAGGGGCAGTGATGCCCTCAGTCAGTAGCTCAGCTTTCAAAACATGGCTATCCCATGCACTGTCTCTCTGCTGTGCTATATGTGGTTTACTTTAGCACTGCAGTTCAGCATATTTACCAGCTCATGCCCATCTCCCACTTTCTAGATTACGAAGACAACATCAATACATGCAGTCCTCCCAAGTGATGAGTCAGCAGGAGTGGGGCTCAGCGTGTGCTGCTTTGTGTTAGAGAGAGGTAGTTTGCTGTTTAGTGGCACATAGTCCAATCTGGCAACCTTATGCCATATCCTAGGGTTCTCTGTGTGTTCAGAGCACTCTGTTCAGTTATCATTTCAGGCCTTACTTCTCAGAGTGAACTGAGTATATGTGTGTCTAGTCCACCAACTTTGCCCTGCCTCTGACACTGATTTTTTTCTGCCAAATTTAAAATCCATCCATCATGAGTTGGATCCAACTTGAGAGCACTTGGCTATCTGTCTATTTCAGCAAATATTGTGCCCACTGTACTGTTTAGGAACCCTGGTGGCTTAGTTGTGAAATGCTACAGCTACTAACCAAAAAGGTCAGCGGTTCATATCTACCAGGCACTCCTTGGAAACTCTGCAGGGCAGTTCTACATTGTCCTGTAGTGTCACTATGAGTTGGAATTGACTTCGTGACAGTGGGTCTTGGGGGGTGATTCTTATGTTGTTCTTAGAAATTTATAGATACAAGAAATGGATCCTCTCCTCAAGGAATGGACAGGACTTCTGAATAAAATTGTATAAATTAGCCATTGCAGAATCATAAGCTTTCCGTCACAATTGAGGAATGTGGAAATTTTTATAGAAGTGCATGGAAATCCTAATAGTGTAGAGGTCAAGAACCATTTGTGTTGAACTAAAGGTTGACAGTTCATCCACCAGGCACTCCTTAGATGCTCTATGGGTCAGTGCTACTCTGTTTTACAGTGTCGCTATGAGTCAGAATCAACTGAACGGCCTTGTGTTTTTAAATATTTTATAGAAGTGCAGAGAAAGGACTACTGTAAATTGCATCTGGAGATGGGTTAAAGTGAAGGTGATAATAGGAAATAGCTTACCAAAGGGCAATACCACTTCAGGAATTCCTGATGCATAAGTAAGAGATGGGGAGTAGGACTTGGAAGAAGGCATGCATCCCAGACAGAGGGAGCAACAGCATGCATGGACAGACACATGCAACAGGATGTTTTCACAGCCTTGCTTTAGCAACTGAAACCAAGCATTCGTTGAATACCTAGTATGGTCAAACCAGTTGCCTTCAAATTGATTCTAATAGCAACCGCATATGTGTCAGACTACAACTGTGTTCCACAGAGTTTTTGAAGGCTGATTTTTCAGAAGAAGACAATTAGGCCTTTTTTTTCTGAGGCCCTCATGGGTGAACTACAACTTCTAACCTTTCCATGAGCAGTCAACTACAGAATCCCTTGGTAGTGCATACAGTTTACAGACTTAGCTACTAGCAGAAAGTTCAGAGGTTCTAGTCCACCCTGAATTGTCTTGAGGGAAAATAAAATAAAGCCCTGGTGATCTACTTCTGAAAATCAGTTATTCAAAACTCTATGAGGCACACTTCTACTCTGACATACACATAGCTGTCATGAGTGAAAATGACTTCATGGCAGCTGCTTAATATGATCAAAACACTGTTAAAGGTGAAAAACCACGACACGGTTTTTATCCTTTCACTGGGGAGACAGATATATAAATAACCAGAGACATAAAAGAAATAAGTGTTAAATAGGAGTCAAATAACACGCTGAGAATTCAGGGCAGGGGTAATTAGGAGATCAGAAAGGCTTCTTGGAGGAGATGACATTTGACTTGGGGCTTAGATGATAATCAAGCATTTGTCAACAGGCCGTACTAGAGGAAGGCATGACAGGGAGCAAGAAAAGTATGCACAAAAATACAAATATGAAAGTCTTTCAGGGAATGGGGGCTATTTTTGTAGAGCTCACACACGGCATACACAGGAGTCCTGAAACTATATCAATCTGATTGTGTTGACACCACTTTGCTTACAGTCCAACTTTCTTTGCTTTCCCCTAGTGAGAGTTGTTTGCTTGGTCCAGATAGGGTGAAGGTCCTCTATGGAGAAGTTAACTCTTAGAAAATTACTGCCCCCAATTATATGTATTTAATTGAGAATTTGTTGATTATTTGCCCTAGGAAACTCAGGCTGCTAACTAAAAGATCAGTTAAGAACTCAGGGTGCTAACCAAAAGGTCAGCAGTTCAAACCCACCAACTGCCCCTTGGAAGCCTTATCAGGTAGTTCTACTCTGTCCTATAGGGTCACTATCGGTCAGAATCCACTGTGTAGCAATGGGTTAAGGAACTACAGTAAAATAAAACATTATTGAACTTCTATTAGTGATTGGCTGTAGGCTATTTTATCATTTTAATAGTGTTTTGGAAATATTTTAAAAATGCATATCAGGGAATTAGGGTCCATTTATTTTAAAACTGTAAGGTGCCCTGGTGGTACAGTGGTTAAAGCACTCAGCTACTAATCAAAAGGTCAGTGTTTAGTACCCATCAGCCTCTTCTTGGGAGAAAGGTGTGGCAATTTGCTTCTGTAGAGATTTAGAGACTTAAGGCAAGGACAAGATGGCAGAATAGTCAAACATTTCCTATGATCCCCCTAACAACGAAGACCCAAAAGAACAAATGAGTTGGTTACATATGACATCCTAGGAGCCCTGAACATAAAAGGGAAAATTGAAAATTCAGACTGAGCAGTGGAGAAGTGAAAGTAGGTCCAGAAGTACCTAGGACTGACCAGACCTGAGCCAATGGGAAAGCATCCAGCGTGGTGAGCAGGGAAGTGGGGATTGGAGGGTTTCCTGCTCAATAAGAAAAACTGAAAGAAGAACACACCTGCGTCTCCAGAAACAGTGAAAAACAGCACTAGATTGTCAAAAGATAACTGATTTGCCTCTAACCTACTGTTGTGCAGATATAAATCTTTCCTTTGAGATAAACCTCTCTTCTTTCTCCTAGCAGTTTACTTTCCTTCTCTGCACTGTGATCAGCTCTGGAGTCTGATGTCTTTAACCTAGCTGGAAACAGGAGTCCTTAAGCCTACTCAGAGCCATTCCCCAATACTCAGAGAGAAAACAATTTAACAAACTGTGGGAAGAGGTGGGTAGTCTACTGACTCTTCAGAGCTGGAAATTGAGGGCAGAAATAGTTCCTTCACTTAGATTCAGACATAAGGGGACATATCACACTCACAGACACTCGGAGATGGCTGTTAGCCCCTTGCCTTTTTTAGTGCCGGAGGCCAGATATCTGTGCCTATAGCAATTACCCCGTCCATCTAGGACAGTAGGGAAGAGCCTGTATCAAACACTTGATGACTGACTACTTGGACACCTGAACTGAATCCATACAAGAAAAGTAAACAGACTAGTGGGATCGCATGTCTAGTAACAACTCTAACCATATGGCAATAGGACTCTAACCACATGGCAATAGGACATTAGAGTTTCAAAGACACCAGTAACCAAACTATCACACACAACCAGCCTATTTGGACATCTCAGAGCAAAATAAAACAAGAAGCTAGAACACGGTAGACAAACATAGAATAAATAAATATTACAACTTACTGATGACTTAGAGACAACCAAACCAAAAAAAGAGAAAAAAAAAGGCAAAAACAAACCCCCAAACAAAAAACCAAACCCACCGCTGTCAAGTCGATTTTGACACATAGCAACCCTACAGAACTGAGTAGAACTGCCCACACAGAGTTTCTGAAGAGCACTTGGAGGATTTGAACTGCTGGCCTTTTGGATAGCAGCTATATTACTTAACCACTACACTACCAGAGTTTGAGTTGATTTAAAATCACTTAAAAAGGCAGACTATGATGGCTTCAGGAAGCTGCCAGAACATAGAATAAGAAATTTTTCAGTGAAAGAAAACTTTCTTCAATTATCAAGGTAGAATCCAAAGGTTAATATTTAGAACTTTTCAAGAGGTCAGGAAGGAGCTGAGGCAAAAAGTAACAGAGCATGACAAACTGAACAGATTGCAAGAATGTATACAAAGACCCAAAGACCAAAGCCACTGCTGTCAAGTCGATTCTGACGCATAGCAACCCTCTATGTTGGAGTAGAATTGCCCTATAGAGTTTCCAAGGAGCAGTTGGTGGATTTGAGCTGTGAACCTTTTAGTTAGCAGATGTAGCACTTAACCACTACACCACCAGGGTTTCTGATACAGAGACAGGAAGTAGACATTCAAAAAATTAATTATAACATTAAACAATTAGACAGCTCAGTAGAAAGTCAGAGGAGCAGAAATGAGGCAATGGAAGCCCGAATTAGTGAGACTTAAGATAAGGCAACTAACACCAATATACATAAGGAAAAAAATCAATAAAATAATTTAAAAAAAACACAAAAAGCAAGAAACACTAAGAATTATGATGACTATATCAAGAGGAATGATTGGAGTACCAGAACAGGAAAAGATAACAGAAGGTATAGAAATTATTGTCAAAGATTTGTTGACAGAAAATTTCTCTGATATCATGAAAGATGAGACTCCATCTATCCAAGAAGCTTATTAAACACCACACAGGTAATTCCCAAAAGAAAACCACAAGGCATATTATAATCAAGCTTGCTAGAACAAAGATAAGCAAACAAATTTAAAACTGGCTAGGATAAAAGAAAAGTAACCTATAAAGGAGAATCAATAAGACTAAGGTTGGACTACTCAGCAGAAAGCATGATGACAAGAATGCAATGGGGTGACATACACAAATCCTTGAAAGAGAATAATAGCTAGCCAAGAATTATATATCCAGCAAAATTGTCTCTCAAAAATGATGAGATTAGGACACTTCCAGATAAACAGAAATTTAGGGAATTTGCAAAAGTCAAACCAAAATCATAAGAAATACTATAAGGAGTCCTTTAGTTAGAAAAATCAATAACATTAGGTAACAAACCAAGAGTAGGATATAGAGTAGAGCAACTGGATTCCAACACAAATAGGGAAATCATAAACATAAATCAAAAGCAAAATACTGAAAATATGGAAACAGATATCATCTCGTAAACATTGTAACAAGGGGACTAAAAAAAATGTGGTCATAGATCTTTCACATGGAGAGGAAATCAAGGCAGACTGGTTTAAATTTAGACAAATAGGGTAAATATTAAGGTAACCACAAAGGTAATGATCAATCCTATGCATCAAAATAAAAAGCAAGAAAAACATGAAGTCTCAGCAAATATAAAATGTCCAACAGTGAAAAAGATGAAAACAGTCAAAGAAAAACAACTCAGCACAGAAAATTAAGTGGAACAAAAGAACAGCCTATAATACACATACAAAAAGACATCATAAAGAAGCATTAAACTCACACATCAATAATTACCCTGAATGTAAATGGATTAAATGCACCAGTAAAGAGACAGAGAGTGGCAGGCTGGGTAAAAATTTCTACCTATAGGAGACAATCCTTAGGCTTAAAGATGAGAACAAACTAAAACTCAAAAAATGAGAAAAAGTATATCAAGCAAAACACATTCAAAAAAGAGCAGGAGCTACAATATTAATTTTGATAAAATAGACTTTAAAGTATAATTCACCACACTGGATAAGTAAAGTCACTATATAATGATTAAAGGATCAATATTCCAGGAGGACAGAAACATATTAAATAATTATGTACCCAATGACAGGACTCTGAAATACAGAAAACAAATTCTACCAGCATTGAAAACAGAAAGAGATAGCTCCATTATAAAAGTAGGAGACTTCAACACATCACTTTCAGTGGACAGAACATACAGAAAAAAGTTCAATAGAGGCATAGGAGATCTAAATGCCATAATCAGTCACCTTGACCTCAAAGACATATACAGGAAACTCCAAACAAAAACAGCCAAGTATCCTTTTTTTGCAATGCACATAGTATATTCTCCAGAATAAACTTCATACTGGGCCATATTGGGCCTTAACAAAATACAAAGTATCAAAATATTGCAAAGCATTTTTGGGGATCATAAAGTCATAAAGGTAGACATAAATAAGAGAAAAAGGAAGGGGGAAAAAGTATGTAAAATGAACATATGGAAACTAAACAACATCTTCCTCACAGCTACTGGATTATAGAAGAAATCAAGGATGTGATAAAGAAATTCACAGACTCAAATAAGAGTGAAAATACATGCTACCAGATCCTTTGGGACACAGCGAAAGCAGTTTTCAGAGGTCAATTTATCTCAATAAATGCACACATCTGAAAGAAAAAAAGGGCCCAAATAAAAGCATTAATCCTACATCTCAATTAAATAGAAAGAGAGCAGACAAAGAACCCCTAGGGCACCAAAAGAAAGCAAAAGCAAACAATAAAAATTAGAATACAACTAAATGAGTTAGAGAATGGAAAAATGATTGAAAGAGTTAAAAAGACCAAAATCTGCTTCTTTGAAAGGATCAGCAAAATCCATAAAACACTGACCAATCTGACAAAAGAAAAAACAGGAGAGGAAGCAACTAACTTGAACAAGAAACGAGACACGTGATAGAACAATAGTCCCAAGTGAAATAAAATAAATAAGTAACAGAATACTATGAAATATTGTACTCTACCAAATATGAAAACCTAGAGAAGACAAACAAATTTCTAGAAGCGTACTACTCACCACCGCCATCAAGTCAAGTCCAACTCATTGTGACCCTATAGGTCAGAGTAGAACTACCCCAGAGTTTCCAAGGAGAGCCGCATGGATTTCAACTGCTGACCTTTCAGTTAGCAGACCCAATACTTAACCCACTATGCCACTAGAGTTTCCAGAAGCATATTACCTACTTAAAATAACAAAAACAAAGGTAGAACAACTAAGTAAAGCCATAACAAAAGAAGAGCTTGAAAGGTTAATTTAAAAACTTTAACTGAAAAAAAGCCATGCCCCTAATGGCTTCACTAGAGAATTCTATCAAACTTGTAGAGTTAACACCACTGTTGCTAAAGGTATTTCAGATCACAGAAAAGGATAAAGTACTCCCAAATTCATTCTATGAAGCTACCATAACAGTGACACCAAAATCAGATACAGACAATACAAGAAAGGAAAGTTACAGACCAGCATCTGTCGTAAACTTAGATGTAAAATCCTCAAAAAGAGTCTATCCAAAAGACTTTAATAGCATATGAGAAAAATAAAGCACCATGACTGAGTGGGATTCATACCAAGAATATAGGAGTGCTTCAACATTAGAAAAACAATTAACATAATCAACCACACAAATAAAACAAAAGACAAAAACTACTTAATTTTATCAACTGATGAAGAAAGAGAATTTGACAAAATCCAAGATCCATTCATTTAAAAAACTCTCAGTAAAATAGAACTAGAAGGGAAATTCCTCAGCATAATAAACAGCACTTATACAAAGCTGACAGCCAACCTCATCCTAATAATTCTACACTGAGAGAGTTTAAAAGCATCCCCACTGAAAGCAGGAACCAGACAAGGATGCCCTTTATTATCACTTTTATCCAAAGTTGTGCTGGAGGTTCTAGGCACAGGAAACGGGCAACATAAAGAAATAAAAGGTATCCAAATTGGTAAGGAAGAAGTAAAAGTATCTCTGCCTGCAGATGATATGGTCTTATACATGGAAAACATGAAAGAATCCAAAAAAAAAAAAAAAAAAAAAAGAAAAGAAAAGAAAAAAGCTACTGAAACTAATAGAAGAGTTTAACAAAGTATCAGGATACAAGGTAAACATACAAAACTCAGTTGGATTTCTTTACACCAACAACAAGAACATCAAAGAAGAAATCACTGAATCAATACCAACTACAACAGCCTCTAAGAGGATAAAATACTTAAGAATAAATCTAACCTAAAGCAAAAAAGACCTACACAAAGAAAAATTACAAGACACTACTGCAAAAAACCAAAAGAGACCTATGTAAGTGGAGAAACCAACATTACATATGGATAGGAAGAGTCAATATTTTTGAAAATATCTGCTCTACCCAAAGTCATCTGTAGATACAATGTAATCCCAATGTAAATTCCAAAGGCATTTAATGAGATAGAGAAGTACATCACTAACTTGATATGCAGTGCAAAGAAGCCCCAGATAAGTACAGCATTACTGAAGAAGAAAAAGAAAGTAGAAAGTCTCACACCGCTTGGCTTTAGAACCTATTGCACTGCCACAGTATTTGAAACAGTCTCATACTGGTACAAAAACAGATACATACAAAACCTCAATAAACCAAAGACAAATAGCCGAAATGTGCAAACGATATGAATAGACATTTCGCCAAAGAAGATGTCCAGGTAGCTAACAGCATGAGGAAATGGTCATGATCATTAGAGAAATTCAAATCAAAACTACAATGAGACACCATCTCATCCCAACGTGGCTGGCATTAACAACAACAACAAAAAACCCGCAAAATAAAAAACACTGGAGGAGTTGTGGAGAGACCGGAACACTTCTACATAGTTGGTGGGAATGTAAAATGGTACAGTCACCAAAAAGCTAGAAATAGAAATACCATATGATCCGGCTCTTCTTGGACTATACTCTAGAGAAGTAAGGGCTGTCACATGAACAGATACTTGGCATCAGTGTTTATTGCAGTAGTGTTCACGACAGTAGAAAGATGGAATCAAACTATGCACCTACTAACTGATGAATGGATAAACAAAGTATGGTATACTCACACAATGGAATACCATGCAGTGATAAAGAACAGTGCTGATCCTGGGAAACATAACATGGAATCTGGAGGACATTATGCTGAGTCAAATTACTTGCAAAAGAACAAATATTGAATGAGATCACTATTAAAAGAACTCAAGAAAAGGTCTAAACAGAAGAAAATAGTGTTTGATGGCTGCAAGGGTCGGGAGGAGGTGAGAGGGACATTCACTGATTAGATGCTGTTGTTGGTGTTAGGTGCTGTTGAATCAGTACCAACTCATAGTGACCCTATGCACAACAGAGCAAAACACTGCCCAGCTCTGTGTCATACCCACAATCGTTTTTATGCTTAAGCCCATCACTGCAGCCACTGTGTCAATCCATGTTTTTGAGAGTCTTTCTCTTTTTCATTGACCCTCCACTGTACCAAGCATGATGTCCTTCTTCAGGGATCCATTCCTCCAGACAACATGTCCAAAGTATGTGAGATGCAGTCTCTCTATCTTTGCTTCCAGGGAGCCCTCTGGTTGTACTTCTTCCAGAACAGATGTTTGTTCTTTTGGCAGTCCATGGTGAATTCAATATTCTCCAGTACCACAATTCAAAGACATCAGTTCTTCTGTCATCCTTATTCATTGTCTAGCTTTCACACCCATATAGTGTGATTAAAAATAATCATGGCTTGGGACAGGCTCACCTTAGTCTTCAAGGTGATGCCTTTACTTTTCAACATTTTAAAGAGGCCCTTTGTAGCAAATCTTCCCAGTGCAATGTGTCTTTGGATTTCTTGATTGCTGCTTCCATGGGTGTTGATTGTGGAACCAAGTAAAATGAAATCCTTGACAGCCTGTATCCTTTCTCCACTTATCATGATGTTGCTTACTGGTCTAGTGAGGATTTTTGTTTTCTTGATGTTGAGGTGTGATCCATACTGAAAGCTGTGGTTTTTGATCTTCCTAAGTGTTTCAAATCTTCTTCACTTTCAGCAAGCTAGGTTGTATCACCTGCATAATGCAAGTTGTTAAGGAGCCTCCCTCTGGTTCCCATACCTTGTTCTTCATATAGTTCAACTTCTTGAATAGATGGTAGGTAGGAATTTGGTTAGGTGAAGGGAGGGGCAACATGCACTAGAAGGTAGACTAGTCAATCCAGCTAGACTTAACAAAAAGCTAAGAGGTTTCCTTATATAACTCAATACTTTGAAGGTCAGAGTAGCAGGGGTAGAGGTCTGGAGATCATGGTTTCAGGGGATATCTAGGTCAGCTGGGACAATAAAGGATTTTTTCTTACGATGATGATTAAACGAAAGCAGACAATCCATATCAACTTTGCATAGCCTGCTATCTGCAACTCTGTCTGCTCTGCTCACCCTGTGACAGCACATCCCTCCTTTTCAGTCTATACTTCTCTTATCCTCTTAATGAGCACCTTTTCCCTTCTTTCCACCCTCTTCTCTCCCATCTAGAAAGAAAGCAGTAGGATAGCTTTCTATAAATGTATAAAACCATAAAGTAGACACACCACATGCTCACACTGTGTCCTCAAGTCCAGTCCATTCTTATCCGAAGAGCTGACCTCAGTACTGGTTTCTGGTCAGGGCTAGCAGCAAGTCTATGGGCCATGTTCACAGGGGACTCCCGGCTGCTGGAGCATCAGTTCTGGTGTTTTAGTAGAGTTCTTCAACTGCCCACCTTTTTTTATGCTGCTACAGAGACTCTGCATTGTGTCCCCCATCATGGCTGCCTTTGATGGTGGCTGGGCACTATCTGGTTCTCATGGTCTCCTGCTGATGGAGTCATCCATTCATATGGATACTTCTGTCTCCAGGGTTCATTTTTCCATGTGTCTTTGATGTTTTCAGTTGTCTTCTGTTCCAGATGGGTCAGGACCATTTGGTGTACTTTGGATGGCAGTTTGCTAGCTTTTAAGACCCCAGACGCCACTGACCAATACGGGGTACAAAAGAATCTCTTAGCTAGAGACTAGTTATACCAGTTGACCTCAGTGTCCCCTGAAAACATGGTCTCCAGACCTCCATCCCTGCTGCTCTATCTTTTGACATATTACTTTGAGTTTAGAAAACCTTTTGGATTATGGTGTAGTCCAGTTGTGCTGCTCTGCTGTCTACTTCATGCTGTCACTCTCTTCACCTAACCAAATTCCTATTGGCTAACCTATGAATGTCTCTCTACCTCCCTCCCCACCCTTGTAGCCATCAAACAATCTTTTCTTCTGTACATAAGTCCATTTTTAAGTCCTTATAGCAGAAGTCTCATGCAATACTTGCCTTTTTCAGCTGAATGATTTCACTCAGCATAATGTGTTCTAGTTGTAACCGGGTTAGAGACGCTTCCCCAAATCATTATGGTTCTTTGTCATTACATAGTGTTCCACTGTGTATATTGCATAATGTTCTATTGTGTATATGTACCATAATTTGTGTATCCATTTATCTGTTGATGGGTACCTAGGTTAATTGTATCTTTTTGTTATTATGGACAGTGCTGCAACAAACGTTTGTGTACATGCAGCTGTTTGTGTGACTACCTTTATTTCTGTAGGATATATTCTGAGCACTGGGACTTCTGGATCATACATTTCTATTTCTAGCTTTTTAAGGAATTGCTAAATTGCTTTTCAATGAGGTTGTACCATTTTGCATTCCCAATAGCAGTGTAGGAGGGTTCCAATGTCTTCACAGCCTCTCTAGCATTTGTTGTTTTGTGCTTTTTGGATTATTGCTAACCTTGTTGTGGTGAAATGGTATCTCCTTGTAGTTTTGAATCGGGTTTCTCTAACTGCTAATGATTGTGAGCCTTTCCTCTTGTGTGTTTGGCTACCTGGATGTCTTCTTTGGTGAAGTGTCTATCCATCTTTTTTGCCCATTGCTTAACTGGGTTACTTACCTTTCTCTTATATATATTTTACAGGATCTTGTAGATTATGGAAATCAGATGTTGATACAACATGTAGTTGCAGTATACATATGTGTGTATATATATATATACTTTAATTGGGACAATAACATTTTCTAAAGGAATGTTCTGTATCCCACTTTGGTGCTGTGATCTGAGGTCTTAAAAGCTAGGAAGTGGCCGTGTAAGTAGCATCAGTTGGTCCCAGCCTGCCTGGAGCAGAGGAGAATGAAAGACATCAAAGATACAAGGAAAATATGAACCCAAGAGAAAGAAAGGACTATATAATCTAAAGGCTACAACAACATGAAACCAGAACTAGACAGTGCCTGACTACCACCAGTAACTGCCCTAACAGAGAAAATGTAGAGTCCCTGACGTAGCAGGAGAAAAGTGACTGTGTAGAATTAAAACTCTATTAAAAATACCAGACTTGAGGGTCCAACAGACTGGAGGATCCCTGGAAGACATGGTCTCTGGAATCTCTGTTAGTCAAGAACTGAAACCATGCCCAAAGTCAACTCTTCAGACAGAGATTGGACTAGACCATAAGACCTGAAATAATACTGATGATGAATGTGCTTCTTGGCTTAAGCAGATATGTGAGGCTAACTGGGCCGCTCCTGTCCAGAGGCAAGATGAGAGGGCAGAGAGGAACAGAAGATAGCTGAATGGACGTGAGAAATACAGGGTGGAGCACAGGAGTGTACTGTCATAGGGTGGGGAGAGCAGCTAGAGTTACACAGCAATGCTTGTCTGATTTTGTTTTTCTTTTTATGACAAATTGACTTTCACTTAAAGCACAATAAAATATTTTTTAAAAAGTAGATTTACTCTCTTACACTGCTGATGGGATTGCAAAATGGTACTACTGCTTAGGAAAGCAATTTGGCTCTACCTTGAAATAGAAATAGGCTGGCTGGCATACCATTTCATCCAGTAATCCCACTACTCAGAATATATCCTACAGAAACAAAGGCAGTCACAAGAATAGATACATGTACATGAATGTTTACTGCAGCAGAGTCCACAATAGCAAAAAGATGGACTCAAACTAGGTGCCCATCAACAGATGAATGGATAAACTATGGTACATATACTCAATGGGAACATTATGTGATTGCTAAAGAACAATGATGGTTCTAGGAAGCATTTCATAACCTGGTTCCAATTGGAAGACGTTATGCTGAGTGAAATCAGTCAGCAGCAAAAGGACAAGTATTGTATGAGACCCCTACTATAAGGACTTAAAAGCAGACTTATGTACACAAGAGAAAACTCTGATGGATACAAGAGTGGGGAGGTAGAGAGTTCATCATAGATTATATAGCTGACAGAAATTTGGTTAGGTGAAAGCAGTGACAGCACACAATAGAAAGTAGATCAACTTGATTGGACCTCATCATAAACTGAAAGCTCTTCTAATCTCAACCTAGTATTGTAAGGACAGAGTAGCAGGGGCAGAGTCTGGGGACCATACTCTCAGGAGACATAGAGGGCAATTGGCATAACTAGCATATTGCACCCCATTTTGGTGAGTGGTGTCTGGGATCTGAAAAGTTAGCAAGCTGCCATCTGAGGTATGCCAAATGGTCCCAACCCAGTAGGAACAGATGATCACCAAGAACAACAAAGACACAAAGAAAAAAGAGCTCAGGAGACAGAAGAACCTATGTAAGTAGGAGTCTATATCAACATATGACCAGAAGAACCAGATAGTGCCCGGCCACCACCAATACAGCTGTGATAGGGCACACAACATAGGGTCCCTGTGACATCACGAGTTAAAGAGGGATGTAACTCAAGAACTCTATGAAAAGACCAGAATTGATAGTCCAATATCCTGGAGGATCCCCCAGGAGCATGGCCTCTAGACTTGCATCGGCCCATGACCAGAAAACACTACTAAGGTCAACTCTTCGAATAAGAATGGAGTGAATTCAGAGACAATGTGACCATACGATGTGTGTGCTTTGTGTGTCTATGCATTTATAGGATGCTGTGCTACTGGTCTCCTTCTAAATGGGAGAGAAGAAGGTGGAGAGGAGGGGACGGGAGCTTATCAAGAGGATACTAGAAGTATGGAATGAAAAGGAGGAATGTGCTGTCACCAGGCAAGGAGAGCAGAAGAAGCTGCACGTAGGAGGATATGTAAAATTGGTTTGAATTGTATGCTTTCATTTAATCACACACACATACAAAATTACAGACTTGGAAATCCTATGGAGCAGTTCTACCCTGTCCTACAAGGTTGCTATGAGTCAGAATTGCTGAGTCAGTTTGGTTTTCATTTATTCTGAATTATTTTGTAAAATATAATTTGAACGAAGTCCAACAATTTTCGTAAACCTTTCATACATTTTTTCAGTTTTATTTTCAAATTTTTGAAAGATTAGAACATCTTTAAAAAGGCACAAGTGCTGTTAATTGCACCCAGGGTTTCAATATGCAAAGAGAGAAATCTCAAGAGCTATAGTACAGTTCGTGTATAAATCCAGATTGGAAAATATTTTTTGTCATAATTAACAGCACCATATGACGGCACTTGGCTCTTGGCCATATGCTATAAGCTGACAAAATATTAGATATTAAAAATTATCAAGATACTTAGGGTATTTAGTTGTTTAGGAGTTTCAAAATTCAATCACAGAATCCAGAACAAGTGCATATTTCCCCAAGATGTACTGTTGCTTGTTGACATACAATCATAAAGTAGAAGCCAGGCTCAGATATTAAAAGGTCCCTTTGAGTTTTTGAGATGAAAGAGAAAAATCAAGAACAAGATGGAATTTTAGAGGAGGAAATGTTAATTAAGCCAATGTGACAATTCAAATGCTGGTTGTGAGGACATCAGAAATATGGGCAGTGCCATCTCCTCTGACTGCAGAACCACTGGAACCATTTTCTTAGACTTTTATAATCAGATATGTGCTGTGTTAGCCAGGGTGAGATTGAAAAGTTTGATAACCAAGTGACATGTTTAGTTACATCTCTGAACCAACCCTTCATGTTGCTTAAAAGAGCGGTACATTTAGGGAAAAAAGAATCAGTCCAGAAAGAGTGGAGAATTTAGTCATTTGAAATCAGCGGAACCTTCTGGATTTTTGTATCTAAATCGGATAGGCTGTAACCATAAATTAAATGGTTGCAACAGGGCTTGTTGTTTAGTGGTTTTGACAGTCATGAATCATACTGCATAATCGCACAAGTACCAGCATCAGTCAGACTCACAGCAAACCCAAAGAACATCACCCCTAGATACTACCTCTGCAATTGGCCAGTAGCCATTGTTACAGTTGGCTTCCCTTGAGGCAGATGTCATGATTTTATAGACACCTGTGATTAATTACCTGTTACTCCTCAAGATACATTTCTAATAGTGTCTCCTCCAGTGAGTACCCACTTCCAAAACTTTATGTTTCGTGAGAGCCATGGAAACCTTCCAAAAAGAATTAGATGCAATATGATGAGGCTTTAGATAGGTGCTTCTTTAAAACGATTCCCTTCCATTAATTCCTCAGGTAGATAAATTGAAACTAATGCTATTCATGATATTCATAACCTTCCAGTCAACATTGCACAGACTATTTCACAGTTCTAAGCTCCTATTATTCCACAATATGACCACTTCCCCATCATTCATAAATGAGTGAATGGATTGATGGATGAATGAATTCATTAATGAATGAAATGTTTGATGAGAAAGTTAACTATGGCCTTTCAGCGAAGGATACAAAAGAATTTTAGGTGCAGGAACTAAAAGAATCCTTCCATAATGAAGAATGCTAAGGATATACATTCCCTTGTATCAAACTTATATAAGCAAAAGAAAATGGTATGGTGAACATTGTTTTGTTCTGTGACTAAAAAGAGATTGACAATGTTGTTTGGGATGTTTAACGATACTTCTATACTGTCCATGTCATTAATTAAACTGAATCATTTTTTAATTGTACTTTAGATGAAGGTTTACAAAACGAACTAGCTTTTCATTAAACAGTGCATGTATTGCTTTGTGACACTGCTTACCAACTCCATGACATGTCAACACGGTCCCTTCTTCATTTTGTGTTCTCTGTGACGAGCTTTTCTGTCCCCTCCTGCCTTCTTGTTCTTATCCCTGGACTAGTGTGTACATTTAGTCTCATTTTGTTTTGCAGGCCTGTCTAAATGTTGGCTAAAGGGTGAACCTCAGAAGTGACTTCATTACTGAGCTGCAAAGTTGTCCAGGGGCCATACTCCTGGATTTCTCCAGTTTTTGTCAGACTAGTAGGTCTAGTCTTTTTGTGTGTGAGAGTGTTAGAGTTTTATTTCACATTTTTCTTCAGCTCTGTCTGGGATCCTCTTCTGCAATCTCTGTCAGAGCAGTTGGTGGTGACAGTAGGGTGCCATATGGTTTTGTGGGACTCAGAACTGAATATTTTTTATAATTCTTTTTTTTAATAAACTATTAATTGAACCAGAGGGAAAACTATACATAAAATCCTTATGCAATTTTTATTTTCTTTCTTTAATAAAGGCACAATTCTTAAACTATTACTGAATATACTCAATATGCTACTTGTTTTTAAGGACCTCAGAGATTCTATTTAGCCCCTATTCTGGAAGTGGAATTTAGGGTAGCTGTAACAGGGAATCTTCTGATGACAAAAAACTGTCAACAATATTCTATTTCGGTGAATTTGTACAGAGTATAGATCCTATGACAAGTTTAAATCATTTGTGACTCAGTGCTAAATTAGAAGTGAATTCTAAATCTTCCAGGTAATGATTGTACTCTCATTCCCACTAAGTAAGCATTGTTCACCCCTCCCCCATTAAAGTTATATTTGATGGACTTTACCAGTTTTGAGGAGACTCTGCGTGGTGTGAAGTGCTCAACTACTGGCAGAAAATTGGTGGTTGGAACTGCCTAGAAGCACCTTGGAGACAGGCTTAGAAAAGGTTACAATCTTGAAATCCCTATAGAGCAGTTCTGCTCTGCATGCATGATGTCACCATGAGTTGCCATTGACTTGACAGTAACCAGAAGCACTACCACCAGCTTCAAAATTTTTAAGCAATGATGTCTCAGAGTTGTGAAAGAAATGTGTTCTCCATTTTTTTGGATGATGGCTACCAGGTCATTTCTTGACCACCTGTTGCCAGAGCCTGTGACCATGGAAAGTGGTTTCCCTTGGCTTGAGAAAAATATAAACTCAAAAGCAATGGCTGCAGACCACTTTCTATTTTGAGGGGAAAGAGTAGTACTGTGTGAGTTGGGACATACGCATTGTTTCAGAATCTAGGAAGATCAAGGTTCTGGTTCTAATCCTACTGCTTGATAATTAGATTGTCCTCTGATAAGTGTCTTTGTGCTGGGTACTCTGGGAAACTGAATTATATTTGTGGGAACATAGTCAACACTTGAAGGATTTGGATTGCCAAATATTTAAGGAATTTTGCTCCAATATTTATAACTTTCTTTTTAATAATTCCCCAGGGGTTTATCACCCATGTGGTGTAACAGAAAAAAAAAATGGACCTAGGTGGGCTAGAACACTGGGTTCTAATGCAAGTGCAACCTTCTAAGTGCTGTATGGCTGTGGCACCTTTCTGAGCCCCAATTCCCACATTTGTAAAATTATCATAATATCTGGAATACCATCCACCTTAAAATTATTTGACTTGTTGACTTTGCTTGTGTGCTCTACCTTATCTAATTCCTAGAAGAAACATATTTTAAACTCATATCCTAGATGCTGGGCCAAGATGGTGTACTAGTTACATGTCTTCTCAATTCCCTCTGAGAACTAAGGCCTAGAAAAACAACTGAAAGGAGCAGTGTGGGCATTCTGGGATCCCAAGATCAGGCATAGGCTTCTGAGATCAGACTGAGATCAGAGGGTGAAACGGCAGTGCAGTGAGTCCCACTTCTGCTGGTGCAGCAGTTGAGAGGATTACAGGTACAGACACCTTCTTTGTTAACTGGGAGATTGGGACTGGGGCTGCCGAGCCTGAGAGCCTGGCAGGAGCTGGCTACTATGCTGAAACTCAGTGCCTAGGAAAACAGCATCTTCTACAGCAGAGAGCCTGTGCTTGGCACAGTGACATCTAGAGAACTCAGCAGTGATTTGTGACCAAAGGTGACAATGCCTCCCCATATCTCTTATCTGAGCTGTATCATAGATACTGCTGGCTCAGCACAGGAATGGCGGCTCAGGCAGGATGCCATCTGGGTCAGCTGAGACTGGAGTCAGCCACACCTGAGGGTTCAGCTGGGGCTAGCTCACATGTTGAGCAACAGTGTCTGTCTGAACAGTACTTCTCCCAGCAGAAAAGCTGTTTTCAGGACAACTGTACCTAGAGAACATAGTGGTGGCTGTTGGCCAAGTGTGGAGGTACCCTATTCCATCCTTTCTTTCAGTCACATCACAGCATCTGCTGATGACTCCCAAGAGATTCCATGAGTAGGACACCATCTTGGTTAGCTGGGAGGGGGGCCTGCCACCTCTGAGTGCTCAGCTGCTGTTGGCTGCTGCTGGACAGTGACTCTCTCAGCAGAAAAGCAGTTTTTAAGGTAAGTGTGTCTAAAGAACACAGCAGTGCCTGGAGGCTGAGTGTGGTGATATCCTTCTCCCTTCCCTGAACTATGCCATAATGTCAATTGCTGGGATGCCGGAGAGGTGGCACAATTAAGTTACCATCTTCATCAGCCAGGAGGCAGGGTCTACCACCCATGAGGACCCAGCTGGGGCCAACTACCAAGCAAAGCAGCATCACAGGGCTTGGCAATTGCTATTACAAGAGAAGCTGTACATAATTCAGTTTCACCTAGAGAACACAGTGACAGTTGCTGGCCAAGTCTAGCAGTGCCCTTACTCCCTTCTCAGAGCAACACCAGAGCTTCCATAGGTGTAACTCTGGAGAAGCTAAACAGATTTTTGATGCTGTGAAGACAGTGATCAAATCTAACCATTTAAAACAGCAGACCACTGTGACTCTAGAAAAGTCTCAAACTAATCCAAAAACTTTCAAGATGAAAAAACCTTTCTGAAATTATCAGAGGTAGAATACAAAAGAATTATATGGAGAGCCTTTCTAAAGATTAAAGTGCAGCAGAACAAAATGAAAAGTTAAGCAAGCTATATGAACTGCTAGAACATCAATGATCTGAAATCTAGCAGGTCAATAATAAAATTACAGTGTTAGACAATTCAATGGGAAGTCAAACGAGGATGACTGAGCAAATGGTATGCAGAATAAATGAGGCTGAAGATAAAGCAACTGACACCAGCGTTTATGAAGAGAAATCAGATAAAACATACAAGAAAAATGAAGAAGCATTAAGAGGCATGTGGGACTCTATCAGGAGGAATAATCCATGAATAATTGGAATTCCTGACAGGGAGGGATAGCAGAAAACACAGAGAGAGTCGTTGAAGATTTTGTGACAGAAAGCTTCCCTGATGTCAGGAAAGAAGAGAACATAGATATTCAAGATGCCTATTGAGCACTACAAAAACCAGACCCCCAAAGAAGACAGCAAGACATATTATAATCGAACTTAATAAAATGAAACATAAAGAGAGGCCTTCAAAGGCAGATAGACTGAAGCCAAAACTAACATAAAAAAGGAAGCCCTGTACCCTGTCCTTGGACTTTGTAGTAGTAACCGTGATGGCAAAAAAGCATCAGGACTGCACACACAAAGCCTTGAAGAAGAAAAACTTCCAACCAAGAAATATATATCCTGCAAAACTGTCTTTCAAATAGGAAACTGAAATTAAGATATTCTTGGATACATAGAAATTTAGAGACTTTGCAAAAACAAAGCGAAAATTAGAAGAAATACTGAAAGAAGCCGTTAGTTTAGAGAAGCAATAACATTGGTTGTATATTCAAGGATGCAATGCAGGAACACAGCATCCAGACTACTACTCAGTTAGGGAAGTCACAAAGATTAATCAAAGCTGAAATATTAAAGATAGGATTAAAGATTAAAGAAGGATATATTACAGTAGTTGAGGCCCTTTCAGATGGAGAGGAAATTAAGGAGATATACAGAAGTTAAAGATTGGTTTAAACATAAAACATCGAGGAGGAACAAAGGGACAACTACAAAGTAAACTAACAATACTACATATCAAAACAAGCAACATAATACAGGAGTCTGGCTTGGCAACAAATTCACAACCAACATTGAAAAGGATGAAAAGAAAACCCATAAAGAAAAGTGACTCGCAACAGAATATTAAGTGGAACAAGGAAAATGTCAACAACACAAAAATACAGGCACCAGAATGACAGCACTAAACACATATCTTTCAATACTTACACTGAATGTCAATGGATTGAATGTTCCAATACAAAGGCAGAGAGTAATAGGTTAGGTCAAGAAACGTGATCCATCTAAATGCTGCTTACAAGAAACACACCTTTAGACTCAAAGATATAAACAAACTGAAAATTAAAGAATGGGAAAATATATATTAAGCTAACAACATGAAAGAAGAGCAGGAGTGGGAATGCTAATCTCAGATAAAATAGATTTCAATGTAAAATCCACCATCGTGGACAAGGATGGTCACTATTCATTGCTTAAAGATTTGATTCATAAGCAGGCCACGCCAAGTGCCGTTGAGTCAGGATATAACCATATTAAATATTTAGGTACCCAATACCAGAGCATCTAAATATGCCAAACAAATGCTGACGATGTTGAAAAATGAGATAGACCACTCCACAATAACAGCGGGAGAAATTCAGTATTCCACTTTCAGTAATGATCAAATCATCCAGCCAGAAAAAAGCCCAGTAAAGATACAGAAGATCTCACAGTGACAATCAAATAACTCGACCGAACTGACATATACAGAAGTTTTTACCTAACAACAGACAAGTACACCTTCTTTTCCAATGCACATGGGACTTTCCCCAGAATAGACCATGTTTCACATCATAAAACAAGTCACAACAAAACTCAAACCATTAAAATTATGCAAAGCATCTTCTCAGATCAAAAAACCATGAAAGTTGAAATCAATGGTAGAAAAAACATGGATAGAAATTCACTCATAAATACTGAACAACATCTTGGTCAAAATTCATGGGTAATAGCAGAAATCAAACATGCAATAAAGAAATTCGTGGATAAAATTAGAGTGAAAATACATCCTATCAGAACCTATGGAATACAGCAAAAGTGGTGCTCAGAGGTTAATTTATCTCTACCAAAGCACACAACTGGAATGAAGAAAGGACCCAAACCAAAGAATTAACCTGACAACTTGAACAAGTACAAAGAGAATGACAAAAGAACCCCTCAGTCACCAGAAGAAAGCAGATACTAATAATTAGACCAGAACTAAACAAATTAGAGAACACAAAAACAATTGAAAGAATTAATAAAACCCAATGTTGGTTTTTGGAAAAGATTAAAAAAAATTGATAAACCATTGGTTAAACTTACAATAGAAAAATGGGAGAGTAGATAAATAAGTAAGAAATGAGACAGGAGATATCACACTAAATCCAACTGAAATCAAAAGTATCATAACAGAATACTACAAAAAATTATACTCTAATAGATTTGAAAACCTAGAGGTAACAGATGAATTTCTAGATTCACATCACTTACCCAAATTATCATAAGGACAAGTAGAACAACTTAATATACCCATCACAAAAGAAGAAATTGAAAAAAGTAATAAAAAAGCTACCAACCAAAAAAAGTCTTGGCCTGGACAGCTTCACTGGAGAATTCTATCAAATTTTTATAGAGGAGTTAATTCCAATAGTACTGAAGCTATCTCACAACATAGAAAAGGACAGAATATTCCCAGATTCATTCTATGAAGCCAGTAGAATCCTGATACCAACGCAAAGGAAAGACCCCCATCCCCAAAAGAAAATTACAGACCAATATCACTCAGGAACCTAGATACAAAAGTCTTCAATAAAATCCTAACCAATATACTTCAACAACATATCAAAGAAATAATTCATCATGACCCAGTTGTCTTCATACCGGGGATGCAGGGCTGGTTCAGTATTAGCCAAGCCAAGTGCCGTCGAGTCGGAACAATTAATGTGTGCAACCACAAAAATAACACAAAGGATAAGAATCACCTGATTTTGTCAATGGATGCATAAAAGGCATTTGACAAAGTCTAACACTATAAAAACTCTCAGAAAAATAGGAATAGAAGAGAAATTTCACAATGCAGTAAGGGGCATCTGAGCCAAATCAACTGCCAACATCATCCTGAATGGAGAGAGACTGAAAGAATTCCTCTCGAGAATGAGAACTAGACAAGGATGCCCACTCTCTCCTCTCCTGTTCAGCACTGTACTAGAAATTTAATTGCCAGAGCAATTAAACAAGACAAAGAAATAAAAGGTATCCACAGTAGCAAAGAAGGCATAAAAATCTCCCTATTTGTAGATGATATGGTTGTATATGTAGAGAATCCTAGAGAATCAGTAAATAAACTACTGAAACTAATAGTAGAGTTTAGCAAAGTGTCAGGATGTAAGGTAAACATAAGTAAATCCGTAGGATTCCTTTACATCTATAGAGAGATCATCGAAGAGGAAATCTTCAAATCAGTACCATTTACTGTAGCCTCCAAGAAGATAGAATACCTAGGAATTAATTTAACCAGAGAAGTAAGAAACCTATACAGAGAAAATTACAAGATCCGATCACAAGAAACCACTAGAGACTTGCGTAAGTGGAGAAACCTATGTTCCTCATGGACAGGAAGACTTAACATTGGGAAAATGTGTATTTTACCCAAAGTGGTCTACATATACAATGTAATACCAGGACAAACTACAGTGTCATTTTTTATTGAGATGGAGAAACAAATCACCAACTTTGGAAAGGGAAGAAACTCCGGAAAAGTAAAGCACTACTGAAGCAGAGAAACACAGTGGGAAGCCTCACACTACCCGACCTTAGAACCTACAATACTGCCTTGGTAACACAAAACAGCCTGATACTGGTACAAACGTGAATATCTAGACAAATGGAACAGAATAGAGATTCCAGAAATATCACCATCCTCCTATGAATAGTTGATTTTAGATAAAGGCAAAAACAGTTTCTTTAACAAATGGTGCTGGCAGAATTGGATAACCATCTGCAAAAAACTGAAACAAGACACATATCTCATACCTTACACAAAATTAACTCAAAATGGATCGAAGACTTAAATATGGAACCTAAAACGATAAAGATCATGCAAGAACAAACAGGTCCAACAATGACCAACAATGCAGAAACAATAGAAGAGAATTTAGATAAATGGGAACTGCTAAAAATCAAACACTTATGCTCGTCCAAAGACTATATCAATTGAGGTAAAAGACCACCTATAGAATGGGAAAAAAAATATTTGGCAACTGTATATTGGATTGATGTCTGGTTTCCATAACCTATAATGTAAATAACCCAATAAAGCAATGGACAAAGGAATGGACAGATACTTCACAAAAGAATACATTCAGGCAGCCAAATGACATATGAGGAAATGCTCATGATCATTAGCTGCTAGAGAAATCCAAATCAAAACTACAATGAGATACCATCTCGTTCCAATGAGGTTGGCTATAATCCAAAAAAACAAAACAACAAATGCTAGAGAGGCTGAGGAGAGATTGGAACTATCCCGCACTGCTGATGGGAATGCAAAATGGTACAACCCCTCTGGAAAGCAGTTTGGTGCTTCCTTAAAAATCTAGAGATAGAAATATCATATGATCCAGCTATCCCAGTGCTCAGAATGTATCCTTCAGAAATAAATGCAGCCACACGAATAGATACATGCACACGAATGTTCATTGCAGCACTGTCCACAATAGTAAAAAAAGATGGAATCAACCTAGATGCACATCAATAGATGAATGAATAAACAAGCTATGGTACAAATACACAATGGAACACTATACAATGATAAAGAACAACAATGAATTTTAGGAAGCATCTCATAACCTGGCTTCAGCTAGAAGATTTAATGTCTTGATAAAATTAGTCAGCTGAAAAAGGACAAGTGTTATAAGACACCTCGGCTATCAGTACTAAAAAATGGATTTATGTACGGATGACAAAACTCTTTGACTGCTACAAACATGGGGAGGGAGAGAGAGGGATGTTCATAGATTAGACAGTCCATACGAAACTAGTTAGGTGAAAGGAGTGACAGCATGCAGTAGAAGGCACATTGGCGTAACTGAACTACACCATAAACTGAAAGTTTTTCTAAACTCAATGCAATATTTCAACAAAAGACAGAACAGTAGGGACAGGGGTCTAGGGACCATGTTTTCAGGGGACATCGAGGTCAATTGGCATAACTAGTCTTTTGCTGAAAGAATCTTCTTCACTTCATATTGGTGAGTGATGTCTGGGGTCTTAAAAGCTAGCACACTGCCATCTGAGGTACACCAAATTGTCCCAACCCATTTGGAACAGATGATGACCGAGAACATTAAAGACACAAGGGAAAATGAACCGTGGAGACAGACGAACCCATATGAACGGGAGACTCTATCAGCATAAGACTAGAAGAACCAGATGGTGCCAGGTTGCCACCAGTGGCGACACAATGTAAAGTCTCTGAGGTAACACTAAAAAAAGAGGTGTGCAGTTGAAGAACTCTACTAAAAGACCAGAATTGACGGTCCAAAAGCCTGGAATCTCCTGTAAACATGGTCCCTAGACCTGCTGCTGACCCTGAGACCAGTACTGAAGTCAACTTTTCAGACAAAAATGGACTGGACTTGGGGATACAGTATGAGGATGTGGTGCGTGTACTTTATGGTTTTGTGTACTTACAGAGCGCTGTCCTACTGGTTTCTTTCTAGATGGGAAAGAAGATTGTGGAGAGCAGGGACAGGTGTTCATTAAGAGGATACCAGAAGTAAATAGTGAAAAGGAGTGTACCGTCACAGGGTGAGGAGAGCAGATAGGTGCGGATGCAGAACTGAATTGGATTGTATACTTTCATTTAATCAAGAAAACAATAACAAGCAAACAAAAAATAACTTACGTCCTAATATGTTAGTAGTGTTGTCAGGAGTCTTCAGGATGTTTCCAACTCATAGCAATCCTATGAACAGCAGAACAAAATACTGTCCAGCTCTGCACCATCTTCACAACTACTGCTGTGTTTGAGTTATTTATTGCAGCCACTGTGTCAGTCAATCCCACCGCCAATCTTTCCCTTTTCACTGACCCTCAACTTTACCAAGCATGGTGTCTTTTTCCAGCTACTGGTCCTCCAAAACAACATGGCCAAAACATGTGAGCTGAAGTCTTGCCATTCTCTCTTTTACGGATCAATATGACTATCCTTCTTCCAACACAAATTTGTTCATCTTTTTGCAGTCCAAAATGTGTTTGTTCTTCTGGCGGTTCATGATATTCTTGGCTAACATCATAATACCAATGCATCAGTTCTTCAGTCTTCCTCATACAGTGTTCAGTTTCTACACATATACAAGGTGATTAAAAGTACCATGACTTGGATGGAAAAGTATGGAGCAGAACTAAGATTTACATAAAAAGATCAGACTTAATGCTCTGACTGAGACTGGAAGAAAACTTGAAGCCATGACTCCTAGAAGCTCTGTTAATCTAGAACTAAAACCATTCCCAAAGCCTTCTCTTCAGAAAAAGGTTAGACTGGACTATAAAACATAAAATAATACTTGTGAAGAGTGTGCTTCTTAGTTCAAGCAGGTACAAGAGACTAAATGGGTGGCCCCTGTCCAGAGGCAGAATGAAAAGGCAAGAAAAGGCAGGAACTGATTTAATGGACATAAGAAACCTAGGGCTGAAAGAAGTAAAACCGTACCAAATCCATTGCTGTTGAGTTGATTCTGACTCATGGCGACCCTATAGGACTGAGTAGAACTGCCCCATCGGTTTCCAAGGATTTAACTGCTGACTTTTTGGTTAACAAGTATAGTTCCTAACATGTCACCAGGGTTTCCAGGGATGGAAAAGTGGAGAGTGAAAAGAAAGGGGAAATAAATAAATAGACAGGTAGATAAATAGGTAGATAGACAAATACGTAAGTAAAAAGAAAAGAGAACACTGAGGCCTTTTCAGATTTCTTTAATCTTCAAGGTGACTTCTTTCCTTTTTAACACCTAGAAGAATTTTTTTGTAGCAAATTTGCTCAGTGCAATACATCGTTTAATTTCTTCACTGCTACCTCCATGGGCATTGATTGTGGATCCAAGTAAAATGAAAATCTCGACAACTCCAATCTTTTGTCTGCTTATCATGATGTGATTCATTGGTCCAGTTGTGAAGATTTTTGTTTTCCCTGTGTTGAGCTGTATTCCATACTGATGGCTGCAGTCTTTGATCTTCATCAAGAAGTCCTTCAAGTCCTCATTCTTAAGCAAGGTTGTGTCATCTGCATATCTCAGGTTGTTAATGAGTTTTTCTCCAACGCTGATGTCAGGTTCTTCTTAATACTGTTCAGCTTCTGAGATTATTTGCTCAGCATACACATTGAATAAGTATGGTGATAGGATGCAACCCTGATGCACACCTTTCTTAATTTTAAGACCATATCGTATTTCCTTCTTCTTGAAACGACTGCCTCTTGTGTTATATACGGATTCTGCATGAACATGGTTAAGTGTCTGAAATTATTCTTTGTAGTGTTATTCATAATTTATTATGAAAATAGTACTTGTTTCTGTATTCTAATAATTTTATTTACACACTTGAAAATGTCTTATAAATCTAAGTTTCCAAAATTTGTGGAACAAATCCCCTTTATTATCTCTCCTATGTATTATTTTCACAGGGAAGATCTTTTTGACAGTAGAAATAACAGGTCTGAAAATTAAGTCTGTGAACTTAATTGTTCTAACTGCTACATACCTCATTGTTCAATATCACTATGGTCATCTTCCACGTACTCCCCTTGGGAAGCTATGCACCAATTGCAGCACCTAGTCTACCCTTCATAGCAATTTTGGAATTCTTTCTGGAATGGCCATTGTACACAGTGGCATGGTGGCACATTGATGAACTTAAGTGTATCGTCATCTGTGAGGGAGTTTTTAGCCAGTAAACAAATAACTGTACTGGAACCCCCTCCCTACTCACCTGGTCTGGCTCCCATGACTTCTTTCTTTACCCAGAGATAAAGGAAATAATGATAAGGAGGTATTTTGATGCCATTCAGGACATCAAGGGTAATACAATGACAGCTCTGATGGCCATTCCAGAATTGCTTTGAAGAGTAGATGAGGCACTGGCATAGGTGCATAGCTTCCCAATGGGAGTACTTTAAACGTGACTGCAGTGATATTCAGCAGTGAGGTATGTAGCACTTCTGCTAGGGTGAGTTCTTGAGCTTAATCATTATACTTGTACATAAATTATTGACTCCATAACAATAACAGAGTGAAGACTCTCAAGCAATGGTGATTTCCATTTTCTTAGACAGTAGGGAGAAACTGACCATTGGAAACCCATTTAATGGATTATTGCTAGTCTGCTTGGGTATGACCTCCATGTGTTGTAATGGGTAATGCTAGGAGAGATTGAGGCTGCAGTGTATTTCTATAACATTCCCTCCATTTAAACTGTCCATTGCAGTATAGACATAATTATGTTGATGCAGCTCACAGACTTCCTCTGAAGTGATACATTCTGTTCAAACACGGAACTATTAACATAACAGAAATGTGAGCTTCATTTTATTGCTGAACTCAAGGCTACTTTAAACAGTAGAAAGAAAAATGTTAATATATGCCGCAGAAGGTATTTTAAATAAATATCTGTCATTTATAGTTAAACTTTTGCCTCCCTGGTGTTAATTATGGCACAATCAGAGGAGAATGGAGAGGAAGGTATTTATTGCAGGTTAAAAAGCCAAATATTAGCTCTCTAACAAAGTAAGTCAAGTGAAGTGGCAATTACATATTGTTTTGATCATTCAGATATTTTCCCATGTATATATTATTGATCTGAAGGGAATCATACAAACACAAATTTCGACTAATTGGCTATTATGATGGTGTTTCGGAAGTGTTATTTTTTTCTTTAAGTTTTTTAATCCATCTGTGATGTGAAAAAGATTTCTGCCTAATAGCCTTCTTCAGGGTTTTTGTTACATGTATTTCTATTTAAATAGAACCAAATTGGAAGAGAGGAAGAAGAAACTTTTTGTTGTCGTCATTGTTATTGTTTCACGAATACATAATAGGAATTCTTAAGAAAACATGTTTGCTGTTGTCAGCCGTGGTTGAGTTGGCTTCTGACTCATGTGACTTCATGAACAATGGAACAGAATGTCACCCTGGTCCTGTGCCATTTCTATGGTCAGGTGGAGATCAGGCCATAGGGATCCATAGGATTTCCATTGGCTGATTTCTTTGTAAGTGGATCTCCAGGCCCTTTTTCCTATGTCCTGATAGTCTGGAAGCTCCACTGAAATGTGTTCAGCATCACAGCAACACACAAGCTTCTACTGATGGACAGTTGTGCTGCGCATGAGATGCGATGGCTGGGAATTGAAACTGAGTCTTCTGCATGGAAGGTGAGAATGATACCACTGAATTGCCAGTTCCTGAGAAAACATAAATTGGTAGAAATTATACTATCACCACACCTAGCACTCAGAAAAAAACGACTTGGAGATCACACTAAAGTATGTGTTTAACGCTTAAGTGATATCTTGCTTTTTGGATAAAATGTGAAGGAAATGATACACTGCCCTTCCCCTATCTACCGCCCCCCCCCCAAATTTTCTTAGGCATGTAGTATAACTCCTCATATATGTCAATATTTTTTGATTCAGTACTTCAAAATGCCTTCATTATATTTGTTTTTCATGTTCTTGCTTTTGAAGTGAAGAGATGGATAAGATACAGATACATACATTTGTAGACATAATTTATCCTCTTTCTACATGTATCTTTTAAGCAGTAAGGCTTTATACAAGATATAGTGCTTAAAAAAGCAAAGCAGTTTTTGTCTTTTACAGTGTTTTAGAGCTCGTTTACAATTAAGGGATAAAACAAGGAAGAACAGTTCTCAGAGAGAAAATTCCATGGTGAGAAATAGAACAAAGAATGACCTTCTTGAAAAAACAAAAATATTGATAACTGGGGAATGGGATTTTCCACAGAGAAAGAGAAATGAATTGGAAATCATTCCCCAGTTATATTCAAGAATCACATTTTAATAAAGGTTCCTTTTAGTAATACGTGCAATGAATTTTTGAAATCATTCATGTGTAAACTAGTTCCCTTGCAACATAATAAAGACCTAATTCTTCAGAAGATGAGTAACTGAACAACTGTTTTGCTAACTTAGTTAATGAAATTAAAGGGAGAAGGTACATTGCACATATATGATTCATTGCTATTTTCAGACAGGAGTGGATCACTCTTCTCTGAATTCTCTTGAATTCAAGCACAGTTTTATCATCTGCTTTGCCCAATAAAATGTAAGTAGAAGTGCTGCATGTCACTTTTGGATTTTAATTTCTGATTTTCCTCTCTTTATCCATATCTGCTGCTGCATGACCTCCGTGAAAGTTTGTGCCAGTAGGAAGATGCTGTAAAAACCAATGGTGTCCCTGAGTGGTGTAAACAGTTAATGTACATGCTTGCTAACCAAAAGTTTGGTGTTTGGAGTCTGTTTAGAGATACCAGCAAAAAAAGACCTGACACAGGGTCTCCATGTGTTGGAGATGACTCCACAGCATCTGATTTTTAGAAGAGCCCCAAAATGGAACATTGCTGCCCAGAATCACTTTGACCTATAGCTGACTTTGGCTGGGCAAGAAATAAATTCTTGTTGTGTTAAGATGTAAGAAATTTGGAAGATGTTTTCTGGCAGTATAATTTAGTTTATCCTGACTTACACAAACTAATAGCCAAACTGAGGAACAATATTGACAACTGACATATAATTTATCTCTAAAATACAAGAGAATCATCTGAAAAACTACTGCAAAAAGCACAATAATTCAGGAAGATGTCTGGTACAAAATTAAGGCAAGATTAATAGCTTAATAGATACAATAAGCAATAAAGTAAATGGTCTGATAGAAGAAGCCCTAATTAAATCCATCCCAGAAAGTGGAAAAATACTTTAATAATGTCTGTAGCCTACAAGGACTGCCAAATAAGTTCATGAACGCACTAGAAAAAGTGCTACATATCTCATTGCTGAAAATCACTATGGTAACCTCTGAAGTACTTCCCTTGGGAAGTTATACACAAATGCCAGTGCCTAGTCTACCCTTCAAAGCAATTTTGCAACTCATTTTCTGCAATGGCCATTAGAGCTGTCGTTGTATTACCCTTGATGTCCTGAATGGCATCAAAATGTCTTCCTTTCAATATTTCCTTTATCTTTGGGTAAAGAAAAATGTCATTAGGGGCCAGATCAGGTGAATAGGAAAGATTTTACAATACAATTATTTGTTTACTGGTTAAAAACTCCCTTAGAGACAACTATACAGTTAAGTTCATGAACTTGCCACCATGCCGTCGTGCACAATGGCCATTCTAGAAAGAGTTCCAAAACTGCTTTGAAGGGTGGACCAGGTGCTGGTGTCAGTGCATAGCTTCCCATGGAAAATATTTTGAAGGTGACTGTGGTAATATTCAACGATGAGGTATGTAGCACTTAGAACAATTAAGTTTGAGGACTCAGTTGTCAGACCTCTTATATGGAGAACATTTTAAAACATTACTACAAATTTCAATTTCTGTTCTTGAATATAAAAGTTCACTATTAGGAATTGAAGTCTAGACCCCATATCTTTACCGATATCCCTTTAGCAATAGAGTTTTCTTTGCTATGTTAATAAAGCTACATCAATGTAGGTGGTCTTAAGCCTACACTTAAGCCTCAAGGAGCTTAAGATCTAAAAGGAGCAAATAGGCACAGAAGCATGGAAGCACAGATAGGAAGATATATGCCATATTGCATGAAGATTGCTAAGGAACTGAGGAACAGAAACTGGGAGAGGACAAGGATCTTACCCCAAAGCCAGCACAGACAGAAGACCTTCCCCTGGAGCTGACTGTCCTGAATTTAGATTTTTTAGCAGTACTTCGAATAGAACAAGGTGTAGTTTAGTCAGTGCTGTATGCTTTCTCCATACCTATTTAATCTATATGTCGAACATATGAGCCAAGAAGCTAAACTATATTAAGAAGAACATGGTATCAACCTGTGTTATGCAGATGACAAATCCTTGCTTGCTGAAAGAGGAATTGAAGTACTTTCTTTTTATCTATCTACTTAATCTGTCCATCTGTCTGTTTGTCCGTCTATTGTGATTGAGTGAAAGTGTACAATCCAGTATAAATTTGCACGCCTGCCTATGTGCAGCTCCTACTGCTCTCCTTGCCAGTGACAGCAGACTCCTTCTTTCTGTTCTATACATGTCATACCCTCTTAACAATCTCATGTCCCCTCTTGTCCACTCTCTCACTCCCTCTAGTAAGAGGCCAGTAGGACTGACATTCTATAGATGCATAGAACCATAAACTGCACACACGATATGATCACTCTGTATTAGGGAGTCCAATCTATTCCTATCAGAGGCATAGACCTTAGTAATGATGTACGGACAGGGGAAGCATCAGGGGCCATGCTCCCAGGGGAACCCGAGGCAACTTTCATTGTGATTAAGTGAAAGTCTACAATCCAAGTCAATTTCCCATATAAAACCCTGAGCACCCACTACTATGCAACTCTATCTGCTTACCCCACCTCTTCACAACACACTCCCCCCTCCACTCTTTACTTCCAGTGTCCACTCAACTGACACCTTTCACGTCCTCTCCACCCTCTCCTCTGTCCTTTAAAAAGAGACCAGTTGGACAACCTCATAGATATACTAAAACCTAAAGCACACACGCCACCTGCATTACTCTGTGTCCCTTTTCCAGTCTAGTACTTGAAGTACTTTCTCATGAAGTTCAAAGATCACAGCCTTCATTATGCATTATGCTTCAGTATAAGGAAAACAAACATCCTCACCAAAAGACCAATAAACATCATCATGATAAATGGAGAAAATACTGAAGTTGTCAAGGATTCAATTTTACTCAGATCTACAATCAACAACCAAAAAAGCAGCAGTCGAGAAATCAAAAGACACATTGTGTTGGGAAACTCTGCAGCAAAGGGCCTCTTTAAAGAGTTAAAAAGCAAAAGTGTTGCTTTGAGGACTAATGTGGCCCGGACCCAAGTCATTATGTTTTCTATCATCTCATATGTATGAAAGTTGTACAAGGAATTATGAAGACCAAGGAAGAATTGATGCCTTGGAATTGTAGTAGTGGAGAAGAATATTGAATGTACCACAGACTGCCAAAAGAAGGAATAAGTCTGTCTTGAAGTAAGCAAAGGTGGTGAAACTAAGTCTCCTGTACTTTGGACGTGCTGTCAGAAGAGGTCAGACCCTGAAGGAAGAAATCATGCTTGGGACAAGAGAAGGTAAATGAAAAAGAGGAAGACCCTCAGTGAAATGGACTGACACAAAGCTGCAACAGTGGGCTCAAACTTAACAACTGTGAAATGGTGCGGGGAAGGATAACGTTTGGTTCTGTTGTACTAAAGGTTACTGTGAATAAGAACTGACTTGATGGCACCTAACAACAGTGACAACAGCCTCTGAGACTGTGAGAAAGTAAGTTTCTGTTCTTTAAAAGAAGCTACTTGTGGTATTTCTGTAACGGGAGCATTAAGAAACTAAGACACTGAGCATCACAAAGATTTTAAAATCTTCCTAGGCTAATTAGTGAAGTTCATGTGATCCAATTAAAATATTAAGACAAACTTATTTTAAATAGTGAAATATGAAACAAAAATTATAGGAAAATTCTAGAAAAGCAGAGCGATGGTGCTTAGATTAACCTTAGATAACCTTAGCAGTTAACTAAAATGTATTACAAAGCTATAATGATTAAAAACTGGTGATTTTTTTTTAGTTGAATAGACAGGTAATTGGAACAGATTAGAAATTCAAAATGCAACCAACAGACATAAATAGCATATGATAAAAGTAATATTTTAAATCATTAGAAAAGTACATAATATTCACTAAATAACATATAAAGCCAAAACCTTGTCATTGACTCTGACTCTTATTAACTCTGTAAGATATGATAGAACGGTTTCATAGGGTTTCCAAAGAACACCTGGTGGATTTAAACTGTTGACCTTTTGGTTAGCAGCCATAGGCATGATGAAAAATACTAAACATATACCTTACTTTTCAGTGGTCAAATTATTGAAGGTTAAAAAGGAATCATTAAAATACTAGAGAGACCAGTAATATTACAGTAATAAATGTCTTTCCAACTGTGATACACACCAGATGACATAAAAGCATGAGACCAAAAGATGTTAGTTCCACAAAAGCAAAAGGAAAATCACAAAATAGATAAATATTTGCAATTCGTAAGACAAAGAACTATGATCTCTAATATACAAAGATTTGTAAGTCCATAAAACAACCACACTCCAGTAGAAACATTGTAGTAAATATGAACAGAGATCCATAGGTCAGGAAATAGAAACAGTAAAAGATAATAAGTACCCCCCCAATACAAACACTAAACTGAGTGTTATTTCAACTAGTAGATCTGCAAAGATCACAACGTTCATCTGCAGAAGGTATTGATGAGAATACAGGAAAGGAAACTTGAACTTCCTGTGGTGTAACTGATAATCCTTAATGGGAAAACTTTGACAATTTTTGTGTACCTTTTTAACCATTTCTATATTCTTGGAATCATTAGTTTAACATCTAGAAATTTATCACATCCTTATTTATTTGGAGACCTATGGGACAGTTCTATTCTGTCCTGTAGGATTGCTATAAGTTGGAATCAACTTAACAACAACAGGTTTGGATTTTCGTTTTTCTACCTGTCTGTCTATCATCTGTAAGAGTGAAATGAGTTCGGTCCAAGTATAGAGACAATGTTTGTGACAATAATTAGTAATAATAATGATAATAAAGTTTGAAAAATAACATCAATGCCTTTGAAGAGAAAAAGTTATATTAAAAAAGTATAGTACATTTGTATGATGGAATGCTATAAAACATTTATAAAGAATGAGTCATTTCTTTTTTCTTTTTTTATGATTGACTGAAAATGTACATTCCCACATAAATTTGCATGCCTGCCTATGTGAAGTTCCCACTGCTCTTCCTTCCCCGTGACAGCACACTCTTCCTTTCCGTCCTGTACATGAGAACCAGCCATTTCTATACGTACTAATTATGAGTAAGCTATAAGGTACATTGTTAAGTATGAAATGTAAGGTTCAGGTGTGGAACAGCTAGATATGTTAATAGCTGTACATCTGCTATGTGTGTGTGTGTCTCCATGCATAACAGTATTCTGGAAAAATATTCTAAGGACCTTAAAAATAGCCACCACTTCCAAGTGCAGGAATTAGGAAACTGGGTTCTAAGACAAGAATACTTAATTTTTCACTCTACGAATCTTCTACAGTGAGTTTCTATCATCTATTAAAATATAATATTAGCAAATACAGATAGAGAAAAAAAGGTCTAGCAATTGTATGGAGAGTGCAAGTCCACTAATCATTAGTGTTTCTAACAGAACTGTAAAATAAGAACAGCACAGGAGAGTTAATTGTCCATAGTAATCTAATTACCCCACCACAGAGCACCTCTTCTTTCAGGTCTAAGTTATTTACTTTCATAGTGTGCGTGTGTGTGAGATATTTATATGTATCTTAGTTATCTAGTGCTGCTTTAACAGAAATACCAAAAATAGATGGCTTTAAAAAGAAAAATTTTGTTTTGTCACAGCCCAGTAGGCGAAAAGTCCAAATTCAAGGCATCAGCACCATGGGAAGGCTTTCTCTGCTGGCTCTAGAGGAATGTCTTTGTTGACAATCTTCCCCAGACTGGGAGCTTCTCAGCTCCTGGCTCTGTGTCTTTGTGGAATGAGGTCCCCAAATCTCCCTGCTACGTTTTTCCTTTTATAATCTCAAGAGATGGCCTCAAGGCACAATACAATCTAACACACTGAGTCCTACCTCACCAACACAACTGCCACCATTTTCCCTCATTAACGTCACAGAGGTAGGGTTTACAATACGGAGGTGTGGAGGAACATCACAAAATACTGGCAGTCGTGGCCTAGCCAAATTACTATACACGTTTTGGGGGGACACAATTCAACCCACTTCAACATGTATATGTGTGTGTGTGTATGTGTGTGTAAATGGAAAAACTGGTAATGAACTTGTGCTTGCACAAAATACAATGTTAGACTCTAGAAACATAGCAGTTTTGACAACTTCAAAGAATCACTATATGAACTTGTTGATTATTTGTAAAGCTAGGGGCTAAAATAATGCTCCATTCTATCCATCATTCCTCCCCCACCCTTTGTGACTGCTTCTCTAAGGAGGAAGAGTACACATTTCCCTTGTTC
This sequence comes from Heterohyrax brucei, assembly GCA_028571685.1. Classification (NCBI taxonomy): domain Eukaryota; kingdom Metazoa; phylum Chordata; class Mammalia; order Hyracoidea; family Procaviidae; genus Heterohyrax; species Heterohyrax brucei. The sequence goes on from CM053142.1 coordinate 49,604,649, forward strand.
TAGTATGTGGGATGTCAGAATCAAATTTGTCTAGAAATAACAGCTTCCATACTTTGGACTTATGAAAATATCAACCAAAACATTCTAACATTTGAAAATAAAAGTATAAGTATGAGCTAGAGTAAGTTAAATTCTAGGTGTTCCCCCAAAATTCATGTCCACCTGGAACCTCAGACAGAGAACTTCCTCAGAAATAAGATCTCAGAATGAAATCATGCTGAATTTGAAGTAGGCTGTAAAACAATGACTGGTATTCTTAGCTTGGGAGAGGACACAGAGAGACACAGGGAATACCACATGAAGACGAAGGTTGGTAGAGACTGGAGCTACCCTGTCACAAGCCAAGAACACCTGGGTCCACCAGAAGCAATAAGTGACAGGAAGGATTCCTCCCTAAAGGCCTTCACAGAGAACACAGCCCTGCTGACACCTTGTTGAAACTTCCGGTGTCCAGAGTCGGAAGAGAATAAATTTCCATTGTTTTAAACCATTAACTTGGTGGTGGTTTATCATGACAGCTTTGGGAAATTAATATAGTTAGTATGAGAAGGCAAAGAGAACTAGTAGTTATGGAGAACAGCTGCTGTGTGTGAACATTGTGCTAAGTTATACAGTTACTTCGTTTATTCCCGACAACAACAGGAAGGGGTATATCTTATTAATCCCATTTTATGCGTGAAGAAACTAGACTCAGAAAAGGGTAGCCTGGCAGCTGTGAAGAGGCAGAACCGAATCTCTAACGCAGCCCTGTGCTCTCCGCTGCACCACGAGGCTTGGCCATTATCTGATGCCTTTGTTCCATCCTTTTCCCACTTTCTTATCTCACATTTTCTAGAACATCTTTCTTCCCTTATGAGTAGAATTTCACCCATGTTAGAGAAAATTTTGGTGCTAAAATCTCTGAAGAGGAATTAAATGTCAAATATGAATGCCACTCCCAAAATAAAAAGTATAGTTATTCACTAAAATCTTAACTCATTCACAATTCAGGACCTTACAGCTTCCTTCATCGTTTCCTCAAATAATAAGATTTTGTGTTTCCTATTTTTAAGTGCCTTAAGTAATTTTCTTGCCAGTGGAGAAGTCACATTTTTAAATGGAATGGTTGGGCCTGAGATGACTTTTTTTAATCCTTTACTTTGAGTGATTCTGGAATTTTCTAAAGCTAATATTCTTTAGTGAGTCCCCAGATTGAAGGTTCGAGTTCATGCAGAGGTATGTTGGAAAAAAGGCCTGGTGATCTACTTCCTGAAAAGCAGCCACTGAAATCCCTACTGGGGACAGTTCTAATCTCGCAAACATGGGATCACCACAAGTCACTCTTGACTTGAAGGCCATTGTTTTTGTTTTTAAAATTCTTCAGACTGTCATGACTCCTAGAGGTGGCAGATTGGGTCACTTTGTGCAGGAGAGTGTCAGGTCCAAACTACAATTTCTAAATACATGCAGATGTTTCTACAATAGTTGCTTTCTTTTCTTTTCTCTTTTCTTTTTTCTTTAGCCCCAGTCTTGTTTGCTCCAAAACATCATGAGTTTGGCTCTGTTTCTAATGAGGAGAGGTAACTTTGTTCATTCTAAAGTCTTCCACTTAGAAACAAAGTTCCAAATGTCAGGCTGAATCTGGAGGTGATTACTCATAGGAACACAACATGATAAGCACATATTTGAATGAAAGCTCACAGCTGTGTTTTTTATTAAGGACATTCAGCGAGAAGCGTCTTAATGCTGCATTATCACTGAGAATCGTAAGGTGTATAACACAGGCAATTCCAAATTAGAGCTCCCCTGGCAACTGTGACTCCATGACATCACATTTTATCTAATGAGGCATAAAAATGTATACTTTGTGCTCTTATAGCTCCTTCATGTGCAGGGGGATTAAGAAGTAACGGGAAAGTGGGAGTCATCTCTTTGAATTCTTAGCTATAGCATTTTATCTATGCAAGTTTCTTTATTTGCATACATCTTTTTTTCCACAATCCTTATCATTTAGCGATGCTAAAGCATTCTGCATACTGTAAGTGCTATAAAGTGGTCTACAATTTTCTCTCCTATCCATTTATCCGATTCCCATTAATTTCCCTTCCAATCCTAAGATCTTCTGGAACTATTAACAGGTACTGTGTTTATACTTGTCAAGATCTTACACAATTTATGAGCTGTTAGTTTAATGGTTCATAGCATCTCATGACAATGTCTACCCAGTGGTTTTGGCTTCAACTAGTCATCAGAGTCCTGTCCCATTCACTCATGACTGTGGCTTCTCTCTTGCAACACTAGCAGACTAGTCACTATTGAGTGATTCAAGTGACTTTCAACCCAGATGGTGGGTGCAATGATTACATCTCTTTCTAGATGTTACATAATTCTTTCCTTAGGATTTAGTATCACAGTGTGAAAAAAAGAATAAAATTGATGAGGAGTGTAGTCAGTCTGCTGGACAAGTTTTGTAATCGCTAACTCTTGAGTTTCAGAGGTAACTATGTGCTTGCCAAGCTCTTACTTTTAAAATGAGAATTGAACAAACATTAATTCTTCAGTCCCCTCCCCCATACAGTGCTACACAGATGGGCTGATTAAAATCATAGGTCTGTGTTAAAGAAAAATTATTGCATTAGAGGAAGCATTTGGGAAAGTGGGCGATGGGTTGGGAAAAAAATCACAAACAAAAGCAGATGGAGTGTCTTGCTTGGCAAGATATTATTCCATTATTGTTTCATTATCTAACTTCTGAAGTAGGAGAATACAGAATAATTGTAGGTACAGATTTGGAAGTAATAAAACATCAGAAAAAACTGCTTTAGGGGCAGAACAACTAACAGGCTATTGTTTAATAGCTTTGCATAAGGTTGAATTTCTGTTTTCAGTTATGCTTTGCAATAGCTTGCTTACGCAAAGAGATGCTGTATAATGTGATATCACATGCAATGTGTCCAGAATCTTCAAACAAATCTCCAATGAGTATTTTGAAATAGGATAAATTGGGCACTCCAACTTTCCAGAAAAGAGCTCATTGAAAGAGTCCTGCTGTCTTTAAGCACACTGGTTCTTTTGTTGAAGATAGTATAATTTTTAAAATATTTTGTTTATGTAATCCCAAAACAATGTAGTTCAAGTGATAATGGTTTTGTTGTTTATGTTGCAGAAAATGTGATAGTTACAAGTTTATTTAAAATAATATCAAGGAAGCCTTAATTAAATTTAAGGAAATCAAATTTTTAAATACAGAGATTAAAACCAGTTGTCAGATATTCTGGGGACTGTAAGAATCTTAACATTACAAAGAAAATGTTAGTCCAGTGATTTAGATTCAAGTTGATCCTAACTTACAGTGACCCTATAAGATAGAGGAGAATTGTCTCATTAGGTTTCTAAGGAACACCTGTTGGATTCAGACTGCTACCTTTTGGTTAGCAGTCATAGGTCTTAGGAATGTTCTATGTGAGCTAAGAATTTCCATCTAGTCCAAGAGAGAGTAACTCTTGACTGGAGGCTAATTTTAGGAAACAGGAAAATGAACTTGAGTACTAGGACTGGAAGGCCAGCACCAAGGAATGGCTGGAGATTGTGAAGGTGCTGGACAAGACTGGGACAATTACCCACCAGAGTTCAGGTATCAGAGAATCATCATTCACTGTCTCAGAAGAAAGGATTGTCTGGTCCCTTCACTGTCTGTTAACGTAATTGAAATGAAACCTAGATATCTTTGCTTCTGAGAAACTTCAGGGTCTTTTTTTTGATTATGACTCAGTGAAAACATACATTCCTGTATAAATTTACATGCCCACCTATATGCAGCTTCCACTGCTCTCCCTGTCCGGTGACAGCACACTATTCCTCTCTGCTCCATCCATGTCTCTTCCTCCCAACAGCCTCCCTTCCCCTCCTCTCCACCCACTCTCTTTCCTCCAGCCAGAGGTCAGCAGGATGACATCCTATAGATGCACAGAACCATAAAGTGCATACAATATATGGTCACTCTGCATCGCCAAGTCCAATCCATTCATGTCCAAAGAGTGGACCTTCATTATGATACAGGGTTTTTTAGAAGGTATCTCTTAACTCTAATCATTATTCTTTTCTGGAGATCTTCTCTAACACCACGAATTTATGGGAAAGAGGAGAGTTTCAACTGTCAGGAATATGTGGGTCTGCCACTTTTAGCCCAGATACTAGTGGATGAGATACTCAATATCTGAGACTTAATATCTTCTTCTCAGAATGAAGATTACACTTTTTATAAAATTCTTTTGGAAGCATTGGTGAAAAGCATGCAAGAAAGGATCCAGTAGAATGGTTGGCATATAGCAGATATTCCACAAATAGTGTCTTTCTCTCTCTTCCTCCTGTTTCCTTTCCTGAACGGAGGGAGCTTAGTCTATCTGATGACAAAATATTTGGTTCTATAGACACAAGTATCCTCATACAGTTTTTTGATGGTATCCTGCAAAGTTTGCTGTTGCTAAAATTTTGTGAAGAATTACCCATATTCGTTGCCACTGAGTAAATTCTGATTCCTATCAGGAATCCCAAATGCCCTGAGTAATATGTTGTTAGCTGCTGTTGAGTTGACCCCCAACTGATGACGGCTCTGAACGATGGGATCAGGGCACTGCAATTCACAGAGTTTTCACTGGCTGATTTTTCAAAATTAGAGCACTATGCCTTTCTTCCTAATCTCTCTTAGCCTGGAAGTTCTACTAAAACTGGCTCAGCATCATAGCAAAACTCCAGCCTCCACTGCAAGCTGGATGCTGGCTGTGACTAAGGTGTATTGGCCAAGATTTGAACCTGAGTCTATCACTGAACCATCATTACCCTTCCTCATGAACCAGTATGTTAAACACTAGGAATATAGTGATGAGCAAATCAAACATACGGAGTTTTACCCTCATGAAGCTTATATTCTGCTAGAAAGTGAAAACAAAACAAAACAAAAGCCCAAGAAAGTCCCTTTTTATTTTTATTTTTTAAGTGCACCAAGTTTATTTAAAAGGGTAGAAGCTGAAGCATTCTGAGACCTCAAAAGCCCCGGGATGCCAAGATGACTGCTGAGTCTATGAAGTTCAGGGAAGGAAACTGAGTTGGACCACCCGGTTCCTCATCTCTCTTGCTAATCATTACCTTCAGCATTCTGCCCAAGACTCACTCTCCTCTGAGATCAACTGCCTGTTGGCAGGTGGTGAAGCACAAATGAGAAAACATCTGTTAAAGAGTTTTGTAATATTATGTCAGATTAGAGGTGAAAACAGGGTCATTTGGTTATGAAGGCTCTGTCTCAGCTCTCTTCAGGCCCACACCCTTGAAAATGTTGCCCTTCTGTATCCTGGCCTGTCCCAGCTGCACAGGTGCAATTACCAGGCACAGTGAGGACTCCAGGGGGCAGTTCTAAAAACCACTCATTTAATAGTAGATACCAGGCAGTTAAAGATGCCTATATCATTGCAGAAACAAAAAAACAAAAAACAAACACCCCCCCCACGCTGCTGTTGACTTGATTCCAACTCATAGAGACCCTATAAACAGAGTAGCACTGCCACATAGAGTGTCCAAGGAGTTCCTGACAGATTTGAACTGCCGACCTTTTGGTTAGTAGCTGTAGCTCTTCACCACTATGCCACCAGGGTTTCCTATTGCAGGACAAAAATATCATCATTCCAAATAGTTATTATTGTTATTATTGTTAGTCACCTTCCATTCAGGATGAGCCTACATAGAACAGAACAAAACATTAACTGAGTTTGGTTTTGTTCAAATGTTTGAATGTGTTGTTACGACTATAGATAAATATTGCCAGTGAACCAAAAATAAATGAAATCTCTACTTATTCCTTCTAATGGTATGTACATCATTCAGAAGTTTCATCTGGAATATGAAGGCTTATGGTTCTAGCTATAGTAGTTCATGCTATGAAGAGGAATTGTGTTCATCTCATCTGAGAGGTAAAATAAGGGTACTTTGGAGGGCTATGGAGTTCAAAGAGGTCCCTGTATACATTTTTATTGTGTAGCCTTGGAACCTGATCCCTCTAACCAATTCTCTATTCAGTTATGCTAGCCATTGAGCAGTGGCTTCTTGAATGTCAAAAATCTAGATTTTGGGATTAGAAATTCTTTAGGTATTTGTTTTTATTTTCTAAAATCCTATTCCTGACTAGGTGCTGGGATTTTAGAGATGCTGCAAAAATATTCTTTAGCCTACAACACATCAGCTATGATGACAGAAAAAGTACTCAGCATTTTAAATTTCTGTTGTAAACAGGTGATTTAGGATTGATTTTCAGGACCTCGGAACTCCAAAATTAATAGACAGGAGGAAACACTTTTTAATAAGCTGTCAATGAATTACTCCAAATAGAAAGTATAGTATTGAGAGCTATCAGAGCTGGTCAGCTGAAGAATTACTCTGGTACAACTTGATAATATAGGAACCCTTAAAAGCATTAAATATTAAGTTTTAAAACAAGAGAAAAAATAACAGAAAGAATGAAAATTTATGGCAAAAAAGACAAAACTCTACAGGCACAGCTCAGAAGGGTCTGTGTATTTGTAATCTTTTTTTTTTTTTTTTTTCTTTTCTTTCCTTTCTGAAAGCTCTGTCAGTCTCTGATAGGTCTCCAACACACAGAGCTGTTAATCACATTTAGGAAAATTACATGCTCTTAACTGTGTATGGAAATCACTTAAACTAGGCAGATTTACTACCGAAGATCTGTTTTATCACGTTTATTCTGTACCTGTCTATTCCCAACACAAGTTCATTGTAACACGAATACATGGGGGAGCTCTTGACTTGAAAATAGCCTTTTGGTCAGTATGGATACCCTGACGCCATTCCCCAGCAACCGACAGGCTTCACAAGCGGGTGTGGGCACACAGGATGCCAGATAGGTGAAAGTAAATTCAAGAAGAAGAAGGTTGGGGGAGAGGGAGTCTAAATTTGCTTTTCATTTTGGTTCAAGTTGAGAGCAAACACCAAAATGTTATACTAAGTGACAGCAGGGCTTCAGTAGCAGAGGAAACTGGCTGCAGCGTTTTATACTTCACTGCACCATACTAGGTTTGAATCTTGTTAGCAGACAGCTTGCAATTTTTAGGAGGGGGGAGGAAATAGAAAAAAAGAAAAACTCTCATGAAATAGATGTGCTGGTCAGAGAAACAAACTGCAGAGAAAGAAGAACTTCCTGGCTCAGAGGGATCTGAATACTTGCCTCCAGCCGGTCCCTTTGGGTGTCAGGAGGAAGATGCCAGTGTGCCCCCTTGCACCTTGCTGTGTTTTGTCCATAAAGAATCAACACAAGTCCAAACGGAGAGCATGTGCTAAGGATCGAAGGAAAAGGATGCAGTAAAGAAAGGGAAACTCAAGGAAGCGGACCCAACAGGGAAGCTTTCCAGGGTCAGCTTGAGCTACATATGATCAAGTAAAGAATTTTCTCTTCAGCCCTGAAAATACTTCATTACAGAGGAAGCCTCTCTGTTCAGAACTTCAAGATGCCAAGCTTTGAAACTTCTCTACATTCCCAGCCGGTCTATCAAAGTGTGATGTTCTCTCTTTTTTTTTTTTCCCCGAAAATATAAAACAATAGTGTACACTCTTGAGCACCCAAGGTTGTCTCATGTGTAAAATGAGGTTACTATCAGAACCTACTAAAGTGTCCTATAAAGGGTTGCCATGAGGACTAAATGAGTTAATTCATAAACGTGTTCAAAATGGTATCTACATATTGTACAAGACCAATAAACTTGAACTGTTGCTGTAGCTGCTTTGGTGGCTACGGCTGCCACATTTCTATGGTAAGAATTAGATTCAAGACCAAATGGGAGAAATAATTTATTTGTTGTATAGGATTAGAAGGTCCTTAGGTGGCCCGAGTGGCTTGCAATCAGCTGCTAACCTAAATGCTACTATGGCTGCTAACCAAAAGGCTGGTAGTTCGAATCAATCAGGCATCCTTTGGGAAGACTATGGGGCAGTTCTACTCTCCGTATAGGGTTGCTTTAACTTGGAGTCAATTTGACAGCAGTGGCTTTGGTTTTGGGGATACTAACCTAAACGAGGGAAACCCTGGTGTCGGTGTCATAGTGGTTAAGTGCTATAGCTGCCAACCAAAAGGTCAGTGGTTCTAATCTTCCAGGCGCTCCTTGGAAACTATGCGGCAGTTCTACTCTGTCTACAGGGGTCGCTACGAGTTGGAATTGACTTGACAGTGGTGGGTATGGTTTTTGGTTTGGAACCTAAATGTTGGCAGTTCAAACTCACCTAGCAGTGCTGCTGAGAAAAAAGATTACTTGACTGTGATCTTCTCTAAAGAAAACCCTATGGAGAAGTTCTACTTTGTAACATATTGGGTTGCGGGGAACCAGAACTGACTCAACAACAACCTCTCTTTTTTTTTTTTGGTTTATAGGATTAAGAAAAATTTTGCACTCTCTCTGTATTTTCACTCAGTTGCTATCCAGTTAAACTGAAAACTAATTGGAGAAAACATTAAAAGGGGCAAGGATCACACAAAGATAATGTAAAACACTGAAGTTTTTTGTTATTGTGTTTGTATTTTTTTTTGACATAAAGAAATATTCCTTTGTATTTCATCTTGGCAATGACGCTGCTGGCAGTGGGTAAATGTGACTAGATGGTATCTTTTTTATTATAACAAGAAAAGTGGTGGCACTAAGACCTTTTCTTCTGGCATCTGTATCTTTGTGTCCCTGTGTCCTCTCATTCCCTGGGGGAAGGTGATTAGGCATGGGTCATTTCAGCAGTACAGGATCTCCCACAACAATCCCAGGAAAATATTTGAATACAGTATGTTATTCACAGACTACCAACTCTGTTAGGATTTGAGAATGTGTCCCACAGGGTTTTCTGCAATCAACATATATAATAGCATTAGGACTAGCTTTATAGTCATGGTGGGGCATTAATTTTGGTCATCTTACAGCCCATTATGCAGGGATTGACCAAATTAGCTAAATGTGATGTGAATTGATTAACATAGCTACATTTACTAATTGATTGTACTGAAACAAAATTCATTTTGATTATGTAGATGCAGACCATGTCTTTTAAATGAGTTGGATAATGAAATGCACTATTGGGGGCTACTCCCTGCACTGATTTGCTAGTAAGGCTCACCTGGGCTGGAACAAAGGTGAAACATGAAAGTACTAAAAAGCCTTTGTGGTTGTATTTATTCTTAGATGACATAGAGTTGTTTTTGACTCATAATGATACCATGTACAGGCTATACTTCATTCTTCTGGCAGTCCAGAAGTCTGGCTAAATGCAGAGAAAGCTGGAAAGGTGCTTACCTGTGTTTTCTAGACTATGTAAAGGCATTCAGCTGTGTGGATCATAACCAATTAAATATAACATATAGTCCAAACTATGTTCAATAGTCTTCACCAACACCACAATTCAAAGGTGTCGGTTCTCCTTGGTCTTCCTTATTCATTGTCCAGCTTTTACATGCATGTAAGACCGACTCGACGGCACTTGGCAAGGCAACTGAAAATATCATGGTTGGGGTCAGGCATACCGTAGACTTCAAGGTGACTTCTTTGCTTTTTAGCACCTTAAAGAGGTCTTTTGCAGTAGATGTGCTGGACGCAACATGCCCTTTGACTTCTTGACTACTGCTTCCTTGGGCGTTGATTGCAGATCCAGGTAAATGAAATCCTTGATGACTGCAATCCTTTCTCTGTCGATTACCATATCACTTATTGGTCCAGTTGTGAGGATTTTTGTCTTGTTTGTTGAGGTGTAATCCATGCTGAAGTCTGTAGTGTTTGATCTTCATCAGTAAGTACTTCAAGTCCTCCTCAGCTTCAGAAAGTGTATCACAGGTTATTAAGGATTCTCCCTCAATCCTGATGCCTCAATCTTCATGTAGTCCAAATTCTCAGATTATTTGCTCAGCACACAGATTGAATATGTATGATGAAAGGATAGAATTCATACACAAATCTTTCCAGATTTTAAACTATGCAATATCCCTTTGTTCAATTCAAATTACTGCCTCTTGTTCTATGTACAGGCTTCCCATGAGCACAATTTAGTGTTCTGAAATTCCAGTTCTTCACAATGTTATACTTAATCTGTTATGATCCTCACAGCTGAATACCTTTACATATTCTAGAAAGCACAGGTAAACATCTTTCCAGCATTCTCTGCTTTTAGCCAAACTTCATCTGACATCAGCAGTGACATCCCTTGTCTCAAGTCTGCTTCTGCATCTAACTTGAATTTCAAGCAGTTCCCTATCAATGTACTGCTGCAACCATTTCTAAATTATCTTTAGCATAATTTTGCTTGCATGTGAATTAATATTTTTCAATAATCTCTGCATTCTGTGGATCATCTTTCTTTACAATGGGGATGAATTTGGATCTCTTCCAGTTGGTCTTTCAAATGTCTTGCCACAGAGAAGTGAGCACTTCTAGTGTTGCCTCCAGTGGAAACACCTCAGCTGGTATTTCATCAGTTCCTGGAACCTTGGTTTTGCCAATGTCTTCAGTGTAGTTTGGACTTCTTCTTTCAGTAACATCGGTGATGTGGTTTAGGATTGTGGGGATTTATATGGAGTTGGCATCTTCAAAGACTGCAAAACCTTTTACCACACTTAACTAAAAGTGTCTTCCAATAAGATGTCCTATTTTTGACAGCTCGTGGTGGCAATATTGTAAAGCTACAGTGGCCATAGTTATCTTTTTTTTTTTTTTTTGATTAGTCTGGACAAATATCCATGAAAAGTTACATGATTCTATAATGTGTAGAAATTATTAAAGTTTATTATCAAAATGGGTGTTCCATTACCTGCATCATATGAAAATCACAACGCACATAATTGTTTCACCGAGAGAACAATTCAATATTTAATAAAAAACTTTGAGACAGCTGCGCCTGTTGCCAATCAGACAATGTCCATCCATCAACAAATCACACATTCCAACGAAAACACTGCCACCATTGGCCAGAGTGTACATGAGAATACATCCCAGTCAATTTCTCTCTGAGCCCCAGAACTGGACCTTTTGTAGACCACAATTTGGTGGATTTTACATCTGGACTTGAAGCTTTCTGCTTACAAAATTGTTTTAACTCAAGAGTTGAAGTCCAGCAACCATAGACTGCCGTACATTTGCTGACTGGGCTCTTGAGCAATTGGAATTTGACCCTGCTTTTGGCTGAGAAATCATGTTCAGTAATGAGGCCCATTTTTGGATGAGTGGTTCTGTTAACAAATAAAGCTATTACACTTGGAGCTGTGGGAATCCAGTGGAAATTCAAGAATGTCCACTTCATTCCCTGCAGATTACTGTTTGGTGTGGATTTTGGTCCAGAGGAATCATTGGCCCTTATTTTTTTCTAAGATGAATGAGGAGAGGCTCTGACTGTCAATAGTGAAAGATATTGGGGTATGATAACTCGCTATTTTTGGCCCAATTGGAAGGTGCAATGGCAGCTATTTACCCAAAGTTCTTTTCCACATATAATGCCACAAATATACTTCAAAGTAATAAAACAATTAAAACTATATCATTTACACAACTTGTTTTATTCAAGTTCAAAGATAAGACATACTTATTGGAAGACCCTTTATTATCCACATTAACTCTCACTAAAGTAGAGAGGACAGTAAAAATGAAGCCAAGATCAATGAGAAAGGGATCAATTTACTGCCCATGGGAATATTCTTTCCAGCGCATGGTGCCTAGTTCTCTTTCATTTGAAGTTACATAAATAAACAAAAGACATTAGTCAAAGAAAATGCAGAGACAGAGCACAAGAATCAATTCAGAAAGATATGTTGCATGCAGACTTATCAGAGCTTTACTAGATGGGCTTTTTCTCATTTTCTATGGAGTGGGCTTAAGTACACAAGATCTGCCACCACACACTACGGGTTCTGGGCCAGGCTCAACAATTTAACTCATTGCCTGGCATTTTGCATTTCACTTAATCTCTCCGCATCTCAATTTCCTAATCAGAATATTAGATGTACTAGACTGTATCTCATTGGTGTACAGTGAGAATTAAACAAAATAAGATAATGTAAAATATTTAGTACACTGTCTGGCCTATTATAAATGTTCAATAAATGCAAGCTTTTATAACTTCATCCTTTTCCTCGTTCATTGGTTATTTTATTCTCCAATATTTTGCATTTATGATAATAGCAAAAAATCTACTATCTGACTATTTTGCACATTAATGACATATATCTGGCAGTAATAAACACCTGGGTGTAAGATGAAAGTAATACTGGCTGTGATGGTTAAGATTATATGTCAATTTAGTCGGGCCATGATTGTCAGTGGTTTGGTAGTTGGGTAATGATGTAATTTGGCAGTTAACTTAATGGTCTAATTTGGTAATTATGTCCTGATGTAGTTTTCATTCATTTTGTGACCTGATCTGATGTAATCATTTTCCATTTTTGCATACTTCCAAGTTTTGCACAATGATCTGGTCTTTGAAAACTAATCATGCCAAAAAGTAAGAATTGGGTGTTAATACAGTGTGTCTTCTCCCCTTTTTGGTTGTCTCTAGTTTGACTTGGGTACCTTCTCATCTTAATGCTTAGGCTCAAGTATGTTTCCTAGGTTCCTCCTGTAGACTCAGAAGCCACTGGGGTAGCATGTTGTTACTGAGAATAGCTTTCAGTTGCAGTGACTTTGGATTACTATTGTGACCAGGGCAAACAGAGTGACAGCCAGGTCTGCCTAAAGGAAAGAGGCTTCATGTCATTAAAATACTCCCAGTGTCACACATTTCCCCCCCATTAACATTAAGATCTCTGCAGAATCAGAATGTAGTGTCAGTTGAGATAACTTAGAGTAAATTAAATGATTAAATGTGGTCCCTAGGTTACCAATGCCCAACTTATATACAACCCATAGTTAAGAACCAACCCCTGTAAAACCCATTAAAAATTTGAGGTCCATATCATGGCTTGTATTAACAAAGTGTGTTACTTTGCAATGCACATCAAAACATTACTATTACTATATAATTATATTAAAGACATTTTAGTGTATCTGAAAGTGTTTCTTTAATGTTTTCATGCATAGAAATGTACTGTATACTATATACTCAGACAAACATTTTACTAACTGATGATAGATATGAACCACATCTAACTGTTCTGATTTACTTACAACTTCAACTTAAAGACAGACATGAAAATTAAACTCGTTCATAATCTGGGGATGGATGTACTTTGCAATTACTTGGCAACTGCCTTTTTAACTTTAGAAAAGTTGGAGCTGTTTTCTGTTGCGTGTTTATTGTACTGACTGCCCTCATTTGCTGCCCGTGAGGGACAAGATATACTCAGAAGCCACACGGATTACAAAATCAGGCAAACAGAGACAGCCACTGGCATTATTATTAACTGATATGGAGTCGATTCCAGTTCATGGTGACTCAGTGTGTGCAGAGTACAACTACTGTATAGGGTTAGCTTTTGTATGGCAGTACAGAAACAAATAGCCCATTCCTCACTGACTAATCAAGCTTTGTCTCCTCAGCACCTGTGAGTGGGCTCCAGTTGCGGCCTTTAGGCTAGCCATCCAGAGCTTAACCATTTGTGCCCCAGCCACACTATATTGTTCAGAGGAGCAAATTCCAGGGACTGCATCTCCCATGTGATTGAAAGCATTTCATCAAACTGTGTTATTTAAAAACCCATATCTCACACCATCCACAACAACTAACTGAAAGTGGATCAAAGATCTAAATATAAAGTCTAAAATGATAAAGATCACAGAACAAAAAATAGGGCCAATGCCGGAAACCCCAATGTATGGTATAAACAGAATACAAAACATTATTAATAACACACAAACACCAAAGAGAACATAGATAACCAGGAACTCTAAAAATCAGACACTTAATGCTCATCAAAGATCTCACCGAAAGAGTAAAAAGACAATCGACAGACTGGGAAAACAATTTTGGCTGTGAAAAATCTGATCAGTGTCTAATCTCTAAAATCTACAAGATACTGCAAAACTTCAACAACAAAAAGACAAATAACCTAATTAAAAATGGGTGAAGAATATGAATAGGTACTTCATCGAAGAAGACATTCAGCTGGCTAACAGATACATGAGGAAATGCTTATGATCTTTAGCCATTAGAGATATCCAAATCAATAGTATAATGAAATACCATCTCACTCCAGCAAGGCTGGAGTTAATCCAAAAAGCACAAAATAATAAATGTTGGAAAGGCTGTGGAGAGGCTGGAACACTTCTACACTTCTGGTGGTAATGAAAAAGGGCATAGACTCTTTAGAAATTGATTTGGCACTTTCTTAAAAAGCTACAGACAAAAATACCATGTGCTGTAGCAATCCCACTTCTTAGAATAGATCCTAGAGAAGTGTCATGGATTGAGCTGTGTCCCCACAAAATCATGCATAGCCATTTGTCTGGGCCGTCATTCTAGACAGGAGCTGGTTGAATGGCCATGGGAAGTGAAGGGTGGAGAGGAAGAGCATGCTGTCACGGGGTGAAGAGAGCAGCTAGAGTTGCATAACAATGTACGTGTAAGTTTTTGTATGACAAATTAACTTGGGTTGTAAACTTTTACTTAAAGCCCAACAGAATATCAAAAAAGAAAAGAATCCATTGTACCATTCAAGAGAAAAATTATCTTGTTTAAACTAAGTTTACTTCTGGACATCAACAGGCTCCTGCTCCTACTCTCCAAATCCGCTATACACACAGACAACCTACATATATCCCACACTTTCACCTTGTTCCTAGTCTTTATCTCAATTTTGAGATGCTCAGTTCTTCTTCCAGTCTATGGCAATAACCTTGTCATGTTTTCAAGAATTATTTCACTTTTTCCGATGCTTGGAAACACTGGTGGCATAGTGGGTAAGTGCTACGTCTGCTAACCAAAAGGTTGGCAGTTCAAATCTGCCAGATGCTCCTTGGAAACTCTGTGGGCAGTTCTAGTCTGACCTATAGGGTGGCTATGAGTGGGACCTGAGTCAACAGCAGTGGGTTTGGCTTTTTGGTTTCAAATGCTCAGTTCATCTACAGAATTCTTTCACTGTGTTGTATTAAAAGTTTGATATTTGTAAATCTCAATATATGTGTACACACACACACACACACACACACACACACACACACACACACACACAAGAGCTCCGACAACTAAGACTGTGACCTTAATTGTTTCAAGTGTTGCACACCTCATTGCTGAATATCACTACGGTCACCTTCTAAGTACTCCCCTTGAGAAGCTCTGCATGGATGCCAGCACCTAGTCCACCCTTCAAAGCAATTTTGGAACTCCTTCTGGAATGGCCATTGCACACAGTGGCACAACGGCAAGTTTGTGAACTTAATTGTATAATTGTGTGTGAGGGAGTTCTTAGCCAGAAAACAAATAACTGTATTGGAACACCCTCCCCACTCAACTGATCTGGCCCCCAGTGACTTTTTTCTTTACCAGAAGACAGAGGAAATATTGAAAGGAAAACATTTTGATGACATTTCAGGACATTAAGGGTCATACAACGACAGCTCTGAAGGCCATTCCAGAAAAAGTGTTCCAAAATTGCTTTGAAGGGTGGACAAAGTGCTGGTATTGGCGCACAGCTTCCCAAGAGGAATACTTCGGAGGTGACCGTAGTGACATTCAGTAGTGAGGTACATAGCACTTAGAACAACTAAGTTTGTTGACTTAACTGTCAGACTTTGTACATGTAGTAGAGCAGACATCAAACAAAACACACGTATATTTCATTTGATGTCTTTTCTACAATTATCTAAAATAATAGATACACTGTCAATGTGGGTGCTTAATCCTGGCTTTATCTCTGAATCACCCAGGGTGTTTTTACATGGATGTCTGGGCTACATCCAGCCCTAGAGATTTCCAGTAACTCAGGGTCAGGGTATTGTTTATACTCCACAGGTTTTGCAATATGCTCTCCTTCATTTTTCATTTCACCACACCTAATACCCTCAAGGTTCCATGTGAGAAACTCCTTTTTTTTTTTCCCCTGGTAAGAAATTAGCTGTCTTTCTTTTTCTCAACAGAGAGAATTATGCAACCTGCCTGTTTCTCAATTCCACGTGGCTTGTAAGGCAGCTTAAAAAAATGTCAGGTTCAATCATAGGCACCACATTAGCTCTTTGGGTGAGTATATCCAATCTTTCCTCTTTTTGATTTGATATCTTGTAATAAATATACTTATTATATGTTTAACTGTTTCTTCAATTCTTGAGTGAGTTCTTTCTTGTGTCTACTCCTAGTTTTCTCAAGTATAAAATGAAGTGTGAAAATTGCTACACAATGAAAGAATTCTTGATGTTTCTTTTCCTCCTAACATTGTAGCTTTTAATTTTCTATAATATCATTGCATTAAAATAAATATAACCATCTGTTTACCATTTTAGATATCCAATGTAAGTAAGCAATTCAGTGACATCAATGACATTTATCATGTGGTGCCACTGTCATCATTATGCATCCCTGAAAATCTGTCATCAGCTCAAACAGAAACCCTGTACCCATCGAACAAAAACCTCCTCATCCTCCTTATCTTCCTTTCCAATTCCAAGTAGCTGGTAATCTACTTTAGACTCTGAATTTGTCTATTTGAAATTTCCTGTCAGTAGGATTATATACTATTTTGCATTTTGTACCTGGCTTATTTCACTCAGCTTAATACTTTCCAGATTCATCCATGCGGTAGCATATATAATTGCTCTATTCTCTTTACAGCAGAATACTATTCCGTTAGGTGTGTATGCAACACATGGTGTTTATCCATTCATCTGTTGATAGACCCTAATTTTGGCAGTTGTGAGATATGTTGCTATAAACATTGGTTTACAAGTATCTGTTTAAGTTCCTGCTTTCAAGTCTAAGGTGTACCAACCCACTGCTGTTGAGTCAATTCAAACTCATAGTGACCCTGTAAGGCATAGAGTTCTTAAGAAGTGCCTGGTAGGTTTGGACTGCTGAAGTCTTAGTGGGCAGCTGTAGCACTTAGCCACCACACCTCCAGAGTTTCCCTTTCAGGAACAGGAAAGAAATTTTGTGATCATATGGAGATTTTGTGTTTAACGTCTAAGGAATAACCAAAGTATCTGCACCATTTTACATTGTCACCAGCAATGAACAGCCAAGCCAAGTGCCGTCGAGTCGAGAGTTTCAATTTCTCCATAGCCTCAGGAGCATTTGCATTTTCCATTTTTTTAAATGTTTAAAATAGTTGTACTAGTGGGGATGAAATGGCATCTCATTGTGGTTTTACATTTCCACAGTCCCAGTGATGCTGATTATCTCTTCATGTCCCTTTTGGCCATTTGTACATTTTCTTTAGAGAAATGTCTATTCAAGTTTTTCACCTATTTTTTAATTGAGTTGTTTGTCTTTTTGTTGTGAGATATAGCCCTGTTGTTTCTTGAATGTCCTATGTACTCAGCACTGTAGTAGTTGATTTATATATATATCAGTTGACACTTCCCTTCAGAAAGGAGAGAAACTTGGATTATGTACCCCCAACAACCATCTATATCCTAAACAATTCCTGATCAGAAAATACCTTTTAAGGATTTCTGGGAAACTTTAGTAGGGGTTCTGGCTCTCATGACCTTATAAACTCTTTTTTCTCTGATCTTCCTCTTTGTACTGTGCTACTTTGTCCCAGATACGAAATTGAACTTTTCTTTAAGCTGCCTATAGAAAATCCTCTCAAACAAATACAAAACAACAAACAAATACCATTATGAACATACGAGTACTAGTTTTTAGTAAAGAATTTAAGAGGCTAATGATGTTAATATTGCTCATTAAATTACATATTAAGCCCTTTCGTTCTGCAAAGTTCTGTTTAGCCACTCTGTCAATGGAGTGCATATTGTTCGTTGGTCATTTCCCAGAGCGGGGCTCAGCAGATGTTACTGTACAGGGCCAGATAGAATCTATTTTAGGCTTTATGGGCTATCTAGTTTCTGGTACGTCAACTCTATTCTGCCATAGGTGATATGTAAACAAATAAATATGGTGATATTCCAATAAGACATTATATACAAACAAAGGTGGTGGGCTGTATTTGGCCTGTGGGTCAAAGTTTTCCAACTTTGTCCTAGTGTATTCTCTCCTATATCTTGGAGGTTCTTTCTCCCTTATTTGTCTCTTTGCTTCAGCACTATACCCCTCCCCTGTCGTGAACAATAGCCAAAATAGAGACGTTGTACCATCTTCTACAGAATCTTGGTGCCAGCTAGAACCTAAGACTCTAGGGTCGCGTCTTTTACACAAAGCTTTTTTGAAGATGTTTTCCCAAAGAAAAACAGTTCCAATAGGAGAAAATCTAGTGCCAAATATTTAGATAAGAAAACATTCTCCACTCATTAAGTTCCTGTTACCTGACAACAACCCTGTAAAACAGCGGTCATTAATTCAGGTCATGGCTGAGAAGGTAAGATTCAGAGAACAGGGAAGCCTGAGGTCACCTGGAGAGGCATGCTTCCAAACCAAAACCAAACTCAGTGCCACTGAGTTGATGCTGACTCATAGTGACCCTATACGTCAGAGTAGAACCGCCCTACAGAGTTTCCAAGGAGTGCATGGTGGATTTGAACTGCTGATCTTTTGGTTAGCAGTCATAACACTTAACCACTATGCTAGTAGGGTTTCCAAGCCATGCTTAAAGACAGTCATATTAATCTTTAGAAACAGCCATGTGTTCTTCAACAAAACAGACTTATAGTCTAAAGTTAGGCCAAAGACTCCCATTTTACCAGCTGTTGTATAAAAATCTGCATGTATTACTTCTACACATTGGAAACTGAGATGCCAAATTCTAGTGAGTTTTCCACAAATAGCAAGTGGCAGGAAATGCTGCTGGTATAGTAGTTAAGAGCTTAGGCTGCTAACAAAGCGGTTGGCAGTTCAAATCCACCAGATGGTTCTCCAAAACCCTTTGGGGCAGTTCTTCTCCATTCTGTAGGACTGTTATGAGTCAGAATCAACTCAAAGCAACAGGTTTGGGTTTTTGGTTCCAGTAAGTTAGAAACCGTGGTGGCATAGTGGTTAAAGGCTATATCTGCTAACCAAAAGGTTAGCAGTTCAAATGTCCCAGGTGCTCCTTGGAAACTCTATGGGGCAGTGCTATTTTAACCTATAAGGTCTCCATGAGTTGGAATTGACTTGACGGCAGTGGGTTTGGTTTTGGTTTTAGTAAGCAGCACTTTAACAAACACTTACTGCAGTTCTACTTAGAATATACCAATATTTGTGGTGGGCCCTGGAGACATAGTGACAGACAAAGCACTGCTGCTGTCTTTAAGGAATTTGCAGTCTAATGGGGACAAGTGAGAGACTGCTCAAGTGCATTATGATAAATGCTGTAGTGAGAATTGGTTGGGGGAGGTCTGGGGTCACACAGTAGTGTCGCTGAACCAGTCTTGTGTTTCAGTGTAGGCTCCAACGATGATTTGATATCTCACCTGATACACAAAAATCAAGTGGAATTTTTATGAGGCAAACATATTTTTTTAAGTAAAACTGTTATTATTACTGTAAAATACATATAAGACACAACATTTGCCAATTTAATGCTTTTCTCCTATGTAATTTAGTGATACCAATTATATTAGTCAAATTGTGCAACCATAACCAATATCTGTTATTTATGAGGCAAATTTTATGTTGGAAGCAGAAAACTGAAGGACCAACATGCATAAATGCCCCGAGGTGGAAAGAATCATGTCCCTTTTAGAGGAAAAGCACGGGACATTAGCTGAAATAAAGCAGGAGGAAAGACTGGATAGAAAGAAAAACCAGACTGTCAGGCATCGTGAAATGAGTTTATTTCCAGAGATGTGATTAGAGAACCCTCAAATAGTTACATGCAATGGAATGACAGTATCAAATTTACTCAATGAAGAGAACCTGCTAGTTGGATTATAGATCATGGATTGGAAAGGAGTAAGTCTAAAAACCAGGGAGCAAGCTGTGTCACTAATCCAAGTACGAGACAATAGTGAGCTAAATGAAAGTTACAGCACCAAGGACTGAGAGAACTGTTCAAAGCCAAGAAGTATTAAGACAGCAGAGTCAATAAGAGTTCAAGATTGCTTCCACTGGAGGAAGGAGAGAGGGAAGAGAAGAAGTCAAGAGCAATATCCAAGATCTTTTCTGTGTTTCATGCTTTCTGTGTTCAGCACAGAAATTTAATACCAATTAGAGATGAAATGGGATATTATGGAATTGGAGTATACATGTAAATTGCCCACCTGTACTCTGATTCACAGCTACATAGTTCCAACAAAGCTTTGTGTTTTCGCTGCTTCCAGCCTTGGTTTTCTGTACTGTCTTCTCTCTTTTGTACTAATCTCACCTTTTCCTAAAGCCCGAGACCCTGGTGAATCACTGACTTCTTTATCTTTGCTAAGAGAAAACTTGAGGGGCAGTCAGCCTAGTGCTTCAAGTCAGAAATCTGGAGTCAGAGGGCTAAGGTTCAAGTCCAGGTCAGCCACTTAATTGCTGTGTAGATTTTGCCAAGTTACTTAACCTCTTTGCGCTTTACCTGATTCACTTTGGAGTGGGGTGAACACCAGTCTTCGCCTCCTAGCGTTGTGGCGGGTATTAGATGAACTAACACGTTGAATAATGTCTAGCACGTGGTGAGGGATCAAAAAAGGTTAGCCATTTGTTTAGCGTTTCATGCAAGTGGCTTCCCTTCATCCCCATTTTGTAAACCCATGCTCCCTGAGTTGTTATTTCATCCTCTCACCACCAAAACTTTGACTCTTTTAGAAGCAGCTCTCAGAGATCTGAGAAACTATTTGAAGTACATGAGTTGATGTTAGCCAATCCAGGAACGTTTTCACTTTAAAAAGACAACCTTGGGGAGAGACCGAGAGTGCTCTCCCTTCGTCACTTCTGGGCCACTGGGTGGACAACGGCCTCTCTCTGCTTAAAGAGAAAGTGGTTTTCGTTACCTTAAGATATCATGGACATAGCGTCGTTTCTCATGTTAAGATTACCGTAAAATTCCATCTATTCATTTAGCAAACGTCAATGAAGTACTTTCTCCAGAACTTGGTATGTGCAAACTGACTTAACATAATGTCTGTCTTATGCCTGAAGCTGTGCCCACTAAAGTTGACTGATAGCTTGCTAAGGAATGAGATCTATGTAACGACAGAGTCATTTCTAGGATGAGAACCTGTTCCTTCTACCCAGTAGGTTCTGAACTTGCCTCGGTAGTACAGGGAAAAATACTTTAAGTTTACACAGTGGTTTATACTTTCCAAAAGTGCTTTTCACATGTCTCATCTCCCTCAAAAGTGGGCTAAATATTTTGTGTCTGTACTTCTTGGATCTGGAAATTACAACAGAGAAGAGTGAATTTCTGATCACACAGAGATACAGCAGGGACTAGTACTTGGCAGACCTCATTTATTAATGGGAAGGTGGTTCCATGGGCCTGAGTGACAAGATCTGGGTTGACCCAACTGTACCTCTTATTTAATTGAGTCTAGAGACATGAAGCAGTTGTACTCTGACCTCTAGGGTCACTGAGTCAGATCTGACTCGATGGCACCAGCAGTGGGACAGACACGAAGCTTTGCCCCTCACCAATACCCATCATTTGACCACTATCTACCATTTTGTGACAAAAGCAACACACATAGACAAGCTCTCCAACTATGTTAAGTGCTCTGATTTGCTTCTTGTATTTGCTTCTTAAAGAGGAGTTTTCCTTTTACCAACTTACCTTTGTCTGGGCTCCAGTTTATACTTGCAGAGAGAAAATCCTGAATTCCTTATCTAACTTCCAATCAGTGGCTCATAAACCTAGGTAATCTACTTTATCTTAACAGTGTGATAGCAACTGGTTAGGGCAATGACATGATGATAAGGCTGGACTCCTATCTCTCCCTGCCAAGAGGCCTGGTACCCTGTTCATTTTTATTCTTGAATGAGTGACTCAATTCTGCCTTGCTGGGCTCCTTTGGGCAGCCTCTGTGAAGGTGTGGGAAATGTTAATCACTCATTATCACTTCTAGAGACAGTGGAATTTTATAACTTTTCTTTTGTTTTGTTTAAATGGAACCATTTGCCATGAGATAAATGTGCTATTAAGGTCACAAAAACAACTTCCACAGAGGATGGCCTTATGGAAGTTCCTGCTTGGTGACAGACACAGCCTTGCATTTCACTTTGACTTTCTTTACGATGGGACCCTGAGTCCCAGAGATTGGGAGAATCATTTATTTGGGGTGGCATAAGAGATGGGGCCACTCATGTACTACTCTTGTACAGTACAAATGCTAACAGGATCTCTATCGGTTCCCCTTGAGTCCACACCAGCTGATGTCCACCCATATGTATCAGAGAAGAAGCATGCTCCATGGGATTCTCAGTGGTTGATTTTTTTGGAAGTAGATTATGAGATTTTTCTTTCTAAATTCTTCTGGGTGTACTTCAGTCTTTTGGTTAGCAGCCCAATGTGTTAACCATTTGCCCCACCCAGGGTGTAGACATCTGTCAGGGACTGAATTGTGTAGCCATGTGGCTGAGCCATGATTCCCGATATTTTATGATTGTCCTCCATTTTGTGATTTTCCTAAGCTGTATGTTAAAGCATTAGGGTGGAACTGTAAATCCCTTCATAGGATCTCCTCCATGCCCCACTGTAAAGGGAGTTTCCCTAGAGTGGGGCTTGCACCACCTTTTATCCTTTCATCCTACAAGAGACAAAAGGAAAGGGAAGCAAGTAGGGAATTGGGAACCTCCATACCACCATCTAGCAAACAGCACCTGGAGAAGAATGTATCCTTCAGACCCGAAGTTCCTACGCCAAGATGCTCCTTGAACAAAGACTGATGCAATGCAAGGACTTTCCTCCAGAGCTGACAAGGGAGAAAGCCTTCCCCTGGAGTGGACATCCTGAATTTGGACTTGTAGCCTACTGGATTACGTAAGGATAAACATTTCTCTTTTTAAAGCCATCCATTTGTGGTATTTCTGTTAGAGCAGCACCAGCTGACTAATACAACATCAAAATAGTGTTAAATCCAAGAGAATAATCCAGATTTGTTGCCACTGAGTTGATTCGGAGTCATGGTGACCCTATCTGTCAGACTAGAGCTGCCCCGTAGAGTTTCCAAGGAATGGCTATGAATTGGGAAAGAATAATAAGAATTGTTAAAATTATCAAAATGGTATTGCCGGAGGAAGGGAGGGTCCAATCAAATTAATCAACCCTAAACATCAGGAATCCCAGGTGGTGTAATTGTTAAGAGCTATGCTAACCAAAAGTTGGTAATTTGAATCTACCAGTTGCCCCTTGGAAACAGGGACAGGGGCAATTCTTTGTTTCCTATAGGGTTTGCTATGAAACACAGTCAACTCATCAGCAGCAGGCAGAGATCAATTAACCAAGATATCCTTGAATACAAATTATTCTAAAAACACAAGCCTAATCTTTGTGCAAATATCATTCTGGGTTACAATTCGCTCACATGAATTCTATGCCAGCTAGAGAGAGGCCCAAGGTATTAGTTTATCCTCCCATTACCATTTACACTCAGTTACACACTTGCTCGCCCAAATAACGCCATTTAAAAATTATAGAAATTGAGTGTAATAATAATAATAAACAAATTCATCCCTCATTTCCAAAAGTGCTGATCACCTCACAGGAAGGAACAATAAATCTAAGGGACATCAACAAGATGAAAAATCATTTCAGGGAGGTTATAGTACTCCAAAGCCTCGTTTCTATTTTGCACTGTGATTATCTCACCATAATCACACCCTGTGTTACATTATTGCGCATAATAAAAGTCCACGTATTGGAGATGAAAAGCTTTGTATTTTAAGCATTTTCAGGAAGGATTAGAAATTATTTGAAATACAAGCAACAGCAAGCCTAACAGGAGATCAACTTACATACTTTCGCATATCGACAGTTTGAGAGCAAGCTAACAGTAATTAAGGGGAAAAAGTCAGAAATCTGCTACGTTCTGCAATCTCCATAATTAAATGATATAACTGCTATGTCATTTCACACAGACATGGTAAATACTAAATTAAGAAGCTCCGATGAAATGTCAAAAAGCATTTGACAAAAAGCATTTTCTTATGAGTTTATATCAGCCATATGATTACCATATTGATTCTGCATGCCAATGAGATACCCTTCCACTGTGTTTATTTTTCTCCCAATTGCCTTCCAGAAAGTAATAAAATTAAATCCAATATGATATTAAATGTAAATATGCATGGATATTATATGTAAATATCCATTTTAAACTCTCGTTGGTTTTTGATATTTTCTGAGCATAATGATGTCAAGCAACTGTAATATTCCTTTCCCCCATGTGGACTTGCCTCCCCTCGCTTCTGCTACTAGGAGAAGGTACACTCTTTGCAATTCCATTTGACATTTATTTCATGATTTAGGGAAAAGAAAATACTAAAACACTTACTTTAAAAAGTTTCTGTGCTAAGAGCTTCAGAGTGTACGAGTTGAGACAGTTTAACTTCTGATGGCTGATGCCTTTGATGGGCATTTGCTGTAGGTTTTAATACACTGTTTTGCCTCTTCTGACATTAGTTTTATTTTCCCCTAAATCTTCCATGTCTTAATTAGATAATTAAAATGATTTCAGTTATTTGATTATGGATTGAAATGTTCAGCTAGAACACTGCCCTTGCAACTCAAACAATAAGATATTTCTTATTATACATGATGCTTTTGTTTGGAGAAAGCCAAGAATTTGATCAGGTTGAAGTGACCAGTCACCTTAGCTGAGTCTAGAAGACCTTGAAAATACATGAAAACTGGTTAACGTATTGGACCCAAATCAGAGTCACCACACTTTGAACCCAAGAGGAATGTCACAAAGACTGACTGGCACAGGGCTGGAAACTGTGGCAGTGCAGTGGTTAAGTGCTGTGGCTGCTAACCAAAAGGTCAGCAGTTTGAATCTACCAGGTGCTCCTTGGAAACTCTATGGAGCAGTTCTGCTCTGTTCTTTGGGGTTGTTATGAGAATCAACTTGACGGCAACAGGTTTGAGTTTTTTTGTATTACAAGATTAACACAGAGAATGGTGTCTAACACAAACCTACTACTCTAAAGATATTGTGACTGAGGCCTGGCAGAATTTTGAGGGCTGTTCATCCTGACTTGATCCCCTTCTAGCTTCCTGTTGGTATCTGCTGTTGCAGAATTTCTACATTCTTGCCCAGGTTGTTCCTTCCACCCAGCAAACTAAGTCCCTGGCTTCTGTCAGATATCTGCCTCAGTTAATCAGAATGATTTGTTTGCCCTTTTCTCCCTCTAGGCTGTATATCCATGCATTTATCAAAGTTCTTGGCACATAGAACTCTTAGTAATTGTTTGGTTAAAGAGTGCGTTAAGTCACACAGCTAGTTAGCTACAGATCTGAGATTAGAACTCATATTTACTTATGTGTGTGTGTGTTTTCCCCTAATACTCATGCTTCTTCTTCACCCGATCTATATAAAAGCTCACAATATCATCATTTCCCAGGGCACATGAACAAGAAATTAAAGATGAGATATGTGACTGGATTTAATTTATCCATAAAGCAAGATGGATCTGTTTCGGCCAATAGGATTTTCTTGTAGAAGCTTGTATAGAAACACTACCAACCACAGTTAGGAGAAATGCCTGCCAGAATCACACTTCTATGGGCAGGTCTATTGAACATGTCAATAACAAGATTTGATGGGAAATTTTCAGTTTGTTACCTGGTTGTTTCTGCTACACAGAGCCTTAACACATAGCTAGGGTGCTGTTTCTCATTTTCCTTGAATTTACCCCATGTTAGATTGAAATAATAGGTCTTGCAGTCCTGTTTAATATGTAGGTAATACTACTGATGAATCCCCGCTCTCCTCTCTCCACCCCCAGGTGGGATAGGCTGTGTTAAAATTCTTGCCTATGTTGGCTTTTGACAAGCAGCTGGCATTTACAGGATGGTTGTTCATTGCCATTGAGTCAATTCTGACTCACAGTGATCCCACACACTGCCCGATAGCATTTTCAAGGTTGTGCTCTTTCAGGAACAGATTGACAGGCCTTTCTCCTGAGGAGGCTCTGGATGGGTTCCACCAACCTTTTGGTTAGCAGTCTAGCACTTAACCATTTTTGCTACCCAGTTTAGTTGGGTCTAAAATAGAATGATCTTTTTTCTTTCCTTCCTGTCATACATACGCACACACACACACACATGCATGTACTTGTATATAGATATTTCTTTCTATTTTTATATATCTGTATATGATAATCTAAATCTATGTATTGAAAGATTTGTGTGCATGTGTCTTCCTCTCTTCTACACACACACAGACACACACGCACACGCACACTTGGATGTATATGTATTTAGCTATTTCTTTCTGTTTGTACATATCTGTATTTGACAATCTGCTTATCTGTTGAAAGATTTGTGTCTGTGTGTCTATGCGTAATTAACTGGCCTCATGTGTCTCTGGCCTTACTATCATTAATCTCTCACCAAACCAAGAAATCAAGTTAGATAGGGTGAAGAGGACACAGACATTTCAGGAACCTGTCAGAGAAGGACCCCTTCTGTTGTGTTGAGCTTTTAGTGGCAACAATTTAAAATAAGCTCAGTTGTTACAAAATTCTTACAAATATGGTTTATTACAACCCTGCCTTCATTTTTAACTGTTTGCATCTCATGAGTTCTCAAAGGCATTACTGACTGCAACAACGGTGCCACTGTTCAAGTGCTGTGCCAAAGTGAGTTTATTGGTGGTGGCCCCCTTGCAGCTCAAAGATGAAGAGGTCAGATGATATCAAGAAGAGACCCGCGACGTTTTCCTGCAGTAACTCAGTAAAAGAAGTTAGGGTGCCTATACATGCTTGGTGCACTGTCTCCCCAAGAGTCTCCATGTCCAACTACTGCATCGGCCTTCTAGAAGGATTCTTCCTGTTGTAGATATTCTTTCCAAGTAGCTCCATGAAGTCATAGTGGGATGCAGACCTCTGGTTTCCTTCCTGGATCTGGTCACATCTACATGAAGTCAGTGGCAGCACCTTTCTCCCCCCCACAACAACTCAGAGAATGTGGTTGGCATCACTAACGGATATTTCTCCAACCCCTCCTCTCCAACTCACATCATAGTTGGATCAGAGCAGAACAGAACCCTCTAAAATTGCCTACCAAATACCATCACTTACCTCTACTCTTTCATTCCTAAGAGACAGGAAGTAATATAGTCCTACGGCCCTGTTTAGTCCTCTTGCTCACGGTTTTTCTTTTTTGGAGTTATATTTGAAGTTGCAAAAATTTCTATACCAGCTCTGTCATCAGTTGCATCTCTCTTTTCTCGGTTTAGAATTCTCCCATTTTTCTTATACCAGCAACCACTACAACTGGTTTAAAAGCAAAAATTTTACACAATTTTCTTGTTTTCCACACATTTACCAAATTACCAGTTTGCCTAATTTTTAATTAATCTGTCTGAATCCATTGTTGGCTCTTTTGACATCTTCTAGACATAAAGCTTTATTAGTATTGTGTAACACTTGCCTAGAAGTTGACTGGAAACCCTGGTGGTGTAGTGGTTAAGTGCTCCGGCTACTGATGAAAAGGTCAGCAGTTCAAATCTACCGGGCGGTCCTTGGAAACTCTGCGGGGCAGTTCTACTCTGTCTATAGGGTCATTATCAACAGGAATCGACTCAATGACATTGGGTTAGAAGCCGAATTAAAGAAAAATTCTGTTCTTCAAACTTCCAACTTCTGTGTAACAGAATGTGTGTGTCTATCTAAAAATAAATACAAAAATTTTAAGTTATATCAGTGGAAAAAAAACTTGGAGCAAGAATCATTTTAAATGGACCATCAAAAATGTCATATCTTAAAAAAAAGATTATCCTCACAAAGTAACTTATATAAACTTTGTAAAGCCACTCACAGAATGAAATCATATTCACACATGTTCTACGAGTTAGCATGGAAAATTATGTCTTTCAGTTGGCAACTTTTTAAAAAAGGATTGAGAAAAAGGGAGTGTGAAGTTAATCTAGGAAGAATATTTTCATTTTTCAATCATGAATATCTCTGAGATAGAACTCTAATTAGTAATGCTGAGCATTATGGCATGTTGAATCAAACTCATAACACATTCATCTTGATAGATCTTATTTTACTGACTGAAGCAAGGCTCATAATTGTTGTTGTTTTAGCTTTGATCAAAATATCAAAGGGTATTTCAACCTGAACTAGTTATCTTAATTGATAGGATGCACAGCAATATATATTGATCCACATAAATAGATTCCAGATCAATTGTCTTGATGAAAATAATATTTGTACTTAGAAAGGGCCTCAGAAATTCACGGAATATAAATGCTGAAAGTAATATTCCTTTAACAGTGATTGCTGGGTTCCTTTTACCTGAGTAGTTTTGAATTAAGCTAATTAATTAATTCCTTACAGCATATCTGTGAGGTGAGAAGGTGCAAAACTTGCTGCAACCTATTATTTTAGCACACTGCAGATGGAGAGAACTGAGTCATGAGCCAGTTGGGTGATTTGGCTAAAACCATAGCATCTAGAGTGATTACTGCAATCCCAGAATAGAGTTCTCAACTCCTACTTTCCATCTGTTCCTTAAAGAGACTGTAGCAGCCAGTTATCTGCTCCTGTGTAAAACAAATTTATTTTATTAGTAGGGATTGAGCTGGCCCCAGCAAAGTCAGCCTTTCACCTCCGCACCGTGTACCTTTTATTACTCTCCCTCCTTCTTATCCTCACTGCTTTCTGCTAACCAAAACTTTCTTCTTAGCTATTCAAAAGGCACTTTGCTGTGGTGGTGTTTCTCGTGTGTGTGTGTGCGCACATGCATGTGTGCACATGCATGCACGTGTGCACACATGTGCACAAAACATGGCTGGTAAAAGAAGGTAACTGATGTAGGGAATGTTAGAAACCATACCCTATGTCCCAAGCACAGCTCTCAGTATTTTGCAGTTTTCTCAGTCTAGCCTCATTATAATCTATTCTCATAGAACTACGGTTTATGATATACATTACAAAAAAAAATCCTTGCCAAGGAGTCAATTCCAACTCATAGCAACCCTATGGGTCAGAGTGGAACTGCCCCATAGGACTTCCAAACAGTAGATAGTAGATTTAAACTGCCCATCCTTTGGGTAGCTGCCTAGCTCTTAACCACTGTGCCACCAGGGTTCCATAAGATACATACTCCATAGATACTGAATAAACAAGGTGATGATGGTAGCATCAGTGTTGGTAAAAGAGAATGTGCACTGAGCCAGAAATAAAGTAACTGGATTCAGACTTTAGCTGTTGCCACTAAACCTGTGTGATCTTGGTTAATACCTGTTTTTTTCTCTCTAAAGTTCTCGCCTGTGACATAGGCAGGGGCATAGTAGACTAGATGAACACTAACACTGTTCCAGTTCTAAAAACATAGGAGAATGTGACTGACAATGTTCAATTAAGGTGGGAGAGATCAATGATTCTCCCAAGGGAGATTACATTTGCAAGGAGAAAACTTTTCCGTCCTAGTCAATTTAGGGCAGTGTTTTCTGCTGTGACCATACATCACAATCACTCCTAGAGCTTTAAGCATTTCAAATACTAAGCCTGCAGATTCCACGGAGGTCCCTTGGGTATCTATGCCCATACTTGTTAAAAGATCCCTAGGTGTTTCTGTTAGGTACTGGTAGTTAAAAATCACTTCCGTAAACCAAGGAATTCCAGACAATATGGGGAGACTATTTGGAACAGTAGAAGTTTTTCTGGGATTTCTTAAACCACACCATCTATTTGGTCTCACTCTGAAGTCAGACCTTCCCTGAAGGCAAGTGGTGGGTTTTGGGGAGAGTTGGGTAGAGCTGAGAAAAGTATTGATTGCAGGACAGGAGTTGAGTGCTGTCTGTGAGGTCAGGCTGCACTAGCTTTCATTTAATCCTCCCCTTTTTCCCTTGCCTCCAATTCAACCTGCATAGAGTTTTAAATCTTTCTTTAAAGAACAACCATTAAAGATGATAAAACAGTCTGGCTCCCAGATACATTGAACCCATCAAGCTCTAAGATGAAATAACAGAAGCATCAACAGTGTCTAATTTTGTCTTTGGAGCTAATTATGTATCCTGTGGGATGCGCTAAGTCCAGGATGTTTTTAGCCTAAAGCAATGGACACTCACTAAGCATGAATGATTTTGGGTCCCTGGGCCAGTATTAATGTGGTTGTCTTCAGGTAAACACATCTGGTGTTCAGAGACACTGTTTCTTGTCTAAAACAAACAGTTACTTTAAGCTGGAGATCCCCAAACAAAGTATATTCTGTGTAATTTCAAGACTTTCCAGGAGGCAACTAAGGTTATAATAAATGCTTTGTCTCGCTTAACTGATATTTAGACCTTTCCATGACATTTTATCACAAGAAATGGGACTCCACCAAGTTTAATTCCCAGGCTTGGGCTCTCAGGGATGTTGGAAACGTGACTGAACTAATGAAAGTAATTCACTCACTAGTTTTAAAGTGTTCTTTTACCTTTCCTCACACTTCTTCTCCCTTGATGCCTTGCATCTGAGAAAGAAAATTTACCTAATGATCTTGTTCTAAAATTACCTGAGAAACAGTTATTAGTACCGTCTCCTTTCTTTTCTTACAAATGTTTTTCTTTTGATACTTTGGGGCCTCTAAATCGAGACGGATGGAAAACACCTGCTGCTTTTTTAAAAAGGGATCCAACACATGCTGAGCTTTGAGATCTATCAAAGAATAAACCTGTAATTTCAATCCTTGTAGTCTGAACCCACAGGTTACAAATGGAAGTCACAATTCCTGTGGCAGGCATTTGGTTAGGCTGTCAAGGAGCTCATTTTGCTGCCGTTTCCTATTTTTAACATTCTCTTTACATAAATAAAATGTAACACTGTGAAAAATGAAACACCTGAACAAAAGCAAGTGATGAAGTGCACCAAAGTGTGCACACATTATTCATTTCAAACCGTGGGGTAACACTGAGTCTCCATTGAAGATCTCAGTGTTGGGAGGAACTGCTAAGGTTATAAATGGAGGATGGAAATGAAATTGCTCTTGGTCAAGGGTCATCTTCCAACATTAAATAGCTTTGAATATTTATGGGGGAATGAGTAATACCAGAGTGGTGTATAAAGAAGAGCTCAGTAGTATTTTCCCTCAGTTTCCGCTTTGGTAAAAAAAAAAGCTACAGAATTTCAGGACTAGAAAGAGGTCAACTAGAAGGTGAGGGTCACCTTAACTCGCGTCACACAGTTTGTTCTTAACAGACCGAGTGTGAAGCCTTTCCTGGTCTTGTCATACTTCCACGGAGCCAGGCTTCTCTAAATTTATGAGGAACCAGACTTTTCCAGTGCCTTTAAGAAATTGCTTTATCACATGTAGCCTATCCTAGTTTTATCACGCAAGTTATTATTTCAAAGGCCTAACTGTACTCTAGCAATTCTGGAGCCCTTGAAGGTATAGCTCAAATGTTGCAAATATAATTCATTTTATAATGTATTCTTTGGTTAGACCATGTTAGTAGTTGTCGACTTTACCCCTCCCGGTGACCTCAGGTATGCCACACTACAACTATGCTCCATAGGGTTGTTAATGGCTGATTTTTCGGAAGTAGATCACTAGTCCTTTCTTCTAAGGTGCCTGTGGGTGGATTGGAACTTTCAACCTTTTGGTAAGCAGCTAAACATACTAACTCTTTGCAGCTCTCAGAGGCTCCTTTAGAACATGTTATGAGGAGCCAATCTTGCAGATTTGAACCCCAAACCAAAACACCCATTGCCTTTAAGTTGATTCCACCTCATGGTGACCCTATATGCGAGAGTAGAACTGACCCATGGCATTTCCAAGGAGTGCCTGGTGGATTTGAACTCCTGTCCTTTTTGTTAGCACCTGTGGCATTTAACCACTACACCACCCAGGTTTTCGAATACCACACAAAACCCCCAAACCCACTGCCATCGAATCAAATCTGACTCATTGCAACTGTATAAGACAGAGTAGAACTACCCCATAAAGTTTCCAAGGAGTGCATGGTAGATTTGAACTGCCTACTTTTTGGTTAGCAGCCATAGCTCTTAACTACCATGCCATCAGGGTTTCCAAACCCTACACAAAACTAGGTAAGTTTCTGTTCTATGACCACAGCAAGGTGTATACTTAACTTGTGAAAAAATGTGTTTTAGGTCCCCAGAGTGGCAGTGTACCTACTCCTACTCAATTTATCATTAGTAATTGATATCCAAGTCAAAGTTCATTTTTGACTAAACATAGATCAGTAGCACTAAGTTGATTTACAAAGGACATTCATGCTTAAAAACAAAAACATGATTGTCTTTAATTTTAGGACTGGGAGCAAAATTTAGATTTTTCTATTCTCTGTGCAGTGAGTTGTCTCCTATGGTTTAAATCCACCTAAGGACTCCTGGGGGAATGAACTAGAACAGGCTACCTCAGTCATAGTTTTCTAACTGAAAGACAAATACGTTGTTGTTGCAGATGTTTCCCTATGTGTTCTAACTTAGGGTAGTTTAATATAGCTGCTGACTCCCTTTGTTTAGCCCTCTGAGTAAAGGCCATATTCACTTAGTTTAAAGGAGATAGGAAGATTGGGATAGATAAGAACGGGAGGAAAGTGGGATGGAGCCCAAACAAAAGAAAACATTGCACTTTCCAACTCTGAGTCCCATTCAGGGTTGTAAAATGACTTTGCATCCTGAAATGTTGGCAGAACATTCAGCAAAGATCATACGTTTTAGCCACATGAAGCAAACACGTCTTGGCTCACAATTACAGGCTAGTAATCTCCAAGGCTCTATGACAGTTCCAAATAATCCACTGCATTTCCTTTCAGTGCTAAGTCCCTCAGATTGATTAAAGGAAGACTTCCAAGAGCAGGGCTTTTGGTACGTGACTTCACTCTTTCTCAAAGGGCTAATGTGACCCTCTATGTTCTTGCACATTTTTTTACAGAACGTTTGTGCAAATACACAGGAGATCTCCAGTTCCTGGACTCTTCTCAGCTTATACATGCTTATACAATGGGACTAAATGGGCTAGGGCATGGTCCAGTCAGTCCTTTAAGTTGATGTCATGTTTGACTGCATGATAAATCCCAGGGTAGGCCATACTCCACAATTTGACCAACATATCAGCCAAAAGAATGATCATATTACAGATGATTCATCTGTGATACAGATTTCTTGACTCTGTGGCAATTCCAATGTTTCATTCTGTAGTTGGAGTCATGTGTTCTTATTTATAATAATATTCTTAGGAAGACGGTCATGGGATAGTGACATGAAGTATATGTATTCAAAGGATGGGCAGTAAGGATGTTTCAAATTTCCATGTAAAAGTCAAGTTATCTGTATCAATGACTATTAGTTTGAACAAAACACACTAAGGATGAAGAAGTCAGACACTTTTTTTTTCTTCTTTCTATTATCCAACAAGACTCATGTGTTTGCTGATTGGTTACTGGCTAGAGTAGGTAGATAATTCTAGACAAGTCTAGTAGAGTAGCTCTTTCTGAAAGGACAGCTGAGTAAATTGAATACACTTACATTGCACTTAGATTTGCTCCTCATTTTTCTAACCATAATTTATATAACCATTCAGAGACTCATCATTACTGTATGAGAAATCTTAGAGGTCCATCAAAGTACATTTTATTCCATCTAAAATCCATTCAGTTTAATAATTTCACTATTTTTTGTCTTTCACAGAACTTTTGTCAAGGTTTTGTAGCTGATAAAAACGTTTGTGAGACTTCGTTGTATTCAGGAGTTCCTAGTTAACTGAAGCAAAAATACTAAATATGTAACACCTGAAGCTATTTTTTTTAAGCTCATGAGAGTTAGTTATTACTTGTAACTCTTCTAAACAATGTTTTGACTTTGAATTTATTTCTCTTTGAAGAATCCCAACTTCCACCATTTAAATAGTGAATAATATTAACTTTATAGGTTACATATTTTAAAGGAAGATTTGTTTTTCTATGAAAATATCCAGGCATTGCTTCCTTGCTGTGATTGTGTTTAGACATTAAAATATCTGACCACTTAGCAACAACACCAAAGACCCAGGAGTTTATTATCTGACCACTAGGGGACAGACATTTATCCTCATTATTCAGATAGAGAATGATTTTGTTTAAGTAAATTATTATAACTTGGTTTGAGTGGTTCAGTTCTGGTGATAAGATTAGTGATGAACTCTGCTTTTGTGATAATTAGCCCCCTTTCCTCTCCCTTCATGACAAACAAATAACAACAACAAAAAATCCAAAGTGCGATAGAATGGATCACAATTTATAGTGACCCAGTAGTACAGAGTACAGGTAAGATGTGCAGTGACTGAGATCTTAGCTGCTAACCAGAAGGCTGGGCGTTCAGATCCATTAGCAGCTTCTTTGAAATGTTTTGAGACAGTTCTACTTTGTTCTATAGGGCCGCTATGAGTTGGAATCAACTAGATGGCAATGGGTTTTTCATATTTATATATATATATATATACACACACATATGGCATGTATATATATATATGAGTTAGAATTATACAAAACCTGTTACTGTTGAGTCAATTCCAACTCATAGTGATCTCATAGGACAGAGTAGAACTGCCCCATAGGGTATCCAAGGAACACATGGTGGATTTGAACCGCTAAGCTTTTGGTTAGCAGCTGTAGCTCTTAACTGCTGCAGCGCTAAGGTTTCCTTTCATATATACCAAAGCCAAGCCCACTGCCATCAATTCCAATTCATGGTGACCCTATAGGACAGAGTAGAATGGCTCCACAGAATTTCTAAGGAGTGCCTGGTGTATTCGAACGGTCAACCTTTTGGTTGGTAGACTAGCACTTAACCAGGGTTTCCTTTCATATACAGTACAGAGTAAAATTGCCCCATAGAATTTCTATGGCTATAATCATTACAGAAGCAGATTGACACATTTTTCTCCTTCTGAGAAGCCAGTGTGTTGGAACCACTGGCCTTTCTGTTAGCAGCTGAGCACTTAACCACTGCACAACCAGGGCTCCCCTTTTCCTCCCATCCTCCCCAAATAAGAAAATAACTAAGACCGAAATGCTGCTCAAGAGGCAGAATGCAGTGGCCCCAAGGTAAAAGCAATTTGAGCCTTCATCTGAGGCATGCTCCCTTAGCTGCTCATTCATTCTGTCGCTTGAATGGAGATTGCATTGCCTAGATTTGCAAAATATATGGAAAATAATTCTACCTCCAGTTCATTGTCCTTTTGGCTATTTTTCTCATTTTGAAGCTGCATGGAACTATTTGGGCTTTCCCAGTACACTTAACATTACTTTAAAACACATTTAAGTCTCCCCATAAGACTGAATTTCCAATTCTCCATCCAACAGAGCAGTGCACTATTAAAGCTCTACCAGGTGTGCCAATATGCACACGTTTACCTGACTCTTAGTTAGAAAATAATAGAAAAGGAAATTGTTAGAGGATTTATGGTTACAGTGTGATCTGATGAAAATACTGGTGTAAGAACAGCTTTATGACTACTTGGCAAAGATACAAATGAAGTTCAAAAGATTTTTAAGTTAAATACGTGTCCTCTCTTTGTGCCATACGAGATCCTTGCTATCCACAGTCTCATGTTTAGAGGCAACTCCAACATCGTGAGTTAGGAAAAAGAAAGCAAAAAAAGTATCTGAATTGCTCACCTGCTTTTTATCCATTTTAGCCTCATTTGTGACAAACTGTTGAATGCAAAACAGTGTCTCCCTGCAGCCAGGGGTGTACTTGTGTGACACCCACCTACTTTCTAGAAGTATGTATGTGCTCTGTGAAGTTCAGTAAATCTAAATCATAGCTGAAAACCAAGTAAGGAAAGAAAGAGTTCTTCTATTTCTTTCTGTTATTGAGGAGGAGGAGACTGGCTACCAGAATGACAATTATAATAATAAAACCTGTTGCTGTCAAGTTGATTCCAACTCACAGTGACTCTATAAAACAGAGCAGAACTACTTCCATGTGGTTTCCAAGGATCAGCTGGTAGATTCGAACTGCTGACCTTTTAGTTTACAACTAAATGCTTAATCACTGTGCCATTATTAATTTTTGAAATCTCGTCACCAAGTCTAAATCTAGATACACAAGAAGTAGTTATGAAGTAGAGATGAAACTGCCTAAGTACAAAGAATGTTTAAGTCCCAGTGCCTGTGGCTTTTGCTTTATCCACACTGTAACAGTAATTTGGTTTACCGGACTGTAGCAGACTGCACGACTCCAAGAGCAAGGAGAACCAAAGCTGATTGCAGTACTACAATTCTCTTTAATTCAATTCAGTTCTCTTTTTTCAGGGGATATCGGTAGTTCTGTGGCAGAATTCTCACCTAGTGCACTGGAGACCTGGGTTTGATTCCCAGCCAATGCACCTTGTGCACAGCCACCACTTGTGTCAGTTGCTAAGATGTCGAACAAGTTTCAATGGAATTTCAGACTCAGACTGTTGTAGACTAGGAAGAAAGACTTTTCCATCACTTTCTGAAGATTAGCCAGTGAACACCCTGTGGATCACAGTGGTTTGGTCGACAAGCTGTCCTGGTGATGGCAAAAGACTGGACAATGTTGTCTTCCTCTGTGCCTAGTCTTACCAGCAGTCAGGGGTCAAGTGAACAGCAGCTAACAACAATTCTGTCTTTCAAAAAATATTTAAGCTCTAGTTTTATGTATGACGTGTGATAGTTTCTTCTGGTTGGAGGTAAGGAAGAGTAAGTCCCTAGAGTTAAAGAGTCCAGACTGGAAGCCAGGATTCATGACTTTATAAAACTGTACAAGGTAAGCAAAGGCTGGGGATAGTCACAGAAGGCCCATGTGACCAGCTTGTCTTTGCCGATGCAAACATCACCAACAGGAGTAAAGAAGCCAAATGCTTACACCAAACTGCTGCAGAGGAAATGCTAATACAGGAGCTAAGTTTGTTTCTCGTTTGTAAAAGGCAATAGAGCACAGATGGGCCATTCCTTAAATTTACAATGCAGTAAATTAGACATTTAAAAGGTTAGAGACAGAATGTTTTTAAGAGAAATCAACTGCAGTGTAAATGTGTTTTCTTTTGGTTGGCGCTTTCCTAGTGCAAAGTTAAGGGAGTGATGTCTGCTTGCAGTTAAATATACATGCCATTTGCACTGTGCTTATAATTTCCATGTTACGTGTCTGGTTAGTAAAAAGTTCTTTATGCTTCCTGATGAAGTCAGATCACTCAACTGGAGATGCACTGTCATTCTGGTGGCACCAGTGAAGTCTGCCTCTAATCAAGTCACTGCTTCTCCTCATTCCTGCTCTCGCGGCCAGTGCAGTGATGGTGATTTCAAGCGACTTTCTATTTCCCTCCACTATAAAGAGGCTGGGACTGTTATTCACAGGAGTTTGGCAAAAAAAGAAATTAAAACCTCATTTAGTTGGAAAGAATAATGAAGGACCAAAACACAGTTGTCAACTTGATTCCAACTAATGGTGACCCATGTGTGTCAAAGTAGAATTATGTTTTCAATGGCTGTGACTTTTTGGAAGTCGATTGCCAAGTCCTTCTAGTAGCTGATAGCTTAGTCATTTATGTCACTCAGGGACTCCTGTGAAGACAAAGGGGGCATTCTATAAGCTAGAATGTTGGTTATTTGGCACCAGTGGGTTCCACTGTCCTTCCTTTTTCTCCCTTAGCCTGCTGTGGCTCTATCCCATTGAAGTTCTATTCCTCCTCTTACAAGTATCTTCCATTATTTTTCTACTCCTAGATTCAGACACCCAGGCTTCTCATGCTGGATCTACCCCTTACCAGCTGTGTGTCTTTGGATAGGAACTTCACTTCTCTGTATTTTCTTTTGCTTATCTAATAGGAGCCCTGTAGAAACAGTGGTAATGAGCTTGACTGTTAAACAAAAGGTTGCTAGGTCGAATCTATCAGCTGCTTCCTAGAAACCCTATAGGGGCAGCTCTGCTCAGCCCTTTAAGGTCAGTATAGGATCACTGTGTGTCAGAGTCAATTTGAAGACGCTGTGTTTTGGGGGTGTGGTTGTAATAGTTCACATACACTTCACAGAAGTACTTTAGGCTTTAAATGAGTGACTGTAAACATAAACTCTGTGGGGCAGTTCTGCTCCGTCTTATAGGGTCACTATGAGTCTGCATGGTGGTAGTGGGCATAAATAGAATACTTAAAAGTGTGTCTGCCTCATAGTAGGAAACCCTGCGGGCTCAGTGGTTAAGAGCTATGGTTGCTAGTCAAAAGGTCAGAACTTCAAATCTACTGGGGGCTCCTTGGCAATCCTATGGGGCAGTTCTACTTTGTCTTACAGGGTCGCTATGAGTCAGAATCCAGTCAAAAGCAATGGCTTTCATTTGGTTTTGGTTGCCTGAATAGTAATTTCACCAGTTTGCTCTAGTCGTTTTATATATTGTGCTTCGCATAGAATTCTTGAGGAAAAGGGTCTATTTCATTAAAAAAGAAAAAGTTTTGACCTCCTTTGCTTTAAAGGTCAAATAAATATATTGGTTTTTCAACCTCACGGACTATTAGATTTGTCCTCTCCCCTCATATGCATCAACTATACTGAAGGCTTTTCTGAAAGTTCTGCATCTAGATTTTTGCTTCCTCTTCCATTTGGGAATTTTATTTGTTCCCATAGCCACAGATACTACCACATGCAGATAACATCCATGTCTCTATTATTTTTTTAAACCTAAACTCTTTTAAAAATAAATACAAGCCAGAATTCTCTTAATCCTGTCAATTCACAGCATAAAAAGTACATGTTAACAATAGTGCATTGTCCTTCCAAACAACTGCAGAGGTAGACCATATTCTTAGGCATAAAGAAGTTTTAGAAAGAGATTTTGGTAATTGATTCTCATGCCAAATGAGAAAATATTTTTTAAATAAAAAGTTACTGTGTAAAATTATGTATATATTCAAATCGTAAGCTGGCATTCTCTTTCCCAGCATTCCCTCTCCTGGGATGCATGAATTACTCTGCATTTTCCTGATGATGGACTTGCAAATGTTCATTAGCTCTCACCATGTTAGTTGGTAATAACTGCTAAGCATTTAAAAGTGCAGTTGTGAAGGAGGTCCGTATTAAGAAATACAAAGAAAGGGGGCTGAGACTAAACAATGAAAACAGCAGGGAAAAAAAAAAAAAGCATGTCACAGGTGACTTGGAAGCAAAAAGCATAGTAATAATCTCTTCACCCTTTTAAGACATATTTTCCATTTTCTCTTTTGCATGCCTACCAGCTTCTAAGTTAATGTTTGTCCTCCTGGCAACTTCTCATATTTTTAGTCTTGATGGACACATTAAAAGGCCACAGCTATTAGAAACAGGATATATTACAACATGGCTTTGGACACTCCTAGTAAATGTTGTTATTGTTAGCTGGCATCCAGCTGGACTCCAGCACGTGGTGACCCCTGGGCGGGGAAGAGAACACTGCTCGGTCCCACACCATCCCCATGATCATTGTACAATCAGTTCTGTGTCATCCCTGTGACTCCACTTCATGGTTACCCTTGCACAGAGGAACAGAATACTTTCCATCTTGCGCCACTCCCCTTGATGTGTTGTCATCCATAGGGTCATCTTTGGCTGATTTTTGGAAGTAGATTGTCAAGTCTATCTTCCTAGTTGATCTTAGCCTGGAAGCTCTACTGAAACACACAACATACAAGCCAGCACTGACAGACAGGTATGTAGTTGTGTAGTTGCTCATGGCATGTATTGGCCAGTAACCAAATCCACTCTTTAGTATGGAACATGAAGATTCTACCACTGAATCACCAATGCCCCATAAAGAATACTAATATTTATTGAGTACATATTGTGAGTCAAGTGCTGAACAAAGTTCTTTTAAAGTATCATCTCATTTATTACTATAGTAACCCTAGAGGGGTATATGACTTCTATCTCCATTTTAAAGGTAAGGAACTTGAGTCTCAGATAAACGACAGGCTCTAGTCATAGTTAATAAGGGGGTTTAGTTGAAATTTTAAGTCTCATCAAAAACCATTGCTCTTAATAACTTCTCCATACACATTTTCTTATTTGTATTAGTTTATCATGTTCAGCAATCCTTCAGCAAACTTAAAAGTTAGGCTCAAAGGTTGGCACATGAAAGAAAGGACAAGAAAACTGCTAAATTGGAGCCAAGTGAAACAAGCGCCCCTTGATTTGTCAAAAGCTGATGAAATCTCACAGATTATTCAAGGAGTCTGAATTCTCTGGATTCAGCTGAGTTACACATCTAAATAGTGTGCTTTGAATCTACATGAATGTTCATCATAATTTGTACACATATTTATATGTACTATTACTCTGTAATGGGAAACAGGTGGTCTATGACAAATGTGCTGTCAGTATCCAAAACCCCAGCCACTTGACCACACCTTGATGGCATGTGGTGAGGTGTTGGCTGCAGTGGCTTGGTTTCCTGTCTTGGTATTGATTCTTATAGCTGTCCAACATGAGTCACTGCCTGTGTACATAATCCATTGCTAAGTCCCTGAAGAATTGTGGTTAAAGTAAAAAAAGCCCCCTTGAAATAATGAGTGGCATAAATCTATAAAGGGCCTTTTCTGAGGACAGACTGAGACTACATGGAAAAAATATGTTCATATTTTACTCATGGCAATATTCATGGCCATATCTGTATCTCATACTAAATATTTAGGTGGAATAAAATATTTAATTTAAATTTCTTAGAAATGCTCTTTTTTTTTTTTTTATTAGAATCCCTACTCTCTAGACATAAAATTTGTATCAGTTTAAAGAAAGCATTCTTTGTATATTTTTTAGGCCAGGTACCAAGGATTTCCTTTATAACCAGAAAACACTGTATTAATAAATGCTATGATATCCACTTTCCACAAAAAGGTAGTCTCTTTAGACTCAACTCATTAATGGAAAAGGCTCCTACCTGAGTTTTATTGAGAAATTAGTATATAGGTGTTTATCTCAGATACCACTTTCTTTTAGGTTGCACTGGGTACTATTTAAGAAACATATTTAATTTGACAAATGCACTGCTTTATCTATAGCTAAGTGTCAGGGCCATCAGAATAAGCACTTGAGAAAAATTATAAAATATTGAGCATTCTGTTACAAGAGGCCTAGTATCAAGGCACTTGAAATATGATTTTTGTTAATGTTGTCACACTTCATTACATTAATCTGTCCAATTTTACCCTTAACTTGGAATCAACTACAGGAATTTTTCAGAGAACTGGATGAACATTTTGCACCAGTCATTTAAAGTTAATTATAATTACTAAGTAATAATAAAGGATATTATACAAAATATCATCTTGGCCATTACAGTTGATTTTTGTGTAAGTCACATTTGTACTAGCCTAGAAAGGATTTGGAAGGGTGATTTATCATTAAACCCCAGATGCTGCTGAGTCAATTCTGACTCATGGCGTGTGTAGTAGAACAATGCTCCGTAGGATTTTCATGGTTGTGAACTTTCAGAAGCAATTTGCCAGGTGTTTCTTCTCAGGTACCTCAGGTGGTTTGAAATGCCAACCATTTGGTTCATAGCTAAGCACTTAACCATTTGCACCACCTAAACACAACTTGATTCATCACTACCATTCAATAATCCCAATGTTTTGGGTACTTTGTTTATAGCCCGCTAAAATGAATTGCTTTAGTTTATTCTCTAGGAGTTCTGGTAGATGAAACAAACAAAAGCACAAGCTCTTATCATGAAATATCTCTATTCTTCGGATTGGTATTACCAACTGTCATTAGAGGTTAATGCGAACAGTTAAATGCTGCTGAATTTCCACATGCAATTCTTTAACTTACTCTCCTTCATCCTCCCAAACTGGGAGATCTATCTCCTTTCAGACTTTAAGTCAACAGAGAGATGTCTCTTTCAATCCCAGGTTAATGTACTACAGAGACTCATATTTGGGTTTGAAGGTAGGAAGGGAAATGAACATGCTTGCATTAGTCTTAATCTGAAGAGAGCATATTTTGGGTAACCAAATAGGTGGTTGTGATACAGGTGTTTTGGTGTTTTGGTAATAGCTAGCATCTAAGAGGAAACCTTGGTGGTGTAGTACATTAAGTGCTATGTCTGCTAACTGAAAAGTCAGTTCAAATCTGCCAGGTGCTTCTTGGAAACTCTATGAGGCAGTTTCACTCTGACCTCTAGGGCTGCTATGAGTTAGATCGGACTCCACGGCAGTGGGTTTGGCTTGGTGGCATCTAAGATGATGTAGTGGTCAAGTGCTACAGCTGCTAACCAGAAGGTAAGCAGTAAGGATCCACCAGTCACTCTCTAGGAACTCTATGAGGCAGTGTTACTC
This sequence comes from Heterohyrax brucei, assembly GCA_028571685.1. Taxonomy (NCBI): domain Eukaryota; kingdom Metazoa; phylum Chordata; class Mammalia; order Hyracoidea; family Procaviidae; genus Heterohyrax; species Heterohyrax brucei. The sequence continues at coordinate 49,647,064 of CM053142.1, forward strand.
TGCCTTGTAGGGATGCTATGAGTTGGAATTCACTTCATGGCAATGAGTTTAATGGCAATGGTGTCTAAGAGATGTTGGTCTCTTGAGCAAATGCTGTGGAATCATTAGAGTGGAGTGGTTAAGAGTGAAGAAGTATCAGTGGCTAGAATCTAGTGGCTAGTTAGAGCACTAGCATAGTGTCATGGATTGAACTGTGCTCCCCCAAATCTGTGCAGCCATGTGGCTGGGCCATGATTCCCAGTATTTTGTGATGGTCCTTCATTTCGTAGTTTTCCTGTGCTGCATGTCAGAGGATTAGGGTGGGGTTGTAAACTCCTTCATAATATCATTCCCGCTCCACTGTAAAGGGAGTTTCCCTGGAGTATGGCTTGCACCACCCTTAACACTTTCATCCTACAAGAGATAAAAGGAAAGGGAAGCAAGCAGAGAATTGGGAACCTCACACCATCAAGAAAGCTGCACCGGGAGAAGAGTGTGTCCTTCAGACCTGAAGTTCCTGTGCCAAGATGCTCCCTGGACAATGACTGATGCAATACCAGACTTTCCTCCAGAGCTGACAAACAGGAAAGCCTTCTCCTGGAGTAGACATCCCGAATTTGGACTTGAAGCCTACCGGTCTGTGTAAGAATAAACTTTACTTTGTTAAAGCCATCCACTCTGTGGTATTTCTGTTAGAGCAGTACTAGCTGACTAAAACAAAATTTGGTACTATGAAAGTAGTGTACTGCTCTAACGAATACCTAAAAAGTGGAAGTCATTTTGAAATTGGGAATGGATAGAAGATTCAGAAGGAACCAAAGACAACTGTTAATCCTGAGGAAGGAGCAGGTAGTGAGAATCGAGCAGCAGAGGACTGGTGGTAGCAGCAGCAGCAGCAGTAGAACCAAAGGGAGCAGTGGAGCCAACCCATGGAGCAAGAGAGTTAAGTGCCTGTGCACAGAGGCTTCCTAGTGGAGGGTGGTGCTTCCAGGCACTTGAATATGAGGAGCTAACCTTGCAGACCCATGGAGCGAGAGAGCTGGGTGCCTTTATGAAGGAGGCTTCCTGGCAGAGTGGGGTGCCTCCAGGCACTTGAATCAGTGGAGCTACGAGCTTTGGAACACCTGTCCCAGCAGGGCAGATGTGGGACTGAGGCTCAGGCTATGCAACCATAAGAAGCAGAAGCTGAAGAGATAAACAGCATGAGAAGCTGAGCTGCCTTAATTTCAAAAGGTATAGCCATGACCTCGGGGGTTTGAAAGTGTAGAGCCAGAGCTTTCTGTGTTTGTAAGGGTGAAATTGTCACTTACTTGGGCTTAGGGTTCATCTAAAGCCTACCGGGCAGAGTTACTGTACAAATGAGTCTTTCCTATCAGAGTTGTAACACCAGGTCGAGGGTCTCCACTCAGAATCCGGAGAGTGTGGCCCATACCTAGAGTGCAAAGCTATTGTATGAAATGTCTCAGAAAAGGGAAGACAATTTTCAAAGCTTTGAGAGCTAATGTACTGTCTTCTACTGACTTGTTTGTTGCCCATTAATGCCTTCTCTCTCTGCAATTTCTCCCATTTGTAATGGAATCTGTAACTTGTGCCTGTTTTGCCATTGCACCTTTGGAAAGAGACAGCTTGTATTCTAAGTTTCATAGATGTAAAAAAATTTTTGAATTTTGGACCTGGAACAGATTTAAGGCTTCTATCATATGGGATGGACACAGTTTTGCTATGATGGAACGAATGTGTCACATGTTTCAATGATGTGATTTTTGGGTACCAAAGGGTGTGATGTCATAGATTAATTGTGTCGCCCCCAAAATATGTGTAGCCATGTGGCTGGGCCATGATTCCCAGTATTTTATAATTGTCCTTCATTTTGTGGTTTTCCTGTGCTGCACGTCAGAGGATTAGGGTGTGGCTATAAATCCCTTCATAGGACCACCTTCCTGCTCCACTGTAAAGGGAGTTTTCCTGGAGTATGGCTTGTTCCACCCTTACTCCTTTCAGACTGCAAGAGATAGAAGGAAAGGGGAGCAAGCAGAGAACTGAGAACCTCACACCATCAAGAAAGCAGTGCCAGGAGAGGAGTGCGTCCTGCAGACCTTAGGTTCCTGCACCAAGATGCTCCCTGGACAAAGACTGATGCAATACCGGACTTTCCCCCAGGGCCTACAAAGGGAAAAGCTTTCCCCTGGAGCAGATATCCTGAATTTGGACTTGTAGCCTACAGGACTGTGTAAGAAAAAATCTTTCTTTGTTAAAGCCATCCACTCTGTGTTATTTCTGTTAGAGCAGCATTAGCTGACTAAACACATAGGAAGTATATCTACATTCACGGTGAGGTTGTGCACCCTCACCCCCAAATCCTTTGTCAGTCCTACCCTTTTCAGTGTTCTACTGCAACCTGGGGAGAGGAGAAGATGAAAGACGGTCAAGAGAAGGAATATAGGACAACTGAGGCCTCTGGCTCTACTCCCCTCTCCATGGTCATTGAAGAGTAAGACTATGCATGCCTGGAGGCAGAGGTGCTGAGCAGGATTCCATGTTAGAGAACTCTAGATATTTTTAAAACAGAAAGTTTTGAAAAGGCGGAAGAGGATGTCAAACTCCAAGCTCGGTGCTTCTCTATGCTTTGAAATACAGAACTGTCTAATACTACTTGGAAACCTACGCTTTTTACTGTAGCAATCGGGTCTCTACTTGAACAGATTGTTGCGCATGCACCACAACAGAGCAGACCCAAGCCTCAGACACACAATGTTCTCTGAAAAGACACCCAGCCACCTGGACAGCTCTGAGACAAAGGCAAAGAGTGGGTGGACTGCCATGGAATGTTATTCAAAACCCAGGAGAAAGACCATTAAGTTTCTTAAATTTCCCTTTCAGTGCCACAGTTGAAATAAAGACTTGGCTTGGCTAGATTTTTTATGTTTTAAACAGCTAGAAGGTGAAATCTGTTGTCAACATATAAAAATCTGTTTTTCGCCATCTCAATTCTATTAGCCACAGTGGCCACAACACCAAAGTGTATTAGTAAAGATGGTTTTGCTGGACGAGCTCAGGGTGTTGTTATCAAATCACTCAGTCATTCTGCCAGTATCATGGTGTAAACTGGGCACAGCTTGTATTCCCTTGCCCTGACCTGGTCTCAGCTTAGGTTTTCAGAAGGAAGATTCAATTACATGCTGGCAGTCGTGTTCCCTCTTCCCTTCTTTCTACGTCATGTGCTTCCCCTTGAGTTCACTGACTGTTAGGTTGTGTATGGATAGTTTCTAAGGGGCTTTAGAAAGTCTTCAAATTTTATGAGAAATTTTAGTGTGAAAGTGCATGTTCATGGTGAGAAGCTCCAGGGTTTTCACCAGTTAAGGAATCTGTGACGTATTGTTGCTGTTCGATGCCTTGGAGTCTCAGAAAACCTGTGTGACAGAGTAGGACTGCCCCACAGGGAGAAGACTGTGAAGTCTTTCTCTGGTGAAACTGCTGGATGAGTCTGAACCTCTAATGTTTTAGTTAGCAGCCCAGGGTTTAACCATTGTATGACCAGGGCTATCTAAATCCGTTGTCACTGAGTTGATCCTAAATCAGTGTCCCTATAGGGCAGAGTAGAGCCATCTCATAGGATTTCCAAAGCTGTGTATCTTTACTGCAGCAGATTGCCACATCTTTCTCCCACAGAGTGGCTGGCAGGTTCCAATTGCTAATCTTTTGGTCTAGTGCTTCAACCACTGTATCACTAGGGTTTTTAAGATCTTTTTCCCTGTGTCATGTCATGCTTAGAAACTGTTCAGTCTGCATTAAACTCATGGGTAGAAGTTCCAGTCACTTCCATCGTACTGTCTGAGGACAGTGGGGGACTGTCCCACCCACCTAATTGTTGTAGTGAAGCCATTTCACTGTCTAGCATCTCTTCTGCCTGCAAAAATTTCTGACTTCTTCCAGAGGGAGAGAGTTTTTCTAGTTACCCCTGGAGGGGGAAGAATTGAGAAAATTCCTAAAAGAACTCATTTGATCACAAATTCCCTTAGTCAAAGCTCTCTAGTTCACATGCAAAGTCGTGCCTTTTCCTCTTGCCAGTTGACTTTTAATGCTTTTCATTTTGTTGAGAATCTGAAGTGCTCTTGCCTGCAGCAATCTTAAATTTCTGCTCTCTCTTGGAGGAAGCAGAATGCTATCCCTGTCTTCCTAGTTTCCTCCTTTCCTTGTCCTTGGGTAGCCACCTTGGGTTTTCTCTACTTCAAGGTATTTCCCCTAGTCGGACTCCTCCCAAAGGAGGCCTCTGATGGAATAATCTGTTGCCACCGAATAAAGTCTCAGGGAAGCTGCCAGCAGTTAAACACCAAACAGAACAAGAAATTCTAGCCACCTACATTTATTGGTTAGAGTTTGGACTTTATAAAAGAAGGAAGTGCTCCTTGCCTCTAAATAAGACTCTGCCTGCATTTGTAATTGAAATTCGTGGTTAGTTTTTCGTCACTTTATGTAATCTGGAAAGTCCTGGTGGTATAGTGGTTAAGTGCTACATCTGCTAACCAAAAGTTGGCAGTCTGAATTCTCCTAATGTCCCTTGGAAACCCTGTGGAGCAGTTCTACTCTGTCCTGTAAGGTCACTATGAGTCAGAATTGACTAGGCTGCAGAGGATTTTATGTAATCTGGTTATTGGGTACAGGTAGGCTTGAATGCAAATTCACAGTGTCCAGTGGAAATCCATCAGCCAGTATTCCTACTGGCATTGTAAAAATCACCTCACAATAAAGCTTAGCATTTCTACTTCTCAATAAACTCCTCTTTCCATAGTGTTTCAGTTGGAAACAAGACATCCAGTCACCGTAACTAGAAAATCTGGAGGTTTCTCTTGATTTCTGTCTTCTTCTTAGAGGTCCATGTCCAAGCATCTTCATTTCTCACCTGACCTTTTGTATTTGTGTCATAACTGCTTGCATCAGCTTCAGAGCCATAGTAATGACAACAATAATAATGGCTAATGCTTGGGCACTTATCACGTGCTTAACAAAACATAACAAAATGAAATGAAAAGAAATGAAATGAAATCAAACCACACCAAACCAAACTTGCTGCCATCTAGTCCATTCTGACTCACAGTAACCCTGTAGGACAAAATACAACTGGCCCAGGGGGGTTCTAAAGAGGGCCTGGTGGATTTGAACTGCTGACCGTTTGTTTAGCAGCCATAACTCTTAACCACTATGCCACCAGGGTTTCTTTTACATGCTTTAGACTATTCTAAATGCTTTACAGGAACCTCTGTTGGCCTAACAAGTAAGTGCTACAGCTGCCAATCAAAAAGTCAACAGTTCAGGTCCACCAAGTGCTCTTGGGAAACTTTATGAGGCAGTTCCACTCTGTACTATAGGGTTGCTATGAGTTGGAATCAATTCAACAACAGTGAGTTTGGTTTGGGTACACGGTTTCTGTGCCTCAGCTCCTGTACTTCTCACTGCAACCTTACGGCGTCGGCATTTGCTGTTATTATCTCCGCTTGACAAGGAAAACAGGTGAATCAACTTGCCCAAGGTCACATTTAGATTGTGGTAGGGTCAAGGATTCAAATTCAGGTCTATGTGAATTATTAGCACTTACACAGAGACTATCACAGAGATTTTTCTGAAGGTATACTTCCAGGGGATCCATTTCAAATATAAATTTCTTCTATTTACAATCCTTATGTGGTCTCCTGTTTCCTTAGCATGTACACAAGACCCTCCATTATCTTCCCTTTTTGTGGTAATTATTAGTGTGTTGTCATTGTAGTCAGGTGTTGTTGAGTTAATTTTGACTCATAGCAACCCTAAGTGACAGAATAGAACTTCCCGCATAGGGTTTTCGGAGCTGTTACCTGTACACTACCCCACAATACAATGTGCCTCCTGTATCCACACCCATCATAGTCCTCTCCCTCATTGACTTTGCACTTGGAGATATGATTTGTTTTGACCAGTGGAACACTGGCAAAGGTAATACCAGAAGGGCTTAAAAATACTTTATATGGGGGCTTGCAGTCTGTTGTTGCCTTCTGGAAGCCCTTAGGCCTCTGGGTAAGGAGTCTGAGGTTATTCTCCTCTCCAAACTTACTAGTCATCCTAGCTAAGGTCCTGGACATGTGAGTGAGGCCATCCTAGACCATCTACGTCTGGCTGAGCTTGCACAGACCAGAAAAACTTACCCAGATGACCTACCAAACCAAAAAACCAAACACAGTGCCATCAAGTAGATTCTGACTCATACAGACCCTCTAGACAGAGTAGGAGTGCTCCATAGAGTTTCCAAGGAGTGCCTGGGAGATTTGAATTGCTGACTTTTTGGTTAGCAGACGTAGCACTTAACTACACCACAGGGGTTTTCTAGATGATCTGCAGAATCAAGAATAAATAAAATGGTAGCTTTTTTGGGCCACAAAATTTGAGGATGACTGGTTACACACAAAAAGGCAGCTGACATAGCTGCTTTCTCTTCCACTTCCATCTGTCCTAATGCTTTGCCTGTCACTTGGTTTTCCAGCAACAGCAGTCAGCTTGGTAGCTTCTTTGCATCTGCTCATGCCGTGCCCTCTGCTGGGAATGTCTTTCCTCACAGCCTGGTTAACTGTTACCCATTCTGCACTGATTACCTTAGATTCTGTCTCCTCAACCCTTCCTGGTGGCACAGTGGCTAAGAGCTTGGCTGGCAGTTTGAATCTACCAGCTGCTCCTTGGAAACCCTGTGGGACAATTCTAATCTGTCCTATAGAGTTGCTATGAGTTGGAATGTGCTTGATGGCAACACCTTTTTTTTGGTTTAGTCTTTCCCTGACACTTCTCTCCTAACTCTTCCCTCTGGCTCATCAGGCTGAGTTACGTACCCCTTCTAAACATTTTCAAAAGTCCCTGTGGACAGCTCTATTACCACTCTCCCAAAGAGTTTTATTATGGGTCTACTTGCTTGCTAAACTTTTCAATTTTTAAATGCACAGTCTCTGCTTTACCCTCTTTGCTTTCCTGATACCTAGCAGAGTGGCTAGTACCTAGTAATAGCCAATAGAACTTGTTGAGTGAATGAATAAATGAGTGAAACAGGAAGAGATAGTCTGGATCTAGGTATGAAAAGATGCAAAAATCAGTACCTATTTCTTAGTTTTGACGTGATTAGGTTTCACTTCTTATGTATCTTTGTCTTACCTCTGTAAAATATTGATTCAGCAAGAAAAAACTCAAAATAGGCAAAGGAAGTTGCAAGCAGCTAAATAAAATGAGACTTCAGCCATTTGGTTTGGTTGGTGATACAGAGGAATGGAAGGTAGCTAAGTGAGACCTATAAAAAAGTAGGTCTGAAGCGGATTGTTTAACTTGTGCAAGTATTCAAAATAGAAAGCTGAATCCATTTTTTAACAAGTTTCCTATAACTCCGTAAAAAAGAGAAAAAGAGCTTTTCTGTTTCCTTTCCCCATCCAAAACTTCCTATCACCACTGTACGACTCACCCTGACACACAGTTGATAAACTGACAGATAGCGTCAAATGTCAGCCAGGTTTTCATTTCCATCCTGAGGCTCTGGGGAACAGCACATGAACAGATTGTTCCTGACAGAGTATCTCATTATTTTAAGCAAATTGAATTTCTCATTGACTATGTTGAAAGGTTGTATGCTAGTTATAATTACCAGTTTTACTTAATTTCCTTTTATAAATAGGTCGGTACTCTGAACTTGAAAGTAGTATGTTGATTACTGCTTTTTTTTCCCTTTTGGCCTCAGGGGACCGTTTAGTGCAGAAACCACTGACTGAATGAATTTAATGAAACAAATACATATCCAATAACAAGAGCGGATGTGTGGGAGAACACACACAGGCACACAGGTAACAAACACAGTGTAAGTCTTATAATGAGTACAGGAGAGCAATCATTATCTGAATACCCTGTTAGGCACACAGGAACTCCTGGTGAAGGGGACAACCCATGGGGGGTGTGGTGAAAGTTGAGTGGCTAGAAAATGCCATCTGTACAAAATGATCTCCTCCAACTAAATTGCCACATCTCCCTACTCATGGAAATGTTTGTCTTAATGAAAGTCGCATTCCTGAGAAAGTGCAAATATGCTGCCTGGGAAAGACAGTAGATTAAACCACCATCACTGTAGCAATGTTAATATTTTTAAAAGCTCACTATAAAAGACCTATGGCCTTTAACTGAATGGTCAAGAGTTTGAAACTACCAGCTGCTCCTTGGATACCCTATGAGACAGTTCTACTCTGTCCTATGGGGTCCCTATAAATAAGAATGGCTTAGTATTACAAAAAGAGCAGATATTTCTGTTGGAACATTCAGAGAAGGAATGTGTCCTAAGGATAAAATAATAAAAATCACCTGTAATCTCAACTCTTAGAGATAAGAACTCAGTATTGCATATAAAACAAAACCAAACCTATTTCCATCGAGTGGATTCCCACTCATTGCAATCCTGTAAGACAGAGTAGAACTGTCCTGCAGAGTTTCCAAGGAGCACTTAGTGGATTTCAACTGATGACCCTTTGGTCATTAGCAGATGTAGAACTTAATAACTATTTTCCAGGGCTTTCAATATATTTTCTTCTCTGCATGCATACTGAGCACCCTTTAGGGCAGTTCTACTGTGTCTTATAGGATCACTACAAGTTGGAATTGACTCCATGGCAACAGGTTTTTTTTTGGTGTGCTAAATAAACTTCAGGTCAAAGTGTGTTTTTATGGCCCTGGAGGTGAATAAACCTTCAAATAGTGGCCTTATGAACACTCACCTCTATGGAACTGTCGAAGAAGAATTTCCTAGCTGACCATAAAGGAATTTTTGCTTACCTCTCCCCACTGCATTTGATGAGCTCTGCATTTAGGGTCATAAATATACTTTCCCTAGTTTCTGAGAGAGGTCTAGGACGTTGCCTGCTGTTTTAGAAGCAGCATGGTGTTGAGAAATTGTTTTAACACTCAGAGTCAAGAAACCTGGAATGCAGTCCTATTTTCTGCCACTGACAAACTTTTGAGAAATCATTTAGTTTCTCAGGCCTTACGGTTTTATCACATGGACAAAGATACAGTGGCTCATGTCCTTCAGCGAGGTGGAAAGGATACTTTCCAGTCCCCATTTGGCACTGGTTGACTCTGTGGCCAGCAGGGCATCACTCAGCATCCTAAGAATTTCTTTCACACACTATCAAATGGGGAAAACAGCATCAGCCACAACTACCCAACACCAGTAATACAAGGATGCAGCAAGTAATGCATATGAAAGCACCAAGGAAGTACAAAATATGAATTCGAAAGCATCGAACCTAAACCAAACAAAATGTCATCCATAGGACAGAGTAGAACTGTCCAGTAGGGTTTCAAAGGAGTGGCTAGTAGATACAAACTGCTGACATTTAGGTTATCTGCTGAGCTCTTGACCTCTGTGCTACCAGAGCCCATGAAAGCACCAACCCCCAAACCATGGAGAGTTTAAACTGGCCTCTAATGAAAGGGTGTGATGCTCTGCTAATAACATTCATACCAGAATGGGATGGTGATACCTCTTTCAGAGTCAGGTGATCAAAGCCTGGAATACGTTTAGACTATCTGGAAGATTCATGATTCTATTAATAGCTTTGAAGTACTGTTTCTCAGGCTCTTTAACTCATGACCACTTTTTGATTAAAATATACATTTCATGAACTTCTTTAATGCTGCTTGAAATGTAAAATATATTAACTATCAGGACCAAACTCAAATGATCTACATCCATCAAAGAGGTGTGTCCTTTGCTAGTCCCACCTACTCTACTGCTATGTTGAGCTTTATTGCTTGGAGATAAATCCTAAGACAATGGTCACAAGTTCTCCTCTAACGCTTCCAGTTACTCCAGAATGGCACAGTGATGCCACGATCTTTAAGGTCCCTTTGGACAAACCTCACATTCACAAAATGTTAGGGCTGCAAGGTTTACCTGAGCTTTGGAGGGACCAAGGATGGGCATAGGATACCCCCAGCCAGTTAGGAAAAGGCAGCCATATGTCTCCATGACCTGCCCTTTCCTTTTTGGGGGGAAGGTTTTTTCAAGTTTGAAGTAATTTCCTTGCGTTGTCTAAAGTTTTGATACCAACCGTCTGGAGATTCTAGGGTTTCTCAAGCCAACCCGGGATTTAGGGAATGGGTCAAGGTGATCACCAGCTTTTGAGGAGATCACCAGTTGCAGAATACACATAATCACAGGCCAGGTGGTTCAGCTGGAAGGCACGTTACGTGTATTAGTCTTGATATGTGTTAAAAGAGTTCACATCTTTATCCTCAAGCACAGTTAAAACTTTATGTTAGAGAAAACCAAGAATTGAAGCCTCACTTTTCATTTTAGTTTCTCCTCCTTAGGGTGAGTTGGGGCCAGTTAGCAGGTGCCTGATCTGGGAAGCAATATAAACTTTTCTCAAGACTTTGAATACCTCTTCACAAGAGGAAGCCCAGAAAGCCATAGCTAGTCTTGCTGTAACAACCAAGCCCTCTTTTCTCCTCTTGTCTTTGGTTATTGGAGACTTTTCAGCACTAAAATCACGAGAAAAGAGAGAGAAAGAGAGAACAAAAAAAAGAGAATTGATCTGGAAATCACAGAATGCAGCATCGAGACCAAACTCTATAGTTCTGCTCTTTCAGGATTCTAGGAATTTAACCTCAAATAAATATCTTGAATGAACTTACTTTTGTGTTTGTTTCTTTTTATTTTACTTTAAATTTGGTTATTTCCTTTGCCACAACAGATAACTCAAAATAATTTGTGAGCTTTCCAACAACTGTTAGTGAGTAATGTTAAAACAAAAATTTATTGAGCCAGTAATAGATTCTGATTGAACTTTATTTAATATATGATTTTCAAATTGAAGATGAGAGAACTTCTAAAGTTCTTGCCATGGAAAAAGGGCCGTAACACAACTGATCGATAATTTATGATCAGAAAGGATTTCTCACAGCACTGTCTTGGAGAACAATTAATTCCCGATTTACCCTAAAACGTAGCTCCCGGTCTGACCTTTAGAGTCTGTTTCCTGAAACTAACTGAATTCTTCAAAAGAGCACAGTGCCTGAGACAAAATGGCCTTAGTCATTTATCCAGACCATTGTTTGATTCAAAGGTGATGTTTAGAAAACCAATTTTTTAAAGCTCAAGTTTCAAAAGTACCTCTAAAGGATAATGACCAGGGTGGGTCACCTCAACTCCATGGACCCCAGAAATCTGACCTCCAGAAGAATTAGAACCACTTTCTGAGCATTAAGGGCTCATCTCTGAATGTACAAGCACTTATTCAGCAGCGATTTCACTGGGTCTTTGTTGTACTACAAGGGGTCTCCTACTGAAGCACTTTCACATACATGAGTCAAAAGTTGGCTATAAGATAAAACACTGGTGGAACTGGACAGCTGGAATGGACATGTGCTACCTGAAGGTTATCACATCGAATTTTTAATAAATATTTATACTAAAAGAAATAGAAAAAAAAATCTGTTGCTAAATTGATTCCAACTCATAGTGACGCTATATAGGTCACACAAAACTTGTACTTTGCCCAAGGGTGATCTGTTTCTTTCTCATTCTGCACAAGAATGTGAACTCCCCTTCCCTTCCCTTGCCTTCCCCAAGTCCCCCAAAGAGTAGCATTACAAACTGGTGAAGAGCATAGTTGCTAGCTCTCCACTTAATTAAGTTGGTGACCCTGGCAATTTGCTTTGCCTCTTTGTTTTGCAGTTTGTTCACTCGTAAAAGGGAAGGTGTGAGGAATAAATGAATCTGTCCAGTGCTTACTCAGTGCCAGGGACACATTAAGACTTCAGTGTTTGTTTTCTTTTCATTCAGTGTTCATCTGTAATGATTAAAGCTCCTCTGATGGTCCAGGTATTGTTCTGGATTTCTTAGGGGCTGTAACAATGGATCAAATGTGAATCTTTGTTTAAGGGAAATGGAGTAAAGAAGCACCCATATTTTTGCCTCACAAATGCTAGACACTGTTACGTGCTTTTCAAATATTCCTACTTAGTTGCTGTAGCTACTGCATGAGTTAAGTTTTATTATCCTTTTTTTTTGTTTGTTTTCATGAATGGAAAAATTAGAGATCAGATGGCCAGAGCCTCACATGACCAGTGAACAGTGGGGCTCAGGTTTGAATAAAGGCCTGACATTGAAGTTGGTGAGTTTTCAGCACTTACCAAAACTAAACTTGTTGCTGTCAAGTCAGTTCCAACTCATAGTGACATTCTAGGACAAAGTAGAACTGCCCCATAGTTTGCAAGGTTGTAATCTGTATTGGAGCAGACCACCACATCTTTTCTCCCAACCTTTCAGTTAGCAGTCAACTGCTTTAACCACTGTGCCATGAGGGCTCCTTTTCAATGCCTATAAGGTCTAAAAACACAGAATGTAGCGATTATGTGGCCACACTTGCATTGACCATTTTCTGTGGTGCTTTTTCTTGGCTGGTGCTAGACTTAGCCTTGCTTTTCTTCTCAACACAACTGATGCCACTCCATCAGTTACGATTGCATGACATAGGAAAACCGGTTGTTATCCTTGTAACATTCCAGGCCACTTGGAAGAAAATATTTTTACTGAAGTCTTGCAACCATTTTCACTGTATAGAAAAGAAATAGCCTGAATAAATAGGAGAGGGCATAGCCTACCTCTAGTTCTGCTCACATTTTATATTTTATTGGCACAGTGCAGACCACCAGCCTCTTTCCCTAGAGGTCTTGGTGATACTCTCTGAAAGAATCTACTGGCACATTTAGATCACAGACATTTAGAGCATCAAGAATCAGTCGAGACTGTCAAGTTCATTAGCTGCCAAATACCACCCACTTGATTCCTTCTGGGAAACCATGGTGATTTAGTGGTTAAATGTTACATCTGCTAACCAAAAGGTCAGCAGTTTGAATCTGCCAGATGCTTCTTGGAAACTCCATGGGGCAGTTCTACTCTGTCCTATCAGGTCAATATGAGTCAGAATTAGCTTGAGAGCTCTGGAGTTTTTTGGTCTCCATAAAAAGTACTTGGGGAACCTGTTGAAATGGAGATTCATAGCTTCTACTCCTTACAGTTTAGGCTGGACTGGGGCCCAAAAATTTGTGTTTTAACAGGTTATAAAGAAAGGCCTGTTAATCTACCCAAAATTTAGCCAAAGAAAATTTACAAATTGTAACACTCTGATCTGCAACTAATCACCTGGATGGTGCAGGACTGGGTAGCACTTCGTTCTCTCGTTCTCTCATGCACGAGGTCATCGCGTGTCAGGGGCCTACTCACGCAACAACAAAAACAACAATGAGGTTAGGAATCCACTGCCCAAGTTGAGCCTCTTAATTTCAAAGAAAAAGAAATGAATTCCCATTTACATAGCTACTTACTGTCAGCCAGATTGGAATGAGGCATTGCTAATTTCCAGTGGAATAGTCTTCCCACTCACCTGCATAGTTTCTCTTGATGTCTCTGAAGTGACAGGCTTAAAGGGAGTGCTGACAAAATCTTAGAGACTAGCAGCTTCTTAATTTAGACTGATATTAAATTGTAGGAATTGACTCAGATAAGCACTAGAATATTGCTTACAATCAACAAATGCAAAAGAGCATGCAAATTCAAACATGTTGATTTCACCTGGGCAACACATATGATGTAAATTTCAATTGACCTGAATTAGAGTAATCTCCTAGGGAGTGAAATGGAACGTTATTGTTATCCAAGTGTATTCAGAAAAAATAAAAAATAAAAAAAAAGATGGTAACTAGATTTAAGAATAGAAAATCTATTTTCCCAGTCGTAAGGTTAGGGTCTCAAGGGAGAAATGGCATAAGTGTAAAGTATGCCTATTTCAGGGAAAGATTAAACAAAGACGGGCACTGCTTCTGAGTTGTTAAACATTTGCAGCAAAAAAAAAAAAATTTGCAGTGGAGACACTTAAGAACATGCCTTATTTTTATTAGCATCCACTTTTATGAAAGGCTAATTGTAAAATTTATAGAGCTAATTATCTCTCTAGATTAATATTTATGAACACACAATAGCAAATGTGAGTTCCAAGCATGGTATTAAGCATTGGCTTTTTTCCCTTCACACATAACAAGCAAACAAGAGATATCTCAAGGTGGTGTTAATATTCTTTCCACAATGTATGTAAACAGTCATGCTAAATTTTTCTTCCCAATTGCTTCAAATTGGTATTTACCCAGCAACTGAAACCTATTTTTTAACAGTTTAATACCCCTGAAATATGTGGGGACCTTTCTGCAATGTGAATAGAAGCTTAGAAAATCAATTGAATCAAGTTTCTCCTAATCAAACACCAAAAACCAAGAACTCCTTTTATTGACTCATTTTAACCACATTTTATTCTTATAAAAGAAGGGAAGGATAATCAAAAGCACACGTTTTTCTTCTTGTGCTTGGAATATGGAGCAAACCGTACCGTTCAAAAACAGGAAAACAAGGTTTAGTGTTGTAAAAATATTGACCTTCCAAACAAATCTGAGTGTGTTTCTTCCAACTCACTCAGCTGAACGCCTATCTTTTGACTATAAATCTTAGCCAATTCTACTCTCCAGATACAGCACACAGTGTACATGACTTGGGGTAAAGAAAACATATTCACGGTATGGGGAGAGAAGATAATAGACGTCAAGTTTGATGTTAAGCGAATGGTGTTGGGCCACTTTTGAAACTATGTTATTTTAGTCTTCTTGTCTATAAACTGAGGGGTATTTGTCACAAATTGTAGATTAGGAATTTGTGATTTGGAAATGGGATAGTGCATGGGATTTAGGAATTCTGTAAGTCTCTTTTCACAAAACCTCATAGAAACTTGTAATGTGAATTAGTAGGAGTGTATTATTATGAATGTCCATAGCTTTTAACAATTTGCAAAGCATTCTAGACACTTAGAAAGGTTAAGAGCTGTTGTGTGAAAGGATCTCTAAACTCTCTTCCCATCACGATTCTCTTTAGTTTCTGCTGTATCCTTTTTCCAATCACATGCTTTGCTTTGGTTGCTCCACACTTACTCCTCTTTCTCAACCTCACTTTTCTGTAAACTTCCTTTTTCTTATGATTTAGAGCTATGTTGTTCAATATGGTAGCCTCCAGCAAAGTTCAGCTACTTGTAACTTGAATTAATTAAAATCAACCGAACTTAAAAATTCAATTCCTTAGCTGTACCAGCCACATTTCAAGTGCTCAAAAGATGCATACGCTAATGGCTACTGCTTTGGATAACATAGAAAATTAACGCTTCCATCATCACAGAACATTCTATGGGGGTAATAGTATACTCATTGTAAGAATCTAAATTTTTAGGAAACTTCCCAGTTGATTCTGGTGCAGAGGATATACAGTTCACACTTGGAGAAACAGTACTAATGCCAACACATAGACAGGTGTCAAGAAAACCTGATTCCTTGTTTTCTGCTTGGTTTCAGACTGCTGTAATGCCTGTGGAAACCCATGCAGTCTAGTGATTAACAGTTCAGCTGCTAACGAAAAGGCTGGCAGTTTGAATCTACCAGATGGTCCTTATGGAGCAGTTAGTTCTACTCTATCTTATCAGATCACGATGAATCAGAATTGACTTGATGTCAACAGATTTGGTTTGGCTTTTTGGTATGATGCCTGTGTTGTTAGTCCTGCTGACCTGTTTTTATTACTGCCTTCCTAGCTCACTGTCCAACATGGGTAGATAGCCTTAGAATTCTACAGTGTTGGAACTGGAAGAAATTCTTAAGGTTATCTTGTCAATTACTCAGAAACCATGGGTGGTATAGTAGTTGGTTAAGAGCTACGGCTACTAATCAGATGATCAGCACTTCAAATCCTCCAGGCATTCCTTGGAAATTCTATGGAGCAGTTACACCCTGTCTATAAGGTCACTGTGAGTCAGAATCTACTCAGTAGCAATGGGTTTGGTTTTTTTGGTTTAGTTGGCCACTCATTTGCTGCTTGAATTTTCTCGAGACAACTTTCCAACCAAGTGATCATGTCATATACATTTGAACAGAAACAATGATACGGAAAGTATCTTTTAAGGTAGCACATGTAATCTTACAGATGTTCCTGTTATTTTCCAGTCTTTACTTATTGAGTTCCAACCCAGTATCTTGTACTCATCTGTCATAGTTTTCTCTGCTAAAGATGCAATCTTGAGTTGAGGTGTGTGAGGTTGGTGCCAGCCTTAGTACTTCTCCCCAAGTGCCATGTTCTAGGAATGTATTTTACAGAGGGAAAGGGCTTTGGAAAGAGGCAGTTTCTTGGTGAACTTCCACGTAGTATGTTGGGAGAGAATCTGGTCTGCAGTCTGTCTCTAGCGAGGTCTTAAACTTTACTGAAACATCTGAATCATTCCCTCACTTAAGGACTAAACTTAGGAAGCAACTTCAGTTAAGCTTAAAGGCCCATAGATTTTTGCACTGGAATAGGATTGGTGCTTTGGGACACTCAGAGACCCCATCCTTGGCAGAGAAATCGTGTTTTCACCAGGAGTATTGGGGAGATGGGAAGTGGAGGTGCAGGCAGTTCAAACAAACAAAATCTACTAAGGGTTAAATCATGAGTACCTGGGGAATATCCCAAATGCACAGAGAAGTAACTAGTGTAAGTCCGAGGAGGGAATCTGCAGTTATAAAAATGGGAACGGGTAGGTAATGACGGGACCGCATTTGCACCATCAACTGGCGATTTTAGAGACATTCTGGTTATACATCTGTAATATAATCCTCTTTCGCACAACTATCCTGTAAGCCCTTCAAATATTTGAAGACAGTTTTCACTACTCCTTCATATCTTTTCTTCATTAGGTTAAAATCTGTATTATTCTTCAACATTTATTTACGATGGATGGTCTTGGGATTGTTCACCATCCTGTGAACACATTTCAGCTTGTCTACTTCTCCTTAAATTGAGGAAACCAAGACTCATTCCTCTATTCTAGGTGGGATTTGGTCACCCTTGAACAGAACGAAATCATCACTTCTTTTTTTCTAAATTCTATACTTCTATTAACACAAATATGAGATTTCACCACTCTTCTTTTACAGTAGACACTGACAGAATATTAGGAGGAGTTCATGACCCAGTAGTCCCAATTCTGCCTTATTTTCTCTTGTTTTCTCAATAATGTGTTAGTGCTTTTAGGAAAAATGTAGTTTTTGGTGGTGGTTGCTCTCTATAAAGTGGGAGGCCTGGATTCCAAATTCACTACGATTCCTGCCTATTCTCAAATGAAAATCATGAGAGATGAAGTCCAAGACATTATATTAAGCATTAGCAAGAGTATCTCCAGCCCTTCTATTATCTGGCTGAGAGCCTCACCCAAGAGCCATAACTAAAAAGTGTCTAACAGTGGGTTTCAGGAATATATTTGTTCATAACATATTTAAAAACTTGTAAGTGACTCACTGCAGAGACTATTACACAAATAGTTAAAGTAAATTTAGTTTCTGAGCTGGCCTTCACAAAGGCAAGATAGTAAGCAAGAAAACTGGGTCGAATGGAAATAAAATTTATTCAGACGAGGACCTTCCTTGGGCTGTACTGAGAATCAGGAAAGTGTTTACACGGATAAGGAAATTTTATTCCTGCTGGCAGAAATGTATGGCACTTACCCTTATCAAAGTTACGTGAGGACATCTTAATGATTACCAAATCATCAGGTTAGTTGTTTTCTTGATTTTCAAAAAGAATTTTGGGGATGGTTTTGTAGAATCAGTCTAGAAAATTCTCACAGCAGCTGTTGCTATCTTTCTGTTTCCATCTGAATTCTTCTTGTTGAAGTTTCCTGTGACTAAAATACTTGCTTGCCAGAATGTGCGAGGGAGACGTAGTGGTCTTTTTTCTGTTACTTGTGTCTGTGTGTCAGCTTTCCAGAGTACTATTGACACAATTTCCACCCCTGCCACAGTCTTCTCATCATCTCTCATCTTGACTGTCATCTTCTATTTGCAATGGTCAATCTGAGTTCCAGTGCTCTGAGCTTTCCCATAAAAATACCCTCTTGATGGTAAATGGATCAAAATCAGCACTATTTTCAACTTAGCTTTCACACAAATGTTTCTTGACTTAAATGACTGGCTAATTTTAAGTCTTTTAGACACACAAGTTATTGGTAAACTTATGCTGATATCTGGGATCAACTATTAGCAGATTGAATGACAAGAGTCCATTTGTTTGTTTACTGGGGTATCCTGTCCATTTGATAGTTTGTAAACACCAGGTACCACTCCATAGCAATCATTTATGTGCAAATGGTAACATTCTCTCCTTGTCAGGATATTCAAAATCTATGTAATTCTCCTACATTTAAAAAATAAAATGCATTATAACTGACATACAGGTAGTAACAACTACACTAAGCCGTGCAAACAAAGAGGTCAACCTATGGAAGTGTAAATGCAATTCAAATAAATCTCTTTTCTTAAAATTGTGACCTTCACATGGACATTAGCACAACAAAAGTAAATTCATAACTAGAAATAATTTTCCACCACTAGCGCTATATTTTGAGACAACTTATCGGCTTTTTAGGGTTTATGAAGTCAATACGAGATCAATTCATCCTCTGACTCAATCACAATGTAAATACTTAACAGTACAATGTATTATAGTTTGCTAAGCCATTTCTATTGCCTTGTCTTTGTCAGGAAACAGAATTAGCAAAAGAACAAAACTTGAAACTGGGAAATAGATGATCTGGATTTTATTTCCTTCTATGTATTGTTATCTGTGCGATGTATTCTTGTCTTAACATCAGAACTGGAGAATTGGCAGGGACTTTGCAAATCATTAGTTACAGTCACTTTATTTTAAACATGAAAAACTTGAGGTCCAAAGTAGTTAAGGAGCTTGCACAAGGTCACACAGTTGATCTAGTGATAGGGTCAGACTATCTAGCCCAGCAATCTGCTTGGTAAATCTTACTTCCATTTAAGTGTGCCAAATGCAAATTATTTTTTACCTGAGAACAAGTTAAAAGATATTTTTAACTGAGCTCATAGAAGAAATAGTATTTGGACTCTTCTTTTTAATGGACATCTCTAGATAACTAGCCTGCTTAAGAGATTCATGGCAAAATTAAATACACTACCTCTTTACATGCACAAAGATGAGTCTGAGAAAAGAATAGATTCTTTTGGTCTTTCTCCCTTCCTCTGTATCAAGTTCTTGCCATACTGATTAATTCAAGAGCCATCATAAAGTTTTCATATTGATCGACCTGGCCAACTCATTGTCTAAGTTTAAATTTCATGTGAAAACATTTTTGTGCTGAAACATTTTAAGAGGAAAGATAAATTTTCCTTATGTGACAGCTATTATCACTGTGTAGAAAGAAAACACAGTTTATGGTAACCATTTTCAATGTGTTCTTAAATTCCCAGATGTCAATCTATATCACACATTCTTTGTTATCTGTTTCTGTAACTCAGATTTCTCTCTCTCTCTTTTTTCCTCACAGTATTTCTATTTTTAAACCATTCCATCAACACCTCCTTGTGTTCTGACTTTTTATTCTTCAAGTCCCAAGTTAAAATGATTCTATGGGTTGTTCCTCCTCCCGCCCCAGATAGTTGGAGCTTTTAAGTATTCTATAACATTGGATAGTCAGTGTTTTCCACAGAAGCTTAAACATTCCTTCAGTGTATTCTGAAGAGAACGGTATGGAACCAAGCGATGAATGCTCTCGTTATTCTGGGGCAGCACTGTTTCTGTTAAGAAACCCTCTCTTAAAGTTGCCACTTCTTCAAGGTAGAAGGAAGAATTTATTCTACGTTACACACTTTTTCTATCCTAACCTTGAAATTATATAACAGCCAGAGACACTGAGGTCAATGACAAATGCAACACAGTAAGAAATTCATCTTAAGTAATGACCCAATAATCTACATCTGTCCTTAAGGCTCTAACTAGACAAAGCCAAAAGAGTTTTCTGGTTCCTATTTACCTTGGAGCCTCCATGCTATGGAGAAAGGTAACAACATGAAGACCATTAAGAGAGGATGAGTAAGATAGCTCTTAAATACATGCATCTTCATGACGATAAATTACATGTACACATCATTTTTAAACACCAAATGCAAAATCTCTAATACTTCTCTGAAGCATTTTATTGGAATCTGAATTTTCCTAGTTTTCCAGTTTAAAATTCTTGGAAACAAAAACCTGAAAGGGTTTTGTTATTCACTCATAGCATTTATTCATTCTTCTGTACAACTATTTCTTCAATTGTTTGTTAAATGAAAATAACTTGTACTAGATGCAGAGAACTATTAAGCAAGTAGAAGCTTTTTAAAGTAGGACATATAGTCTCTATGTCCTAGATGTGGAGCTTGTAGTACTGTTGAAGAATAAAGAGATGCATAAGATGAACAACTAATAGGTTTAAAAAGTTAACATTAGTGTTAACAATATAAAGGAATGTCAAGCATTGGAATGATCCATGTGAAATGTTATTATCTTGGGAAGCTTTATAGAGGAAATTGTTATGAATATTTATGAATATTTAAAGGCCTAAAGAGTGTCTGGCCCTTTGGAAGGACCAAATACACACAAAAAAGAGGAATAGTTTGCACTCGTTTACTAATCTAAAGACTGACGATTTGAACCTACCCAGCAGTGCCATGAAAGAAAAGCCTGGTAGCCTGCTTCATAAAGTTTGCAACCAAAAAAATCCCAAAGGAAACAATTCTACACTATAACACATGAAGTTCCCATGAGTCTGAATTGACTCAACAGCAGTGGATTTCATTTTATTTCCTACCTTTTAATTGTGATTAAGTGAAAGTATATAATCCAAATTAAATTTGCATGCCCACCTATCTGCAGCTCCTTCTATTCTCCTTGCTAGGTGACAGTCCACTCCTTTTCATTCTATACTTGTCATATCCTCTGAATAATCACCTGTCTCCTCCTCTATGCCCTCTCCTGTCCCATCTAGAAAGAGACCAGTAGGACAGAATCCTATAAATGCATAGGACCATAAAGTACACACACCACATGGTCACATCGTGTCCCCGAGTCCAGTCCATTTTGTCCGAAAAGTTGACCTCAGTAGTTTTTCTGGACATGAGCAGCAGCAGGTCTAGGCTACATGCTCCCAGGGGATCCTCCAGGCTGTCAGACCATCAGTTGTAGTCTATTAGTAGAGTTATTGAGCTCATATTTTCTATTTTTAGGTGAAAACTGTGAGTGAAATGAAAATAAAATATCCAGAGAGAAATATGCCTGGTAGGGACAATCATATTTTAGTAATAAAGTGTGTGTTTATGGTACTTTACCCACCTGAAGATCAATATGCCAATGGAAAGTCTTTTAATAGCAAACCCTGGATCTATGTTTACATTAGACTTTATGTCTGATATGTGAAACAGTTACTTAACTAAAGATTTCATGAAAATTGATAAAATGATTTAAAAGCAATCTACAATAAGAACAACATACAACTTTTTGCATGTACTTACCAGGTCTGACAATCAAGTTTATAAATTTAGTTGTTCTAAGTGTTACATCCCTTATTGCTACATATCACTATGGTTACCTTCCAAGTCCTCCCCTGGGGAAGCTATGCACCTACTCTAGTGTCTAGTCCACCCTTCAGGGCAATTTTTGAACTCTTTCTAGAATGGCCATTGCACGTGGTGGCACAGTAAGTGGTAAGTGTGTGAACTTAATTGTATACAGTCTGTGAGGGAGTTTTAAGCCTATATACAAATAACTGTATTGGAACATCCTCCCTCCTTACCTGATCTGGTCCCCAGTGACTTTTTTCTTTACCAGAAAACAAAGGAAATATTGAAAGAAAGCCATTTTGATGACATTCAGGACATCAAGGGTCATACAACAGCAGCTCTTACGGCCATTCCAGAAAGAGATCCAAAATTGCTTTGAAAGGTGGACCAGGTGCTTAGCTTCCCAAGGGGAGTAATTCAAAGGTGATTATACTAATATTCAGCAATGAGGTATGTAGCACTTTTTCTAGGATGAGTTCACAAACTTAATCGTCAGAACTCATAAAAAAATGGAGGCAAGTGATTTCTGATGTCAACCTCTAGTTCTTCTCTACTAAGGAACAAATGACCTGTGGCCATGAGGGCTCAGGGAATAGCTCTGGTCCACTCTAGATATTCTTCTCTGTGTCCTGTGTCCTATCCTTGTCACCCACTGTCTGCCCAAGGCAGTTTGCTTCTTACTTCCAGGCCCTTATTTTAGTCTTTTCGTAGACAGTTGCTCAAGGTACAGTGTTCTGCCTCTGAATTTCCGTCTGCTGTAATCTGAGACCTCTGCTCTGTGGCTGCATTCTCCTTGTGCAATTTCTTTTTCCTTCTTACTATTGCATTGGGGGAGACTAGTTGCACAGTGGTTAAGAGCTATGGCTGTTAGTCAAAAGTTCAGTAGTTTGCATCTACTGGGCACTCCTTGGAAACCTTATGGAACAGTCTATCCTGTAGACTCTCTATGAGTCATAATGACTCAACAGAAATGTGTTTTGTTTTTGGTTTGGGGGGCAGTGACAGTGGATTTGCAAACTACTTTGGGGACAGAATAATCTCATTTAGTTTCTAGAGTGGAAAGGGATCTCTGACTCACATAAGCAGCATTGTATTTTTGGTATAGCACAATAATACAAACTCCGCTAGAGAAACTCTACTGTTAGTTCATTTATATTACATATGTTATTCAAACTAATGTGCTATACATAGAATAAATTTTAGGTAGATGAGGGATGAGAAAAAGAATGGTAGAGCGTAGAGTTGAGTGATGCATACAAAAAAGCACCCTAGGATCGCATCTGACACAATGGCACTTGGCTTTGGCAGACAAGATACATTTTGGGCCAAGTTTTCTAGTTTGTTGAAAGGATGGTTAATGAATACTGTATAATAAAATTTAAAAGCACAAGGGTGGGAATATTTCAGTTACACCAGAAAAAATTGAGGCAATCGTAAACAGTAGAGTGCTTGTTGTGGCACTATTAAGTTTGAATTGTGAGTAATGTGGGTCACAAATAATCTGTCAGGATAACCACACAGCAAAGCTGATATTTTCTGAACACTTAACAGGCAAGAAGTGCTGAGATAAATGCATTATATGTACTGGCTCATTTCATTTTTCACAACTCTTTGACATACACACAATTTGTTATTTATAGTTTACTAATGAGGAAACTGAGTTTTGAGTAGCTTAAACAATTTATTCAAGTTCAGACATTGACAAGTAACAGGTCCAGCATACGAACCTATGCAGCTTAAACTCCAGCAAGATCATGTTGGGGTTTTTTTCCTCCCCCAAGAACACACCAGGAATTCCGAAGACATCAGCTCTCTAGTTAAGAGCATCAGAACACTTTTCTCAGTTGATTTATTCCCTTATTAGTACATAAAATGGCAAAACAACTCTGGTCTGAGAAAGCTAACATTAAGCTCATAAAGGGACAATTTGCTAAAGAAAAGAATCTAAAAATTAATCCAGGCAGTCTCTTATTCCATGTTAGTTACTAACTTTAGAGAAGGAGCAATGGGTAGAAACATTTAGCGAGCTCTATTCATTCTTCTAACTCTTCTGTGTCCTTTAACCTCTCTTACACGCTGAATTCCCTGATTTGGTCTATAACTTGCTGTAGGGATGAGACAGGAGCTCTTGGAGTTCTGGCCGTCTAAGAAACAGAAAAAATTTGGGCTGACAGCCCAGCTAGATTAAGCAGCAGCTCATAACTGGAATGTTGTACTTTGCAGATTTTGCAAAAGATTCCAAATGTAGTAACTTTTATACCAGCCCGTGAGACTGATAAAATGGCTTCTTTGATTCTATCTTAAAATCCAGTTTAATATGATTTACAACTCCACATAATCCGAGAGATAATGCCTGTTCATGATTCTTGACCTTACCAAGGGTCAAAGAATTCCTTTGATACTATTGTGAAAAACATTTTGTTGTTAATTTTTACTTAGAGTGCCAAACATTACTAGTGTAAGAGAATAGTGAATTTTCATTTTTTTCTTAATTTATATATAACTTAAGACATCTGAATAGCTTGTCCTTGGTAAAGCTTCCATCTTTAATTGTCTGTTTTACACTGAACTTGATTTAATAGAAAGTGTTGACCTACAAATTAAATGACCTTCAGAGTCACAGAAAAGCTAGTCTTCCAGTTCTTAAAACAGAATGTGCCTATTTGATCTTAAGAGAAATCACACAACAAAGAAATATTCCTTTTCATGTAATGGTGGTAGAATGGGCCCTACATTAGGAAACATCCTGCTATGTGCATATACTCAATAAGAGAAAAACCTGTACATGTCAGATATCTGGTAAATAAAAATTTCTTTAAATTTACACAAGGGTAAATTTCCAATATGGAGAAAGTTCATCAGTACTTTCACTTATGTGGAACACCTATTAACTAAAGATAACACTTTTCTTAATAAAGCAAAATAAGAAGAAAAGTACAATTTAAGTATGAAGAAAAGATTGCTAAGGTTTCTTCCATGATTTGTACTGTATTCTACATAGACTTGCTTGCTCAGTGTCTAATGCCCATCACAAATGAATTAATGAGTAATCTATACCTTGTATTTATTTATGTTTTGGTTGCCATTATTAGAAACAACTAGCTTGGTGAACTACTGTAGGTCTAGCATGGCAACCGATTGTACTTACATTTATTCTTTCATTGTTAAAGCTGTTTTCTAAGTTATTATCTATACTTAGTATTTCTAATAAGAACTAAGTAAGCAAGCCATTTGCTTGAGATACAACATTGATGTACACTATAAGCTACTCATGTTTGTACATATTTTCTTTATAAATACAAGAACATCAAGTTTGAACTAAAACAGCTTTCTATCCCATTTTCCACTGTTTTTGTGATAATTACTATCATTTTATTAATTAAATTTAACTTGTTTTTCAAAATCTTGAGTCCTGATTTATTCTTCTTTGCCAGCTCAACACCAATAGTTGGTAACTAAGTCTATTGGTTGGTCACAATGCTGTTCTCTTTCAACCTTTCACTCCTCACTTCTCTATCTCTGAAGCAGACAGACCTGTAGCTCATGCCCTGTGCCGCATTCCACCAGAAGTAGAGTTTCATACTTTCAATGTTTCCCTTACATAATTCATTTTGTTACTTGTCATCCCTTGGTGTTAAACTGCTGCCTTCAGAATATCACTGATCTGCTCAAAAGCCTTCCATTAATGCAAAGTACCTATGAGATGATGTTCTTTCTACCACTTTAGTGTTTAAAGTTCTTCACCATCTAATTTTTACTTCCCATTATTCTCATATAAATGTCCTTAATTTAAGAGTTGGTTCTATAAAATACATCTTTTGAATTTGTGCTTCCAAATTTGTATACAAGCCATTTTCTACTTTCCAATTCCTCTTTAAAATACAGAATCTCTTTGCAGTCTGCTTTGACCAGATCAACCCATATTGATTCTATTCTCCTTAGAACATCCAGAGTTATTTAAAAAAATCTGCATAATATTTCTGTTTGGCATTTAATATTTATTGGATTTTATTTTCATATCTATTTATCTTCCTGTTTACACACAGACACAGACACATATACACATACACAAAGTAAAATTCTGGAAAGGAGGAACTGAAGTTTATACTTCTGTGTATCACTCTTGACACTAAAAACATCACCCTAGATGTGCTAGGAAGTCAATAATTATTTTTGATTAACTATTTTAATCATGTGAAATCTAGAACACTTAATTGGAGTATTCCATTCACAGTTTTACCTGAGCTTTATTTCTGCCTTTAAATTTGTAAGACTAGAAGATGGTTACATATTTTATTTACAACCAGTAAATAATCCATAACCAATAAAAGATGAACATATATATACTCACAATGATCAGTTTTCTACTCTCACTTCATTGGACTGAGGATTCTTTAAGAGAAAGAACTATGAACTTCCTTGATGCAGATTGCTGTCCCACAGAATAATCATATATTTCCATGTAACTTTTGAATCCTCACTGAAATTACAAAGCAATGCAGGAAAGGTATAAAAACCCTCCCAAGTATGACTCCTAGGTTTTATTATGAAGACATCCAGAAAGAATAAGAAACCTCAGTAGGCTCTTAATGATAAAAAAAAAATGAAGTGCTGTATTTTCTTTATATTTAATTTAATCCTTAAATACTCCTTCAGCAGTGCAGTTCCTTAGGCGGAGCCTGTCGGAAACTCATTTAATGTCTTTGATGTTGTTGTTATTAGGTGCCATCAAGTTGGTTCCATCTTACAGTGGCACCACCTATAACAGAACAGAACACTGCCTGGTCCTGCACCATTCTCCCTGTTGTTGCTATGTTGGATAAACTGTTTATCCATCTTTTTGAAGGCCTTTATCTGTTTCACCAAGCATGATATTCCTCTCCAGGACTGGTTCCTCCTGATAACTTGTCTCAGATATGTGAGATGCAGTTGTCTTCCTTGTTTCCAAGGTACGTTTTGGTTCTAATTCTTCTAAGACAGATTTGTTCTTTGTTCTGGAAGTCCACAGTATACTCTCTATTCCTTGCCAACACAGTTTACAGGCATCAAATATTCTTACATCTTCCTTATTCATTCCCCAGCTTTCTCATGCATGTGAGCTGATTGAAAATATAAAAGTGACATCATTGTTTCTTAAAATTTTAAAGAGATCTTTGGCAACATATTTGTCCAATATGACGTGTCCTTCGATTTCTTGGCTGCTGCTTCCATGGACATTGATTATGGATACAGGTAAAAGGATATTAATAACTTCAATATTATTTTTTTATCTTATCATGTTGCTCATGGTCCAGTTGTAAAGACTTGTTTTCTTGATGTTCAAGTGTAATCTATATTGAAGACTGCAGTCTTAGATCTTCATCAGCAAGTGTTTCCTCTCCACTTTCAGCCAGCAATATTATTTCATTTGTATAATACAGCTTGTTCACGAGTCTTCCTCCATTCCTGATGCTGCGTTCTTCATATAGTCCAGCTTCTGGGATTATTTGTTCAGAATACAGATGGAGTAAGCATAGTGAAAGGAGATATAATCTGATGGACACCTTTCCTGATTAGCCCCCAGTGTCCCTTGTTCTGTTAGAATGATTTGATGCCTTTATTTAGCTGTAAATCAATTGGTATTACAACTGTAGGCCTTCCTTTGTAATTTTAGTCCAATATCGTTATGTTTCTTCCTTTATGGAAGGTCAGATAGAGTGAAGGGAACTAACATTCAAGTTTTCATATGCACTACGTACTTCATTTTTACAATTTGATTTAAGCCCTTCAAAAACATTACGAAATAAATTCTATTTTATTCCTTTGGTACAGATGAGGAAAATAAAGCATACAGTGGAAATCTTTTCACCCTTTACCAAGACTGATAATCCAGTACCACTGTATGACTATCCCACTTGTATATATATGGCTCATTGAGTATTTTTAGTATCCCCCCTGCCTCCTTTTCTAGGTAAGAGCCTTTGTCCCAGACCTCTACTCTTTCAAGAACTATTCTCCCTGGCTGTGTTCAAGTTCTTTCAAAACACCTAACTTCACTGACGTGAACTCCTGTGACACTATTCCAGCTCCCGCTTCCTCTGACTGCCCTCCCTTCAGACCACATCTTCACCATCTTCCCTCACTGAAGACTTGGATTCCTGGCTCTCTATTTTCTCCTCCATTCCCACTCCCATTTCACTCTGCTTATTCTGAAAAATTCTGGAATTCTGTCATTTCCCACACTTTACATTTTAACACTTTGTTCTACCCCAAGTAACAATTTGTTCCTGTGGTAGATCATCTGAATAATACCACTGAAATCTGGTTCAATGATCCTGCTCTCTGGTACAGTCCTACTTCTTACCAGCATCCTGACCACAGGATTTTCTGGACCCCTTCTAGACCTTCTAATGATTCTCCCCTCCACCCTCATAGCCACTTTCACACTTTCTATTGCTCTCGTTCAGGCCTCCACTTCCTTTTCAATTTCATGACCCTTCAGTGTCATTACTCCCTGTCACACACTCTTATTATCTTACTGTTGAATGGTTTCATAGAAGCCCAACTATTTGCATTCTGTAAGCCAACACTGGAGTAGTTTTAACAGTCCAAGATTCTGCTTAAAAAAATAAGTAAATAAAAGGTATTATTTGGGTGACTGGATTTATTATTAACCATTAATATTTACCAAAATTTTAATCAGTGTTTTATTTGTGTTTTCTTTTTTTCCCCTTTTGGCACATATTATGTTCATTTTTAATTCTTGTTGAAGTATACTCTTCACTTTCAGTAAGGTGTGTAAACAGTTTCTTTCGGTTTCTGACTAATTTGTTTTACTGCCATTTTAAAACTCCAGTCACTCTAGATATAGAATTCTTGTCAATTTTTTTTCACTCTTCTGACACTACCACACCATTTGCTTGTAGAAGTATTATCACTGATGACATCTGAGGTAAGTTAAAATCACCTTTCCTTACTTTCTAGGAGTTCTTAAGATTTTATCGTTATCCTAAATGTAGTTTTATTTTTATTTAACCTGCTAAATATTTAGAGTGCCTTTTAAATCTAAGGAGAACTACTTATTCATGTTTGTTTTTACCTTTTGCAAAATTCTTAAAAGTATCCCTCCAAATGTCATTGTTCTATTCTTTTCTGCATTCTTTTTCTGAAACTCTCTTTAGATATACTTTGAAACATTTCCAACTATCCTTCATATCTCCTGTTCCCTTGTGTTTATTTTTTATGTCTCTATCAGTGTCAGAGGGATGTGGTGGAGCAGTGGTCAGGCATTCAACTGCTAACCAAAAGATTGTCAGTACATTCCACTAACCATTCCTTGGAAACCCCATGGGACAGATCTACTCTGACCTATAGGGTTGCTATGAGTTGGAACCAACTCATTAGTAATGGATTTGGCTTGGTTGGTGTCAGTGTTTTAGGTGGATTTCTTCTGTCTTTAACTGTGGTTGCTTTCATGTTCCTGTGACTCTGCAAATAAATTATATCACAGGTATTTCAAATACCTGTGTACCAGACAAGCTGGGAAAAAGGACCTGACAATCTAATTCTGAAGAAAATTGGCCAGAGAATACTTAATAGATAACAGAGGAACACTGTCTGATACAGTGCCAGAAAACGAGCCTCTGTGCTTGGAAGACACTCAAAATATAATTGGGAAAGAGCTGCCTTCTCAAAATAGTCAACTGTAATGATGTAGATGGAGTTAACCTTTTGACACCTTCATTTGCTGATTGGTATGACTCAAACGCCAGAAGAAACAGCTAAAAAAATACATTAATCGTTGGAATATGAAATGTACAAGGTAGAAATTTAGGAAATTTGGAAGTCATCAAAATGAAATTTAATGCTTGCAGATCTCTGTCCTAAGTATTAGCAACCTGAAATGAACTGCATTTTAAATCAGACAATTGTATGCTCTACTATGGGAGGGATGAAAAATTGATGATGAATGACTTCACATTCATTGTCAAAAAGAGCATTCCAAGGTCTATTCTGAAATACAATGCTGACGGTGATGGGATAGTATCCATATACCTACAAAGATGACAGGTTAAGATGACTAATGTCTAAGGACAAAAAAGAGGAAATTGAAGATTTTTACCAGCTTTTATAGTGTGCAATCATTGGCTACACGAACAAGATGCATTGATAAGTACTGTTGATTGGAATATGGAAGTTGGAAACAAAGAAGAATTAGTAGTTAGAAAATCTGGCGTTGGTGATAGAGATGATGTCTAATGTGAAGAATTTTGTAAGATCAATAATATACCTTTTTTCAACAACATAAATGATGACTATACAAATGGATCTTGTCAGATGGCATGCACAGGAATCAAATCAACTACAAAGACATTTGCAGTGACCTGGTGTTAGAAAATCAAAAAGGAAGAACAGTCTTAGCATTTCTCAAGCTGAAAGAACTGGGGAAAAAATCCAAGCCTTGAGTGGCTATATTGAAAGATTCTGTGACAAAAAATTGAATGTCACAGGAAGCATCAAATGAAGGATTACAGAACCACTGCATCAAGATAAACTCGTCTATGTTCAATCATTGCAAAAAGTAGTGTATAATCAAAAACCAACTTATAAATAGAAGAAGTCCATACTACACTGAAGGAAATGGTGAAAAACAACACTCTTGGAAGTGATGAGGCATCAGTTGAGATGTTTCAACAAATAGATGCAATGCTGGATGTACTCACTCACCTACATCAATAGAATTGTAAGACGGCTACCTGGCCAGCTGACTGGAAGAGATCCATATACATCTTTATTCCAAAGAAAGGTGATCCAACAGAATCCAAAAACTATCAATATCACACATAAGCAAAATTTTGCTGAAAATAACTAAACAATGGTTGCAGCGATCAACAGGAAACTGTCAGAAACTATGTAGAACAAGGAATATTGTTACTGATATCAGATGGATCTTTGCTGTTGATGTTGTTTTTTGGTCTGGTTGTGAGGATTTTTATTTCTTTTATGTTGAGGTGTAATCCATACAGAGCCTGTAGTTTTTGATCTTTATCAGTCTGTACTTCAAGTTGCCTTCACTTTCAGCAAACAAGGTTGTATTATTTGCATATCACAGGCTGAAGGAGTCCTCCTCCAGTCCTAATACCACATACTTCATATAGTCCATCTTCTCAGACTATTTGCTCAACATACAGATTGAGTAAGTACAGTGAAAGGGTACAATGCTGATGCACATCCTTCTTGATTTTAAGCCACATCATCTGTGGCTTAAAGAGTACCAGAGAAGTATCTGTGTTCTATGACCATGCGAGGGCATTCAGCATATGGGTAATATTAGAAAGGCTAGAATTCCAGAACACTTAATTGTGGAGAAACATATTTACCTGCGTTTTATTGACTATGCAAAGGCATTCAACTTTGTGGGTCATAACAAAATACAGATAACATAGGAAAGGCTAGAATTCCAGAACACTTCATTGTGCTTATGAGAACCTGTGCAAAGACCAAGAAGCAGTTGTGTAAACAAAATAAGGGGAGAACATGTGGCTTAAAGTCAAGAAAGATGTGCATCAGCATTGTACCCTTTCACTGTACTGAAGTTGTCGAAATTCAATTTTACTTGGATCCGCAGTCAATGCCTGCAGAAGCAGAGGTCAAAAACTCAAATGATGTACAGCATTAGGCAAATGTGTTGCAAAAGACCTCGTCAAAGTGTCAAAATCAAAGATGCTACCTCGAGGACTAAGGTGTGTTTGATCCAAGCCAGGGTTTTTTAAGTCCCCTACATACAGGTGAAAGCTGGACAATGAACAAGGAAGATTTAAGAAGAACTGACATACTTGAATTGTGGCACAGGGAAGAATATCAGGTATATCATGGATTGCCAGAACAGACAAATCTGTCTTGGAAGAAGTATAGCCAGAATGCTCCTTAGAAGAGAGGACGGTGAGATTTCAGTTCATATATGCTGTGCGTATTTTCTAGAGGAATCAGTCCCTATGCTTTGTAGAGAGTCAAAGAAAAAGAAAAAGACCCTCTTGTAGATGGACTAACACAGTGGGCTCAAACACAGAGATGACTGAGGGGATGGTGTAGGACCAGGCAGTCTTTTGTCCTGTTGTCCCTACTTACCTACATCCTTATGAATCAGAATTGACTTGACCTAAAAACATATTCCAATTAGTAATTTCCTCTGTAACTGTACCAATTTAGTATTCAAGATGTCTATTGAATTTTAAGAATGATATTTTTAATGAATATGTTTATAAACTGGTCTTTTACATGCCTGCCTATTTTTATTCCAGATATGAGTTGGAATTGACTCTGTGGTAGTGGATTTGGTTTTCTTTCACAATTCATTGTTATTTGCA
Organism: Heterohyrax brucei; assembly: GCA_028571685.1. Lineage (NCBI taxonomy): Eukaryota > Metazoa > Chordata > Mammalia > Hyracoidea > Procaviidae > Heterohyrax > Heterohyrax brucei. The sequence continues at coordinate 49,678,905 of CM053142.1, forward strand.
GATTTATATTATTTTGTCATTTGTGTCTTTGAACATCCTAAATGACTGCGTAAAATAAATTTTCCCTGGAGTAAATTTATGTTCTTATTACTGACTTTGTTGTTAATTTTCTTAGAATAAATTTAGGTTTCCAGGAGCATTTTGAGTTGGAGAGTGTTTTGTTTCCTTTGTCTTTTCTCTTGTTCAGTGTAGTGACTGTTTCTACACTCTTCCTGAATACGCAGTTTGAAGCAAGCCTTCCAATGGTGCTTCAGAGCCCACGGGACTTTTCACTGACCCACAAAGTGATGTCACTTAGTTCCTAATCCTGAGGCTTTGTTTTTGTCCTCCTCTTTCCTATCCTCACAGATGCAAAGTTTCCTACAGTGCAAGTTCTCAGACCCTAGCTCAGCAATCATGCTGTGCTATTTTATTGTGGTAGGTGCTATAATGGTTTCTTGCCTGCCATTTCTTCTTCCTTCTATCTGGAGAAGTTGTAGAGTTGTAAACGTTTCTTAGATTGCCCTGTAGCTTGAGTCTTGGATGCAATTTCAATTCTGCTGTAATTGGCATGAATTTATCTAACAATATGTCCATGCTACATGTGGAAAGTATAAGTGAAGAACAGGCAATGTTCATGAAGCCTCTGTTTCTGCAGTGTAGTAAGGTCATGGTTTTCCTTGAACAGTTCATGGTGAGCATTCTTCTAGTGTCCAGAGTTTGTGGCAGCTGTGGCAGCATATCCAGGCCTAGAAAAGCATATAGCTCCTGAAGTCACCTAAAATGTGGCTTTTCTCCCAGTTAATATGAGTCTGCTCTGAATCCGGTTGCTCCCAGAGGCCTAGCCTAGAACCTACTTGTTAAAGCCCTTGCAATGGTTTTGTAAGCATTTGATTCTCTACATTAAATTTCTCTATGCTCAATATTTCTAGAATTTTTTTTTGTTTCTTATGCTTAACGTGATTATTACAAAAATTATAATTCTGGCTTCAAGAGAAAGTCTGTAATAAAACATTTTTTACCTCTTTTTCCTTGTACAAGTCAGTGCTACCAAGGTACAATTCTAGACTGGTTCCCCAAAGCCTTCATAGTTTTGACCACATATACCACCTCATATTTCTGCTCTATTTCTTGTACATGGAGATGACTATTTTCTTTTTAAACTCAACCAAGTCATTTTTCTTTCTTCTTTTTATATTTTATCTCTAAGTGATACAGGTTTGATCAAGGAAGCGTTGTCTAAGCACAGATTTATTGCAACATCTTAACTAGTAGTTCTTTATTTAAAATGAATTGACTATAGGCTGCATGGATAGGTAGGACCACTTCTTTTGATTCCACGAGAACTCCTTAACAAATGAGCTTTTTCATTCGTAAAATAAAAAATTTGAAAACCCTTCTTTTCTAATATTCTTTACTTATTCCCGCATATTCTTACTTGCTTCTTCAATGAAAAAATAAAAACTGTCAACGAAGAGTCCACTTTTTCCACAACACCAAACCTACCTGCCTTATATACTTCTTTACATTTCCTCGTATTTCAATGAAGAAAGACAAACGTCTCCAATTCTGCACAAGATTCTGTTCCTTTTTGCCCCCTCTAGAGCAGAGGTCAGTAAATATTCTCTGTAAAGTTTCAGACAGTAAATATTTTAGACTCTATGGGTCGTAACCTCTCTCTCGCAGCTATTAAACTCTGCCTTTGTAGCTAAAAGAAGTCACAAATAAATAGGCAAATGGCTGTGTTCCAATAAAACTTTATTTGCAAAACCAGGTGCTAGGACGGATTGCTAGTACTAGTTTGCTGACTTCTGCTTTAGGTTTAAGGTTCCCTAGTGCCACAAAGGAAACCCTGGTAACAGAGTTGTTAAGTGCTACAGCTGGTAACCAAATGGTTGGCAGTTTGAATCTACCAGGCACTCCTTGGAATTTCTGTGGGGCGGTTCTACTCTGTCCTATAGCATTGCCATAAGTCAAAGTCAGCAATGGGTTTGGTTTGGGATTTTAGTGACACAAATGGTTAAGTACTTGGACTGCTAAATGAAAGGTTATAACAGTGAAGAAAACTGTAAGGGACAGTTCCACTCAGTCACACGGGGTCACTATGAGTTGAAATCAGCTCAGTAGCACACAATAACAACATAAAATGTGACATTTGCTTATGTTTACTTGATTTGTAAATGGTAATTCTAGGATTTCAATGACTTTCTGTTGAATTTTTAAGATTAATAATTTTTTTCTTTTTTTTTTATTATGACTGAGTGAAAATGTACATTCCCATATAAATTTATATGCCCACCTATATGCAACTTCCACTGCTCTCCCTGCCCGGTGACAGCACACTATTCTTCTCTGCTCCATACATGTCTCATTCTCCCAACAGTCTCTTGTCCCCTCCTCTCCACCCACTCTCCTTCCTCCAGCCAGAGGTCAGCAGGATGATATCCTATAGACGCATAGAACAATAATGTGCATCCGATATATGGTCACTCTGCATCGCCAAGTCCAGTCCATTTGTGTCCAAAGAGTGGACCTTTGTTATGATTTATGGGCAAGGGCAGCATCGGGGTCAGGGGCCATGCTCTCAGGGGAACCTTGAAACCACTGGACCATCAATTGTGGTCTTTTAGTGGAGATCTCAGGGTGCATCTCCTTTTATTCTTGTGTTGCCAGTGACACTCAACTTAGTGAGCTCCATCGTGGCTATCACTGGTGGTGGCTGGGCACCATTTGGTTCTTCTGGTCCCAATTCAATGTAGGCACCCACTCATGTGGGTCTCTCTATCTTCTGGGTTGTCTTTACCCCCATGTCATTTTGGTCCTCGGTAAGCATCCGTTCCTGCTGAGTTGGGACATTTGCTGTGCCCTCGGATGGCAGCTTGGCAGCTTTTAAGACCCCAGACGCCACTCACCAATGTGGGGTGCAGGGAGCCCTCTTAGCAAAATGCTAGTTGTGCCAATTGGCCTCAATTTTGCCTAAGAGCATGGTCCCCTGCCCCCTGCCCCAGCTGCTCTGTCCCTGCAATATTGAGTTAAGATGGAAGAAGTATTCAAGTTACGCTGAAGTCCACTTAATATTGTTCTTATTTCTGATGTGTGCTATCACTGGTTTCACCCAACCAGATTTCTAGCAACTATCTAATCTAAACCCTCCCCCACACCCTTTCTCCCTCCCCTCCCTTGCAGCTGTCAAAGAGTCTCTCCTTCTATACATAAGTCTGTTTTTGAGATCTTATCATAAGGGTCTAACATAATATTTGTCCTTTTGTCACTGACTACTTTCACTCAACATAGTGTCTTCCAGTTAAAACCAAGTTATGAGATATTTCCTGGAATTATCACTGTTCTTTATCACTGTGTAGTGCTCCATTGAGTATATATATCATAGTTTACCTATGCATTCCTCTGTTTTTGGGCATCTGGGTTGATTCCATCTTTTTGCTATCGTGGACTGTGCTGCAATAAACATTCTTGTGCATGTGTCCATTGGTGTGAAATGCCTTGATTCTGTAGGACATATTCCAAGTAGTGGAATTACTGGGTCAAATGGTATTTCTATATCCATTTTTATAAGGAAGTGCCAGATTGCTTTCCAAAGACGGTGGACCATTTTGCAACCCCACCAACACTGCAGAAGAGTTCTACTTTCTCCACAGCCTCTCTAGCATTTGTTGTTTTGTGTTTTTTGGATCATTTTTTTAGGTCTACTGGAAGTATAACATGATTCATTAATTTTAATACAGTCATCTTTCCATTCTTCAGTTTTCTTTATAGTTAAAGCTCGTTCTATCTATTTGTATCTATTATTCAATTTAGGAAGAATCTCTCTAGAAATTTCCCCCATTAGTCTGTCAGTTTGTCTTACTGGGGGAGGTTTGCATGTTGCTGTCATGATGGAAGCTGTGCCACCAGTATTCACATACCAGCAAGGTCACCCATGGTGGACAAGTTTCAGCTGAGCTTCCAGACTAAGAGAGGCTAGGAGAAAGGATCCAACAGTCTACTTCTGAAAAGAATTAGCCAAGGAAAACCTTGTAAATAGCAGTGTAACATTATCAGATATACTGCCAAGGAGTGAGCTACCCAGGTTGGAAGGCACTTAAAAGATTCAGGAAGAACTGCCTGCTCAAAATATAGCTGGTCTTAGTGATGTGGATGGAGTCAAGCTTTTGGGAACTTCATTTGCTGCTGTGACATGACTCAAAATGAGAAGAAACAGCCGTAAGCATCTATTAACAATCAGAATGTGGAATGTATGAAGTATGAATCTAGGAAAATTGGAAATCATCAGAAATGAAATGGAACACATAAACATCAATATCATAAGCATTAATAAATTGTAAAGGAATGGTATTGGCCATTTTGAACCAGACAATCATATGGTCTACTATATTGAGAATGACAGCTTGAAGGGGAACGGTTCTGCATGCATCATCAAAAACAACATTTCAAGATCTATCCTGAAGTACAATTCTATCAGTCATAGGATAATATCCATACGCCTACGAGGAAGACCAGTTAATACAACCGTTATTCAGATTTATGTATCAGCCACTAAGGCCAAAGATGGAAAAACTGAAGATTTTTACTAGTTTCTGCAGTCTGACTGATCAAAAATGCAATCAGGATGCATTGATAATTACTAGTAATTGGAATACGAAAGTTTGAAACAAAGAAGAAGGATTAGTAGTTGGCTCTCTTTGTAGAAATGATGCTAGAGATTGCATGATAGAATTTTCTAAGACCAATGACTTCATTGCAAATACCTTTTTTCACCAACATAAATGGCAATTATACACATGGACCGCACCAGACAGAATACACAGGAATCAAATTGACTACATCTGTGAAGAGAGACAGGAAAGCCCCATATTGGCAGTCAGAACAAGACTAAGTGCTGACTGTGGCACAGATATTCAACTGCTCATGTGCAAATTCAAATTGAAACTGAAAAATATTAGAACAATTCCATGAGAGCTGAAGTATGACCTTGAGTATGAGTATATCCCAGCTGAGTTTACAGACCATCTCAAGAACAGACAAGTTATGGAATAATATCAAAGACATCATACATGATGAAAGCAAGAGATCATTAAAAAGACAAAAAGAGAAGACCAAACTGGATGCTTCTGAATATAGAATAGCTAAAGCAAAAGGAAGAAATGATAAAGTAAAAGAACTGAAGATTTCAAAGGGCAGCTCAAGAAAACAAAGTATTAAAATGACGTGTAGAAAGAGCTGAAATTAGAAAACCAAAAGTGAAGGATATACACCACATTTCTCAAACTGAAAGAATTGAAGAAAAAATTCAAGACTTGAGTTGCAGTAATGAAGGATTCTCTACGGAAAATATTAAATGACTCAGAAAGCCTCAAATGAAGATGTAAGGAATACACAGAGTCATTATATCTGAAAGAACTGATCGAAGTTCAATCATCTCAAGAGGTAGCATGTGATTAGGAATCATTGATACTGATGGAAGAAGCTGAAGTTGCATTGAAGGCATCAGCGACAAACAAGGCTCCAGGAATTATGGAATATCAGTAGAGACGCTTCAGCAAAGGAGTGAAGCGCTGGAAGTGCTTACCCGTCTATGCCAAGAAATTTGGAAGACAGCTACCTAGCCAACTGATTGGAAGAGAGCCATATTTATGCCTATGCACAAGAAAGGAGATCCAACTGAATGCACAAATTGTCAAACAATATCATTAGGTGGCTAAAGATAATGTTTTAGTCAGCCAGTGCTGCACTAACAGAAATACCACAGTGGATGGCTTTAACAAAGGAAAGTTTATTCTGACACAGTCTGGTAGGCTACAATTCCAAATTCAGGATGTCTGTACCAGGGGAAGGCTTTCCCCCCTGGCCGCTCTGGAGGAAAGTTTGGTATTGTATCAGTCTTTGTCCAGGGAGCGTCTTGGCACAGGAACCTTGGTTCTGAAGGGCACGCTCATCTCCTGGTGCTGCTTGCTTGATGGTGTGAGATTCCCAATTTTCTACTTGTTTCTCTTTTCTATTTATTTCTTGTGGGACAAAACTATTAAGGGTAGGGTAAGCTATACTCCAGGGAAACTCCCTTCACATTGGAGCAGGGAAATAATCCTACGAAGGAATTTATACTCCTATACTCCCGTCCTAATCCTTTAACATACAGCACAGAAAAATCACAAAATGGAGCACAATTTTAAAATACAGGGACCCTAGTACTGCCATGAGTCAGGTCCGACTAGACGGCACTTGGCTTGTCATGGGCACTTGGCTACACCTATTTTCTAGGGGACACAGTTCAATCCATGACAGGTCATTTGAAAGTGTCCGCAGCAGTATATGCACAAGGAACTTCCAGAAATTCAAGATGGATTCAGAAGATGACATGGAACCAGGGATATTATTGCTGACGTCAAATGGATTTTGGCTGAAAGCAAAAATTACCAGAAGAATATTTACCTGTGTTACATCGACTATGCAAAGGTATTCTGCTGTGTGGAGCATAACAAATTATGGGTAGTGTTACAGCAAATGAGAAATCTGTACACGGATCAAGAGGCAGCTGTGTGAACAGAACAAGGGGACACTGCATGGTTTAGAGTCAAGAAAGTGTGTGTCATTGCTGTATCCTGTCACCATACCTTTTCAATCTGTATGCCAAGCAAGTAATCCAAGAAGCTGGACTATCTGAAGAAGAATGGGGCATCAGGATTAGAGGAAGACTCATTAACAACCTGTGTTACACAGGTATCACAACCTTGCTTGCTGAAAGTGAAGAGGATTTGAAGCACTTACTGATGAAGAACAAAGGCCTTCAGTATGTATTGCACTGCAATGTCAGGAAAAGAAAACTCCTCGCAACTGGCCCAGTAAGCAACGTCATGATAAATAGAGAAAGGAAAGGACTGAAGGTGTCAAGGATTTCATTTTACTTGACATTTTACTTTACTTAGTCAATGTCTATTAAAGCAGCAGTCAAGAAATCAAAAGATGTATTTCATTGTGAAAACCGAGGCAAAAGACTTTCAATTGTTGAAAAGGAAAGATATCACCTTGAAGACTAAAGTGCATCTGAACCAAGTCATGGCATTTTCAATTGCATCAAATGCATGTTAAAGCTGGACCGTGAACAAGGAAGACAGAAGAACTGACACCTTTGAGTTGTGGTGCTGGAGAAGAATATTGAATATACCATGGACTGTCAAAAGAACAAACAGATCTGTCCTGGAGGAAGTACAACCAAAGTGCTCCTTAGAAGCAAGGATGGCGAAATTGCATCTTACATACTTGGAACAATAGTCAGGTGGGTTCATTTTCTAGGGAAGAATACCATGCTTAGCACATTAGGTCAGCAAAAAAAGAAAAAGGAAAAAAGGGAAGACCCTCAAGGAGATAAATTGACACAGTGGCTGCAACAACGGGCTGAAGCACAAAAACAATTGTGAGCATGGAGCAGAACTGGGCAGTGTTCCATTCTGTTGTGCACAGGATTGCTGTGAGTCAGAACCGACTCAATGGCACCTAGCAATAATGACACCAACATCTAGAAATTTTGATTTTTCACATTGCATTAAGATTTTTTTTTTTTTTTTTTTTTTGTAAATGACCACTGCATTTTCCTGTGGAGTGTTCCTCTTCACTTTTATTTTGGTAGCAAATGTGGCCGCTACTGAAATGCATATACTTATGTATATGTAATTTAAATGCATATATCTTTGAAAGTCAAAATGTCATGTGTATTCTTTGGTTTAGAATCTATACTCTAAGGAGATCTAAAGATAGAAGTGGAGGTATGTGGAAGGGGCACATTTTGGAAGAGCTATGTATTTCCAAGAAGTGGAAATAATTTCCAGGAGTTTTATATAAACATTTCAACATTAATAGCCTTGAAAAATCAAAGGCCTTTTGGAGTCAACAGAGAATTGAGGTATAATCCATTTATGTTGGCTATGGACAAAACATGGCCAACCTGAAGGTTTTCTGAATGCTATTGTTTGATCTCATTTTTCCCTTATGAAAATAAAAATCCCCAAGTGCCTTTATTTCCTGCTGTCATTGGGAATGCTTTGATGAACACAGTACAATCTGACCCACTGGGCCACTGGAAGATGTTTTATCCACATTTCACATGAAAGGGGGTGAGAAGTCCAGCAGAATGCTCAGGTGTGTGAATGTCAGGGTAATCACGCGTATCAATGATAGTTCATATTTTGCCTTGGGCTTTCTTGGCTAAAAGATGTTTTTTAAAGCCTGATATGTTTATCTTAGACTGTGAGTTCCTTGAGGGTAGGTTCTGTTTTGTATCTTCAAGTGCTAAATAAATGCTTGCCGCATAAATGAATATATAAATGAGTGTGTTCTCTGCTGTTTCCAAAGTTCTTTTAGATAGCTTCTAAAGTGCAGCAGGAGGAGAAAATAGTACAAAATTATAAGTATATTTAATTCTGCTAACTGAAACACATAGCTGAGTATGGTGACCTCTGCAGCCTCATTAATTGTAGACCCTTAATTAAAGGTATCATACATCGTTAAGGACTGAGCCTAAGTAAAGTAAGTACAAAATTAGATAAGCACAGCTATTACGTTAATATGAAGCTAATGTAGCTCCTTATTTAATGATTACACAAATAGCCTCTCAAGCGAAAGATAACTGATATTTGCATTACAACCATGCTTATTAAAAGGAAACCTTTAAGTTCAAAATTCATCCTTGAGGAGAAATTAATTCTCTCACACACAAAACCTTCCAGGGTTTTACATATTCTTGGACCAGAAACAGCCAGGAATGACCCAGCTAGTCTTCTCACGGGGGCCTGTGACACCTCTAGAGCCAGGCCTTGCAGGAGTTAGAATCAGGAACTGTATTTCTCATCTAGCATCTCTGTTTAGGATTTGACAGAATCAGGGTAATTGGATTACACCATTCATTCTCTTTTGGGCAAACTCTTCTCCCCACTCAGCTACAAGCATTTTTGTTATGCATTCTTCCCCTCTGCTTTCCCTTTGCAGATCTATCCCAGTTGGGTTTATGATCACCATAATTACTGGTTAACATTTCAGAACTCTCACCTATTGCTTATTTAATAGTCTCTTCTTATGTAATCCAGAGAAGCAGGTCAACACCACTATTAGCATTCCCCAGACAAATGAAGAAACAAGGCTGCAAGGGACTTGTTTAGGTTTGTCCCAGCCAGTCTACAGGGACTCCAAGTGCTCTGATAATAGACCTGGCCACTTGATCGCACTCTTCTTCCCACTCAACCTTCTCTCAACACAGAGTGAGAAAATAAGTTCTTATCAATTAATTAAAGGACACAGATTTTGGAGCAAAGCCAACTTGGGTTAAAATTCCAGTTCGAAAGTGTTTATCTATACGATCTTGGATAAATTTCTTTCTGTCTCTAAGCATGCATTTCTTAAAATTCTTCAGTGGTAAAAATACTGATCTCACAGAGCCCCAATGAAACAATGGGTATGAAGCAACTCCCGTACTGCTTGGTACCTTGCAGGCGTTCAATAAGAGGGTGTTCCCCTGATTTGTGTATTCACTTGCTTAGTTGCTTATTGTGGATATGGGAAGCCTGGTGGCATAGTTACTAAGTGTTAAGGCTGCTAACCAAGAGTTGGCAGTTCAAATGCACCAGGTGCTCCTTGCAAACTCTATGGGGTAGTTCTACTCTGCCTTATAGGGTTGCTATGGGTTAGAATTGACTCCACAGCAGTGGGTTTGGTTTGGCATTTTATATATATAAAACTAAAACCAAACACATTGGCATCGAGTCGATTCCAACTTATAGCAAGTACAGCTTAGAACTTCCTGTAGTATTTCCCAGGAGCGACTGGTGGATTTGAAATGCCAACCTTTTGGTTAACAGCTGTAGAACTTAGCCAGGCCAAGTGCCGTCAAGCTGTAGCACTTAACCAGTTACATATAGACGTGTTTTGGATTTTTATTTATTATTTTTCTTATTATTATGCTTTAAGTGAAAGTTTATAGTTCAAGTCAGGTTGTCATAAAAAAACTTATACACCATTGTTATGTGACCCTTGTTGCTTAGTGCACATTGTGACATTGTGGGTATATATTAAGAGGACTTTTTAATTTGCTTTTCTTGGAAGGAGTTAGAAGGAGAGACAGATTGTATAGAGCGTGATTATTTGCCTGGGCTTTGGTCTCTACTTTGATACAGATTCATTCAGAATGGATGTCTCTTTTCAAGAGAAAAAAAAAAAAATGTATGCCTGGGTGTGAGTGCATTTGTGTGTGTGTGTTTGTGTGTGTTCTATTAAAAAGACATACTGGTCTTGGAAGAGGAAAGGGCAAGGCATAATGACTACAGAGTCTGAAATAAATGCAAGAGGTGAAGGGGTGTTAATATTATGATAAGTATTTTTTTCTTTGTCCTTGACAACTTTCACTTGAATGCTGCTCAAATGATTTGCTACAAGAAATTATATCTTCACAGGTGTGATTGGTTGAAATAAAAAGAGAAGAAAATCAATATTACACAAAGGAATCAAAACAATTGATTGTTTGAAAAAAATTCATTTCCTACACCCAGCACTAGTGGTGAAAGAGACCCACCCAGCTTTTCGTGGTGAATGTGCTGATGTGCAGCCATTTCTGCTGGTGCATTTTTAAACAGAGCTGCAGGGGATGTCATGTGTTGCAGTAATTGCCATGGAAACCATTGTTGTTGAGTGAATAGAGAGGTTTTAAATCCTTGGTAATGAGCCTGAGAAACTAAGTAGGTCTTCAAGTTTAACTTGTTTGGAAGAGGTTTATACTTCACAGAGAAGCAATCCAGGACAAAGGTAGGGGGCAAAGGATGGGAGAAAGGAAACGTTTTTAATGCAAATAAAATAGCCTGATTTTTTAAAATAGCCTGATACTTTTTAATGACAGAAACTCCAAAGATGCACAGCATTAAGCGCCAAGCCTTGAGCTATGCTCTTATCTGTTAAATAAAATGTAACTTTGATACATTTGCAGTTAAATCAACATTTCTGATTTCACCTCTCTTGAACCGAAACAAAGGAGGATGTTAAATATTTTTTTAAAGCGCTGAATATTAGGTTAATCTAAACTGGGAGATCCTTGAAGGTAGTGTTTATGGTTTATCACCTTTCTATGACTCCAAGTTATGTTTGCTGAATACAGTTAGATTCACAGGATGCATAGTCTCTGTAGTATGTCTCTTGAGTTCTGGGTGGCGCAAACAGTTAACATACTTGGCTCCTAACTGCAGGTTTGGTAACTGGAGTCTAATCAGAAGTCTTTCAGGAAAAAGACCTGATGATATAACCCACGCCCCAGCCAGAAAAAAACAAACCCAGTGCTGTTGTGTCGATTCCAACTCACAGTGGCCCTGTAGGGTAGAGTAAAACGGCCCCACAGAGTTTCCAAGGAGTGCCTGGAGGATTTGAACTGCTGACTTTTGTTGTTATTGTTAGCAGCTGTAGCACGTAACCACTATGGCACCAGAGTTTTCATACAAAACATCAGCCACTGAAAATCCTATGGAGTGTAGTTCTACTCCGACACACATGGGGTTGACCCGAAGGGAGATATTTCTTATTTTGAATGAGAAACCAAGAATAATCAGTAAGCACGGGAATGCCAGCGCTACCATCACTGATGTCCTAGAGTCTCCTTTTCCCCAGTCCTTTTGCCACATGTGTGATCCTCCCATGTGCCCCTCACCCAAGGCCATGTCAGGATGGACGCTCCATAGTCAGGACTGGTGGTGGCAGTGTTGAAAGAGACAAGAAGGGTAAGGCTTCTTCCTTCTCCGTAGCTTAGAGGCTCCCCACTCTCCTTTTCCCCCTCATCTAGAGAAACAAGGGTACACAAATTTGGGTCTTTGGATAGAAGCTGCTTCCTGAATATTTATGTGGTAATCTTGTCGTTCTCCACAGTATTTAAGAGAAAAAAGAGAAGGTAGCAAGGAGGAAGAAGCCTTTCTATGTTGTACTGTCATCTCTGTTGATATCATCAATACCAGTACTAGTTGCCACCTAGTCAACTCTGACCCATGGTGACCCTGTGTGTATCAGAGTAGAACTGTTCTGTATAGCCTTTTCAGAGGCTGTCAGCTATATGTCATTGCCCGCTTCCCATTGCCATCAAGTCAATTCTGACTCACAGTGACCCTATAGACAGAGTGGAACTTCCCCATAGAGTTTCCAAGGACACCCTGCAGATTGGAACTGCCTCCCTTCTGTTTAGAAGCCATAGCACCTAACCACTACACCACCAGGGCTTCCAAAATACTGGAATAGGAAATTTGAGATATGAAAGTAGGTATGGGTTATGATGAATGAGAATCTTTAATTTTAAGTCTTTGTACATAGGGTTGCTGTGAGTCAGCATCTACTGGATGACACTCAGATTTTTGTTGTCACTGTTGTTTTTGTTCCTGTTTCCAGAGGAAAAACACAGGACGGTAGTTAAAAATGAATACTCAGACACCAGGCCGCATACATGTGTCTCTTGGATCTGTTATTACTAGCTACATACAGATCACTGACTTCCCTATGCTTCAGCTTCCTCAAATGTTAAATGATTCTATGACGTACATGCATGTATGTCGAAGAATTACTGTCAGGATTAAATGAGACAATACAGACAGAGCTCTTGGAAAAGTCCTAAAAGATAGTAAATGATCAATAAAAGCAAGCTATTATGATTATCCACCTCTAATAATCATAAACAACTGATAAGATAATCCAAATAAAACCCTATGGGGCAGTTCTACTTTGTCCTATAGGGTCATTATAAGTGGGAATTGACTCAAGAGCAATTTTTTTTTTCAATAAAAGCAACAACTATTGCTTTCATTCTTCCCTGAGTTGGAAACCCATTTGTAGGCCCCCAAAGTCATAATTCACAGCTTTACTTACAGAGTGTGTTCCCTGATCCAGCCCTGGTGAGGGTTTCAGTGGGGGTGGAGGAGACAGTGGGACCAGACGGCAGGAGTATTATTTCAAAGCCTTGCTACAGCTGCAAGTCCATAAGTTCTAAAATCCTGCCCTTGATATTTAGTCAGATTTTAAAAGGAATTAAAGACAGTAAACTGCAGGCATAAATGGTCATATTAGTAGTTTTGGGCTCCTCTGGTAAAAGGTGGAAATGGAATACACAGCTTAGATTTTCCCTCCAGAATTTAAATCTTCAGATTGTACCACCTCTGGCTGGTGTCACGAAGGCATAAAGTCAAGGAGGAAGTGGGAATGAGATGCCTAAACACATCTAGGCTCGTGATGTCCCTTTCTCAGTGAGGTTGTCCTTCCTCAAAATGCAACATCTGCAATTTTATATCCATCCTCTTTCTCTGCTTTATTTTTCTCCTTAGTGCTTATGGTTTGATTGTTTACCTTGTTTTTTGAGGCTCCTTCATCATTAAAATGGAAATTCCATGATGAAAGGAATTTTGGTCTCTTTTATTCATTGTTTTATCTCAGCAACTATAACTGTACTTGGGATAGGCAAAGCAGTCAACATATATTGACTGAATAATTGACGGGGGTGAAAATCAAATCTTTGTGACTTTTAACACATAGCGTACTTGTAAACCAGTTGAGTACAATTGTTTGGAATGCTGACTAATTAGAGCAGGAAATCTTGCACTTGGATTAAGTAAGAGTGTAGGTGTGGAGAGGAGAGAACAAGTCAAGACAGGTCTGGTGGAGGGAGAAGAGACTGAAAATTTTCTGCAAGTGGAGGGAACATGTTAGAGAAGTGAGCAAGGCTGTGATGCGTAATAGAACATTACACCATGCTAGGGTCACAGTTTCCTAGTGCTGCTGTCATAGAAACACCACAGTGGGTGGTTTTAAAGAACATAAATTTATTTTTTTTGACAGTTCTGGAGGCTAAAAGTCCAAATCAGGGTCTCAGGCTTACGGATTCCTTGTATGTAGCATGGGACTTCTTTGATTCTTGGTAATTCTCACATAGCGTTGGTCTTCCCCAGTGTGCATCTAATCTGCTCTCTTAACTAAAAACGATTAGGTTTGGGACATACCTCACTGCCTCATTAAAGTAATGAAGTACACCTTATTTCTAAATCACATGCATGTCTGTGTTTGTCTGTGTCTGTGTCTGTGTCTGTGTCTGTGTCTGTGTCTGTGTCTGTGTCTGTGTCTGTGTCTGTGTCTGTGTCTGTGTCTGTGTCTGTGTCTGTGTCTGTGTCTGTGTCTGTGTCTGTGTCTGTGTCTGTGTCTGTGTCTGTGTCTGTGTCTGTGTCTGTGTCTGTGTCTGTGTCTGTGTCTGTGTCTGTGTCTGTGTCTGTGTCTGTGTCTGTGTCTGTGTCTGTGTCTGTGTCTGTGTCTGTGTCTGTGTCTGTGTCTGTGTCTGTGTCTGTGTCTGTGTCTGTGTCTGTGTCTGTGTCTGTGTCTGTGTCGTCTGTGTCTGTGTCGTCTGTGTCTGTGTCTGTGTCTGTGTCTGTGTCTGTGTCTGTGTCTGTGTCTGTGTCTGTGTCTGTGTCTGTGTCTGTGTCTGTGTCTGTGTCTCTATCTATATCTATCTATGTGAATTAGAATTCCAACTGATATTTTGGGGACCCAATTCAATTTGTAATAGCTAGTGAACCTAAAGTCAGATTTCTAATTCATTATCTCATGAAAACATTAGGTAGTTTGACTCTACAGTCACGATAGTTCAGTGTGTTTCAGGAACTTCATGGATCATACACAGTATTGTGGGATTGAACAAAAATAAACTGTATGTTTCCAACAACAATTGGCATGTGTGTTTTGGTATGCCTGTATTTGATTTATGCCTACCTATTTTTCCTTGGAAAGAAAAAGAAAGAGGTATGCCACATATTTTAGAAAGAACAACTTCAGAATAAAATTCCTTTTTGGATAGACTGTAGGTTACTATAAATAACAGTTATTGCTGGATAGTTGACCTGAATTTTGGGAAACCTGTCCAGAGTTGTAAGAGATGTAAGTCAGATTTAAGAATTTCATAACATTGAGGCTTCATTCAAAGTTTCTTTTTAACTCAGTCTAATTGGTTGATTAGCCAGCCTACAACGATGGAAAGTTAGCTTTGAAGACGATTTTATGGAAGTACTGAGATTTATCAGAGACTTCTGAAGCTTCATCAAACAATACAGTTGCATTCAGTAACTATTTTAGTGCAAACTATTGTACTTCTATAGCTCCTTACCAAAGGTCATGGTTAAGGTTATGAAGATGTAGCAGGGAGAATGAATATCTTTTTCTGTTCTTTCCATTGTGAAAAACAGACTCTTGAAATTCCCAGATAGGCCATTTAAATAGGTAGGATATTGATATAGTCTTTAATTAGACAAAAATTAAGAGGGCCCATACCAAATAACGTTTTCCTATGGGACTATTCCTTTGATCTGTGTCAGTCTATTATTTCATGTACATGTGTGTGTGTACATGTATCTATTTCTGTATACAGAGAGAAAAGAGACTGTGCAGAATCGTTTAAGTCCTAGAAAGCCTAAAAATGGAACAAATGAAGAAACAACTTTGAATCAGACATGACTAGATAGCAATGGGTACGGGTTTTTTTGAGCAACTGTGGAGTGTGTCTTTCAGTGTGCAACATACTTTTTGTTGTATTTTACTGAACTTCAGTTTATAAGCATGCCTTAAGAGCATTTTCAAGATGGATATAAGAGTGTGTGTTTGTGTGTGCATGTACCTGTTATAGAAAGGGGCTTTGTCTGCTATACTGTATGGTGCAGTTATTGCCATTGTTAGGTGCCGTTGGGTCAGTTCTAACTCATGGCTACTGTATGTGCAACAGAATAAAACATTGCCTGGTTCATTGCCATCCTCACAACTGTTGCTGTGCTTGAGCCTGTTGTTGCATCCACTATGTCAGTCCATCTCCTTGGGGGTCTTCATCTTCTTGGCTTACCCCGTACTTTACCAAACATGATGATTTCCTTCCTTCTCCAAAGACTGGTCTTTCCTCATAGCAAGTCCAAACGTACATGAAATGAAGTCTTGCAGTACTTGGCTACTGAGGAGCTGTACATCTTTCAAGACAGATACGTCCCTTCTTTTGGCCATATTCAATATTCTTTGCCAGTACCATGATTCAAAGATATCAATTCTTTTTCTGTCTTTCTCAGTCATTGCTGAACTTTCCCATATGAGATGATGGAAAACGCCATGTCTATGTCAGGTGCACCTTAGTCTACCAGGTGACATCTTTGGTTTTAGCACTTTAAAGATGGCTTTTGCAGCAGATTTACCAAATGCAATATGTCATTTGATTTCTTGACTACAGTTTTCGAAAGCATTGATTATGGATTCAAATAAAATGAAATCCTTGACAACTTTATTATTTTCTCCAGTTATTATTGGCACTTGGCTAATCACGATGTTGCTTATTGGTCCAGTTGTGAAGATTTGCTGTTTGTTTTATGTATTTTAAAGTACAATCCATACTGAAAAATGTAGTCTGATCCTCCTCATAAGCACTGCAAGTCCTCTTCATGTTTAGCAAGAAAGTGACTTAAATGATGCAGGGTATTCTATACACCAAATAATACAAACTATTTATAAAAGCTACAATCTAGGTCATTCCCAGCACAGACTGCTAACATGTAGGTTATATTTACAACAGAGCAAATCCAATTTTGCATTACATTAGAATTATCTTCATGAATATAAAAAAGGTTTCAGTTCTAAAATAACGTAAAGTGCTTTCAGCTCCTTTTCTTCTTGTCTGACTACATTAGGCATGTATTTATCAGTGATATAAACCCTGGTGGTATAGTGTTTAAGAGCTACAGCTGCTAACCAAAAGACTGGCAGTTCAAATCTACCAGGTGCTCCTTAGAAACTCTATGAGCCATTCTACTCTGTCTCATAGTGTCCCTATGAGTTGGAATTCACCTGACAGCAGTGGGCTGGGTTTTTTGGTTTGAGGTTTTTATAGACTACACAGCCCTGGTGGTACAGTCCTTAAAGGCTAGAGCTGCGAGTCAAAAAGTTGGGAGTTAGAATCCACCATCCACTCTTTAGAAACCTTGTGGGCAATTCTGCTCTCTCCTGTAGTGTTGTTATAAAGCTTTCTTAAAAAAAAAAAAAATAGAAGTGGATCAAGATAGAGGACTAAACATAAGTTTCCCTAACTCCCTCTGGAAACCAAGACCTGAATTGATAACTAAAGGGAGACTTCTGGACACCTAGTGAGCCCTAGGACACAGCATAGGGCTATTAATTTGGACTTCATACCCCTGAATGGAAAACATCCTCTGTTTCACTGACTCCCACTCTTGGTGAGTGCTGGCTTTCACAGATCCAGGGTAACTCACCATTTTAACTTTCTTTTGCCTGTCTTGGCCAGCAGGCAGAGCTGGGACTTGACTGGCAGTTGGTCTTGAGTGTACTTCTGGTGGTATTGGTGGGTGAGATTGCCACACTTTGAGGGCTGTGGATTCTGTGTATCTCAGCACCTTTGGCCTCTCTTTCTGCCTGTGCCACTGAGTGGCCTTTTCCATGGCAGGCAGGGAGCTTGTGCAAAACACCATCTTGTTCCACTGGGAGGTGGATAAACCCATATAGAGGCCTCAGCAGGACCTAATTCCTAGGCTGAGAGGCAGCGCATGCCTGGAGGAGAGCACTTTTCCAGTAGAAAAGCTGTGTTCTACACAGTGTCGCCTACAAGCCGGGGCCTGGCAGCAGAGGCCAGGAAAGCAGTAGCCTTTCCATATTTTAAACTAGTTTATAACACCTGGGGTTGGATATAGAGGTGCTTGCTTTTCCAGCTGGGAAGAGGGAGCTGTATGCCTGAAAACCTGACAGACATTGAAAGTTCACAAATACCTTTTACCTTTCATTTTAAGACGGCCTAGAGAAACAACTGTGGTCCATCCCCACAGCATCTCTAGCAGCCTTTATTGACTCATATGATGCCCCCAAGGCAAAAAACTCTCAATAATAGTGTAACGAAGAAATCACCCATGGCTTCAGAAGGCCCTGAAAAGAATGAACCAAAGAACTTCCTAGATGTAGAAACCTTTCTGAAACTATTGGACGTCGAATACAAAAGGATTATATATAGAGGCTGACTTGATGGCACTTGGCTGGCCTAGACATTATACAAAATGCAGCAGCCAGCATGAAGCAGAGCAAAATGAAAAAATAAAGTAAGCTGTTCAGTCTGATTGAACACCACTACTCTGAAATCCAACAGATCAAAAACAAAATCAAAGATATAGAGACCTCAATTCAAAGCCAAGAAAACAGAATGGAACAGATGGAAAATAGACTTTCTGACTTGGAAGACAGAGCTACTGACTCTAGCATCTATGAGGAGAAATCAGAAAAAAGAAACAAGAAAAAGGAAGAAGCATTAAGAAGCATGTGGGAATCTATTAAGTGAAACTATCTATGATTAATTGGAGTTCCTGCACAGAGCAAGACGCCTGAGAACACAGAAAGTATTGTTGCTGAGCTGCTGACAGAAAACTTCCCACAAATTATGAAAGAAGAGAATATAGATATCCAAGACACATATCACACACCACTCAATATAGATTTCAAAAGAAAGACTCCAAGACATATTATAATCAAGCTTAACAAAATAAAACACAAGCAGAAACTGTTAAAGGCAGCAAGACTCAAACCATAGCTAGCATTCAGAGGGAAACTCTGTAGGCTTTCAACAGATTCCTTAGCAGAAACAATGCGGGCATGTAGCCAGTGGCATGATACATTCAAAGCTTTGAAGGAGAAGAACTTCCAACCAAGAATTAGATATCCTGCAAAACTATCTTTCAAATCAGAAAATGAAATTAAGACATTTGCAGATAAACAGAAACTCAGAGATTTTGTAAAAACCAAACCAAAGCTACAAGAAATACTGAAAGAATCTCTTGGCTTAGAAGAACAAAACCACTAACTTTGTATTTTAGAAGCAAATACAGGACACATCACACAGAAACCTACTCAGGGAGAGAATGCTCCAAAGTCAATCAAAGCTACAATAGTGAAAGAAATGATCCAGTGATCATATCATGAAAGCTATGATGTCATCATATTAAAAAGAGAGATGTACCACAGCCATTATAGTCGTTCCAGATGGAGAGGAAGTCAATAAGCCTGGTCGTAATTAAAATCAGGTTTATACATAGTTTATTAAGGGGGGTCATAGGGGCAGCCATAAAACACAATAAAGATGCAACATATCAAATCAAGAAAGATAATACAGAAGTCTCAGCATCCACAAAACCAACACTGAAAAAGGTGAGAAATCAACTCACAAAGAAGAATGTCACAGAACAGATTAATAACAACAGAGAAAACATCAACACAAAAATAACATAGCACAATGACAGCACTAAACACATACCTATCAATAATTACATTGAATGTGAATGGACTGAATGCCCCAGTAAAGAGACATCAAGTAACATCTGGGATCAAAAGAGAAGACCCATCCATATGTTGCCTACAAGAAACTTACCTCAGAGTTAAAGATATGAGTAAACTGAAAACTAAAGGATGGAAGAACATATAACAAGCTAACAACACACAAAGAAGAGCAAGTGTGGCAATTCTAATCTCAGATAAAACAGATTTTAGTGTAAAATCTACCATTGTGGACAAGGATGGACACTATTACTGAAAGGTGCAATGCACAAACAGGACTTAACAATATTAAATATTTATGTACCTATCGGATCCGACTCGATGGCACTTGGCTGGCTTTAATATCAGAGCACATAAATACATCAAAGAAACACTGACTACACTCAAAAAGGAGGTAGATCGCTCCACAATAATAGTGGGAGACTTCAACACTTCACTCTCAGTATTAGACAGTCGTCAAGAAAAAAGCTCAGTAAAGACACAGAAGAGCTTACTGCCACAATTAACCAACTAGACCTCATTGACATATACAGAAGTTTCTATCCATCAGGGGATGACTGCACCTTCTTTTCCAACTGTAAAGAACTAAGATGATTTTAGGAAACACAACCTGGTTTCAACTGGAGGACATTAGATTGAGTGAAAGTAGTCAGTGACAAAAGGACACATATTGTATGAGACCCCTATGTAAGAACTTAAAAACAGATACATGCGTAGAAGAAAAGACTCTTTGATGGCTGCAAGGGTGGGGAGAGAGGGAGGGCAAGGGGGGAGGGTTTCGATTAGATTAGATAGTTGATAGGAATTTGGTTGGGTGAAATCTGTGACAGCACACATTAGAAAGAAGATCTATATTAACTGGACTTCAACATAACATGATTACTCCTCCCATCTTAACCCAATATTGCAAGAACAGAGTGACTGGGGCTGGGGGCTGGGTACCATGCTCTGAGGGGAAATTGAGGCCAATTGGCACAACTACCATTTTGCTAAGAGGTTCTTCTGCACCCCATATTATTGAGTGGCATCTAGGTCTTAAAAGCTGCCAAGCTGCCATCTGAGGTTACAGCAAATGGTCCCAATTCAACAGGAAAAGATGATCACCAAGGACAAAAAAGACATGGGGGAAAGAGAACCTAGAAGACAGACCCACAGGAGTGGGTGACTATATCGACTTGTGACTGGAAGAACCTGATGGTGGCCGGCCATCACCAGTGATAGCTGCGGTAGAGCTCACAAAGTTGAGTCTCACTGGCAACACAAGAATAAAAAGGGGTGCACCTGAGATCTCCACTAAAAGACTGCAACTGATGGTCCAAGGTCCTCGGGGTTCCCCTGTGAGCATGGCCCCTGGCCCTGATGATGCCCCTGTCTATAAATCATAGTGGAGGTCAACTCTTCGGACAGGAGTGAATTGAACTTGGTAACACAGAAGGACCACATCATGTGTACACTTTATGGTTCTATGCATCTGTAGGATGTTGTCCTTCTGACCTCTTACTGGGGGCAGGGGAGTGGGTGGAGAGGAGGGGATAGGAGATTGCTGGGAGGATAAGACATATAGGGAGTGGAGAGGAAGAGTGTGCTGTCACCAGACAAGGAGAGCAGTGGGAGCTGCATATAGGCGGGCATGAAAATTTATAAGGGAATGTACATTTTCACTCAGTCATAATAAAAAGTGTAAAAAAAATATAGATTACACAGATACAACTTTTTAAAAATTAAGTAGCATTCAACTATTCACCTTGAATTTCAACTTTTAAGTGTCTAATTATTAATAAGGGAGCACTGGTGGTGCAGTGGAAGCTCTGGTTGTGTAGTAGTTAAGTGCTATGGCTGCTAACCAAAAAGGTTAGCAGTTCAAATTCACTAGGTACTCCCTGGAAACTCCATGAGGCAGTTCTACTCTGTCCTATAGAATTGCTATGAGTTAAAAATGACTTACAGAAGTTTGGTTTTTTTTTTTTGGTTTGGTGGTACAGTGGTTAAGCATTCAACTGCTGCCAGAAACGTGAGCAGTTTAAGCTGACCCAGCAGTTCTGCAGGAGAAAGCCCAGGAAATCTGCTTCTGTAAAAACTGCAGCCTATGAAACTTTATGTGGCAGTTTTACTATGCCATATTAAGTTACTATGAGCCAGAAATCAACTTGATGACACCTAACAATTATTAACAATCCATTGATATAACTTAGCTAACCTTTCGGCAGCATCCTTTCATATTCCTCTAAAACAGTGGCATCGTGCTATGGCTTGCCCTTGGCAAATTTTTGAAGCAGGTTGATCTTTAGAATCTTTCAGCTCCTCTTTTAATCCTTTTACGTAACCTTCTCCTTGGTAGTCCCTTTCAGTGCTGTATACATCTCTGCCCACTGCACTCTGATCTATTATCTTGTACTGAATATATACATTCTGCTCTCTGAGGGAAAAATCATGTCACAGGCATAAGTCCATTTTTGTTTTTTTTATTATGATTGAATGAAAATGTACACTCCAATATAAATTCATATGCTCACCTATATGCAGTTCCCACTGCTCTCCCTGCCCGGTAACAGCGCACCCTTCCTCTCTGCTCCATATATGTCCCATCCTCCCAACAGTCTCCTATCCCCTCCTCTCCACTCACTCTCCTTCCTCCAGTAAGAGGTCAGCAGGGTGACATCCTATAGATGCACAGAACCACAAAGTTCCCACAAGATGTGGTCACTCTGCGTCGCCAAGTCCAATCCATTGCTGTCCGAAAATTTGACCTTCATTATGATTTATGGACAAGGGCAGCATCAGAGTCAGGGGCCATGCTTCCAGAGGAACACCAAAGCCCCTGGACCATCAATTGTGGTCTTTTAATGGAGATCTCAGGGTGTACCCCTTTAGATTCTTGTGTTGCCAGTGGGACTCAATTTTGTGAGCTCCATCATGGCTATCACTGGTGGTGATCAGGCACCATTTGGTTCTTCCGGTCACGAGTTGATACAGAGACCCACTCACATGGGTCTTTCTGTCTTCGGGCTTCTCTTTCCCACATGTTGTTCTTGTCCTCAGTGATCATCTGTTCCTGTTGAGTTGGGACCATTTGCTGTACCCTCAGATGGCAGCTTGGCAACTTTTAAAACCTGAGATGCCACTCACTGATGTGGGGAGCAGAGAGTCCTCATTAGCAAAATGCTAGCTGTGCCAATTGACCTCGATTTTGCCTGAGAGCATGGTCCCCGGCCCCCTGAGCCAGCTACTCTGTCCTTTCAATATTGGGTTAAGATGGGAGAAATACTGAAATTGTGCTGAAATCTAGTTATTATTGATCTTGCTTCTAATGTGTGCTGTCACCGATTTCACCTAACCAAATTTCTAACAACTATCTAATCTAAACCCTCCCCTCCTTACTCTCCCTCCCTCCTTACCCTTGCAGCCATCAGAGAGTCTTTTCTTCTATGCATGAGTCCATTTTTAAGTTCTTATAGTAGGAGACTCATACAGTATTTGTCCTTTAGTTGCTGAGTACTTTCACTCAGCATAATGTCCTACAGTTGAAACCACGTTAAGAGATGTTTCCTGCAGTCATCGTTGTTCTTTATCATTGCATAGTGTTCCATTAAGTATATATACGATAGTTTACCTATCCATTCCTCTGTTGTTGGACATCTGGGTTCATTCCATCTTTTTGCTATTGTGGACTGTGCTGCGATGAACATTAATGTGCATGTATCAGTTGGTGTGAATGGCCTTGATTCTGTAGGATGTAGTCCAAGCAGTGGAATTACTGGGTCAAATGGTTTATCTGTATCCATTTTTTTTAAGGGATAAGTCTATTTTCTAAAGTCTCCTAGAACTGTTTGTATTTTAAGCATTGTATTTATTTGTGGAGGGAAATAACTGAGCTTCAGACATTGATAAACATTTAGGAGGGGTACCCTTCTGAGCTCAATGATGTTGATAGCTGTATCAGACAAAGTCCAACCATAAAAACAGAGAGAACTTAATTCAGGGAAGTATTTACAGAGATCATGTAAAAGCCAAGAAGCCAACAGGAGCTAATGATACAATCTAGAGATTAGTAACTATAGGAAGTTACTACCATCTCTATTCTGGAAGTATGAAAGGGTAAAATAGTGTTCTGGACACCAAGGCTGGGATTATCAGAGGGAAGCTGGAGGCAACGCCAACTTGACCAGCAGTGAAGTCCCAGAGGACATCAGCATTGGAAAGACACTGATGAAGGCAAAGAGAAAACACCTGGGTTCTCTTTTTCCTGCCTACCAGTTTCTTAACAGTGCTGCCCAATTGCAGAACATAGCAGGAAGCAGGCCTGGAAAACAAAGACAGCAACGGTCAACCCCCTTGTAGTCAGAGCAGAGCAAGAGCAGGGCAAGAGACAAATCTGAGTACAAACAGGCCAGCGACGAGCAAAGCCAGAAAGGACATAGGATTTCATTTACGTCCAAAGTATGCCTGGGTGGCACACATGAAGACGGGGGCTGAGGAGGGGATGACATCGGACATGTGCTCTGAGCACACATCTTGGTGTGGTACTTCTCCCAGGTATAGCCTATAATAAAATTCATAGATTTCTCTATGTTGTCCCCAGCATGTAAATCTACCAAATCCTGCTGACTTGACCCTCTCAATATCTACACATATTCACACATCTACACTCCCATCATTCTAATCCAAACTATCAAAGGCTCCTTCTTGCCTCACTGCAACTACTTCCAAGTATCTATCCACATCCACTCTACTTCCCAGCCTATTCTTCACATTGAAGCCAGGACAATCTTTTCAAATTGTAAATATGACCATAATGCCCCCTTGCGCATGCTCCTTCAAAGGATTCCCTTTTGTGCTAGGTTTACCACAGCTCCTTACCAGAATTGGCAAGCTCCTGTTTTGTCTGGCCTCCACCAGCTTTCCCCAGTCACTTCCTTCCCATTACGTTTTCCTGGGCTCTTTTGGCCACAGCCACAGTGACCTTCTTTTGGGCCTTAAGATTGTTGTGTTTGCCTCCTGCTATGGGGCTTCTGCTCATGCCGCCTTCTGCACAAAATGCTCCTTCTTGGTTGACTTCTGCTCAATCCTTAGTTGAGCCAGTGGTTAAAGTACACTGGCTGCTCCAGCTCAATCACCATTTCTTCTAGGAAGTTCTCTCTGACTTCTCTGTCATTTGTCCACCTCTCGGATTCTTGAAAGCAGTGACTGTATTTTCTCTCAATTTTTCTCCCTCTTCCTGTCTGTTTTTTCTCTCTCCTTCTATCTCTGTCTTCACCTGCACCTCCTTCTCCATCTCTATCTCTCTTTCTCTGACCTGGGATAGAAGAATCTCAGTAAAATGAAAGATTAGGGAATGAAGAACCTCAGAGAGGAAGTGGCAGCCCAACATGCTAGTTGCTCGTCTTGGGTTTTGTCTCTGATCTCTGCTGTTATCCAATGTGAAGTACTCTTTTCCATTCAATTCATTATAAACCAAAAACCCACTACCACTGAGTCAATTGTGACTCACATCAACTTCACAGGACAGAGTAGAACTGCCCCATAGATTTCCAAGGAGCACCTGATAGATTTGAACTGCTGACTTTTTGGTTCATAGCTGTAGCCCCTAACCACTACGCGACCTGGGTTTCCCCATCCATTATACAGGATGTGAATCTGTTTTATGCCATCCCCCAAAAGCTCTCTGAAGGCCCATTTGGGGTGAGAATGAACTGTTTGTTTCATGGCCTGAAGCACTTGCTCCTTTTTGTCTTTCTAGCACTGAAGGTGAGAGTTTACACCCGGGAACTGGATCCACCTCCAGGCAGTAGTGAGGGACGGGTCTCGGGAACTTGTGTCCTTGAGAAAACAAATGCATCAGGCAAATCCCATTTATTTTCTGCTCGGCTCCATCAGGAAAAGCAGCGAACAGGAAGCATATATTTCTTTTACTTTTGCACACTGCCTTTCTTTCCTTTTATTCCTTCCCATCCATTCATTGCTAGGTTACATTCCCTCTAACAATGGACTGCCATTTAGCGTCTCTCTTCTAAGCCAAACCGTTCCTTAAACCAAGGCCTCCCCACCACGAAGTATTATTTTACAGTTTGGAGAGGCACTTGGCTCTCTGAAATGGACTTTCATTTGCACTGATCAACAACAACAACAAAAGCCTCGTGTCAGAGATACAAGGCAACCACTTTGTCTGAAACCGCCCACTCTTCTGTTGTTTCCCTCCAGTGCGCGCTGCGCATCATGTTCCACACGCTGCTCTCTGCGGCTCTGCAGATGTGAAACTTTAAATGCAGGGTATTTAAAAATAATAAGGGGAAGAAGACACACCCTGAAAATTACAGAGCTTTGTAGTCAAGCAGCACACGGCTCCCTGAAGTGCTCTGATGAGATCAAGAGTTCAGACGGTTTAGGTATTGTTGATTAGAGTTATCCGGATGACGGATTGAAGGGACTCAGAGGTGAGGAAAGTTAAATCAACACCGGAAAGCACCGGCAAACGAACTCTCCTGGACCTTTTTTCTACTTAGAGGAAATACATTAAGTAAAGTTTTGCGGGAGGCTAGGATCAATCACTGCTTAAAGATCATGGTGCTAAGAAAAGGACTTGTGGACATGTACAGACCGAGCCACAGAAGGGAATGAAAATCCACAGAGCTCCCATTACATTCCAGGTACTAAGTTTCTCTCATTCAGGCCTTGCCCAAATGCTAGCAAACAGGCAAATGGGTGTTTCCTTCTCCAGTGGTTGCCTTTGGGCACCACTCAGATCCCCTCACCCCTAGCCTCCACTTCAGGACTGATTAGATCCATTTATGTCCCCCACCTCCACCCAACCCCTGTAGCCCCAACTCCTCCCTCCATGCCCCTGCCTAAAGATATGCGTTGGAATTCTAACTCATACACCTATTTAGAAGTATGGGGTTTCGGCCATTATGTTCATAAGGTCACACTGATATAGGCTCGGTCCTAAACCTAATTACTTCTGAGTTATGAAAGAAATAGACTAGACATAAACATACATGGGGAGGAAGGCAGACAATGGAGAGAAATATTTCTACAAGCAGAACTCCAGGCAGCTACTAGAAGCTGAAATAAGACAAGGAAGAGACACACTTCAAATTCAGACTTTTAGCCTCCTGGACTGTTAGAATACAGATTTCTGTTCTTGAAATTGCCAACTGATGAAATTCGTGTTTTGGCAGCACTGCATAACTCTAGGCAGCCCTGGTGGCACAGTGGTGGAGCAACTTGATTTGAACTGCTGACCTTTCAGTTAGCAGCCTGAGTTGTTAATCACTGAGCCACCAGGCCTCCTGAATTAATGCATACTGCCGTATAACTCCTGTCAAGCTACCTCTGCTAACCAGAAGGAACCACGGTAGCTTAATGGTTAAGTGTTATGTCTGTTAACTAAAAGGCCAGCAGTTTGAATCTGCCCAGTGCTTCTTGGAAACTCTATGGAGCAGTTCTACTCTGTCCTATAGTGTTGCTATAAGTTGGAAGTGACTCGACAGGACTTGGTTTGAGTTTTGGTTTTGGTGTGGAACTCTAAGATAAGAACCAAAGTACTCATTCTTCAGAATCCGCTTTCTAGGGGAACTGGCTAAGACATCTTTTCTATCTATCCTAGCTTTCCATTTTACACATAGGAACCTGAGGGTCAGAATGGTGAAATAATTTACCTAAGGTCACAGAGCCAGAAAATAAAAGAGTCAGGATTTTATGTACAGGTCTTTTTTCAGATGAAGTCAAAACTTGATTTTCCTACCTTCTCATGCCTTTGTGATGAGGCAACATTTTGTTCTGTTTTGTATGAGGTCTCTAGGAGTCAAAGCCTAACAAAAACCACAGCTCTTTACAGT
Organism: Heterohyrax brucei; assembly: GCA_028571685.1. Classification (NCBI taxonomy): domain Eukaryota; kingdom Metazoa; phylum Chordata; class Mammalia; order Hyracoidea; family Procaviidae; genus Heterohyrax; species Heterohyrax brucei. Next base: position 49,706,078 of record CM053142.1, read on the forward strand.
TACTATCAGCCATCAGTCAAAGCAAACCAAGTGCCATTGAGTTGGACCTAGTACAGATATTTTTTGATCTTGCTGTTCTGTGCCATCGAATTGATTCTAATTCATATTGACCCTATTGCTCAAAAACCCATAGGGTTTGTAAGGAGCAGCTTGATTTGAACTGCTGACCTTTCAGTTAGCGGCCTGAGTTGTTAATCACTGAGCCACCAGGCCTCCTGAATTAATGCATATTGCCATATAACTCCTGTCAAGAATGAAGATTCCTTCTAATTAGGATTGGTTATGAGAAAACTGGTCACAAGTTGATATTTATGTGCTTTATTAAAAATCATGCCCCAACATACATTTATAATACAAGGCTATATACAGTAAGAAAAAAAAATGTGAGATGCAAAATACGTATTGATTTAAGGAATTTATACTAAAATCAAGCTCAAAAGAGATTATGAAAATCTTGATGCATTTTCTAAATAATATTCAATCATGATCTAATCTTATCCAAGGGAAAACTATTGATCCACATTAGAAGATAAAACAATTGAGATTTAATTTTGTGAAATCATATGATTCTATAACCATAAAATAGTAATAACTTCAGTTAAAGTCTTCAGAACTCAAAAATGCGAAACATGCCAAATTTTAGCTACTATTAGGATATCCATTTGAATATATATATATTTCATCATTAAACAAAATCAAACTTTGTTAGAACAGCTTAAAGATTCATCTCTCCATTTGTCATTACTCTCTGCACTTGGAGAGGATGCTGGTTGACCTTTGTGTTTAGAGAGTCTAAGTTCGAACTTTAATGCTGGGCCTATGACAAACCCCTTTTGGGAAGAAACAACAACAAAATGTATGGTTGCAGCAGTAATTATAACAAGGGAAGTTGACAATAAAGGATTTAGGATTGTGTCTTGGAACTGGAAGAGACCTAAGTGAATCCCCAGTCCACCTCCTTCATTTAGCAGATGAGGGAACTGGGGCCCTGGAAGATTAAACGATGTGTCCACAGTCAGATGCTCATTAGAAATGGAGCCAGGGCTGGAACCAGTGCCCCTGGCTGCTTCCCAGGGTTCTCTCCTCTGCAGTTTGCTGCTTTTTTTAAAAAACGAACAAACAAACAAACAAACAAACAAACAAAAAACAGAAGCAAAACTTAAAAGGCAACCAAGTTAACTAAAGTCTGTAACCAATCCTTAAAAACGAGCAACTCTTTTTATGAGTGGCATTAATCTATGCATTATTCTTGTGTTCTGTGTCAGAGACTGAGGTGCAGGCTCTTTGAGGATGGGATGATAGATACTTTGCTCAACAAGAAAGGTTAGAAAACAACAATAGGCCCAATAATTGTCCCCATTTAATAAATCAGGTCTTCAGTGATAAAAGAATTTACTGCCTAGGTGAAGGAAAAAAAAAAAAATCACAGCACTACAAGGCTACTTGCACACTTTGGGTACTCTGAGAACAAAGATAGTAATATTTTTTGAGAGAAGGACTGAGGAGTCATGAGGTTTCCACAGAGATCAAATGACTCACCTGTGGATAAATGACCTCTGGTGACAAAAAAGGCAGCTGTTCCATATACTTAAAGATCTGTAAATTGCATACCGAAAAGGTACCAAGATATAAGGCTTAGGAGTTTCCCGTGTCTGTGCTTTGCTTCTGTATATATTCCGTGGTTGCTGCGAGGCAATGCAACATTATCTCAGGTTAACTTTTGCTGGAGAAGTCAGCGGAAATAAACTCTCCTGCTGCCCAAAACATATTTCTGACAGTAGTAGAGCCAATTAAGGCAATTACTGGGTGGTGCCGTCACCCAGCATACAGCATGACAAGGTAAGACAGCCCGCAGGTGGACATGTAACTTGAGTGAAGCAATCACCAGCTTGTAATAGATACTTCTTGTTAGGCAAGTATTTGTGTAGGGGTCAGGATTCAGAATAGTTGTCTCCCAAGACTGCTTTCCTTCATGAATAATTCTTATTCATATGCAGTTTCTTAAAAATATTTCTTGTCTTGAAAATCAAGTTTTAAGGGACTGCTCAGAAAGAAAAAAAAGTCATGTCTATCAAATACCCTAGGGTCACCATGAGTTGGATCTGACTCAATGGCACTTGGCTTTGGCATCAAATACTTTGTCCTCTTTTTCCTTGGAGAATCATATTCAGCATTCTTTTATGACAAAAATTAGGAAAATAATTTGTCTACAACATGTAACACTTTTCTGAGGTACAGTGTTCTCTATCAGAGACTGGGTATGGCCAGTAATTTCCTAAGTGAACTGGCTTATTACTTTATAGTCTATGTCCATGACACCAATGTCTGTCATTTTGTCAAACTGTGGTAGCTTTCATGTTGCTCTGTTTCTAGAAGCTATGCCACCAATATTTCAAATACCAGCAAGGTCACCCATGGTGAACAGGTTTCAGTGGAATTTCAGGACTAAGACTAGGAAGAAAGGGTCATGTTCTACTTCCAAAAGTTAACTAATGAAAAACTAATGGGTCACAACAGAACACTGTCCAGCAGGCTTGCTTTAGACACATCATCAGGACAGATTAATCACTAGGGGAGGACATCGTATTTGGTGAAGCTGAGGGTCTACAAGGGAAAGAGATGCTCTCTGTGAGATGAATTGGCACCATAGATGCAAAAATAAGCTTAAACCTGCTGGCAACTGAGAGGATGATAAAGGACTAGGTAACATTTTGTTTTGTCACCAGGAGGCGAAAGAAACTAGATGATTGTCTGTCTGTCTGCCAGACTGTCCATCCACCGATCTATCCATCTGTCTGTCCATTCATGTAACTACCAAGCTATCTATCCATGCCTTTGAGTATTGTAGGTAGCATGCACTCATACTCACTAAACTGAGTTTATAACCACTTATAAGGTGTCAGTTTATCATTAAAAATACTTTGTCCACCTGACCATCGCAGATAATGATCATGAAAACTTTCCTATCACTAGCATCAAACTGATTCCAAATTAACCAAAACCACAAAAAGCTGTTGAAAACAAGATTAACCTGAACTCAGGAACAAAAGCCAGAATTACAATATCTGTTATCCTATTTATAAAGATACTTGATCAAAATTCGGTGGGTATAATTAACAACCTACAGATTATTTGGTAATGACGGCCACATTACCGTGCACTTGGTGAATTAGCATTAAGACCTCTGCCTGGGAATCTTCAGAAATGGTTTGAAAGTTTAGTGACAATTTTGCAGATAACTGCCATTGTATATAGCCCCAGTGCTTCTAAAGCTATTTTGAATGGATTATTGGTGCCAGGTACCTTAGATATGAATAATTTTTTTAAAGCACTTGTCAAATTTCTTTCCCTGATTGTTACCAGTGTTGTCTTGTATCCTGAGGGGTTTTCAGTACAAAGCCTGTTCTTTGAACCTCTCACCAGATTGTTATCTTTCTCCAGGAACACAGCCAAAATTACACACCTCCTCCACAGATGTATTCCCACTTGTCTCAGTGCTTTTAACCATTAAGATGGCCTTATTTTGATATGTTTTTCATTTAAAGGTTGATTCGGCCAGGATTCATGCATCAGCTGCTATTATTTCTTGGTATACCACAAAATATCTCTTGGAGTGGTTTTGCTACCTCACTGCTTCTAAAAGCAGTGAACTTCTCTTTATTCTTTTTAAAAACAAACTTCTATTTAAAGGTTTACTCTTTTTAACATAAAAAAAGAGTTTTTATTTTTTCAAGTCTGAGGATAAGAGCAACCCAATAAAAATTATGATAAAATTTGTATTAGTAGTCAAGAAATGAATGTAACAAAAGCGCCATTTTATTTCTGGCTTTTTCTCTGTGTGTTTCCTCAGACCCTTTCTGGAGAATAATGCAGTCAGTGAAAAATTGATTGTTAATATGGTGGGGTACCTTTATCGTTAATTAAAACATTCTTTTCTTTTGGTTGTCTTAGTGTCGTTTCTTTTGAAGTGAACCTTGTTTGAGTATCTTTTGATTGCAGACAGAAATCCAGTTAATCCAGGAGATTGCTTGCAATACTAGATTAAGTGGAATGTTTATACCTAAGAATAACTGCTGTAACCTGAGTGGGAAAGTGTAAATTGCATTGCTTTATCCACCCAAACACACACACGCACACACCTAACTACCCACACACATATCTAAGATCATGTTAGGTTTCCAAAATAAATCACCAAAGAATAGTTTAAGGTAGAAATAATCATCCTGACTTTAAAAATAGAGCACATGATCTTACAGGTCTTATTGTGGTCTCTCATTTTATTTGCCAAGTGCTCAAGATGAGCGGGAGAGTTGTGTGGGCCGATTGCTTAATTCTGTGTGTATATCAGAGGAAAGAAGAAAGCCCATTGAGATGTGTGTGTTACAATGATTAGAAATCCAGGCACTTCAGGCTTAAAAATCTTACAGAAATGACTTTGGGTAAAATATTTTCTATTAGATGAAAAAATGTAGACATTCTTTCAAGGGTCACAGACAGATCTGCTGAGTGGGTTTTGAGACTTTTTGCTGAGAGAATATCAAATTAGGGAATTATTTTACATATGCTATTGTAAGGAATGTTAAGTTTCTTTTCAGTTCTCCTTGGTGAGCAATCTCTTACTCTTCCATTTCTGTGACATTTGTAACATCCTAAAAGGAAACAGTCTCTCAGCTGTAGCTTCTTAGTTTGTGCTGAGAAAGGTTAGTGATGATACCACTCATTACTGATACAAGATCTCTCTCAGCATTTTAAGCTCAATCTATTTTTTCTTCCCTTAATCATTCACTCGTTTTCCTTATATCCGTCCATTCTGTTAGTGTCTAATACTAATAGTTCTCTGCTACTGGTATTTTATATGGAGGAGCCCAGATGGCACAAGTAGTTTGCTGCCTCCTGCTAATCCGAAGATTGGCTGTTTAAAGTCATTCAGTAGCTCCACAGAAGAAAAGCCTGGCAATTTGCTTCCATAAAGATTACAGTCAAGAAAACCCTATGAATCAATTCTACTCTATAGAACATGGGGTTTCCATGAGGTGAGGACTGACTCAACAACAAAATGACAGTTAACAGCAAAAACAGCAACAATTATGCATGGAATATTCTTATTTTACTTTAAAACACATATACGTCTATACAAAAAATCTACACACATACATCACATCTACCTTAACTGTGTGACTCTATCCTGCTGAAATTGTTGCCATTAAGTTGGTTCCAGCCCGATGGCTCTATAAGGTATTAGGATTTCCACTGAAGTCCAAAGAAAGAAGCGCTTTGTACAGAGTCACCTCTGTAGCTAGTGGCACAAGCAGGTTAGAACCAAGGTTCATCAGACTGCTCACTGTATTTGCTGTCTCTCATACAACAGAATATTCACCACACCTGCTCTCCCATGACTCTTTTCTTGGTCCCCAGTTGCCCCCTGCCTGTAGGAGACAGTGAGATAATAGCCCTGGCCAAACTCTTCATGCCTGAATTGACATTTTACCTGTATTGCCAGTGTGAAGTGTGCTTTTAGGCTTGCTTCCACCTGCTCATTGAAAGGAACAATTGTTTCATTTCTATTGCATGCCAGCCTTAACACTGGTCATTGGCATTTTGTCACATCAGAACATTAATAGAACACCAGCACCACTTTAGTCCAGTATTCTACTCTTTTAGCATTTTTAGGACACGCCTATAGTTGTGGGCACATAATTGTTTTAGGTTCTCAAATACAAGCACTTCTATGTTAACTGCATGTTAGAAACAGGCAATAAAATCATAGCTAGAATTGCATCTCATTAGGGGCTCATATATTTCTCAAGGTGAGCTTCAAAGAATATTTAGTGCTGAACTGGTTTATCACTTTCTGAAACCAAGGGGAAACAATCTCGAACACAAAATACTCCTTTGAAGTCAGGTGTGTTGCATTATACTTCCTTCACCATCACCAGCACTGAGTGAGATACTCAGGAAATATTCATTGCCTAGATGTGTTGCTTAGATTTGAATTGGTTGGTAATGTTCCTGATCATTTTGAAAATGGAATCATCTATTAAAACAATAAAAGGTTGTAGGTGGCTATACAGGTCACCAGCTGATGAAAATGGCCTCAGTCTGTAGGAGAAGGAAGTTGACCCAATAGGTTTACTTCAAACTCAATTATGTGGTGATTTCATGGGCTGTTTTTTAGCTTAGACAGAGGAAATGGAAAAAGAATATTCTCCTCTCCTTCATTACCGCTAAGATGTTGGCCAACCTTTGATGCTTATTCTTTAAGCTTGATTAGGGATGAGACCAGCAGTCTCTGTGTCTGCTCCTTCTTTCTTCCACCACCAGACAAATGTGAAGCAGCATTGGAAAGATCAGCACCAGGGAATCCAACAGTGTTCTGCTTGCTAGAAATCAGTTCTTCAACCTAATCCACAATTCTGCTTCAGCAAAAGAGTTTGCCATCAGCTAGCAGGACTTCTCTTCAGAGGAAAGGCTCCTTCTACACAAAGACAGCAGAACGATTCCAAAAGACTCTCGTGTCTCCAATTTCCAAAGTATCGTTCCCCATCAGTCAGAGAGGCAGTGTATGATAGAGTGGATAAGTAGGTGGGTTCTAGAATGACAGCTCTATGAAATCTAGTAAGTCTAGTAAGTCCCTTAACCTCTCTGTATTCAAGTTTTCTCATCCATAAAATGGGGCTGATAACTGGATTTACTTCATATGATAGAACCTGAGAACACTTAGAATATTGTCTGACATGCTAGTAACAGCTGTTTTTACTAGATATGTGAAAATTATGTTCATTCTTCCATTCCTCCCTCATTTATATCACATTACAGAGAGCTACTATTAAGACACACATCCTACATAGGAGAAGCAGCACTTTAAACTAGTGGTATTTATTTACAAATGAATTTAAATTAGTATATAAGATTTATTAGCCTAGTAAGATTTCTAGAAATTTGACATAAATAAGCTTAGTGGGCAGATCTAGAGTTAGAAAACCAAAAGGGACTAGCAAACATGCTTGGCATTTCTCAAGCTGGAGGAACTGGGGGGAAAAAAAAATCAAGCCTCAAGGTGTAATAGTGGAGGATTCTATGCTGACAATATTACAGAATTCAGGAATCATCAAAAGAAATGGAAGGAATATACAGAGTCACTGTGCCAGGAAGAATTGGTTGACCTTCAATAATGTCTGGCTTTGGCTCAATAATGTCAGGAGGTAGCATGTGATCAAGAACCAACGGTACTAAAAGAAGAAGCCTAAGCTATACTAAAGGCACTGGTGAAAAACGAGGCTCTAGGAACTGATAGAATACCAGTTCAGATGTTTCAGTGAACAGATGTAGAGTTGAAGGTGCTTACTGGTCTATGCCAAGAAATTTGGAAGACATCTACCTGGACAATTTACTGAAAGAGATTGATATTTGTACCCATTCCAAACAAAGATGAATCAACAGAATGGGGAAATCGTCCAATGAAATGCATCATTTGATATTTTGACTTCTGCTTCCATGTGTGTTGATTGTGTAATTGCCTTTGTAAATGGCATTACTATCACAGAAAGGGTAAAATTTTATTGAAGATCATTCAAAAATAGTTACAGAAATACATTGACAGAGAACTGCTAGAAATTCAAGCAGGATTCAGAAGAGGATGGACAATAAGGAATATCAGACGAATCTTGGCTGAAAGCAGAGAATACCAGAAAGATGTTTACCTGTGTTTTATTGACTGTGAAAAGGCATTCAATTGTGTTGATCATAACAAATCATGGATACTATTGTGAGGAACAGGAATTCCAGAGCAGTTAATTGTGCTAATTGGGAGCCTGTACATGGATGAAGAGGCAATCATTCAAACAGAACAAGGGGATACTGCATGGTTTACAATCAGGAAATGTGTGCATCAGGATTACATCCTTTCCTAATACTTAAATCATTCTGTATGCTGAATAATCAGTGTAGCTGGATGCTAAGAAGAATGGGGCATCAGGATTGGAGAAAGACTCATTAACAACCTGTCATACACAGATGACATGACTTTGCTTGCTGAAGGTCAAGAAGACTTGAAGTACTTACTGGTGAAGATTAAAGACTAGAGCATTTGATATGGATTATACCTCAACACCAAAAGAAAACAAAACCCTCATAACTGAACTAATAAGCAACAACATTATAAATGGAGAAAAGGCTAAAATTGTCAAGGATTTCTTTTTACTTGAATCAACAATCAACACCCATGGAAGAAGCAGCCAAGAAATCAAAAGATGCATTGCACTGAGCAAATCTTCACAAGAGACCTTTTTTCAGTGTACAAAAGCAATAATGTCACTTTGAGGACAAAGATATGCCTTACCCAAGCCATAGTGTTTTGAATTGATTGATATGCATACAAAAGCTAGACAAGGAATAAAGAAAACTGAAGAATTGGTGCCTTTAGATTATAATGTTGATAAAGAATATTGAATATACCACAGACTGCCAGAAGAATGAACAAATCTGTCTTGGAAGAAGTATAACCAGAACGCTCCGTAGAAGCAAGGATGTCATGACTTTGTTTCACATCAAACATGCTCTCAGGCAGGATCGGTCCCCGGAGAAGGACATCATGCTTGGTAGAGTGTCAGTGAAAAAGAGCAACACCTTCAACAAGATGAATTTACGTAGTGGCTGCAACAACAGGTTCAAACATAGCAATTGTGAGGATGGTGCTGGATGAGGAAGTGTTTCGTTTTGTTGCAACTATGAGGCTCACTATGAATTAGAACTGACTCCGCAGCAGCTAGAAACAACAACAAAGCTTTGAGAAAGGCTTTGTCTATGTGGTGGGTCTTTTGGACCACGGTGTAATTTAACAGGTGGGCAGCTGACTTATGGCAGGTAGAATGCACGCCCTGCGCTCTCCTTGAGGAGGGGTGCTAAAGAGCAGTTTCTATTGGCCATTGCAGTTTCCATCACTGGTTGTGAGAGATCATTGAGCAATTTAAAATGTGTGGCCTTAGGAGCTATTGTCTATGGACAGAGCCTAGGTAGGTGAGAACTTCAGTGGGCCACACAGAAAAGGGGCGATCCATAGAAGGAATACTGAGGGAACTAGAACAGTGAAGAATAGTGAATTCCTCAGGATGATGTATGTGTGGTTGTGAGAAGGATTCTGGTCAGTGGAGGAGCCAGCATCATAGAACCCATCTACATAACTGGGCCAGGGTTGCCACAGTGCAATCAATCCTAGTGCAGTCCTAGTGACAGTGACCTTACACCTTTTAATTCTTGGTGGAAGCTGTCTGACTGCTTTCCCTGAAGGTATATGGCACTCCTGTGAAGATCTTCTATTTCTGCCCATTAGAAAGTTATCTGAAGAACTTATCACCAGTAGCATTCAAAAATGAGGACTCAGAGCATCAACCTTTTCCTCCCTGCTGCTCTGCAACCTCCTGTTTTGTCACAAATCACTGTGTGGGCAGGCAGGTCTTCTAAAGCTCAGAAGTTCAAAAAGCTCTTTTGCTCTGTCAAAAGGCAGACACAGCTTAGATGTTTGGCTGCAAAATAAATTAGCCAGAGATTTCTCTTAATAACTATTGTGAACAGCTCCTATAGCAAAAAGCTCCCCAAAAGATCTTAGTTTAAGAGCCTAGAGCCCCAAACTGTGTGAGGAAGATAAGGATAATGTGGGTGTTAAAAGCCAGGAGCACACAGCCTTTTGTCTAACATTAAACTGCATCTTTCTAGGGTTTTCGCTTTGGAGGTAGATCTATTATGTCGTGTGTGCTGACACGCGTGCTTCCAGACTTTTCAAGGAAACAAACTTGAGCTGTGACACAGAATTAAAACTTCACCATGATGCACTTCTTTACCCAGTGGAGGAAAGCTGCCTCTAGCAAGACAAAGCTGCAGGGTTCTTAAATACCGACTCAAAGTGGAAACACTGGAATAAAGAGAATTATTAGCTGCCTCAAGTGTTTGTTAGAAAGACTTGGTATATGAATATGTTTTAAAAGGGAGGAAAGCCAGAAATGTCCAGTTCTCTGGATACTTACCACTACTGAGATAGCTGTGTACTAAATTTGCTAAAGATAGCTCTTCCTGGCCCACTTCTCTGAGCACCTCAGGGAAAAGAAATAAAAATCTAACAAAGATCCCCTTATTTAGCCTGACTTATTTTCTTACCTTCAACTTCAAGTAGCTAAGTCATTTACCTTGAAAGCTTCTGTAACTGAACCTGTGTATTTGCTGTGCTATTTCAAATGTGTTCTATTACGTCTCAGCTTTTTCCAGTGATGGACTCTGTACCTAGTTCTAATGCCTGGTGGTACAATTTCTAACTGGGAGTCACTCTCAGTGCTAGCTGAGTGAAAGGAGTAGCACAGTTTAGGAATAAAAGTAATCTCTTAGGAACTGGAGTTCTAGGGTTTTCTATTTAGCTCTAGCAGGCAAGTTGTAGGCAGCCCTGGCTTCATGAGTGTGACTTTCTGTGCTTCGTGTTTTCCATCTACATTAAAATTAAAAAAACAAAGCCCGTTACTATCGTGTTGAACTGTAGAGCAGAACTGCCCCATTCGGTTTCTAAGGCTATAATCCTGAAGCAGACTGCCAAGTCTTTCTCCAGTGGAATTGCTGCCTGGATTCAAGCCACCAAACTTTTGGTTAGCAGCTGAGAGTTTTACCCACTGCATCACAAGGACTCCTTGCTATCTGTATTGTAGGGGTGAAATGCCTCCTCTGACCCATCTTGCTGGAATTGTAGTGAGTAAAATCCGCATGACAGTAGCACAAAACAGAAGAGTCCTGGTTATTTGGAAGCCACTGAGAATCTCACTCAGGTTAGTGACATAAAGGGTCACCATTTGTGCTGGCCAATCCTTCAAAGATCCAGGACAAAAACTAGATAGTTACCTCTAATAGTTATAAAACACAGACTATTAATCTTATGACATGAGTTATTTCTTTCGGTACCCACTGAACCCTGTATAAAATGGGTATTATTATTTTTTTATAGACAAGAAAAGAAGGTTCAAAAGAGGTTAAGACTAAAATGCAAAAACTAAATCCATTGCCATTAATTCGTTTCCAGGTCGTAGTCTCAGAGGGGTTAAGACAGTTGCTCTAAATCTCGCAGCTAGTCTGTAACTCTAGAACCTCTGCTCTTCATGCTTGCAGGTTGGTTCTCAAGGCTCGCTGTAGGGCCAGCTCTCAGAAGTCTCTAATATGGACCAGGAGTACGCATGTTAACAACCATCTGTGTGATTCTAGCACGAGTGGTCTTTGGACCACTGAGAAGCACTGGAGGAGGCCTCTATCTTAATTTGTGAACTTGAGACCTTCCAGCCTCTGTAATTCTGTGAGTTGTTTCTTTGATGTAAATCTCTCTCTCTCTCCTTTATACTGTACTGGTTTTGCTTCTCTAGACAACCTAGCCTAAGACAGTACACAGAGTAATATTAACATAGAGCACCTTACTAAGACTCCAACTGCTCTCTGAGCTCCCCATTTCATTGTCCCAGTTGTCCACTCGACCCCCAACATGGTTATGTTACCATGAGTTACAACACAATCCATTTTAATATGATAATTTAGCACACAGGTTTCCTTCTAGGTGTAAAATATGATCTCCCTGAACCTATGATAAGGTTGATAAAACAGAATTTAGTTTACAGAAAGTACTTTTTTAAGTTTATTAGTCCTATCCTGAAACTCTTCTTGAAATTTTGTAGTATTTGACAAGGAACCCTGGCAATGCAATGGTTAAGTGACTGGCTGCTAAACAAAAGGCTGGGAGCTCAAACCCACCAAAGACTTAGTGGAAGAAAAGACCTGATGATCTTCTCCTGTAAAGATTATAGCCTCGGAAGCTCCATATGAATAGTTTTACTGTGTTCTCTAGGGTAGCTATGAGTCAGAATCAATTCTCTTACACTCAGAAACAATGTGGTTGTCATGGATTGAATGGTGTCACTCAAAAAATGTGTGTAGCAAATTGACTAGGCTGTGATTCCCAGTGTTGTGTAGTTTTCCTAAACACTATAAGTCCTGCCTGTATGATGTTAATGAGGATGATGTGTGGTGCTTGTGTTAGTGAGGCAGGACTTGCTGCATAAGACTGTATTGTGCCTTGAGGCAATCTTTGGGGATATAAAGAAACTGAAGCAAACATAGAGTTGGGGAAATTATGTCACCAAGAAAACAGCACCAGGAGCAGAGTACATCCTTCAGACTGGAGATTCTTGTGCCAAGGTTCTCCTAGACTAAAGAAAGATGGATGCAACACAAGGACATTTCTCTAGAGGCAACAGAGAGACAGTATGTTCACCTGGAACTGGCAGCCTGAATTTGGACTTATAGCCTACTTAAATGTGAAAGAATAAACTTTTCTTTGTTAAAGCCATCCAATGGTAGTATTTCTGCTATAATAGCACTAGGTGACTATGATATTATTAGACTAGCTAGTTCATTGTATTTCCATATATAGTCATAGATTTACTTTAACATTAAATAATTTATGAAGAAAATCCTTAAAGATCTTTTCAAGTATTGAGTATTCTACATTAAGATTAGTCCTACCAGAGGAAAAATTAAGCTGCCCTGTTTTTCAAAGTGCACCAGTTATTTCAAACCACGGTAGTGTATCAGGATGACCTCTTGATTCATCCTAAGAAATACTTCAGTGGCCTGAACTTAACCACATTGGGAAAGTGAAGACATTCTTTTTTTCACACAGATAGGATTTAATCTGGTATCTAGTCAGTGGTAGAAGACAGACATAGAACAACCTATAAGTGAAAAAAGATAAACTGAATTGGGACACGAGGTCTGTATTTTCAACTTAGTGAACTGTTATAAAATTTATCTGTATTTCCTTTCATTTTTTTCCCCTTTGGTTCAGGAAAAGAGATGTGTCTCTTTTCCAGGGTTAACCTAACTCTGTGTTCTTCATCTTCTTTCCTCCTTGGTTCATTGGAAATTTGCTCTGTCAAATGCTCTTGCTGTGTGCACTGTCTCTTTGCTTCTACCAACAAAAATTCTATAGTCTACCTAATTTAAAAGTTCTCTGGGTTACCTCTATCATCATGCTATTTATCTCCTTATTTTCAGAATAAACTTCTTTCAGTGTTTCTCTGCTTGATGGTTGTTTTTCCTTATTACATTTATTTCTAATCTCTTGGAATCTGGCTTTGGTGTCTACCTTTTTACCCAGAGTGCTCCCTAAATAAGAGTCAAATGCAGTTGCCCTCTATTGCCAGTCCTGATCCTTTGTGACCATTCTGAATCACTTGATCTTGTACTTTTCTCTCTGCTATTTAAAGAATTATAACATGCTTTCTTTCTATTTTCAGGTTGTCTTTTCTTGTTTTTTCCCCACCCCCCCTTCTTTGTTGATTTTTAAATTTCCCAGGGTGGTTAAGATTGTGTGTCAGCTTGGCTGGACCATGATTCTCAGTGTTTTGGCAGCTGTATAAATGGGCAGAGGCTTTGGTGGCTCATTGCCCCCTCAGCCTTCCTGTCTCTGCCTTCTGTGGCCTACTTCCTGTCTGTTCACTTTTACCAAGGTGCTGGCCTGTTGCAGATCTAGCAGCTGCCACTTTCTTGTCTTCTTAGTCTAATTCTTGGGACCTGAAGTAGCAGCTCTGGGATTCATCAATCTTCGCAGCCTGTGAATAAGAGCCCTGTACTCTGATCTGCTGATTCTGGTTCACCAGCCCCTGTAGCTACATGAATCAGAAGAAGCTTTTCAGTCTTCCATGTCATCTTGGGATTGACTGAACTTCACAGCCTGCAAACTGGAACTCTAATCTCTGGCCTGCTGACCTTGGGTTTGCCAGCTTCTGTGGCTATGTGAGGCTTATATTCCAAACTAGGACCTGGGACATTACAGCCTGTACAATTGCATGAGGTATTTCCTGTATATATATCTTTTTCTATATATATTTATATATGTTACTAGTTTTGCTTCTCAGGAGAACCCAGACTAAGACAAAAGTCTTTAGAATTATTTTTTCTTATTGACTCTTTCCATTGGAAACTTCCAAATCTACATTTATAAACCTCAGCTCTCTCTTGGACTCAAATTTCCCACTACCTGGCATGTAACTTGCATCTGGTGGTGCAGTGGCTAAAGAACTCAGCTGCTAACCAAAAGGTTGGCAGTTCAAATCTACCAGCTTCTCCTTGGCTACCCTATGGGACAGTTCTACTCTGCCATGTAGGGTCTCATAGAGCTGGATTCTACTTGACAGACATTATTTCTTCTTCTTGTTCTTCTTTGATTTTTGCCATGTAAATGGCATGCTAACACATCAATTATAACACACCTAGACCTTATTATTTGTAACCCCAAACAGATATAGTCTTATCCAACAATATCTTATTCTATATATTCCTCATTAGTGATTTTCCTACTCCCTTAGAATGGTTAAACAAATTGCCAGAGGTCATACAGCTAGCTAACTGCAGACTAAAGATTCAAACCAAAGTTTGCATGATACAACTAGTCTTGGCTTGAGACACAGATATAAATAAGACCTAATTTCAGCTCTTGGAGAAACTGCAATAAAGTTTAAGGAGTATTATTGGAGGAAAAAGTTAATGACCAATGTTGCTGTTATTGTTAGACACCATCCAGTTGGTCCTCAACTCATGGAAACCTCACACACAACAGAATTAGACCATCGTGATTGAAGGAATTTTTACTGTCTGATTTTCAAAAGTAGATTCCCAGGTCTTTCTTCTAATACATCTTAATCTGGAAGCTCTGATGAAACTTGTTCAGCATAATAGCAACTCAAAAGCCTCTAATGATGTTTGATGGCTGTACATGAGGATTGTTGACCAGGAATTGAACCTGAGTCTCCCCGAGGGAAGGCAGTACTCTTACACTGAACCCCTGCTAACTGTTCTTCCTCCTTTCTACCTCCCCATAAAGATCTAAAACAATCTGCAGTAGGATTATAAGAAAGATTATCTCTGTGTCTCCCAAAGTGTATATGCTTCGAATACTGGACAGTACCCTCTACTCCTAGCCCTTAAAAATACCCCTCATTAAAAGACAAAACAAAGCCTGTTTGACCAGAACTTATGGCTAAAGCAATAAGTGGCAAATTCAAATCAAAACATGTCTCAGTATTTAAGTCCATACTGTAAATCATGCTGTCTACATTCAAATATACTCACCCTAATTAATTTCAGGTGTTTAAAACTATATTATGGTAAGTTGTCATGGTTTTGAACAAGTGAGGATAATTTAGCCATCTGCAATATTTCTTCTCTGTTACAAACACAGCATTCTGAAATAAGATGGATTTTTAAATTTGCAGAGACAGCATTCAGAGAAAGAACAAAGCCAGAAATGTTAAGTTTATGAAAATTCTTATCAATTCAACTTTCCTACCAACATTTGGAGGGTATGTTTTTGAGGGTAGCTGCTCCCCATTTATGTATTTTTTTTGACTGATCTCTTTCTTCAAAAGAATGATAGCTTCATCTTTAATTTTTTATTTCATTCAAATCATTTTGACATCTAATATCCCACAGAAATAACCAAATGACTTCGAAAGTTCCTGGACTCATAGTGAGTAAATTAACTTCTTTTTTAAAATACAGAGATATTAAGCCTAAAAGAGACAGAAAATTTACTAGCATAAAAGGGTCAACATTTAACCAATGATACCTGAGACTCAACTTGGAGCTGGTTTTGTCTTATTTAGATATTAAGATTGCATCAACTAAAGCAAAGCTGTGATATTATTTGCCTAGTATTCCACTGTTTGGAAACCCTGGTGACATAGTGGTTTAAGTGCTATGTCTGCTAACTAAAAGATTGACAGTTCAAATTCACCAGAAGCTCCTTGGAAACTCTATGAGGCAGTTCTACCCTGACCTATAGAGTCACTGTGAGTCAGACCCAACTTGACAGCAGTGGGAGATTCTACTGTTCACAATGTTATATTGTATAATCACAGAAAACTGTGTCACAGGAAAGTATACTTCCTTTAACTTGAGACTTCTGCCTAAACTATTAGACTTCCAACTGTGCAAATAAAAGTGCTGTTTGGATATCAGCTTGTTGAAATAACTCCATGTCTCCCCAGAAGGCACTTGAAGAAGATAAATGAGTTCTACATATATGCCAAGTCAGTCTGTCCTTCCTCGTCAAGCAGAAACTTAAGAACAGAATTTCTGTCTCTACTGGGATGTTTTCAAACAAATGTGGCTTAAACTTAAATTTTAAAATCACTGGAACAAATGATTATTAAACTATTTCCAAGTTTGTGGCTAAGGGGTTTTACAATAGCATCAACTATGTTAAGAAGAGTGTTGTCCACTCTAACACATCTCAAATCCATCAGTAACAGCAAAGTCTGAAGAGACATTGCCTGTCTTTTGAGGAACTTAAGTACCTTCCACTGTACTGGATGTTACGCAAAATCAGAATACTGAAAACTTATAAAATGTTGTATACTTTATTTACTCTTCGCTTCATTCTTCATCTGAGGATCTTTAAGCATTCAAACAATGCTCTGCTTTCAGCTTTTCTGATAGGTACTTTAGATGCTGCTGTTACGGTGACTACAATATCATGAGAGTGAGTGGCAGACCCAAGGCCTGCTAAACACGACTAGTGTTTTTGACTGGCCATGGGATCATACGATGCTATCTGTATTGACACTTTCTTCTCTTTCTGAAAAATAATGTAGTTCTAGCTAAAAATGTCTGAAAGTATATTTTAGTATAGGAATTTATCACGATTCAAATTTCATGTAATAGATGTTACTATGCTAAAATGAACTTGTACTGACCATGCTGAATCAGACAATCATGTGGACTACTATGCCAGGAATGAGAAATCAAAGAGGAATGGTGCTTTATTCATTGTCAAAAGGACATTTTAGTATCTATCCTAAAGTACAATGTTGTCATTAATAGAATAATGTCCATATGCCTACAAGGAAGACCAGTTGATATGTCGATTATTCAAATCTACATTCCAATCTATAAACCCAGAGATGATGAAATGGAAGATTTTTACCAATTTCTGAAATGTGAAATTGATCAAACATACAATCACGGTGCATTAATAATTATGAGTGATTGGAATGCAAAAGTTAAAAACATAGAAGAAGGATCAGTAATTGAAAAATATGGCCTTGGTTGTAGAAATGATGCTGGAGATCACGTGATACAATGCTGCAAGACTACAGACTTCTTAATTGCAAGCACCTTTTTGTAGCAACATAAACAGTGACGATACACATGCAACTTGCCACAAGGAATACACAGGAATCAAATCGACTACATCTGTGAAAAGAGACTACATCTGTGAAAAAAAATCTCCATATCAACAGCAGGCAAAAGACCCAGTGCTAACTGTGGCACAGACCATCAATTGCTCATATGCAAGTTCAAACTGAAACTGAAGAAAATTAGGAATCCATGAGAACCAAAGTACAACATTAAATATATCCTGTCTGAGTTTAGAGATTGTGTCAAAAATGTATGTAATGCATTGAACACTAATGACTGAAGACCAAATGAACTGTGGAATGACATCAAAGACATCATACATGAAGAAAGCAACAGGTCATTAAAATGACAGGAAAGAAATCAAAGATCCAACTGGGTGTCAGAAGAGACTCTGAAACTTGCTCTTGAATGTAGAGTAGTTAAAGCAAATGGAAGAAATGATGAAATAAAAGAGCTGAACAGAAGATTTCAAAGGTGACTCAAGAAGACAAAGTAAAATATTATAATGAAATTTACAAAGGCCTAGAGTCACAAAACCAAAAGTGAAAATATGTTCAGCAATTCTTAAACTGAAAGAACTGAAGAAAAAAATTAAGCCTTGAGTTACAACATTGAAGGATTCTATGGGCAAAATATTGAATGACACAAACCCTCAAAAAACACACTCATTACTGTCCAGTGGATTCTGACTCATAGAGACTACAGGATGGTAAAAGTACCTTATAAAGTTTTCAAGGAGCACCCGGCAGATTCTAACTGCAGAGATGTGACTAGCAGTCAAACTCTTAACCAGTAAGGTACCAGGGTTTCCTGAACAGCACAGCAAACATCAAAAGAAAATGGAAGGAATATACAGAATCACTCTTCCAAAAAGAAGTGGTTGACATTCAACCATTTCAGGAAGTAGCATGTGGTCAAGAACCATATGCTACTGAAGAAAGAAGTTTAAGCTATGCTGAAAGCACTGAGAAAAAAATAAGGCCCCAGGACTTGACGAATACCAACTGAGATGTTTCAGTGAATAGATTCAGCTCTGGAAGCATATACTTGCTCATGGCAACAAATTTGGAAGACAGCTACCTGGTCAGCTGACTGGAAGAGATCCATATAGATGTCTATTCCAGACAAAGGTAATTCAACTGAATGTGGAAATTACTAAATGATATCATTAATGTCATATACAAGTAAAATTTTACCTAATTCAAAAACGGTGGTAGCAGTACATCAACAGAGACCTGCAGAAATTCAAGCCAGATTATGAAGAGGACATCGAACAAGGGATATCACTGCTGGTATCAGATGTATCTTGGCTGAAAGCAGAAAATACAAGAAAGATGTCTCTCTGTGTTTTATTGGCTATGCAAAGACATTCAATTGTGTGTATAACAAAATGAGAAGATTGGATACAATAGATACCACTGGAAAGAATGGGAATTCCAGAACACTTAATTATGGTCACATGGAACCTGTGCATAGACCAAAGGCCACTCACCAGAATAGAAAAATGGGATACAGTGTGGTTTAAAATAAGGAAAGCTGTGTTTCAGGGCTGTAGGCTTTGACCAAACTTAATCAGTCTGTGTGTTGAGCAAATAATCCACGAAGTTGTACTATAAGAAGAATGCAGCATTAAGATTGGAGGAAGATACATTAACAACCTGTAATACATAAATGATGCAACCTTGCTTGCTGAGAGTAAAGATGCCTTGAAGCTTATAAAGACCGAAGACTACAGCCTTCAGTATGGATTACACTTCAACATAAAGAAAATAAAGATCCTCACAACTTGACCAATAGGCATCCTTATAATAAACAGAGAAAAAATTGACATTGTTGGGGATTTTTATTTTACTTGAACCCATAGTCGATGCCCATGGAAGCAGTAGTTGAGAGATCAAACAACATATTGCACTGGACAAATCTGCTGCAAAAGACCTTTTTAAAGCCTTAAAAAGCAAAGATATTACTTTGAGGAATAACACATGCCTAACCTAAGCCATGGTATTTTTCAGTCACCTGAAAAGCATGCAAAAACTGGACAGTGAATATGTAAGACCACAGAAGAACTGATGCCTTTAAAGTATGATGTTGGTGAAGAATATTAAAATAACATGTAATGCCAGGAAAATTAACAAATTTGTCTTGGAAGAAGTATAGCTGGAATTCTCATTTAGAAGCAAGAAAAGTGACACTTTGCCTCACATACTTTGGATATATTATCAGAAGCTACCAGTCTTTATCAATGCAAAAGAGAAAGACTCTCAATGAGATGGATTGACACAGGTTTTACAATAATGTTCTCAAACACAGTAGTAACTGTGAGGATGGTACAGAATCTGTAGTGTTTAACTTTGTTGTATATAGGGTTGCTGTGAGTTGGAACTGACTCAGCAACATATAACAACAGCAACAGCTGAAGTGAAGAATGTGCCTTGCCTAGCACCTCATAGAAACTGGGCAGAGTTTTCTCTGCGTGGTGGAATCAGGAGTAGTCGATGTTGGGATCCTGAACTTCTTTACCAGAAATAGATTCAGAAGAATAGCTGAGATAAGGACCTGGAGTATGTGCTGAGGTATTAAAATGTGGATTTGAATAACCAATATTTTCCTTCCCTTGGACTGTCTATGATGGTGATTTTATCATGAAATAGACAAGACCTTGGTCTGATTCTTCTATTTTGTTTTTATAGAAAAGTGACTCTTCGATTTTGGAGTAGGTCAAAATCATCTGTGGAATAATTTTGTAATGCAGGTTTCTGGAACCTAACACAGTAGATTGAGAGTGAGGTCAAGGAATCTGTATTTTTGAAAACATCTCCAGTGATTCCGATTGCATGATTCATAGACCTAATTTTGAGAGTCAGTGGTTTCACAGAATAACATTTCAGACAATGTGAAGTCTGACCCTAGGTGAATTTCAATTCAAATGCAATCTTTAGATGATGTGGTTGGATTATTTGTGAAAGAGTGTTGAAATTAGGCATTCATTTTTTAACCTGCTGTTACAGTACAGGGTAAAAGCGAATAGAGACACAACCACAATTTTCTCTGCTAATATCAACAGAAAACTACCACTCGACCATCATCTTAATTAACTATTTTGCAGTATAAATACTAAAAGCAGTCATCAGCTGCAGGTGTAGGACCTCCCTCTGGTTTACTTCTATATAATTTGGAGACTTGACATAAAAAGATCATTCTATCTGCATCCGGGGTAAAAGGACAGTACAAGTTCTATGCTGAAAATAGTTTTTAATAAAAATTAGTGAACAGCATGTTGTACTGGCTCCTCCAGACACCTTTTCTTTTTCAGTACACCTGGCCTATCTCAGGACACACCATTTTCAAATACATTTCTGCGTAACCAGGTAATAATGTGGTAGTTGAGGAGCAACTGAGAATGGTCTCTTTGACACCTGCCTCAACCTTCCCCACATTCTCAGTCTTCGGAGCAGAGAGGATTCTCAGAAACCCAAAGAAAGAGATGTCCTGAATTGCATGTGTGTAGTCTTGCATGTATGTAGATATGTGTGTATACAGTGGCAAGTAGGGACAGGCAATAATCATCCCTCTCACCTCCCACTGTGACAGAAAACCTATCACTTTTTCTGTTTTTATAAATTTAGGTGTTCTCTTGATAATGGAAAACTCAAAAAACTCTTTACCATCAAGTGGATTCCAACTCATAGTGACCTTATAGGACAGAATAGAACCTCCTCCCAGTAGAACAGTTCAAGGAGCAGCTGGTAGATTGAACTTCTGACCACAAGGGATCCTAATGGTGGAGAGTAGTAGTTCCTAAATGCTAGCTAATCCATAGCTCGGAATGTTGGCACTGCCTAAAATTCTGAGATAGAATGTCTTTTGTCCTTGTCCCAGGCTTCTTTATTATTCTGATGTCAGGTAACAAAAAATGCATATGAAGTTGGGTGGAATAGATGTTCATGAAAATAAATGGCCTCCTTCAAAATAGCCTTGGACTGGTTAAAAAACAGATACGTAGAACAATGGAACAGTCTTGAGAATTCAGACATTAAATCAGCTACCTATGAGTAGCTGGCGTTAGACAGAGGCCCAATGTCTGTAAACTGGAAAAAAGACAGTCTTTAACAAATGGTGTTCATGAAACTGTACATCCATCTGAGAAAAGTGAAACAAGACCCATATTTCACAGTATGCATAAAAGCTAACTCAAAATGGATCAAAGACCTAAATTTCAAATCTAAAGTGATAAAGATCATGAAATAAAAAACAGGGACAATGCTGGGAGCCCTAATACATGGCACATACTACTACTAACAATGTACAAACACTAGTAGAAAAAATAGAAACTTAGGAACTCCTGAAAATCAAGTATTTAATCTTATCCAAAGACCGCACAAAAAGAGTAAAAAGACAGCCTAAAGACTGGGAAAAAAATTTGTCTTCAACACATCAGATCAGCATCTAATTTTCATACTCCACAAGATCCTCCCAAACCTCAAAAACAAAAAGACAGACAATCTGATTAAAAAATGGGCAAAGGATATGAACAGACACTCCACCAAAGAAAACGTCCAGGCTGGCTAACATTTATATGAGGAAAGACTCACAATCATTAGCCATTAGAGAAATCCAAATAATAACTACAATGTGATACCATCTCACCTCAACAAGGCTGACGTTAATCCAAAAAATGCAAAATAGTAAATGTTGGAGAGGCTGTGGAGGGACTGGAGCACATCTACACTGCTGGTAGTAGTGTAAAATGCTACAGCCACTTTGAAAATTGATTTGCCTATTTCTTTTAAAAGCTAGAAACAGAAACACCACATAATCCATTAATCCCACCACTTGGAAAGTATCTTATAGAAGCAAATGTTCTTCAGAGGCAGGGCCAAGGTGACGGACTAGATATATGTCTCCCCAGTTCTCTGTAAGAACTAAGGCCTGGAATGATAATTGAACAGAGTACTCTGGACATCTAGAGAACCCTAGGATATGGCATAGGATTATCAGATTGGACTATATACTGCTAAATGGGAAACTACCTCTCTCTATCACGAAACAGTGCTCACTGAATCCTGCTCCAGCTGACCTGCCATATAGGAGGACTGCAAGTACTGAAGCCTTCTTTGTTATCTGGGATACAGCATCTGGGCATGAACTGGTCAACACACTGAACTGCAGTGCTAAGGTAAACAGTGTATAGCAGAGCAGAGAGACACTGCATGGGATAGCCACATTTTGAGAGACCAGATGCTGACTGAGGGCACCACTGCACTTCCACCCTCTCTTTTCTGAGCTGCACCATAGATTCTACTGTTTCACAGTGGGGAGGGCAGCTTGGGTGAGACACCATCTTGGTCAGCTGGGATGCAGAGTTACCCAAATGGAGGTCTCAGCAGGGGCTAATTTCCAAGCTGAGAAGCAGTGCCAGTACAGAAAGAGTTTTTGCAGCAGAAAGGCTGTGTTTAGGACAGTGTTACCTTACAGATGGGGTCCAGCTAAGGATGGCAGCAAGGACATAACTCTTCCCTACTATGAACTATGTCATGGCATCTAGGGACAGCTGAAGAGGTGCTTCCATTGTCAGCCGGAAGGCAGGAACTGCCACATCTGAGGACCTGACTGACTTCAGCTGCTGTTAAATAGCTCCCAGATTGACAGTAATTACCTTTAAGAATAAGACTACCTGGAAAATAACTGCTGAGTGGCCTGGTGGCATCTCCTGCACCCTTCACGGACCCACATTATAGAGCTGTCTGATGATCCCCAAGTGACTTCATAAGTAGGTTGCTGTCTTTGTCAGCCAGGAGGCAAAGCCTGGAACCCCAGAGAGTCCACTGGGGTCAGTCATTAAAGTACACAGAGGCAATCGGTGACCAACTCCTTTCTCAGAACTATGCCTCAGCTCCTGCTGTGGCAACACTGGAGAAACTGAACAGTCTCTAGATGGCATCAAGGCACAAACTTTCGCTAACCATCGAAAAAACAGTCCACCATGGTTCCAGAAAGCTCCCAAAATAGATAATCACAACATTTCCAAGATGAAGAAGGCTTTCTGAAACTATCTGAGGCCAAGTGCAAAAGAATTATAAAGAAAGCCCTCCTAGAGATTAAACAGAATGCAGGAGAGAAAAATAAAAAATGAAGCAGGCTATTTGAACTGACGGAACATTAATGATCTGAAATCCAATAGATTAATAACAAAATTACAGAATTAGACAATTCAGCCCAAAGCCAAAAGAACAGCATTAAGGAGATAGAAGTCAGACTTAGTGACCTTGAAAACAGAGCAACTGACACCAGCATTTATGAGGAAAAATCAGGGAAAAGAAGTAAGAAAAAGGAAGAAGCACTAAGAAGCATGTGGGACTCTATTAAAAGGAACAATCTATGAGTGATTGGAGTTCCTGAACAGGGAGGGGATAGAAAAAAATACAGAGAGTACTGTTGTTGGGTTGCTGACAGAAAACATCCCTGAATTTATGAAAGAAGAGAACACAGATATCCAAGACATGTGTTGAATGCCACAAAAACTAGACCCGAAAAGAAAGACATGAAGGCATGTTATAATTAAGCTTAATAAAATGAAACATAAATAGATTACCTTAAAGGCAGTGAGGCTCAAAGCAAAGATAACATTCAGAGGGAAGTCCTGTAGGTTTTCATTTGACTTCTTGGCAGAAACGGTAGTGACAAGAAGGTGGTGGGATGACACATTCAAAGCTTTGAAGGAGAAAATATTTCAACCAAAAATTATATATCCTTCAATATTGTCTCTCAAATACGAAGATTAAATAAAGACATTCACAGATAAACAGAAGCTTAGAGACTCTGTACAAACCAAACCAAACTACAAAAAATACTGAAAGAAGCTCTTTGCTTAGAAAAACAAAACCATTACATGTATATTCAAGGAGGTAATATAGGACACAGCATCTAGAGGGCTAATCAGTCAGAGAAATCACAAAGCTCAATCAAAGCTATAATATTAAAAGAAGGGAACCAGTGATAATGTCGTGAAAACTAAGATATCATCAGACTAAAAAGAGGGATACATTACAGTAGTTATAGTCCTTTCAGATGGAGAGGAAATGAAAAAGATATGAAGAAATTAATACTGGGTTTAACCTTAGAATAGCAAGGGAGATCACAAGGGTAACCACAAAGCGTAAAAACAATGCAACATACCAAAACAAGAAACATAATACAGAAGCTTCCCAACAAACACACAACCGACAGTGAAGAAGATGAAAAGTCAACCCATAAAAAAGAAAGACCTGGAACAGACTAGTAAGAGCAACATAGGAAACATCAACACAGAAATAAATACATTAAAGTGACAGTACTAAATACCTATCTATCAATAATTACATTGAATGTAAATGGATTGAATACTCCAATCAAAAGACAGTGAGTGATATTCTGAATCAAAAGACATATCCTGTCTGTATGTTACTTACAAGAAACACACCTTAGACCCAAAGTTATGAACCAACTGAAAATTAAAGGATGGAATAATATATATCAAGCTAATAACGTACAAAGAAGAGCAGGTGCAGCAATATTACTCTCAGATAAAATAGATTTTAATGTAAAATTCACCATCATGGACAAGGATGGTCACTATTGCTGAAAGATTCCATACAAGCAGGTCTTAATGATATCAAATATTTATGTACCCAATGCCAGAGCATCTAAATACATTGAGCAAACAGTGACTACATTGAACAATGAGATAGATCACTACAAAATAATAGTTGAGGTCTTCAGAGCTCCACTATCAGTAATGGATAGATTATCCAGAAAAAAGCCACGTAAAGGCACAGAAGATTTTGTTATAACAATTAACCAGCTAGACCTCATTGACATATACATAACTTTTTATCTATTAACAGATAACTACACCTTCTTCTCCAATGCACATGGAATATTTTCCAACCACTGAATTATTGTACAGCATCTTCTTGGACCATAAAGCCAAAAAAGTCAAAATCAATAGCAGAAAAAACAGAGAGAGAAATTGGAACTCATGGAAACTGACCTTGCTCAAAAAGCCATTTATTATAGAAAAAAATCAAGGATGAAAAAAAGAAATTTATGGAATCAAATGAGAGTGAACACACATTGTACCAGAACCTACGGGATACAGCCAAAACAGTGTTCAGATGACCGTTTATCTCTATAAATGTACATATCTGGTAGGAACAAAGGACCCAAACCAAAGAATTAGCCCTACAGTTTTAGTAAGCGGAAAGGGTGCAACAGAGGAACCTCTCAGGCATCAGAAGAAAACAGATAATGAAGATTATAGCATAACTAAATGACTGAGAGAATAGAAGAATAATTGAAAAAATTAACAAAACCCAAAGCTGTTTTTTTGACAAGATCAGCAAAATTGAAAAACTATTGGCTAAGCTTACAAAGGAAAAATAGGAAACAAAGAAATGAGATGGGAGATGTCACAAGTGACTCCAGTGAAACCAAAAGTATCATAACAGAATACTACAAAAAACTGCAGTCTAACAGATTTGGAAACCTGGAGGAAATGGACAAATTCTTAGATTCATATCAACTACCAAAATTATCACAAGGAGAAGTAGAACAACTTAATAAACGCATCATAAAAGAAGACATTGAAAAAGTAATCAAGAAACTACTAAACAAAAAAGTCCTGGCCCAGATGGCTTCACCAGTGAATTCTACCAAACTTTTTGGAGAAGAGTTAACTTCAGTATTACAGAGATTATTTCACAGTCTAGAAAAAGATAGAATACTCTCAAATATACTCTCAAGTACATTCTATGAAGCCAGCATAACCCTGATACCAAAGCCAGGAAAAGATTCAGCAAAAAAGGAAAATTACAGACCAATATCACCCATGAACCCAAATACAAAAATTTTCAACAAAATCCCTGTCAATAGAATTTGACAACATATGCAAAAAATAATTCATTCTGACCAAGTTGGATTCATACAGTGATGCAAGGCTGCTTCAGTATCAGAAAAACAATTAATGTGGTCAACCACATAAATAGTATCAAGGATAAGAATCACCTGGTTTTGTCAATTGATATAGCAAAGACATTTGACAAAGTCCAATGCCCATTCATGCTAAAAAACTCTCAGAAAAATAGGAATAGAGGGAGAATTCCTCAACACAATAAGGGGCATCTACTCAAAGGCAATGGCCTACAACATCCAGAATGAAGAGAGACTGAAAGAATTCTCCTTAAGGATGTGAAGTAGACAAGAACGCCCACTCTCACCACTGCCATTCAACATTGTACTAGAGGTTCTAGCCAGAGCAATTAGACAATACAAAGAAATAAAGGGCATCCACATTGCCATAGAACAAGTAAATAGCTCACTATTTGCAGATGATGTGATTGTACGTGCAGAGAATCCTACAGAATCCATAAGTAAACCACTGGAACTAATAGAAGAGTTCAACAAAGTATCACAATATAAGAGAAACATAAGTAAATCTGTAAGATTTCCTCATCCCAGCAAAGGGATCATCAATGAAGACATCACCAAAACAATACCATTTACTAGAGCTCCCCCAAAGATAAAATATCTAGGAATAAGTCTAACTAGAGAATTAAGAGAACTATACCAAGAGAATTACAAGACCTAACTGCAAGAAACCAAGAAAGACTTACATAAATGAGAAAACCTACTCTGTTCATGCACAGGAAGACTTAACATTGTGAAAATGTCTATTTTACCAAAAGTGCTCCACATATACAATGCAATCCCAATATAAATCCCAGTGTCATTTTTTAACGAGATGGAGAAACAAATCACCAACTTTGGAAAGAGAAGAAACCCTGGATAAATAAAGCACTACTGAGGAAGAACACAGTGGGAGGACTTTCACTACATGACTTTAGAATCTATTACACTGCCACCTTGTCAAAACAGTCTGGTACTGGTACAAAAAGAGACATATAGACAAATGGAACAGAATTGAGACCCCAGAGATGCTATCATCCTCCTATGAACAGCTGATATTTGACAAAGACCCTAAGATTGTAAACTTGGGTAAAAACAGTCTCTTTAACAAACGGTGCTGGCAAAAATGGATATCCGTCTGCCAAAAATTGAAACAAGACCCATATCTCACACTTTACAGAAAAACTAACTCAAATTGGTTTAAAGACCTAAATATCAAACCTAAAATAATAAAGATCTTGCAAAAAAAACTAAGATCAACAGTGGAAATTTTAACCTACAGCTTAGACAGACTTCAAAATCTGACAAAGCACAATCAACAGAAGAAAAAAACAGATAAATGGGAACTACTAAGAATCAAACACTTTCACTCATCCAAAGACTTTATCAAAAGAGTTAAAAACCACCTACAGAATGTGAAAAAATATTTGGGAACTACGTGTTGGGCTGATGTCTGATCTCCATAATGTACAAGGTACTGCAAACATCAACAAGAAAAAGGTAAATAACCAAATTACGTGATGGGCAAAGGAGATGGTCAGACACTTCACTAGAGAGGATATCCAGGCAGCCAAAAGACACATGAGGAAATGCTCATGATCATTAGCTACTAAAAAAATTCAAATCAAAACTACAATGAGATACCATCTAACCACAACAAGGATGGCCATGATACAAAAATACAAAACAATAAATGCTGGAGAGGGTGTGGAAAGATTGGAACTCTCTTACACTGCTGGTGGGATTACAAAATGGTACGACCTCTTTGGAAAGCAACTTGGCACTTCCTTAACAAGCTGGAAATAGATAAGTCATTTGATCTGGTAATCCCACTGCTCAGAATATATCCTACAGAAACAAAGGCTGTCACACTAACAGATACGTGCACACAAATGTTTACTGCAGCACAGTCCACGATAAAAAAGAATGGACCTAGATGCCCATCAACAGATGAATGGATAACCAAACTATGGTACATATAATCAGTGGACCACTATGTGCTGATAAAGTACAATGATGATTTTATGAAGCATCTCACAACCTGGTTTCAAGTGGAAGACATTATGCTGAGTGAAATCAGTCAGCAGCAAAAGAACAAATATTGTATGAGACTCCTATTACAAGGACTTAAAAATAGACTTACCTACAGAAGAAAAGAGTCTCTGATGGCTGCAAAGGTTGGGGAAGAAGGGCGAGGTCTGGTTACAGATTAGATAGTTGACAGAAATTTGGTTGGGTGAAAGCAGTGACAGAACATACCAGAAAGTAGATCAACTTAACTGGACTTCAAGAGAAACTAAGAACTCTTCTAATGTTAATCCAACATTACAAGCATGGGGTAGCAGGGGTGGTGGTCTGGGGACCATGCTCTCAGGGGACACTGAGGCCAATCTGTGTAACTAGGCTATTGCTAAGAGGCAATATTGGTGAATGGCGTCTGGGGTCTTAAAAGCTAGCAAGCTGCCATGTGAAGTACATCAAACGGTTTCAACTTATCCGGAAAAAATGATCACCAAGAACAACAAAGACATAAGAGAAAAAGAACCCAAGAAACAGAAGGACCCGTGTGAATGTGTGACTTACCTGACATGTATCAACACATCACCAGAAGAATCAGATGGTGACCTGCCACCACAAAGACAGCCATGATAGGGTACATGATATTGAGTCCCAGTGGCAACACGAGAAAGAGGGGTACACCTCATGAACTCCTCTAAAAGACCACACTTGATGGTCTGGTGGCCTGGGGTTTCCTCTGTGTGCATGTCTTGTAGACCTGCTGCTGCCCCCAACCAGAAAATATTACTGAGATCAACTCTTCGGACAGAAATGCACTGGACTTGGGGGTAGAGTGTG
Source organism: Heterohyrax brucei (assembly GCA_028571685.1). Lineage (NCBI taxonomy): Eukaryota > Metazoa > Chordata > Mammalia > Hyracoidea > Procaviidae > Heterohyrax > Heterohyrax brucei. The sequence continues at coordinate 49,735,094 of CM053142.1, forward strand.
ACAATATGGTCTCTGTACTGTATGGTTCTATGCATTTATAGCATGCTGTCCTGCTGGCCTCTTACTAGAGGGGAGAGGAGAGAGTGTAAAGGAGGGGACAGGAGATTTTTAAAAGGGTAAGACATATGTAGAACAAAAAGGAGTGTGCTGTCACCAGACAAGGAGAGCAGAAGGATCCTCAGACAAGAGGCCATCCAAATTTAATTTGGATTTTGTACTTTCACTTAATCACACACATAAAGAAATAAGTGCTCTCACACGAATAGATACATGGATACATGCACATAAACGTTCACTGAAGCACTGTCCACACTAGCAGAAAGATAAAATCAACGTAGCTGCCCATCAACAGGTGAATGGGCAAACAAACTATGGTATGTTCACCCAATGGAATACTGTGCAATGATGAAGAACAATGATGAGCTTGAGGAACATCTCATAACATGGAAGAATCTGGAAAACATTGTGCTGAGTGAAATTAGTCAGCTGCAAAAAGACAAATACTGTATGAGACCACTATTATAAGGACTCAAAAAAAGGTTTAAACACAGAAGATACTCTTTAATGGTTACAAGGACAGGGAGGGAAGAAGAGGGCATTCACTGATTAGCTAAATCTCATTGCCCTCAACTTGATTCCTATTGATAGCCACCCAGTAGGACAGAGTAGAACTGTCCCATAGAGTCTCCAAGGAGCATCTGGTAGATTTGAACTGCTGACCTTCTGGTTAGAAGTCATAGCACTTTACCATCATGTCACCAGGGTTTCCCATAGATTAGATAGTAGATAGGAATCGGTTTAGGTGAAGGGAGTCAGAGTAGTAGAATAGAGGTCAGCACAACTGGACTAAATCAAAAGCTAACAGGGTTTCCGAAATATAACCGAACACTCAGAAGGACAGAGTATCAGTGGCAGGTTTCTAGGGATCATCGTTTCAGAGGACACTGAGGTCAACTGGCAAAACAAAGTTCTTTTTAAGAAAATGTTCTGCATCCCACTTTAATGAGTGATCTCTGGAGTCTTAAAAGCTAGCTAGTAGGCATCTCGGTGGCATCAGTTTTTCTCAACCCATCTGGAGCAGAGTAGAATGAAGATTTCAAAACCATAAGGAAAATATGAGCCCAAGAGACAGAAAGGCACAGAATCCAGAGACTGCGTTAGCATGAGACCAGAAAAACTACATTGTGCCTGTCCACCACCAATGATCTCCCTGACAGAGAACACAATATAGAGTTCCTGATCTAGTGGGAGAAAAGTAGGTGTGCAGAATTCAAGCTCTAAGACCACAATGGGTGGTCTGACAGACTGGAGTATCCCCAGAAGACATTGGCCCTGCATGTCTGTGAGCCCAGAACGGAAACTATTCCCAAAGCCAACTCGACAAACAAAGATTGGACTGGACTACAGGACGTAGAATGATATTGGCAAAGAGTGTGCCCCTTGGCTTAAATAGGTACATGAGGCTGACTGGACAGCTCCTGTGCAGACTGAGATGAGAGGGAGACAGGACACAGTTGATACAGGATGGAAAGGAGGGTTGGGAAGAGCAGCTAGAGTTACATGGCAGTGTAAGTTGTTGTATGAAAAACTGACTCGGATTGCAAACTTTCACTTAAAGTGCAATAAGAAATATATATATTTTAAATGGCCTCCTAAATATGTCAAGTACATAGTTTACTAATCTTTAAAGCTGTTGTGAAAAAAAAGAGCATGACAGCTGCTTAATATTTTAGGAACCAAGCACTGATGTGGTAAGACTGACAGACTCTCCCTTCTTTAAAAAGAGCACACCAGACCCAGGGTCCATGCAACTCTGAATGTTACAGGGCAAAAATAAATGAAGTCTACTCAATATCATTTTCCTGCAGTGTTAGACTCTGTCTAGAAGAGTGATACAAACTGAATTTGCTGTAATGCTAATTTATATTGCCATTAATAAGCATACAAGCTTAAGTCATAGATGCTGAACTGTTACTGTTTAACTAGCTTATTTTTTATTTCTGCTCTACTCAGTTTGGTAAGACAGTCTCTAGATAATTGTAGTTAAGGGTAATTTGCAAAAATAATAAAAGCCACTTTTTATTAGATGCAATAAAATAGATTCTTCATTGAATTATCATTCTTGGCTGTGCTATGCTGGCTGAAAATAAATAAAAGAAAGAATGAATGAATCAGTCATTACTGCTGAATAGACTCTGTCTTATGGTGATGCCATGTGTTACAGAGTAGAACTGTCCCATGGGGTTTTCTTGGCTGTGATCTTTATGGAAGACCATTGGATCTTTCATTTGCAGCATGGTTGAGTGGGTTCCATTTGTTAAACACTGGGTTAGCAGTTGAGGGCAAATCACTTGCATCACCAAGGGACTTCCTATAATAACAACTACCGGGTTAGTACTAGTGTCAAAATAAGCTATCGACGGCACTTGGCAATAATACTAAACATTTTGAGCATAGAAACCTCTGTCTTAGATCAAAATATACTCCTTTATCTAAGCTCCTTACACACCAGTGAGTTATGAGTGAATATTTATGTTACTTGTTTATTTGGTGCTAACAGATCTTAGAAAAACATTGCCTTATGCAATTGCACAAAACTCTTAGGGAGTGAGCACATAATAGTAATTATCATTATTCAGTAACTATAGTCAGTTGAATTATAGCAAGTGTGGGCTGAGCATCCATTCAGCAATTAGACATGCCAGCACTGGAGACTCTAAGTGTGTGCATGCTCTGTGATCCCTCACCCCCAGAACATCCTGCTTATTTGGGGGTGGTAGATTAGCAATATTAATTTCTAATGCTCAAGAGTCAGTTCTGTAAGCTCAATATTTCCTTCTTATTATGTAGATATTTTTTGTTTCACAGGAAGCCTTCCACCACAACATTAAATGTCAATATCAACCAGCTGTCACTGTGAGAATGAGGAAGGTCAAAGTTGTCTGCTATCCCAGGATCACCTTTCTCAACCTTGTAGCTGCCTTCTTTGCCCTCCAGGTAGCCTGCACCTTCTCTCCTTTATGTCTTCCATCTTATCTTCTACTCTCACAGCAGGTCATGAATTCACTTTCTCCTTTGTGGTGAATTTACTGTGTGACAATAATTCAAACTAATCTATCTCGAATTGTGGAAATTCCAGCATCTGTTTACCTGAAATCAAACTGGTGAAGTGTTTAGGTTAGGAATATAGCAAAATGAGGTAAAGGCCTGAAGACCTGAGCTCTTATTTAAGAGCACCTGCTTACCAACTGTATGCTCTTTGGGTAACTCATAGTTAACTTGTCTGAGGACTAAACATGATAATGTATGAGAAAGTCCTATCAAAACTAACTGACACCTGCCCCTCCCAAAAACCACCAACAAAACTGTGCTGTTGAGTCAAATCCAACTCATAGTGACCCTACAGGACAGAGTGAAACTTCCCTATAGAGTTTCTAAGTAGTGTCAGCTGGATTTGAACTACCTACTTTTTGATTAGCAGCCATAGCAGTTAACCACCATGCCACCAGGGTTTCCAAGTGCTATGTAGTCAGTCTTCTGCTTTTCCTGAAATTAGAGGTTTTTCTTGAGTGGGTATTCTAGGAATAGTTTAAAGAAGTATCACTACTGGACTTTGGAGGTAGTAACTCTTTCATGTGAGCTTAGTCCTGTCCATGCACTTATTTTTGAGGGTGTCAATACCCAGGAAAGCAGTCATATAAGCAACAGCATATATATATATATATATATATTTATAAAGAACTATTGTTGCTCATTGGGAGTAATATTGGTTGCTCAGTAACTGTTAGGAACTTGTAGTGTATTAGTCAGAGCATCTTGTAGGGTCCCAACCATGTAAGAAGATAAAAACATAATAGAAATACAAGCATCATTTATTGATGCTTAAGTATTAGTGTCACTGGGGAGGGTCAAATTAATACTACGCGTTCCATGGTATAGGAATCCCTGGGTGGCACAGATGTTTAAGTGCTCAGCTACTAGCTGAACGTGTGGTGGCTTGAACTCATCCACGTGCTCCTGAGAAGACAGCCTGGTGACAGGCTTCTGAAAGATCAGTCTTGAAAATACTGTGGAGCAGTACCTATGGAGTTGGAATTGATTCAGTGGTTGGAGTTGATTCTTTCTCTCTCTCTCTCTCTCTCTTTTTTATTTCGTGGTATATGTTGTCTTTAAAAAAGAATGTCATTCATTAATACATCATTTTACTCTGTACCTTGGTTAGTTAAGAGCAGTCCAGCTTCATTGCCTCAGGGTGAGTGTGTCATCATTTGACTACAACAGTGCTAGAAGACAGTCAGCCAAACATCAACCATTTGTTGTTTATGTGTGTGTAAAGAAAAACATCTGGATCTTTTTTGTTTGTAATATAACCATAACATTTTGCTTGGATAGTTCCAAAGAAAATGCCACAGATGATTTATAAACAACTGTGGAGCAAGTTTAATGTGGACTCCTTTGTTTCCAGACTACAATTTGCATCTTTGCTCAGGTGACTAAAAGTCCAGCTGCCAAGTGCTTGTCTATCCTATGATTTCCAGCAAGAGTAGAATAACTGACCCTATTTAGAAAGGATCTCGCCAAATAAAGTCTCATTATGTATAAAAATAAATGTTTGTCGTCTCTGTGACATTTGTTTCATAGCACTGACTGAGATCACTCATTCATTTTTTCAACAAACATTTATTGAATAAAGAAGAATGCCAGTGGCAGGGAGTGAGGTGGTGGGTGATGAGCTCAGAATAGACAAGTAGAATACAAGATGTCTAGTAGTTACCCAAGTGATAGTAGTTATCCAGATATACATGTATGGATCTACTGGCTGAGTTAGAAGCTACTAGGGTCTGCTGTGTACTATTAATAGTTGCACATCTATTCAGGAGTCTGTCTATCTTGTGGTCATACTAAGCAGCACCTGGTTGTAGCCTCAAGATCTCTGAATCTCACAAGAGAAGGATTTTTTTTGTGATATGTATGTAATAAACATGTGTGAACATGGAAAGAACATACTCTTTCAAACTTCTATGATGAAACTTGTAATCTGAGAAAAATACTAAATTCAAGAGAAAAATATTTCTCTAAGAACTCCATGTATTTTGTAATTCTAGTTCTTTCTATTTTGTCCATTTTATAAAAATTAAGGCATTTAATTCATTTTGAAGATGTTAGAGTTTTATCTTTCTGAATTTCTTATTTTTGGTACTGCTGAGTTGGAATCAACTCAATGGCAATGTGTTTTTGGTTACAGAAGACACAAAACATTTTATACTACATAGGACACATACATAAGTCTGTGTATGGTTTCTTTTTGCACATGCTAAAAATTGAATAGGTTCTAATCATTAACCCCTCAGCTCCATGAGGACAGAGGTTTGGTAATGTCTGTTTTGTTTATTGCTGCAATAATGACAGACGTGTTCAGCATTTGTTAAGCGAGTAAATTCTGGATTAAATTTAAATGAATGTTTGATGTCTCCAGCTCAGCCTTTAAGGATCAACTTGTTGTGATTCTGGGAAATGATCCCTTTAGTGATAGAGGTTGAGAGGACCACTATGCTGATTTTATATTAAATTTACAAGATTCTGCTGTCTCTTCAGCAACCTATAGTTCACTATGGTGAGATGCTTCAAAATTCTGGGGATCAGCCCCCCTCTGATTGTTAAATTAGTAGGAGTCAAAACACAATGGAGGAGGCTGACATCTGCAGAATAATCCACTCTAAAAATGGTTTAAATATATGTAGCTAATGTATCTGAAATGTTTCCAGATAATCCACTGAAAGGCACACTCACAGGAAAGCCTGGAGTGCTACTAAAGAATACTGTAACATAATAAATTGCATTAAAACTTAACGATCTGAAGTAACTGCACAGTGCATATAAAAAGGGATATTGCACTGTAGGAATTCATCAGGGTTTGTCTGTCAGGTCCTTTTTGACTGCCAGCTCCTCCCTCCATCGTCTCTCCAGGGGTAAACCCTTTTCACCTGCCAATTACAGGCTCGTTTCTGAATGAAACCCGAGCATCCTTCCTTCCTCTCAGCAGAGCAGATTGAAAGAGTTTCTGTCTATCAGCCTGGACCTCAACAGAACTCACCTTTTCTATTTTTTGGCTTTCTGTTAAAGTCTGATTATGGTAGCCAATACCTTCCAAAGAAGAAATACACTAAATGTGATTAACTATAGGCTTTCAGTTACCAGGGAGAAATATACTACTGATCTTTCTAAATATGTGCCCTATGGAACACCAGATAGGATACTACATATTCTGTGAGGAGATGTTTCCCAAATGATTCCCAAATCTGGAAAAGAATGTGTACTATATCTAACATGTATATACTTTATAATTCAATTTGGCATGCCAAAGACTGAGAAGTCATTGTTAAAAATATTCTTCTGAGCCTGACATTTCCCAGTGTTTGTTGAATGAGTAGTAATAATAACAACAATAATAAACCCCAAATTTCTACTTCCTTTATCCATGCTCGGCGGGTGTCCTACTCATATTTAATGTGATGCTCTAGACATCTTGATACTGGCAAGAATTACCCTGAAGAGTGCTTGTAAGTATTTTGGCAAGCTCAGTCATGTGTGTGGAGACAGGTCTTTGGGTCTCATCTTGGTCCAGACAGAAAGATTACTGGATTTATTTAGCAATATTTGCTATGCATGTAGCAAAAGTGAGGGACTTCTACATTTTTGTCATCTCTGCCCCAGATAAAAATAGTTTAACAAGACACTATCCCCTATGAGACTCGTTTGGGCTTTGCCATGTTACTTCATTAACCACAGTCACATGTGGACCAGCCCCTCCTCATTTACCCCTGTTCATTCCTTCCTCACTGTGGGGTAGTTAGAAAAGGGTGTGATGAGAATGGAGAGCTCCATATATACAAACATATTCATTAAAGTAACACAGCTGCTTATACCTGTAGAAAAGTAGCATGGATATTTTGGTGGCAAAATCATATCGTAACTTAAATTTAAAAATGTGCCTTGCATGAAAGTTGGGAGGAGAGGAAATCACTAACAAGATAATAGATAAACGCCAGCGTTGGTGAAGGGAAGGACTGAACACGACACAGGAAAAGTCAGCACAACTGGGCCAAAGCAAAAACACAGATGTTTCCTGGACATATTGAAACATTTTGGGGGATTGAGGAGCTGAGGCAAGGGCAATAGCCTCAGGCGTCTAGGTCAACTGGCATAACATAGCTGATAGAGAAAATGTTCTACATCCCATTTTGGTGAGTAGTTTTTGAAAGCTTGCTATTGCCATCAAAGACAAATCATTACCAGGCCCAGCCTAGCTGGAACAAAGGAGAATGAACAAAATCAAAGAAACAAGAAAAATATTAACACAGAGGACTAACCGACCACATGAACAAGAGACTCTACCAGCCTTAGACCGAAAGAACCAGCTGGTGCTTGGCTACCCCTAATGACGGGAATCACAGCAGAACGTCCCAGACAGAATGGAAGAAAGATGTACAACAGACTTCAAATTAATGAAAAAGATCAAACTTACTGGTATGATGGAGGCCAAAGGAACCTCTGAATCTATGGGCCCTGGATCCTCTGCTAACCCAGAACTGAAACCATGACAAAGCCCACTTTTCAGACAATGATTAGACAGGCACATGAAACAAAAAACAGCACATACGAGGAACACACTTCTTAGTTCAATCAAATACATGAAACCAAACAGCTCCTGTCCAAAAGCAAGACAAGAAGGCAGGAATTGAACAAATGGACACAGGGAAACTGCAATGGCAAATGGGAGCATGATGTCACATTATGAGTATTGCAATTAATATAAAAAAAAGAAATGTATAAATTTTTTAATGAGAAATTTTTTAAAAAGTACTTGATTACTCTGGGGGTGAGTTCTATCCTGGCCCCTAAGGTCGCCATGAGTCAGATCCAACTCGACGGCACTTGGCTAGCTTGCTTCAACTAATGAATCAAAGAGGCTGTATAGATTACATAGCTTAGGGTCAGTTAATGAACAGATAAATACAGCCACTCTTTTTTACAACATTAAGCTCTACCTCTTTAGATCATTTATATGAATGATCTGAGGCCCAGGGAAGTGATAAGTTCATAAGATACAGGTAAAAACCCACGACTTGCTCGTGGCTTTTCATACTATGGTGGTTTGCTTGTTGTTGTGATGCTGAAAGCTGTGTCACTAGTATTTCAAATATCAGCAGAGTTACCCATAGTGAACAGTGTCCAGCCGAGCTTCTAGACTAAGACAGACTAAAAAGAAGTACTTGATGATCTATTTCTAAAAAAAACAGGTTAGTGAAAACTTTAGGAACAGCAGTGGACATTTTCTAATATAGTGCTGGAAGAAGAGCCCCTCAAGCTCTAAGGCACCGAAAATATGACTGGGAAAGAGTGCCCTCCTCAAAGAGCCAACCCTAATGATGCAGCTGGAGTCAAGCTTTCAGGAGCTTCATTTGCTGATGCGGCACAACTCAAAATAAGAAGAAACAGCTGCAAACGTTCATTAATAATCTGAGCGTGGAATGTATGAAGTAAGAATCAAGGGAAATTGGAAGTTGTCAAAAATGAAATGAAATGATTGACGACTGATATCCAAGGCATTAGTGAGCTGAAATGGACTGGTATTGGACATTTTTAATCATACAATCACATCAGCTACTATGTTTGGAATGACAAATGGAAGTGGAAAGGCACTGCATGCATTGTCAAAACGAACATTTCAAGATCTATCCTGAAGTACAACACTTTAGAATAGGATAATATCCATATCCCTAAAGGAAGACCATTTAATACAACTATTATTCAAATTTATGCACCAACTCCTAAGGCCAAAGATGAAGAAACTGAAGGTTTTTTACCAACTTCCACAATCTGAAATTGATCACACAGGCAATCAAGATGAATTGATAATTGCTGGTGACTGGAATGTGAAAGTTGGAAACAAAAAAGGATCAGTAGTTGGAAAATTTAGTCTTGATGCTAGATACGATGCTGGAGATTACATAATAGAATTTTGCAAGATCAACCACTTATTCATTGAAAGTGTCTTTTTCAACAACATAAAAGGCAACTAAACATGTGGATGTAGTACACTGGAATCACATTGACTATATTTTTGGAAAGAGATGATGGTAAAGCTAACGTTGTTAATCAGAACAAAACTAGAGGATGACTGCAGAATAGAACATCAACTGTTCATATTTGTATGCAAGTTCAAGTATAAGAAAGAACAAATACATGAAAGCCAACGTACAATCTGTAGTATATCTCACATACTTCAGAGAATGGCTCAAGAAAAGATCTGATGCACTGAATATTAGTGACTGAAGATCAGAGAAGTTGTGGGATGATATCAAGGATATCACAGATGAAGAAAGCCAAAGCTCATTAAAAAGACAGGAAAGAAAGAAGACCAAAATGAAAGTTGGATGTGAACTCTGAAATATGCTCTTGAATGTAGAGTAGCTAAAGTGAGTGGAGAAAATAATGAAGTAAAAGAATTGAACTGAAGATTTCAAAGTATGGCTCAAGAAGAAAAAGTAAGTTATTATAATGAAATGTCAAAGGCCTGGAATTAGAAAGCCAAAAGAGAGAACACACCTACCATTTTTCAAGCTGAAAGAACTGAAGAAAACATTCAAGCCTCAAGTTGCAATATTTAAGAATTCTATGAGCAAAATACCAAGTGACTCAGAAAACATCAAAAGAAAATGGAAGGAACACACAGAGTCGCTGTAACAAAAAGAACTGGCCAACCTTCAGTGATTTTAGGTACTACCATAAGATAGAGAACCAATGATATCAAAAGAAGTCCAAGATGCAGTGAAAGCATTGGTGAAAAACAAACTTCCAGGGGTTGATGGTGTATCAGTTGAGATATTTCAACAAACGGATTCAGCACTGGAAGCACTTACTCGTCTATGCCAAGAAATTTATAAGATTACTACATGGCCACTCTACTAGGAAAGAGTCATACCTGTGTCCATTTCAAGGAAAGGTGACCCAACAGAAAGCAGAAATTATGGAACAGTATCAAATTTTGCTGGAGATACTTGAAAAATAGTTGCAGCAGTATATCAATAGGGAACTGCCAGGAATTCAACCCAGGTTCATAAAAGGATGTATAATGAAGAATATCATTGCTCATGTCAGATGGATCTTGGCTAAAAACAGAGAATACCAAAAAGATGTTTACCTGTGTGTTATTGACTATGCTAAAGCATTTGACTCTGTGGATCATAACAAACCATGGATATCACTGCAAAGAATGGAAAACCCAGAACATTTGTGTTCGTGGGGAAAACTGTATAGACCAAGAGGCTGTCCTTGGAACAGAACCAGGAGATAACTATTTTGTTTAAAATTAGGAAAGGTGTGCCTAAGGGTTGCGCCCTTTTACTGTACTTATTCAATCAGCAAACTGAACAAATACTCAGAGAAGCTGGATCATATGAAGAAGAATGCGGCATCAGGACTGGAGGAAGACATATTAACGACCAGATGATGCAACGTTGTTGCTAAAATGAAGAGGACTTGAAGTACTTACTGATGAAGATCAAAAACTACAACCTTCAATATGGATTAGACCTCAGCATACAGAAAAGCATCTTCACAACTAGACCAATAAGCAACATTATAATAAATGGATAAAATATTGAAACTGTCAAGGCCTTCATTTTACTTGGATGCACAATCAGTGCCAGTGACAGCGGCAGCCAAGAAATCAAACAGTGTATTACACTGAGCAAGAGAACACTTTAAAGCATTAAAAAGCAAAGATGTCATTTTGAGGACTAAGGTGCACTTAACCCAAGCCATGATATTTTCAACCATCTCTTATGCATATGAAAGCTGGACAATGAATAAGGAATATCAAAGAAGAACTGATGCTTTTGAATTATGGTGTTGGTGCAGAATATTAAATATAACATGGACTACCAGAGGAAACAAATGTGTCTTGGGAGAGGTACAGCCAGAATACACAATAGAAGCAAGGATGGCAAGACTTCATCTCACGTATTTTGAACATGCTATTGGGAGGACCAGTCTCTGAAAAAGGACATCACCCTTTGTAGAGGTTCTGCAAAAAAGAGGAAGATCCCCACTGAGACGGACTGACACAGTGGCTATAAAAAGGGTCTCCAACACATCAGTGATTGCAAGGATGGTACAACACTGAGCAGTGTTTTGTTCTGCTGTATACTGAGAAGAATAGAAAGTCCATAACATTTAAAATTGTGTTCATAGGGAAATCTGTACATAGTCCAAGAGGCAATCCTTGAAACAGACCAAGGAGACAACTGTGTCATTTAACATTAGGAAAGGGTTGCTATGATTCTGAACCAACTCAATGGCACCTAACAACAACAAAAACAGTCAGAGAGCTATCTAATCAGATTCCTGATAAAGTTAAAGAATGCCTGTAACGTACTTAGCACAAGGCATGTCACAGACTAATAATTTTATTTATTATTAATCTGAAGTCTAAAGGAACAAAACCCAACTCCCAGACCTTTTTCTCATCTGATATACTGTCCATTAGTAGCTTTCCAAGGCTGGCCATTCTGGTATTTTCGTCAAGCACCTGACAACTTTTTTGAGATATGGCTGGTCCATTTTGAAATTTAGCATGTCCAGCTGCTCACCCCGACTGCCTGTGCACATGTAGCACCCTTGCTGCTTGTCTTCCTCACCTCTGCTCTTGGTCTTGGATGGAGGTGTCTGTCATGCTTGTCAGCACTGGGCTACTTGTCCCCCGTCCCAAGATCCAAGGCTCTTATCTTCAGTCACTTCTTCTTTTATCTTTCTCAATACTGACTCTGTGACCTTAGATTTACCTTTTCTCAGCCTCCTGAATTCTTCCCCTTTCTTCAGCAGAATTTTCAACAAGAACTTGCATTTCACGAGCCAGTTGTTACCATAGCAGTGTGGCTCTTGTCAGGTCCTGATTTGAAACCATCCAGCTTGACTAAGTAGTTACTAATCTGTTTGGTTTCCATTTAAACTTCCTTTCTTCCCCCTATGTGCTCATTACTGTGGTTTATATTCAGCTTCTGATGATAGCTAACCATTTTTGTGAAGCCTAGAGCATAATAGGTATTAAAAGCTCAAGCCTTCTGATGCATCTGCTATTTGTTTTCCCTCCCTGCTAATTAGCGGGTCTACATTCTCCTTTGTTTCATTTCTAATGTATTTGTGAAATATTGTCTGGCTGCCCGTTGTTTCTCGCCTAAGTTGCATCTTATATCGTGCTTTGGCTTTCCGGCTGCAGTACCCATATTACACATGCCCTGTTCTCCTACCCTTGCCTTTAGCAGTATGCCCTCATTTTCCCCTTGCATGTCATTTTATCTTGGCAGCTTAAAACTCAGCATGGGTTTTGCTCTCCACAGAATCACTAGCTGAGTGAAAGCTTGAGGACAAGCTCTTAAGCACTGGGAGAATAGGAGTATTTGGCACTTACGGTATCCAGTGCTTAGCACAGAATCTAAAATACTCCAGTACTTTATGGAAAGTCTACCTACTCGTATCCTGCAGACTTGGACATCAAAAGAGATAGCCCTTGCCTAAGTTGCTGATCTGGATGTTCTAGAGACCAGTGGTCACCTTTGTTGATTTTACTGAAAGCTGGATAAAATGTTAGGGATAAAAAGAGCTTTCATGTTAGCGCTTTTTACCCTTCCTTGCTTCCATGAATATGAGTAGAAATTTCAGGTTCCTCCTTGAGTTTTTAGAAAGATGTCTTTAATGACTTGTGGGGACCACCTGATGTTGCCATATCATTTCTAAAATGTGAAGTGGGTTCAGCTCTCTAGCATTTGGCACCCAACTAATGACAATCCCAGGCACAAAGGGCTGGGACCCTTTTGATCCACAGGGTTTTCACTGGCTAATTTTTAAAAATGGATCACTGGCCTTTCTTTCTACTCTGTCTTAGTCTCAAAGTCTGTTGAAACCTGTTCAACATCATAGCAACACACAGACCTCCACTTAAATTGTTCTTGTTTGTTCTAAGGTGTACTGGCTGGGACTCAAACCCGGGTCTCCAACATAGGAGGTAAGAATGGTAAGAATCGTCCAAATTCTTGCAAGGAACCACAGAAACATCACTGTTCCCCTAAAAGATTTGGTAGACATACGTACACATTAAAAAATAGAACACTAAATTTGGTGACTCTGGTGCATATCTCCTACCGACTGGGCAACCATGACCCTTCCCCTGCCTAACCACATTGCCCACAGTAGCTAGTCAGATGTTCTATACCCTTTTAAACTATAAGACTGTTCATTTCTCTACTGCGACAGAGACTATCCCTGGCACTCTTTGAGCAACTTGGGAGGCTGAAAGTCTCACTCATTCATTTGTGTCTCTTGAGAAGCTCTTGCATTGAAAATTTTCTAGTTTAATATAAATACAAGAAAAAAGTAACGGTACCTGAGTCTAACTCATCATTCTCAATCATTTTTGTATGAAGGCTCAGCCTTATGGTCTGACTTAGCTCAGCATGTAGGAGGTGGTTGTTGTAAATGAAACAACCTGAAATTATTCACCTGTGAGAAGACTATTTTATTTTCTTCTTTAGGAAACTGGGATATAACAGGAACACTGCAGGCATTCTTTAATTTTCAGCACTTTGCTTTCATGGGATTCATCAGTAAAGATTATTTTTCTCTTCTTTTTCCACCACTAAGAAGTCAAATTGGCTGTTGAGTTCTATAGTTCTGAAACATCTATAATGTTACCTAAATGGTATTAATACAGACATATCTTACACACTATTGAAAAAAAAAACTGTGAAAATTAATGGGCTCAGTCAGTTTATTTAAAATTTGGATCCATTCACTCTCTATTTTATTTTAGCTTAATATTAGTTTAAAATATTCATTTGCACAGAATCTTACTCAAAGTATTCATGTCCTTATTCTGACAGAACTTCCAAAACTGGACCCTGTAAAGAACAAGTGTTTCTGAGATCAGCAAAGGGTTTGCTTTATTACTATACATACCCCCAAATATCCTAATTACTTGCGTAACTCCTATCCTGAAACCTGAACAAATCCTGTTTAACTAAATTCTGTACCGAGCTTGCTGCCTCCTTGAAAATCTATGCTAGTCTGCCTTCAGTTTAGTATTCACATCAGCTCTAGGATCATCCTATTTTACTTTTTGATTGACATCTTGGTAGAAAATTAGCATTCTACTAATTTTCCCTGAAGTTTGGCTTCTATTCTTTCTCTTTCTGACTCTTTCTTGGACTGAACTCCAGACAGTTTGCTTTCCACTTGAAAATCTCTCAGATGCCCAGCCCCTAGCAATGTGTCTCCTTATCCATATGGAGAAATTGATTCCTTAGATAGTGGCCTCTTAGCCTCTTCTGATCTGGACCTTAAAAGCCTGAGTCACTGGTACGATGGTTCTTATAACAAGTGCTGTTTCTTGTCTTTTGAATATGGAACTGTTTGTCTCTTATCATCTTGGGGTATGCGGTGCTTGGGTGGGGCAAACAGGTAATGCAGTTGCTAACCAAAAGTTTGAAGATTCAAGTCCACCGAAAGGCAACTTGAACGAAAGGTGTGACATATATTTCCCACAAATATCAACTATTTAAAACCTCATGGAGCACAGCTCTAATTTAAAACATACAGAGTCACCATGAGTTAGAATTAACTCTGTAGCAACTGGTTGCTGATGTCTCTCAGGGAGCCCTGATGTCCTTGTGTCACAGTGGTTAAAAGCATGGCTGCTAACCCAAAAATCGAAGTTTGAATCCACCAGTTGCTCTTTAGAAACCCTACAGGGAAATTTTACTCTGTGCTATAGGGTCTCTATGGGTCAAAATCAACTTGCTGTTAACAGGTTTGGTTTTTGGTTTTGATGTCTAACACATGATGATTGCACCAGTATTAGGAGTAAACATTTAGCTTTTCCAGATTCTATACATCATGATTTAGTATTTAACTAAGGATTTTTACTGATTCTGGGTTAATATTTTGCAGCTAGAGATAATAAGAAAAATTGGTATTCTTTCTGTGTTTAGAATTACAGAATCCTAATAGAGGTGGGTGACACAGTAGTTAAGTGCTTGGCTGCTAACTGAAAAGTTCGTGGTTCAAACTCACCAGGTGCTCTGCAGAAGAAAGATTTGACACTGTATTTCTGTGAAGATTTTGGCACTGGAAACCGTGTGGTACCTTTATACTCTGCCCTATAGGGTTGCTGTAAGTTGGAATTGACTTGACGGTGACGGGGTACGGTGGAGGCTTGCATGTTGCTGTGTGCCGAACGTGTTTCAGTAGAGATTCTAGAAAAAAGTGAGCTGAGAAGAAAAGCTTGGCAGTGAACTTCTGAAAAAACAGCCAAGGTAAATTCTGTGGATCTCAACATTTGGATCCCAAACCCATCATGGGAATGATACAGGACCAGGTCACATCTTGTTTCATTGCATACAGAGTTGCCATGAGTCAGGAGCTGACTGGGCAGGAGCTAACATAATGCTGCTCGAAAGAGTGCACAGACACTGTTCAGTACAGTCTTCGCCCAATAACCCTGAGGGCAGCAGAACTCGGGTTAAGTAACTTGTCCAACATCACATACTGTCAGACCAGAAACAGGAAATGTAATCTTCAGCAGTCCACTATATTTTTCCTTTATCAAAGAAGTTGCGGACACCATGATGCGAACAGGCATCTGTAATGGAATCTAGGCTGGAGAAAGCTCAACATTTTTCTGAGGAACATTTCTAGGTCCTCAAAGTGGACCTAGAAAATAATCACATTTTCCCAACTGCTCATAACAATTCCAATTAGATTAAAGAGGAAGATAAGCCATAACAAAGCAAAGCAGGATTTGAGAGGTGGTGGCAGAAGCTGGGCTGGCTGCTGTTACATAGAAGCTGGCCTGGTCCCTTAGTGACAGGAAGCAGATGCTGGGGCTGGTTGGGGTGTCCAAAGAGCTGAGTGGGTTTCAGGAAGAGAGTGGGTGGTTATGACATGGTTTATCACCTTTCCAATGTAAATGAAATATAACAGTGACAGTGAGGCCATTGTGTTTACACAAGAAACTGGCAAACTCCAGGTGTGGGAGGCTTGAAAGCCGGAAAGGAAATGCCATTTTATAAAGGATTTTCTAGCACATTAACCACATAATTCCTCAGCAGGATTGCTAGCTCTGTGCAAAGTGCAAACCTCTCCCACATAATTGTCATAGTGGGATTGCTTTTGGAACAGCTCCGAAGCTCTTGTTGAGAGTTATGGCAGGATTTCAGTACCTATTGAGACTATGCCCCACTGGCTACTGTCTTCATCTATCTTTCAAATACTGCCAATCAAAATAGCTTCCCCAAATTGGACTAATTTCATGAGACAATCTGACATTATCCCATTCCGATGTCTTCAATGCCCTTGGTTGTGCGATCCAGGCTTCAGATGTAAAATACATGCTGTGAGTGCCATCCCAAACTCCAGGAGAGAGTCACATGTCAAAACATCATATTTTCTATTGTAGTAGCAGAGCTGACTAAGGTCAGGACTGTGAAGGGTTGACAGCCTTCTCATTTGTCTTACTATTCTCTCTTTCTTCCTTCATGCTCAGAATCCTCTTACCAGGAAGACAAAAATGGGGAAGTCGGTTAAAAGATGGGCTCCAGGGCCAGACGGCATGGGGGCTGAGCAGAATATACCGTCACCTCTTACTACTGCCGACAAGTCACCAACTCAGCCTCTGACTCATAAGAACACTTCAGGACACAGTAGAACTGCCCCATAGGGTTTCCATCATTGTTTTAATTTGCATTTCCCTCATGACTAATTGGAAACCTTGGAGGCCTAGTCCTTAAGTGGGATGGCCGCTAACCAAAAGCACAGCAGTTCTAATCCACCAGGCATACCTTGGAAACTATGAGGCAGTACTACTCTGACCTATAGGGTCGCTATGAGTCAAAATCAAATTGACGGCGCTGGGTTTTTAATGACTAATTGGAGCTCTGGTAGCCCTGCGATTAAGCCTTTGCTTACCACCCCAATTTCAGCAGTTCAAATCCATAGTTACTCCTTGCAAACCATATGAGGTAGTTCTACTCTGCCCTGTAGGGTTGTGATGAGTCAGAATCAGCTTGATGGCAATGGGTTTTAAGAAACTAACGGTGTTAAGCATCTTTTCATATGTATACTTTCCATCTACCAGTGGTCTTAACATTAGACTATCAGTGAGGGTGGTGTGTAAGATCATGAGATTCTCTCACAGGGTAGAAATGGGGGTACTGTAGTAGGTGACTAGAAGCAGTAAACACTGTCTTCTGAGATTAATCTTGTTTAGTCATGGTAACTGAAGACACTAGGCTGAGAGGCAGCCGATCCTTCTGGATGCATGGGGTGTGGCAGAAAAGACATGTATCAGGACTGTAAGTGGCTTTTTCTCCCTTCCAAACTTCAGAAGAGGCAGGGGTGAAGGAAGAGAATGCAAACTCAGCAGTGATGATTTTGACGTTTTTTTAGGATGCTGAATATTTATTGTCTGCCATCTTCTCCCTCTAGATCTATGGACATAATTTATACAGGACCCCCGAGTGTAATTAAACCAGCAATTTCTTTGCTAGTAAAATGAGAAAAGCCAACTCTCAGTAAATTCCGAATTCCACTACAGATGCAGCAAAAACAGAACTAAAAACAGCTGCCGTTTATCTGTGCCGCCGAATTGACCGTAATTTGCTGCTACCCTCACCCTTACCACACAGCAATCAGTGTACAGAAGTACAGATTTTCAAGATGATGAATGTTTTCTTTCTTAAAATAAACAGCAGCAATTTAGAAACACATTTATGTATTTTACATTTATTTATTTATTTTACATAGTACAAGTGTATTGGAAGCTTCCTGAGTGCCAAAATCCTTTACTGCCACTCGTCAGAAATATCAAGATGACAACTAATATGGAATTCAAATTATAACAGACAGCTCAGACACATTCCAGGAAACTTCTGATAGTTTTGTTGCCACTGACCTAGCAGTGTGGGTTTCCTTTTTGTGGCTGGGTATTTTAAGATTGTCAGATTTCATAGTCATGCATTTCAAAAGTTAATACTAGCCCAAAATGTTATTTTTTTTTTTTCAGGTTAACTTTCTATCAGCCTAGCAAATTCCACTGACTTTCCCTTTGGCGGTGACATCTTCAGTCTAATAATCTGCATGCCTACTTTCAAAGACGTGTCAGTTCCACATTTTTCTCATCAGAGATGGTTACTCTTACTGTCTTTTCTCAAATCTAAGATTCATAGATTTGAAGACACACCATTATTTTATTTACCACTAAGAAAGGAAAAATGCTGCCAATTAAACTATGTTGCATCATCAATTGTAAGATACTTTCCCACTTCAGAGACATTAAAATAAGGAGAAAAAGAAAAGCACATTGCAGAATTAAGGAAACATGGTACCTCTACTTCCTAGAGGAAGAAACATGTGTGACAAAACTGCACTGCCATCCAGTTGATTCTGATTCATAGCAATCCTACATAGGACAGAGTAGATGGACCCATAGGGTTCCCAAGGAGTGGCCACTGGATTTGAACTGCTGACCTGTTGGTTAACAGCTGAGTGCTTAATCACTGAGTCAACAGGGCTCCAATCAAAATTGGTATAGCTTTGCTGTTGTTCTTAGGTGTCACTGAGTTGGTTCTGGTCATAGAGACTCTGTGTACAACGTAACAGAACACCGCCCGGTCTTGTGCCAGCCTCATAATCTTTGCCATGCTTGAGCCCACTGTTGTAGCCACTGTATCAAGACACCTACTAAGTGGCAAAAACAGGAAACAAATGCTGTTTGACTCCAGAGAGCTTTTTAACTTGACTTTCTAGCATCATGACCTTGAATAGTCACGACTTCTCTCTGTGCTACATTTTTTGTCTTCTTTGTTTAAGATGAAGTTAGCAGTGATACTAACAGAGTATTAGCGAGGCACAGTAGGATACTGGGGCTAAAAAAGATTCTTGAATTCAAATAATCCTTTTTGCTCCCTTCAAGGTCAGTTGATTGTTCTTTGACCAGACTGGCTCATGTTCATTTTTTTCTCTAATTATTGAATATAAATATTCAACTATTATGTATTTCTGTTTGAGAATTGTATAGTGGTAGAAGAGATTTTAGTTCCAATGAATAACTTATATTCCAAGTCATCAAGACAGCAAAACTATATAACTGCAATTGAGGATTTGGAAAGATTTCACTGTAGGAATATGACTAGTTTTAGAATACTCCATAATCATGTGCTGTTAGGAGTCCATGCAGCTTGTATGTGCCACTTTAATTACATATGTAAAATCAATTGTGAAAACTTGAAAGGATGTTTATAAAAGGTGAGCAGATGTCAAGGAGAGTTCAATGTTCCTACAGATAGCTCAGAGGAGGATTTTGCTTATTCAGTACCCTCTGTCCTTACTTTGTTCTTACCATATTTGGTGAATTTAAATTTTTTTTTTTTTTTCATTTTCATATCTCCTTTCAAGTAAAAATGCCACAGGCAAAGCATTTTGGTCCTTGCTGCTATTACACATTTACATAACCTGTTATCTAACTGCTCGTTTGTCATAAATGGTAATTAGCTCTGCTGTGCCAGGCATCTAGAGGTTATCCCGATTTTGTAGCTAGAAAATGAAAGGTAAGACTTATTTGGAAGCAATAATTTGAATCACACCAAATGGTGACCCAATAATGGTTTCAGAAACTAGCTCCCACGATCTTGCTTCATGGGATCTCTGTTAAAGCCGTGTATCAAACAATGTCTGGCTACTTGTTTTCTTTGGAACAAGGTCTAGAAAGTGTCTCTTACCAGTGTGGCTGCCTTTCCATCCCTCGTTATTCCCAACCTATACCAGCTGCTCTAACAAAGTAGTTCTCGCCAGGTACTGAATACAGAAGCTCATCAGACTGTCTTCCTAGACTCATGTTAGGCTCTCTGTGCTGGGATGAGGCTCAAGGCACTGCCCTGAGGAAGCTTTCCTGTCCTTGGACTTGTCAGCACTTCATCACACTCTGCCTTTTGTTACTTCATGTGATAATGCTATTAACATTCTTTAAGTAAATCCCTGGTGAGAGGAGATCATTTCTTTTATTTTTCATTATCTTCCACTGATGTGTCACCAAAAAACCCAAACCAAACCCATTACCACTGATTCAATTCTGGCTCACAGTGATGCATAGGACAGAGTAGAACTGTCCCATAAAGTTTCCAAAGAGTACCTGGTGGACTTCAACTGCTGTCTTTTTAATTAGCCGATGTGGCTCTTAACCTCTAAGCCACTAGAGTTTCCTGATACACCTCAACAACTACTAATTTATTTCAAAAGTAATGTCTAATCTAGTTGACTATCACCCATCAGTAGATTGGTAATACACTTGCCTGACTGATTGAAAATAAATTTCATGAATGGATCCATTAGGACAACTAGTTACAGTCCAGGGCCAATTCTTTCTGCAAACTTCTCTATTTCACCTACTCCCAAATGACATACACTCTCTCATTCCAGAATATTTGAAATCAAGAACTTTATATTTGCGTATATTTCCTGAGGACCTAGAGATAACGTCTTCTAAAGCCCTCAGGGGTTCTGTGTGCTTGGCAAGGAATATGAATGAGCCTGTCAGCCTTGCAACCATCAGGAGTAGATGGCTTTAGGGTATTTGAGGAGGTGATGGAAAGTGGGAGTTCTGCTGGCAAGACAAGGAATCTAGGCTTTGTTTAGAGAAGAAATCTAGGCTTTTCTTACCCATATTACTGTTGCTTCTTCTCTGGAACTAATACAGAATGTGTATTAGTTTGCAGCAAAGTGGAACCAGTGAGTTTCTATTTTTTTTTTTTTAAATTAAAAGTCTTTAAAAAGTAAACAATGACTTAGGTACTTATGGGATTTTTAAAATGATAGCATCCTGTCTATTCTGTTGTAATTTGAACTTTCTATTGTATGTGGGTAGCTCTGATTAAAAAATCTATTGAGATCATAGGATAAAATGAGGTTTCTGTGTCATCCTGTTTCTGGTGTTCCATGCTTTCCCTGTCTTCCACTCTATGCTAAAGACAGAAGGAGAGTTTCACTTAATTAGACAAATACATCTGCTCTTAAGGATGTATATACTTCAACTTCTCCTTAAAATGGTTTGATTGGACTTATGTACCTCATCTTCTGCCTTAAAAATCCTTGAAACAGAAAGAAACGAGGGAGATCTTCCAACCGCAAGAAATTGATCACATTAAGGTAAAAGAATTTTTGCTGTTACAATCAATCAGGACTTCTAGGATTAGTTGTGAGGATGATTTGGATATGACTTCTATCACCCTTTGATTACTGGAGTTGAGGTGGTGATCTTTTTTCAATATCTCACAGCAAATCCATGAGGGGGGAAAAAAAGACAAAAATCACCAGTGCCCTGTGAACTGTTAAGGTACATGGAATCTGGTCCATTATTAATGCTTAATGTGAATATTTTAATGGACACTGATTATGATCATTGTGCTGTACTCAGAAAGAACAGTAAATGAAAGGGTAGGTGACCCGAATGACCTCATGTATCTCTAGAAAATCACCACCTTTACTCTCATTTCATTGTATTAGATGAATCAGTAGGCTGCTGGGTCTCAACTTTAGGCAACAGGCTAAAATCTTCCAACCACTGTTTCTTTTAAGCCTGGGATGGAGGCCAGAGTGTTGATTTGACTACCAACTATGACTAATAGCTGATCTTTCAATCCTCCAGTGCCAAAGGAAATTAGAAGAAAGAACTAAAGGGACTACTGTGGTTTAACAGGCAGGGAGGTACTGCCAAAGCTGTTGAAACCCAAACGGTTTTAACCGACTCTTTAGGAGTTCCTGAACATACTGTGCTGGACTTTTCAGAAGAAGCCATGTCTTGTGATAAGCATTTGTTGGCAGCAGAGGTATTGTGCTGTTTTACTTTCATGGTGTGGAACTACTGATACTTGGTATCTTGCATTCCACATCTGTCACTGTGGATGTTGTCACTAGCAGTGCAAATACGTGACAGAACTCCTACCATATCAAATAAATAAATAAAACAACAAAACATATCGCAGCTGAACTTACTCTGACTCACAACGACCCTATAGACAGAGTAGAACAGCTCCATAGTTTTTCTAAGCCGTAGCTGCTGTTATTTTCTGCTGCTGGTGAATTTGAACCACCAACTTTTGGTTAGCAGCTGAATTCTTAAGTACTGCCCCACCAAGGCTCCAAGTAGGAGAGGCCTTCTCTTTGATCATGAAAACCGCTTAAAGTGCTTGCTTCATTTATACCTAGGAAGAAAATGAGGATAAAGTTGCCGGATTCCAATTCTCCTCTGGGAATAGCCCAGTTGTGATGGTTCAGTGTTGTGGATTGCTATAATGCAATTCAACCAGTACCTCCTGAAACTCTAACATTTAAAAATCTGTGTTGGCTCTGTAAAAACTAATAAAAAGAAAAAGTCATGGTTCTTGAAGTCTCAAAGTTTTTAATCAAGTTGAAGAGAGAAACTATGAGTACAGATCATTAGTCTCAATATAAAATAATAAGCCAGCCAGCCAAGCCAAGTGCCGTCGAGTCAGATCCGACTCATGGATAGCAAACC
Organism: Heterohyrax brucei; assembly: GCA_028571685.1. Lineage (NCBI taxonomy): Eukaryota > Metazoa > Chordata > Mammalia > Hyracoidea > Procaviidae > Heterohyrax > Heterohyrax brucei. Next base: position 49,757,718 of record CM053142.1, read on the forward strand.
TTATATGGCTCTTGTGTTTTAAGCAATTTACTTACACTTACTCACTTTATTGTTACAATAACTCTTGAAGTAGTTGATATCGTTATGTTTTTCGATGAGGAAACTGAAGCACAAAGAGGCTAATGTATCCAGTATCTGATAGGATTAGACCGAACCAGTATTCAAGCTCAGCAGGGACAGCTCTAGGTTCATTGTTGATAACCACTACACTTAACCCCCCAAGCCAAACTCACTGCTATTGAGTTGATTCCAACTCATAGCAATCCTATAGGTCAGAGTAGAACTGCCCCAAAGAATTTCCAAGGAGCACCTGGTGGAATCAAACTGCCGACTTCATGGTTAGCAGACGTCACACTTAACCACTATGCTGCACTTACTGCCTCCTAAACAAGAAGTCCTGTTATACCCGGGGCTTCAAATGTTGATTCTGTTTACCTTACTACCATAGTCTGCTCACCTTGTTTCCTCTCTTTGTTCTTCATAGTTCCTTCTCTATACAGTAGCCAGACTATATACATATATATATATATTTTTTAATGGAGAACAGATCATGTGACTCTTCTGCTCAAAGTCTGTGCACATACACTCCCATCGTATGGCAGGATATAATCTATTCTTCCTCATAAGCCTCTGAGGACTTTATACTTCACTGCTGCCTGCCTCATGGACCCCAGCTCTCATCCCCTTTTCCTCACTCATCTCCCTTTAGTGCCACTGGCCCTTTGGTCTTACAATAGCCCTATTCTTCTCTCCTCCACCCTTTTTTTACATTTGCTATTTATTGACGCTCTGTTCTCCAGACTTTTGAATGACAGCCTACATTTTATCTAGATCTCTGCTCAGATAATAATCTCCAATGGTCATCCCACCACCCAGCACTCCTGTCACCTTACTTCTTTATTTTCTTTAGGACACTCATCACACCCTGTAATTTATTAACATATGCATTTGGCATCTGTCATGTCCATGAGGACAAAAGCTCCAAGAAGGCAGGAGTTCTTTCCGTTCTGTTCACTGCTGTAACTCTGTGATAAGAATGCTGCTTGGCACATGATCAGTGCCTAGTAGCTATTTAGTAAATGAATGAATGAGTAGGTGAGCAAATGGATGAAGTATTACACAAAGTGCAAGAAAAGAATAAATGTAAAAGTGTATTTGTATTTTATCCATTTCGCCTTAATTCCCATGTTCTTCAACTCATGATGGCTTACTCAGACTTACAAAACAACCCTTCTCTGAATAGCTCAACCTAAAAGAAAAATTGTTAAGATCTTGCTTCATTAGGTAGATAGTTGTATAAAGGGCTAGAGTCTCTGTTCCTGAATCAAGCATTAAAAGATGAGTTTTTTTTAGTGAAAGTGTCTAATTTTCATTCAAAATAATAGTACTTAGAGGGTGGTGAGTAGGAAGTGAATAACATGATGAAAAATACATCCAGAGGGATCATCAGTAAAATGAAGACTCAGTAAAGAAGGATCGTCATTACTATTAATCTCAATTAATATTAAAGGAAATTTCAGTTAGGTTAAGAAGAATTTCTTTCCAGAAACAGGGAAAACCTGGTAGACCAATGCATAGGCAACAACAGATAGGTCCACAAGCCATCTGTCAGCTCAGAATGTGGAAACATCTGTGAGAGATTCTGAACCTTGTTTGTAAGAATTGTACAAATCAAATTCATTGGCAAGATCAATACAGGGTCACTGGTGGGTCTCTCTGCCCTGAATCATACTGTGCTTGCTTATGGGGAAACTGAAAATGACAACAGGTTCTTTCAGACTTTTCAACACTTGTTCTCAAGGTACCATGGAGCATCTCTGCAGCGGTCATTGTCCTACCTTTCCAAGACTGTACTGAACTTGAAATGTGGGCTTGGAAGGATATATGACTAATCTCAAAGTGCCTCTCTCCAAAGAATGGTAGAGGAGTCTCAAAGATTATTCCCTTGAATTAAGACTTTTCCCTGAGGCAGTCTAGGGATTATTTTGTAGTATAATGTCACAGGAAATGTCAGGGTATGTGATCAAGCACTGTGTCTGCTAACCAGAAGGTCAGCAGTTCAAATCCACCAGGCAATCCTTGGAAACTCTATCGAGCAGTCCTACTCTGTCTTACAGGGTTGCTATGCATCAGAATCAACTAGACGGTAGTGGATTTTGGTTTTGGGTATAATATCACAAGCAGATATCAGCACTAGGACAGTTTCCTCAAATGAGACCCCCCAAAATCTATTTCTTTCCATTGTCTTACTATCATCTTCCGGTTTTTCCAATAATTTACTTATGAAAGGGAAAGTTAGCGTGCAGGTAGAACAGTGGGAAAAATAAAAATAAAACAGACCCTCCAATCCTTACATACATACATTTAATTCTGATTTATCCATGCTTAAACATGCTCTAGACTTATTCAACCATATAACCACCTCAAAATTCAAAGCATTTGAATTTTATTATTTAATTATTTGAAAATATAATTTGATTTCTTTTGAGGAATTTGGGCAAGGCAACAACTGAAAAATATAAGCAATTTGGTCCCAACACGACTGATATCCCTCTCTGACATTCCTTCCTGGGGAACATTGTGAATCTTCCCTGAACAATTCCTAATTGGAACCATGGTTCAGAGAAACTCGACAGCACATTAAAGATGGCTTGAGCAGTTCAAGAGCATGCTGAGACTCTCTGATCTAGGTTGTTTGGCTTAAGGATTTGAGGAAGTAAATAGAAGCAGCTGCACTAAGGATTTTCTGCAATTAGGTTCATGCAGATTCTGGAAGTTGCTTATTAGGTCTGTCACTTTCAATCCATCTGGTATTTTCATGTTTGAGAAGTATTGCTGGTTGCTCAGTGGGGTCAGTGATTTTCCTTTTACCTGCTAGACAGCATTGTATGGCTGTCAAGGCTTATCTGCTGGAGGCAGGATGCACAATTTGGCTGCTTAGTGCAAGGCACATGAATTTTTGATTTGTCTTTGTGAGGCGGCCCAAACACCACCTAAGAGCTCCAGTTTGGACTAGTTCAGGTCTCAGAAATTATTCACCTGTTGTTCTGGGTATTTATTTATTTAGCAAGTGTTCTTTCTCTGGGCTCCTATGTAACATGTACAACCAAAGTAAATGCCATGGAAAGCTAAGTTCTTTCCATTTTATTCCCTCACCTGTCTGGTATTGATTCATAAAGCTGTAGACTAAATTAGGTGGCAGTGTTGGAGCAGAGCTTGATTGCCTCAAACATCTTCTAAATTTGAGGGCTGTCAGTATTAAAGATCATATTTGATGTCTTAGACTGCATTAATTTTCAGTGCTATTTTCCTTTCCACCTCTTCCCCCAAGTGTTATTTTATAATGTCAGCCTTCATTTGGATTGAGGAAAATTGAATTTAAAAACATTCAGAAGAATCTTGCTTTGGTATCACATACCTACCTCTTCCCACAACTCCCTTTCTTTCTCACCCTGGTCTTCAGGCCTGCCATAAGTTTTCAAAGCAGGTTTGGGGGTCCCTTTGTTCAGCAAATTTGTATGTCTCTGTTTCTCCTTCCTAACCTCTAGGTAATCACAAGGGATCATTATAAGATATCCTATTTTCTCTAGATTCTATGCAGTTTTAAGGGCTTCAAATTCCCCAACCTCATCCCTGGTACTTTTAACATTTTTATATTTGCATCTTACCTTTTAGTACTTTGAGAGTCATCTTTTCCAAGGAGGTATAGCTGAAGCTTGAACCAGGGTTTATTAGTTTTCCTCAGCTTGTCTTATTTATACGTTATCTCATTTATGAGAGTTTAAATCTGCCCAAAGGTGATATCCAGGCATGGCCTATGTAACTTACAACACATGTTAAAACAGTGTCCTAACAGGGACAGGGATTGATTTAGGAAGATGAAATGGCTGCTTATGCTCTTTCATCTTTTTGATTGTGAAGCTGGTCCTGAAAAACATACAATGTGCGGCGCTGTGTGTTTTGCCAAGTGGTTTCTATACACTCCTTACCAACAGGGGTGGGTATGTGGTGCGGGGAGCTGGAGGAGAGCAAAGGGGCGACTCCTTCTTGTAGCCCAGTGCTGCTAGGAAGGAAAAAAAGAAAAACTCTGAAATTCATGGAGGTATCAGTAAAAAGTTGAGGCATATTTTGTTTTTCAAAATTTTAGTTTCCCTGAAACACTTCATGAGATATGCTTAGATGTTGCCTTTCATGCTTTTTGACTTAGGGTGTTGTGGAATCTAGAGACAACTACAGATAGGTTGTCGAAAAAGAAAAAGAAAGAAAAGGTAAGTGTTCATGTTAATGGTATAATGAAGTCCTTGCAACTTGGGGAAGAACTGAAGTTACAAATCATGGTTTCTAATGTTTCTGACCACTCCTGTGAACTAAACACTGAACCCACAACAATCTCCAACACCCCGTCTATAAAGTAGGTCCCTGGTTTGAATCTGGGCTAAGGGGCAGGATTTTAATCTACACAGGACATGGAGTGGTGGGGTGAATCATAGCTCAACAAATAATATATGTATGCTCCCATAACCCAGCATTAGATCTCCTAGTTCCCAAAGGTAAATTACTTCAATCTCTGGATCCTCTTCTGCTCCCTAATGGGGCCTAAGTGTAGCAGGCAAAAGTGGATAGATTGGAGTAAGTAACTTGGTATGATGGCTGCCTACGGAATTCAAGCTCCACCAAGTAGTTTCTGGCAGCCATTCCAATAATATTCAAAGAGCATCAAGTGTTGAGCTGTTTAGGACTTTACTCATTCTAAAATCAATTGGTGGATGAGTTGGAGTTATTTATCATTAGACATACACACGTGCACGCAAGCATGTGCACGCATAAAGTCATACACACCCCACAGGCGCATCCTAAGAATTTGATGAGAGCTCAGTGAAAAGCAAAATATCATGAACCTGATGAACAAAGAATGGATGACGTCCCACTGAAATGGAAAATCTTAGGAAACTCTTCTTCTTGATTTTACTGTCACAAGAGTTGTAACAATTGCTTCACAGGTAAAATATTTTAAAACATCAGTAACTAGTACTTCTGCATCTGGGAAGACAGAGTAGAGGTATCATCCTGATTCTTCCTGCTAGGTACACCAAAGATGCCTGGACATTATATGCAAAGCAAACACAAGAAAATTCTGGGAGGTGAAGAGAAAACGGCAAACCATTTAGGAAACGGATGAACAATATGGTGGTTATAACCTGGATTTACTTTTGCCTCATATATCCCACAAATGGAGCTGAATATCCAGCAACTCAGGGATGCCAATGAGTAGAGAAAAACAAAGCAACAAACTGTCAAATAAAAAACAAAAAGCTAACCTATGGTCTACAGTCAAGGGACTGAGAAAAGAGAAACCTGGCAATATACAAAGCTATTAGCCAATAACTTATCTGCTCCACAGGAACACCACAGAAATGTCTGTGACCCCCAATTTCACCCACAGTGGTAAAGAATAAGTAAGGAACATTGAATTACCCCCTGATGACTGCAACAAGGTATCCCAACACCCCAGTAGGGATAGTGGCAAAGAAAACCAAATGGATAGCTAGGACTTTCATTCCCATTGACTGCTCATGAGGTTCTCACCCATCAGCTCTTCCCTTCTCCATCATGTTGGAGGTCTCCATGTGGGGAGCCTGGATGCACACCTCCACCGGGAAGCAAGAAGCTATCTTTTCCCCTCTCTGCTGGGTCATTTCACGGGGTCTAGTGGAGAATGAAGACTTTGACCACTGCTCAGAAGTGATGAGGTCATACCCACCATGCTGCAAGCTGTCCAGCAGTGAGAAGAAGCCTCCACCTCATGTGTCAAAGGAGACTGGGTGAAGAACATGAACTTCTACTTCTTCCTGTAAATGAAGGCTCAACCTCCTATTCCTCCACTATGGCAATGAGAGAAAGCCAGCTAAAAGAGAAGGTTTAAATAAGATCTAGAGTGTCGTAACACAATATAAGAAATCTTGGTTTTGATTTAAAAAAAAAAATCATTCACCATAAAAATAATCAGTAAGACATCAAATTGAAAAATAATAACAATAAATCCCAATCCATCAATGCCAACACCTGAGTGACAGAGATGTGAATATCATCTGATAGAAATTTTAAAGGAATTATGATAAAAATGTTCCCATGAGCAATTACAAATATACTTGAAGCAAACACATGAAATAGAAAATCAAGGCAAAGAAATAGAATCTTTATAGAGAAGAACAAATTAAAAGTTTAGAACTGAAAAATTCAATAATTAAAATAAAAAGTTCAGTGGATGTACTCAAGGGGACAGAAGAAAGAATTAATGAACTGAAATACGGAAAAAAATGTAAACAGTTTAAACAACAGACAAAACAGATTGAAATAAATGAAAGAACTGTTATGGACATGTGGAATAATAACAAAGACTCTAACCCTTGTCTCATTGGAATCCCAGAATGAGAGTGAAAAATAGAATACACTAAAAAGTCACTCAGTGGAATTTAAAGGCAGAAAATTCCCCACATTTGGCAAGAGACATAAACTTACTGGGTAAATCCTGACTGATCTACACTGGAACACCTCATAATCAAAATTCTGAAAACTAAAGACACAGAAAAATTTTGAAAATAGCTAGAGAAAAATGATCCTTCGCCCATAGGAGAGAACAATTACAATGACTCCAGTTTTCTCATCAGAAACCCTGGAGGCCAGAAGTAATGAAAACATCTTTAACATGCTGAAAGAAAAGAACTGTCAAGCCAAAATCATATCCAGCAAAGTCATCAGAAAGGAATAAAGGGGAAAATGAGATATTTTCAGATAAATGAATATGAAAAGAAATTGTCACAAGCAGATCCACTTTAAAAAAAATAACTTTAGGAAGTTCTCTAAACAAAGAATAAAACACTAAGAAGAAACTGCAACACAAAGAAAGAAAAACAAAACACAGTGAGCAAATATATGAGAAAATACCATCGACTTTCCTCCTTTTGAATTTTCTAAACTATGTTTGATGGTTGAAGCAAAAACTAGAACATCACTTTGACAGAGTTCTAAACTCATGCAGAGGATATGGTTAAAAAAAATATATGAAACAGAGAAGTGGTAAAGGGACATAAAAGAAGGTCAGGTTTCTTCCTTTACTCATGGTAGTAAAATGATGACAGTAAAAAATGGTAAGTTATGCATATATGATATCTACTGTGAGCACTGTATAAAATACACAGAGATATACCCCAAAACACTATCCAACTACTGCTGTCAAGTCGATTCTGACTCATAACAAACTTAGAGGACAGGGTAGAACTGTGCCATAGAATCTCCAAGGAGTCCCTGGTGGATTCCAGCTGCTGTTGTTTTGGTCAGCAGCTGTAGCACTTAACCACTACACCACCAGTGTTTCCAAAAACACTGTAGACAAACAAAAAACAGAATTCTAAAAACTGTTGAAGTAAGTCAAAGGAAGGAAAAAGATAGTTCATAGACTTGACATCAAAAACCTAATCCATTAAAAATTGATACACTGTACCTTATTATAAAAACAAAACAAAACTTTTGCTCCCTTAATGAACCTCTTAAGAGAAGGACAAGACAAACTTCAAAGTGGTTGAAAATATTTGCAAACTATGTATCTGATACAGGACTGAAAACACCCTCAAGACCCTTTGATTCCAACTCATAACAACCCTACAGAAGAGAGTAATACTACTTTATAGGGTTTCCAAGGAACAGCATGTGGATACAAACTACAACTTTTGGGTTAGCAAATAAGTTCTTAACCTCTGTAACACCAGGAATCCCTATACAGGACTAGCACCTAAAATATAGGAGGAACTTTCAAAACTTAACGATAACTACCAAAGAAACAGAAACAATATAAATAATCCAATTGGCAAATAAGCAAAATACAAGAAAAGATATTTCAACAGAGGATAGGAAGATGGCAAACAAGCACATGGAAGATGTTCAACATGATTAGTCATTACCTAAAACCAAACCCAGTGTTGTTGAGTCAATTCTGACTCACAGCGATCCTACAGGACAGAGTAGAACTGCCTCATAGAATTTTCAAGGAGCGTCTGGTGGACTTAAACTTCTGACCCGCTTAGCAGCTGTAACACTTAACCACTACACCACCAGGGTTTCCAACTAGCCACTGGGGAAATGCAAATTAAAATTACAGTAAGATATTCACTACCAAAAAAGCAAATCATTTGTTGTCAAGTCAATTCTGACCCATAGGAACTCTTTAGGACAGCAATCTTCTTACAAGTGCCCTATAGAGTTTTCAAGGGATGCCTGGTGGATTTGAATTACTGACCTTTTAGTTAGCAGACATAGCACTTAACCAGTACACCATATCACTGCATACCTAACAAAATGACCAAAACAGAAATAATGACAACTCTAAACACTGGCAAGGATATAGACAAACAGGATCATTTATATGTTCATAAATTGTTTGTGGGAATGTAACGTGGTAGAGTCATTCTGGAAAACAGGCTGTATTTAAAAAAATAAAGATGAAGCTCCCACATGGGACAGTCATTGTACTCCCAGGCACTTATCCTTGAGAAATGAAGAGTGATGTTCACACAAAAAGTGTACAGGAAATCACTTTTTCCACAAATGACACCAAACTGGAAACAAAGTGTACGTCCTTCAAAAAGCTGAATAGTTACACAAACGGTGATATATCTAAAACAGGGAATTCTACTCTAGTGGTGTCATGAGGGTTGATGTCAGCCAGGTAGGAATTCCAGGTGTCATCCTCTCCCGCCTCCCCTCCTGGAGCTCCTCCCATGCTACCAGACGCTACAGAATCCTTAGTAAGGTTTTTTTGTACAACTGTTACTCATAAATTGTAATTTCCATGTGTTGTTCCTTCTTTTCCTTTATCTATTGCTTCATTCTAATCACCACAATATTGTAGCTAAACCACCAGAAAATCTGACAAAATCAGCAACTATAAAAACACTGGCAGCAGCAAAAACAGAGATTAGCGTAGTATATGGTGACAAAACCAGGTGATTCCAAGTGTCATCATAACAGGACACTAACGACAACTGTGACTGGAGTGCCTTGGAAGTTTCAAAAAGTAAATTAGTGTAATAGTTACGGCTTTGTAGCCATGCTGATCTATGTAGGCTGCAATTATGAGAAATATTTTGTTGTTACAACTATATGGGTATCTTTATTAATACAACTAATTTCTGCTAAAACACTGCACAACAATTTTACAGACATTATGGTGTCACCTGATACAGTCTGCACCCTCTCACACCCCCCTAATGATGCCACTCTACAAATCAACAATTAAAAGGAATGAATTACTGATAAACAAAATATTCTGAAAGAATCTCCAGGGAATTATGCTGAGTGAAAAAAAGCCAATCCGAAGTTTTTGTGATTACATACCATATGATTCCATTATGTAACAATATTCCATTCCATTCTATTGATTTCAATCCTTGAAATGACAATATCATAGAAATGGAGAACAAATTAGTGGCTGCCAGGGGTTAAGGAAGAGGTGTGGTAGAAAGAAGTGGGTACGGATGCAGCGGGGAAACATGAGTGATCTTAGTACAGATGGAAATACTCTGTATCTAGACTTTATCAATGTCAATATTCTGATTGTACTATTTTGCACTATCGTTTTGCAGAATGTTACCTGGGGGAAACTGAGTAAAGGATACATGACGTCTCTCTGTATTACTTATTTCAGCTTTGGATAATCTACAATGACAACAGCATAAAACTTGAACTATTCTAGTTTGTGTCAATAGTGAGGTTTTACTTTGCCCTCATGTCTTCTGAAGATTTTTTTTTTTTTTTTTTTTTTTTAGAAAAAGGAAAAACAGTTGCCATGAAGACAATTCAGATTCATGGTTAACCCATGTGTGGGGGATTAGAACAGTGCTTCATAGGGTTTTGTTTGTTTGTTTCGCCTTTTTTTTTTTTTTTGCTGGCCATGTTTTGTTAGTCTTTTGTCTTCAGAGAGGATAGCCAAAGATAAAGACAGCATCCAGTAAGAGAAAATAGATGAAACAATCCGTAGAGTTTTCAGTGGCTGATTTTTGAGAAGCAGATCAAGAGGCTTTTCTTCCGAGAAACCTCGGTGGATTCCAACCCTCAACCTTTCAGTTAGCAAAGTGCAGTAACTGTTTGAACCACCTAGGGACTCATCATACCTCGCAAAAATGAAAGAAATCCAGTCTAGCTTTATCACTATATATTCATCTCTCCTGCCTGATGCCATGGTTTTCCAGTGCTTGATAGGACTAGAAATGACTCATTTCTCCATTCTGTACATAATCTGGATCTACTCCCTTTTAAAGAAACCCTGGTGGCATAGTGGTGAAGTGCTACATCTGCTAACCCAAAGGTCGGCAGTTCAAATCCTCCAGGCGCTCCATGGAAAATCGATGGGGCAGGTCTACTCTGACCTATAGGGTTGCTATGAGTCGTCATTGATGTGACGTCTCTCTGTATTACTTATTTCAGCTTTGGATAATCTACTTTATCACTTGTCTTACACATAGATACATATGAAGCATAGATTCATGTGATGTCCAGAGTTTAATCATTCTAAACCTTTCATAGATGCCATTGATAGTGGATGTAACATTTAGGTCATAAACCCTTTGATATCATGGATGGTGCCTTTTATGTCTTTTGTGTATACCCCCTTACTCCCTCCAGTTTATTCCCTTTTAAAAGACTCATGTTACCGTTCTTTCCTTCCTTATACTGACTCAACTTAAACTTCCTCGACAATGCCAATGTATAATCAGGTATGGGTTACCAGTAAGTTTAACCACATCATCTGGAGGTCTTGTGTTTTAAAAGAAACAGAATAAAAACAATTTAAACATAATTACTCCCTCATTGGTAAAGTGTTGGGGAAATGTCATTCTTATGAAGTGTGGGGAGCAGGGGAAGGGCAATGCAGCCTCTATTTGACTTCTTGGACTTTTCTGTGTGCATTTTAGGGAAGGAGAATGACAAAGTGCTACAACGACCCCAACATGTGTCCTTGTCCTTGCTGCTCTCCTGTGTCTCTCTCCTACCTCCCTGTGGTTCTTCTCTAATTTGAGAGAAAAGACTTTAATGAGATTACATTATTTTGTGTTTAAATGTCCTTTTTAATGAAATGAGTTAATCAAATTTTAGCAGCAAATCCGTGCCTCATAATTTTTCATGGATGTAATGAGCTCACTTGCATGGCTTCCCATTACATGGTGTTTTCAACACTTTCACATCAGCTCAGGGATGAGGAAGGGATAGAAGACGGTGAAGATTGACAATGCCCTGAAAAATAATGGTTGCCAAAGAAATATTGTCTCATGAATTTAGAAGACACAGTGTGTTACAGTTGTCTAGTCCCTTTCATGTAAGTGAAGTGTGCTTATGCGTTGCTTTCTACCTCCCTTCTTCCTTTCTTCTCAACCCTGAGCAGTCGGTGTTCTGTCCTCAGTAACTGGACTCAAATTGCTATCACCTAATCCAGCCCTAGAAAACCTAGTGGCATAGCAGTTAAGTGCTATGGCTGCTAACTAAAAGTTGGCAGTTCGAACCCACCAGGAATTTCTTGGAAGCTATGGGGCAGTCCTACTCTGCCTACAAGAATTGCTATGAGTTTGAATTGATGCAGTGGCAGTGGGTTTAATCAAACCTACTCGATGGCACACAACAGCAGTCCAACCTAAGAGCTTGGCTGCTAACCAAAAGTCAAGAGTTCAAGTCTACCAGCTGCCCTTTGGAAATCCTATGAGGCTTTCTGCTCTGCCCTGTATGATCACTACATGTAGTCATCATGTAGTGATCAGTTACAACTGATTTGGTTTGGTGGTTTACTCAAACCTAAGAGACTTGGAGAGACTGTATCACTGTTAATTGCTCAACAGCTTTTGGTATAACCATCTCTTCAGTTTTGAAATTCTACTTCCTTTATTTCTTTGATGCTTCATTAACCTAGTTATCCTTATCGGGTACTTCAGCTGTCTTTATCACCTGCCTTTAGATAGGTCTTTGGAATTTCAAACTTAACATGTCTACACTGAAGCTACTTTATCACTTGTCTTACACATAGATACATGTGAAGCATAGATTTTTCTAGACTGTTATGTAATCAGATTAGAGACAAGGAGGACATTAGCTAAGGCTATGACCGTGTGGAGGAGGACAAGGGATGAGTTGCAGAGATTTTTTAGAGAAACGTAATAAAGTGCTTAATGAAGTCAGGTGATAATTCCTGTCATGGAAAAAAAATTAAGATAAACTGTAGGTTTTTAAATGAGTTACCTGGGAAGGGACAGAGGACAGAATAGTGCAATATGAGAGCGGAATCAAGAGGGAAATGGTACAAAAAGAAGAGGCTGGGATATGGATTATGAAAATAATCCTCTGCATCTGTTTAGGAAGAGATGACTGTGTGTGTTTACATGCAGGAAAACATTATTTAGTGTAAAGACGTGTCTGAGAAGTGGTGGTAAAGCAAGAGATAACTCCTTTGCCATTGAGTTGATGCTGACTCACGGCATCTCCATGTGGTACAGAGTAGAACTGCTCCATAGAGTTTTCTTGGCTGTAATCTTAGTGGCAGGAGATTCCCCAGACCTGTCTTCCTCACTGTCACTTGGTGAATTTGAACTGGCAAGCTTTAGATTAGTAGCTGAGAGGAGCAAAAACTGCTTGCACCACCGAGGGACCTTAAACACGAAATGAAGTGTAAACATTTCTCATATGAGAGGTATTTATAGTACATGCCCAGCTAGTTTATTAAGCACTTTTAACGTTGTGACTTAACTGAATCCCCTATTTAACTCAGCAAAAAAAAAAAAAAAAAAAAAAAAATTACACTATTTATTTGATTGAATGTAATTAAAAACAAAAACTTTTTTATTCCCCCCAAAGGATAGAGACTGGAATTCACATTCCAAAAGGCATCACAAATGCTTTGTCATCAAAGCAAGAAAATCAACATAAACAGTTTGGGCAATGTGCTTCTTTCAGTTTAGCTGAGAAAATCTTGATGTTAGAAATACAGTCCAGTAGCACCTGTATTTAAAGAAATATGGGCTATCAGTGTATTTGTTAAGAGTGGTTAGAATCAAGATGATCTTCCTGAAGATACTGGAGAGCAAAAGCAAAAGAGTACCAAATGAATTCAAAACTATTTCTAGTGCAGACGCTGCTGGAAATCTCATTCAGTCATATTTTAGAATGGATATGCTATGCAAACAAGTATAATTTCTGTGCAAGACAATTCTGCTTCTATTGAATGTGTCTGGATGAAGTTTTTGAAACACACTGAATAAAATACATTGAATAGATTTTAATGTTAGTGAAAGAGACTGGATTGAAGTACCTAGACTCATTTGTTTAATCTGCTTGGGAAGCCTCGTTGCCAAACAAGTTCCTCTAACCTTGACCTTGAAGGAGCCAAGCTGCTTCAGAGAAGAAAAAATCACTAGTTTTCTAGCTGTGATCACATTTAGACTTTCTCCAGCCTATTCTCTACAGAGATTTAAATCCTACTGATTTTCTTACAATTGTCATTAGGTAGCAAATAATGACTCATTTTATGAAAACTTTGTATCACCTGTCCAATAAATATTGTGTACTATTACGCTACTTTCTCATTTTCAGAAGTGAAATAATCTCTCAGAAATGAAAAGAGCTCTGGTCTTAAAATTCTTCCATTGGGACCAAGGTTTATCCTCACTCTCAAGTAGTTTTTCTTTATTAATTCCTTTGGATAAATTGTGCCATCTTTCAGAGCCTTGGTTACCATGTGATAATGAGCCTACTGGGTTCAGAGATGGGAAAAAAATGAATGTTCTCAGTCCAGGGCCTTGCGCTAATTTGTAACCCACTTGCATTCCCCTGCCTTCTTCCTGGTCTCCTCCTCTTCTTTATTCTGTGTAGTCTAATGCAAGCTTTTGTAGTAATGTGTGCGTGTACGTGTGTGTGAGATCTCCAGGGTATTGTTCACATGCTCCCTCCTTGGCCAGACAGATTATCACGTCTGCAAAGACAGAGAAGTTACTATCACTTCTTTAAAAATTCCCTTCCCTCGCCAAATCATAAAAGATGGACTTTACTCCATAATGAATATTCTTTATTGCCTTTTGCTGGATGAAGTCCAAGAAAGCAGCCAGAGTAAACTCTTCTGTGCAGATAAGGATGTTTTTCAGAGAATGGCAGTGTTAGAGTACTTGGCAGTCATCGCGTGATGGAGGTCAACGAGATTTCTGTTCATGCAGTTTTGCAAGTTTTAAACTGAAATTTCCAACTAGAGAGTTTTTTGCTCGTTTGTTTTTGCATATCTTTTAATAATAAGATTATTTCCAGTTTCCCTATTTAGGGAAATTGACCTTCTCTACTGGTGGAATAGTGGTTAAGCGCTACATCTGCTAACCAAAAGCTAGTAGTTCAAATCCACCAGGAGCTCCTTGGAAACTCTATAGGGCAGTTCTACTCTGTCCTATACTGTCACTATGTGTCAGAATCAACTTGATGGCAGTGGGTTTTGTTGTTGTTTGCTTTTTGGTACTCTTTGGTAACTGCTGTTATCAGGTGCTGATGAATTCATTCTGACTTATGGTGACCACACGTGACAAAGTAGAACTACCCCATAAGGTTTTCTTGGTTGTAATCTTTACAGAAGCAGATTGTAAGGGCTTTCCCCTATGGAGCTGCTGGGTGGGTTTGAACCACCCATCGTTGGGTTAGTAGCCAAGCACTCAACTGTCTGCATTACCAGGGTTCCTTTGTCTAGTAACTACAAAAGCCTAAAAGCTCATGTTACTCATGTTTTATGATTAAATGAATTTCTCCCTAAGAAACAAAGGGCAGTTTATACAAACTGAAGGCGTTCAGTAGTTTGAATTGCTTTATAATAGGGTGGGATTAATCTTTTCCATGACATTCCATGAAATTTTATAGAAACAATAATCAGATGAGGACTCAAATAACTAACAAATGTTTGTAAGATATTAACCATTTTGTAAAATACTCTATAATTGCCCTGTTGGCCTCTGACTCTCTATGAAATGATAACAAAAATGCTGACATCTAAATAATAGTAAATATTCACTGTATATAAATGTGCCTCATCCTTCCCCCCAAATATGAGATGTACACATGTAGATTAAATTTTAAAATTTTAGAAAAGTGAATGAGAAAATGAATTTATTTATTTATTTATTGCTGAAATTCTAGAGTTTCTGAGGTTATTTGGTTGAAATTTTTAATTTTTCTTCTAAAATCTTGCCATTTTGCTGGTTTTCTTTTCATGTTGTTTTTTTAAGGACCAGGCCCAGAGGATATATTACCATAGACTTTTCTCAAATAATTCATGGATGACTTTAAAATATAATTTATTCAGAATATTGAAAACCCAAACTATTGTCTAGAAATTGGAAAAAAGTATTGACCTCTATGCCTAGATAATAATCATTGGCTTCAGTTCTTTATACTTGTTTGGTTTGTATAAAAATATAAATCTAATGAATTCAAGGATACTTCTAACATATGCTATATACTCCTTCAACTATGTGAATATTGGTGGGGCCCTAATTTGAATGGGAAGCCCATGAGGTCTGCTAACCAAAGGATCAGCAGTTTGAATCTGACAGGTACTCCTTGGAAACTATGGAGAAGTTCTGTTCTGTCCTACAGAGTCCCTGTGAGTTAGCACCAACTAGACAGCAGAGCCAGAGTGTCTGCTAAATTCAAATGATTAACCATGTAAATTTACAAATAAGTGAAGAAATATGAAAAACACAGTATGAATAGATAGTGTCAAAACAATAAATGCTAGGTTGAGCTGACACTGAAAACTGAAAATATGATCTAGTTTTTAAATTATCAGTGCTGAAAATTGTCAGCACATTACAAGTGTACTTACACTGTTCTAATTAAAACTCTATAAAAATAACACTGTCATTCTGCATGAAAGAGATGGCAAGACTAACATATCTGGACTCTATAAGAATGGTCCTTTATAAAAAATGAAGTGCCATGCTTATTAGGCTGAATCACTATTGTTCTTCAAAATTTAAATTTAGCAGAATATAGTATATTTCAACTGGATTTTGGTGAAAAGGTTGATGTCTTAGTTATACAGTCCTGTTACAACAGAAATACAAGCGGGTGGCTTTAACAAAGACAAACTTCTTCTCTCATAGTCTAAGAAGTTAGAAGTCCAAATTTAGGGGAAGTCTTTCTCTGTCTCTTTCTCTCAGTACTTGTTAGCAATCTCCTCTGGTCTAGAGGCTTCTCAGCACAGGGACCTCAGTTCCAAAAGATGCACTCCCCTCCTGGCTTCAGGTTCTTCTTTCTTGATATACGTACCCCACAACCTTCTTTCTCTTGTATATCAAATAAGATTGAGTCAAGATACAATCTAATCTTAAAGATGAAGTACTGCCTTGTTAACATAAGTACCTCTAATTTGCTTCATTTAACATCATAAAGGTAGAATTTAGACACCCTGGTGGAGTAGTATTAAGAGCTGTGGTTGCTAACCAAAAATCAACAGTTCAAATCCAAGAGCCACTCCTTGGAAACCCTATGAGGTAGTTCTACTCTTTCCTATATGTTCGCTATGACTTGGAATGGATTTTATGGCAATTTTATTTTTTTTGAATTTACAACACTTAGGAAAATAATTTCTGATGACAAAAGGGTGGACAATCACACAGTAATGGGAGTCATGGCCTAATCAAGTTGACACACAGTTTGGGGAGCTGCAGTTCAATCCCCAACAGATGGTTTGAAAATAAGTGACTCAATAAATGAATATTATAGATCTCCCAGAATGTATTTTACAGGGATGGGTGTTCTGTGTGCATATCAGAACTGTGTTCCCTGATGATTAAATTCAGGCTTATTAGAGGATTTTCCACAGTTTGCTTGGCAGGTGTCTGAATTGCTTAGCATTACCACTTCCTATCCTCAATTTTGCCATTTACAATGGAGATAGAGGTCATTTGTACCATCTCTGTATCTTTATTGGGAATTTTGGAGTCAACATTTTCTCTGTCTTTTTCATTTTGCCCAAAGCCCTTTTTCTTTCTACTACATGGTTTTCCCAAGCTTTGAAGAAGAATTGAAAGGTTTAGCATCAAATGTAATCCTGAGTTTAACATCTACAAAAATTTGCCAGTTCAAATTAGCTTACCTGGTGCAGTGGTTAAACTATTGGCTGCTAAGCCAAATGTTGGAAGTTAAAATCCTTGAGCTGCTCTGCAAGAGAAAACACCTTATGATTTGCTTCTATAAAGATTACAGCCTAAAAAAGACTCTATGGGATAGCTTTATACTATCATATAGGGTTTCTAAGAGTTGATATTGACTTGATGACATACAGTAATAACAACACGTCTGAGAATACACCTGATAAACTTCCTTATACTTTATCCTGATAGACAAATCTATATGTTGAGACATACACAAAATACTACTAATCAAGAAATACATTAACAGCATTTCTTAATTGGATTGTGCAAAGCAATAAACACTCCCTTCTGCTAACTGAAGTCAGCAGTTAAAATTCATCCTGACATGACTCAGAAGAAAGACTTGGCAATCTACTTCTGAAAAATTAGCCATTGAAAATCCTGTGAAGCACAATCCTACACTGACAGACATGAAGTTTCCACGAATTGGATTTTGACAGCAACTGGTTTACACATATTGACCACATAATCTTTTTATGTTTCATGTTGACAGCTATAACAAACAGATGAGATTAGTGTTTATGTGGTTATTAAATGAGAAAATACATGTAAAAGTGCATACAAACTGTATCACATATAGTCAGTACTCTGTACAGTTTCCGTATACCTAGATAATATGAAGAAATATTGAAGTTGTCAAGGAATTCATTTTACTGGGATCTACAATCAATGGCCATGGAAGCAGCAATAAAGAAGTCAAATGACTATATTGAGGAAATCTGCTGTGAAAGATCTTTATAAAGCATTTAAAAAGCAACAACATTATCTTGAAAACTAAGATACACCTGACTCCAGCCCTGGTATTTTCAATAGCATCACTGGGCAATGAGTTTGGAAGACCAAAGAAGAAACAGAGCATTTGAATTTCTTGTTGGTGAAGAATATTGAATACACCATAGATTACCACAAGATTGAGCAGATTTGTCTCGGAAGAAGTACAACTAGAGTGCTCTTTAGAAACTAGGATGGCAAAATTTTGTCTCATGTACTTCGGACACGTTGTCACAGGGGACCAATAATGGGCTCAAACATAGCAACAACTGTGAGGATGCTGCAGAACCAGGCAGTATTTCGTTCTTTTGTGCATAGGTTCCTATGAACTGGAACCAACTTAATGGCACCTAACAACAACATAACTAGTTGTCAGGCATTAATAGGTATTGGAATGTTGCTCAGTCCCCACAACTCATATCATCTATTCCTAATTGCAAGTTTGGGGGGTGAATACTCTCAGCAACTTTTTTATGGATGACAAAACTGAGGCTTAGGGAAGTTTGATTAATCTTAATGGGTCACAAAGATATTAATTAATTCTGTCAGAATTTAAATCTTGGTTTGTCTGAATCCAAGTGATTACCATGGAGTTGATTCTGACTCAGAGATCCTATTGGACAGAATGAAATTGTCCCATAGGGTTTGCAAAGACACAGTGTAGAAGCAGAGTGTCACATCTTTCTGCCTTGGGTGGCTGGTGGGTTCAGACAGCTGACATTCAGTTAGCAGCTGAGAGCTTAAAAACTGAGCCATGAAGGCTCCTTTGTCTGACTCTTTGTTCGTATTTGTCAACTATTTGATTGGTGTAATTATTTGTTTTTGTTGCTGTGTAATTCTTTCAGAACCAGGTCTGAGATTACTAACTATATTAGATTGCATTGACAGGTAATATAAAATGGTATGCTTCTAGCACATACTTTTTTTTTTCTTTTAAAGAAACGGATAAAGTTGATTAAAGTCGATTTATCAAAATGAGCATTTCACGGTGGTAGAATATAACAAGTTTATTTCTACTTTGGTCACTTTGTCTGCCCATAAACATTTATTGGAATATAGTCATTTAATTAATAATACTCTGGCTTCCATTGTTACATAAAAGAAGCAAAAAACTTATATGAGCAGTGAAAAACTGTCTAGCAAAACTTTGAGCCCTGAACAGATTACCTTTTTTGTATTACTGATACAACTCTGTATTTATTCTGCCATCTCTATTTTGGTGATCCAACTTATCGAACTTCATTTCCCCGTTCTTGTTTTGAATGATTTGTTGCAAACACAGTTTTGTATAATTTAAAGAGGTATACAGAAAGACCATAAGTTACTAATTCCTTTGATATTCATTATAAGATCATTAATCATTATGCATTAATTTGGTATAAATATGGATATAATCAATTACTTCCCAAGGATTCCTTCATAATTTACCAGTTAGTCAATTATTGTTTTAATATCTTCTCAAATGTACATCAAAGTACAAAGTTTTGTTTCTTCTTAGAATGTACTAAATCAAAGCATTTTTCTTGTAGCACAAGAGCAGCACAATACCCAATAGAAGAAAAGTATCATGGAAATCATGGCAAAGCTAGTCTAAAACTACTCACAATTACTAACACAAACAAATGTACAATAAGGAATTTGATTTGAAATTCCTGGAGGTTAATTTACAATCTTTCAGGACTAGCCCAGTACATGAAAGACCAACAACTAGGCTCTAATTTGGCTTTATAGCTGAGCCACAACTAACGGGATGGGAGGTTTTGATTATACATACCCACTGTCCTGAATTAAACTGTGTCCCCTAAAAAGACATGATGAAAGTTTTAATCCCTGACAGCTAAGGTTTTTGAAGATGTCATCAGTAAACATGAGATCATACTAGAGTAAGGTGGATCATAGTTCAATCTGAGTGTATCCTATAAAAGAAGAGAAGAAAATAAACAGAATAAGAATGGGCACGTGAAGAAGTATATACAAGCCAAATATTGTTGGGGGCTCTTAG
The DNA here is from genome assembly GCA_028571685.1 of Heterohyrax brucei. Taxonomy (NCBI): domain Eukaryota; kingdom Metazoa; phylum Chordata; class Mammalia; order Hyracoidea; family Procaviidae; genus Heterohyrax; species Heterohyrax brucei. The sequence continues at coordinate 49,777,713 of CM053142.1, forward strand.
ATGCTGGGAGAGTCAAGACGGAATTTTCCCCTATAAAGCTTGGCAGGAGCATGGCCTGGCTGAAATCCATATTGATTTGGATGACTAACTTCTGGAAATGTGAAACAATAAGTTTCTGTGATATTCTGTTAGAGCGGTCCTAGGACATCAACACAGCCACCCAGCCTTTGTATCACCCTTCTGACATAGTCACTTGGACATTTGAAATGAATATTTTCTATCATTTCACTGAGTGAGATGTTGGAAAATCATGAAAAACAGTATTAATAACAACAAAGAAATTGAAAATACAAAGAAGAGGTATCTTGAAAGGACTAAAGAGGACATTTCAGCATCACTGTATATTGCTTCTGTTTTAGCCATTCCAGAAACCACAAGAGCCCAGCAAGGAAACGTCTACTTACGAAACAGACTTACTCTGTTGGATTGAACTGCAAAATGCTTATACATTGACTAGTCATAGACATGTGCTACATAAAGGGAAATTTCACTTCATGTTAGCAGAATAAGGAGGGAAACTATTTAGAAACTTTTACTTCGAACTCCATAATATTCCTCGCTGCTCCTTTTCTTTATCTGCCAATGACTGATTCATCCCTATTATTTTTGAATCTTTTGTTCTTTAAAGGTTATATCAACAGCCAACAAACTCAGAGAGGTTTACTTAGGTGACTTTAAAAAAAAACTACAATAGTGAAAGATAGTAAAGAAAGAAAATATTATGCAATGGTGTAAAATACGTTCCTTTTGTGTTACAAAAACACATTGCCGTTGACACGTACAGAACCTATAGGACTGAACACAACTCCCGTATGGAGGTTCCAAGGGGTGCCTGGTGGATTCAAACTGCAGACCTTTTGATTAGTAGACGTAGCACTTAACCACTGTGCAACCAGGGCTTCCATGCTGTTGTATAAGAGCTGAAAAATACAATTTCCTACAAATGATTGATGTGACCACTGATGTTTAGCAGTTGCAGTTTCCAAATCACAGGTAATTAATTCATGGTATTCAAAGATCACCATAGCACCAGCATCTAAGCTTTTCTGTGTACACAGACGTGTGTCCGTGTATGTGTGTGTGGTGCATGTGTTTAATTGGTCAGTGAGAAAAGATGTTCTTAGTTGCTTGCTTCTGTGTTCATTTCATGTGTTCACTGATTTTCTTAGGAGTTTGTCTAGCCCAGATTGAGCACAACAGGACCAGGACCTTCTCACACCCTCTTTACTGCTTTTACTACACAATCTGACTTGGAGTCTCTTTGACCTTACTGTGAGAATAAAGAGCAAAATACTGGAGAATCTGTAAAGTTTCTCCAATTTCAAGATGCTGTTATTTTATATTGTTATGATTCTAATTCTACTCCACACTCCAAAGGATGCAATTAACTCATTTTAGAATGGTGTCTGTCTTCACGTGACTGCCAAGCATAGAATCGAAAAGTTTCTGATCACAAACATACATGATTATATGGGTGATTTCATTTGCTGTCCTGTATTTTTACATTGGATTCTTCAGAGTGATACAAAGGCTGGGTAGCTGTGTTGATGTCCTAGGACCGCTCTAACAAAAAATCACAAAAACACACACGCAAATAAGCTTCCTTTTCATCTTGGTGATGCCGAGGTTCTTGCGCTCTGATTTGTACTTTTATGCCTCTTTTGGAAATGGACAGGACAGGACAGTTAACTTCAGTGACAATCACTGCAACACTCTTGGGAATATTCTGGGAAGAGGTGCTACATAAACACAAAGCGCTCTGCAAAGATGGTTGTATTCATCCTCATAACACCTTATAAGGAGGATGTGCTGGGAATATTGTTAATATAAAGCTGCTAGTGCTACAAATAGAACTGAGATAATTTTTCACTAACTGCATGAGGAATGGCAACTTTTTCCCCCACAGCTCTTAAGAGGAATTATCCATTGAATTGTGTTGTGTAAGTTAGCTTATATATATTTCTTTGATCACTTACAAATGTGACCTAAAGACTTATTTGGAGAAAAAGCAATATATGAAGCTTAAAATTATATACATTTGCAGGTGTTTCCCACTGCAATCCAAACTAGAAAACAGTAGTATGGTACACACAAATAAAAAAACATGTAGAGCTGTTTATTAGAGAAGAGCGTCTATTGAGCAGTAAAATGAATGCAGGTTCCCAGGAGACACTCACAACTTGTAAATGTAAGTCTCTGACATTATTCAGCATTGCTTTTAACATTTTAATAAGGATTATACTGTAACAACATAAATTTTGTTTGGCAATAAGGCTCAGAAATGGCAGTCAATGTAATTAAATCTATTCTTAACAGCTGCATACAGAGTTAGTTGCCTCTTATGCAAAGCCAACTCTTGTAGCAGATCATGTAAAAAAAAATATTACTTCAAGGCCCCAGTGAAATGTCAGGGTGTCTCTAGAGGGCAATTCCTGGTAGTATCAGAAAGAGTACATAAAGAGATATAATGCATAGGTTGCTAATCAAGGAGCTATCTGGGGGAAAATAAAAGTTCAACAAGAGTATTATTTCCCTTGAAAGACACCCGGTTCATGATTGCTGATTCATAGTGCAGGAGTTTAAAAGGAAGCCCACACCCAGGAAAACAGATATGTTGAACAGCCTGCTCACTTCTTAGGTGTAAATGTACCCTTGGGTGGTAGGTGAACTTGTAGGTGTAATACTAGTTGAAATATTGGCCAGTTTGAACCTAGCCAGAGTCACTTCAGGACAGGCTTGGTCATCCACTTCTGGAAAGATCATAGCCTTGAAAATCCTATGGAGCAGTTCCACTCTGCATACATAGGTTAGAATCCACTATACAGCAACTAGCAACTATACATGTGTACATATATGTATGAAAAAAAAGCTGCCATCAAGTAGATTCTGACTCACATTAACCCTATTGGACAGCGTAGAACTGCCCCATAGAATTTCCAAGGAGTGCCTGGTAGATTTGAACTGCCAACCGTCTAGTCAGTAGCCACAGCATGCATGCGCACGTGCACACACACTTAGATATATAAAATTTTAACTTCCCTACATATATATCCCACCCACCCTGGGCCATTGCTTCGATTCTGTCTCATAGTAACCCTATAGGACAGAGTAGAACTTGCTCCATAGAGTTTCCAAGGAGTGCCTGGCGGATTTGAACTGCGAACCTTGTGGCTAGCAGATGTAGTACTTAACCACTGTGTAACCAGGGTTTCCCTGTATATATAGAAAATTTAAAATTTTAATTCATCTTCTAATAGGTAAATAACCTAAAAATTAAACATATATATGCATATATATGTGTGTGTGTATATGTACACGTGTGTATACATGGATGTGTGTATATATCGATGTGTGTATATATGTGTGTATGTATAAATATACGTATTGGACATATGTATGTGTGTGTCTATGCATATATGTATAAATATACATACACACATATATGCATAGACACACACACACACACACACATATATGTGCCTGTCTTGAGGTGACTCTGGCTAGGCTCAAACCAGCCAATCTTCTAACTAGTAGTCCACCTACAAGTACACCTACTGCCCACGAGTATGGATAAACCTAACAGTTGGGCAGACCATCCAATTTGGCTGCTTTCCTAGATATGGGCTTTCTTTTAAACTCATGCATTACTGATTAGTCATGTATATGTATATAGCTTCTTTGGTATGTTTAATTTTTAGGTTCTCTGGCTTTCTTCAAACCAGCCAACATTTCAACTAGTAGTACCCCTACAAGTATACCTACTGCCCATGGGTATAGCTACACCTAACAACTAGGCACACCATCCAGTTTGGCTGCTTTCCTGGATATGGGTTTTCTTTTTAAACTCATGCGTTACTAATCAGCCATGGATACGTATGTAGCTCCTTTGGTATGATTAACTTTTAGGTTCCTCACCCAGTATGCCAGCCAAATATGAGATGAGTAAAATTTTTGGTCTTTAACATGAACAAACATGATTAAATATATAACACGGATTGCAGCTGGCTTGTATTCCTACTCTAGCAAAAGCTTACAATGGTATTTGCTGAAAATCCGTCTCTAAAAGGAATGAAACTTTCTAACTTGTAGGACTAAATGGAAACATAGTTTCCTTATATACTTTTATAATATCTTGACTGTTTAATTTGCTGTATTTCTGGAGTCTTATTTTCTCACTGGACAATAAAAGTCTGGGTACTACCCTGGTACATGTAAACCATAAAAATAATGAAACCAATCTCTAGGAGATTGGCTTATATTTCACTACCGTACAAAGGTTATTCAAAACCAAAGAAACAGAAAATCCTTAAAATTGTCCTTATGAATTTTTTTAAGATTTACTATAAAGAATAATAATTAGCTAATATAAAACTACTCTTAGGTGTGTACATTCTTCTATTTATATACTCAATATGCATATACACATATACACTGAACTCCTACCCAATACCAGGAGCTATATTTTATACATGCTATGTTGTTTAAGTACTTTCTGAGAAATTGTTATTATCGTTTAAAGTTTGTAAACTAAGACATAGATTCCTGGAGAAATTATTACATGATCTTTTATTCAGTACAATAACAGAGGTTGGATTGGAATCCAGGCTTTATGCTTTTTTCTATTCTATCTGTGCTGACCAAATGGTTTGTCAAACAGTTCCAAAAAAAAAAAAAAAAAATAGGCTTGGTATAAATTTGGTAAACCTTGCTAACTTTGTATTTAGCTGAATACTTACAATGCTTACTAGTCTATTTTAGGTTGCATGAAGACCTACAATGAAGTAACTCTCTTAAGAAACCTAGAGTTTCTTAAATTAGTTGCACCATTTGTATCCAATATCTATTACCATTTAGCAGAATATTAATATTATGAAAATCAGTTTGGTAAATGCCTTCTTTAATCAGCTTTTTTTCCCCATACTTCAAATTGAGTGATTTTTAAAAATTTTGCCATTAAATATTAACCATAACATACATTTTAAATTCTTGTATCTTGACAGTAATTCATACACACACACACACACACACACACACACACACACATATATATATATATACAAAGTACCATATTGTATTAAGATATTTGGGGACAAATCTGCTTCTAAATAGAATTTTTTTCTCATGCAATGAAAAGAATATATAAAGAACAATTTCCAAAACGGAATCTCCTCAGATTTACTTATGGCTTGGCTTGGCATAGACCCTATGCAATTCTTTCCCATAGATACCTAATATATGCACAAAACATTGTTCACCCACTTACAGCAATTTCTATTTCTTTCATCTCCTCAAAAAAATAGGAAAATGATCTTTAACATTTATTAATTTAATATTAATTTAAGAACATTCAAAACGTGGCCATTGAGGATTCAGAATCATGCATTACCAGAAATAACTTTTGCCTAAATTGGATCTCCTACATATGCAAAGAGACCTGATTCTGTATTATTTCACGTGCTGCTAAGCTTGTGTTTCTGCCAGTGAATAATTATTTTGAGCTATTAGACAAAAAATGAAGCATAACATTTGCATGATTTCCTCCATACTAAAGAATTGAGTTACAGATTCACAGTTAAAATGGGGGAATAAAATCAACACACAACATCTCAAGCTCAAAGAAACATAGATAAGATACTGTTTCCCTTTTTTGTCTTCTTCCTATGTCTTAAAAACCCAATTATTAATTTTCCAATACTAGTATGTAGCCCAGATAGCAAAGGTATGGGAAAACTTTTAGACCTTTCAGAATAGCTGTGATTGGGATGCTACCTTTAAATCTAAAATTATTTAAATCAAAAGCTGAGGGTACGGGGAAGGGAATGGAGAGTGGGAAAGTTAATTACACCTTTGGAGTTAAACTGGAGCTTGGAGATTTTTTCCTTTATCACATCTTTCCTTGAAAGACATTTTATACTCCAAATAACTTTACTAATGATGGGTAAAAGTGACAGTCTACTCATATATTTGATCATTGATTCACTCCATATATATTTATTATGGACCAATGTGTGTCTGGTACTTGATGCCAGATATAGAACATCCCTGTGCATATAAAGAAAATTCTAGAAGTGCATACACCTAATGAGAAAGTAAGTGATTAAGTTCATAAATAAATGTTCCTGAAAGTATATAAAGGTAAGTGTTACACAGAAAGTTAAAACATTGTGATGATTGTAAATGACTTGTAGGTTACTATAGATTCAGTGGTCAAGGAAGATTTTTCTGAAGGCTCATTATTAAACTGAATGACTAAGGGACAAGAATTGAGTATTTCAGTTGAATCTACTTTCAAGGTATAAACAACACTAGGTAAGATTCTTCATCATTTGACTAGTGTTGTTAGGTGTCACTGAATTCCTTGTGGCTCATAGTGGTGCTATGCACATCAGAATGAAACACTGCCCAATCCTGCAGCGTGCCCACAATTGTTTTTATTCTTAAGACCACTGTTGCAGCCACTTTGTCAATTCTTCTCATTGATAGTCTTCTTTTTCCTGATCCTCTACTTTACTGAGCATTATGTCCTTCTCCAGAGACTGATCCCTCCTGACAACATGTCCAAAGTATGTAAGACACAGTCTTGCCATCCTTGCTACCAAGGAGCACTCTGGTTGTACTTTTCCAGAACTGATCTCTTTGTTTTTGCTAGTCCATGGTATATTCAATATTCTTCTCCGGCACCATAATTTGAAGGCATCAGTTCTTCTGACAGCCTTATTCATTGTCCAGTTTTTGGATGCATGTGATGTGACTGAAAATAAATGACTTGGGTCAGGCATACCTTAGTCTTTAAAGTGACACCTTTACTTTCCAGCACTCTAAAGAGGTGTTTTGAAGCAGACTTTCCCAACGCAATGCATCTTTTGATTTGTTGACTGCTGCTTCTGTGGGCATTGATTGTGGACCCAAGTGAAATGAAATCCTTGATAGTCTCAATCCTTTCTCCATTTATCATGACATTGCTTACTGATCCCATTGTGAGGACTTTTGTTTTCTTGATGTTGAGGTGCAATCCATACTGAAGGTTGTGATTTTTGATCTTCATCAGTAAGTGTTTCAAATCCTCTTCACTTTTGGTAAGCAAGTTTGTGTCATCTGCATAACGAGTCTTTTTCCAGTTCTGATGCCTCATTCCTCTAGTCCTATAGCCTAGCTTCTTGGATTATTTGCTTGGCATACAGATGAAGAAGGTAAATTGAATTATAAAAACTATAAAAGAGATTAATGGTGATTGGAGTTGAAAAAATAAGATGATAAAATGTTTAGAACTCAACTCCCTAAAGAGCAATATACTGGAATGTGTTTTTTCCACTTTGAGTTTCTTTTATAAGATAGTTTTTAGTTATCCTTTCTCACTGTCATTTTCAAAAGTGGCCATTAAATACTCATCTTTAAATGCTTAAGTTCTCTACAGAGTAAGATTATTCCCTGAAGTTTGTGATTTTAGAAGTTGAGGACTATGTCCTTGTATAGCATGATTCTCAATTTAGGGAACATCACATCCCAATCATTTGTAAAGTTTTTTAAAATATAGATAACTCATTTGAACACCCAGTGATTCTTAGAAGTCCTCCTCCTGCTTAGAAATTTGCATTTTCACTAGGGGGGTTCCTGCTGTACTGCTCTGACTTACCTTTAATCTCAAGGAGCAACGGGCTAGGCTAGAAGAACCAGAGTTATGAGCAGCAGCTGCAGGCAGGAAGAAGAGTTTAGTTAAACAAGGGGTGAACTGGGTCTAAAACAAACTGGGAAAAGAACCAAGTCCAGAGTCATCCACTATATCAATTGTTTCCAAAGGAATTTGGAGATGTTACTTGCCTTTTGGATCAAACTTTGGGCACCTACTCAATTTAAACCTGACTATTTTTCTACCTGTTTTATGTGCTGGAAGACACATGATTTCATTTGGAAAAAGGTTTGCTTCTAGATATATTAGAGTGGTTAGAGAATGAGCCCAAAACTAACTCCCACAGAACAGGCAAGTTCCAGGGTCCACACACAAGAATCCAGGCTGTTATAGAGGTCTGCATACCAGGCTCTATCCACAGGTCAAACTTGGTAATGCTTGGTTAAGGCATTTAATACACAGTTATGTTTTCTTTATATAGATAAAAATGAATAGGATAAAATTTTGGTGAGATGACCACTACTATACTACTACCACTACAAGTTTCCATTGACTAAGAAACCATTAAGTTTCAAAATTACATACATATCCCAATCTGTTTTGCACAGTTGAGAAAGGTATTAATATTCTCATTCCCAAATGAGTGAAATGAAGCTTGGGCATATTAAAGAACTTGTCTGAAATCAGCTGGTAGATCTAGATCTTGAACCTAGGTCTATTGGTTGTGTAGCTCATGTTCTTAATCATAACTTGGATTTTGGTTTGATCATGGTAAGAATTATAGAAAATAGGAAGTAGTAGTGATACTTTTTATCATTCATATCATAATGTTTATGCCATGTGGAAGTTAATCATCTACTAGTAGTGATTCTACAGGACCTTATAGAACTGTCCCATCGGGTTTTTCCAAGAAATTCTTGGTGGGATCAAACTGATGGCCTTTAGCACCGAATCTTTTAACCACTCTGTGGAAACAGGGCTCCAGAAAGAGGGTACCTGTCTATTTTTCCATGTGCTCCAATTTCTAAGGGGCAGTTCTTGCTTGAAGAGATAAGATATAATGTAAAAATCCAGGGCAGTAGAAGTGGCTGTGAAAGTATAACTGAAGAAGGGAGCAGATAGGAGGAAACGAACAACAGAAAGATCCAGAAATTCTTTCAGTTTGACCAAACCATTACCAATCCAAACCAATTACTTTACCTTGTTCTTTGTGCATCTATCATGTTATTGCTCCCAGAACACACAAAATATTAATTTGCCACTAGTAATTTATGGTTTATTGTGAATGATTTTAGAGCCAAAATTCTCCCAGCCAGAAATGATAGAAGTTTGTTTCCAGAAATGTCTGAGACCAAAGAATGACCGGTTCATTTGTGTCCATGGGTTCCTAGTTTCTTATTCCCACAGTTTCAAAATCTGCAGCCACATTGGAGTTCTGGTTTAACAATTCAGTTCAATTTCTCTCTTGTGTATTGCATTCGTGGTGAATCCAGATAAAACCAATAAATAATTTTTTTCTAATGACTATGTAGCTCTATTTTCAAATCTGGGCAAAATTTAGAGAGAGTTTTATCTTCTATAATGGATTTTTTTCTCATCTAAAATTAGATATTGTAACAACATTCCAACTGCATTGGAAGCTATAAAGAAAACTGGGTACATTAGGTTCTTCCTTCTCAAATAGGAATTTTCTGGCAAGTGTTTGAATCTCAGTAGGAACAAATCAAATGTACAAAATATGTAATATATTTCATGATGAAAAAGTATAACTGGGGCTGTAAGCTTTAATATATAAAAGCTGGCTAATATTGGCTGAATTTCAGCTTTTGGTGGTGGGGAAACACTATAATGTAATTGAGAAGTAAATAGTATTGGGTTATACAATTTTTCCCTCCCAAGTCTGGCTCACTTGCTGACAAAACCAATTTATGTGCCATAGAACATAATTCTCTATCAGACAAAAGATAGAAAAGATGATGACTGTCTTTTTCTTTGAATAGTATGTAAAAAATTGCACATATGGAATATGGAATCTTAATGATGTTTTTAACTGATGTTTGGCAGTGACCAAACAGTAAGAAGGGACCATTATAAAACAACTTCAGAAATAATTTGACAATAATGGAAATTCTGAGGATAGAAGTAAATAATAAGCTATATTATACCATTAGTCTATTTTCTTGGGGGATAGCTATTAATGTTTTCACTATAGCTAACAAGAATGAAAAGTTTCTAGGACTATGGGGTTCAAAATATTTTGAATCTTATGGTTTAGAGGTCATCAAACTTTTTCTATGAAAAGATTAGATTACAATTGTTTTAGTTGTTGCAGCCCTCAAAACCTTTCTATTGCCTCTCTCCCTTCACTCTCCCTTTTTTCCTCTCTCTCTCTCCTTTTCTACATTCATCCATCCTGCACTTCCTTTTCTCCCTCTTCCTCATGCTCTATCTCTTCTTTCTTTCTTTCTTCCTTTTTTTTTTTTTAACAATGCATTAAAAATACATAAATGTTCTTAGCTCCAGGGCCCCTGAAAAAACAGCTGTGGGTTTGTTGATCATACTTACTTTTCCAAGAACATTTTGTAATAGCGATCATTTGCTGAGACAGGACATGAAGGAAAAAAAGTGAATGATGACATTTATAATCTGTGATTTCAGATGTCTAAATGCCTGCCAGGTGTTTCTGTTTGCTCTACCTATGTATTTATGTATATGACTTGGATAAAAAAGAGAGATGAAATATTTCTGGACCCACCCATTGTATTTCAGCAATAATGCAAAATTTTTGAATCAAAGACACTGTCAGTATACAATAGGCAGAGTTATAATTTTAGCTTCCATTCTCTCCATTATCTCCAACAACCCTATTTTTAAATAAAGTCAATTTATGTCTTTTATGTATGATAGAATTTCTATGGAAATACAGCTGAAATTTTCCCTTTCAATCTACAAAATGGCCAAAGGCTGTGGAATAACCTGTGTTCTCAGCCTGAGGATTTGACTCATGGTACATTTCTCCATTTTAAAGCATGACATTTGGGTAACTATTTTGAATTCTCTGTGTCTCTTTAAAAAAATAAAACAAAGCAAAAAAAAAAAAAAAAAAAAAAAAACAACAAACTCACTGCTGTTGATTCTGACTCATAGTGACCTTATAGGACAGAGTAGAACTGCCCCATAGTTTCCAAGGAGTGCCTGGTATATTCTAAGTGCTAACTTTTTGGATGGCAGTGGTAGTATTTAGCAATTATGCAACCAGGATTCCTTTTTATCCTCTGTATTATTGGTTGTTTGTCATGGAGGGTAAACAAAAATAGTATATATTTTTAAATCACTTAAATTTACTCAGTGTGTTTTTGAAATATGAGAACAATATCAATTACATTATTTAATTTGTTCTCATAACATTCCAATGAGATAGGGAGAAGGAACTTGTATCATATTTGCTTTTATTAGAAGAACATTGTAGATTCTCATTTTTTTTAAGGTTGTTCATCAAATGGGGCACTTGAAAGGAAAACCAATTGTGATACTTATCCAGTAACACCTCCAGAGACATATGCTTTGGCTTAAACATGATCTAGAATTTGTGCATTAAAGGGAAAAGGACTGCAACATCAACGCTTGCTAACTTCATATGGCAGGATACGGGTAATAGAGGAAATCATAACTACAAAAAATTTTAAAAGCAGTGTGAGTAAAGAAATTCCAAGCCAAGCCAAGCCAAGTGCCGTCGAGTCGGATCTGACTCATGGTGACCAAAGATTATTATTAAAAATATATTTATTGGGAACAGAGTCAACACAGTGGATTAGATAGATATCCCCTTAATTCCTTCTGAAAACTAAGGCCTGGATTGATAATTGAATGTAGCTTTCTGAATACCTGGTGGGACCTAGGACGTGGCATGGGGCTGTCAGACTCGACTACATGCCACTAAACAGGAAACTTCATCTCTCTCACTGAGCCCCGTTCCTGTGACTTGCCACTTGCATGGACTGAAGGTAATGGCACTTTTAATTTTTTTCTCTTTTTGTTGGCCAGTAGACATAGTACGGGCATTGGCTCACAGATAGATTGAGCAACAGTGCTAAAGTGAACAGTGTGTGCTGCAGTGGAGAGATAGCATGTGGGACAGGCACGTTTTGAGAGCCCAGTGGTGGACTGAGGGCACCACAGCCCCTCCATCTTCTCTTTTCTGAGTTCTATCATAGATTCTACTGTTTCATAGCAGGAAGGACAGCTTGACTGTGACACCATCTTGGTCAGCTGGATGGTGGAGTCATCCAACTGGAGGCTCGAGCAGGAGCTAATTCCCAGACTGGGAGGCAGTGTCAGTCTGGGGAGTGCTTTTCCAGCAAGAAGTCTGTGTTTTGTGCAGTGTTGCCTTATGGGTAGGGCCCAGCAGAGGATGGCAACAGGGCTGTAGCCAATCCCTACTTTGAACTACATCATAGCATCTGAGGACTGCTGACAAGGTGCTTCCATTGTCAGCCATAAGGTGGGGCCTGCCACACCTGACAGCCTGATTGATTTTGGAAGCTGTTAGATAGCTTTTAGCTTTTTAAGATAAGACTTCCTGGAGAAATAACTACTATGTATTCTGACAACATCTCTTCCAGCCTTTACAGACCCACATCATTGGGTCAGTTGATGGCCCCCCAGTGACTCCACAAGTAGGGTGCTGTCTTTGCCAGCCAGGCGGCAGAGTCTGCTATCTTAGAGTCTCCACTGGGGCCAGTCACTGGAATACACAGAGGTGGCTGCTGACAAACTCCCTTCTTGGAACTACACCTTGGCTCCTGTTGAGGCAACACCAATGACTTAAACAGCATTTAGATGTCCCATAGGCAACAGACCATTGCTAAGCATTTAAAGAAACAGACCACCATAGCTCTAGAAAACTCCAAAACTAGAGGATCAAAAACTTCCCAGATGAAGTCTTTCTAAAACTACAAAAAGTTGAGCACAAAAGAATTATATATAGATCCCTCCTACAGATTAAACAAATGCAGCAGAGCAAAATGAAAAATAAAGCAAGCTATTCAAACTGATGGAATATCAGTGTTCTGAAATCCAACAGATCAATAACAAAATTACAGAATTAGACAATTCAATTCAAAGCCAAAAGAGAATTCAGGAACTGGAAGTCAGACTTAGTGACCATAAGGATAGAGCAACTGACACCAGCATTTATAAGGAGAAATCAGAGAAGAAATAAGAAAAATGAAGAAGCATTAAGAAACATGTGGGCTTCTACTGAGAGGAATAATCTACAATTAACCAGAGTTCCTGAACAGGAAGGGATAGCTGAAAACACAGAGTACCGTTGTTGAGTTGCTGACAGAAAACTTCCCTGAATTTATGAAAGAAGAGAACATAGATATCCAAGAGACGTACTTGTGTATCGAACAACACAAAAACTAGATCCCAAAGGAAAGAGACCAAGACACATTACAATCAAGCTTAAAAAAATGAAACATAAGCAGAAACTCTTAATGGCAGCAAGACTCACAGCAAAGCTAACATTCAGAGTGAAGCCCTGTAAGCTTTCTTCTGGCTTCTCAGAAGAAATTACTTTGGCAAGAAGACAGTGGGATGAGACACTTAAAGTCTTGAAGGAGGAAAACTTCCAACCAAGAATTGTATGTCCTGAAAAACTGTCTTTCAAATATGAACAGATATTCACAGATAAACAGAAGCTTAGAAACTGTAAAAAACAAACCTAAACTACAAGAAAGGACTGAAAGAAGCTCTTTGCTTAGAAAGACAAAACTACTAAGTGCATACTTAAGGAAGCAGTGCAGGACACAACATCCAGAAATCTACTCATTTAGGAAAGGCACAAAACTCAATCAAAGCTGTAATATTAAAATAAAGGAACCAGTGATCATGTCATGAAAACTATGACACCATCACATTAAAAGGAGGGATATACTACAGTAGTTACAATTCTTCCAGATGGAAAAGAAGTTAAAAAGATATGTAGAAGTTAAATGGGTTTAAACTGAGAATGTTAAAGGATATCATGGGGCAGCCACAAAGCACAATAACAATGCAATATACCAAAACAAGAAGCATAATACAGGAGTCTCAACAAGCACAAAACCAACACTGAAAAAAGATGAAAAGTCAACCCATCAAGAAGAATGGCATACAACAGGATATTAAGAGCAACATAGAAAACAATACAAAAACAAACACATCAAAATGAAAGCACTAAACATATAACTACCAATAATTACACTGAATGTAAACAGACTGAATGCTCCAATCATGAGATAACAAGTCATATCTTAGATCAAAAGACACAACCTGTCTGTATGTTGCTTACAAGAAACACATCCTAAACTTAAAGATATGAGCAAACTGAAAATTAAAAGATGGGATAACACACATCAAGCTAACAATATACAAGAAACAGCAGGTGTGGCAGTACTAATCTCAGATAAAACAGATTTTAATGTAAAGTCCACCATCATGGACAATGACAGTCACTACTGCTGAAAGATTCAATACACAAGCAGGACTTAACAATTTAAATATTTAGATATCTAGAGCATCTAAACACATCGAAGAAACACTGACCACATTAAAAAATGAGATAGATCATTCCACAGTGATAGTGGGAGACTTCAACACCACACTTTCAGATTACTTGAAAAAACCTCAAAAAAAAAAAAACATGGGAGATCTTATTGTGACAATTAGCCAACTAGACCTCATTGACATATACATAACTTTTTATCCACCAACAGGTAAGAACACCTTCTCCGGAGCACATGGAACATTTTCCAGACTAGACCATGCGTTAGCACATAAAGCAAATCTCAACAAAATTGAAACCACTGAATTATTGCAAAGCATCTTCTCAGATTATAAAGACACAAAAGTAAAAAAAAAAGATAGAAATTGGAACTCATGGAAAACTGAACAATACCTTGCTCAAAAAATCATGGATTATAAAAGAAATCAAGGATGAATTAAAGAAATTATGGATTCAAATAGAATGAAAACACATCCTACCAGAAACTATGGGATATAGCCAAAGCAGTACTCAGAGGTCAATTTATCTCTATAAATGCACACATCTGGAAGGAAGAAAGGATTCAAACCAATGAACTAACTCTGCACCTTGAACAAGAGAACAACAGAGGAACCACTCAGACACTAGAAGAAAACAGATCATAAAGATTAGAGCAGAACTAAGTAAATTAGAGTACAAGAACAATTGAAAAATTTGATAAAACCAAAAGCTGTTTTTTTGAAAAGATCGACAAAATTGATAAACCACTGACTAAACTTACTAAAGGAAAACAGGAAAGGAAACAAATAACCCAAATTACAAATGAGAGGGGATTTGTCACAACAGATCTAACAGAAGTAAAAAAATCATAACAGAATAATATGAAAGGCTGTACTCTAATGAATTTGAAAATCTAGAGGAAATGAACAAATTCCTTGATTCATACCACCTACCCAAATTATCACAACATGAAGCAGAACAACTTAATAAACCCATCACAAAGGAAGAGACTGAAAATGTCATAAAAAAAACTACCAACCCCCCCCAAAAAAAAGCCTTGGCCCAGATGGCTTCACCACACAACTCTACCAAGCTTTTAGAGAAGAGTTAACTCCAATACTGCTGAGACTATTTCGCAGCATAGAAAGAGATGGAATACTCCCAAGTTCGTTCTATGAAGCCAGTATAACCCTGATTCCAAAGCCAGGGAAGAATCCAACAAAAAAGGCAAATTACAGACCAATGTCAGTCATGAACCTAGATGCAAAAATCTTCCACAAAATCCTTGAGAATAGAATTCAACAACATATGTAAAAAAATAATTCATTATCACCAAGTTGGATTCATACCAGGGATGCATGGCTGGATTGACATCAGAAAAAACAATTAATTTGATCAATCACATAAATAACACAAAAGACAAGAATCTCCTGATTTTGTCTGTTGATGCAGCAAAGCCCAATATCCATTCATGCCAAAAATTCTTAGCAAAATATGAATAGAAGGGAAATTCCTCAGTACAACAAGGAGCATCTATGAAAAGCCAACTACCTACATCATTCCGAATGGAGAGAGATTGAAAGAATTCCCCTTGAGAACAGGAAGTAGACAAGGATGTCCATTCTCACCAATTCTAGTCAACATTATACTAGAAGTTCTGGCCAGAGTAATTCGACAAGACAAAGAAATAAAGGGCATTTGCACTGGCAGATGGTACAATTGTATGTGCAGAGAATCCTAAAGAATCCATAAGTAAACTACTCAAACAGAAGTGTTCCACAAAGTATCAGGATATAAGATAAGCATAAGTGAATCAGTAGGATTCTTTTATACCAAAAATGAGATCATTAAAGAAAAAGACACCAAATCAGTATCATTTACTATAACCCCCAAGAAGATAGAATACCTCGGAATAAATCTAACTAGAGAAATAAGAGACCTATACAGAGAAAACTACAAGACCCTACTGCAAGAAACTAAGAGAGACTTACATAAATGGAGTAACCTCCCCTGCTCATGGATAGGAAGACTTAACACTGTGAAAATGTCTATTTTGCCAAAGGAATCTACATACACAATGCAATCCCAATACAAATTCCAGTGACAATTTTCTATGAGATGGAGAAACAACTCACCAGCTTTGTTTGGAAAGGTAAGATACCCTAGATGAACAAAGCACTACTGAAGAAGTGGGATGCAGTGGGAGGCCTCTCACTACCCAGATTTAGAATCTATTACACTGCCACAGTAGTCAAAACAGCCTGGTACTGATACAAAAAGAGACATATAGATCAATGGAACAGAGTTGAGACCCCAGAAATGCCATCCTCTGTCTATGAACAGCTGGTATTCGATTGAGGCCCTGAGATTGTAAACTGTGATAAAAACAGTCTCTTTAACAAATGATGCTGACAAAATTGGATAAAATTTTGCAGATAAAATCTGCAAAATATTGAAAGAAGACCCATCTTCTTGGTTTATGTGCTAAGTATACAGACTGAATAACAATAGTGAAAAGATATTACCCAGACAGCCCTCGTTCCTGATTTTAAACCAAGCAGTGTCCCTTGTTCTGTTCAAATGACTTCCTCTTTTCCTCATAAGCACAAATAAGTGTTCTGGAATTCTCATTCTTCGTAACATTATGCGTAATTTCTTATGATCCACAGAGCAGAATGCCTTTGAATAGACAATAAAATATGTCTCCTGGTATTCTCTGCTTTTAGCCAAGAGCAATGTGATATCAGCAATGATAGCCCTCATTTCACATTATCTTATGAATCTAGCCTGAATTTCAGGCAGCTCCCTGTTGATGTACTCCTGTAATTTGCTTTTTGCTTAAGCTATTCTATTTTCAGATATGTGTTTCAGAGTCTTTTCTGATACCCATTTTGGTTGTTTCTTTCTTTTCTGTCTTTTTAATGAGCTTTGCTTTCTTCATGTACCCTGTCCTTGATGTCATCTCACAGTTTGTCTGGTCTTCGATTCTCGGTATTCAATAATTGAGATGGTCTTTAAATTCAGGTGGATATACTCAAGATCACACTTTGGTTCTCATGGACTTGTTTTTTATTTTCTTCAGCTTCACCTTCAACTAGCATATAGGCTGTTGATGATCTACCCCAAATTTAGCCTCTGGCCTTTATTTTACTGATGATAGTGAGTTTCTCCACTGTCTTTTTCCATACATACAATCATCTGATCCTTGTGTATCCCATATAGGTAGGTCCACTTGTGTAGTCACTGTATGGGTTGTCCAAAAAATATATTCCTGAGTCTTGCAAAATTCTATCATGCAATCACCAGCATTATATCTATTACTAAGGCTATGTCTTTTCCAACTACTAATCCTTCTTATTTGTTTCAAACATTTGCATACCTGTCATCACCAGTAATTATGAATGCATCTCGATGGCATATTTGATCTATTTCCTGCTTCAGAATTTGGTAAAAATCTTCAATTTCTTCATCTTTGACATTAGTGGTTGTAGGATAAATTTGAGTAGTAATTGTATTAACTGGTCTTACTTCTAAATATATGGATATTATTCCATTACTGACAGTGTTGTACTTCAAGACAGGTCTTGAAATGTTTTTTGTGTGGATGAATGAGATGCCATTTCTCTTCAATTTATCATTCTTGACGTAGTATACCATATGATTGTCCAATTCAAAATGGGTGATACCAGTTTAACTGAAGAATTTCAGCTCACTGATGTCTGAGATATCAATCTGTATGCTTTCCATTTCATTTTTCATGACTTCCAAAGTTTCTAGACTTATACTCTTAAACTCTGTGTTTTCATATTAGTAGATGTTTGCAACTTTTTTTTTCTTCTCATGAATGTCCCAAAAGTTAAGTAAACTGTACTTGAAGGAGGCAGCTTTCCCCCAATTACATTTTGAGTGTCTTCCAGTCTGAGGGGCTTATCTTCCAGCATCACGGCTGACTCTGTCCTAAGGTTTTGAATGACCAGTTCATTGACTGCCAAGCCTTTCTTCCTAGTCTGTCTTAGTCTGGAATTTCTGCTGAAACCTGTCCACTGTAGGTGAACCTACTAATAATTAAAATACCAGTGACCTAGTTGCTAGCACCATAGTAAAACATAAACCCCTACAGTATGAAAATTAATAGATAGTGGTGACAAACTGACAGAGAGATGTTTAGAGATATAAACTATAACTTTACTTGGTAAAAATGATCTTAACACTGGATTAACCCTTTGCCTAAACTCCAAATTTATTTTTCAAATACCTTTTTGAAAGCGAACACGAAACAGAATAATTTGCACCCTGTGATTAGACCTGAATGGGGTGAGGCAGTTTGGAAAGACTCTGTGATTAAACGTAAATTGCACAGTAGACATGTAGGTTGATAAATAATCTCCCCTTAGAAACATGAATAGCATGAAATTGAAACAATTTAAAACTATGTGGTGTTGCCGCAGGAGTTCTTGAAGTTGAGGAAATTTCCCAGGCTTGCTTTTCACTTGCTCCTTGTCAATCTTTGCAAACCCACTGTATACCGTGGAATGGGCATTCAAGACAGAACAAAAACTCAGCAGTTCCAGTGGTGGAAAGCAGCAATCTGTAGTTAACTTTAGCAGAACCAGGTGCCAAAGTGACTCAGAAGCAATAGTGTACAAAACAAAAGGCAGTTGTCAATAACTACTATAAAGGAAAGAGCTAAACAACTTGAAGGTGAAAAACACAAAACAAGAAAGAAAATATCCACTGAAGAAAGAATGCAGTCTTTGATCTTAATTGCTCGAAACTGGTAGTTTAAAGGTTTATAATTGAAAAGTTATGCCTTTTATGCACAAAAATAGAGAGACAGGGTCTGCACAAAGTGTTAACAAGTAACTAGGAGCATTTCTTGATAGCATCAAATTACCCATGAGGAAAATATATGTTGTGCATAGGAGTTAGGCCAAATGTTTTAATTACTGTACATTGTGTTCTCTGTCCTTCTTCCACCAATGGATTAAATTATATTTGTTCCCTGGAAAGAGGTGCTCAGTTTATATAAGTGTATTTTCCTTTCTTTTCAGATAATGCTGTCACCCTTAAAAGATGATCTAGAAGCAGAGAGAGAAAATTACTTTTCTGTTGTCTTTTCTCTGAGTGGCCAGCCACAACTCTGAACAGTTCTATGAATAACGAATTTGTGACCTTGAAAACTCAAGTGTTGTTAGGTGTGGTCAAGTCAATTCTGACTCATGGTGAGCTTATGCGCAACGAAACGAAATGCTGCCCAGCCCTGAGCCACATCCATGATCATTTTTATACTCGAGCCCATTGTTGCGGCCACTGTGTCATCCATCTTGTCGGGGTCTTTATTGCTGATCCCACACTCTATCAGGCATATTGTGCTTCTCCAGGGACTGAAACGTGTCTAAAGTATGTAAGACACAGCCTTTCCGTCTTTGCTTACAGAGATCACTCTGGCTTTACTTATAGAACAGATTTATGTGTTCTTTTGGTGGTCCATGGCACACTCAGCATTCTTCTCCAACATCATGATTCAAAGGCATTGATTCTTGTTGTGTCTTCTTTGTTCATTGTCCAGCTTTGGCATGCATGTGATGTGACTGGGAATACCATGGCTTGGGTCAGGCACATTTTAGTCTTCAAGGTGATGTCTTTATTTTGGAACACCTGAAAGAGATCCTCCGCAGCAGATTTTCCCAGTGCCATGTGTCTTTTCATTTCTTGTTCACATAAAAGTCCTCTAGAAATGGGAGTTGGGAAGTTGTTCACTGTGTCTTGGGACACTGCTTTGGATATTTCTGACCTAGGGATCTTAATCGTCCTCCTTTTCTCCATGTTTCATTGACAAAACCATATCATTTTGATCTTTATGCTGAGGACACCATTCACACCATTCATCAATAAAATCTCTCAGATCTATTTCCAAAAAATGTATCCTAAGTCTGTCACCTGTTATCCCATTCATGCCTAGTATCCTAGTCCTGACTTTTGCAAGAACTAATCTGTTTTGCTTTCTGCTATGCATTTATCCGCTACAGTCTCTTTTCCATAGAGCAGCTGCATTAATCTTTTAAACGTGGAAATTAAATCTTGTCACTCCTCAGTTCAAAGCCTTCCTGATGATGTCTTCTCACACAGAGAATTTCACCAGGCCCACAAAGCTTCACAGTAAGGGCCAGAAAACTAAGAACGGTTTTTACATTTTTAAATGGTTAACACATGAAAATGAACTACAATCAAACCACCCAGTGTCTAAACATAAAGTTTTGTTGGAACACAGCCATGTTTATTCATATTTACATATTGTCTATGGCTGCTTTCATTCATGCTACAATGGCAAGTTGAGTTGTTGCTAACGAGCCCAGATGGCCTGAAAAGCCTAAAATGTTTACTATCTGGCTTTTTATTGAAAAAGTTTGCCAACTTCTGTCCACAGGGTATGGCCTCTCTTCTTTCTTCTCATTCTTCCCATTGCTGTTCTGCTCCAGCCATGCTAACTAGCTTATTCTTTTAAGCTCACTCTTCCTACAATTCTATATTACATACCGTTTTCTTTTGCCCTTGGATGCAATTACCCTGAATATTCCATGACTTGCTCCCTTACGTCATTCTAGTCTCTTTTTAAGTGTGACCTTTCTCGGAGAGGCCTTTCTTAACCACCTTTTACAGAAAATAGCACTTTTATAAAAATAGCACACAAGAAACTTGTTTCCAACATTATAATCCCTAATTTGTCTGAGTACAAACTTTTAGCCTTGTAGATGAATTTGACTTGCTAAAAAAAAAAAATCATTGTTAGATATCAGATATTTAATATTTAATGGCTCAGTTTAGAGAACAAATTGGGAGTGAAAAATGACATGTTTTTGTTCTTACTCAGCTCTTGCCAAATTCATCAGAAAAATGAATGACTCTGGATACATAAATAATTTACCTTAATGGAACCTCAGTTTTATCTTCAGTGACTGAGTGATTATTCCCCTTGATCTGTATAACAAAGATGATGGTTAAGAAATTACATTTTAAACATGAACAGCAGAAGCAACCAAACATCCTTCTAACATATTAGGGAATATACCATCTTTACTGAGATATATTACCACTTAATACAGATAACCCAGGCTTTGAAAAATTCTACTGCCTCAAGCATCTTTGCATCAGAATCCTGATTTATTTACTTGAAAGTTATGTATAATCCCTGTTGTGCCTGTGTAGTATGATTAAGAATGCTTTCGACATAACTTGGATCAACTCCTAACTTGTAAATGTCTTAAAAGTAACTTTTCCCCTTGCCCTTGGGGAGCAGTCTTGTCAGCAGTAGCTCTGTCTGACTTGGCCTTGTACAGGAAATAAAGCACCTTTTCTCTGTCTCAGCTTGGTCTCTCGTCTACTGGCCAATTAAAGCAAAACCTGGGTCTTCTACCTGGTAACATTTCTGGCAAGCCAGTCAGGAGTTAACCGCTCAGTCCCCGAGGAAGAGTGGCCAACAGTCCAGCCGCAACATTTGGCACCACCAGGAAATTTCTTCTCCTGTATGTGTTGGAGCAGCTCTGGAAACTGATCTACCCCAGACCAATGGTGGTATCTCCTCAGTGGGAGGCACAAAATGCAGCTGGGTTATTTGGTAATTCATAGGTCAGGCCTTAGAAGAGTGCCAAGAAGTATGAGGAACTGACCATTGAGATCTCTAGGTACCTGTTACGTTGGTCCACTGGATTAGCTCATGTGAGTATGTAAGTGTGTGTATCAGAACAGAGACTGTTCAAAGGATCACAGAATGCAGCCCGCTAGGATGCATCTTTAAGAACTGGGAATAGAGACTTGGACAGACATGATTCCAGTGTCATGCTTTGTCTATTTCCTGTGTTTGCTTCTTTAAACATATGCCAAATAAAACCTTTCTTTTTGCTTAACTACACTTTGTGGTGTTTTACCTAGAACGTGAAATGATATAGTCACTGCAAGGATTCTAAAACCACAAATCCTGTCAACCTTGAGGAGAGCTGAACAATGCAGCAAGAGCCAACCAAGGAAAGTCCTATCTTCTGAAGCACTGCATTTGCATTCCCTGTTCCTTTGACTCCAATGGAGGAAGTACTCTAAGAAAACAAGACTTTGCTTACTCTTATTATTCTGTTTCTCATATTTTCTTAAGTTTTGTTTGGCATGTTTGTTTTGAAAACCAGTTGTTTGATTAAGGATAATCTTTCCAGATTTTTCTTTGATCGTTTGGTTAAACCTGACATTCACTAAGTTTTTGGTAAACTGCAGTTTAGGGTTCACATTCAGGAACTTGAAATGTTAAAGAGGTAATCCTATTTCCAGATATCTCTGAGTCATGATAAACCGCAAAGTCTGGGCACTGGTTAACCAGTACAAGCCATTAGGGTGCTCCCTGGTACTCATCACAAACATTAAAGGCTCTTGTGACAGGATAAAGTAGTCATGAGACAAATTAGAGCACTAAGCTGCCTTCCATCTGCAAGCAAACTCAAGCAACAAGTAAATATTAGTCCCGGTGAAACACGGTGCATATTCCATGGTATTCCTTATTAGGGTTCTTTTTGTGATTCAGAGAAAACCTAGAAAACAGTGGTCTCTTCTGCCAGATTTTCAGGGGGAAGCGATAGTTCCTGACCTTCTTTATGAAATTCTCAGGGAGAAGTGATAGCTCTAGACCTGTTACAATGTAGTTTCTTAATAAAGAGTCTCAATGTTAAAAATTAAAATCATCAGTATTTATTTTAAAATATTTTCCAATTGAAGGAACTAGTACATTTCAAGTCTAAAATAAGAGACTAGATGTCTAGCCCGCAGAATGAATTAAGTTCAAAAGAAAGAAAACGAAATGTTTGAACCTTAGATCTTAACATCTTTGATAAACGAGCCTGGATTCCACCCACTCCCCACTCCCCACCCCCACTCCTGCCCCTGATACTGAGACACTTGATAGCAACAGGTTTGGTTTGGGTGGTTTGGGTACTGAGACACTGGTTTAGGGTTCATATTTCAAAACACTATAAACTGAATATACTACAAACAATTTCGAATTTCAGTGGCCATTTTTGGAAAAAAAACTCTGGGTTGTCCTGCCTTTCCCTTTTGAGGGAAATTTTGTCTAATGCTCGAGTTTTGTCAAAAGGCTTAACATTCCTCCATCTGAGGCTCTGGAAAGTTAAATTTTATCTAAACCCAAACTCAGTACCATCAGGTTGATTCCAACTCATAGTGACCCTAAAAGACAGAATAGAACGACCCCATTCATACAATTTCCAAGGAACACCTGGCAGATTCCAACTGCCGATCTTTTTGGTTAGCAGACATAGCACTTAACCACTACACCACCAGGGTTTCATCTAGAACCTTTTTTTTTTTTTTTTTCCTGTGAATTGAGTCAAAAGAATGAGGATGAAGCAAGTTGGACCTCCCCATTCCACAGTCTCACTAGCCAAGAATTGATGGATTCCTTTGCAAAACTGCTAAAGGCTTTGACATTTACCAGGCATACTGCCCTTCAAAATGCCTAGAGCAGCTTAAATATATGTAAATGAAGAGAGTAAGAGTGGGACACATTCAGGCTTCCCTAACCACCAATCTTGAAGTTATATAGCTCCAGAGAAACTTTTGAAAGAACTCTTCCACCTAAGTGGAGACATTTAGACGAAAGACAATAAGGGGGGGGTGGGAAATGCTACTTAGTATAGTTATAAAAAATCAGGTATTTCTCCATCATAAAAGAACTGTAAACAAGTTCTCTCTATTGTAGGGGAACTTTAAGAAGCCCCCCCTAAAACAGGAAAATATTCTAACCCTAGTCGGAGACTTAAGGTTATATCCATGCAAATGAGACGGTCAGTTGAACAGAGGCTTTGTGATCTCTTGAAGAAAGCTCATAAAATTCTTAAGGGCTAAATTAGATTGGGAAAACATGAAAAACAGAAAAAATTGAGTAACAACTTGGAAGGTTTAAACAACAGTTATATTTTATGATATGCAATTTTAAAATAATTTTCAAGAACTTTTAGATAGATATTAAAATGAGTAAATAGATACTCATCATAATTTAAAGTTATAAGCTTTTGCTGTTTATGGCACAGGGAAAGAAGATATATGTACACTTACTTAAATACTTGGATCTGATAATGAATGTGTTCATTCTTTTGCCATTTTAAGAGATATGACAAATATAGAATGAAGACAACTGTAAGAGGTTTATTAAAAAGGAATTTATTTGATGCTATCTAAAGTTTTGTCTATCTGAATAAAGTTTAATGGTTTAATTTATGAATTTAAGGAGCCTTAATGTTAAATAATATATGACAAAGAACTGGATTTATCACTGTTAAAGTAACAAAATTTTATTTGATTTCTGAGTTGAAATGTTATTCTTTGTGTAACCTGCCTTGAAGACAAACCTTCTGCCTTTCATTAGGATAAAATTCCTAAATCAAAAATCATACTGTGTGGCTTAAGGGGGGGGGGGAAGAAAAGAAAGGAAAAGAAAAAAGAGAAGAAAAGCTGAAGTTATTACCTTTAAGATCTTCAGTTAAGTAAACTCCGGACAATTCAGAAAACTTCACAGAAAGCCATAAATACAAACAAATTTTATAAAAAAAGAAGTGCTGAAAGGTTTATTTAATATATATATTTTAATATGCATTTTTAAGTATATTTGTTTAATATATTAATTCATATTTATTTATTTAATATATTACAAATTACATGGAAAGTGTAGTCAAAATCAAGAGAAGTGCCTAATTCTCTTTGGGTTAGTATCCTCTGTATAATAGTATTCCCTCTTGGTTTTGCCTAATGTGGAAACGTTGGTTGCATTGTGATTAAGTGCTATGGCTATTGACTAAAAAGGTCAACAGTTCAAATCTACCAGGTATTCCTTGGAAACTCTACAGAGCAGTTCCACTCTGTCCTACAGGGTCACTATGAGTTGGAGTTGACTAGATGGCACTGGGTTTTAGTGTCGGTTTTTGCCTAATATTGGACAGTAAACATACAAAGTCATGATTTTATTATCACTAACTCAAGAGAGTTAGTAATTTTCTTTTTTGAATCTAGAATCAAAACCAATGATTTCAGTGAAAAATTCACATGTTTGCCTATGAAGCCTTTTTTTATTGCTCCTCAGATATTTAGAGATTTGATAATCTCAGTATATCTTGGCTATATGGTATTATGCCTCAAAATCATTATGGAATATATCTGAAGCTTTTTGAAAATAAGGTTAATCATTACATTTAGAATATTTTTGTCTAAAGTTTCTTTTTTTTTTAAACTGACTTTATTTGGATTTGAATTTTTGTAATTGGGTGTATTTTGTTTTTAAATTAATCATGACTAGATATACCATCTACAGGTGAACTTTTAGTTTGCTGGAAATATTTGACCAAAACATGTCAACAAAAAGATGAGTATATTGGACTTATGAAAAGAACTCTGACTAGATGAATCAGTATATGCAGACTTCCAGCTTCTTATATAGAAGCTACAGTGTTCACAGACTGTGGATGATCCAGAATCATGTGGCACAGAAATCAACTACATAAGATGGAATAAAGGAATGCTATAAATATTAAATGGACATGACTCGATGGCAGTGGGTGCAAGTTTTATGTGGGAATATTGCTGATGTTTTAAGGTCCTACTTCTGGATATAAGAAATCATTTTTCCTTCCAAGTTATCTAACTAACCGGCTTGAATACTGTTACTCTTGAATTAGAAGTTCATGTTGGCAAATTTAGCAAAATTGTAAATATGATAACCAGAAAAGTGTCTGAAATTTGAACTATGATTCTGCAAAATTTGATAACATTAAGTTTCCTATTAGTTTTCTCAAAGAACAGTTTTGGGCCACTTCTTCTTCTGAGAAAAAGACCCATGGCTGTTGACAGGTAGGCCAAGGAGGGGCTGCTTGCCCTTACGGAACAACCCTTAGCATGTTTCAAACAGATTAAATGAAGACCTTCAACAGGAGAATTCCATCTTGTATTATCTTGGTAATCGTGTTTTCTCTAACGGAAACTTGGCTGTCTGGTGTAAATTTTTTTATACCTTCTGTTTCCTCTAGACAAATTTTATATGCTCTTTAAGAATGTATGTATTTGTGTGTTGGACCCAATTCTACTAGTTTAGATGACCCCTTTCCAAATGACGGTGAGTTTATGTGGGCAATCAGTTACTTAGATTTGTGGTGAATGCATGGGCAAGGCACTTTGAAAATTTTAAGATTACCTGTAGATATGTATAGTAATGATGCTAGTAAATATCGAAAAGATAATGTTAAATTGTTATGCATTATAAAATGAGAGTGAAAAAAAAAAGCCCGTTAGTCACATACTTATGGGGATTTGGTAGTTTCAATTCCTATTATGTTATTGTTGAACTGGAGACATCTTTAAAGGATTTATCAACCATTATTGGACAAATAGCAGATGAAGTTACTAATGAGAAGGAAGCATAACAGTGATCTCTGACTTCATTAGCTAAGGTGACATAATATCTCTAGATTTTTTTATTAGCCCAAGAAAATGTAATCTGTACCATACCTCTGGTATTCAGATAAATAATGCAGGAAAAGTAAAAAGAGAGATACATAGAATTAGACAACAAGATGCTAGGCTACACACTGTAACACCCTTAACAAATACCTTATTTATTTGGTTAGTTACCATCAAGAGTAAATACATAAGCTAAATCACTCTTGCAAGGAATAGTAACATTCTTATTCTGCGTCCTGATACTTTTAGGCATAATGAGACTTATCTTTTACTGTTTTATGAATCGGATCCGACTTGAAGGCACTTGGCTTGGCTGCCTTTTACTGTTTTGCACACTTAAGAAAGCATCAGGCTAAAATGTTGATATACGTTGAGTCTGCTCATTTCAGCTACGCAATTGATAAGAACACTGTTCTTACTTAAAAGCTTTGTGAAGAACCAGGTAGTACCTGGTGGAAAACAAGCATTGTGAGTTTGAAGAGTCTGCCATGGCCACTATCTAGGCATTTGCCCAAGTCTAGATACTACTCATCAATGAGTTATCTCCAATCTTTAATCAAAAGAGAAGAATAGTTTAGGAGATAATACTGGAGCCATTATTCCCTGTCCTTGAGCATAAAGAATGTGACAGACCTGCAGCCGGAATCCCAGGAATCATAAAGACACATCAACTGTGCCCTAAGATATAAAGGCATTACTAGGCCAATCTTGAAAAATATCTATTACAGAAACTTTCACATAAACAGGGCGTAAAAAGCACTTTTATCTTTTTCTTTTAGAGTTTAGTGAATAGTCAACTTTAAGCCTTACTGCATAGCAAGAATCACCCATAATCACTGTAACTCTTCATCCACCTTACATGTTAAAAGAAGAACCCAAAATCAAAACCAAACCCACAGCTGTCAAGTGGATTCCGATTCACAGCAACTCTGTAGGGCAGAGTAGAACTGCTCCATAGAGTTTCCAAGGAGCACCTGGCAGATTTGAACTACCATCTTTTTAGGTTAGCAGAAAAAGCACTTCACCACTATGGCACCAGGGTTTCCATTAAAACAAGAGGGAGGGGCAATTATTAGGTCCACTATTTGCCCTCTTCTGAGAACACTTCAAACAGTTCTGAGCCAAGCTATAGTACAAAACGGACACTGGCCCTGAATGACCAATGCCCAAAGAAAGTGAGAGAATAAGACAGATTCCCTAGGCCTTAGAAAACTCCACTACCCCAGGTAACTCTGCATCAGAATCCTGCTTCCTTTGTTTGGCTTCTGCTCCTACAGTTTTGCATTATAGCCCTGCTCTCCTTACGGCATTATATGTAAACCCCACTGCATCTGGTCTGCATAACATAACTCGTGGAACCCTCTACTTGTATGTCAGTCTCTTAAAGTAGGGTTTCCCCTTGTCCTTGGGGAACAGTCTTGGTGGTTACAGTTCTGGCATACTCCTTTCCTCACACAAGGAAGTAAAGGTACTTTTCCTGATTTCCCACTTCAGTCTCATTTATTGGACAATTTAAGCCAAGTTGAGAAGAACTTGAGGTTTCCACTTGGTAACATATTCTTATGTTCAGTGCTGGTTAAAATTAAGTACATCTTCATCTTTGAAGCCCAGACTGTCATTACTAAAAGTCATGACAATCTTTTCTAAAATACCTTTATAGTTCCTATCTGGCATTTGTAGTCAACACTGTAGTGGGAAGGATCTCTGCTTGAATACATATCCTCATGAGCACAATCTGAGCTACTTATTCTATCCAATGGGTATCCTTACATGTGTATTTTTTAGAGACCATTGTAAATGGCATTAATTCTGGCATGAAAAACCAGTAAATGAGCATTGTAATTGCCCAGTTTCTTTCAGCAGTATTTTCTTTCCCCTGGTTATCACTGATTGAGGCCCTGCCTGAAGAGTAAGAATGAACAACTGATGATCTAAATGTTTACTCTCTATGTGAAGCCAATATCATTGTGAACATATTAGCAGCCCCA
This sequence comes from Heterohyrax brucei, assembly GCA_028571685.1. NCBI lineage: Eukaryota > Metazoa > Chordata > Mammalia > Hyracoidea > Procaviidae > Heterohyrax > Heterohyrax brucei. The sequence goes on from CM053142.1 coordinate 49,806,358, forward strand.
CAATCTGTTAACAACGAGACTTCGGTCTTTTTACTTTAATGTCACAGGATCTTCTCAGTTTGTTCTAGAGTAAGAGACAACTCACGAAATGGTGTTCATTCATAGCCCTCCTTGTTAAATTAAATATTTCCAATTCTTAAAATGAGTCTGTGATAAGTGAATGTATTAAACACTTAATAAGAGACCTCAATGGCCAGAGGGCAAGCTGAAAATTGACATGCACAAAAATTTCAAAGAATTTCCTTTTTGTATTGATTTGTGTCTTACTTTTTAAACAGTTCCTATGGCCAAGAACGTGTAGAAAATACATCAAAATACCTAAATAATACTAATAATAACTTCCAGTAATAGCACTGGAATAAAGTGGCTATGCAAACCGTTTCATAGATGACAATTATAAAATTCAGAAGATAAATTTTAAGAAGTCTAACAGCTTCAAGACACTGGGGTATGTCCAAAAGTAGACAAAAACTGTGAAGTTTATTCTTGAAAAAAACACAAGTATAAAGGGTAAGAATTGTAAGTTTTCGATCTAAAAGTATTTTGTTTTAACCCTTGTTGCTATGTCAGTGGAAAACGGTGGTAGAAAACCACAACTTTGTCAGTAATGGGTGGCAGAAATTAGAGGTTACGCCTAGAAAGGCATTGGAAATGTAAACGTGAAATTCCGAGAGCAAGAGAATAGCAGAAGAAATATGAAATTAAAAATCTCAGTGCCTGTCCAAATGCCTGACTGGTAGATTAAAATATATGCAGTGTGCGGGAATCCTACAGGGCCCAGAAACAAAGAAGGAAGAAGTCAGACAGAAATCCACTGTGCATAGAATGCATTACGCAGATGATATGATTTTGCTGCTTTTTAACTTAAAAACCTTTTCTGGTTGTATGAAGCATAGGTAGCAGAAATCTGAGGTCTCAGGTATTTGTAGTGTCATAAGACAGAAACGCTCGATGACACTTGGCTTGGTTAAGATAGAAATGCAAGATGCCATAGCTTCTGGAAATTAAAAAGAAATTCCTACAAATGGAGCAAATACAGCCAAAATATGAATAAGGTCTTTTCCAATACTCTTGGTTTCTGGAGTATGTAGGAACAGAGGAATTCTCCACGAGGCTAGACTGAAAAAGCAGAATTTGGAAGCCATAAAAACAGAGGAGAGAAATTGGTAGCTACATGCCACAGGGAAGTCAAACACTGCTTTTTAGGCCTAGATACATTAATTCAGCACTGGAACCAAAAAGCAGCAATCCTCAGAATACTACAGAACTCAGTATTACTACAATGTATTATCTTAGATGCCCAGTTTAGAAACAAAAATTATCAGTTATGAAGGGAAACAGAAAATTGTGACCCATACTAAGCATCAAGGAAACTAATTTCCAAATGGTCCTAGGTATTGTATTTAGCAGGCAAAATATTAAAACAATGTGTGTCAATGAGTGAAAAGATAATCATAAAAGATAATTGAAAACTGTATAGAAACCAAATAGAAATTTGAGGATGGAAAAATACTATGATATAAAAAAATAATCGTTAGATGAGCTGAAGAGTAGACTGGAAACAGCAGAATAAAGTATCTGTAAACTTGAAGACAGATTAATATGAATTTCTTAATTCAAAATACACATAGAAGAAAGACTGAAGAAGAGTATACAGCCTCAGTAAGCTGTGGCAAAATATTAAGCAGACTGTCACGTCTGTAACTGGAGATCCCAAAGGAAAGTAGTAAGAAAAAAGATCAGAAAAAAAAGAATAAATTTTGAACCAAGAAAATTAACAAACTTTAAACAGTAATTAAACAAGCAAACAAATAAAAACTATTCTTGTGCACATTATAGCTAAGGTGCTGAATCCAAAGAACAAACTGAAAGCTTGAACTCAGTCAAAGGATAGACACACATTGTATACAGCAAAAGAATGCAATGAGTAACTGCAAACCTTTTCTAAGGAACTATGGAATCTAGTTGATATTCAAATGACAAATTAAAGTGCTAGAAGAAAAAAAAAGCAGACAATAATGAATTTTACAGTTTTTGACATTTTCAGAATGTGATACTGAGACTATTCACTGCCAGAGAGTGAGGGCTCAGATAAAAAATATCAGAAATAAAAGGGGAGACACTGCTATAGATCCCAAACCATTCACAGGATAACAAAATAAAATGAAATTTTGTGACAATAATGTGACAACACAAATGAAGCATAAATTTTTTTAAATAATACAAATAATGAAAGATAATATAAAAAGAAACTGAAATTTTGAATAAATCTATGCCTACAATGAATTTAAAATTTTAGTTAAAAAACTGTGCTGAAAGAAAACTCCTGGCCCCAACAGGTTACTAAAAAATTCTATTAAACATATAAAGAATAAGAATATGAATCCTACACAAAATGTTTCAAGAAAAAGGATGAGGAAAGACTATTATCAATCTACTTTGTGAAACCAGTTATTATCTAATATTTCAACAGAGAAAGACATTACAAGAAAAGGATGGTGCCAGCTAATATCTCTCATGAACATAGACTCAAAATTCTTAATAAAATACTAGCAAATCAAATTATCAATACATAGAAGGCCAACATCTTTTCCTTATAAAACTCTCAGTAAACCAGCAATAGGAAAGAAATTCTGTCAAGTGATAAAAGTTATATATGAAAAACCTTCAAATAATTCCTACTTAATAATAATAATAAGGGACAATATTTTTCATTCACTTTAGAGAACAAATTAACAATGTCCACTATCACCAATTCTATCAACATTTTACTGAAAATACCTACTACTTCAATAGTTAAGAAGAGATAAAAGACCTACTGCTGGAAAGGACAAAATAAAACTGTGTTGATCAGTCAGAGAGTTGATGGTGTAGATGTAAAATCCTAAGAAATTCAAAAAAAGGTCTGTAACAAATGAATTCGTTGAGACAACAATATGGAAGATCAGTGCACAAAAATTGATAGTACTTATGCATAATAGCAATAAAAATTGGAAAAATAAATACATTACTTAAATAATCTCCCCAACCACAATATAGATTTGACAAAGTGGTGAAATGCCAATATACTGAAAACTACAATCCATTACCAAATAAATGGAGAGAAACACCATGTTGAATGATCTTCCATCTAATAACTTCAGTTCTAACCACAATTTCAATGGGCTTTTTATTGGTAAAATTTTACAACACAATTCTAAAATTTACATAATGAAAACAACTTTGGGTAGCCAAAGTAATTTTTAAAAGAAAAACAATGTTGAAGAATATATATTATCTGTTTTCAAGATTTGCTCTGAAATTTGAGTAATCAGTATGGTCTAGAATTGGTGAAGGCATAGATACACAAGTTACTGATACAGAACAGAGTTTCCAGAAATTGGCCAACACATACTTATAACTGATGTTTGACAAATTAGTTGGGGAAAAGTGTGTTTTTTTCTCAGTAATGGTGTTGAAATATTTAGACAGCCATGTGAAAACATTGAACCTAGACTTTTAACACATAACAATCACAAAAATTAACCCTTAACAATAAACCAACAAGTACATGAAGAGGTGCTCAATGTCATTAGTTTGCGGGGAAATACTGGGAACCACAATAATATACCACCACTTATCAATCAGAATGTCTAACTGAAAAAACTGGAAATATCTCCTTCTTTTTTTTTTTTTTTTCATATTTGTGTATCCATACTTTCACCAACCAAGTGTTGACAAAGATGTCAAAAACTAGAATTTTCATACATTGCCAGCAGGAGCATAAAACTGTACCATCATTTTGGAAAACTGCTTGTTTTTCTTTGTTGATTTTTATTGTGCTTTAAGGGAAAGTTCACATTCCAAGTCAGTTTCTCATACAAAAACTTGTATACACATTGTTATGTAAACTTACTCTCTCTACACTGTTACAGCTCAGTCCTCCTCTCCACTCTTTATTTTCCAAATCCATCAACCAGTTTGTGTTTCCTTCTGCCTTCTCATGTCACCTCTAGAGAAGAGCTGCCCATTTAGTCTCATGCATCTACTTAAGACAAGATGCCTACTCCTCACTAGTAACATTTTATGGGTTATGGTTCAGGCTAATCTTTGAAGACTTGGCTTCCAGAATGGTTTTAGTTCTGGGCTAACAGAGAATCTGTAAGCCATGTCTTCTGGGGTCTCTTCAATCTCAGTCAGCTCATCAGGTTGAGTTTTCTTACTAGAGTTCAACCTCTTCACCACATTTTCTCTTGCTCCATCAGGGATTCTTTGTTGTGATCCTTGTCAGGTTGGTCATCGGTGGTAGGCAAGAATCATCTGATTTTTCTGGTCTCAGGCTGACAGACTCCCTGGTTTATGTGGCCTTTTCTGTCTCTTGGGCTCAATTTTTCCTTATGTCTTTGATGTTCTTCATACTCCTTTGTTCCAGATGGCTTGGGACCAGTAGATGCATCTTTGATGGCCACTTGCTAGCTTTTAAGACTCAAAAATCAATCACCAAAGTTGGATACAAAACATTTTCGTAATAAATTTTGTTACACCAATTGACCTCGATGGTCCCTGAAACAATGGTCCCTAGACTTCAACCTCTATTATACTCGAAGTATTTGGTTGTGTTCAGGAAACTTTTTAAGCTTTTGGTTTAGTACAGCTATGCTGACTTCCTCTGTAAATATGCATTGTCCTTTCTTTCACCTAAAATAATTTTTGTTTTCTATCTAGTTGGTAAATAACCTATTCTTCCCTTCCAACACTGGTTTAAACCTTTTCTTGAATTTTTATAATAGTCTCATATAATACTTGTTCTTTTGTAACTAATTTCAGTCAGCCTTCCAGATTCCCTATGTTGTGAAATATTTCATGGATTCATTGTTGTTTTTAATCATTGTGGAGTATTCCATTGTTCACTAATTCATCTCTTGATTAGCACTTAGGTTATTTCCATCTGTCTTGATGTTGTTAACAGTACAGCAGTGAACATGGGTGTACATATATCTATTCATGTGAGTGCTCTTATATCTCTAGGATATATTACAAGGAGTGGGATTACTGATCATATGGTAGTTTTATTTCTAGTTTTTTAAGAAAGCACCAAATCAATTTCCAAAGTGGCTGTACTGAGAATGGCTTTTTTTTTTTTTCCCTTCCAAAGTTAAACACACACTGTTGGTATGTACTGTGTAGTTGATTCCCCACCCTGCACCGTTGCAATCATCATTGTTATGTTTGAGTTCATTATTGCAGCTGCTGCATCAGTCTCTTATTGAAAGCCTTCCTGTTTTTCAGTGACCCTCTCCTTTACCAACACAGCATGCTGCCCTTCTCCAGGAACTTGTCACTCCTGATAACGTATCCAAAGTTCAAGAGACAACATCTTCTCATCCTTGCTTCTGAATATACTGTTCTGGATATACTTATTTCAAGACATATTTGTTTATTCTTCTGGCAGTCCATGGTATAATCAATATTCTTCACCAACCATAATTCAAAGATACTGATTCTTCTTAGGTCTTCTTTATTCATTGTCTAGCTTTTGTATGTATGTGACGCAACTGAAAAATATGAGGGGTTGGGTCAGGTGCATCTTCATATTCAAAGTGACATCTTCGCTTTTTAACACTTTAAAGAGGTCTTTTGCAGCAGATTTGCCCAATGCAATGCACTATTTGATTTATTGACTTTCTGCTTTCATGGGCATTAGAAAATACATTTATATGATTGATATACAAGTTTTAAATTAGGACTGACTTTCAAACTGTTTTGTTACTCTTGTGTGTTAGGGATTGATACTTTTATGTATTTCAGAAATACCTAAATTTTTTTACTTAAGAAATGCATGGCTACACATTTTGGTCTTAGAGAGAGAAATAGTTTCCTTAATTTTTTAGATGATATTTAGGAAATATCTCAGGATAGCATTCTTTATATACAATTACTATTCTCCTGCAATTCTGCTCCTAGGTCCTCTGAGAACTACCATGTCTATGAAAGGTGGAGAACATACAAAATCAAAGGACTGGTAATACAACACTCATCAATTCAGCACAAATATATTAGAACTTTAGCTAATTAACTGATAATTATACTTTTGGGAGTCCCTGGGTGGCACAAATGATTAAGCATTCAACTACTAGCCAAATCATTGTTGGTTTGAACCTACCAAAGGCACCTCATAAGACAAATCTGGTGATTTGCTTCTAGAAGGTAACAGCCTTGAGAACCCTGTTGAGAAGTTTTACTCTGTGCAAGTGTGTTTGCTGTGAGTGACACTCAAATTCAGCAGTAACTGATAACATCTTGTATTTTGTTTAAACCACTGGCCCTTAATGGCTATTGTAACTGACAATCATTTTCTCTTCCTTGGAAATTAACTGCCTTTCCTAGGACGGCATCAAAGAATTCATCTATCAGGATGGGGGGGCATCTTTTAGTCATTTAGTGCTGTTATAACAGAAACACCACAAATGGATGGGTTTATTGAAGAGAAATTTATTCTTTCAGAGTCTAAAGTCTGAATTCAGGGTACCAGCTTCTGGGGAAGGCTTTCTCTATCTGTTAGTTCTGGGGGAAGGTCCTTGTCATCAATTTTCCCTGCCAGAGGAGCTTCTCTGTGCAGGGACTCTGGTTCCAAAGGACTCACTGAACTTCTGACACTTCTTACTTGGTAGTAGAAGGTCCCCATTTCTCTCAGCCAGCTTTTCTGTTTCCTAGTTCAAAAGAGATTTGTTTAGGACACGATCTAATCTTTTACAGCTAATCCCATCTCATTAATATTGTAGAGATAGGATTTAAAACACATACGAAAATCACAAAATGGTGAGCAATGACACAATACTAGGAATCATGGCCTAGGCAAGTTGACAGATATTTTGGTGGGAAACAATTCAATCCATGAAAAGCAAATTTCTCTTTGTAAATATGAGAAGACAGAGACCTAAGAAGACTAAGTAACAAAGGCAGCACTTGATTGAGGATTAGAATTAGTCTTTCTTGACATCTAGTACAAGGCTGGAAATTTCTTTCTTTTTTTTAATAGCTGAAGAGAAAAAATTACAGCTTTTTAAGATATTTGTATCAATAATGTTAATTAAAAAAATAGGAGAAATATAAAATACACATATGGCTATAAAAGAAGAACTAAAGAGAATCGGTAAGTGAAGAACATGTTAGGTCGAGGAGATTAGAAACTAATATGTCATAACTTTTCTTGATCCCTACTGCCTGACACAGTGCTAAATTTGTCACAGGCTAGTTAATTAAATTTAAAGTTTGAGATTACCAGTTAAATTGTCTGTTGTTTTTGTTAGATACCATCAAGTCAGTTTTGACTCACAGTGACCCTATATACAATAGAACAAAACACTGCCCCGTCCTGCACCATGCCCACAATTGTTTTTATGCTGAAGCTCATCTTTGTAGCCACTCTGTTAATCCATCTTGCTGAGGGTCTTCCTTTTTTCTGCTGAGCCTCTACTTTGACAAGCATGATGTCCTTCTCCAGGGACTGATCTTCCTCAGAACGCGTCTAAAGTATGTAAGACATAGTTTCACCATCACTTAATGACCAAGATGGGGCATTTTTCATCGGTTTCCCAAAGATTCAGATACACTGCCTGTCACGTAGTTCATACTGAGAATATGTTTATAATGCATTGAATCAATACCTAATGTCATATTTTCATATTAATTACTCACACTTTCATACTGCCTTTTATGTTTTCTTTTGGGTATCATATATTATTTGCACGTTTGTATGTATGTATGTAAAGTAGAAGCATCAGAACTGTTTTCAAAACCATTTTATGTTTTACCACCTGTGCAATTAATAAAGTGAAAAGTATTCCCAGACATCACAAGAGACAAATGGCATAGACTAAACTATAGCTAAAAAATTTTGCTCTTGAAATTATAATGTCATAGCACTTCAGTGAGGGAAGAAGAAAAGACATTACGAGATTATGTATGCTTAGAGATCAGGTTCAGGGTCTACAACTGGTTCTTTTTCCAGCAAAAATTGGATATGGTAAAATCTAACTAATGTAATTTCAGTGTTATTCAATATTTTATTAATGGAGGAAAGCATTATCTTAACTGCAGCAATCTGCAAAATTATGGACTGATTACTAGTTCAAATGACAGAGTCCTACAGTGAAACTCATAATTTTACATTACATTTTGCAAGAGATGATAGCAGTTCTTCACATATAATGGTGTTGCTAGCCCAGAATCTTGTTAACTCTCATAGTCTCAGAGGTTGTGCTTATCCTCTCCTGTTCTTATTTTGAATTGGAAAGAACATTTTTCAAAGGTCTCCTGGCCTTTTTTCCTCATATATGGGATTTTGAGCAATTAGAAATTCACAAGAAGGAGGCACTTTGACTCAAAAATTTGAAAACTGAAGTAGAGTGGTAAAATTATAAAGAAATGATTTTTTTTTTTTAAGTTAAACAATGTGAATACTGTGAGTTGACTCGCGTTTGCTCCTTGTAGCTATTTCTAGTCACTGACTCTGCGGAAAGAAGTTATGGAGTTAGTCGCTTGTTACTGGGCAACAATTTATTCCAATTATAACTGCAATGTTCCTAATAGACAGTTACTGGTAGATAAAAACTGATTTTTTTAAACAAAACATTGAAGTCACAGTATTTTCTCTTATATTATAATTATTATATTTCCTCCTATTATAATAATATAATTCTCTTATTATAATTAGCAGTTGGCATTTTCTAGTGTTCCAAGGTCTTTTTAGAGGTTTCAAGCAATCTGGGGGACATCGGTGAAGACCCAAAGGGTGGCACTGGGGCAGAGTTGTTAAATGCAGAAACGACACAATTAGAATAGTTACGTATACTACGGACCACCAGTGTACTGAATGTGACATTCTCTGTAAGATGCCAGTGGCATACAATCTTGAAACTTCCACACAAGAGGTTTTTTGTTTCAAAAGAAAAAGGTTGTAATTAACTCTTTGTAACTGCGTTTGATTTTTGATGATCGATCCATTACATTTCTACTTATTATATCATCGGAAAGTTTTTAAAAATTATTTTAGTTTGAAAAGAATGAGTCCAAAAGAAAACAAAAAACATTATTTGATGTTTTCTTTGTACTTTAAAAGGTCCAAATTTTTTTTGTAAGATTTCTGATTTAAATCCAAGCCTAATCCTTGATAAGCCTAAACCCTATCCATGTGTCTTACAGCTTCTGAGGCTAGAACTTGGATAAACTCAAGTAAAGTAGTCCACATAAATATATTCTCAAGCAATGTTTACTTTACAGAAAAGGAAATTTTTCTTCTCATTTAATATTAAAACGCAGTATAAGTGTACTGGCCGTGGTCACAAACTGACCTAAGCAAAATTTGCATTCACTGAAGAGAATGAAACATACTGATTACGGTAGATTTAATCTTCACAACTTTATCTTACAGCCACCGGTTACACATTTAGAAACGTGTCTTAAATGATCTGATCGGTTATAGGGAAGTAAGAGAGGCTAGTTGCTGAAAATGTACACTGTCTAGTTTCAATTCTTCTCCCACAACCTAGTAACAAGAAAGAATATCCTCAGCAGCAGCTCCAGGCAGCCAATATAGAAATACTTGTTGAACCAAATTGAATTGAATTAAAATTTGTTCTTTCAAAGAATAAAGTTGGCATCTCAAGTACAAGGTCCCGGAATGATCCAGATTCCCCACAGCTGACTATCTAATGAACTCTGACTAGCTACAGATGAAAGAGATTAAAATAACTTTGTTCAGCACTCACTTTAGTCTGTTTCACTATCTGGACTGAGGAAGTCCTAGATAATTACAATGTTACTTTAAAAAAAAAGTTTTATAACTGTACTTCCTGTCAGAGGAGTAAATAGCCAAACAGTTACGGTTCTGCAGCAGACCTATTAAAACCCATAACATCCTTGCAGGCAAGTAACTTGGAGAAACTCAAGAATTCTCCCTGACAAGACACTGAAACTCCAACGCCAAACAATCAACAACTCCTTGTCATAGTGCGACAATCCTAGCCCAGTTGCAACTGGGCGAACAGTCAATTCGCAGACAGTAGCATCATCACGGTAGACAGGAATGCTGGTATTACCCATTGTAAGTATGACGCGAAGGTCACATATCAGGCAATTGCACCTTTTCATTACATGCTAACCCCTCACGGCAGGGAAGCCACGCTTATGACTGCATTAGACAGACAAAGCCTTTAGCTCTTTAAAAAAAAGGAAAAGAAAAAAAAAAGATGAAAAAAATTAAATTCGTTTTCTTACCAGCACGTTGCAGCATCAACTCGCTTACAGGAATGTTGTCTTTACAGGTTTCTCTTTTAATTATCCTGGAAGCAGGGAGACAGGAGGGGGAAAAAAAAAAAGAAGCAAAGAAGAAGAAGAAGCAGGGTGGTTAAATTAGCGTGCTGGAATCTTTTCAGTTTGTCGCAGAGTAGAAAAATAAAAAAGGGGGGAAAAAAGGCTCAGTAATTTAAATTTGCTCTCAGTTCAAGCTGCATCGTTGGGTCCCGCCCCTTCTTCCCGCTGGGTTCCACTACCTGCAAGGCTGAAACTGACAGCTACTGTGCAAACAAAAAAAAGGCAACAAGCATGCTGGGACCATTCTGTCTGCTCTTTGAGTCTCACTTGTCCCGACAACTAAAAATCATCAGTGCAAAGGTATTCTACATTCCGTACTTGAGGTGTTTCTGTGTCACCTCCTTCCATTTTAATTGATAACACTGTGATGATGGGGTCTGACGACTATTGGAGGTTTTTTCCATTTCCTAATTTGTAATTATACTTATTATTGCTATTATTTATATATTACTACTATTATTTGTGTAGTTATGTGCTATGCATTCCTTAGCATCCTTGTCACCTGTTCCAAAACATATTCTGTCCCATCATTTCCTTTAACACTGGAATTTCTAGGAATGGAGGAGATGGAAACATCAAGGTTACCAGGAATTTCTCTTCTTTGGACTTAAAAATATATATATTAAAAGAAATATTAGCATGTGGTGTTGAGAGTAATTCAGGGAACAGAAGGGCCTAGGAAGAAGGTTTCATAAGTACCTGAAACTTCTAACAAAGATGAAATATTTATGAAAAAAAATCTTCCACAACCAAATCTGAAAAGTTTAATATTTATGAACTCAGAAAATTATAAAAAATCACACAGATAAATTTAATCTACATTTCAAATTCAGCCTAAAATGTCTGCTACAGAAATGTACTTTAATTTTAGCAACAGAAAATAAAACTGTTACTTAATGTGCGGCACATTGTCAGATTGTAGCAGAGAATTATGAAAGATAATAAAAGCCATCCCTCTTCTGTCAGAATATAAATCGCTGAGGCAGAATTTACAACAAGCTGTTTTTTGTTGTTGTTTTCTAAACGTCCTTTTCGGATGAGGGCATATAAATTAGTTAGGAATAGAAACTCTCACAAACTTGAATGCAGTATGGACTAAGTTTTTACCTCTTGTTCTGAAACATTGTTTCTCTAATGGTTTGTAGCATTGATTCTGCTCCTAAAGCATGGCTTCAGGGTTTTGCCAAGGATTCATCTTACCGTTTTAAAAGAAGAGCACCATATTGGTTACTGTGTTGTGTCACAGAAATATTCAGGGTAGTGGTTAAGGAGTAAAAATATATACATAGCCATGATTCTGCCAGTGGCAAAGGTTACTCTTGAAGACTTGAGAGTATTTAATCTACTTTTACTTGATAGATATCTCCCTGTTATCCCTACCTCAAGCCTTTTAAATTGATCTCACTACTTCTGCATCAATTTTAGAATCCCTCAGAGTCAAGAATTCCTCTTTAACAACTCAACTTTTTTAAAGTCACACTTTCAAAAGAGAAATGATTAGCATTGTAATTTAAATAAACATAATTTAGCTTTCTAAACGGATTAAAATTTAGCCAAATGTCAGAGTATCTGTTCTATCATTTTAACTGTCATCATGAAACCAAGCCAATTAAAAATGGAAAGGGCGAAGAGGAAAACGGCATTTTTTCTTGTATTATAACCTTTATTCGGATTATTTTTCTGTTATTGACAGCAGTAAATGCCTTTGCTTAATTCCTGTGAAGAACTATAGAGTAGAAAAATACGGCAGGTTAAGTACTCAAGAAACCATGTTAACTTCCCAGGTAGTTAGGCAATCAGCTTTAATGAAACAGTGGTAAATTACACCAATGTGCTAATTATGGTACTTTGTCACAGCATAAAATGCAATAAAACCAACCCATGCCTTGGCTTGGAAGGTGTCATGCACAGAATTTTCTAAAGATTTAATTGAAGAGATTTGATTTTCCTGAAGCATTCTGTAAATTCAAGCGGCTTTCCTTTAAGAAGAGGTCTAGAAAGAAAAAAAAAATTGTGAAGAGCTGAAGAAATTTTCAGTAATGATTTGCTTTACAATTACAAAAATTACCACAGTGACCAATTACTTTGGTCATTACTGGAAATAATGTGAAATATTTAGAAGCACAGAAAAAAAAAAGGAAACCCCAATCCACTGTCAGCTAGTGGATTTCCACTCACAGCAGCCATGCAGGACAAAATAGAACTATCTCATAGAGCTCTTGAGGCTGTTATTTTTCTGGGAGTAGATGACTACATCTTTCCCTGCAAAGCAACTAGAGGCCTTGAACTGCTGACTTCCAGTTAGGAGCTATGTTCTTAACCACTGCTATCATCAGGGCTCCTTGAAGCACTTTAGAACATGGTAAGCAATATGCAGATGTACACAAAACAACACATATTGATTTATATTCTGAACACATCTGTTTAAAATGAAAAAAATGTGATTTTAATACAGAGTTGAATTGTTGAATTGGCAGAAATCAGTCTCAATGAGATAAAATTCAGACATTGAACTTCAGAGAAGGAATTTTGGGGGAGGTGGTAAGGTCATCTTGTCGTCAGCTGCTGTTCAGTAGATCTGGGCTCATGGCAACCCCATGTGTGCAGAGTGGAATTGTTCCACAGAGTGTTCAAGGCTGTGACCCTTTGAAGACACATTGCTGAGTCTGTGTCCAAGGTAACTCTGGGTGAATTTGAAAAGCCAAACTTTTGGCTAATTGTTGAATGCTAAACTGTTTGTATCATGCAGCAACTTCTGCAAGCAGGAGACCCAAGCTCAATTTTCAGCTAATCCACTTCATGCTCAGCCACCACCATCCATCAGTTTGTGTGTTAATATGATATTGAGCTTCCAGACTAAGACAGACTAGAAAGAAAGGCCTGACAATCTACTTACAAGAAATGACCAGTGAAAACCCTATGGATCAGAATGGTCCTGTAAGCAACCTATCGTGAGGATGGCCCAGGATATGGCAGAGTTTCTATTGTGCACACGATGGCCATGAGTTTCAGGGGCCACCGTGAAATGGGGCCTGATTAGACAGCAGCTAATAGCAAGTTTGAGGAAAAAAAGAGACAAATTCAATAAGTTATCTTGATTTTTTGGAAATGCTATAATCATGTTATGTTGTTCGGTGCTGTCGAGCCAGTTCTGACTCACAGTGACCCTATGTGCAACAGAAAGAAACACTGCCTGGTCTGGTGCTATGCTCCCAATCATTTTTATGCTTAAGCTCATTGTTGCAGCCGCTATGTCAATCCATGTCCTTGAGGGTCTTCTTTTTCACTGATTCTCCAGTCTACCAAGCATTCTCCAGGGACTGATCCCTCCTGACAACATGTCCAAAGTATGTAAGGTGCAGTCTCACCATCTTTGCTTCCGAAGAGTACTCTGGTTGTATTGCTTCCAGAACAGATCTGTTTGTTCTTCGGGCAGCTCACAGAACGTTCAATATTCTTGAAGAGCATCTGCGTGTTAATGGGTAAAACGGAGTTTGAGGACTTACCCCACTTCAGGAGTTACTACTGTTTACCTTAGCTGCTGTTGAGCTAACCTCTGACTCATGGTGACCCGATATATAACAGAACAGAGCATTACCTATTCTGTGCCATATTCATGCTTGCTGATGTGTTTTGTTCATTGTTGTGGTTATTGTGTTAGTCCAGCTCATTGAAAATTCCCCTTGTTGTTTCTTACTTTCTACTTTGTCAAACATGATGTCCTTTCTAGTGATTCATCATTCCTGGTGACATGTCCAGAGTAAGCGAGTTAAAGTCTGCCACTTTGGTAATATTTCTTCTAAGACTGATTAGTTCATTCTTTTGATGCCAAAGCCAAATGCCGTCGAGTCAGATAGTTCGTAGTATATTCAATATTATTTTTCAAAACAACAGGTTGAACTTATCAATTCTTCTTCTGGCTTCTTTTTTCACTTGTCCAGCCTTCATATACTTCTGAAGCGGATGAAAAGACTATGGCTTACCTCAGGCACACTTCAGACATCAAAGTGACATTTTTGCTTTTTAAAACTTGAAAGAGGTCTTTTACAGCAGATTTTTCCAATGCAATACATTGTCTGATTCCTTGACTGCTGTTTCCGTGGATGTCAATTGTTAATCTAACTAGGATGAAATCATTGACAGCTTCAGTTTTTTACTCTGTTTATCATGATGTTGCTTATTGGTCCAGTTGTGAGGATTTTTGTCCTATATATGTCAAGGTGCAATCCATATGGATAGGTGTAGCCTTTGACCTTCATCAATCAGTGCTTCAAGTTCTTCATTTTTGTCATACACCCCTGATGTGGAACTCTGATCATTGACAGATTTTTCTTCTTGGTAGAGTCCACACAATTGTAGTGTTTTTTGACTCTGAAAATTATCTTATCTGATTTTTTCTCAGATATATTGATGTCATGTGGTTTATCTTCAGTCTCACTAATTTGACCTTGCATTGTCTCAGTTCTGCTCCTTTGACTTTCTGTTAAGTTGTTTAACTTGTAATATTAATTTCCTCAATTTCCGCTTCCTGTGTATGTTTTCTTGCAGTCTGTTCAATTTGTCACCACACTGTGCTGCATTTTACCTCATCTCCTTCCTGATCTCTTGAAGAACTCTAAATTTTAATCTTTTGAATTCGACCTCTGATAATCCCAGGAAGTTCTCTTCATCTGACAATTTTCTTCATTCTTTGTTTTGGGAGCTTTATGAAGCCATCGTGGTCTATCTTTTTTAAGTGATTTGATATTGGCTGTTGTCTCTGAGCCATCAGTTAAGTTGTTGAATTTATTTATGTCTTCTTACTGTGTTGTAGCTTCTTGTTTTGCTCTGAAATGTACAAAATAGGCTGGTCATGTGGACTAGTTAGGTTGTTGGTTCCTTTGAAGCTCTAATGTTCCGTTACCAAGTGGTTAGAGCTGTTAGTAGATATTGGAGTCCAGGAGTCCACTTACTTGTTTTCTATGGATTCAGCTCAGGTATCCAGGTAGTCAGTCACCAGGTATGTGGGCAGAGTCTCTCCTACTTTCCTAGACGGGCAGGATGAGTGATATAAGTGCAAGTATCTGGCTGCAGGTATTGAGGAAGGCAAGAGGCTAACAGCTGTCCCTGAGTGTCTGTGAGATTACATGTCCCCTTATGTTCGATTCTAGATGAAGGAACTGTTTCTGCTCTGAATTTCTGGCTCAGAGAAGTCAGCAGAAGTTTTTTTCCTTCCCCAGTTTGTTAAATTGTTCCCTCTCTAAGTCTAGGAGAATGGTTCCAGGCACAAGTAAGGACTATTACTTCTGGCTCAGGTAATGGTGTCCGATTCCAGAGTCAGGTGAAGTTCAGAGAAGGGAGTGAGAAGCACTGGAAAAAGTGAGAGAAGTTCGTCCTGAAGGAAAGATTTAGATCCAGGTGCAGTAGGTTCCTGGTGGGTTATATCTGACCAGTCCTAGATGCCACTGGACCTACTCTCCCTTCCCTGTACTCAGTCTGATTTCTCAACTTCCCTTTGACGTTCAGAGCTGGTAGAATGTAACGTATAATTGACTAATTTGTTCCTTTGGGTCTGTGTTGTTAGAGGGATCACAGGAAGCATCTGACTCCTCTGCCCTCTTGGCCCTGACTCAGACATCTTCATTTCTGGCAAAAGAGACTGTCATCTGAGTATTGCGGGTAGTTTACGAGTCTTCCTCTGATCTTCATAGAATATGACTTCTTTGATTATTTGTTCAGCTTACCGTTTGATGACAGAAATAGATTTTTTTTTGTTATGATTGAATGAAAATGTACATTCCCACATAAATTTGCATGCTCACCTATATGGAGCTCCCACTGCTCTCCCTGCCCAGTGACAGCATGCTTTTCCTCTCTGCTCCATACATGTCCTATCCTCCCAACAGTCTCCCATCACCTCCTCTTCACACACTCCCCTTCCTCCAGGAAGAGGCCAGCATTCTATAGATGCATAGAACCATAAAGTGCCACAAGTTATGATATTTAGCTATTTAGCTTTTCAAAGGAATTCAAAAGTTACAGTTCTGTGTATTGGAAATCATATATACAAAATATAAAAAACTTGAAAGAATGGAGAAAGACGCACAAACCACAATATAAATTATATATCTTTATGTGTGTGTATATATGTAAATACATACATATATATACATTATATACACACACACACACACATATGTATACACACACGTAGGAAGAGAGAGCCCTGTTGGCACAGTGGATAAATAATACGGTTTCCAACCTAAAGGTCCGCAGTTCAGATTTACCAACTACTCCTTAGAAACTGTGTGAGTCACTTCAGCTGTAGTCCTATGGGATTGCTGTGAGTAGGAAATAATTCAAAGTAATGGGTTTCCTATTTGGTTTTCTAGATTATGAAAGTGGAAGAGAAAAGAAAGTGTAAATGTGTAAGATTTGGTAAGTTGGAAACAAAACCTCTTATTAGTAAAAGTTATGATTTTCTATAATGAAAATAAAAATGAATCCATTGACTAATTATTTTGAGCAATAAGGATGTTTGCAAATGAGGTTTACCATGGAATTAGTGCAAGAAAGGCATTTTCATAGACAAAAAAGAAAAACAAAAACTACAAAAATATTTGTGCCATTTATGACAATAGTAAAATTATAAGAAGTAAGCCTAATGACATCTGTGTAGGATAAAGAATGATGGATAAAGAATAAAGAATGATATATAATTTTATTGAGTGATGTCAGACTTAGGTTTATGAATTAAAAGGCTTAGTACTGTAAATATTTAATTCTTTCCAAATTGATCTATAAATTTAATGATATTTAAATAAAAAATTCAAAATGATTTTATGTTGGAATCCATCAGCCATTTCTTAGATTACACAGAAGAGTAGAAGGTCAAAAATTGCCATAAGCTTTCTAAAGAAGAGTAAGTTATATATGAGAACTACTGGTTAAGTTTGCAGACTCATCCTAGAAATACTGTTACACAACTCATTGCTGATTATCACTGTGGGTGACTTCAAAGTCCTCCTCTTGGGAAACTATGCACTGATGCCAGAGCCTAGCCCACCCTTTGAAGCAGCTTTGGAACATTTTCCTGGAATAGCCATCAGAGTTGTCATCGTATTACCCTTGATGTCCTGAATGTCATCCAGATGTCTTCTTCTCAATATTTCCTTTATCTTTCAGTAAAGAAAAAGCCATTGGAGGCCAGATCAGGTGAGTAGAGAGGGTGTTCCAATACTGTTATTTGTTTACTGGCTAAAAACTTCCTCACAGACAATTAAGTTCATATAATTAAGTTCACGAGCTTGCCACTGTGCCATCACGTACAAGGGCCATTCCAGAAAGAGTTCCAAAATAGATTTGCATGGTGGACTAGGCACTGGTGTAAATGCCTAGCTTCCCAGTGGGAGTACTTCGAAGGTGACTGGAGTGATATTCAGCAATGAGGTACGTAGCCCTTAGAACAGCTAAGTTTGTGGACTTAATGGTCAGACTGTGTACACTAATTTATTTGAAGTGTTGCTCTACCAGGTATCCAGACCAACCAGTTTCTTATGCAAATAATACATACCATCTACATTTGTTTGCCAATTGCTGGTTTCCCTTAAAGTATATTGTCATATTTTTGTAAGCGCATTATTTATTTATTTATTTATTTTTTTGAAACAGTAGTGTCATAGCAACATTTACGAAAATACCTTATGGGGATGGAGTGGTTGACAAACAAACACTGAAGGCATACGTATATTATTTGAATAAAAATAAGGAATTTCTAAGTCACAGGAGGTGTGGTATTAGCCTTGGGACAAAGAAATTGATCAGTGGGACAAAATAGCTTAGAGACAGATGTAGACATACTTACAAAGACTTGTGCCCATTTTCATGCCAACTTTGCAATAAAATGGGTAATTTGGTTAAAAGTACTCTTCCGTGGGATCCATGCAAATAATCTGAGCATTCTATAAACACTCTGGGAGTAGGGCTTGCAGATGTACTGAGACCATTTAGGACTTATCTCTAGCCTGAGTATACGTTAGTTCTGGTGAAAATGAACTGCTCTTCACTCTGGCGTAGAAGGGTTCTGATGTCATGCATTTATTACCAAGTGTCTTGGACTGTGGTACAGCAGCATCTATTCTCTATTGCAGCATACTAAACTATTTCATTTTAGAGAAAGACCAAGTTTTTCTTTCTCGCTCTTTCCTCATTACTTGACTATGGAGAATCTTTCATAAAGCCATAGATGTGGCTTTTCTGAGAGAGAAGTGTTAGTGCAACAGAGGCTGATGGTATGAAGATTTAAGCCATCTAACTATCCTTGTATTGTGTGTGTGTGATTTAAAATCGTCTGGGACAAATTCTGAATATATAACTTACATTGTATGATGGGTTATGACTAAACCTGTCCAACTTTGTAATGTGGTGGATCTGACAACACCCAGTTGATTACATGCAGCAATTTTTACTCTGTTAATGTCCTATTTTGGTTTTGGGTAGTTACTCACTGTCTATTAGAGCCTAGTAGCATAACAAGGGCTATTTTTCAAAGATAAGGCTGTGCCTTGCTATACAACCATGATGTTCTGTGTAGTGACTCAACTGTTGGAGATTGACTGAAGCTTTACACAGCATCCTTGTCCTCAAAACCAAAACCCATTGTTGTCAAGTTGATGACAACTCATAATAACCCTATAGGATAGAGTAGAACTACCCCATGAAGCTTCCAAGGAGCACCTGGCAGATTTGAACTTCTGACCTTGTGATTAGCAGCCATAGCACTTAACCACTATTCCATCAGTGTTTCATTGGATCTGATACATCATCTGGTCTAGATCTGTGGCAAAATTGTCTCTTACTCTTAAATTTGCACCCTTTTGAGTCATTCAATAAGTGCATGAGAACGTTGTTTATAAATGTGAAACACAAAAACCCCAAACTTACCGCCATCATATTGATTCTGCCTCATACTGACCGTGTAAGACAGAATAAAAATACTCCACAGGGTTTATGAGGCTTTAAATCTTAATGGAAGCCAACTGCCATATCTTTCTCCCACAGAGTAGCTGGTGGATCCTAAGCTACTGACTTTTTGACTATTGCTAAATTCTTTAATCACTGTGCCAGCAGGGCTCACGGTGGTATATGTAGATTCCAAAATCCAAAGAAAATCGCCAGACTTGTGGTAGCATTTCTTTCTTAGCAACAAAGCGTGCAAGTGCCAGTGATTGGTTCCTTATTTTTGCTATATTATAGGGCTACATAGCATGTTTTAGGCTATTGGAATACTATACGCATTATACAAGTTGTCAGCTCTCTGAATCTCTCTGTCTTTAGGTTGATGTTAACAATACAAATTAGTTTCTTATTCAACAATTTATACACAGATTGTTTTGTGACTTTGGTTGCGGTCTCTGTGATGGAGCACTCTCTCCACCTCCAGAGGCTGTCTTCCCCATTTCTATTCTTCAAATGTTCTTGGCTCATCCTGCCTCCTCATTTTTGTTTTTGGGCTGGTGTTGTTCATTTGGTTTCATTTACATGATTGAGCTAAGAATCATGTTCCTCATATATATATATATATATATATATATATATACATATATATAATTAATTCTTGTAGACTCGTGTTATTTTTGGCCATAGGGTGACCTAGGTATGATATCATTTCCAAGTTAAAAGGGCATCTGGAGTCCACAGTTTTTGGATTCCTCCAGTCTCTGTTAGACCAATAAATTTGATCTTCTTTGGTTTTTATTTTTTTGTAAGCTTGAATTTTGTTTACATTTTATCCTACTCTGTCTAAGACCCTCTGTTGTGATCTCTGTCAGAGCGATCAGTGACGGTGGTAGCCTGGTACCACCTAGAAGTTTGGGGATCAGGCTGATAGAGGCTGTGTTACTTGTGGTCTTTTAGTCCGTTGGACTAGTATTTCCCACATGTCTTTGGTTTTCTCAATTCCTGTTTCTCCAGACAAGTTGGAACCAGTAGATATCTCTTGAGACTTTCTCAGTCAGTAACTTGGTGTGTCAGGGCATTCAGATATGTCTATGACATTTCTATGACTTTGCCTTGATCACACTGTGCTGACTTCCTGTGTAGTATGCATTGTCACTCCTTTCACCAAAGTTACCACTTACCTACTATCTAGTAAATGATTTCTCCTGTCCTTTCCTTTCCTCCTAACCATCTAAGGTTGTTTCTTTCTGTGTGTAAACTTTTTCTTGCATTTAACAGTAGTTGTCTCATACAGTATGAGTTCTTTTGTGATTGATTCATTTCACTCAGCATAATACCTGTTTATTCATTCATCTGTTGTTTTCATCTTTTGGCTATTGTGAATAATGCTGCAGTGAACATGCTTGTATACGTCTATTCATGTGACAGCTCTTATTCCTCCAGGATGTATTCTTAAAGGCAGGATTTCTGGATCATATAGTATATCTATTTCTAGCCTTTTAAGGAAGTATCATATAATTTTCTATAGTGGTTGCACCACCACTAGCAGTACATGTGAGTTCCAATCTTCCCACATCCTCTCCAAAATTTGTTATTTTGTTTTTTCCATTTATGCCAGTAACGTCTGGGTGAGATTGTTTTCATCGTAGTTTTGATTTGCATTTCTCTAATGGCTAATGATTGTTAGAATTTCTTTATGTGTCTGTCAGCCACCTGAATGTCTTCTTTGGTGAAGTGTGTGTTCATATCCTTTGTCCCGTTTTTAAGTGAATTTTTCTTTTATTGGAGTGTTGGGGTAAGATTTCAAAGCTTAGACCCTTGTCTTAGCCATTTTTTTTTTCTAGTCTGTAGATTCTCTTTGTACTCCTCAGGTGAATCAGTCTTTAGATGACCATAAATGTTTAATTTTTTAGGAACTCCCAGTTTCTACTTCATCTTCTGGTGTTTGTACTTGTTAGTTATTATTTATTTTGAATTTATGCAATGCATTAGGCCACTTAGACTTGTCCCTGTTTTTCCTACTGTGATTTTTACCATTTTAAGCTTAATATTTAGATCTTTGATCCATTTTGAGTAAGTTTTTGTGTATGCTATGAAATATACGTCCTGTTTCTTTTTGCTGGTGTTTACAGATGGACTTCCAGTTTTGTCAGCATCATCTATTATAAAAACTGTCTTTTTTCTACCTAATGGACTTGTACCTTTGTCAAAGAACAGCGGCTCGTAGATAGATGAATTTACTTTTGAGTTCTCAGTGTTGTTCCATTGGTCTATGTATCTATCATTGTACCACTACCAGTGTGTTTTGATGACTAGGACTGTACAGTGGGTTCTGAGATCAGGTAATGTGAGACCTCCCAATTTTCTACTTTTCTTCAACAGCACTTTGGTTCTCCAAGGCCCCTTTCCTTTCTATATAGACTGGATGGCTAGCTGTTGTTCGTCTCCTTAAAGACTCATGTTGGTATTTGGATTAGAATTGTAACGTATCTGCAGACTGATTTGGATAGGACTGACATTTTCAAAATGTTGAATCTTCCTATCCGTAAGCATGGTATGTAGTTCCATTTGGGTAGGTCTCTTGATTTCTTGCAGTAGTATTTTGTAGGTGTGTGTGTGTGTGTGTGTGTGTGTGTGTGTGTAGGTCTTTTGCATTCCTGGTTATATTTGTTCTGAGCTGTTTTATCTTTGTAGGAGCTATAAATAGTATTGCTTCCCTTTTTGGATTTTTTGTTGTTGTTGTTGGTGTACATGATACCAACTGATCTTTGTATATTTATGTTATATACTTTTACCCTGTTGAATATGTTGGTTCTAGTAGTTTTCTTGTAGAATCTTGGGGGTTTTCTATGTATAGGATCATCTCTGCAAACAAGGATAATTTTACATCTTCTTTTTGGATTTGAATGTCCTTTATTTCTTTTACTTGCCTTACAGGTCTAGCTAGGACTTCTAGCACAATAGTAAGTATGAATGATGATAAAGGATATCCTTGTCTTATTCCCATTTTCTTTTGAGAATTATGTTGACTGTTTGTTGCTTTACCTTTATTATGCAGAGGAATTTTCCTTCTTTTGTTTTTTGAGCATTTTGATTGTGA
Source organism: Heterohyrax brucei (assembly GCA_028571685.1). NCBI lineage: Eukaryota > Metazoa > Chordata > Mammalia > Hyracoidea > Procaviidae > Heterohyrax > Heterohyrax brucei. The sequence goes on from CM053142.1 coordinate 49,828,748, forward strand.
GTAGGTGTTTGGGACTTATTGAATATCTTTTCTGCATCTCTTGAGATGATCATGAGACTCTTGTTTTATTTACATGGTGGATTACATTGTTTTTCTAATGTTGAAATGTCCTACACCTGGTATGAATCCCTACTTGGTCATGGTACATTGTTTATTTGTTTGACACAGTGCTGAACTTCATTGGCTAGAATTTTATTGAGCACTCTGGCACTGATATTACAAGAGATATTAGTTTGTAATTTTCTTTTTGTTGTTGTGTCTTGGCCTGGCTTTGGTATCAGGGTTACACTGGCTTCATAGGATGTAGTGCACGGTATTTCTTTCTTTTCTATATTCTGAAATAGTTTCAGCAGTACTAGTGTGATTCTGTAAATGTTTAGTAAAATTCTCCATTGAAGCCATCTGAGTGAGCCAGGGACTTTTTTTGTTGGGAGTTTTTTTTTTTTTTTAAATTACCTTTTTTGATTTCTTTTCTTATTATGGGCCTGTTCGTATTTTCTACCTCTGTTTGTGTTAATTTAGGCAGTGCACTTTTGAAAAATTGTCCATTTTTTCTAGGTCTTCAAGTCTGTTGAAATCTAGTTTTTCATTGTACTCTGTTACAATCTTTTTCATTGCAGTTGGGTATGTTGCAATGTCCCCGTCTCATTTGTTGTTTGAGTTATTTGCTTTGTTTCTTCTTTGTCCGTTCAGAAAATGGTGTCAATTTTGTTATTCTTTTCAGAGAAGCAACCTTTGATGTTATTGATTCTTTCTATTGTTTTCCTGTTCTCTATTTCAATTATTTTGGTTCTGATCTTTATAATTTTCTTTCTTCCAGTGACCGGGTTGTCTTTGTGGTTCTTTTTCTGTTTGTTCTAGTTGTAGGGCTAATGTTCTGATACTTACCCTTTCTTCTTTTTTGATGTTTGTGTTTTTTCCTCTAAATTGACCTCTGATTACTGCCTTTATTGTGCTTCAAAGGTTTTGGTATGACATGTTTTCATTTTTATTTGATTTCTAGAAAGTTTTTTTTTTCTATTTTGATTTTTTTCTATTATCCAGTGGTTTTTAAGCAAAGTATTATTCAGTTTCCAAGCTTTTATTTTTTCCATTTGTTCTTCCTGTTATTAATTTCTATTTTTATGACACAATGACCAGAGAAGACTCTTTATATTGCTTTAATGTTTAGAGATTTATTGAGGGTTGTTTTGTGGCTTAAAATGTGGTCTATTCTGAAGTATATTCCATGGGCATTGGATAAGAATGTATAATTTGCTGCCATGGGATGAAATGTTCTATGTATGTCTATGAAGTCAAGCTGATTTATTGTAACTTTGGATCTTCTCTATCTTGATTGATTTTTTTTTTCCTAGATATTCTGTCCTTTACCATCAATGGCATACTAAAGTCTCCTACTATTATTTTGGAACTATCTATTTCTCTTTTCAGCACTGTTAGGGTTTGTTTTATATATTTTTGAGCTCTGCCATTGAGTGGATAGATATTTATTAAGGCTATGCTTTCTTGGTGGATTAGCTCTATGGTAGTTCTTGTGAATTTGGTTTCATTTTAAAAATTCATTTAATTTCTGTTTATTTGAAAATGTTCTAATTTCACCATCATATTTGAGAGATAGTTTTGCAGGTTATATTATTGAATGGCAGCTTTTTCTTTTAAATGTTTATATGTGCCATGCTATTTCTTGCCTGCAGAGTTTCTAATGAGTGATTAGAGGTGAGTGTTATTGTTTCCCCTTTGTAAGAGACTTTTCAGTTTTACTGAGCTTCTTTCAGGATTCTTTCTTTATCTTGGGTTTAGGCAAGTGTGATTATTTTATACCTTATTGACTCTCTTTTGAGTTCTAACCTTTAAGGGGTTCATTGTGCTTCTTGGATGGTCAGCTTTTTGTCTTTCATGATGTCTTAGTCATTTAGTACTGCTGTAAGAGAAATAATACAAATGAGTGGCTTTAACTAAGAGCAAGGCATTTCTTCACAGTGAAGTAGGCTAAAAGTCCAAATTCAAGGTATCAGCTCCAGGGTAAGGGTTTCCTTGCTGGTTCTGTAGGAAGATCCTTGTAATTCATCTTTCCCTGGACTAAAAGTTTTTGAGGAGCATGGACCTGGGTCCTTTCCAGAGGACTCTGGCACTACTTGTTGGCAGTATGAGCTCTCTCATCTCTCTGCTAGCTTCTTTTTTCTTTATATCTCAAGAGATTGCCTCAAGGCACAATACAGTAACACACATTAAGTCCTGCACCACCAACAGAACTGCCACACATCCTTCCTCATTAACATCACAGAGGCAGTATATACAACATATAGGAATATTACACAATGCCAGGAATCATGGCCCAACCAAACTGCGTAACACGTAATATTATGGAAGTGGAGATCTGCCATAAAATATTTAAGAATCCTCTCTGTGTTTTCCGTTTACTACCCCTATTCTGAAATTCCAGTCATATGCAAATTTTTGTCTTATACAATTCTTAGGTTTTCTTTATTTGTCTCCATTGTCTCTATGATTTTTCCTCAAAGTGGCTTCCATGGATTTTTCTTCAGTCTCTCCGATTATGTCTTTAAATATTTCAGATTTCCTCCTGAAACCTTCTGTGTGTTGATCATTTCTGAAATTTTGTTGTTTCTCTTTAAGATTTCTAGTTGCTTTCTTTGTATGAGTTCTGACAATTAAATACACAAACTTAATTGTTGTAAGTGCTACACACCTTGTTGCTGAATACTGTTATGGTCACCTTGGAAATATTCCCCCTAGGGAAACTATGCACCAATGCCAGTGCCTAGTCCATCCTTCAAAGCAATTTTCAAACTTTCTGGAATGGCCATTGCACATAGTGGCATAATGGCAAGTTCACAAACTTAATTGTATAACTTAATTGTGTACTCGTCTGTCAGAGAGTTTTTAGCCAGTAAACAAATAACCATACTGGAACACCCTCTCAACACACCTGATATGACCCCCAATTACTTTTTTCTTTACCACAAAATAAAGGAAATATTAAAAGGAAGACATTTTGATGACATTCATGACATCAAGGGTAATGTGACAACAACTCTGATGGCCATTCCAGAAAAAGAGTTCCAAAATTTCTTTGAAGGGTGGACTGGGTGCTGGTGTTGGTACATAGCTTTCCAAGGGGAGAACTTCAAAGGTGATCACAGTGATATTCAGCAGTGAGGTATGTTATAGCACTTTTTCTAGGCTGAGATTATGAACTTGTCATTGTATGATTTCTAATTATGTGTTTATTTTTTTGTATTATTTTCATGAATTTATTGTTTTGTCAGTGTTTTTGATTCTGTCTATTTTTCCCTTTATTTTGCCTCTGTTTTCATTCATCTCTTTCCTTATTCCTTAGAAAGTCTTAAATATTAGCCTTTTCAATTCCATTTCAGGTGGTCTTACTCTCTTTTCTTCTTCCAGAAAGTCTTCTGATTCTTTAGTTTGGTCAGTTTTTGGAGCAGCCTTATCCTATTGTTTTGTATGTTTTCATATTATCTGCTGTCTTGGAGGCATTTTGATATTATTTTATTGATTGATTTTGCTGGTATTGTTTCATCTTGTTTATTTGCTTCGTTTTTGTAAGTCTGGGTAGGCAGACCAGGTGAAATTTGTTGCCTAGTCTTCTGTGGGCATGATAGCTCTCACCACCTTGCCTGGATAAAGCAGGGTGGGGCTGGTTGGGAGGGAGCCTAAGGGACCTGAATGTCCAGCTATAGGGCATATGTACATAACTAATTGGGAGATAGTGATGCATGGTTGTGTTGCTTGGTTGTGGCACAATGGGACAAGCCTACTTATGGTGACAGTGTCACAGAATCAGTTCACTCAGCTGTGGTGCAGCAGGGCAAGGTCAGTTGGGGGAGAGGCACGGACATAGGTTTCATGGCTGTGGTATAGCAGGGCTGAGCTGGCAAGAGTGGAGAGAAGTGGGATTGAGTCCCTCTGGAGAGCAGTAGAGTGGAACTGGAAAGGAAGGAGTGATTGTAGGCATGGGGCTGGGTCACCCAGCTGTAGAGCAGTGGCTCAGAGTCACTGGAGATGAAGGGGGCACACATCTGAATTGTACCACGGTGACACAACTGGTCAGCAGGGAGTGAGGTGTGCGGAACTGAGTTGCTTGGCTGCAGTGCAGCAGGGTATAGCTTATAGGAGAGACAGGAAAATGGGAAAAGGAGGAAGCGGATGGATCTAGATGGGGTAGCTAGGGATGGCTGGTGTCACTGGAAGTTGGGGCTGCTGGGGTAAAGAAGTTCTTGCTACTACTTGACAAATGGGTGGGAGATGAAGAAGTATGTTCCTGTAGTTTGTGAGACAGTCTGGGCACATCCTTGAATTGCAGGCAGCAAACTGGACCTTACTTCACTTGGGATGTGTGTGTGTGATTCCTCTGTCTTCTATTGGGGAGTTTCATGAAGGTGTCTTTCTGTGATTTTTGTGTGAGATTTTGGCTTTATCTGAAGACGACTACACTGTACTGTACCTATTGAAGGTAACCGTCACTACTTATCTGTACTTGTTTGCTGTTTTTGATCCATTTCTTCTCAGTAGCTTCTGATCTAATACTTCATCCTTTAATTCAAAGTTTGGGGTTCCAGGATTTATGTCTTTATCTCTTCTACTTGGGTTTTAAGGTCTTTGTTGCAAAGGGATGTCTTGATGTGTCTGACTTAGTCTGCTATCTTGTCTTCACCACCAGGTCTCTAACTTTTCTAGGGTATATGTGTGCCCACTAGCATATATGTATCTTACCAGGGCATCATACTTGCTCACCAGGGCATTTTAATATAGTATGATCCATATGGCTGCCCAGTATGACACATTCTCAGGCAAAAAGATGATCATCACTTCTGTAGGATATACTGTAACAGAGAGCAGGAGAATTCACACAGATAAGAACCAACACTATGAGTGTGTACTGCTATTCATCCCATATAAAAGCAAATAGCTTCAATCCTTTTTACTGATGAGTACTAAAAATTACATCTTAATCATATCAAGAGCCATATATTGAAAATGTATGTCAACAGAAAAGTTGTGAATTGGATGAATCTGATGATCCCCAAGGCAATGGACATAGACACTGTACCTACGGAGCCACTTTGTGCTCTTCGCCTCCATGAATTCTTGGAAATTGTTTAAGTAGAAATACCTCTCAAATCTGAGCTCTACCCTTGTACTTTGATAGCTCCTTGAGTTTTATTGTGGGTTTATTTTGGCTCCTGCCAGCGAAATTTGCTTGTTATAACTGCCATCTCATAAAACGGAGAATGCCATATATAAATATTTGGAGCTACTGTCTTGGACTCTGGCTCACTGAATGAACAAGCATTAAGTCACTTACTGTGCAGGTGTGTCTGGCATAATATCACTCAAAATAGTTTAGAGACTCAGCAGCTACTATCTCTCTATATTAAAACTTTTCTGCATAGTAATTTAAAGAACCAGTGTTTCACACTAAACAGCACCAGAAGGATGTCTATTTTGACTGGTATATTGAGGTTTCTATGAAACATCAATACAGTAAAATCACTTCCCTGCAGGACACTGACACTAAATTAACTAAGTAAAACAAAGAAATACAATGTCAAGTTCCAGCTCATACCTCTTCTGCTTCACTGCTGGCTGTTACCTCTTTACATCTTTCATCTCTGATGACACTTTATCTGAACTTTCCTTTCCCACTGAAAAAAACACAAACGAACAAGAAATAAACTCTTGCCTGAAATGTCCTGTAAAATTGGTCCCAGAAATGATGTCATAGATGCCCCTCATATCACTTTTACCCCATAGACACTTTCAGAACATTGCAGCATTGTGAAAGACTCTCCTAAGCTCCTTGAGGGCTCCTACAAAGTTTCTGAGAAATGTAAATCCTTGTTAAACCTACCATGTGGGGCTTTCCAATTTATATCAGTTTGTTCACGTGATTATCAGCCCTTGAGAAGCCCAGTTATGGCTAGAGCAGGCGGAACAGAAAAACCTCAAAGATGGTTTAGCCACTACTTAAAAAATGATAAAACAGCCACTGAGCTATTGGAAGACTCTTGGGACATGAGTAAAATATTTCTAGAAGCTATACTAAAGGTCTTTCTTCCACTAATTGGACTAAGATCCATTAAAAATGAGAATGTTTGTGATTATGAGACTTGGCTGCTCCAGATTTCCTAAACACTCTGGACCCAATCTGATTATGCTTGGTGCTTCTGACTCAACGACACTGGGTTAGTGCTTCCGGCAATACCAATACTGTTCTCATTTGTGATCTAAATCCTGAGATCTAAGTCTTAGTAAAGCAATTAGCCTGAAAGACAGATCCTATTGTTAATCTAACCAAGTAACTAACAAACTTTCCCAGAATCTGGAAGCTTGAAGAGTTTCTAAAGCTAATAAACTAGTCACCTTTCAGTTGTAATTATTACAGTCTTCCAGTTAAAAGAAAATGCTAAACCTTCCAGTGGCACAAAGGCAGATATTAGTCACTATTTTAAAAAACCTGGCTAATAACAAAATGAATGTTAGAAAATAAACAAAAGACTAACATAGCCCATTTAAAATACTACAGTTGATTAAGAATTAAGGAGCTCCAGGGACTTTTTTGTAGTGGTTCTTTTTTCTTAAAAAAAAAAGTTATTTGGGCTCATTTTATTTGTTTCAGTGCATATACCCTAAAGAAGCCAGTTACTTGCCTTTGAAATGACAATGCTCTCTGACACAGATTCCAAAATAAAAATTGCTTCAGGGCACCAAAAACATATCAGAATAGCACAGTACCATAAACAAAGTAGGCTTGGGACAGAACCATTTGTACTCTTGGATACAGTAACAACTTTGAACCATATGGAATTGTCAATTTTCAATAATTTTTACCTACAGTAATGGCAGTTTTATACAGTTTTTCTAGGCATTTGTTGCTCAGATTACTTGTTCTCCCAAGAAAGATGGAACTTCTCCCAGTGGAAAGAAAGCATGAAGTCAAAAAGTTCTCAGTGGGTTTCACTTGGCCTTCACAGGAAGGCAAAACAATCACACAGATGCTCAGTGGATCTGTACATTATTCCTTTGGCTATTCGTAAAGGTGAAGAGAGATCTGTGAAAAAGATTCCCAACAATTACTTTCACAAAATGTGTTACCTTTCTAGAAAAGTACTCTTGGAAAGTAGTAAATATCATGTACAAAATTCAGTCCATCTAAATGTTAATAGTTTATAATATCAATGATTTGAAAATATCCTAAATGATTAATAATGAGTGTGGTTAAACAAATTATAGCCTTCCATAATAATAACAAAGGAAATGTTTATCAAGTGGTAAAGATGCTCGTGACAAATTATTTAATTTAAAAAATAGAGTGCAAAATAGCTTCACATTATAATCCAAATTATATGCATGTGTCTCTATTTATCCATCTATAAATATAGGTATAAATAAACATACTACATAAAATATCAGAATTGCATACATCATTGCCAGTGGTTACTTTTGAGTATAAGGTTAAGATTATCAATGATTATGAATCTTATTTTCCTGTAGATTAGACACCAGTCACTTAGCTTTTGATGACAGAATGTCTTCCTTCTTTGATTTTGGAGGTATGAGTAATCGCCCTGCCACTTCATCTCTCCTGCTGAAGAAGATGCCCTTTGAAAGCTACGAAGCTCATCACTGCGGATCCACCTATAGGATGCCAATTCCCCTCTGGTCAGGTCTGGCCAGTCCTAGGTACTCCTAGACCTACTCTCCCTTTCTTGATGCTCAGTCTGATTTGTAGTGGTTCTTAATTCACAAAAAGACACTATATATTAGTGCAGAAACTAGCCAATTTTTAATTTTTAATTTTTATTTTAATTCTTTTTAATTTAATATGACTGAATGAAAATGTACATTTCCATATAAATTTACATGCCCACCTATTCCACTGCTCTCCCTGTCTGGTGACAGCACACTATTCCTCTCCGCTCCATACATGTCTCATCCTCCCAACAGTCTCCTTTCTCCTCCTCTCCAACCACTCTCCTTCCTCCAACCAGAGGTCAGCAGGATGATTTCCTACAGATGTATAGGACCATAAAGTGCATACAATATATGGTCACTCTGCATTGCCAAGTCCAATCCATTCGTGTCCAAAGAGTGGACCTTCGTTATGATTTATGGGCAAGGGCAGCATCAGGGCTAGGGGCCATGCTCTTAGGGGAACCCCGAAACTGCTGGATCATCAATTGAGGTCTTTTAGTGGAGATCTCAGGATGCACCACTTTTTATTCTTGAGTTGCCAGTGAGACTCAACCTAGTGAGCTCCATCGCGGCTATCACTGGTGGTGGCCGGGCACCATCCGTTCTTCCGGTCCTAAGTCGATGTAGGCACCCACTCATGTGGGTCTCTCTATCTTCTGGGCTGTCTTTACCCCATGTCATTTTGGTCTTCGGTTTTTAATCAACAGTTAGTCAACTTGACTGCTACTAACTCTACCTGCTGACAACTGCCCCTGCCCTGGAATAAAAAAACCTTAGACGTAATGCAGGTCACCAATCAGGAACAATCCTAACCTGTTCTGATATCTCTTGCTCCTGTTGAAAATTTATATGCTTTTCTGCTTGATTCTGACAAACAAGTCAATTTACTGAGGAGAGATCTTTTATCCAGTTTGAATAGCCATTTACAGTTTAATGAAAAGGGGAAAATATTTTTGAGTCTGTCTGATATCCCTAAATCAACAGAGACAAGCTCTGAATCAGACAATATTCAAGCAGAGGTCATTTGCTTTATGCAAGCACTTATAACGGCTCTGTAAAATAGCTTTTTTCCTTTTGATATCTTTTCCCTAGATCCTAAAATCTTTTGGGTCATCGTATCTGCAGGTTGAGTTTTGTCAGCTGAGCTGATTAAAATTTAAACAGATTGATCTAAACCTCTGCCCACAGTACCCACTCAAATGAGAAGCAAAAGAAAGACTACCTCCCATCCTACAAGAATTCCTTTCTAAAGGTTTAATTGTGCCTTGTACCAGACCGTGTAATGCTCCTGTACTTCCAGTAAAAAAGCTAAATAATATGAACTACAGATTTTTTCAACCTTTGCATGCAATCAGCCTTATTATTATTCTTAGATTCCCAGTGTTCTCTAGTCTTTGTTTATTACTTTGTAGTTTCCCTTCGCATGCAACTCATTTTATGTTTGTGAATCTTTGTGGTGACATTTTTAATATTACTGGTATTACTGTGTATTCTGAAAGTAAGTATTTGCTTTTACCTAAAAAAAAAAGTCAATAATTTACCTGGATTGTAATGGCCAAGAGTTTCTTGAATTTCCCACTAATTTTTCTCAGATTCTGCACGTGAATTTGTAAGCTTTATAGATTACAAACAAATCTACCTTTCTGCAGTACATTGATGACTTGCTAGTTTGGTCAACTTTCCAACAAACCTGCTTTATTAAATAACCTGTCTGCTGGTTAACATAAAGTTTTCAAAGAAAAATTACAATTATCTCAGTTTTTGCTGAATATTTTGACTGCCTAGTTTCTGCAGAAGGCATTACTGTTGATCCAAATGGAAAGAAATGATTCTTGTATTTTATGTTCTCAAAATAAAGAGTTACAGAGGTTTCTAAGTCTCTACAACTATTGTTGAACATGGATTTGCAATTTTTCTTTGTTGATTCAAACTTCATACAAATATTTAAGACTCTGAGCCAGATTCAATTTGTATCCGAAGGGACATTAAAAGGGATTTTAATGAATACACCCACTTTACGTTTCCTAATTACCTTCTAGATTTTTCCTGATTTCTATATGAAGCATGTGAAGATTCTTTGGTTTAATAACTCGAAAACATGAAGGACAGCAAAGATTTATAAGTTATTATAGTCTATATCTTGATGCTATAGCCAAAGGATACTCTCCTTGCTTTAGGGATGTGGGTGGTACCACCAAACTAGTGAAAACCACAGCAGATGCACTGAGAAACTTTTTAGATGTCTCTGTACCCCAAGCTGTGTATGCCTTACTCAACTCTGCCTTAGCACACCATCTTTCTGTCAGCAGTCTCACTTCCTCTAAAGTTCTCCTGGCTACGTCTAACACTAGACTACATTAAGTGGCCTGCTTAAATCTATTTGTTCTTCTCACTGCAACTAATAAGAACTATCCTACACATCATTATTAGACTTGTGCCGAACTACTATTAACCCCACCAAAAGATTTAAAGAAACTGGATGGTTCCTATTTAAAACCTAATCCTATTAGTCCTCACTATCAAGCTGGATACTCTTGTGACTTCTCCTGAACCTGTTGACAGCGAAGATCTCTCTGAAGCCATTTCAGCTCAACAAGCTAAATTATTTCCTCTCATTAGACCTTGTAGAATTGCTTTAGGAATATTTGTTATATTTTTTTATGGCAGTAGACATTGTTTTGAAATTACACATGATTTTGGCATATTATGGAAACAAAGACAATTTTTAACCTTTTCTGGAAATATTACATGAAATGGAATTTAAATAATAAACCTTCTAGATGCTTTATTACTCTTCTATAAAATTGTTGTAATAAAAATAAAAGCTCACCAACCAAAGAGAGTTTCAAAAATTAGTGTTTTAAATAAATTTCACAGTATTGGTGTCATGGATTGAACTGTGTTCCCCCATAAATACGTATACCCATTTAAGTAGGCCATGATTCCTGGGATTGTATAATGTTACAATATGCTATAAACTCTGCCTCTATCATGATAATAAGGGAGGATGGGTGGTGGCTGTGTTGGTGGGGCAGGACTCAATGTGTAAGATTGTATTTTGCCTTGAGGTAATCTCTTGGGATATAAAGGAAAAGGAAGCAAGAAGAGTAGTCAAGGCCACATACCATAAAGAAAGAAGCAGTGCCAAGAGAGGAATAGATCCTTTGGAAAGACTTCCCCAGGTCTCTTCACCTCAGAAGCTCCTAGTCCAGGGAAAGATTGACATCAAGGATTTTCCACCAGAGGTATCAGAGAAAGCTTTCCCCTGGAGCTGATGCCCTGAATTTGGACTTGTCGCCTACTGGATTTTGGCAGAATAAAATTTCTCTTTTTAAAGCCATCCACTTGGGTTATCTCTGTTATAGCATCATGATTAAGACAATGGGGTAAAATTTTTGAGAATTTTGGGACCAGAATTTATGTAATAACCAGAGATCTTTGGATGATTTGCAACAGTTTTGTATCATTATTTAGCATAATCCTTTAATTCTTTTCTTTCACCTTTTTGTTTGAAGAGCATTCTTTTTGTAAGTTCAATCCCAAATGGAGACTTTAGTGATGGGAGCATGAATGGGGCTATTATCTAACCACCAGTTGTTAAGAATCACAGGCATATATGTACACATACAGAGCTATAGATGTTTTTGTTGTAATGTGGTTTCATTCACAATGAATTATATTCTTAAAGGGTTAATTTTGCCTTGTGGTGAGTTGGCTTCCATAGTAGATAATGTGAATTAATTATTTCCTTTGCCTAAATATGATAGTCATTTCTCTATTTGCTTAGAGGAAAGGGGAGACTCAATTGCATCTTTTGTAATTACCATTATGAGAGTTTCTTTTTATCTTCTATCAGCTGTGCTCCTCTTTTAACAGTTTCACTCAGCAGAGAATATAATTCTGATGTAATGATCAATATTGAGTTTATAAATCTCTATTCTCTTCAGTGTTCTGCTATGTATGTGCTTATGTCCCAAGAAGTGTCATAAAATGTCTATATCATCAAATATATAGCACGAACTTCACTGAAAATTTTTTTCTTTGAAAAATAGTATTATCTAGGCTTTTACACATTAGCACTGAGATTACTTTTGTTTAATTTGAAAAAAAATATATCAGAAAAGCAACCAGGAAAATAGAAGCACAACCTTTATTTCTCCTTAGGGTCATGTTATTATGAATTTAATATCTTTTACCTTAGAAGAAAGACAAAATTAATCTTTTCTCTTGGTGACTAATTATGAGCCTCTGATAGAAGAGATGATATCAATTCTGAAACACATTTGTATTTAACAAAATACTTCCTGAATGCTATGACTAACAGGGAAGTATTTAGAGTCTCTCCTAATTCCACGAAACTAATACAGGATATAAAATCACATATTCTGAATGCCATAGCCCTTCCTTGATCAGGGAATTCTGTTCTGCAAGTCACCTGATTTCTCATAGAGCATGTTTGTTAGAGGGAGCCAGTATCTTTCCTCTAATACCTATGTTATAATTAGACTTATTCTTTGTTAAAATATGAATAACATAGTTAAGCTTTTATACTATTCTCAGAAATATGTGAAAGATTGTTACACTTTTCAGAAGTATGACAGTTTCGAAGATGCTAAAAAGTAAACATTGATACATGAAGCTTATATCCTTAGACAAGATTTTAATGTTGAGTATGCCTCAGTCCCCCATGTTCATGTGTCAGTAGATTCAAACAGAATGGGACATGAAGGAGGAAGAAATTGGTGACAACTTCAAATTGAATTGAGCATTTCTTAGTGAAAACCTCACTAGCACTGAAAGTCAAGATTCTCAGAGTTGTTGAGTCATTTTTAGCTGAGTGGCATTAAAAATAAAACAATTTAAGGGCTGGGGCCAAGACGGCAGAGTAGTCAGACACTTCCCATGATCCCACTTACAACAAAGACACCCCAAAACAAGTGAATCAATTATATATGACATTCTAGGAGACCTGAAAATAAAAAAACACAGTTGAGAAATCAGACTGAATGGCAGGAAAGGGAGAGAAGACCAGACTCGGGTACTGAGCCAGGCCAGATCCGCTAGCACAAATGTGGTAAGACAAGTATTGGCATTGGAATGTGTTTTCTATACTGTGAGAGACCTTGAAATGGAGAGATTACTCACACTTTCAGAATCAGTGAAAAGTAGTGCTCAGTCATCAAAACATAACTAACTTACATCTAATACACTGCAAGCAGATCAAAAAATTCTCCTTTGGGATAAACCTCTCTCCCTTTTACTTGTCCTTCTTCTACTCTGCATTGGACCTAAACTGGTTCCAGAGACGGATGTACCCGCTGGGCTAGAAGTAGGACCCCTCATGCACCTGAGCCATTCTCCTAACCGCAGTGAGGGAACAAATTAAAAAAAAAAAAAAAAAAAAAAAAAAAAAACAGGGGTAAAAAACAATCTTCTGGTTGTCCTAATTCAGGAACTCAGGGCAAAAACAGTTCCTTTGCCTAGAATACAAACTAGAATACAAACATAAAAGCTTCACGGACTTTGAATGACTTTCACCCTTGTTTAGAGCTGTGTGGGACCACAATAATAATGTGGCCTTAATTAGCATAATACAACAAAGTATATATAATAACCCTAATTTTACTGTATCACCTACTTGGTGAAAAGCTGTCTTCTGATATCTGACACTGCACTACCCACTAAGCAGGGTCTTCACCTATCTATAGCAGGGACCAGAAGACTGGTGGCTCTACCCATGCAACCTAGCCACCCATGACAGAAGTACAAGAATAAATGGTGCCTGCAAGTCCTTATAGCCAACAGTACTGGGCACCACTGTCTAGCTGCAAAATCTGCCACCCTAGTTGTGGTAGGGAAAGTCATGCTTTCTTCACAGATGCTCAGGGGCAATTGTCAGCCCTCTGCCTAGCTCAATGTATATAGCCAGATACCTGTGCCTATACCAAACACTCTACCTGTCTCAGGCTGTAGGTGAGAGTCTGCACTACACACTTGGTGACTGACTACCTGGCCATCTGATATGAATTCACACAAGAAAAGTAAACAAATTCCTGGACTCACATACCTAGTAACAGCTCTAATCCCCAGGTGACAGGACATTAGAGCTTCAAAGGTGCCAATAATCAAACTAGCCTACACGAACAGCCTATTTGGGATTTCAAAAGAAAATAAGCAGCTAGCATGCAATAACTGAACATAAAATAAATATAATAACTTATTGATGACTCAGAGACTACAATCAATCTCTACTCACATAAAGACACAGATCATAATGACTTCAACAAAAACAAAAAAATCAAGAAATCTTCTGCAGGATTGGTGAAGGTAGTGACAGTACTCACTAGAAGGGAGATTAGCACAACTGGACTACATCAAAAGCTAAAAGATTTTCTAAAAACAACTCAACATTTTGAAAGACAGAATAGCAGGGACAGGGATCTGGATACCATGGTTTCAGGGGACATCTAGGCTAACTGGCGTAACTGAGTTTTTTTTTAAGAAAATATTCCACATACCACTTTGGTGAGCGGCACTTGGGCTCTTAAAAGCTAGAAGCTTCCAATTGGTCCCAGTCCATGTGGAATAGAGGACAATGAAGGACATCAAAGACACGAAGAACATGTGAGTCCAGCAGACAGAAGGGGCCATATGATCCAGAGACTACATGAGCATGAGACCAGAAGAACTAGATGGTGCCCGGGTACCACCAATGACTACCCTGACAGAGAACACGACATAAAGTCCCTGATGTAATGAGAGAAAAACGGGTGTGCAGAACTGTAAATGTATTAAAAGACCACACTTGATGGTCCATCAGATTGGAGGCTCCCCTGAAGGCATGGCCCCTAGACTGTCAGCCCAGAGCTGAAAATAGTACTGAAATTAATTGTTCTGACAAAGATTGATTTGGACAGAATGATGCTGGTGAAGAATGTGCTTCTTGGTTTAAATATATACACAAAGCTGCCTGAGCTGCTCTTGTCCAGAAAAGGGATGAGAGGGTAGAGGGGGACAGGAGTTGGTTGAATGGATACGGGAAATACAGGGTGAAAGGAAAGAGTGTGCTGTCATGGGGGTGAGGTAGGAGCAGTTAGAGATGCATAGTGGTGCCTGTGCAGGGTTTTGTATGACAGATTGATTTAGATTGTAACTTACACTGAAAGCATAATATATATATATACATATTTTAAGAAATCTTATGGATGAAGAGAATTTCCTGGAAGCACCAGATGTAGAATAAAAACATTAATATACAGAACTCTTTAAAAGATGAGAAGATCAGCAGAATGCAGAACAAACCAAAAAATTCAGACATAACAATGAGGATATGAAGAACTTTAGAATAAAGTATAATGACAAATTGAACAGGCTGCAAGAATCTATAGAAAGACATCAAACAGAAATTTAGAAGATTAACAAAAGTTCAGAATTAAACAAATTAATAGAAAGTCAAAGGAGCTAAATCTAGGCAATGGAAGTCACAAATCTGACTGAAGACAAAGAACTTGACATCAACATATTTGAAGAAAAATGAGATAAAAGGATTTGAAACATGGAGAAACCCTAAGAACTATGTGGGCCTCTATCAAGACGAATAACCTAGAGATGAATAGAGTACCAGAACAGGATGGGGTAACAGAAAATACAGAGAGAATAGTTGAAGACTCATTGACAGAAAATGTCTTTGATATCATGACATATGATAAAAAAGCTACCCAAGATGCTCATCAAACTGTATACAAGGTAGATCCCTAAAGAAGGTCACCAAAACATATTATAAACAAAGATAAAGAAAACTGTATGAGCAGCTAGGGATAAATAAAAGTCTACTGCAAAGGAAAGTCAATAAGACTAAGTTCGAATTACTCAGCAGAAACCACAACACCAAGAAGGCAATGGGATGAGTTATATAAAGCCTTGAAGGGAGATAATTGTGAGCCAAAATTGTATATCAAGCAGAACTGTCTCTCAACTATGATGGCAAAATTAGGACATTTCCAAATAAACAGAAATTTAGGGAATTTGCAAAAACCAAACCAAAGTTACTGAATACACTAAGGTGAGTCCTTTGTTTAGAAAATCAATAGCATCAGATAACAACACAGGACTAGAATGCAGGACAGAGTAACCAGAAGAGAATCTTGATAGGGAAATCATAAAACATATCCAAGCTGAAACACTGAAAATAGGGAAACATTGTGTAAAACACAACAGTATTACAACAACAAACAAAAAAGGACTAAAAAGCATAGTCATAGATCTTTCATATGTAAGGACGTCAAAGTGATACAAACAAATACAAGACTGGTATAAATTTAGAAAAACAGGGGAGAATATTAAAGTAACCACAAAGGAAACTAACATTTTACACATTTAAATAAAAAACAAGAAAAGTGTAAAAACTCAGCAAGTACAAAACCAACCACAATGAAAAGATGAAAAGAAAAATGACTTTGCATGGAAAATTAAGTGGAAAAAAATACTGTAGAAAACATATAAAAAAAGCATCAACATGACAACAATAAACGCATGCCTGTCAATGACTCTGCAGAGTGTAAACGGATTAAATGTACCAATAAAGAGACAGAGTGTGGCAGAATCAATAAATAACATAGTCCATCTATATGCAGATCAACCTTAGAATTAAGGCCTAAAACAAACTAAAGCTGTAAGGATAGAATAATTATATCAAGCAAATAACATTAAAAAGTGGCAGGAGTGTCATTATTAATTTGAGACAAAATAGACTTTAAAGTAACATCCACCACAATTGACAAGGAAAGACACTATATAATGATTAAAGGGTCAATACACCAGGAGGACAAAACCATATTAAATATTTACACGCTGAATGAGGCAGCTCCTTAAAGACATAAAACAAACTGTAACAGTACTGAAAAGAGAGATCGATAGGTCAAGAATAACAGTAGAAGACTTCAACATGCCACTTTCAGTGAAGGGCAGAACATCCAAAAGAAGTTCAATAAAGTCATGGGATATATAAATGTCACTATAAACCAATTAGACCTTGTGGACATATACTGAGCACTCCACCCAACAGTAACAAAGTGTACTTTCTTTTCCAATGCACATGGAATATTCTTCAGAATGTTTCAAAGAAGAGTTAACACCACTGTTACTAAAGCTATTCCAGAGTATAGGAAAAGATGGAATATTCTCAGACTCATTTTATGAAGTCAGCATAACCCTGATACTGAAACCAGCTAGAGACACCACAACTGAAAGAAAATTACAGATCAATACCCCTCAAGAGCTTAGATGCAAAAATTCTCAATAAAGTTCTAGCCAATAGAACTCAACAATAGGTCAAAAAATAATTCACCAAGCGGATATCATACCAGGTATTCAGGGGTGGTTCAACACTAGGAAAAAAAAAAAAAATGTAATGAATCTCTTAAAACAAAAGACAAGAACCACATGATTTATCAATTGATGAAGAAAAAGCATTTTACAAACACTAACATTCATGCTAAAAACTCCCCACAAAATAGGAATAGAAGGGAAATTACTCAACAAAACAAAGCGCATTTATATAAAAACAAAAGCCAGAATCATCTTACATGATTTGATAATAATCTGAAAGATTATTCTGGAGTATGAGAACCAGACAAGGATGCCCTTTGTCACTACTTTTATTCAACATTATTCTAACCAAAGCAGTCCCGACAACATAAAGAAATAAGCCAAGCCAAGTGGCACCCAAGTTGGTGAGAAGTAAAAGTATCTCTATTTGCAGGTGTTATGATCTAAAACACAGAAAATCTTACAGCATCCCCCCCAAGAAAATTTTTACTGAAACTATATAAGAGTTCAGCAAATATTCAGAACACAAGTTAAACATATGAAAACAAGCTGGATTTCTTTAAAGATGAAAATCACTGAATAAATAACATTTATGATAGCTCCCAAGAAGATAACATAGTTAGGAATAAATCTAACTAGAGATGAAAAGACCTATACTAAGAAAATTGCAAGACACTATTTCGAGAAACCAAAGAACTACATAAGTAGAGAAACCCACCTTGTTCATGGATAGAAATATTCAACATTATGAAAATGTCTATTCTACCCAAAGCGATCTATAAATACAATGCAATCCTGATCCAAATTCCAATGATACATTTTAAAGAGATGGAGAAACAAACTACCAACTTCATATGAAAGAGGAAGAAGCCCAGATAAGTAAAGCATTGCTAAAGAAGAGCAAAGCAGGAGACGTCACACTACCTAACTTTAGAACCTACTATACTATCGTGGTAGTCAAAACAGCCTGCTACTGGTATGAAAACAAATAGTTATAGATCTGGCAAGTAAATTCACAAACTCATCCTAGAAAAAAATGCTGCGTATCTCATTGCTGAACATCACCTTTGAAGCACTCCCCTTGGGAAGCTATGCACTGACGCCAGTACCTAGTCCACCCTGCAAAGCAATCTTCGAACTTTTTCTGGAATGGCCACCAGAGATGTCTTCTTATTACCCTTGATGTCCTCAGTGTCATCAGGGGTAAAGCATCTTCCTTTCAATATTTCCTTTGCGTTTGGGTAGAGAAAAAAAATCACTGGGCCCAGATCAGGTGAATAGAGAGGGTGTTTCAATAGTCATTTGTTTACTGGCTAAGAACTCCCTCACAGACAGGGCCATGTGAACTGGTACATTGTCAGAATGCAAGTTCTTGATAAAAAGTTCAGGTCATTTTCATTTAAATTTTCACTCAGGCTTTTCAGTACTTCCAAACAGTAAACTTGGTTAACTGTTTGTCCAGCTGGTACAAATTCATAATGAACAGTCCCTTTAATATTAAAAAAAAAAGTTTACTAACATCTTTGTGACTCTTGATTTAGACTGAGAACTTTGATGGTTGCAGAGAATTGTCTGACTTTCTGGGCACTGTGATGCTTTGTTTCAGGGTTGTGTTGGTACACCTATGTTGCATCACCAGTGATAACAAGCCCAAAACACCATTCTGCCTCTCCAAAAGGTCTTGGCAAACTTTGACTCACTTTTCCTTTTGTTCATCATTGAGCTTCTTTAGGAACAATTTTGCACACTTTTTCATGCACAAATTTTCAGTTAAGACTTTCCTAACTGTTCCTCTATTGATGTTTACTGGGTCTAGTATGCTTCTCACAGTCAGCTGACAATTTTGATGCACAATTCAATTACTTTTTGAGATGTTTTCATCAGTTCTGCTTGTTACTGGCCACCCTGGCCTCTCTTAATCAGTGATGCTTTCTGTCCTGTCAGAAAAACATTTAATCAATTTTTCTTCATGGCATTATCTCCATAAACTTGGACTGACATGTCCCTGATTTCACTTCTACTCTTGCCACATTGGACAAAAAATTTAATGTTTGTTCATTGCTCTAATTCCAGCTCTGACATTCTTGCAACAGAACACAAAAACATTTAACAGATAATAGACGCTGCTCAGCAAGACACTGGCACATGTCAACATCACACACCTGTGAGACCCTGATATACCAAGGTTATGACACCTTACTGAGTTGTGTGTACGGTGCTGCCAATGTAAGCTCATGGTGACAAGTTCACGAACTTAAATGTCAGACCTTGTAGACCAATAGAGCAGAATTAAGAATCCAGACATAAAATCAATCTCTTATGAGCAGCTGATATTTGCCAAAGGCCAAAAGTTCGCAAACTGGGGAAAAGGCAGTGTCTTTAACAAATGGTGTAACCATAAGTAGATACTCATCTGCAAAAATGAAACAATACCCAGATCTTACACCATACACAAAAAACTAACTCAAAGTGGCTCAAAATTTAAAATGATCAAGATTCTGGAAAAAATTAGAGACAATGCTGGTAGCTCTAGTTAACAAAACATTGCTAACAATACACAAACACTAGAAGAAAAAAGTACATAACTTTGAACTCCTAAAAAAACAAACAAAAATCACACCCTTATGCTCATCCAAAGGCTTCACCAAAAAAAAAGAAAAAACAAAGATAGCATACAGATTAGGAAAAAACAATTGGATATGACAGATCCAATTAGCATCTAAACTCCATAATCTACAAGATACTGCAGAGCCTCAACAACAAAAAGACCAACAACACAATTAAAAAATGGACAAAGGATATGAACAGGCACTTCACCAAAGAAGACATCCAGACAGCTAGTAGATTTATGAAAAATGCTCACGATTGTTAGCTATTAAAGAAAGCCAAATCAAAACAATAGTGAGATACCACCTCACACCAATAAGACTGGCATTAATAGGGAAAAAGAAAACACGAAATAATGTTGGAGAGGCTGTGGATGGAATGAAACACACACTGCTAGCAGGACTGTAAAATGGTGCAACCACTTTGGAATTCCATTTGTCACTTTCTTAAAAAGCTAGAAACATAAATATCGTAGAATCCAGGATTCCTACTTCTTGGAATATATCCTAGAGAAATACAGACTGTCACATTATTAGATATATGCTCACTAATGTTTATTGCATCACTGTCCACAGTATCAAAAAAGACAGAATCAACCTAGGTGTCCATAAATGAATGATTACATAAACAAATTAGTGTGTTTACACAGTGGAATACTATGCAATGATAAAGAACAAAGATGAATTTGGGAATTATAACAGGGAAATCTGGAAGGCAATATGCCGAGTGAAATTAGTTGCAAAAGAACAAATATTGTATGCAGCTACCATTATAAAGACTCAAGAATATGTTTTAAACAGAGAAGAAAACAGTCTGTGATGGTAGCAAAGATAGTAACTAGATAGTAGAGAAGATTTATTTTAGGTGAAGGGAGGGACAACACATAGCAGAAGAGAAGTCAATACAAGGCAATTAAACCAAAAGCTAAGAAGTTCCTACATATAACCAAGCACTTTGAAGGACAGTGTAGCAGGGGCAGGGGTCTTAGGACCACGCTTCAGGGGACTTCTAGGTCAAATTTCATAACAAAGATTTTTAAGGAAATGTTCTGAATCCAACTTTGGTCTTAAAAGATGTAAGCTGCTGACTAGGAATAATCAATTACTCCCAACCCATCTGTAGCAGGGGAGAACGAAGGACACCAAAGCATAAGGAAAATATGAGCTCAAGAGAAAAGGGGCCACATTACCCAGAGTCTACATCCACATGAGACTAGAAGAACTTGAGAGCGTCCAGCCGACACCAGTGACTGCCTAGACAAGAAACACAACAAAGAGTCTGTGTTGAAGTGGGAGAAAAATGGTGTGCAGAACTTGAACCCTATTAAAAAGTCCAGACTTGATGGTCCTACAGAATGGAGGGTCCCTGGAAGACACGGCTCCACACTGTTTTTTAGCACAGAAATGGAATCATTCCCAAAGACAACTCTTCAAACACTGGACTGGACTATGAAACATATCATGATACTGGTGAAGGGTATGTTTCTTGGCTCAAGTAGATACAGGGGACTAATTGGAGGCAAGATGAAAAGGCAGAAGCAGACAGGAGCTGGCTGAATGGCTGCAGAAATACAGAGTAGAGAGGAAGAGAGCGTTGTCACGGTGTGTAGAAAACAACTAGGGTCACATAAGAATGTGTGGGTGTTTGTATGAAATACTAATTTGAACTGTAAACTTTCACTTAAAATGCAGTAAATAAATATTAAAAAAATAAAACTAATCTTAACTCCAGTTTTCTTTTGATCATATTAGTACTCTGTGAACTTACATTCTGTTTTATTCATTTTCTCTGAGATTTTTATGTTGTTATTTTGACACTTTTATTTTGGCACAAATAAACTACGTTATATTGACCTTAAAGGAAATGACTTAAACAAAGCATACTAGAAATAACAGCTTGCATAATTTTTAATAGTACATTGGAAATCTTGGACTAATAATATTCATTGGCTCAAATCATAGTACCAAATTACAAGTCACATTTTAATATAAAACTTTGTCTTCTGATACACAGAGACATATGTATGTGCAACCATAACAAATTCTGAGGCCTGTAATTCCTGATCAATATATTTCTAGTAGAAGTACATATGTGATAAATATGTCTTCAGAAATAAAGCCTTACTGGAGAATATAGTATAGAGTTCTTGACATAGAGAAAAACAGGTGCATAGAACTAGAATGCTACTAAAAGACCATACTTGATGGTCCAACAGACTGGAGGTTCTCCTGAAGACACAGCCCCTGGACTCCTTGTTATTCTAGGGCTGAAAACAGTCCTGAAGTCAACTCTTCAGATAAAGATTGAGCTAAACTATAGGACAAAATAATAATGGCAAAGAATGTGCTTCTTGGCTTAAGGATACATGTGAGGCTGTCTGAGCATCTCCTGTCCAGAGATGAAATAAGAAGGCAAAGCAGGACAGGAGCTGGTTGAATGGACACAGGATAGTCTGGAAAGGAGAAATGTGCTGTCCAATGGTGTGGAGAGCAGAGTTTCATAGCAGTGTGTGTGCAAGGTTCTGTATGACAAACTGATTTGAATGGTAAATTTTCACTTAAAGGACAACAAAATATTTTTTCAAAGCAACATATCCCTTTACTATTCATATTCAACATGGCATATACTTAGAGAAACAATGTATTAATAGAATAATTCTAGCTGCTTTAACAAATAACCTGTGAACTTCAGTAGTTAATGCTGTAGAAATGTATTGCTTCCTCAATTATCATTGTAATGTGGATCTCCCTGGACTATCAGAAACTCCCGTCTGTGCTACGATGTTGGGATTTCACTTGAAGGTTATCATTCCCAGAGGACACTTTCCTCTAATTATTTACTCCCAGTTCCTGTTTCATGGTGGAAAGTAAAGACTAGCCTTGGCATCAGAAGACCTGGTACTTACAGTTTATATATCTGGACGTCAGTCTGCAAACTGAGGAGTTCAGACTTAAAGATCTATAAATTATCTTTATGCTCTAAAATCTCTCTAGATTTTGGTATAGGCCTAGGATATTACATACTTTGGCCCTTTGAAGTTCTACTTTGTTGTCTTGTAGTCATCTTGATGTTTTTATATACCCTGACTATGCTTGCGTCTGACTTCTCTTTGCCGTGTGATCTGTGAACTTGTTATCATCCTAAGCGCCCAGTAGCTTTGTGGTAGAGTTTCTCTGCATGATCTAGTGTTTTCTTTAAACATCATTTTCTACCACTATGTGGCCTATAGGCTAAACTTTATAATGACTGTCTTTAAGTTTTACATCCTAGCTTATGATACCTGAGTGATTTAACCTTTTAAAACTTATCCTCCTGGTAGATATCACTTGCTACTCTTCTAATCTAATTTAAATGCACATGAACCTGATCCATTTGATAGGGCCATCTGTTTTTTTATACTGCCAAAGACACTGTGTACATTTTGGCAGCTTCCCTAAGTGTATTCAATAAGCTGTGCCAAGTAGAGTTAGAATGCTTCAGGAGTCCAAACTCTTAAAAACAACTGAGCCAAGCAGCATTTATTTTAAACTAATTGTTGACTTATGGTCAGTCAAGTAGCACTACTCTATATGTGTGAGGGTGTGCACGAACAGAAAAAATAAACTATTGTGATTACTACCCCCAACTGACAGTTATTCAAATTCATAAATTAGGAACATTTATTATCCACCCAGAAGCCTATCCACAGTCTTGGGAATTGCAACCTCCTTCCACATAAGTAATACTGTGATATCTTTTGTACATATGAGTCTGTGCCCATTTAGACATAGTTGATTGATTCAGGAGAGGCTATCTGACTCATTTTGGTCCAGGCTCATCCCTGCTAGGAGATGCTGTACATAGGACCAGATTGTCAGGGTGGTCTCTCTCAAATCACTGTAATCACTATAATGATAAGGAAAACAGCTTGGGTGTTAGCAATCATCATGATTTCTGCCATATGAACTAGAAAAAGAAAAGAACGTACCTTCAGTGAAAGAAAGAAAGAGAACATGGAGAGGAGCAGAAATGTTGAGATGAAGAGAGTTCTGATATCACCAGTGCACCTATTCTGGTTTCCCTGAGACTGGTTGTATTTTTTTTTTTTTTTTTGAGTTCTAAGAAATATCAGACTGTTGTAAAAATAAACCTTTTTTTACGTAAGTCACATCACCAGCAAATCAAATATTAATTTACACATATGAGGATTAAAACAGGAAAATTTAATATTTTTCCAATCCACATCAGGCTTGACTCACGTATCAATTTTGCCAAAGAATGTAGCTAATAAATGAAAACTTGAATCATCTGGAGGTTTTCTTTCAATAGCTTATGTCTACATATTTAGAAAAATATATACAAATTTTCACAGTTTTCATCATTTATCTGTCATATAAACAGTCCAGATTTTCCATATATACAGAATTTAAATAGCTAATCACATAAAATATTTATATTTTTTAACTAGACTTTCAGTGTTTCTTTAGAAAAAATATTAGAATATATATTTTTTCTACTTAAATAGTAAATTTTCATAAAAGACTTACACAGTCATTATAATTCTTATTTGGATAACAGAAAACCCACCAAAAACTTTGACACTAAGTGAAAAGAATGTTTTGTGAAGTAGGATTAAAATAAAGTTTAGGGATTTTTAATGGCCTCAGTCCAGTTTCTTCAGACTTTGGTGAAGGGTGAGTTAGGCGAAGAGGTGTTTTTTTCTTTTTTTTTCCTGATATCCACTGCCAAAAATTCAGGTCTTATCAGTGACAAGTCTTTAAAACTTTGCCAACTGTTTACAAGTATATGTTAAAAGAAAATTAAAACAATATTACCCAGTGTCGTGCATTGAACTGTGTGCCCCCCAAAATGAGTGTACCAACTGGGCCAGGTCATGATTCTCGGTATTGGGTGTCATTGCTATATGCTGTAAACCCTGCCTCTATGATGTTAATAAGGTAGGATGGATGGGGGTTGTGTTGTTGGGGTAGCACTGAGTGTGTGAGATTGTATTGTGCCTTGAGGCAGTCTTTAAGGATATAAAGGAAAAAGAGGCAAGCAGAGAGTTGGGGACCTCATACTGTCACAAAGTTGTTCTGGGTGCAGAGCACATCCTTTGGAAAGGACCCTGGGATCTCTAAACCTCAGAAGCTCTCGGCTCAGCGGAAGAAGACTGCTGGCAAAGACTTTCCTCCAGAGCCATCAGAGAGAGCCTTACCCTGGCATTGATGTTCTGAAGTTAGACTTTTAACATAAGGGACTGTGAAAAAATAAAATTTCTCTGTCTAAAGACACATACTTCTGGTATTTCTGATGTAGCAGTAGTACATGACACCAGGATCTTGGTGTCAAAATCTAGGTGTAAATATAACACCTCTATTTTTAATTTTTTAAAATTGTGAATAAGTGAAAATACACAATCCAAATTAATTTTACATTCCCACCTATTTGCAGCTTCTTCTGCTCACCTTGCCTGGTGACAACACACTCTTCCTTTTCATTCTCTATATGTCATATCCTTTTAACAATCTCCTATAAGCAAAGTAAGCACGTCTATACCCAACCCTAGATAAACTAGTTCAAAATACAGAAAGACTACTGTACTGCTGGCCTCTGCTGTCGGGCCCCAGCTATAGGCAATGCTGTGTAGAATACTGCTTTTCTGCCAGAAAAACACTCTCCCCTGGACAGGCACTGCCTCCCAGCCTAGAAATTAGGTCCTACTGAGGCCTCTATTTGTGTAATCCACTTCCTGGTGTAACAGGATGGCGTCCTGCACAATTCATTTAGAGTTAGTTTTTGTGTAAGGTATGAGATATAGGTCTTCGTTCAGTTTTTTTGCAGATGGAAATCCAATTTTGCCTTTGTCAACTATCAACTGTTCATAAGAGGATGGTGGCATCTCTGGGGTCTCCCGTCTATTCCATTGGTCTCTATGCCTCTTTCTATACCATTACCACGCTGTTTTGACTACTGTGGCAGTGTAATAGTTTCTGAGGTTGGGTAGTATGAGGCTTCCCGTTGTGTTCCTCTTCAGTAGTGCTTTACTAAGCTAGGGTTTCTCCTCTTTGCAAACAAAGTGCATGATTTGTTTCTCCATCTCAATAAAAGTGACACCAGAATTTGTATTGGGATTGCATTGTATATGCAGAGTGCTTTGGGTAAAATGGCATCTTCATATTGTTAATTCTTCCTATCACGAGCAGAATGTGTTTCTCCCTTTATGTAAGTCTCTCTTGGTTTCTTGTAGTTAGGTCTTGTAGTTCTCTCTATATAGGTCTCTTATTTCTCTAATTAAATTTAATCCTAGATATTTTATCTTCTTGGAGGCAATAATAAATTGCATTGATCTGGTGATTTCTTCTTTGATGATCTCTTTGTTGGTGTAATGCAATCCTATGGATTTACTTATGTTTATCTTATATCCTGATACTTTGCTGTACTCCTCTATTAGTTACAGTAGTTTACTTATGGATTCTTTAGCATTCTCTGTATATACAATCATATACTCTGTGAATAGGGAGATTTTTACTTCTGTGCTGATGTGGATACCCTTTATTTCTTTGTCTTGCTTAAGTGCTATGGCTAGAACCTCTAGAACAATTTTGAATAGAAGTCGTGAGAGTAGGCATCCTTGTCTAGTTCCCTTTCTCAGAAGAAATTCTTTCAGTCTCTTTCCATTCAGGATGATATAGGTGGTTGGCTTTGCATAGATGCCCCTTATTCATTGAGGAATTTCCACTCTATTCCTATTGTTCTGAGAGTTTTTAGCACGAATGGGTGTTGGACTTTGTCAAATGCCTTTTCTGCATCAGTTGACGAAATCAGATGATTCTTGTCCTTTGTGCTGTTTCTGTGGTTGATCACATTAATTGTTTTTGTGATGCTCAACTAGTCTTGCATTTCTGGAATAAATACAACCTGGTCATGGTGAATTATTTTTTTTTGATATGCAGTTAATTCTATTGGCAAGGATTTCACTGAGGATTTTTGCGTGTAGGTTCATGAGTGATACTGGTCTGTAATTTTCTTTTTTTGTGGGATCTTACCCTGGCTTTGTGATCAGGGTTATACTGGCTTCATAGCATGAATTTGAGAGTATTTGTGAAATGGTCTCAGTAGTATTGGAGTTAACTCTTCTCTCAAAGTTGGCAGAATTATCTGGTGAAGCCATACCAGGCCAGGACTCTTTTTGGCTGGTAGTTTTTTGATGAATTTTTCAATCTCTTTGTCACAGGTTCATTAAGTTTTACTGCTTCTCCTTGTGATAATGTGGATAAGTGAAATGAATCTAGAAATTCATCCATTTCCTCTAGGTTTTCAAATCTGTTAGAGTACAGTCTTCTGTAGTATCCTGTTAGGATACTTTTGATTTCAGTTGGGTTTGTTGTGACATCTCCCGTCTCATTTCTTTTTTGGGTTATTTGTTTCCCCTCCATTTTTTCTTTTGTAGTTTAGTCAGTCATTTATTACTTTTGTTGATCTTTTCAAAAAAATCCAGCTTTTGGTTTTGCTAATCTTTTCAACTGTTCTTCTGCTCTATAATTCATTTGGTTAGGCTCTCAACTTTATTATGTGTTTTCTTCTGGTTCCTTAGTGGTTACTCTGTTGCTCTCTTTCTACTCGGTGTAGCTGTAGGATTAATTCTTTAGTTTGGACCCTTTCTTCATTCTAGACGTGTGCATTTATTGAGGATAAATTGATCTCTGAGTACCGTTTTTCCTGTTTCCCATATGTTCTGCTAGGATGTGATTTTCATTCTCATTTGATTCCATAAATTTCTTTATTTCTTCCTTGATTTCTTCTATAACCCACAACTTTTTGAGCAAGGTATTGCTCAGTTTCCATGAATCTGAATTTCCAACTATGATTTTTCTGCTGTTGGTTTGAACTTTTATAGCTTTATTGTCCAAGAAGATGTTTTGTGATAATTGAGTGCTTTGGATTCTGTTGAGACTTGATTTATGTCCTAACACATGGTCTATTCCGGAAAATGTTTCATTTGCAGTGAAAAAGGTGTACTTATCTGTTGATGGGTGAAAAGTTCTTTATATGTTGATAAGGTCTGATTGGTTGATTGTTGCAATAAGATCTGTATCATTACTTAGCCTTTTTCTGGATAATCTGTCCACTACTGAAAGTGGACTACTGAAGTCTTCAACTATTACTGTGATCTATCTCATTTTGAATTCAGTCAGTGTTTATTCAATGTATCTAGATGCTCTGGTTTTGGGAGCATAAATATTCAATATTGTTAAGATCTGCTTCTGTATTGAACCTTTCTGCAATAGTGACCATCCTTATCCATAATGGTGGATCTTACATTAAAGTCTATTTTATCTGAGATTAGGATTGTTACTCTTCCTCTTCTTTGTATGTTGTTGGCTTGATATATATTTTTACATCTTTTGATTTTCAATTTTTTTCGTATCTTTGAGTCTTAGGTGTGTCTCTTGTAACCAACATATAGATGGGTCGTGTCTTTTGATCCATGATGTCATTCATTGTCTCTGCATTGGAGTGTTCGGTCCATTTATAGTCAATGTAATTATTGACAGCCAGCCAGCCAAGTGCCATTGGGATAGGTATGTGTTTAGTGCTGTCATTTGAATGTGTTTTTTTAATTGATATTTTCTGTTTTGTTCTTACTATTCTGTTCTGCGTCTTTTTTATGGATTGACTTGTCATCTTTTTTAGTGTTGGTTTAGCACTTGTTGAGACTTCTGTGTTATGTTTCTTGTTTTGGTATGTTGCACTGTTATTTTGCTTTGTGGGTACCCCTGTAATCCCTCTGGCTCATCTTTCAGAGGGGTAATTGAGTCTATTACTGGTGCCTAATCAAATCTGACAATACTATGCCAGGTCCTAGGTTTCCCCAGATGTCCACTGCTCCATTCAGTTATCATTCTAGGCCCTAGTTCTCAGAGGCAATTGAAGAGACAAGTGTCTAGTCTGACATCTTGGCCTCTCCTCCTGCTTTTTTTAAAAAAAATTGTAGTTGATATGTATGTAACAAAACATTTACTATTTCAATGCTCTCCAAATGTACAATTCGCTGACATTCATTAAGTTTGTCTTGTTACTCAACCACCATGACCATTCATTTCTGAATATTTTTATCACCCTTAATAGACTTCCTGAGCAATGATTCTTACTTTTTCCCCTTCCTTGCTTCTGTGTGACCCTGGCAGTAATAAACACTGATCTCTATACATTTGGTTATTCTAGCTAATTCATATATATGATCATACAATACCTGTTCTTTTGTGACTGACTTGTGTAATCCTGATACATGCTACAACACTGATGAATCTTGAAAAAGCATTATTAGTACTTTGTTTTTTGAACTCTTCTTGCAGTCTATATGTGGTGCTAATGGTATAATTATTCAGCTCTAACAGAAAGGTTAGAGGTTTGAATCTATTCAGAGGCACCATGGAAGAAAGACATGACAATCTACTTCCCAAAGAAGACTGTATGGTGCACAGTTCCACTGAAACACATTTGGTTTTTATGAGATGTAACTGACTCTGATAAATGGTACTGGTACTTGTACCTTTGATATATACTACTGTTCAGGTTTTAGGGAGATGATTATGTTTTCTTTTATTCCTTTTTGTGGTGTTTCAATTTGTCAGTACCAAGTAGGAATCACAGACTTTTCCAAGTGAGTTAACACACTGAAGTGGCAATGTGATGCAATGAAGCCTCTTCATCTTTTGAGAGAAAGCCGGTAAATGGAATCCCGACTTTGTCAATTGCTGATTGCTTGGCTCTGGGCATATCATTTAACCTCTTGGAGTCTAATTTTGGTCATTTGTAATATGAAGATAGTAAAATTCACCTTGAGAAGTCATGACAAATAAGAGAAATGATATGAAATTGTTGATCCATCACGGGCATTAAAATACATAGCTGCTGTAATTATTCTATATTATAGAATTCTGTTGCCTTCTGCAAAAGTCTTCATGAGTGAACTGGTTCATTCCATCCTTAATGCTAGCAACATTGTGCTTCAATGCAAATGGAATAAAAGCTTTTCTTCTGTCCCATATATTTCCATTGAATCAGTGATTTCAATAGGAACACAGATGGTGTTATGCTTATAATCCACTCTGGGAGCAGAAGAGGGAAAGAGAGGCACCCTGATTTTTGCTGTGATGCCTAAAGAAAGCTTAATCTCGACAGCTCTTATCTTCTATTTCCCTGCAGAGATTTGCTGAAAACCACATAAATGCTAGGTTTTATATTAGTAACATACTGTATTTGTCAAATGGATTGAATTCTTCAATTTATTGTCTTTTTTGACCTTGCATTACCACATATGTATTAATAAAGAAGGAAACAGATTTTTTTTCCCCTTGCAAAGGACAAAAGATATAAAAATGTATTTCCATTTGACCAAACATTCAAAAAGCTGAAAAATGCTTATGCAGTTTTAAACATTGTTCTATCTTATCCTTTCTTCTTGAGGAAACAAACAAAAAAAAAGCAATGCTTAAAAGAAAAGTACATTCCAAATTGATTAATGAAAATACTCTTTGAATGATGGATTAGAAAATGTGTTGCATTCATCCCATAAAAATATTCTTCTGGTAGAAAATATATTTTCTCAGTACCAAGGTTTTCAATTATTATCAAATAAACCATATGAGTCATGTCTTTCACTATTAAAGTCAAGGAAGGCATCAGTACGCTGTTGGTCATGATTCACAGCAAGTTTAGAGGATTGATGATGGCTGAGTTTATTCAAATTTATCACAGAACATTGAAAAATTATTTGGAAACCAAATTTTCTATTTCTTATTATATAAATCTGTACAAGCAAAACTCCACGATTCTTGATGTCTCAAACATCAGTTAAGAACATCTGATCTTCATATGTTTTAAATGTACTATTCTTTGGAAAGTTAACCCTTACTTTGTTCCCTAGGAACCTTCTAACCTAGAATAGTGATAGGCATACAGTAGCACTCAAAATTGTTTCTTGAGTTAAATTTACTTATTTAGACATGCATATTTTCACTTTTAGTATTTGAAGTATATCTCTATAGAATTGCTCAATTGATTCAGTTATGATTATTTACTTGTCTGTTTCAATGAATTCTAACAAAGAGGGTGGTACGCAAGTTAAATGCAATGAAGAAAAGAGAAGTATTAATGAGTTTTCATATTATTTCTTAAATAATATGTACCAGTTGAGAAAACCTATTACTGTCAAGTCAATTCCAACTCATGGCAACCCATATGTAGCAGAGCAGAACTGCTCCATAGCATTTTGTTGTAATCATTATGGAAACAGAATGCCAGGTCATTCTTCCATAGCACCTCTCAGTTAGTTTAAACCACTAACCTTTAGGTTGGTAGTTGAGTACAAACCACTTGTACCACCTAGAGAATTTGCCAGTTAATCACATTCCTTGAAACTATAACTTTCTACTTTACTTTCCCATTCCTTTAATGTATCAGATTTTATATCAGGTGAATTGTTTATTAGAGGTGCATTTTATTAACCTCAACTAAACTGCGTGACTGTAGGATTCATAGCTAGCCAAGCACCATCGAGTCGGATCCAACTCATGGCAACCCTAGGGGCCAGGATTCATAGACCATTCTTTTTTTCCTCGTAAACTCCATTAAGCTATTTGCCAGCTTCATTGTACTTTCACTTTCTTTGTTTCTTTTTTGTTTCTTTTACTTATGCTACATGAGATCTTAATATCATTTTAGAAAGTCTCTCCCTGCCTCAGCAACATATAGAAGTTGTGAATAACAACACACGTCATTACACCTTACCAGTAGTTGAGTTATTTGCCATTGGTAATTCAGCAAAGTGTTATAACCCAATGTGAACTCATGGAACAGGGAAAATATTTAAATGGAAATTTCTGTTATTATAAGGGCATTTCAAATGCACATTCATATGGATGTTTCAACCTTTGCTCTATAACATGGTAGTTGAGGGCATTTTTTAAAAAAGGAAATGGAAAAAAGCAGTAGAAATACTTTTACATAGTTTCCAGGATAGAAGTCTTCATCGGGGTGCTGTCCTTGGAAGACATTAACTCCTATCAAAAGCACAAAAGCCACTGCCTTCAAGTCTACTTCAACTCATAGTGACTCTGTAGTTCAGAGTAACACTGCCCCATAGAGTTTCCAAGGAGTGTTTGGTGGATTTGAACTGCCAACTTTTTGGTTAGCAGATAAAGCATGTAACAACTATGCCACCAGGGATCAAAAGCACAAGGATGGGGGAAATTGTTCCCTCAAGTATTCAAGAGAAGGAGCCCTGTCCCTGCAACACTTAAGTGCTTAACTACTGGCTGAATAACTAGTGGTTTGAACTAACCCAACAGCTCTGTAGAAGAAAAAATTTGCAATCTGCTTCTGTGAAAACTAAAACTCCATTGCCATTGAGTTAATTCTGATTTGCAGCTATCCTGTATGACAAAGTAGAACCACTCCATGGGGTTTCCAAGGAGCAGTTGGTGGATTTGAACTGCCAACCTTATGGTTAGCAGCCAAACCCTTAATCACTGTGTCATCAGGGCTCCCATATAAAGAGTATGGCCTAGAAAATCCTATGTGGCTGTTCTACTTGGTCGTATGAGGCACTTATGTCTCAGAATATGAGAGTAGAGTTGCATTTCAATGTGAGACTGTGGTGGCTATGGTAAAGCAACCCAACAGTGCTGGTTATACGATATTCCTCCTTCTGACAGAGCTGTGGTTCTTTACTTCTTAAAGTCTTACATCAATCAATCACCATCTCAAAGAATCTCAGTCCCACAATGACAGAAGGTAAGGTTTTTTTGCCCCCCAAGATTGGCATATTTTATATGCTAATATGGACAACCTGGTGGCATACTGGATAAGAGCTATAGCTGCTAATCTAAAAGTTGTCAGTTTGAATCCACTGGACCCTCCCTGGAAGCCCTGTAGAACAGTTGTATTCTGTCTAAATCTACTTGACAGCAATACGTTTGGTTTTTTGTTTGGTATACATATATGTATGTATATATACATACAAAGATATATAGATAGATAAGCCAAGTGCCAAGTGCCGTCGAGTCGGATATGTATAGAGAGATGCACACACACACACACACATATATATATATACATACATATATATAAAAATCAATGTCTCAATAATGGCTCTGTATATTCTTTGTTACACCTAATTTACTTCTGTGTACTATTATCAGCTCATTCTGTAATCTGAGAACCACTGTCTGGTGTTCCTTGGAAACTATAGGGCAGTTCTACTCTGTGCTATAAGGTTGCTATGAGCCTAACTGACTTGATGTTAAGGCGTTTTTTAGGGGGATGGGCTTGTCAAGAAGAACCCTGGTGGCTCAGTGGTTAAGAACTATAT
The DNA here is from genome assembly GCA_028571685.1 of Heterohyrax brucei. NCBI lineage: Eukaryota > Metazoa > Chordata > Mammalia > Hyracoidea > Procaviidae > Heterohyrax > Heterohyrax brucei. The sequence continues at coordinate 49,861,776 of CM053142.1, forward strand.
CTGCCAAACAAAAGGTTGGCAGTTTGAATCCACTAGGGGCTCTTTGGAAACCTGTTGAAGCAGTTATACTCTGTCTTGTAGGGTCCTTATAATCAGGGTAGACTCAACAGCAATCGCTCTTTGGTGGGGGGAGGACGAGAGATGGGGATCCTTTGGAGTGGTAATATTGAGTCCTAAGCCTAACAGGAAACATTGGTGGCTTAGTGTTTAAGTGCTGTGGCTGCTAACCAAAAGTTTGGCAGTTCAAATCCACCAAGTGCTCTATAGAAATTCTATGGGGAATTCCTGCTCTGTCCTATATGGTCTTTAGGAGTCAGAATTGACTTGACAGCAATTTTTTTTCTTTTGAGGCATAAGTATCTTAAACTCCACTTTGAGAAGTCTAAGTGGTCAAATAACAGGCAAAGGCATGAGAAAAGCCTGGAAGATTAAAAGAGTAACTGACTATGAGTTCAAATTAACTTGATGGTACTGGATTTGTTTTTTATATTATATTTTCAACAACAACAAAACAAAATAAATTGTATTCGAATTGGAAAAAGAAAGAAAATACAGTAAACTTAAAAAAACAATGGAACACTTGAGATTTGCCTAAGTGAGACAGTTTTCTTCTAATCTTCAATCCAAATATCAAGGGACAGAGATAGATAGACACACTGATAACAACAAAATAGCAGTAAGTATAACAATAAAAAAAAAAAAACTGCCATTGAGTCTGGTCCTACTCACAGTGACCCTAGAGGTCAGAGTAGAGCTGCACCATAGAGTTTCCAAGGAGTGTCTGGCAGATTTGAACTGCCGACCTTTTGGCTAGTAGACGTAGCACTTAACCCACTACACAACAATACACCAATAACGCCTGTTACAGCAAGTATAACAATAGCACCTGTTAAAGCAAGAAACCCTGGATGTTAGGAATCAGATGCATTTAAAGGCACAGAGAGTCAATATTTTTCTGGAAACCCGGTGGGAAATAAGACAGTTCCATGGAAGAAGAAAGGTGGAACCTGAAGAGAAGGCCAGATCAAGGAAAAGGACTCTCAGCCACAGAGGGAAGCCTTCTGAATTTATACAGTAAGTAATACGAAGTTCAGTGAAAATTACATCAATGAATTTCTTTTGAGTCCACATTCATTGTTTAGTAAATTTAAACATGCCTCCACAATGATGATTTTATTCTCATCTCTGTCTTTATTTCCACACGTGTCTCAGTTTGTTGCACTGTAGGGGCCTGTGTGTTGTAGTGCTGGAAACTATGCCACTGATACTCAGATACTAGAAACATTGTGCGTAGTATACAGGTTTCATTTAAGCTTCTCGACTAAGACCAGGAAAAAGGACATTGCAGTTTATTTCTTTTTAAAAGGATTAGCCAGCAAAAACCTTATGAACAGCAGTAGAGTGTTGTCTGAGGTAGCACTGAAAGATAAGCTTCCTACGTTGGAAGTTACTCAGAAGACAATCAGGGAGGAGTTATCTCCTCAAATGAGAGGATCCTTTAATGACATAGAAGGAGTCAAACTTTCAGGGCCCTCATTTGTTGATGTGGCAAGTCTCAAAATGAGAGGAAAGCAGCTGCAAACACCCATTAATAGTCAGAATGTTGAATGGACAAAGATGGTTCTAGGAAAAACTGGAAATTGTCAAAAATGAAATGTAATGCATAAACACTGGTATCCTAGGCATTAGTGAACTGAAATGGACTGGTATCAGCCATGTCGAATTGGGTACTCATAAGGCCTACTATGCTGGGAATTGCATTCATTATCCAAAAGAACACTTCAAGATCTATCCTCAAGTGAAATGCTGCCAGTGGTAGGATACTATCTATACGCCTACAAGGAAGAGAACAAGACCAGGGACTGACAACAGACCAGGCCATAAATTGCTCATATGCAGTTCAAGCTGAAACTAAAGAAAATTTGAATCAGTCTGGGAGAGCTGAAGTATGACCTTCAGTACATCCCACCTGAATTTAGAGACCGTCTCAAGAATAGACTTGATGTACTGAACACTAATGACCACAGACCAAACAAGCTGTGGAATGACACCACGGCCATCATACATAAAGAAAACAAGAAGTCGTTAAAAAAGATGGGAAAGAAAGCAAAGACCAAAATGGATGTGAGGAAAGACTGAAACTGGCTCTTGAATATCACGTAGCTAAAGCAAAAAGAAGAAACGATGAAGGAAAAGAACTGAACAGAAGATTTCGCAGGGCAGCTCGAGAAGACAAAGTATAACAAGATGTACAAATAGCTGAAAAAAGAAAATCAAAAGGGAAAAAAGCACTTGGCATTTCTCAAACTGAAAGAACTAAAGAAAAAACCGTAAGCCTCAAATTACAGTATGAAGGATTCTATAGGGAAAATATTAAACAATGCAGAAAGCATCAAAAAAAAAATGGAAGGAATACACATAGTCATTATACCAAAAACTGGTCAATATTTGGTCGTTTCAGGAGGCACCACATAAGCAGAAAACAATGGTATGAAGAAGTCCAAGCTGCACTGAAGGCATTGGTAAGAAACAGATCTCCAGGAATGGATGGAATATCAATTAAGATGTTTCAGCAAATGGATGCAGCCCCTGGAAGTGCTCACTCCTATATACCAAGAAATTTGAAAAACAGTTATCTGGCCATCTCACTGGAAGTGATCTCTATTTTGTCTATTCTCCAGAAAGGTGATGCAACCAAATGAGGATACTATTGAACAATATCATTAATATCACATGTAAGTAAAATGTTACTGAAGATCATTCAAAAGAAGCTGCAGCAGTGTATCAACAGGGTTCTACCAGAAATTCTGACCGGTTTCAGAAGAGGATGCAGAACCAGAACTGTCACCGCTGATGTTAGATGAATCTTGACTGAAGTAGAAAATACCAGAATGAAGTTTACCTGTGTTTTATTGGCTATGGAAAAACATTGACTGTGTGGATCATAATAAATTATGGATAACATTGCAAAGGATGGGAATTCTAGAACTCTTACTTGTGTTCACCAGGAACCTATACATAGATCAAAAGGTGGCTGTAAAATAGAACAAAAGGGTACTGCAAGGTTTAAATTCTGGAAAGGTGTGTGCCAGTCTTGTCTCTCTTCATCATACCTATTCAATTTGTCGGAAACCTTGGCAGTGTAGTGGTCAAAAGTCACATTTGCTAACAGACATTCAGCAGTCTGAATCCTCCAGGTGCTCCTTGGAAACTTTATGAGGCAGTTCTACTCTGTCATAATAGGGTTGCTATGCAACAGAATGAATTCAGTGACAATGGGTTTGGGTTTTTTTTATTTTATTCAATCTGTATGTTGAGCAAATAATCTAGGAGGCCAGCCAGTATGAAGAAGAACGGAACATCAGGTTTGGAGGAAGACGCATTAACAACCTGTATTATAGAGATAACACAATTTTGCTTGTTGAATGTGAAGAGGAGTTGAAACACTGATGAAGATCAAAGACCAGAGCCTTCAGTTATGGATTACACCTCAACATCAAGAAAACAAAAATCCTGACAACTGGACCAACAAACAACATCATGATAAATGGAGAAAAGTTTGAACTTGTCAAAGCTTTCATTTTATTTGGAGCCACAGGCAAGGGGGAAAAATATCATGCCAGATAAAGCACCATTGTTTATCATTCTCTTCCTAAATTTGGAGTCAGTCCAGAAAACCCAGGAAGAAGTTCAACTCAGCCACAGTTAATCTGTAGAAAATCCAGCTCCTGTGTCTTCCTTCCCGCCCCCATCACTGCTGATTTTCTCATCTATTCTTTATAAGGAATCCACTGAACTTTAATAAATATGAAAAATTCAAGTTTTCATCTGATTTAAATGTGACTGACATCATGCAGCTACTAAAAGTGGAACAAAGCCCAAGCATGGTGAGAACAAAACGTAAAACCTGGTGCCTGCCACAGTTTGATTTCTTGCTGCCAAATCATCTCTAGTGTTTCCATGAGGCAAGGGAAGGACACGTCAATAGCATTTTCCAGGAATCTTGATGTCCATACCTATAAACAAGGACATACTTGACAATTGTCTGCACACAGGAAGGAGCATCGTTCAGTGTCTATCAGCCATCTTTCAAAGGTCTAGTTAGACGTGACTGAAGCTGCATAGTCGTAGGTGTATAACTCTAAAGGGTTAACGTGCTGAGAAACAGGAAAGGACTTTTAAAGCGAACACATACACATGCATTCTGCCTTTGCATACATGTGCCTTTCTCCTTAAGTTCAGTGAATTGTTTAAAGCAGACACAAATGTGTTCTGGGAAGGGTGCTGAGGAGCACAGGGCACCTTCTGTTCAGTACTAAGCCATTAGCATTCTGCTTGCTATGGGCCAAGATACTATCGTGTTTGTGTATTCCATTTATACATGTGTATGATATGTGTCCTGACATTGTGGCAGCTCCTTTGCAAGGACTGACTGTGATCTTACATCCTGTTTTTCTCCACAGAACCTAGTATACTGGATGTATATTTCACATACACATGAAGGCCCCAAAAGTGACTACAAGCGCAAAACTGACACATTCTCCACTTCAATAAAATATCTGACCATTGGGTTTCAAAAATTTACAGTTTTTTAAATTGAAAAATGATTCAAAAGTGGTCCCACTCTGCATACTGGCCTCGATAGTATCATTCCATGTACATCTGTCTCTGTTTGTCAGTGTTTCAGGTTGCGTATCTTACCACGTAAGATATGATTATGGGTAAATTGAATTTGGGGATGCTTTCATTTAAATTTAAAAAGTCTGAGAGGGTATCATAAAAATACATGGAATTCTGATGAATTTCTTTAAGATTTGAAACATCTCAATTTATTTTCAATTAAATACCAGTGTTTCTCCTCTTTTCTTCTCCCTGTAACTTGTGAGAAAGACCAGCTAAGGCTGGTCGACAGCTCTCCATGGGTCTCTTGTATTTCTGCATATCTTTTGAGTAGAGGCATCATCTGCCCTTGCCCTGGATTATTTATTCAAGCATATTTGTATGAGGAACAGCCTTGGAAAATAGAGATAGTGTATACTTTCAGAGCAAAGAGCAGACATACTTCTGTTCAAATTAATAAAGATAACGTCTCTCTCTAGGTAGAAGGTCAGGCAGGCTTATAGCTCATTATAAAAGGTTTATGTTCTATAAACTCAGGGTTCTTTTCTCATAAAGTAATTCACTGTCTGTGCAGTTGTGATCTGGCTCTCTTATCTTGCCCTCTAGGTATTAAGGTTTGGGAAAGCAGTACAAGAAAATGCTAAATATTTTGACTCTGTGATTGCCATGAGTAATAAAGCATCCTTTGTTTTTCACACAGGAGGCTTGTGTCTTGTGCCAGCATTTATGAAACTATGGTGAGACTATTTATTAGTTTGCAGAATGGGTAACATCTAAGACCCTTCATGACAGCCAGTTCATGACAGCTGGCTTTCTGGCTTAGTAAGAGTGCTAGTTACCTACTTGTTATGAATATCAGATATTAGAGGTATTTTCTTTCGTCTAATGTATCTATAAGCCTATGGTAAAGAATGGGGCTTGACAGACTGTAGTTCATAGGCCAAATCTAGCCTACCACCTGTTTTTGTAAATAAGTATATTTGGAATATAGCCAGGCACACTCATTTAAGTATTAATCTATGACTACAGTAGCAAAGTTCAGTAGTCACAACAGACACAGGAGGGCTTATAAATCCCAAAGTGTTTACTATCTGGCCTTTGAGAAGTTTAAGATTACCCAATAAATAATTGCTTACTGTAAGCTGGTGTATACTGTGCTTACTGGCTAATTAGTCCCTGTCTTACAGAGAAAAATTTTGCTGATATTTGTAATAGACCAAAGTAGGCAACCAAAAAATTCAGGCCATTGTGCTTGATTTAGGAATTTTGGGGACAGGATGTGAGAGAAAAGACGTAACAGTTATTGGATGACAGGAGAAAAGGAGCTTAACAGTTAACTAAGATGAACTCACTGACTGTACATATCACATTTCCCTAGTGAGTTTAACAGGTAGGTTTTGAGCCACAGCCTTTCATGACTGAGTTCATGCCTTTTTCTAAGAACCTGATACTGAGTCTACAGAGGGAAATTTCTTTCTTTCTTTCTTTTTAAAATCTATTCAGAGCTCCTATCACACTTTATTTAAAATTGAACAAACAAAAAAAGTATTGAGGTGAATTCATCTAACATAAAACTAAACACTTGAAAACAAACAATTCAGTAGCACTGAATACAATCACAACTGTCGCAGATTGAATTGTGTCCTCCCAAAAAGGTGTGTAGCCATCTGGCTAGACTGTGGTTCCTGGTATTGTGTGATGTTCCTCCATGTTGTACACTCTGCCTGTATGATGTTAACGAGGGAGGGTGGGTGGAAATTGTATTGGTGGGGCAGGACTCAGTGTCTAAGATTGTATTGTGACTCAAAGCATTCTCTTGAGGTATAAAAGAAAGAAGCTAGCAGAGAGATTTGGGGATCTCATACTACCAAGAAGCAGTTCTGGAAACAGAGTGCATCTTTTGGAAAGGACCCAGGGACCCTGTGCCTCAGAAGTTCCCAGTCCAGCAGAAAACTGCCTACAAGGACCTTGCTCCAGAACCGTAGGTAGAGAAAGGCTTTCCCCGGAGCTGATATCCTGAATCTGGACATTTAGTCTACTTTCCTGTGAGAAAATAAGTTTCTCTTTGAGAAAGCCATCCACTTGTGATACCTCTGTAACAGCATCACTAGATGACAAAGATTACAATGTTTTGTCACCAACACCTCTATTTAGTTCCAAGATTGTCTCATCCCTCCAAAGTAAAAAATGAAGTACATTAAGTATTTTCTCCCCATTTTGCTGTCCCTTAGCCCTTGGCAACTACCAACCTGCATTCTGTCACTATGGATTAAATCAAATTATATAGTGTGTAATATTCCATGTCTATCTTCTTAGGGAGTCATCCATGTATGATGTGTGTCAATATTTTATTCTTTATCATGACTGAGTAATATTCTACTATTTGAGTATACCATGTTTGTTTATCTATCCACAGATGAGTATTTTTGTCTGCACTTTTTGCTATTGTGAATAGTACTAATACAGGCATATGTGAACACATACTTGTTGAAAATCTGTTTTTAATTTTAGGGGCCTTATATAAAAGGTGGAAACCTTGGTGGTGTAGTGGTTAGGTGCTATGGCTGCTTACCAAAAAGTCAGCAGTTCAAATCCACCAAGCTCTCCTTGGAAACTCTATGGGGCAGTTCTTTTCTGTCCTTTTCTGACCCTATAGGGTCATTCTCAGTTGAAATCAACTTGTCAGCAGTGGGGTAGGTATTGTTTATACTAGGGAAACCCTGATGGTGTAGTTCTTAAGAGCTACAGCTGGGAACCAAAAGATCTATGGTTGAAATCCACCTGGTGCTCCTGGGGCAATTCTACTCTGTCCTGTAGAGTCGCTACAAGTCAGAACCAATTTGGTAGCAATGGATTTGTTTGTTTTTTGATTTGTACCCAGCGGTACAATTTCAGGGTCATGGTAATTTCATATTTAACTTTTTGAGCATTTGCCAAATGGTTTTTCTTGGAGGCTGAACCACTTTGCATTCCCATAATCAAAGCACTAGCATTTCACTTTTTCAACATCATTGTCTACAGTTTCTATTTTGATGTTTAAAAAATATTTTCTTATAGTCATCGTACTGTGTGTGAAGAGGTACTTCATTGTGGTATTGATTTGCATTCCCCTAATGTTAAACATTATTGAGCATCTTTTCATGTGCTTGTTGGCCTGAACATATTTTATAATACAATTGTATACTTCACAAACTATTATTCACTTATACACAGTTTCTTCTATGATGATAAACTTCTTAGTATAGAATCCATAGCTATAAAAAAATTAACAAACTACTATTTTCAGGATCTAAATTTAGAGATGGTGATCCATCTTTGTTGCTATTGTTTCCTGTTCAGTTGATTCAAACTTACAGTGATCCTATGAGACATAGTATATGTATATGGAGGACATAGGCCATATCAGGAGTTACAGACTAGCCAAATTGCTATGCACATTTTTGAGGATACAGAACTCAATCTATGATACATTCTGAGGTAGATTCTTAGAGAAGGATGATTCTTCAGTGTGAAATGGAGTTACTGAGCTGAATCACTAAAGTAGAGGATTCAAGAAGACATTGCTGAAAACTCTAGGAAATTCAGGATGCATAATAATAAGACTAATAATGGAGCCCTTCTTAGAACCACTTCTTAGAAGTTCTATGGGTCAGTCCTATTCTATCCTATAGGGTCTTTATGAGTCAGAATTGACTTGAAGGCAACAAGTTTGTTTGTTTTGAATAATAATAACATTTGTGAGTGCTTGCAAATATTCAGACATTGTGCTAAACACTTTAAATGTATTGTCTCATTTAATCTTCACAATAACTTCATGAAGTAAGGTTGGTCGTTATGCTCATTTTACTGATGAAGACAACTAGTAACAGCTTAGGTTCACACAACTAGTAAGTGGCAGGGAGACTTTTACTCAAGTTCAAATAGTTTCACTCCACGAGACCCACTTAGTAATTATATTCCACTGTCTATAGCTGGGAATAGCTGCTCCCCACTAACCAGAGTCCTTCCATAAGGGTAATTCTGAACCACCTAAAGGTCTACGGAATAACCTTTGCTAAGAAGATCTGTTGAAGAAAGGGGTTTGATCTACACACTTTCAGGTACAATTACATCTGAAGCTCATTTAGACCCTTGAGACACATGCATCGTTTCTCGGTTCTGTCTTCAGGGAGCGGTCTTGCACTTTCCTTAACTAACTTTGTTGGTGATGATGGCACTGCATATATTCACAATTAATTCTAACTTGCACCGATCTATTCCTGTGCTGTTTACACTTGCAATAAGAGTATTCTGTTCTTATTGCAGGCCATGCCATTAGCATATTTAACACTTTAGAAAAAGGAGGGGGAAACCTTGATCTAAATTTTTAAGATGTGCTAATCATAATTTTTCAGGTAAATCTCATTATTTCTTGCTGCTCTCAGATTAGTCCACCTCTAAAGTTAACTATGGCATTTATCAGCTGCTGGCTCACAGCTCCAGGCTTTTAAACAAAGGCTAGAACCTCTTCACAGAAACCAGCAGCTTAAAGCAAGACAAAAGCCATGATGGCAGAGGAGTTATAAGTAACTGGCACTCACCATGATTTCATCTTGTCATTTTGTACCATTTAGTTTCACTCTGACCTTAACAAAATTCTAGCCGAAAGAAAAGTAAAATTTTTATGGCAAACAGGATGTTGTTGTCATTGTTAGGTGCCATAGGGCTGGTTCTGACTCACAGTGACCTTGTGTATAACAGAATGAAACACTATCCGGTTCTTGGCCATTGTCACGACTCTTAAGAGGTTTGAGCTTATTGTCACAGCCACAATGTCAATCTATCTCATTGAGGGTCTTCCTTGACAACAGGATATGGAAGTAAAAAAGTGTGAATGAACAGAAAGAGAGGGACAATCTAAAGGGAAAACTCAAAAGTACTGAAGAAGCATGCTTTCATATAGGGCAGAAACTGGAGAGTTTCAGGGATGGGGAACCTGATCAGGTTTACATATTTTCCTAGACATAGAGATAAAACAAACCAGATGACACCCAAACCCAAACCCTAATCTCATTGCCATCAAGTTGCTATCCTGACTGATTAAGATGACCCCGTTTGTAACAGAGTGGAACTGTTCCACAGATTTTCTTGGCTGCAATCTTAAACAAAGCAGATAACCAGGACTTACTTCCACGGTGGTGCTGAGTGGATCTGAACCACTAAGCTTTAGTGGTTGATTGCAACTTTTTTGCACCACACAGGGACCTATAATCAGATCTTAGAAGAATTCATGTTGGATTGCTATTGAACTCAGAACCCACACCCACAAGGTTTAAACTTGACTTTTCACCTTGCCAGCTATAGCCTACCTTCAACTTCACTGAAACAATTACAAAAGCTGGAAACAAGCTTACTTGTGTTTCTTTGTTTTTAACAGTGACTAAGTTTCTTTTTGAATTTTGATCTGATCCTTACCAGCCTCCAAATTCTAGTAGAGTGAAAATGTTTTCAAGGGAAAAGCCAAGGGGATATTCAGATGTTCCCAGACTTCTAGCAGGTTAGGTTAAGGTAATTACTATGGTGTCAGTGGAAAGACTTCACTGTACTTACATCTGACATTTCCACTAAATTGCTAGCTACTTAAAGTTAAGGACTATGTCAACCATTTTTGGTGCACCCCTCAAAATACACCCACAAGTCAGGAATATATCATACCAGAAAACCAAACTCGTTGCTGTTAAGTTGATTACAACTCATTCTAAAGGACAGAAAAGACTTGCCCCATACAGTTTCTAAGGAACACCTGGTGAACTCAAACTGCTGACCTTTGGTTAGCATCTGCAGCTCTTAACCATTTTATGCCACCAGGCTTTCCAGTATATCATAGGAACTCATTAAATGTTTGTAAAGGTGACTCATTAGCATGATTTTATAAGTTACTTGAATTGATGCAACTGTAGCAAATATCGGTAAATCCATGGGCAAAAATTATTCAGATTTTTCTACATTTCCAATTAACAGTGCCATTCGAGAAACTTAATGAAGCACATTTTTTATTGCTTTCACATGGTGTGCATGGCCGAGTAAGAAGTCAGCACCAGGCCAAGAAACGGATTTCAGCTCTGACCATGAAGTTGTTCTTGGGCTGATGCCAATTTCCTCTTGAAAACTGAAAGTAGAACCAGCCATTTTGTGACAAAACTGGCAAAATTCACTGTTAAGAAAATCATCTATAGCCAAAGCCAAATATCATTTTTCTCCTGAAGCTAGTTTCCCAGTGAGTTACAAATTTTAGCAGTAGCAGTATTCTTCTATTTTCCAAGACTTGAAACCTATGGATCGTCTCTGATGACTATTCTTGACCCTCTGTGTCAATCCATTCTGCATTCTGCAGGTTTCACCGTCATTAAACTTTGTGAATCCATTATTTCCTTTTTATTCCCATTGTCACCTCCTTGATTTGGACCACTTTTAGTTCTGATTTCAACGATTGCAGTAAACTCTCAGTTGGCCTGTGTCACGGGTTGAATTGTGTCCTCCAAAAAATGTGTGTAGCAATTTGTCTGGGCAGTGATTCCCAGTATTGTGTGATTGTCCTCCACTTTATGACTTTCCTGTACCATAAATCCTAATCTATGCCTGTGGTTAATAGATAGGATTATGTTGAAAGAGGATTAGAATGAGACCACAGCACCCTTACAAAGGGAGTTTCCCAGGAATGTGGCTTTCATCACTTTTTATCATTTTATTCTATGAGAGATAGAAAGAAAGCCACACCAGGAGTAGAGCATGTCCTTCAGACCTGAGGTTCATGCACCAAGCTGCTCCCTGACCAGAAACTGATGCAACACAAGGACCTTCCTCCAGAGCCAAGAAAGAGAGAAAGTCTTCCCCTGGAGCAGACACCCTGAATTCAGACATTTTGATGACATTCAGGACATTAATGTAATACAGTGACAGCTCTGATGGTCATTCCAGGAAAACAGTTCCAAAATTGCTTTGAAAGGTGGACTAGGTGCTGGTGTCATTGCATAGCTTCCCAAGGGAAGTACATTGAAGGTGATGACAGTGGTGCTATTCAGCAACAAGATGCGTAACACTTTTCTAGGATGAGTTCTCAAACTTGACTGTCAGACTGTATATGTACTCCTTGTCCAAAACATTTGAATGGCTTCCTGTTGCCTACTAAATGAAGTCCGTTCTTCATGTATTGATAATGAATGCTTCCTAAAAATTAGCCTTACCTCTGCCCAGTAACAAGCATAGCAACTATGCTGAAAACTCATCACTTCTTAGAATCGCATTTCCTCACTTTCTAAATGAAGGAGTTGAAATAGTCTTGCTGGCCTACCACTTGATAGTTTTGTGTTTTAACTGTTCATAGGGTTAAATGTGCATTGCGTATTAAACAGCTTGGATTTCTTGATTTTCAAAGAACTTGAGATATACCAAAGAATGTCGGAATGTGTTCACTGATTTCACTGTAGACTGAAGATTCTTCCTACAAAAAAAAAAAAAAAAATTATGCATAAAATGTTACAGGGTGGATGCACTGACCAAAAAAGGTCACTGTTTTTTGTCTTAGCGTCTTTTTTCCACAACATTCTGTGAATCTGTTTTCCAACATATCCCAAGTAATTTTTGAGCTTTAATTCTAATATAACTTCTCCTTTTCTTTTCTTTAATTTTGCTAATTAGATATGGATGATCTGTTCGCTAAATGCTCATATCATTTTGTGTATACCTTGCTCGCAGTACCCATGACATTTGCCCTCATGTTCTAATTCTTTGTATTCTTCTATAATTCTCACTGCTAAGCTGCAAATGCCTCCCTAGCAAGGCTATTATCTACTTCCTTTCTGCCTTCTCTCTCATCCTTCACCCCAGCCCCACTGCTCTGACATAAACCTTGAAAAAAAGAGACATTCAGTGAGTGTTTATTAAATCAGTGCATAAATGAAAAGTTACGGCAGCAGTTTAAAAGGTAGAATCTCACTGTTTATTTACTGGAAAATGTATTTGTGCTTTAATAAAGATGACACAGTGGCATAATTTGATCTGTAGCTTGGAAAATGGTCTAATAATAAATAATTGGAAATAAAAGGTGAATCTGCACCATCTGGCAGTAAAACAGTTGCACAATTTCATGGAATATTTCTGAGAGAGGCTAGGTTTTGTCCAGCCTCTGGTAAAATCGTGTCACTCATATAATACTAGGATCAACTTGCAGAACCGTGAACTCTGTGTTACCTTTATAATCCAAAATGTTCAACTTTTGAGGAGCTATTTTTTCTTAACAAGTTAAAAATAAAAACTCCTATCTTCTGCTCCTCAACGTGATAGTTTAAGGATTAGAAAGTGTCTGTGGAGCAATTTACCAAAGTACTACATGCTTTTTAAGGTAGTCTTCTTGGATTGCATCCTAATGACAAAGTGAATAATCCTGTCTTGTCCTGCATTTATCTCCCAGGACAAACAGCCTTAACACAACTCTTGCTTCCTCTCTTGCCACTGCACTTTATTCCTACTATCTTGCTGTATTGTCTTTGGGTGCCTTTGAGTCAATTCCAACTCATAAAGGCCCCAGGTGAGCACACAGTGGAACTGTCCCCTAAGATTTTCTTGGCTGTATAATGGTGCAGTGGTTAAAGCTACTGACTGCTAACTGAAAGGTAGATTGTTCAAAGTCATCAGCTGCTCCACAAGAGAAAGATGTGGTAGTCTGCTTCTGTAGACGCTTACAGTCTTAGAAACTCTATGGGGTCCCTGTGAGTGGGTATCCACTTAAATACAGTGGTTGTTTTAATCTTTTATGGAAGCAGATCACCAGCTCTTTCTTCTGCTGTTCCTATCAGAGTCACCTAAAAGTCATATATTCTGATTAAATGACAATAATGTTTCCTGATTACTGGATCTCAAGACCGTCACTCCACTTGTGAACTGTATTCATCCCTTTTTACTAAGACTTTCAGTTCTGATTTCTTCTAAATTAGCTGGTCAAAATATCCATGACTATGTGAATCCAACATTCCATACTGTTTAGGGGTCTTAGCTAAAACTCTTGATTCTATACGGCTTTTAACATAAGTTTTGCATGTGCTTTCAAACACATTCACTCTTTGCTAGAACAGTTAATGCACATAGTCTTTAGACAAACTAACAGAAACTCTTAAAAACTAGATGAATACTGTGAGTTAAGGGGAAAATTTTCCCTCTTTTATTCAGAATGTGGTGGGAATGGAGGTAAGCCACATTTGAAATTAAAATAATCTAGTCAGAATTCATCCTTCCAATCCTGGTGGCAAGTAAAGAACTATCCACAGCTATGTGGTAGTTCTTACAAAATGAATGGGTCAGACAAGAATCAATGTTTCTCAGAACAATAATGTAGTTTTTGTTTTTGAAGAAAATGAAAGTATTTTAACAGGAGGAAGATACTTACATAAGGCTGTGGGATACTTCGTGGAATATCACTGATGTTGCTGAGGTTTGTGGGTGATACAAGAAGTTCGCCTTCCTCTACTAATGGAAATGTTGGTGGTTCGAACACACACGGCAGCCCCTGAGGAGGAGAAAAATTCGAGGTGGGAGAAAGGTCACAAAAAAATGCCTAGTGATCGACTTCTGTAAAAATTACAGCCAAGAAAACCCTGTTGTTCACTTCTACTCTGTAACACATGGTATTGCCATGAATCAGAATTCATTCAGTGACAACTGAGTTTTTTTTTATTTTTTGAAGTGCTTTGGCTTCTTAGGTCAGCTAATGAGTTCATCAACATAGTTCTTGTGGCCGTGGAGTCTGAACTGTATTTGGAAGGCACAAATGAGAGTACTCTGTGAAACAATGGCCTGGATTGGTGGGGGTGGGCAGGAGCTGGCAAGAGAGAAAGGAAGTTGGAGAGTACAAACATTCATGAATGTCTTTTCAGTTTTGGAATGCCTTAGCTCTGTCTTACTTCTTTCTGATGTTTGAAATGAAAGAATAAGTAAGTCACATATACTTTATTTAGGTAAATACACATATGTAAATGCTACCTATTAAGAATATAAACATATATGTAAATAAATATGAGTATATATTATTGAGTATATGAGTATATTATTTAGTATAAACTAATTAAAATGATATCATCTCTTACCCTGTAATCCTCTTTTGAGATACTTGGCCTTTTGATACAAAACTTGATGCACTTTCTTTGAGTTGGTTGTGTTTAGCTGGAAAAAGACTGAAAAGGCGGGGTATATGGGGGTAAAAGGCGGAGATGATGTCCTTTCTCAGTTGTCTCGCATGGTTCTGACAGAAGGAAGAGATCACTGCCCCTGCTTCCGGTGAGAAAATCATTACTAGGTAGGGTCATTGCAGGTGCAAGGAGCAGTAAAGCCATTCCACCCCCTCACGTGAAGATTGTAAGACAAATTACCTGGCAGAAAAGGAGAGGGCTTGCCACACCTAGGTTGCATTTTGGTAGCTTTTCACAGTGATGCCAGCAGTGTTTTCAGATAAGAAGATCACAGCCCTAACCAAAGTGTCTAACCAGAATCCATGCTTTTCTGTATTCAGACAACTCACAGTTTCGTACGGTAGGTATTGACACTCCTACCCCACCTTTCATTTGCAGAATTTTTTCAGAAGATCTCATCAAAAGGATGAAATTTTTAGCCTTTCTGATGCCCCTGTGTGAAATAAGCTGTTTCTGGGAGGAAAGACCCGGGCTCAGTCAGAACGTTGGTAAGTTTTATCAGGCTGTGGGCACGGCTGCCGGTAGTGCCCAACCTGTGGAGGTACTAGGTGACAAGCCTGGGGGCGTGGATGCTGTCTGTCTGTATTCTTGTTTGAAAAGTGAGGGATCCAAACCCAAGCCCAAACCTATAAGTTCTAGGGCTTGGGCTTTGCTGCATCATAAGTGGTAAGATGCTATGTGCAAAGACCTAGGGTTAGAAAACCAAAAGAGAAGAACATGCCTAGCATTTCTCAAACTGAACGAACTGAAGAGAAAATCCCAGCCTTTAGCTGTAACACTGGAGGATACCACAGGGCAAGTATTAAATGAAGTCAAAGCATCAAAAGAAGATGGAAGGAATACAGTCTTAGTTATTTAGTGTTGCTATAACAAAACCCCGCTGGCACGGTGGGGTGTTATCTCTGCTAACCAAAAGGTCAGTGGTTCAAATCCTCCAGGTGCTCCTTGGAAACTCTATGGAGCAGTTCTGCTGTGACCCACAGGGTCAACTATGAGTCAGAATTGACTCAATGGTAGTGGTACAATGACTGTGTAGTGAGTCACTGTGGCTCTGGTAGTGGCTTTGGCTATAACAGAAATACCACAAATGGCTTTAACAAAGAGAAATTTGTTAGCTTATGGTCTGATAGGCTAGAAGTCTAAATTCAGGGTGCCAATTCCGGGGGAAGACTTTGTCTTTCTGTTGGCACTGGGGAAAGGTCCTTGTCATCCATCTCCCCTTGTTCTAGGAGCTTCTTTGTGCAGGAACCACAGGTCCAAAGGGCTTGCTCTGCTCCGGTGGCATTTCTTTCTTGGTAATATGAGGTCCCCATGTCTCTCTGCTCAATTCTGTCTTTTAAATCTCAAAAAAAGGTGTAAAATGCAATCTAATCCTGCCTCATTATCATAATTGCCTCCAATCCTGCCTCACTAACATCACAGAGGTAGGATTTATAATCCACAGGAAAATCCTATCAGATGACAAAATGGTCTCTAATCGATGATACATGGTCTAGCCAAATTGATAAACATTTTTGGGGGAACATAATTTAATCCATAACATTTACACAGAGTCATTGTACCAAAAACTATTGGATGATGTTCAACCATTTCAGGAAGTAGTATATGATCAAGAATCCATAGTAATGGAGAAGTGCAAGCTGCACTGAAGTCATTGACGAGAAACAAGGATCAAGAATGGATGGAAGACCAACTGAGATGCTTCAACAAACAGATACAGCCTTGGAAGCACTCACTCATTTAGGCCAAGAAATTTGAAAGATAGTTACCTAGCCAGCCAGCTGCAAGAACTTCGTATTTGTGCAAATTCCAAAGGAAAGGGGTCCAACAGAATATGTAAATTATTGACCAATATCATTAATATCACACAGAAGTAAAATTTAGCTGAAGATCATTGAAAAGAGGCTTCCAGAAATTCAAGCCAGATTCAGAAGATGACATGCCACTAGGTATATCATTGCTGCTATCAGATGGATCTTGACCCAAAGCACCCAGTACCAGAAAAATGTTTACCTGGGTTTTATTCACTATGCAAAGGCATTTGGTTGTGTAGAGCACAACAAATGAAGTGTAACACTGTGAAGAATGTAATTTCTAGAATACTTAGTTGTACTCACGAGGAACTCAGACTAAGAGGCAGTCATTTGAACAGAATAAGGGGATACTGCATGAATTAAAATTAGGAGAGGTATGCATCAGGAGTGTGTCCTTTCACCATGTTCAACCCGTATGCTAAACAAATAATCAGAGAAGCTGGACTACATGGAAAAGAACACAGCATCAGCACAGGAGCAAGATTCCTTAACAACCTGAGATATGCAGATGACACAATTTTGCTTGCAGAAGTGGAAAAGGACAGGAAACACTTACTAATGAAGATGAAAGACTACATTCTTCAGTATGAATTGTATCTCAACAAAAAGAAAACAAAAATTCTCACATTTAGATGAATAAACAAAATCATGATAAATGGAAAATACTGAAGTTGTCAAGGTTCTCATTTGACTTGGACCCACAATCAATACCGAACGAAGTAGCAGTTACTAAAGCAAACAATACATTGTGCTGAGCAGATTTGTTGTAAAAGACCTCTTAAAATGTAAAGATGTTACTTTGAGGCCCCAAATGTGCCTGACTCAAGCCATGGTATTATCAATCACCTCATATGCACGTGAAAGCTGGAAAATGAATAAAGAAGACTGAAGAAGAATTGATGCCTTTGAATTACAGTGTTGGAGAAGAATACTGAATATACCACAGACTGCCAGAAGAACAAACAAATCAGTCTTGGAAGAAGTAAAGTCAGAATATTCCTTAGAAACAATGCTGGCAAGACTTTGTCTCAGTACTTTGGACACGCTATCACAAGTGACCAGTCTTCGGAGGAGGGTATCATTCTTGGTAAAGGAGAGGGCCAGAGAAAAAAGAGTAGGGCCCTCAGTGAGATGGATTGACACAGTGGCTGCAACAGGCTCAAGCATAACTATTGTGAGGATTGCACAGGAGGGAACAGCACTAAGTTCTTTTGTATGTAGGACCAGCAAGAGTAAGAAGCGACTAGGAGGCACCTAACCACAAGCTTTTTATGGTGCTATGTCATTTTCAGGGCAAATCTCTCTTCTTGAAATATTCCTATCTTTTGGGTTCCTTTCATTGCCTAGGTAAAGTATACAGCATGGGATTGGGGGTCAATAAATCAGGTGGAGATTTTCACTCAATTGGCTACAAGCTTCTGTGCTCAAGAACATTGTAGGAGTTTGACCATTATTGCTCAAGTCAATTTTTGAAAAATTGTGACCAAGAAAGACAGATCCTTTTCCAACACCTACTCCAGGAACTAGTGAGCTGTCTGGGGAGAAAAACTGACAAATTCATATCTGTCTGGTGTATGAAAAACATTCCAAACCAAACTCATTGCCATTAAGTTGACTTTGACTCATAGTGACCTTATGGGACAGAATAGCAGTGCTGCACAAAGTTTTCAATAAGCTCCTGATGAATATGAACTGCTGACCCTTTGGTTAGTAACCATAGCTCTTAGCCATTATGTCACCAGGGTTCTCAGGAAAGTCATTAAACCTGTACAAAGTGTTTAGGAACCCCCTTTTCTTGGGACAGCTGGGAGAAGCCTTCTGGCTGGCACCTGTGACATTTTCACTTAACTGAAGGATTTCTGGGGTTTGAAGAGATGCAGTGTTTGAATGAACCATCATTGTAGACTGACAAGTATGAAAATTTGAATAAGGCAGTCCAGTATTCAGCTTTTTGACTAAATGAAATAAAATACATACACACACACACACACACACACACACACACACACACACAAATCATTTTTTCTTACTTGAAACTTTGTTTTGGAGAAGGATACTCAGAAACTGGAATTCTGCATTCCTGAATGCAAGAAGCCTGGAAGGAAGGATAAATAGTTATGTCCAAAATGGCCAGAAATATGTCACTTAAGGCTCAAAAGGACAAAAGCAGGTATTTATCTTACAGGCTGTCTCTTGGGTCTGACAAAGATTATCCTGATAGACCCTTATGATCACGGAATGTAAGAAAAGCCCTACTTAGTTTCCTTAGTTTCCCTCTGCATATATTTAATTAATCTAAAATAACATACTTACACTAGGGTATCAATGATTTTGTTTAATGATACAAAGTTCTGCTCCATGGTAGGGATGGTGGGGATACTGTGTATCATAGTAACAGCAACAAAATTTCATGTGAAGACAGGTTCCACAGTTTTTCCTTTGCTGTGGGAATAAAATTGCCTCTCACCCTCCACCCACCACATATAAGAATACCTAGATACATCTCCTGCTTAACTTCCCAAGTGTTAAGGAACACATCGTGGTTAAAATAGTGGTCTTCTGGCACAACCTCAGCACTTTTCAGTCAGCTGGTTCCACAGTCACTGTATCTTTATGAGTTCTGAAATACAAAGAAACGTCTGTGGAAAACAACAGATTCCATCAAACCTTCTGCCTTTCTCTCTCTCTCTCTCCCTCAAAGTAATTATTCTCTGTTTTGGGCAACCCAAAGTGCACGTTTGGCAATTTGCACTTGAATTTTTTATTTGCATGCACGATGCCACCTGTCCCCCACCCCCCAGCAACCAGATCATTATTCAGCTCCATTTAATTGCACTCCTGTTTTAAAATATTTATTCTATACCTATTACATGTCAGGGATTGTGGGAGGTGCTGGTGATAAATATAGGACAAGATACGGTCCATAGCTGCTAGCAAATTGTTTAACATATAGCTGAAAATACTGGCACAAGATTGAAGAACAGTGAGATAACTGCAACCACAGGAGTTCAGGCAAGGTAAGAGGAAGCAGAGCAGAAAGTTCCAGCATTGAGGACAGAGTGCAAGGCAACATTTCTTAGTGACTTGGTATCTGTAATGGGCTCAGAGATGAGTTGAAGTTCTTTAGGCAGAAGAGGGGGAAGCAAACAAGAAAATATGTATTTCAGGCAGAAAGGAAGGATGTACAAAGGATTGAAACATATAAAATTTGACCCATGTGGGGAAATGGAAGTAGTTCAGCATCAATAGAGCATAAAATTTAAAATAGTGGAGATCAGCAGGAGATGACTCTTGGACAAAGATGATTAAGAGTTTTGTATATAATGCTAAAGGGCTTATGTTTCATCCTAACACCAGCAGGGAAACAGGGAACCATGCTATGATTTGTATAGGTTGGCAAAAGAAGTTTTTTTTTTTTTTTTTTTTTTTTCCTGGTGCAGTGTGGAGAATGGATTGGAGGAAAAGGAGAATGAATGCATGTGTTTGGAATAATTTCAATCAGAAATGACTAAAACTGGTGGCAGTTGGGAAGATAAGAGCTGTTTAGGTGATAAAGCCCAAAGAACTTGGTGAAATGGATGCTTACCTTCAGGTGAGGATGAGGAGTGCCTATAATCCGTCTCAGGTTTCTATCTTGGGTAGCTAGGTAGAGGCTAAGCTGGCAGGAAAGGAAATAGGAAGTATAGAAACTTTGTGGAGGAGAAAAGAAGAACGACGCAATGCTGCTTAGTTTTAGTTGAAGTTCTGCACAATTTTACTCACGGACAATCCAAGGGCTACTTCGCAGTAGCTGATCAGGACGGCGGATCAGGCCTTCCAAGAGGAAGGCCGGGTGCTGGTCATGCTCTCTGAGCCTCTCACCAGGGCTGTAGCTATTCATTACAGGTTTGTAATGATGCCAGTAATCAGGGTGCTAAAAGTGAAGAATCGTGAATAAGATGTGTATTTATCAGCCCGTGCTGTAGTTTAGGTAAGGCTGATTTTTACTTGCCTGAGATCATGAGCTTAAAACAGTATGGATGGCTCTACTGAGTTATTGGTCCTCTGTGTTACACTGCTTCCTTTGATGCATCCTTTGTTTGTAGCAGGAGACACTGACTAGTGTCTCGTGGGAAACGAGGTCCTCAAAGTGATCTGAAGTTACCTACAGGATGCCATAGCTCCAGCTGTCGCCATGATGAAAACAGCTGCCTCTGGAGCATGAGAGACAGCTATGAAATCTCCAAAGATTGAGACAAAAAATATATTGCTTTAAACATCATCATCAGCTAACATTAATCATCTTTTTGCCTCAGGCTCTCTCTACCTGGTGCCGTGTTATTCATTTAATTATGTTCTTCTGTTTCACTAGACCAATAACCATTACAATTCAAAATTTAAAACAGCCCATAATATATTTACTTACATATACTGAAAATAAAATTATTGATTTGCTGGGCTAGAGAAGAACATTGACTCGAAATTAGTCAGAATGCTCAACTGTATTTCACTTGAGACAGTTCTCATTGATAAGTAATTAATTGAGATTTCAAAATCAGATGGAATGAAAAGGGCTGAAACTCTAAAAAATACTATGGAAACTCAGAAGCAGAAAGGATGGCTCCAACAGCAGAATCTAGAAATAATTTCAAAGGAGTGGCAATTTTCTTAGATGGACAGTGAATAATGGTTAGTATTGCAGTGGTTTGAAGCCTGCAGGGAGAGACGACTTCGCTCCAGGAGGTTCGGGTCAGTTGGCGGAAGTACTGCAGGTACAGAGAGGGGTAAAGAGGGAATTTGATAGTTTTCCACTAGATATCAAGGTGATTGTTTTAGACTGGGTCCTCAGGACAAAAAGATTCTGAGATGGAGATTTGAATGCAGGTGATTTATTGGGGAGCACTCGGGTGAACAACTCCTACTGGGGACTGATATAAGCAGGTCTGGGAGAAGGCAGCTTTTCTGTGATGAAGTCACCACAGAGGCCTTGGGCCATTCAAAAGAGTTCTTGATCCAGCATGGCCCTTCAGCATTGTTAATCCTTATGTCATGAGGCTTGGCTTTTGTACCTCTGAGTAGCCCTGGTGGTACGATAGTTAAGCACTTTGCTGCTTACCCAAAATTGGTAGTTCAAATCGAGCCAGAGGCTCTGAGAGAAATAGACCTGGCAATCTGCTCCTGTAAGCATTACAGCCTAGAAAGTCCTATGGGGCAGTTCTATTCTGTTACATGGAGTCTGTATGAGTCACAAAATCACTCTACACCACATAACAATACCAGAGCTAAGAGATGTGGCTTCTAGAACTTTGAATGAAATTCCTCTGGGTAGGTGTGACTTTGGGGAATGGAATTGCCTCCGGCTGGTAGAAATTCCCATGGAGGGACATCACTGAAAACTTTCCTGTTCTAACACCACTATTAGCTAGGGAATCATTGCCTTGGTTCAGAAGGAATCTTACCACAACATTTACCATAGTTTTGCTGGTCTCATCAGATGAGATGGAGGATGTTACATCTTTTTATATTCTCTAAGAGGTTATGCTGTTATTTCTTCTCCCCTTATTCACTTATCAGAACATAAGAAGAATTGAAAATTCAGATTTGATATCTCAAATACAAATATAGATCTCCTCTGATTTTCTAATTTTTGTGCCAGTTTTAATGAATTGGTTTTTCTATGAATTTGAACATTTTTCCTCTACGTTGTTACTTACTTGGGTTACTGAAATATTTCCACCTTTTAGTTGATTATTAGTTTTATATTCTCTTATAACTGTTTTAGTAAATGAATAGTAGTGGGGAAAATAGGCAGTTCTGGCTGCCATACTGTAGAGGAGTGCCTTACATCAGGGAATGGCAGGCAGTCTCAAGGAGTTGAATACCTCAGTCCTGCACACCTAAAAATCTCAATTATTCTAACAAGAGTGAGCTTGGAAGAGGATCTTGAGCCTCACATGAGCTTGCAGCTCTGGGTCATACTTTGATTTTATCCTCATGACACTCTGATGAGAGGACCCAGCTGACCCATATCTGGGCTTCTAGCCCATTTACACTGCTAAGTTCGTGATAATTTGTTACCCAGCAACAGAAAACTAATAATTCAATCATTACTTTAGAAAGTTTAATGCGTATTTAGTTTATCCTATTTTAAAATGAACACATTTACCTTCAGCCGGATAATACAACTTTAACAGCAGACATCATCTTTAAACACAGTTTAAGTCTATTTTGCTATATATATATAGATAGATAGATATAATGCCATAAAACTTTGCTCTTATGGTTTATAAAGTCAATGCTGCTTTCGATTTACCCCAACATGTACAATTTTCTTTGCTTTTTATTCCACTTTACATCTCATCTGGAACACGTCTCTTCTGACTCATTTAAGCTTCAGAATGTTTTTAAAATGACTTCATGTGACAAGAAATTCTCTGTTTTTTTTTAATATCGAGGATCTGAATCCACTAACTGCTGATTTTCATTGCTGCTGTTGTGCAATCAGTTGGTGAGATAGATTTAATTTTTTCCTCACTTTTAATAGATGTTCTTTTCTTTGTTGTTACTGTTTTTTCTTTAAGGGCTCAACTGCTGAGGTCACCTCCACCCCTCCTTCCCCATGAATAACTTTTCTTTTGATTTATTCAAAGTCAACTGCTTAGGGAGCCTTAATTACATATACAAAACTCCTTTTGCCATATAAGGTAACAGAATCATGAGAGTGGTAGTCTATCATATTTACAGGCTCTGTCCCCACTCCGGAGATGGAATTATACGAGAGTATGGGTCCTTGGGGTCATTTCAGAATTCTGTCTACAATACTGTTGTTAGGTGCTGTCAAGTCTGTTATGACTCATAACAACCCCACATAAAACAGAATGAAATGTTTCCCAGTCCTGTGCTATCTTCACAATCCTTGCTACTTTTGAGCTCATTGTTGCAGTTATTGGGTCATTCCATCTGAGTCAAGTTCCCTGTTTTTTTTTTTTTTTTTTTTTTTTTGATGACCTTCTGCTTCACCAAGCACGATGCCCATTCTCCATGGACTGGTTCCTCCTGATAACACTTCCAAAGTCTGTGAGACAGCCTCTCCATCCTCCCTTCTGAGGAACATTCTGGCTGTACTTCCAAGGCAGGTGTGTTTGTTCTTCCAGAAATCCCCGAAATGTTCAATCATCTTTACCAGCCCCATAATTAAAAGGCATCAATTCTTATTTGATATTCTTTACTCATTACTTAGCTTTCATGAGAATGTAAGGAGATTGAAAATATCATAACTCAGATTAGGCTCAGCTTAGTCCTTAATGTGACGTGTTTGCCTTTTAACACTTTAAAGAGATATTTTTTCCAAGAGATTTGCCCAATGTGTTGCATTGTGTGATTTACTGACTGCTCCTTTCATGATTGTGAATCCAAATAAAATGAAATCCTTGACAACTTCAGTCTTTCCTCTGTCATGATGTTGCTTATTGATCTAGATGTGAGGACTTTTGCTTTCTTCATGTTGAGGTGTAATACATAATGAAGGCTGTGGTCTTTTGTCTTTATCAGTAGTGTTTCAAATTCTCTTCCCTTTCTACAAGCAAGGCTATGTCATCTGACCATGGCAAGTTAGTAATGAGTCTTTCTCCAATCTTGATGGAACGTTCTTATTCACATAGTTCAGTGTAGGATTATTTGTTCATGATGCAGATTGAATGAATATTGTAAAAGGATACTACACCAAAGCATACTTTTTCTGGTTTTAAAACATGTAACATCCACTTGTTTTGTTAGAATAATTGCCTCTTGGTCTACGAGTAGGTTCTGTATGAGCACAGTTAAGTGTTGTGGAATTTCCATTCTTTGCAGTGTTACTTGTAGTTTCTTATGACCCACACAGTTGAATGCCTTTGCACAGTCATTAAAACACAGGTAGCTGTTTTTCTGGCATTGTCTGCTTTTAATCAAATCCACATGATATCAGAAATATCTGATATTTCTTATTCCACAGCCTCTCCTGAATTGGTGGGTCTCTGCCAATGTACTGTTGCAGCCACTTTTGAATGATGTCAGTATAGTTTTACTCATGTGTGATATTTAATGATATTGTTCAATAATTTCTATGTTTTGTTGGGTGCACATAGGGATTTCTTCCAATCAGTTGGCCAGGTAGCTGTTCTCCAAATTTCTTGCCAGAGGCAAGTGAGTACCTCAATAGTTGTATCCGTTTGTTGAAACATCTCAACTTGAATTTCATCAGTTCCTGGAGGTTTGTTTTCTGCCAGTGGCTTCAGTGAAGCTTAGACTTCATCCTTCCCTACCACTGGTACTTGATCATACGATAAATCCTGAAATGGCCGAATGTTGACCACTTCTTTTTGATGCAGTGACTCTGTGTTTTCCCTCCATCATTTTTTGATGCTTCCTGAATCATTGAATCCTTTGATAGTGCAATTTGAGGCTGATGTTTTTTTTTTTTATTCTTTCATCTTGAAAACTGTCAAGCTATTCTTCTTCTGGTTTGAAAAAGGTGGCTCTTCACAAAATAAAGTTTAAAAGTTCCAACTTAGTAGAGGCTGAAAAAATGTTCAACCAACTCGAAAGAAGAGAAAAATTATTGAGGGGGCAAATATAAATAAACTCAAATATATCATTAATTATATGACATATAAATGAATGTTTTAATTAAAGAAAAGCAAAGATATTTGACACTAGAAAACAAGACAAAAATAATATCTGAGTGCATGCTTCTTAGTAGCCCTGGTAGTGCATTAGTTAAGTATGTGCCCGCTGACTGACGAGTCAGCAGTTTGAACCCACAAGCTACCCTGTAGTAGAAAGATGTGCCAGTCAGCTTCTATAAAGATCATATAGCCTTGGAAACTCTGTGGGTAAGTTCTATTTTGTCCTATAGGGTTGCAATAAGTCAGAATTGATTCAATAGCAACAGGTTACCAGTGTGCTATTTACCAGACACATCTCTAAAATATACAGAAAGGGTCAGCTAAAAGAGTGGATAAGTTATAGTAGATTGTTTTCAAAAGGAAATTGATGTAGGCGAAAGGATTAACAGAAATAAAAGTGTTATTTCCAAGTGATTAACTTCAAATTTGCCAAAAACTATTTTAAATTTGTATGTATTTAATTTATAGACACAAAATATGTAAAACAATAATGAACAGGACTACAAGACTAAAAAGACAAATCATTGTCATAACTGGAGGTTTCACCAAAACTTGCTTAGTTACTGGTAGAGCAAGTAGACCAAAAAAATATAGCACAAACACAGAAACTGTGAATATTAAAATTATGAAACTTGATATGCTGACTTATGTTGATATGCTGACTTATGTGTTCTATAACAGCAGAATATGTATTCTTTTCAAATACTCATGAAACATGTTATAAGTTTGATCATATACAGGCCTCAACAAATTTCAAAGGAATTAAATAATACATAACATATTCTCTTGATCTCAGTGTTATCAAGTAGAATGCAAAAAGATAATGGAAAAATATCCTCTATGCTTGGAAATTGAGACACACACTTCTAAATAACTTATCACTCAATGAAAAATCATTTTGGAAATTAGAAAATATTTAAATAATCACATAATGAAACAGCCCATTTAAAACTTAAAAACATAAATACTTTTATTATAACAAAGAAAGAATCAAAATGGTACATCTAAACCTCAGCTTCAATAAAGAAGAAAAAGGAAAAGCAAATGACTCCAGAGAAAGTACAGGGAACAGAACGATAGACGAAAAAATAGAAACTGATGAAATGAGATCAACAAATAAAAAATTTGATTCTTTGAAAATAAAGAACTGAAAAAGAAAACAAAAATGACAAGACAGAAATAAAAGAGAAATCACTCCCTAGAGATTTTTGGAAACATTAAAAATGATTATGAGATTATAAAATAATATATAATTATATGTCAAAACATTTGAAAATTATGCAAAATGGACCATAGCCTAGAAAAATACCGTTTCAATTGGATTTAGTAGTGTGGAGGCCATTGGTCATGTTAACGATGACATCTTTAGTAGAGTAGTGAATCATCATGATTCAAAGGTGTCTGAAGGAGATTAGGAATTGGAGACAGAGTGTAAAAACAATTCTTTTGAATAATTTGTAGCATATAGAAATATGTAACTGGAGTAGAAGAAGAGATATATATATATTTAATACAGAAGATATAGTATCATGTTTATATACTGATGGGAATAACCTGGAAGAGACGAGAAATGGATGATGTAATAGGAAAGAGCAGAAACTACTAGAGAGATGTCTTTGAAAAAGAAAGTACAAGGCAAAGAGAGTATAAAAAGTTAAGGACTGGCTTCAGATGGGAACACGGATCATTCATCAAGAGTAACATAAAAACTCTACTGATACAGAATATGGTAGCTTGGTAGATGTACTGTCTGGAATCTGTGGAAATCCTTTTCAGTTTCTATATTCCTGAATGGGGAGACTAACAATATCTAGATTTAAAATGGTCTCAGATTATTCTAGAATTTATATATAATTTAAGATAAAATATATGCCGAGTTTTAGTGGAATTCGATAAGATGATCCTAAAATTTGAGAGACAGAACAAAATACAAGCTGGCTTTGATGAAGAAAATGTTATGTGTTTTGTGTACGTGTTAGAGGTGAATTACTACCAGATACAATGTTTATTTTAAAGTGAGAGCATTTAAGACAGTGAGCTATCTCTAGTTGTTGTTGTTAGCTGCCAATGAGTTGACCTTATGTACAACAGACTAAAACATTTACAGTCCTGCATCTTCCTCACAATCACTAGCATGTTCAAGTCCATTGTTGAGTCTGCTGCACCAGTCCATCTCATGGAGTGTCTGCTACAACTTTCTAGGCCCTCTATTTTACGAAACATCATGTCTTCCCCTAGTGATTGACTCCTCCTGATCATATGTCCAAGGAAAGTGAGTAGGATAACATTCTATCGTAATCCATAGGTTTACACTGGCTCATTTTTGGAAGTAACCATCTGGGCCTTTTTTACTGGTCTATCTTAGTTTGGAAGCTCCACTGAATTATGTTCACTATGAATAACACTGCTGGTTCTGTTTCACCAAGCAAACAAAGGAAAAAAAAAGCCCAGATTTGTTTCATTTGCCAATATCCATGCTGTAGATACTCATACCATGACAGCTTTAAAGCTGCAACATGACATCACTGAATGCAGACTAAGGAAGGAATATACAATTAGCACAACATTATGTACTATTTCCACCATACGGATAACCCACTGTCACTAAGTTGATCCAACTCATCATGACCCTATAGGACAGAGTAAAACCACCCCATAGGGTTTCCAAGGCTGTAAATCTTTACAGAAGCAGAGTGACATATCTTTCCCCCACGGAGCAGTTGGTGGGTTTAAACTGTCATCCTCTCAGTTAACAGCTAAGTGCTTAACCACGGCACCACCATGGCTCCTTGGGTGTTACCATAAACAAACAAAAAGCCCACTGCCATTGAGTTGATTCTGACTCATAGTGACCCTATAGGTCTGAACAGAACTGCCCCATAGAGTTTCCAAGGAGCGCCTGGTGGATATGAACTCCCAACCTTCTGGTTAGTAGATGTAGTGTTTAACCACTACACCACCAGGGTTTCCTAGGGTATTATCACAGATGTAAAGAAATAGATAAGTGATGCTTACTGAGGAACCCAGAAACAGATCCAAAAATATGCGGAAGCAGTATGAGAGAGCTACTTTTTGGATTGGAGGAAAAAAAGAACATATTTAGTGAATGATTTGGGATAAGTACTTACCCCATGAAAACATCTAAAACAGATTTCTGTACCACAACATATATAAGAAAAAGTGCCACATGGATGAAAGACCTAACTGTGAAAAGAGCAAAACATGCTAAAATTTGCAGGAGAAACAGACAATTGCCTATTCTCCAAAGAATTCTAATGCTACTCCTCCTCGTTCCCAGCTCCCTTTTTCACCCTGCAAATTCCTCACTCTGAGATCTCCTTTCACAGGATCCAAATAGGTTTGAATAAGGTGGTATTCCTCACTATTCATACTATCAGAACTTCTAATATTTAAACTCAGTAACATGATATATTTAGACAGTAAAAGGTGCTTGTATAATTCAAATATTTTTTTTCATGATCTGAGACTTGGAAGTATGTTCTTTAACAATATCTAAAAATATAAACCATAATAAAAACTATAATTTTCATTATGCCAAAATTGAAACTATGTATATAATGAAAGACACCTCCTAAGGGTGAAAAAGCAAAACTTAAACTAGGACAAGATGCCTCTAAAGTATGTACCTGGAAGTATGTGAAGAATTCCTGCGAGTTAAAACCAAAGAGAGAAGTAATTGAATGGACAAAATAGGAAAAAATATGAGCAAGTGATTCTCAGAAAAAGAAAACATGAATGCCATATAAACAAAAGAAAATATGCTCCACTTCACATGAAATCAGGGAAAGGTGAATAACAATGAAGAGATACTGTTTCCTACCTATTGGAATAACGAACATCAAAAAGTCTGACAATACCAGAATCTGTGAGCCTTTGGATCAGCGAAAATCTTCATGGAACTTTTTTTTCTTACTGAGGGGTTCTATTGTGCTTCAAGTTAAAGTCTACAATCCATCTTCCTATGAATGGTTGATATTCAGCAAAGGCCCTAAGACATTAAGCTGGGGTAAAAACAGTGTCTTCAATAAATGGTGCTGGCAAAACTGGATGTTCATCTGCAATAAATCGAAACAGGACCCATATTTTACACCTTATACAAAAACCAACTCAAACTGGATAAAAAATCTAAATATCAAATCTAAAATGATAAAGCTCATCCAAGAAAAAGTAGGCACAACAATGGAAGCTTAAATACACAATGTAGATAGACTTCAAAATCTGTCAAACAAACCACAATCAACAGAAGAGAAACTAGGTAAGTGGGAACTACTAAGAATCAAACACTTTTGCTCATCCAAAGACTTTATTAATAGAATTGAAAGGCCACCTACAGAATGGAAAAATATATTTGGCAACTATATATCAGACTGATGCCTGATCTCCATAATCTATAAGACATTACCAAATAGTAATAAGAAAAAGGTAAGTCATCTAATTAAGTGACTGGAAAAGCAGATGGACAGACACTTTTCTAAAGAGGAGATCCAGGCAGCAAGCAAACACATGTGGACATGCTCACGATCATTAGCTATTAAAGAAATTCACATCAAAACAACAAAGAGACACAATCTCACCCCAACAAGGTTGGCCATGATCCAAAAAACACAAAGCAACAAATGCTGGAGAGGCTGCGGAGAGATTGGAACTCTCCTACACTGTTGGTGGGATTGCAAAATCATACAACCTCCTTTGGAAAGCAATCTGGCACTTCCTTAAAAAGCTGGCTATAGATATACCATTTGACCCAGTAATTCTACTGCTCAGTATATATCCCACAGAAGCAAGGCCATTCACACCAACTGATACATGCACATGTATGTTTATTGCAGCACAGTCCACAACGGCAAAAAGATGGAATCAACCTAGATACACAACAACAGAGGAATGGACAGGTAAACTATGGTATATATACTCAGTGAAACACCATGCAATGATAAAGAACAATGGTGATTTTAGGAAACATCTTACAATCTGGTTTCAACTGGAAGACACTATGTTGAGTGTAAGTAGTCAGTGACAAAAGGACAAATATTGTATGAGACCCCTATGATAAGAAATTAAAAACAGACTCATGCATAGAAGAAAAGACTCTTTGATGGCTCCAAGGGTGGGGAGAGAAGGAGTGAAAGGCAGGAGGGTTTAGATTATGTAGCTGATAGAAATTTGGTTGGGTGAAATCTGTTGCAGCACACATTAGAAAGATCAATATTAACTGGGCTTCAACATAACATGATTATTCCTCCCATCTTAAACCAATATTGACAGGACAGAGTAGCTGGGGCTGGGGTCAGGGGACCATGCTCTCAGGCAAAATCAAGGCCAAATTGGCATAACTAGCATTTTGCTAAGAGAGTTTTCTGCACCCCACATTGGTGAGTGGTGTCTGGGGTCTTAAAAGCTGCCAAGCTGACATCTGAGGGTACAGTAAATGATCCCAACTCAGCAGGCATGATCACCAAGGACAAATACAACGTGGAGGGAAGAGAACCCAGCAGACAGAGAGACCCACGTGAGTGGGTGACTACATCGACTTGTGATCAGAAGAACGGAATGGTGCCCAGCCACCACCAGTGATAGCCGTGATAGAGCTCACAAAGTTTAGACTCACTGGTGACGCAAGAATAAAAAGGGTTATACCCTGAGATCTCCACTAAAAGACTGTAACTGATGGTCCAGGGGCCACAGAGTTCCCCTGAGAGCATGGCCACTGGCCCTGATGCTGCTCCTGTGCATAAAGCAAAATGGAGGTTGACTCTTTGGACAGGAATGGATTAGACTTGGTGGCACAGAGTGACCACTTTATGGTTCTTTGCATCCGTAGGGTGTCGTTCTGCTGACCACTTACTGGAGGCGGGGGAGTGGGTGGAGAAGAGGGGATAGGAGATTGTTGAGAGGGTAAGACATGTATGGAATGGAGAGGAAGAGTGCACTGTCACTGGGCAGGGAGAGCAGTGGGCGCTGTATATAGGTGGGTATGCAAATTTATATGGGCATGTACATTTTCACTCAATCATTAAAAAAATAGTCTACAATCTAAGTCAACTTGTCATACAAATACAAATACCCACACTGCCATGCAGCTCTAGCCATGCTCCCCACAATGTGACAGCACACTCTTCCTTTCCACCCTGCTTCTGAGTCCACCCAGCTAGATCCTGTGCCTCTCCATCCCATCTCACTTCCAGCTAGCTACCTAGCTAGCCCCTTGCATCCACCCAAGACAAGAAGTACACACCTCTCTGGCACCACTTCATGTTCCATAGTCCAGCGCAATTTTTGTTAGAAGAGTCAGCCTTGGTAAAGGCTTCGGCTCTGGATCCATAGAAAGTTCTGGGACTGTGTCTTCCAGAGATGCTCCAGTCTGTCAGATCATCAAGGCTGGTCCTTCCAAAAGAGTCTGAGCTCCTATTTTTCAACCACTATGCCAGGGATCTTACATTATATTCTCCGTGAGGGTAGCCATTAATGGTGGCTGGGCACCATCCTGTTCCTCTGGCCTCATGGTGATATAGTCTCTGAACTAAGCAACCCCCTCTGTTTCCCATGCTATATCTTCTCCATGTCTTTGATGTTCTTCAATCTCCTTGCTCCAGGTGGACTGGGACCAGTAGATGCTACTTAGTTGGCCAAATGCTAGCCTTTAAGATGCCAGACACCACTTATCGAAGTGGGATTCAGAATAATTTCCCCAAAAAACTTGTTATTGCCAATTGACCCAAATTTCCCAAAACCATGGTCTCGAGACTCCTGCCTCTGCCACTCTGCCCCCTGAAGTGTTAGGCTATATTTAGGAAACCTCTTGGCTCTTAGTCTAGTCCAGTCATGTTGACCTCCTCTCCACTATTGAATGGCCTTCCCTTCACCTATTCCAATTCCTATCTGTTATCTAATTAATGAACACACCCCTCCCAGCCTTTCCACTCCTGCAACCATCAAACACTTCACGCCTTTGTGTCCAAAACTTTTCTTGGGTCCTTATAATAGTGGTGTAACATAATACTTCACCTGACAGATGTCACTTGCACAGTGCCTTCCAGATTTCTCAATGCTATGAGATGCTTCCCAAAATCATTGTTGTTCCTTATTATTGTAGAGTATTCCACTGTGTGAATACACCACAGTTGGTTTATCTGTTCATCCACTGATGGGCACCTAGATTGATTCCTTCTTTTTGCTACTGCTGACAGTGCTGCGATGAACATTGGTGTGTGTGTGTCTATTCATGTGACAGCCATTATTTATTTAGGATATATTCCAAGAAGTAGGATTGCTGGAGCCTATGGTATTTCTATTTCTGGCTTTTTAAGAAAGCACCACATGGATTGCCAAAGGAGTTGTACCATCTAACACCACCACAAACAGTGTAAAAGTGCCCAGTTTCCCCACAGCTTCTCCAATATTTATTATTTTGTGTTTTTTGAATTAATGCCAGCTTTGTTGGGGTGAGATGGTATCTCATTATAGCTTTGATGTGGATTTGTCTAGTGGCTAATGATCATGAACATTTCTTCATGTATCTGTTAGCTGCCTGGATGTTTTCTTTGGTGAAGTGCCTTTTCATATCATTTGGTCATTTTAATGGTCATATGGTCATTTTGCCAGCTTCCTGTGGAAAGGCAAGAAGCTCTGGATAAGCAAAACATTACTGAAGAAGAAGAACAAAGTAGGAGGCCTCACATTACCCGACTTTAGAAAGTGTTACACTGTCACAGGCTGTCAAAACAGCCTGCTACTGATATAAAAACACATACATAGAACAATAGAACAGCAGTAAGAATCCAGACAAAAGACATCATTCACCTGTGAACAGTTGATATTTGACAAAGCCTCAAAGTCCGTAAACTGGTGATTTGGTGATTTCCTCTTTGATGTTCTCTTTGTTGGTGCAAAGTAATCCAAGTGATGTTTATATGTTTATCTTGTGTTCTGACACTTTACTGAAATATTTGTTCCAGTAGTTTTTTTGTGGACTCTTTAGGGTACTCTGTGTATCTGATTTAATTAGGTTATTTGTCTTTTTATTGTTAAGGTTCTGCAATGTCTTATAGATTATAGAGATTACATACTCATCAGACTTGCCCATTTCTTTTTTCCTAATCTGGAGGCTGTCTTTTTACCTTTTTGTTGAAGTCTTTGGATGAGCATAAGTGTTTGGTTTTTAGTAGTCCCTAGTTATCTATTTTCTCTTCTCATGTTTGTGCATTGTTAGTAATGTTTTATATTGTTTATGCTGTGTGCTATGGCTGCCAGAGTTGTCCCTATTTTTCATTCCATGATCTTTATTGTTTTAGACTTTATATCTAGGTCTTTGATCCATTTTGAGTTAGTTTTTTTCATGATGTGAAGTATGGGTCTTGTTTTACTTTTTTGCAGGTGGATATTCAGTTATAGTAACACCATGTGTTAAAGAGACTGTCATTTCCCCAGTTTACGGACTTTGGGGTTTTGTCAAATATCAGCTGTTCACAGGTGAGTGATGTCTTTTGTCTGGATTCTTACTGCTGTTCTGTTGTTCTATGTATGTGTTTTTATATCCGTAGCAGGCTGTTTTGACAGCCTGTAACAGTGTAACAGTTTCTAAAGTCAGGTAATGTAAGGCCTCCTACTTTGTTGTTCTTCAGTAATGTTTTGCTTATCCAGAGCTTCTTGCCTTCCTGTAGGAAGTTGGCAATGTGTTTCTTCATCTCATTAAAAAATATCATTGTAACTTGTATTGGGATTACATTATAGATAAGCTAGCCAAGTCAAGTGCCATCTAGATCACGTAAGGTAGAACAGACATTTTCACTATGTTGAGTCTTCCTATCCATGAGCAAGGTAGGTTTCCCGACTTATGAAGATATCTTTTGGTTTCTTGCAGTAGAGTCTTGTCATTTTCTTTGTATAGATTTTTTACATCTCTGGCTAGATTTATTCCTAAGTATTTGATCTTTTTGGGGCTATTGCAAATGGTATTGATTTGGTGATTTCCTCTTTGATGTTCTCTTTGTTGGTGCAAAGGAATCCAACTGATGTCTGTATGTTTATCTTGTGTTCTGATACTTTACCGAAATATTTGTTCCAGTAGTTTTTTTTTGTGGACTCTTTAGGGTACTCTGTGTATCTTTAGGGTATCTGTAAGTAGAAATACTTTTACTTCTTCCTTACCAGTTTGGATGTCTGTTACTTCTTTCTCTTTCCCAATTTATCTGGCTAGAACCTCCAGCACAGTGTTGAATAGAAGTGGTGACAAAAGGCAATCTTGTTGGGTGCCTATTCTCAAGTGGACCTCATTGAATTTTGAAGGAGTATGGTTACAAAGATCTTTAAAGCAATTTTGGGATTTCTAGAAAAGCTGAAACTACTATTCCACAATCTCACTCATGTTACATATGCTAGAGAAATTTTCACATGTATACTCATAAAAATATACACATAAGTTCGTGATACAATTGTTTCTTAAAGAAACTATTTGGAAGCAATCCAAATATCCTGTCAATAGGAAAATGGGTATGTAAATCACATACCCATTGTCTAGCAGTTAATATATCAATATGAATAAAACTCAAAATAGATTATTGAATACAAAAGAGAATTTGTAGAATGATTACATATAGTATATTGCTATTTGTTCAAAGCTAAAAATATAAAAAGGAATACTAAATGCTGTAGACATACATGCGTATGTAACCAAAAGCCAAACCAGTCAGTTGCATTCAGACTCATGAGTTTAAACTGCCAAGTTAGCAGACTGTCGTGAGTTTAAACTGTCAATTAGTAGACCAGTGCTTAACAGTTTGTACCAGCTAGGGACCTTCATGTGTGTTTAGTGATGTATAAAAATATGTTCTGCAATGATAAATACCAAATTCAAAATAACAGCTGCTTATGGCAAGGGAGAGAAGGGACTGAGGTTAAGTGGGGTTACTCAGTGTATTTCAATAGTATCTTCAATGTTTATTTCTTTAAAAGAAATGACTGCAAAACAAACAAATGGTAAAATTTTGCAAAGTTAATTCACAATTATGCAAGTGTTCGTGATATTATTCTCTATAGTTATTAAGGCTAATATATTCATTTTTTTACTGTTCCTAGAAAAAGAAGAGAATGGCAAAGAAGTAACTTCTTGGAAATGAAAGACGGGGCTGGAATGTGGAATTGATTTGGCAGATCGTGTATTTGCTGTGAGGTGAACAACCTCACACAGTGCTGTAATTGTACTGGTCCTCTTCTAGAACACTGAAGGAAGTGTGGTGGCCACCAGTTTATGACTTATGTTCACTCAGTGGTCTCCTAAATAAGATTATAATATGCATCGTTGTGGATAAAATAGATTAATGAGGTGAAATTATAAGACATGCCTTTTTAATAAAGAAGGAAGGGTCAAATCAGTGAACTCAAGGATAGGATGTTTGTACACAGCCATGTCAGATTCAAACTGAATATGACTGAAATGCTGCTTAGATGGGAAAAATATTCCAAGGATAAAGTACAGGCAGAGTTTGACTACATTTTCAGTACAGTACAAGATGTGGGTATAAGTCTAGAAAAGGGAAGAACAAGGGTTCTTCAGATGTCTAAAATGTATTGTTAACAACAGAGCAATCAGACAGTAGGTGGTACACTCCCAAACTGGGAGATTATCATCAGGTCAGGAATCAGTCAGCTGAGAGAAAGGGAGTCTGCCAGAACAGTGTAGATAAAATCTGTTATGCCAAATATGGATCAGTCATCTCCAACATGTATGAAACTGCTGTTTATACAGTAGGTATGAAAAAAAATGTTTCTATCAAGTTGACTCCAACTCATAGCAATCCCACATGTGTCAGAGAAAAACTGCTCCATAGGGTTTTCAATTACTAATTTTTTTTTCTAGAATATAGATCATTAGGTCTTTTTTGAGGTGCCTCAGAGTGGATTCAAATCTTTCAGCTGATAGTCAATCATGCTAACCACCTGCATTGTCCAGGCGAGTCCACAGTTATCTGCAATTCCTTGATTACTCAGCTTATGTAAGGCACTGTCCTAGAGACTTTAAAATGTTAACCGTCCTTACAACAACTTGACCTTCTGGAAACCAAAGTCAAGAAACAGAGACAGGTAACTAGACAATCATGATACAGCATATTCTTGATTAATACCTGGCCTTCAAAGTAATTAATTGGTCTCTATAAGGAATTCAGTTGCGTCCCCCCAAAATGTATATCAAGTTGTTTAGGCCACGATTCCTAGTATTGTGTGATTTTCCACCCGTTTCCATTTGATGTGGTTTTCCTAACACGTTGTAAATTCTAGCTCTATTATGTTAATGAGTCAGGACTCAATCTACAAAATTAGGTTATATTTTCACTCAATCTCCTTTGAGATAAAAAAGAGACAAGCAACAGAGAGACAAGGAGACCTCATTGGAAGAAAGCAGTGTCAGGAGCAGAGCGTGCGCTTTGGACCCAGGATCTTCATGGGGAGAAGTTTCCAGACAATGGAAGATTGATGAAAAAGACCTTCCCCCAGAGCCAACAGGGAGAGAAAGCCTTCCCCTGGAGATGGCAACCTTGATTTGGACTTCTAGCTTACTAGACTGTCAGAGATTAAACTTCTCTTTGTTAGAGTCATCCACTTGCTGTATTTCTGTTGTAGCAGAACTAGATAACTGAAACATCTCTGATAAAAAATCATAATCAGCAGTGAATTGATTAGAAAAACACTGAGATTTGTGGTAGCATTCTCGAATATCCTTTGCTATTCATATCCAAGTTTCCCTCAGCCTAAATTTTTCCCTGCAAAATACATATATTTTATTTATTCAGTACATGATACGTAATCATATGTATCTATATTTTACATATGACATAATTTACATAAGATTTTATGAATATATGATAACATCTGCATCAGCCTCATTATTACTATACACTCTTTTGTACTAAAATTCATCCACAGAAGTTTTTCTTTTTCCCTCTTTGCCTTCCTCTTTCCCTGTCTGTAGACCATTC
The DNA here is from genome assembly GCA_028571685.1 of Heterohyrax brucei. NCBI lineage: Eukaryota > Metazoa > Chordata > Mammalia > Hyracoidea > Procaviidae > Heterohyrax > Heterohyrax brucei. The sequence goes on from CM053142.1 coordinate 49,899,068, forward strand.
CTTGTCTGCTCCAGGCCCTACAGAGCTGATCCAAGCCTGGTATGTCTTTGAAATCAATGGGAGCTCAGCAAGGGAGCAGGAGAAACCGAGAAATGGGACCTTTGTAGTTCTTGCCTCTGCACCTTGCAGCATTTGTCAAAATTTTTCGAATAGAGATCCAAACACTTTGCTTTGAATTTTGTGAGCTCCTTAGATGTCTGGCGTAGATATTCTTCTTAAAGTACTTCCAGCCACATAATGATCTCCTAAGACTCCCACTTGCTTCAAGGCCACCTATCTCTCACAAAGCTTGTTAGAATATAATGCTTACTTGATCATTATTTCTGAAACTGAAGTTCTGGCTAAGAAATATTGAGAGTATCTAATTTGCATAACTGCACAAAATCCATATCCAACACTTTTTTCTTCTATGTAATTCCAATCCAAAGTTCACTTATTTAAGGAGAAAAAATCCGATTTACATGAAACAGTGAGATTGGGTTGCCTGTCATCACTTGTTTTTAGCCAAGGTGAACTAATTCACCTTCCTTTCTCTCTTTTGAATATACCGTGGACTGCCAAATAAACAAACAGATATGTTCTTGGAAGTGATGGTGGAGAGAATGTGTCTTACATACTTTGGATATGTTGTCAGGAGGGGTCAGTCCCTAGAGAAGAACATCATGTTGGGTGAAGTGGAGGGTCAGCAAAAAAGAGGAAGACTTGCAAGGAGATGGACTGACACTGGGTGCAACAATGCACTTATGCCTAAAAATGACTGTGGCCATGGTGTAGGACTGGGCAGTTTTTGTTCTGTTGTTTATGGAGTCGTTACAGGTCAGAACTTACTCAGTGGCACTTAAAAATAACAATTTTCATTATCCTCAAAATTTGCTGAAGATTTCTTTAAAGTTATTCTCTGCCAGTTTCCACAATCACTGAGAAGTTAACTAGAAAGGTGGTTAGGAACAGACCTTGAAACTCTCATGAAGAACCAGAAGAATTGGATCAGTCAAAACCGGGATACAGTGTAGCATCAAGAATGGCACATATGAGTGCTTCAATAAAAGCAATCCAAAAATAAGATCAGTAAAGGGATTGAGAATGGAGGCTAAGGATTTGGGTGAATTTGAGGCTAAGGATTTATTACGGTTAGTGGTGGAAAACAACAGTTTAGTGTTTGGGGGCAAAGACATAGGTAATAGGAGTCCTGGTGGTGTGATGATAAAGTGCTTGACTACTAAATGAAAGGTTGGTGGTGCAAACCTTTCCAGTAGTTCCATAGGAGAACGTCCTGGCAGTCTGTTCTCATAAGGATTATAGCCTAGAAAATCCCACGAGGCTGTTCTACTTTGTCACATAGGTCATTATGAGTCAAAAATAGACTTGACAATGTCTCCTAATGACTACATAGGATATCAGAGGCTGGAAGTACTGATATTTAAGCATGGACTCTTGAAAATGTAGAGAAAGAAATACCTGTTACTTTTAACACTTTGGACAATTACTGGTGGTCTATTCCCCTTGTGAATCAGATACATAGGCTAAGCTCTGCTTATACAAATACTTTCTTCCTTATAAACTAGTTGTAAATTTAGATCTGCTTGGATATAAAGACAAATGTGATGCATTTTGGACCTCAGTGAGCTTACAATCTAGAACCCTACAGGAAAAACATGCATTATAAAAACAAATTCAAATTTTGGACACACGAGATCCAATAAGTAAGTCCATGAATTTAATTGTTCTAAGTGCTACATACCTCATTGCTGAATATCACTACAGTCACTTTGGAAGTCCTCCCCTTGGGATGTTATATACGCACTGATGCCAGTGCCTAGTCCACCTTTCAAAGCCATTCTGGAACTCTTTCTGGAATGACCACTGAGCATGGTGGCAAGTCTGTGAACTTAATTGTATGGTTGTCTGTCAGGGACTTTTTAGCCAGTGTCATGGACTGAGTTGTGTCCCCCTAAAAGTGTGTGTGGCCATGTGGCTGGGCCATGATTCCCAGTGTCTTGTGACTGTTCTCCATTTTGCAGTTTTCCTGTGCTGTGTGTAGAAGGATTAGTGCGGGACTGTAGATCCCATAAAAGGATCGCCTGCCTGCTCCACTGTGGGGGTAGTTTCCCTGGGGTATGGCTTGCTCCACCCTTTATCCTTTTATCCTGCAAGAGATGAAAGGAAGGAGGGGCGAGTGGAGAATTGGGAACCTGGTACCATCAAGCAAGCAGCACTGGGAGAAGAGTGCATACTTCAGACCTGAGGTTCCTGTGCCAAGATGCTCCTTGAACAAAGACTGATGCAATACCAGACTTTCCTGTAGATCTGACAAGGGGAAGACCTTCCCCTGGAGTGGACACCCTGAATACGGACTTGCAGCCTACTGGACTGTGTAAGAATAAGCGTTCCTTTGTAAAAGCCATCCACTCTGTGGTATTTCTGTTAGAGCAGCTCTAGCTGACTAAAACAGCCTGTAAACAACTATGTTGGAACACCTTCCCTACTCACCTGATCTGGCCCCGGTGAATTTTTTTCTTTGTCAGAAGATAAAGGAAATATTGAATGAAAGACATTTTGATGCCGTTCAGGCATCAAGGGTAAAATGATGATAGCTCTGATGGCCATTCCAGAAAAAGTGTTCTAAAATTGCTCTGAAGGGTGGACTATGCACGGTGTCAGTGAATAGCTTCTCAAGGGGAATACTTCAAAGGTGACCATAGTGATACTCAGTGATAAGATATGTAGAACTTTTTCTAAGATTAGTTTGCAAACTTATTTGGCAGTCCTAATATTTTAAAAGAATTTTTATCATCAAAAGTGCTTTTTGGATAGTATGTTAAATTTTATTATGTGTCCCTTATACTAAACTCAAATAGGTACATAGAAAAATAGGTCTACACAGGTACAAATATACTTTTGCTCCTAGGGAACACAGTTTTGGAGTTCTCATATGCCCCTATTGGTATAATTATGCCAAACAAAAGTGTTATTATTTGTAAATGGAATGCACACTAAACATCTGCTTTATATAAACAAATAAGAAAATAATAAACCAGTCTCCCTTGTGTATACCTTAGAAATAAATTTTTGTTATTATAAGTTTTGAGTACACTGTAACAATTTTGACATCCAACAAAGCTTAGCAAAATGGAATTTTTATCTGAAATGGATTTTAAACTAATATGCCTATTATGCCATGTCTAATATGGCATGTTCTTCTCCTATAGGAAATACATTAAGACAGCATTATTTTCACATAAGTCAGGTAATATGCTTGATATTCTGGAACATCATTTGTGATTGTATGAATGTACATGTGTGTGTTTTAAGGACTCCTAATATATTTTTATGGAAAAATGATGCTATTCATATGACATGACTGTGGATGAAATTATAATACAGAAAAGAAAAATCCAGGTTAAAATAAAGGAAGCAGGCTACTTTAATATAGTATAGGATTTTCTATAATCTCTGACGGCAGACCCATCATCATTTATGTCAGAGACATGGTTATTATGCTGAAGACAGCAGATGTCACATGTGCTGCTAGTTTCTGGTTTTTAAAATTTTAATGTGAAAGTGGCACCATGATTGGGGTGTCCATTCACATCACTGAGAATGTGAAGCTACCGCTTAAGGTTGGACAGTGTATTAAATTCATTTCATCTTCGGTGTGCACAGCTGTTTTGAATGCAAGAACTACTCTACCCACAAAACAACAGTGACATCTAGAACAATATTATAAATAGGTCTAGAACAATATTATAAATAGGTAGTGACAGATTATCAGTTGTAATTTTCAAGAATGCTACACATTTCATTCTTCCTAGTCATCTGCTTTTATTTGTCTGTTGGCTTGTGATAGTTTCTGTCCCAACACGAAGTAAATGACAACTGTTGTCTGAGTATCTTGTTTCCATTCAGAGGTCATTCCATGAACTCCTGGCTGCTGATGCTTACATGAACTCAACTGACCACTGTTATGCCTTTTTTCTTCTCATTTGCCCTGGCATTCTGTTAATTCTGTTAAATCTGTTAATTCCTGTTGTATCCACTAGGATCTCTAATGGACTAATATGTCATAGTTTCTGATAATGGTGTTCTCATTATCCTTGATTCCTGATGTGACAAACATCAGCAATATTAATTACCAAATGGATCTAGGATTTCTTTTAGTCTGTGAGCCCATTTTGTTTAAAACAAATAAACAAAAAACCTTGACAGACTCCTTTAGATGTGGAAATTCAAGGCTTGTGAGATTTGATTTGCTGGTGGATAGGAAAGCAGGCTAACAAATATGCTCAGTATAATAAGTTAAAGGGACTATTTAGTCAGGAGTATACCTAGAGAAAATAAAAAGAGGGAAGATTTCAGTGGCTCAAAGACAAGGAGGTGCACGTCCATACAGATAAGAAGCCAGAGAGAAAATCCAAGGGTCAGGGAGATTTGACTTTTAAGAATGAGGATAGTCTAATGTTTAGTTTTAAATTGTGTGAGGTATTCTAAATAAAATGTTCCATCATACCAGGATACATGTAACCCGCTGCTGCCGTCAAGTCAATTCTGACTCATAGTGACCCTACAGAACAGAGTAGACCAACTCCATAGAGTTTCCAATGAACACCAGGTGAATTCAAACTGCTGACCTTCTGTTTAGCAGATGTAGCACCAACCACTATACCACATGGGTTTCCAGGATATCTGTAAGTATCTATTAGGTATATAGTACTTTACATAGACCAAGAAGCAGTTGTTCAAACAGAAGATACTGCATGACTTAAAAAGGAAAATTGTGTATCAGGGTTGTATCATACTTATTTAATTTGCTCGACTCGACAGCACTTGGCTTGGCAAGCAAATAATCTGAGAAGCTGAACTATAAAGAAGAACATGGCATCAAGATAGGAGAAAGACTCATTTAACAACCTGTGTTCTGCAGATGACAAAACCTTGCTTGCTGGAAGTGTAGAGGACTTCAAGCACTTACTGATGAACATCAAAGACCACAAGCCTCAGTATGAATTACACTTCAGCATAAAGAAAACAAAAATTCTCACAACTGTATTAGTAAGTAATGTTATGATAAGTGAAGAAAATATTGAAGTTATCAAGGATTTCATTTGACTTGGATCCACAATCAATGACCATGAAAATAGCAGTCAAAAAAATCAAACAATGTCTTGCACTGGACAAATTTTATCTAAAAGACCTCTGCAAAGTGTTGAAAAGTAAAGATGTTTCTTTGGGGACTAAGATGCGCTTGATGCAAATATCTTAGTCATCTGGTGCTTCTGTAACAGACATATCACAAGTAGATTGCTTTAATAAAGAGAGAGTTTATTCTCTCACAGTCCAGTAGGCTTTAAGTCTGAATTCAGAGTGCCAGCTTTAGGCGAAGGCTTTCTGTCTTTGTCAGCTCTGGGGAAAGGTCACTGTGATGCACTCATCTTCCCTTGGTCTGGCAGTATGTTAGAGCAGGAACCTCAGGCCCAAAGGACATACTCTGCTTTCAGCATGGTCTCCTTGGTCTTGTATGGTTCCTCTGTTTCAAAAAACATTGGTTTAAGAGACTATCTAATCTTGTAGATATCATCAGTGCAACTGCTGCTAACTCATCTTATTACATCATAGTGATGGAATTTACAACACAGAGAAATCTCATCAAATGACAGAATGGTGGACAATCACACAGTACTTGGAATCATGGCCTAACCAAGTTGATACATATTTTTTGGCAACACAATTCAATCCTTGATATCAAGCCATGGTATTTTCTGTCTTCTCATATGCATGTGAAAGCTAGATAGGGAATAAAGAAGATTGAGAAGAATCGAAGCCTTTCAATTATGGTGTTGGTGAGGAAGGAATATTGAATGTATCATGGACTACCAAAAGAATGAAATTATCTGCTTTGGAATAACTATAGCCAGAATGCTCCTTAGAAATGGGGAAGATAAGACTTTTTCTCACATACTTTAGACATGTTATCAGGAGGAACTAGTTGTTGTAGAAAGATGTCATGCTTGGTAAACTAGATGGTCAGCAAGAAATAAACGAAAGATGCTTAACAAAATGGATTAACAAAGTGGCTATAAAAATGGGCCCAGATATAGCAACAATTCTGACGATGGCCCAGGACTAGGCAGAATTTTGTTCTGTTGCATATGGGGTTGTTATGAGTTGGAGCTGACTCTAGGACACCTATCAAAAATAATAAGATTGTGTCAGTTATAAAAATGGAAATACAGTGGGGCCATAAATAGATAACAAGCATGAAATGGTGAACTATTGAAAAAAATCAAAGCAATCCAATCAAAGCAGCAATTCAAAGGCAGAGATGATCAGGTATATGGGAGCCACCTTATACTCTTCCATGAGAATCAGTTGTTGGATTTTCAGAAATTTTGCAAACTGGTTGTCAAACGCTCTGGAAAAATGCACTGCCGTCAAGTCAGGTCTGACTCATAGCAACCCTAGAGGTCAGAATAGCCTCTACTGAGGTAGGAGGGGGGCTTGTGGGGGATGCTATCTTGTTCCACTGGGAGACAGACATACCCATACAGAAGCCTCAGTGGGACCTAATTCCTAGGACGGGAAGCAGCGCCTGTCTGGAGGAGTGCTTCTCCAGCAGAAAAGCAGTATTCTACACGGTGTCACCTATGACTGGGCCCAACAGCAGAAGCCAGCAGGGCAGTAAATTCTGTATTTTGAACTACTTTAGAACATCTGGGGTTTGATATAGGTTCTTACTTTGCCAGCTGGGAAGAGGGATCTGTACCCCTGAAAACCTGACTGAGTTTGGAAGTTGTCAGATACCTTTTACCATTCATTTTAAGAAGACATAGAGAAACAACTGAGGTCCATCCTCACAGCATCTCTCCAGCTTCTGTTGACTCATATGATGCCCAAAAAATAGCACATTCTGGAGAAAAGCATAAACAAGAAATCACTCATGGCTTCAGAAGGTCCACAAAAGAGAGCAACACAGAACTTCCTAGGTGAAGAATCCTTTCTGAAACTATCAGAAGGTGAATATGAAAGGATTATATAGAGAGGCCTCCTAGGCCTTATACAAAATGCAGCAGAGCAAAATGAAAAATTAAGCAAGCTGTTTGATCTGATGGAACACCAACAGATCAAGAACAAAATCAAAGACATAGAAATTTCAATTCAAAGCCAAGAAAACAGAGTGGAACAAATGGAAAATAGGCTTTCTGACTTGGAAGACACAGCTACTGACTCCAGCATCTATTAGGAGAAATCAGAGAAAGGAACAAGAAAAATGAAGAAGCATTATTAAGAGGAACAATCTAAAATTAATTGGACTTGCTGAACAGTGTGAGACATCTGAGAACACAAAGAATATTGTTGCTGAGCTACTGACAGAAAACTTCCCAGAAATCATGAAAGAAGAGAATATAGATATCCAAGATGCATATTGAATGCCACTTGTTATGGATCTCAAAAGAAAGATTCCAAGACATGTTATAGTCAACCTTAACAAAATGAAACATAAGCAGAAATTCTTAAAGGCAGTAAGATTGAAAGCAAAGCTAACCTTCAGAGGGAAACCCTGTAGGCTTTATCGGACTTCTCAGCAGAAACAATGCTGGCAGAGAGAATGGCATGACACATTCAAAGCCTTGAAGGAGAAGAACTTCCAACCAAGAAGTGTATATCTTGCAAAACTATCTTTCCAATATGAAAATGAAATTAAGACATTCACAAATAAGCAGAAACTCAGAGACTTTGTAAAAATGAAACCAAAGCTTCAAGAAATACTGAAAGAATCTCTTGGATTAGAAGAACAAAACCACTAAGTTTGTATTTTAGAAGCAAATACAGGACACATCACCAAGAAACCTACTCAGTGAAGGAAGGCTCCAAACTCAATCAATGCTATAATAGTGAAAGAAATGATCCAGCGATCATATCATGAAAACTACGATGTAATCATATTAAAAAGAGGGATGTACCACACTCATTATAGTCCTTACAGATGAAGAAGAAGTTAATAAGACTGGTAGTAATTAAAACTGGTTTTATACACAGTTAATTAAGGGGGACCATAGGGACAGCCATAAAGCACAATAAAGATGCAACATATCAAATCAACAAATGTAACGCAGGAGTCTCAACAACCACAAAACCAACCCTAATGAAGGTGAAAAATCAATTCACAAGGAAGAAAGTTCAAGACCAGATTAATAAGAACAACAGAAAAAACATCAACACAAAAATAAACATATCATGATGGCAGCACTAAATATGTAACTATCAATAATTACACTGAATGTGAATGGACTGAACACTCCAATAAAGAGACATAGAATGACATCTTGGATGAAAAGAAATGACTCATCCATATGTTGCCTACAAGAAACTCACCTTAGACTTAAAGATATGAACAAACTGAAAGTTAAAGAATGGAAGAATATATATCAAGCTAACAACACACAAAGAAGAGCAGGTGTGGCAATAGATTTTAAAGTAAAGTCCACCATCGTGGACAAGGATGGACTCTATTTATTGCTGAAAGATCCAATACACAAGCAGGACTTAACAATATTAAATATTTACAAGCCTAATATTAAAGCACCTAAATACATCAAAGAAACATTGACTACACTAAAAAATGAGGTAGATCACTCCACAACAATAGTGGGAGATGTCAACACTCCACTGTCAATATAGGACAGATCATCTAGAGAAAAGCTCAATAAAGACACAGAAGACCTTAATGCCACAATTAACCAACGAGACTTCATTCACACATACAGAACTTTCTACCCATCAGTGGACAACCACATTTTGTTCTCCAGTGTGCACGGAACATTCTCCAGAAGAGACCACGTGTTAGGACATAAAGCAATTCTTAACAAAATCCACACCACTGAATTAATGCAAAGCGTCTTCTCAGATCATAAAGCCATAAAAGTCAAAGTCAATAGCAGAAAAAACATAGACAAAAAGTGAAACTCATGGAAACTGAACAACATCTTGCTCAAAAAGCCATGGGTTACAAAAGAAATCAAGGATGAAATCAAGAAATTTATGGACTCCCATGAGAATGAAAACACTTCCTACCAGAACCTATAGGATACAGCCAAGCAGTGCTCAGAGGGTAGTTTATCTCCATAAATGCACACATCTGGAAGAAAGAAACCAAACCAAAGATATAATCCTAGAGCTTGAAGAAGTAGAGAGAGAACAACAAAGGAACCCTTCAGGCACCAGAAGAAAACAGATCATAAAAATTAGAGCAGAACTAAACAAGTTAGAGAATAGAAGAACAATCAAAAAAGTTGAAAAGACCAAAAGGTGTTTTCTTGAAAAGATCAACAAAATTGACAAACCACTGGCTAAATTTACTAAGGAAAAACAGGAAAGAAAACAAATAACCCAAATAAGAAACAAGAGGGGAGTTGTCATAACAGATCCAACAGAAATCAAAAATATCATAACAGAATACTGTCAGAGACTGCACCCTAACTAATTTGAAAAGCTAAAGGAAATGGACAAATTCCTTGATTCATATCACCTACCAATATTTTCACAAGGTGAAGCAGAACAAGTTAAAAAACCCATTACAAAACTACTAATGATAAAATTCTGGGCCCAGATAGCTTCACTGCAGAATTCTACCAAGCTTTTAGAGAACAGTTATCTCCAATACTACTGAGACTACTTGACAATATAGAAACGGATGGTATATTTCCAAATTCATTCTAGGAAGCCAGCATAACCCTAGTACCCAAGCCAGGGAAAGACCCAACCAAAAAGGAGAACTACAGATCAATAACTTTCATGAATCTAGATGCAGAAATCTTCAACAAAATTCTTGCTAACAGAATACAACAGCATATCCAAAAAACAATCCATCATGACCAAGTTGGAGTCATACCACGGATGCAAGGCTGGTTCAGCATCAGAAAAACAACTAATGTGATCAACCACATAAATAACACGAAAGACAAGAATCACCTGATTTTGTCTATTGATGCAGAAAAGGTATTCATGCTAAAAACTCTCAGCAAAATCAGCACGGACAGCAAATTCCTCAATGCAATAAGAGCTATTTATACAAAGCTAACTGCCTAGGTCATCCTGAATGGAGAGAGACTGAAACAATTTCCCTTGAGAATGAGAACTAGACAAGGATGACACTCTGACCTCTCCTACTCAAAATTGTACTAGAAGTTCTAGCCAGAGCAATTAGACAAGACCAAGAAATAAAGGGCATCTGCACTGGCAAAGTAGAAGTCAAAATTTCCCTATTTGCAAATATGATTATAAACACAAAGGATCCTAGAGAATCCATAAGTAAACTACTCAAACTGATAGAAGAGTTCAGCAAAATCTCAGGATACAAGATAAACGTAAGTAAATCAGTAGGATTCCTTTATATCAACAATGATATTATTAAGTAAGAAATTACCAAGTCAATATCATTTACTGTAGCCCGTAAGAAGATAAAGTACCTAGGAATAAATCTAATCAGAGAAATAATAGACCTTTACAAAGAGAACTACAAGTCCTTACTACAAGAAACTAAGAGAGAGTTACATAAATGGAGAAATCTACCCTGCTCATGGATAGGGAGACTTAACATTCTAAAAATGTCTATATAACCCAAAGCAATCTACTTATATAATGCAATCCCAATAAAAATTCCAGTGACATTTTTTAATGAGATAGAGAAACAAATCACCAACTTTGTTTGGAAAGGAAAGAAGCCCTGGATGAATAAAGCACTACTGAAGAAGAAGAACAACACACTGGGAGCCCTCTCACTACCTGAGTTTAGGACCTATTACCCTGCCACAGTAGTCAAAACAGCCTGATGCTAGTACAAAAAGAGACAGATCAATGGAACAGAATTGAGACCCCAGTGATAACACTATCTTCATACGAACAGGTGATATTCGACCAAGGCCCTAAGACATTAAACTGGGGTAAAAACATTCTCTTCAACAAATGGTGCAGGCAAAATTGGATATCTGTCTGCAAAAAATTGACACAAGACCCGTATCTTACAACTTATACAGAAACCAACTCAAACTTGATTAAAAATCTAAATATCAAATCTAAAACGATAAAGCTCATCCAAGAAAATGTCAGAACAATAATGGAGGGTTTAACACACAATACTTAGACAGACTTCAAAATCTGTTAAACAAATCACAAACAACAGAAGAGAAAATAGGTAAATGGGAACTCCTAAGAATCAAACACTTTTGCTCATCCAAAGACTTTATTAATAGAATTAAAAGGCCACCTACAGATTGGGAAAAAATCTTTGGCAACTGTATGTCAGACTGACTCCTGATCTCCATAATCTATAAGGTACTACAAAATAGCAATAAGTGAAAGACAAATCATCCAATTAAATGATAGGAAAAGGGGATAGACAGTTTTCTAAAGACAAGATTCAAGCAGCCAAAAAACACAAGCAGAAATGCTCACAATCATTAGCTATTAAAGAAATCAAATCAAAACTACAATGAGATACCATCTCACCCCAGCAAGGTTGGCCATAATCCAAAAAAATGTGAAACAACAAATGTTGGAGCAGCTGTAGAGAAATTGGAACTCTCCTACACTGTTGGTGGGATTGCAAAATGGTGCAACCTCTTTTGAAAGCGATCTGGTACTTCCTTAAAAAGCTGGCTATAGATATACCATCTGACCCAGTAATTCTACTGCTCGTAATGTACCCTACATAATCAAGGTCATTCACACCAACTGATACATATCCACTATTGTTTATTGCAGCACAGTCTACAATAGCAAAAAGATGGAATCAACCCAGATGCCCAACAACAGAAGAATGGATAGGTAAACTATGGCATATCTACTCAATGGAACATTATGTAATAATAAAGAACAACAGTGATTTTAGGAAACATCTCATAACCTGGTTACAACTGGAGGATATTATGCTGAGTTAAAGTAGTCAGCGACAAAAGGACAAATATTTTATGAGACCCCTAGGATAAGAATTTAAAAACAGACTCATGTGGAGAAGAAAAGACTCTTTGATGGCTGCAAGGGCAGGGAGGGAGAAAGGGAGAGTGAATAAGGGAGGGTTTAGGTTAGATAGCTGACAGAAATTTGGTTGGGTGAAATCCGTGACAGCACACATTAGAAAGAGGAACAATATTAACTGGACTTCAACATAACATGATCACTCCTCCCATCTTAACCCAGTATTGCAAGGACAGAGTAGCTTGGATGAGGGGCTGCAGACCATGCTCTCAGGGGAAATTAAGACCACTTGGCATAACTACTATTTTGTTAAGAGAGTTTTCTGCACCCCACATTGGTGAGTGGCATCTGGGGCCTTAAAACCCACAAAGCTGCCATCTGAGGGTACAGCAAACGGTCCGAACTCAGCAGGAACAGATGATCACCAAGGCGCATAACAACATGGGGAAAGAGAACCCAGAAGACAGAGAGACCTACATGAGTGGGTGACTACATCGACTTGTGACCAGAAAAATTGAATGGTGCTTGGCCACCACCAGTGATAATCATGATGGAGCTCACCAATTTGAGTCTCACCGGCAACACAAGAGTAAATAGGGGTGTCTCCTGATATCTCCACTAAAAGACCACAATTGATGGTCCAGGGGCCTCAGAGTTCCCCTGGGAGCATGGACCCTGGCCCTAATGCTGCCCCTGTACATAAATCATAATGGCAGTCAACTCTTCTGGCATGAATGTATTGGAGTTGGTGACACAGAATGACCATAACGTGTGCACTTTATTGTTCTATGCATCTATAGGATGTCATCCTGCTGCCCCCTTACTGGAGGAAGGGGAGTGGGTGGAGATGAGGGGATAGGAGATTGTTGGGAGGATAAGACATGTATGAAGTGGACAGGAAAGTGTACTGTCACTGGGCAGGGAGAGCAGTGGGAGCTGCACATAGGTGAGCATGCAATTTTACATGGGAATGTGCATTTTCTTTCAATCATAATAAAAAGAAGAAAAAGAAAGAAAACAAAGTGACATAGATACTTTATTGCTTCTTCAGTCTATTTAGGAATGTTGAGATACTTGTTTACTGTGCTTCTGATAAAGGAGATAATGAAACTATTTCTACCTGAGTTCTGCACTATTTAAAAACATGTTATAGCAATCACATTTTTAATCATTTTTTGGCTTATGACTACATTTCTGCATAAAAATTAATCAATTATGCTATCAGGTTGAGTAATATAAGTACTTAACAAATGTTTGATTGTTGGATGAGTTGTTCTTATTTATTGCTGTCAAGTTACTTCTGACTTACGACAATCTCATGTGGGCAGAGTAGAACTATTCCATAGTGTTTTCAAGGTTGTGGACTTTTAGAAGCGGATCGCTAGATCTGTCTTCTGAGGTGCCTGTAGATGGTTCTTTCAGCTAGTAGTGAAGCCCTTAATTGTTTACATCACCCAGCTACTTCTATTTGTATGCTATCCTGTATCATTCCCTCATCTCCTATTTTCTTGGTTGTCTACAGGTAAGCTCACTGATGAATTACAAGTTCTGGCCTGTCCTGTGTCCTGACCTTGGATGAAAGTAGGAAAAATTCTCCTGGTTCCTGACATAATGTGATTACACACTGTGCAATTCTCATACCTTTGTGTACTGGTGATACAGAGTACGAGTTGAGGACATAGGCTTTGGACAGATAGCTTAGATTCAGTCTTTCCCTGACACTTGATATGTAGGTAACCTCAAGCTTCTCTCTCATCCTTTCTGAGACTTAATTTCCTCTTCTGTAGAAGTGGGATAGTAGCAGTTATCCACTTTCTAGGCAAACCTAGTGGTGTAATGGTTAAGTGCTACATCGACTAAGCAAAAGGTTGGCAGCTCAAATTTGCTAGGCACTCCTAGAAAACTCTATGAGGCAGTTACGCTCTGATCTATAGTGTTGCTATGAGTCGGAAATGACTCATCTGCAGTGGTTTTGTGGCTATGTCATCACTAAACAGAGCTGCTAATATTCAACAAACGTATAGAAATAAAACGCTAGAAGAGTTTCTGATGGAGAATAGAAGAATCTTTTAAACATTTCTCTTCCTTTTCCTTCTTTCCTCCCCCTTTTGTCTTCCTTTCACTTTTTTCCACTTTTTTTTGTCTTCATCTTTTGTTTCTAAATTTTCAAATTTAGTCGTAAGTTATTCTATAAGTCTCAATAATCTTAGGTCCTTCACTGTTTTCTAACTACAAGTAACCTTAATTTTGATGTTGGGATATCTGGGACAGAATTAAACTTTATTCATTTGAGTTCAAATAAGTCTGTGTCCCAAGCCATACCCCAGAGTCTCTCTCTGACAGCCTGCCTAAGGACACTTGTCTGCCTCTTCTTTGTTGGTTTTCTCTTTCCAGTCTGCTTTCTACTTTCCATGCCCTGAAAAACTTTCCCTGGCCTTCAGTCACATTAGCCATACTTCTGTGTTTCCAGCAATCATCATGATTTGAAATGAATATACACATTGCATTCTGCACAGTTACTCTTCTGGTTGTCTTTGCCAGAACCAAGCTTCCAGATGTTTCTGCTTGCCTGCTTTATCAGAGACACCAGTGATGATCATGATCTGAGACAACTGTACACCATGCATTATGTATGTTATTCTCCTGATTCCTATGCTGTCAGTTTCAAAAGCAGGAACAGCTAATTTATTCCATGACTCACACTACTAGGTGAGCCTGAGGAGCCTACCTCCTTCACTATGCTTTACATCTCAGGACACAATGCTGAGCAGCACAGGACAATGTCCATGTACATCAGACAGCAAACAGATCAGCGTTTTGAAATGAATATATCAAGATTGTCTTTGTATACTGGAAGACTATTATTAGTGTATGAAAATCAAGAAGAAAGGGGTCTTTGCCCTTCAAAAAAAAGGCAGCGCTATCTCCTACACTTATAAATATGACCCTATGTGGAAACAGCATATTTTCTTGTATTAATTAGGTCACACTATGGTAACTATGAGTTACTGAAAACCTCAAATAACAGTACCTAGGGTTCTAAACCTAATCACTCCTGAGTGATATCTTAAAAGAACAGAACAGATAGAGACATTCATACAGGGGAGAAGACATATATATGTCCTGTGAGATCCTGTGTACTAAGTAAGCTAAGGAATGTCGAGGGTTGCCAGCAGACACAAGAAACTAGAAGAGCAGTCCACAGGGAAACTGACACAGCTGAGTCTCTGGTTTAGACTTTCAATCTCCACACTTGTGAGAATTTTTTTTTTTAAGTCATTCATTTGTGTTATTTTTTCTTACAGCAGCGCTAGATAATTGAGCTGTGGTCTATAACTGAGACCAATTGAATTTTCATTTATTCAGATTGTAACATATGAATTAAATGGGCAACTGCAAATC
This sequence comes from Heterohyrax brucei, assembly GCA_028571685.1. Classification (NCBI taxonomy): domain Eukaryota; kingdom Metazoa; phylum Chordata; class Mammalia; order Hyracoidea; family Procaviidae; genus Heterohyrax; species Heterohyrax brucei. Next base: position 49,914,440 of record CM053142.1, read on the forward strand.
TTAACAAGCTAACTACTACCAATTCCCAAATTCTAATAATTAAATTTACAAACTGAAAATTTAAGGGAAAAAATCTATCTTTATCAAAGAGTCAGAAATGTATACATTGCTGTTGGAATCGTGGCACTGGATTTAGTTTTTTGATTGGTTTATCCTATAGATTGACCCTGCATTTTATAACATATTCACTATTTTACTCTTCTGGGAAGAACCCTACTGTAATTTTTGTTTCATGCAGTCACTAAGTTTTGATTTTACTCAGTGAGAATTTGCTGTGAATGAGGGCTGATTTTTCGGAGGGCTTTCTAGACATGTTACCACTTTATCTGACAGTCCATTTTACTTTAAGAAAAAAAAAGTTTGAAATCAAGTTTCCTCAAGGGATCACTTTACTTTAAAACAAAAGGTACATTATCTGAGGATTATAATACATTAAAAGGATTGTATTAACCAGAAAAAACCTGGTACAATTAGTATTGTACCATATTCCACAATATTTCTAAGTTTAGTCATACTGTACTGTAGTGAACTTCTCAGTTTATTGATTTTCCATACATTCTTGTTGCGACAGTATAACAGTGGCTCAGAAAACCTCCAAACTGAGAAACTAAATCTAGTAAATAACTTTGAAAGCTCTAATTAAATTTCTACTGGGAGCTCAGTTCATCCATTCTATACTAATGTTCTGGTCTTTTAGGAAGTTAATGCAACTTGTTTAATGAATAGAGAGGTGTGATTTATTTCCTACATCCTAGAAGACAGCTTCAAAAGAAGTTTTTCCAACTTCTACAGTCATGATAACAGCAGGAAATTAGTTTTTTGTAAACAGTAATAGAATCCTCAGAGCATTGCCGGAACTGCAGAATTTACCTGGTGTTCGTGCTCTCTTCCCTACACTCTCCTCTAGCTGTGATGTCCTTATTCATGTTCGTGGCATCCACAGTCTCCCAGCAACCAAGTTTTGACATGTACTGTTCGTTCTTTGTCATTGTAACATTTATAAAACGGTTCAACTGCAAGTTACTGAAAATTTCAAATAACAGTAGCTAGGACCAACTAAGTTTATTTTTCTTCCATGTTCTGAAAGTCTCGATTCAGAAAATGTAAGGTTAGTATGAAACTCCAGGGTCCTAGGAACCATCATTCTCCTATCTTTTATTGTTTCCAATCTTGTGTTAGCCGTTCCTATTCCAGCTGTCACAAGTACATTCCCAGATGGAGGAAGAGGCAAAAATAAAAATAAAAAGATGTGTGCCACCTCGTTGACAATACTCAGTGGAAGGAAAAAATGATTTGCCTATATTTGCTTACATTTCTTTAGCCAGAGCTTGGTCATATAATAATAATTTCTTGCAAGATAGGCTGGAAAACATAGTCTTTATTTCCAGTGACTTTGCTATCAGTTTATCTTTATTGTATATTTAGATCAAATTTTTATTTATTCTTAAAACTTTCACTTATTACTTTTGAAATGTAAAGCTAAAGAATCTATAGTAAACTGCAAAAATTACAAATACAAAAAAGTATGAAATTTAAGTTCTCTCTAAATTCTTCCTCAAAAAAGAACCTCTGGGACTACTTTAGTAAATGTGCTTTCATTTTTATATTTATGTAACATAGTAGATTGTTTACAATTTATTAACTTGATAAAGTATTTTGGATTTCTTTCCTTGTCAACGTTTCCTTTCTACTGCATTCCACTGAAGGAGGGTGACATTATTTCTTTAAGAAAATTACTATTAAGAGTTTTTTCTTTTCTTTTCTTCCATCATGAATCTGGCCACAGTAACCTTGCTCATTTGCTACTTTGGTATTTGTGAACACTGTGAAGGATCTGAAATTCTACCCTAGTTGCAAGGCAGTAAGTGAGCCTGACACAGTTCCATGGGCAGAAGGCCCAAAACTTTTGCAAGGGACAGAAATAGTTTTATTATTCACACTACAACAGCCTGGAAGAGTTTCGTGTTCCCTTAAGTGCTCTTTCTTCTCCAAATTCCGCGGGGGTGATGTGGAGGTGGGACCAAACAGATGCTGTTCATTTCATAGGTTAGCATCAGAGATGAGAAACTTGCTCTTAGGAATCTCCTAACTTTTAGTTGAGGGCAGTGGTGGTTCAATGGTCAAATTCTTGCCTTCAGTGGGAGGGACCCAGGTTGAATTCCCAGTCAATCCACCCCCAGCGCAGCTAGTGCTTGCCTTCCAGTGGAGGCATAGGTGTTGCTATGATACCAATCAAGTTTCAGTAGAGCTTCCAGACTGACTGACTAGGAAGAAAGGGCTGGCAACCTACTTCCGAAAAACAGTGAGTGAAAACCCTATTGGTCTCAACAGTCCAACCCAGCTGTACGTGGGGTAGTCCTGAGTTGTGGGCTAACTTCATGACAGCTAACAACAATCAAACCTGCCACTCGTTTCCCCAACAAGAAGACATTATTATATTGATCAGTAAACAAATATGTCTTCTGCCTTGGACAGAGACAATCTCTTTACCTTCCAAGGCTCTTCACAGTACAAAGATCCTAGGACAGATAATCTGAAACAAAAACTGTCAGTGTCCCTGTTCACAAAATGTGCAGAAATGCAAGAGGCCTGTGAGAATTGTCTCCCTGCAGTGAGTATTCTCCTCGAAGAGTGCGGGTCCTGCCTCACAGCTGCTGTGCTCTGACTAGCCTCTCTTCTGCAGCCCTCATGGATGACATCAGGTGACAGACACTGGCTATACAGCCTTCATTTAGTAACTCATTCTGAGTTCCCTAGACTAACATCACATAGTATGTTCCAGAAACAAAACCCAACCTATTGCTGTCAAACTGATTCCAACTCATAGTGACCCTGTAGGACAGAGTAGAACTACCTCATGGGGTTTCCAAGACTAATCAGTACAGAAGCAGACTGCCATGTCTTTCTGGGTAGGAGGAATATTTCTTTGTGTTTGAACTGGTGGGCTTGAACTGTAGACCTTTTAGTTAGTAGCCCAGTGCTTAAACACAGCGCCACCAGGGGTCCTTTGGAAACAACAAGAAAAAAATCAAAGCTCAGGCTGAAAAGAGCTGGTCCTACACAGAGTCTTCTCTCAATTAATCAGTGCGTTTTTTTTCTGAATCTCTCCCACAGACTTACTTTGTGTTAAGCTGTGAAGCACTTTATTGGTGTGTTACACCATCTTAGCATCAGTTCAGGGCAGGAGGAGAAACTGGAACAGGACTTCTTCTGTTTAAGGCTTCCCACTACTGTTGAATTGATTCTGACTCATAGTGACCATAAAGACAAAGTAGAACTGTCCCAAAGAGTCTCCAAGGAATGCCTGGTAAATTTGAACTGTCGACCTTCTGATTAGCAGCCATGACACTTTACCACTACACCACTAGGCTTTCTGTTTTAGGCTTAAGCCAAGCCAAAAGCCAAGTGCCGTCGAGTCAGATCCGACTCATGGCAACCACGAGTTTTAGGCTTAGTTATACTTTATTAAATATTTTAAATTTATAGAACATAAAAGCATAAGCAGTTAAATACAGCTTGTGAACTACATATCAAGATCAACTTAAACCTACAGATGACATCACTAAAACCAAACCCAATCCATTCGTGTCCGAAGAGTGGACCTTCGTTATGATTTATGGGCAAGGGCAGCATCAGGGCCAGTGGCTATGCTTCCAGGGGAAACCTGAAACTGCTGGATCATCAATTGAGGTCTTTTAGTGGAGATCTCAGGGCGTACCCCTTTTTATTCTTGTGTTGCTAGTGAGAATCATCTTAGTGAGCTCCATCGCAGCTATCACTGGTGGTGGCCTGGCACCATCCATATATTTGATGCACTTTATGGTTCTGTGCATCTATAGGATATCATCCTGTTGACCTCTGGCTGGAAGAAGGATACTAGGTGGAGAGGAGGGGAAAGAAGACTGTTGGGAGGATGAGACATGTATGGAGCAGAGAGGAATAACGTGCTGTCACTGGGCAGGGAGAACAGTGGAAGCTGCACATAGGTGGGCATGTAAATTTATATGGGAATGTACGTTTTCACTCAGTCATAATAAGGAGTAAATGAATTTTAAAAAAAAAAACAAAACACCATTGCCTTTGAGTTGAGTCTGACCCCTAGTGACACTATTGGACTGAGTAGAATTGCCACATAGGGTTTCCAAGGATTGGCTGGTGGATTTGAACTGTCGACCTTTTGATTAGTGGCTGTATCTCATAACCATTGCCCCACCAGGGCTCCTCTATCATCATTAGAAAACATTTTTTGTAGTTTGTGTTTTCCCTTAACGCTGATAATAAAACCCATCTGTGAGATAATTTGCTTCTAAATTGCCAAATTAACGAAGATTTAGATTTAGACTTCTTTTTCCTTCCCTATCTCGCTAAAATATTTCTTAATACAAACATCTTTATCCCCTCCAGCCTTACACTCATGTTTAAATTCTCGAGCTGGTTGGATTTTTTCTTCTATGTAATTCCAGGTTTCTATAATTGGGGCATTTACTTATTCATAATGGCTTGTTCTCCTACAAAACTTACTTGTAGTAGAGGTTTTATTTTACTTTTTTATTTTACAGGGAAGCATCTTTTATCATCCTTCTGTGACCATTTCAATGGCAGTCTCACATATCTTGGTAAAAGTTCCTTGGGTTCATCTAAAGCAGTGGCTTTAGAAGATTCTGGACCAGCACAAGAGCACCACATGGAATTTTCATAGAAAAGCAAACTTTGGATCTATTGGCTCAGAAACTCCAGGAGTGGGACTCAGCAATCTGAGCTTCATGAAGCCCTCCAAGTGATTCTCAAGCATGCTAACCTTTGAGACCATAAATCAAACCAAATATACTGCCACTAAGCCCGTTCTGAGTCCTAGCAACCTTATAGGGCAGGGTGGAATTGCCCCATAGGGTTTCCAAGATAATAAATTGCCACGGATTGAATTGTATCACTCCAGAAGTGTGTATAGCAATTTAGCTGAGCTGTAATTCCCAGTATTTTGTGATTGCCCTCAATTTTGTGATTTTCCTGTTCTGTAAATCCTTATCTCTGTCTGTGGTTAATAGACTGGATTATGTTAAAGAGGACCAGAGTTGGATTGTAACACCCTTCCTAATGTCACCTCTCTGCTCCATTGTAAAGGAAATTTCCCTGGACTGTGGCTTACACTACCATTTATCATTTATCCTGTAAAAGATAAAAGGAAAGGGAAGCAAGCAGAGAGCTGGGGATCTAATACCATTGAGAAAACAGCACGAGAGCAGAGCACATCCTTTGGACCTGAAGGTTCTGTGCCAAGATGCTCTCAGACCAAAGAAAGACTGATGAAACAAAAGAACTTTCCTCCAGAACCAACAAAGAGGGAAAGCTTTCCCCTGGGGCAGACACCTTGAATTTGGACTTGTAGCTTACTGGACTGCATAACAATAATCTTTTCTTTGTTAAAGCCATCCACTTGAGGTCTTTCTGTTAAAGAGGTAATAGACGACTAAAAGATAAAACCTTACAGAAGCAGATTGCCATGTCTTTCTCCCCCTGAGTATCTAGTGTGTTTGAACTGCTGATCTTTCGTTTAGTAGTAGAGTGCTTTAAACACAGGATACCAGAGTTCCTCAGCCTTTGAGAAGCATACTGTAAATCAGAGAATCTCAGGTTTTGTTTGCATATTGGAGTTACTTATGGTGCTCCAAAAAATATTAATGCTTGAATCTCAAATCCTATAAATTCTGAAATAATTAACCTATGGTCAGGCCAGAGTATTGGGAATTTTCCTGGCTCCCTAGGTGATTATAAAAATACAGCTAAGGTTGCCATCTAAAGTACACCAAATGGTCCCAACTCAGCAGGAATGGGTGACTTCCAAAGACCAGAATGACGTAGGGAAAAGACAACCCAAAAGACGAGAGACCCTCATGAGTGGGTGACTACATTGAAATGTGACCAGAAGAAGTGGATGATGCCTGGCCACCACAGTGATAGCCGTGAAGGGGCTCACAAAGTTGAGTCTCACTGGCAACACAAGAATAAAAAAGGGTGCACCCTGAGAACTCCACTAAAAGAACACAGGTGCTGGTCCAGGGGCCTCAGGGTTTCCCTGGAAGCATGGCCCCTGGCCCTGATGCTGCCCCTGTCCATAAATCATAATGGAGGTCAACTCTTCGGGCAGAAATGCATTAGACTTGGCGACACAAAGTGACCGTATCATGTGTGCACTTTATGGTTCTATGCATTCTATACGATGTCATCTGGCTGACCTCTTACTGGATACGGGGGAGATGGTGGAGAAGAGGGGATAGGACATTGTTAGGAGGATACAACATTTACGGAATGGAGATGAGGAGTGTGCTGTCACCAGGCAGAGAGTGCAGTGGGAGCCACTCTTTGGTGGGTATGCAAAGTTATATGGGATTGTATATTTTCACTCAATCATAATTAAAAAAAAAAATGCAGCTAAGGTTGAGAACCACAGCTCTAAATTACTGATCCCGTCATATTATACTTGCCACCTCCAGGTTCTCTGAGTCCTCCCCCACGCCACCTTTCCCAAAGGAGCTCTACTATATGAATATACAGTGAGGCAACAGTGAATTAAACATTACCTTGTTCAGAGTGGATTTAGATATTAAATGAAATGTGACACTGCATCTTATCATTTCCTTTGGTTTTGTTTATCATATATGAAGAGCCTTTGAACTTGAAGCTGAATTAATTTAATGCAGTGTTTCCTTTTGAATCTGTTGGATTTTCTGTGCATCAGGATGACATGCCAAAAAGAACATCTAAATGCTCTTCATGTGATCTTTGGGAAAAGCACCAGAGGAGAAAGAGTGTCCATGGTACATTAACCACATAAACTGAGTTTAATCAGATGGAATGGATTTGTTTAAGTTGCACTAACATGTACAAAAAGAAATGTTCTGGACTAAATAAATTCAGTATTAAAACTGCCTTCACTTTCCATACCTAACCAATTTTATCACGATATACACTACCAGTTAGATGCTACTTGGGGGAAGAAACATGATCCTTCAGCTAACAAATTAAGAGAAATACTAAGAAGTAACATATTCATAGTTTCAGTTGCAAGGAATATGTTAAGAATCTTTCTCTTTGTTATGCTAGACATGGATGAGAAGCGTTTCCAACTCTTGAATTGCTTTCTCCACATTTAGTTAAGTGTTTTAATCTTGTCTCTGTAAAACAAACATCAGGCAGGGATTTACCTCTTTTTGTTTTCAATCTTACTTTATATGTAGAGAAATCTGAGAAGTCTCTATTGTTTGTAGGTCAGACCTGATAGTAAGAGAGGCTCCTTTGACACTGGGCTTCTTGCTGTCTTAGAAATGAGAGGATTCTAAAATATACAAGACAAAGTATATCCTGACAGCATTAACCATAAGAGTAGAAACTAACGTGATTACTATAACATGAAGCAAAGCTAGAATGACAATCAGGGATCCTTGATTTGCAAAAGTCTATACTGTTGGTCTATACTGATGGTGGAAACCCTGGTGGTGTAGTGGGTTAAATGCTACATCTGTTAATCAAAAGATCAGCAGTTCAAATCCACCAGGTGCTTCTTGAAAACTCTATGAGACAGTTCTACCTTGACTTCTAGGGTTCAAATGAGTTGGATCCGAATTGACAGCAGTGGGTTTGGGTTTGGGGTACAGTAATGGTGGAAACTCTGGTGGTGTGGTGGTTAAGTACTACATTTGCTAAACAAATGTTGGCAGGTCGAATCTGTCAGTCTGTCCTTGGAAACTCTATGGGGCAGTTCTAATCTACAGGTTCGCTAAGTCAGAATCAACTTGATGGCAGTGAGTTTGGTTTTTTATATCGATGACAGGAGCCCTGCTGGTGCAGTGGTAAAGTACTTAGCTGCTCACTGACAGGTGGATGGTTGGAACCCGTTAACTGCTGTGCAGGAAAAAGATGAGGCAGTCTGCCTCTGCGTAGCCTTAGAAACCTTGTTGGAGCAGTTCCACCCTACTGTATGGGGGGCCTATGAGTTGGAATTGACTCTATGCCAACAGTTTTGTTGTTTTTTATGATGATGGCTAATAGTCTCTGGGGCTTTTTGGTATGAGATAGATGAGAAGGAGAGAAGGGGGCTACTTAATTTTCTAACCATGAGAGAAATACGAGCAAGGAAACAGAAAACAGGTATCAACAGCTGCAATGGAAAATAATAATCCGTTGCTTTGTTTCTAGCCTTCAGAAAATTCACAGACCAAGAAGCTATCATTTTAAAGGGCATTTGAGACCTCAAAAGAAGGACCCTAAAATGTCATAGAAAGTATATACAGTACAACTACATTTCCTTCAATCCTTCCCTCAAGCCATTTAACAGAATATGTTTTATTGTTAGCTGCTGTTGAGTAGATTCTGACTCATGGGAACCCAATGTTTATAGAGTAGAACAGCCCCATAGGTTTCTTAAGGCTGTGACCTTTCAGAGGCAGATTACAGGCCTGTCTTCTAAGATGCCTCTGAGTGGATTTGACAGGCAAATACCTAAGCCTTTTGGAGGCTGTTGGAGAGATGGTCTAAGCTGATACTGATACCAGAAATACCAATATGCTATCATGGCCCTCCTACTCTTAGGAAAATTTAGAGCCATCAGGTAATACATACAGTGCTAGCCCAAGCTCACCTCACATGGATCTAAAGCAGAGCATCAAACTAAGGCCCAGAATCCAAACTGTGCTTGTCACCTGTTATTGTAAATAAGAGCCACTAGGACACAGACAAGCCCACTCGTTTACATATTGTCTATATCTGCTTTCATTCTACATTCTACATATTTAAGTAGCTGAAATAGATACTATATAGTATGGAAAATCTAAAATATTTTCTCTGGCCCCTTACAGAAAAAAGATTTTTCTGACATCCGATTTAAATACTGTGGGTCTCCAGACCTATCCTGTAAATATTTCCCTAGACTCTGAATAAATCATTAGGATGAATGGTAGCAGCTGGCATATTCCTGATATTGGTTACTGTTATGGAGTAAGAGTCATTATGGTAGACAGGTAAAGCAGTAACTCCTGGAAACTTCACTTTCTACGAGCAAACAGAATAAACCAGAAACTGTAAAGCAAGTAAGGGGGAATAATGGAGATTAATGCTGTCCTTCCAGACTTAAGGAAACCTTGGTGATATAGTGGTTAAGTGCTATGGCTGCTAACCTAAACTTCAGCAGTTAGAGTCCACCAGGTGTTTCTTGGAAACCCTATGGGGCAGTTCTACTCTGTCCTATAGGGTGGCTATGAGTTGAAATTACCTTGACAGCAACAGGTCTAGTAGAGACAAAAAGTACGTAGGGGTAGTATTCCCAATAGCATACAATTTAACTCACTAATAATGCTCCTCCATAACCATTAGATTATGGCAGGTAACATAGACTTAATCAATTATACTTAAGAAATCAAAACTTCCATGCTAGATGTAGTGTTTTTAGAAAAACAGGTAAATGCATCTTTTTTGAAGTTGCTATCTGTCTATTTATCCTGAAAATGTATTCTTTTTCATTTCCATGATGAATAATCAAAGGTGTTTCACAGTTAACTAGGATGGATATTAGTACACATTAAAATCATCACTCAGAGTCGGGCCAAGATGGCAGACTAGTCACTCGTCTCCTCAATTTCCTTTGAGAACTAAAGTCTAGGAAAACAACTGAATAGAGTAGAGTGGAAATTCTGGGAGCTCCAAGATCAGGTGGAGGGTTGTAAGATCGGACTGAGTGAAAGAAAGGGGAAAACTACCTTTGTCGGAGGCAGAAGGTGTGAAGAGCCCTGCTTCTACTGGTGCAACAGCTGAGAGGCTTACAGGTATGGACTCCTTCTTGTTAACTGGGAGACTGGGACTTGGACTGCTGAGTCTGAGAGCCTGGCAGGAGCCAGCTGCCATGCTCAGCTGCAGTGCCTTAGTAAACAGTGTTTTTCATAGCAGAGACACTGTGCTTAAGACGTTCACATCTAGAGAACCCGGCAGCAGCTGGTAACCAAGGATACCAGTGCCCCTCCCCCTGTTCTTCTCTGAGCTGTGCCATAGATAGTGGTGGCTCAGCACAGGAGAGTTGGTTCAGGCAAGATACCATCTTAGCTGAGAGGCAGAGTCAGCCAGGTCTGAGTGCCACATGGAGCTGCCTGACATGCTGAGCGTAATGACTGACTGGACAGAGCCTCTCACAGCAGAAAAGCTGTTATTAAGACAATTGTACTTAGAGAATGTAGTGGCTGTTGACAGTCTAGTGTGGCAGCGCCCTTACCCCTCCCTTCTTGGAGCCACGTCATAGCGTCTATAGACGCAGCCCCTGAGAGACTGCACAAGTAGGTTGCCATGTTCGTCATCTAGAAGGAGGGACCTGCCAATCCTGAGGGCCCAGCTGCTACTGGCTGCTGCTGGACAGCAACTCTGTCAGCCAAAAAGCAATTCTCAAGAAAATCCCATCTACAGAATGCAGCAGTGGCTGGCGGCTGAATATGGTGGTAAGTAATCCCCATCACCTCACTGAATCATGCCATAGCATCTTCCGACAGGCCCTAGAGAGATTCTATAAGTAGGATGCCGTCTTTGTGATCCGGGAGGTGAGACCTGTCACCTCTGAGAGCTCAGCTGCTACTGGCTGCCACTGGACAGCACCTCTCTCCGCAGAAAAGCGGTTTTTAAGATAAGTGCATCTAGAGAATGCAGCAGTGACTGGTGGCCAAATGTGGTGGCACCCTTATCTGCACTCTTCTGTGAGCTATGCTGTAGAGTCTGTGGGCACGACTCTGGAGCATTGACACTTCATTCAACATTGTGCTAGGGTTCTGGTCAGAACAATCAGACAAGACCAAAAATAAAGGGCTTTTGCATCAGTAAAAAAGAAGTAAAAATATCCCTATTTGCAGATGATATGATCATATACACAGAGAACCCTAAAGAATACTTAAACAACTAGAAGTAATAGAAGAGTTCAGCAAAGTATCAGCATATAAGAGAAACATAAGTAAACTAATAGGATTCCTTTACACCAACAAAGAGATCATAAAAAAAGGAAGTCACCAAATCAATACTATTTACTATAGATTCCAAGAAGATAAAATACCTAGGAAAAGAAATACAACCAGAAGTACAAGAGAATTACACAGAGAAAGTACAAGATCCTACTGTGAGAAACCAAAAAAGACTCACAGAAGTGGAGAAATCTACCTTGCCCCTGGATTGGAAGACTTAACATAAAAACGTCTTTTCTACCCAAAGTGATCTACATATACAGTGCAATCCCAATACAAATTCCAGTGACATTTTTTAATAAGGTGGTGCCATGGATTGAATTGTGTCCCCCCCCCCAAAATAGCCCTGCAGCTGGGCCATGATTCCCTGTATCCTACAGTTGTCTTCTATTTTGTGATTTTCCTGGGCTATACATTAAAGGATTAAGGTGGGACTATAAATCCCTTCATAGGATTACTTCCCTGCTTCACTGTAAAGGGAGTTTCCCTGGAGTATGGCTTGTCCCACTCTTAATGCTTTCATCCTACAAGAGATAAAAGGAAAGAGAAGCAAGCAGAGAATTGGGAACCTCACACCATCATGAAAGCAGAACCAGGAGAAGAGCACGTTCTTCAGACCTGAGGTTCCTGCACCAATATGTTCCCTGGACAAAAACTGACACAATACCAGACTTTCCTCCAGAGCCAATAAGGGGGAAAGCTTTTCCCTGGAGTGGACATCCTGAATTTGGACTTGTTGCCTACTGGAATGGGTCAGAATAAACTTTCCTTTGTTAAAGCCATCCACTCTGTGATATTTCTATAAGAGCAGCACTAGCTGACTAAAACAGGTGAAGAAGCAAATTATCAACTTTGTTTGGAAAGAGAAGAAACCCTGGATAAATAAAGCACTATGAAAGAAGAGGAACACAGTGGGAGGCCTCACACCTCCTGACATTAGAACCTATTACACTTCCATGGTAGTTAAAACAGCCTGGTATTGGTACTAAAACAGATAGACCAATGGAACAGAATAGAGAATCCAGAAATACCACCACATTCCTATAAATCGCTGCTATTTGACAAAGGCCCCGAGGTCATAAACTGGGGTAAAAACAGTCTTTTCAAGAAATGGTGTCAGCAAAATTGGATATCTATCTGCAAAAAACTGAAACTAAACGACTTGACGGCAGTTGGCAGGCTTGGCAAACCCATATCTCACACCTTACACAAAAACTAACTCAAAATGGATCAAAAGCTGGAATATCAAACCTAAAATGATAAAAGTCGTGCAAGAATGATTCACACAAATGTTCATTGCAGCACAGTCCATGATAGCAAAAAGTTGGAATCAACTCAGATGCCCAACACCAGAAGAATGGATGGGTAAACTTTGGTATATATATATATATATATATATATACAATCGAGTACTATACACTGATAAAGAACAACGATGATAGCAGGAAATATCTCTCAATTTGGTATCAACTGGAGGACGTTATGTTGAGTAAAACTAGTCAGCAACAGAAGGACACTTATATGAGACCCCTACGATAAAAACTGAAAAGCATACTCGTACATAATAGAAAAGTCTCTTTGACAGCTACAAGGGTGGGGAGTGTGGAAAGGCGGGAAGGCAGGGGGCGAGGGTTTAGATTAGATAGATGTTAGAAATTGTGTTGGGTGAAATTGGTGACAATACACATTAGTAAGAAGATCAGTATTAATGGGACTTCGACACACCTTGTGTACTCCTCCTCTCTTAACCCAGTATTGTAAGCACAGAGTATGTACACTTTCTTTTTTTTTTTTTAATAAATGACCCAGTGATCAAAAAAAGAAAAAAATAGGGACAACAATGGAAGTTCTAATACAGAGCTTAGACAGACTACAAAATCTGACCAAAAATGCATAGACAACAGAAGAGAAAATAGATAAACGGCACTAGCAAAAATCAAACACTTATGCTCATCCAAAGACTTTATCCAGCGAGTTAAAAAGACTACCTACAGAATGGGAAAATAAAAATTGGCAATTACATATTGAATCAACATCTGATTTCTAAAATGTACAAAACCTCTCCCACTGCCATTGAGTCAAGTTTGACTCATAAAATCTACAAGGTTCTGCAAAATATCAACAAGAGAAAGGTAATTAACCCACTTAAACAATGGGCAAAGGACATGGACAGATACTTAACCAAAGAAGACATCTAGGCCGCCAAAAGACACACAATGCTAACAATCATTAACTATTAGAGAAATCCAAACCAAAACTACAGTGAGATACCATCTCACCTCACAAGGCTGGCAATAATCTAAAAAACACCAAACAACAAATGTTAGAGAGACTGTGGAGAGATTAGAACTCTCCTACACTGCTGGTAGGAATGCAAAATGGTATAACCTCTTTGGTAGGAAATGCCGCACTTTCTTAAAAAAGCTGGAAATAGAAATACCATGATTCCAGCAATCCCACTGCTTGGAATGTATCTTACAGAAATAGATGTGGTCACGTGAACAGATACATGCACACGAAGGTTTATTGCAGCACTGTCCACAATAGTAAAAAGATAGAATCAACCTAAGTGTCCATCAACAAATGAGCAGATAAACTATGGTACATATATCCAATAGAACATGATGCAATGATAAAAAACAAGGTGGATTTCAGGAAGCATCTCATAACCTGGTTTCAACTAGAAGACATTATACTGAGTGAAATCAGTCTGTTGCAAAAGGCCAAATGTTGTATGAGACCTCTACTACAAGGACTTAAAAATAGACTGTGTACAGAAGAAAAGACTCTTGATGGCTAGAAGTGTGGGGAGGAGGGGAGAGGGATGTTCATAGACAAGACAGTCCATAAGAATTCAGTTAGGTGAAGGGTGTGACAGCACTCAGTAGAAGGCAGGTCAGTATAAATGGACTACAACATAAACTAAAGATTTTCTAAATTCACCCAACATTTCAAAGGATAGAGTAGCAGGGACAGGGGTCTGGGGACTATGTTTTCAAGGGAATGGAAATCAACTAGCATAACTAGTCTTTTGCTAAGAGTCTTCTTGTACCACATATGGGTGAGTGGTGTCTGGGGTCTTAACAGCCAGCAAGCTGTCATCTGAGGCACACGAAATGGCCCCAATCCATATGGAACAGATGACAGCAGAGACAGCAAACACATGAGGGAAAACTGAGCCCTGGAGACAGAAGGACCCATGTGAATGGGAGAGTGAATCAGTATGAGACCATGAGAACCAAATGGTGCCCGTCCACCACCAAAGGCAGCCGTTCTGAGGGACACAATATAGAGTCCCTGATGTAGCACGAAAAAATGAGCTGCGCAGTTCAAGAATTATAATAAAGACCAGAAATGATGATTCAATAGCCTGGAGGGTCCCCTGAGAACATGTCGCTTGGGTTTGGTACTGGCCCTGACCTGAAACCAGTGCTGAGATCAACACTTCAGACAAGAGTGGACACAGTGCGAGCATGTAATGTATGTACTTTATGGTTATATACATTTATAGGAGGCTGTTCTACTCGTTTCCCTCTAGACAGGAGAGGAGAGTGTGGAGAGGATGGGGCAGGTGTGCATTAGGAGGATTCTAGAAGTAAAGAGTGCAAAGGAGGAGTGTGCTGTCACAGGGTGAGGAGAACAGATGCAGCTGCAGATAGGTGGGCATGCAAAATTGATTTGGATTGTATACTTTCACTTCATGGAAAAAAAACTTCACCAATTGCTTTTCCTGTCTTTGGCATAATAGTAGTCCGAAGAAATTTTGATCCTGTTGACCTCCCTTAGAATAATATATTTATCTACTATATTTATGAGACCAAATTTATCAGACCCAGGAAGCAAAATTTGGCAATGTCCTGGTGATACACTAGTAAATAAGTGGTAAGAGAAAAAATACTGCAATTTTTAAGGGCTTTGTTTTGCATTTTTAAGACTGCACTAGTCATATATACATATAGATATATATGTATGTATGTTTGTGTGTATATGTCATAGAATATGTATACATATTCCCTATGGTAAAGGAAAAGTTATTTCGTCTTGTAGCTTTCAGTACTAAGAATAACCCACATAACTTTGTCTATTCCGGTTTTGGAAGTAGCACGTACCATACTTAAGAATTTTCTTCTGATTCATTCGTTGGTAACTAAAAGGACTGTAAATTTTGATAGTGACTGAGAACAAGCGAGGACTCTGGAGCTATTCTAAGTTGTGATACAGGCTGCAAGAATTCTTCTGCTAGTTTATGTAATCTGGTGGGTGTAAAAGCTTTGTAAGTATACACTGTAAGCAAAGATGTTGTATGGTGTCTCCTTATAGAAGAAAATCCTGGAGCTACATTATGTCATTTGAAAGGCAACTACTGGCCCCTAGTATAGAACGAAAAGTTGAGCAGACAACATAAATTGAGGAGGCAATCTAAGCTATCCATGATGAACTGCTACTGGTGTAATCAGTAAGTTATATCAAGAGGACATAGCAGTGATCCACTATACAATGTTGATGGTTTGCTCAGGATTGGACTTAAGCAGGTCTTGAGAGTATAAATAAGTTACAGGAATAAGTGGCCCATATCCCATGCCATCTAACTATGTCATACCAATTCTTCCTATGGATAGAACCAGCTGATGGGTAGATCAGTTTATATGACAGTACAAGCTGGTAAAGGACTGCTGTTGCTCTAAACATACAAGGATGTTCCTAAAGAAGAGTAATCAGGGGAAATCTCAGCAGGAAATACTTCGAGCAGCATATTTGATCATTTACTTCATATGCAAGAAGTAATCTGAGGAAGGATTAAATATGGACTTTGGGGCAGCAGGGCAAGACTTGTGTGGTTAATCACAGGTCTCAAGGGAACAGACTGGGAGATCAGAGACAAGGAAGTATGGTGAAAATGTATGTGGGTGGGCTCTGGAGAGAGTGCAAAGTATGCAAAACTCTGTGTTGTATGCAAATTTCTACCAAAGCTCATCCATCCAGAGAAGTGAGTGTAAACTAGGTGGATGAGATGCGTTATCTAGCAGGCATAAGTCAGTCTTTGTCTGGCAAACACAACTCTGGTGTTTGCTATGAACAAATAGCTATGGTGACAACGATGGAAGTTATGACCCAACTGATATTGACACTATTGTCCAGCTACTGTTGCTGCTGATGTCCTGTCTGCCTATAATCCCTCAAAAATACTATCTAGCCACTTGGTAGAAAGCTGATAACATTAGAAAACTACTCTTCTATGATTCATCCTTATCGGTAATGATACATGTTTTAAACATGGATGTTTTTTTTTCTTTCCTGTGATGCCTATACTCTTAAAGTTGTCATTCCCAGTATAGTAGACCATATTATTGTCTGATTCAAAATGACCAATATCAATACATTACAGCTCATTAATGCCTAGGATATTGATGTTTTGCGTTTCATTTCATTTTTTGACAATTTCCAGTTATCCTAGATTAATACTTTGTGCATTCCATGTTCCAATTATTAATGGATGTTCACAGCTTTTTCTTGTAATTTTGAGCTGTGCCACATCAGCAAATGAACATCCTGGATGCTTGACTCCATCCACATCATTGAAGTCGACTCTACTTTGAGGAGGCAGCTCTTCCTAAGTATTCTTCTGAGTGCCTTCCAACCTCAGGGATGACAATTTGAAGAGGAATTTGTTGTCAAAAAGAACATTTCAAGGTCTATCATGAAGTACAATACTGTCAGTGATAGGATAATAGACATATACCTACAGGAAGACAGATTAATATAACTATTATTCAAGTTTGTACACCAACTGCTAAGGTCAAAGACGAAGAAATTGAAGATTTTTACCAGTTTCCCCAGTTTGAAATTGATCATGCACAATCAGGATGCACTGGATTACTGGTGGTTGAAATATACAAATTAAAAACCAAGAAGAAGGATTAGTAGATGGAAAACGTGACCTTGATGACAGAAATGATGCTGGAGATTGCCTGGTAAAATTCTGCAAAAACCAACAGCGTTTTCATTGTAAATATCTTTTTTCACCAGCACAAACAGCAACTACACACACGGACCTCACCAGATTGAGTGCAGAGGAATCAAATACACTACATCTATGGAAAGAGATGATAGAAAAGCTCAATATCGTCAGTCAGAACAAGGCCAGGAGTGTGAAACAAATCATCAATTGTTCATATGCAAGTTCAAAATGAAACTGAAGAAAATTAGAACAAGTTTACGAGAGCCAAAGTATGACCTTGAGTGTATCCCACCTGAATTCAGAGACCATCTTAAGAATATTTTTGACACTTTGAACACCAGTGACTGAAGACCAAATGAGTTGTGGAATGACATTAAGGGTATCATGTATTTAGGAAATAACAGGTTATTAAAAAGACCAAAATGGATGCCAGGAAAACTCAGAAACTTAATTTTGAATGTCAAGTAGCCAAAGCAAAAAGATGAAGTGAAAAAGCTGAACAGAAGTTCTCAAAGATTAGCTAGAGAAGACAAAGTAAAGTATTATAATGATATGTGAAAAGAGCTGGAGATAGAAAACCAAATGGGAAGAACATTCTTGACACTTCTTGAGCTTAAAGAACTGAAGAAAAAAATCAAGCCTTGAGTTGCTGTACTGAAGGATTCTACAAGGAAAATACCAAACAACAGGAGAAAGCATGAGAAGAAGTCAGAAGGCAAACACAGTCACTGTACCAAAAAAAAAAAAATTGATTGAAGTTCAGTAGTTCAGGAGGTAGCGTATGAGCAGGAAGAGATGGCACCCAAGGAAGAAGTCCAAGTGGCACTTAAGGCACTGGCAAAAATACAAGCCTCCAGGAGTTGACAGATTATCAGCTGAGGTATATCAACAAACAGATGCAGTGCTGGAGTTGCTGATTCAGCTATGCCAAGGAACTTGGAAGACAGCTACCTGAACAGTTCACTAGAAAAGGTTCACATTTATGCTTATTCTCACAAAACACCCAAAACAGAAATTATTGAATGATTTCATTAAAATCACATTCAAGTAAAATTTTGCTGAAGATAATGTAAAACCGTTTGCCTTAGTACACAACCAGGGAACCACCAGGAATTCAAGCTGGGATCAGAAGAGGACATAGAATCAGGGATATCACTGCTGGTGCCAGATGAATCCTGGTGAAAACAGAGAATGCCAAAAGGATGTTTACCTGGGTTTTTTAAATTTAAATTTTATTTATTGTGATTGAGTAAAACTGTACAACGCAGTTTAAATTTGCATGCCAGCCTGTGTACAGCTCCTACTGCTCTCCTTGCCCAATGACAGCACACACCTCCTTTCTGTTCTATACATGTCATAGCTTCTTAACAATCTCCTGGCCCCTCTTCTCCACCCTCTCCACTCCCCTCTAGTAACAGGCTAGTAGAACAACATCATATAGGTGCATAGAGTTATGAAGTGCACACACAATATGGATCACTCTGTGTCACTGAGTCCAGTTTATTTATGTCCAAGGCATTGACCTCAGTAATGATTTATGGACAGGGGCAGCATCAGGTCCAGGAGCTGTGCTCCCAGAGGAATCCTGAGGCCTTCGGACCATCAGTTGCAGTCTTTTAGTGGAGTTCACAGAGTGCACCTCTTTTTATTCTCATGTTGCCACTGGTGGTGGCCAGGCACCATCTGGTTCTTCTGGTCACATGTTGATGTAGTCACCCATTCTCGTGGGTCTTTCTGTCTTCTGGGTTCACTTTCCCCCACGTTGTTTTTGTCCTTGCTGATCATCTGTTCCTGCTGACTTGGGACCATTTGGTGTACCTCAGATGGCAGCTTGCTAGCTTTTAAGACCCCAGACAGCACTCAGCAACATGGGTTGCAGAAGAATCTCTTAGTAATACTCCAGTTATGCCAACTGGCCTCAGTGTTCACTGCTACTTTGTCCTTGCAATATTGGTTAAGATTAGGAGAGTATTCATGTTATTTTGAAGACCAGTTAAGTTGATCTTCTTTCTAATGTGTGCTGTCACTGATTTTACTCAACCAAATTTCTATCAACTATGTAATTTATAACCGGCCCTGTTCCTCCCTCCCTCCCCTCTCTTGCAATCATCAAAGAGTCTTTTCTTCTGTACCTGAGTTTGTTTTTAAGTCCTTATCATAGCAGTCTCCTACAACATTTGTCTTTGTGCCACTGATTAGTTTCACACAACATAATGTCTTCCAGTTGAGAGCAAGTTACGAGATGCTTCCTAAAATCATCATTGTTCTTTATCATAGCATAGTGTTCATTGAGTATATATACCATAGTTTGTTTGTCCATTCATTTGTTACTGGGCATCTGGGTTGATTCCATCTTTTTGCTATTGTGGACTGTGTTGCAATAAACATTCACATGCACGTATCTGTTCATGTGAATGCCCTTGCTTCTGTAGCGTGTATTCCAAGCAGTGGAATTACTGGGTCAAACGGTATATCTATTTCCAGATTTTTAAGGAAGTGCCAGACTGCTTTCCAAAGGAGGTTGTATGATTTTGCAATCCCACCAACAGCATAGGAGAGTTCAAATTTCTCCATAGCCTCTCCAGCGTTTGTTGCTTTGTGTTTTTTGGATCATGGCCAACCTTGTTGGGATGAGATAATATATTACTATAGTTTTGATTTGAATTTCTTTAATAGCTAGTGATTGTGAGCAATTCCGCATGTGTCTGTTGGCTGCCTGGATGTCCTCTTTAGAGAAGTGTCTGTCCATTTCCTTCACTCTGAATTGGATTATTTACCCCTTTCTTGTTGATATTTTGTAGTACCTTGTAGATTATGGAGATCAGATGTCGGTCTGACGTATAGTTGCCAAATACTTTTTTCCCATTCTGTAGGTGGTCTTTTAATTCTTATGATAAAGTCTTTGGATAAGCAAAAGTGTTTGATTCTTAGCAGTTCCCATTTATCTACTTTCCCTTCTGTTGATCATGCTTTGTTTGACAGATTTTGAAGTCCGTCTATGTTGTATATTAAAACTTCCACTGCTGATCTTGTGTTTTCTTTGATGAGCTTTATCATTTTAGGTTTGATATTTAGGTCTTTTGTCCAGTTTGAGTTGGTTTTTGTATAAGGTATGAGATACGGGTCTTCTTTCAATTTTTTGCAGATGGATATCCAATTTTGCCCGCATCATTTGTTCAAGAGACTGTTTTTACCCCAGTGTACAGTCTTAGGGCCTTTGTCGATTATCAATTGTTCATAAGAGGATGGTGGCATGTCTGGGGTCTCAACTCTGTTCCATTGGTCTATATGTCTCTTTTTGTACCAGTACCAGGCTGTTTTGACAAGTGTGGCAGTGTAATAAATTCTAAAGTCCTGTAGTGAGAGGTGTCCCACTGTGTTCTTCTTCCTCAGTAGTGCTTTATTTATTCAGGGTTTCTTTCCTTTCATAACAAAGTTGGTGTTTTGTTTCTGAATCTCATTAAAAAATTTCACTGGAATTTGTATGGAGATTGCATTATATAAGTAGATTGCTTTGGGTAAGATAGACATTTTCACAATGGGAAGTCCTCCTATTCATGAGTAGAGTAGGTTTCTTCATTTATGTAAGTCTCTCTTAGTTTCTTATAGTATGGTCTTGTAGTTCTCTTTGTAAAGGTTTCTTGTTTCTCTAGTTAGATTTGTTCCTAGGTATTTTATCATCTTGGGGGCTATAGCAACTGGTATTGATTTGGTGATTTCTTCTTTAACCATCTTTGTTGGTATAAAGGAATCCTCTTGATTTACTTATGTTTTTTCTCATATCTTGATATTTTGATGAACTCTTCTATCAGTTCAAGTAGGTTACTTATGGATTCCTTAGGATTCTCTGCATATGATATCATATCATCTGCAAATAAGGAGATTTTTAATTCTTCATTGCTGATGCAGGTGTCCTTTATTTCTTCGTCTTATCTAATTGCTCTGGCTAGAACTTCTAGTACAATGTTGAATAGGAGAAGTGAGAGTAGGCGTATTTGTCTAGTTCCCATTCTCAAGGGAAATTGTTTCACTCTTTCTCTGTTCAGGATGATATAGGCACTTGGCTTTGTATAAATGGCCCTTATTACATTCAGAAATTTTCTGTCTATTCCTATTTTGCTTTGTTAGTACATAAAGCAAATCTCAACAAAATCCATACCACTGAATTATAGCAAAGCATCTTCTCAGACCATAGAGCCATAAAAGTAAAAATCAATAGCACAAAAAACATAGATAGAAATTGGAACTCATGGAAACTAAATAACATCTTGCTCAAAAAGCCATGGCTTATAGAAGAAATCAAGGATGAAATAAAGATGAAATAAAGATTTAAATGAGAATGAAAATCCTTTCTAGCAGTAACTATGGGATACAGCCAGAACAGTGCTCAAAGGTCAGTTTATCTCTATAATGCACACATCCAGTAGGAATAAAGTACCCAAACCAAAGAATTAACCCCGCAGTTTGAACAAGTAGAAAGAGAGCAACAGAAGAACCCCTCAGTCACCAGAAGAAAACAGATCGTAAAGACTAGAGCAGAACTAAACAAATTAGAGAACAGAAGAACAATTGAAAAAAATAGATAAGACCAAAAGCTGTTTTTTGTTTAAAAAAAGATCAGCAAAATTGACAAGTCATTGGCTAAACTTTCTAAAGAAAAACAGGAAAGGAAACAAATAACTGAAATAAGAGATAGGAGATGTCACAACAGATCCAACAGAGATCAAAAATATCCTAAAAGAATACATAGAAGATTATACTCTAACAGACTTGAAAACATAGAGGAAATGGAAAAATTCCGAAATTCATATCATCTTTATGTACTCTAGTGACTGGGCCTAGTGGATGCTCTGGGGTAGCAGACTCCACTTCCTGGTTGGCAAAGACATGGCCCCACTTATGGAGTCACTGGGGAGCCATCAGCTGACCCTATGTTTTGTATCAGTAAAGGCTAGAAGAGATGCCATCAGGATGCACCACAGTTATTTCTCTAGGTAGCCTTATTTTGAAAGGTAAAAGCTATCTGACAGCGTCCAAAATCAGTCAGGCTGTCAGGTGTGCAAGCCCCTCTTTCCAGCTGGCAATGGAGGCACCTCTATATCCATTAGCAAATGCTGTAGTCTAGTTCAAAGTATGGACGGGCTACTGCCCTGCTGTCATCTGCTGCCAGGCCCCACCTGTAAGGCTACACTGTGGTAAACACAGCTTTTCTGCTGGGAGAGTGCTACCCAGGCATGCACTGCCTCCCAGCCTGGGAATTAGCCCCTACTAAGGCCTCTGTTTGGGTAACTCTGCCTCCTAGTTGAACAAGAAGGAGACCTACACATTATCTCCTGCCTGCTGTGAGATAGCCGAATCAATGGCAGTGCTTCAGAAAGAGAGGGTGGAGGGGCTGCGGTACTCAGAGTCCAGAGCTGGGCTCTCAAAATGTGGCTATTTTGCCTGCTGATCACGTCAGCTGTGTAGTGGAGCTTTGCTGTCAGTTAAGCTCAAGTTCCGCCTGCTGGCTAAGTCAAAGAAAAAACAGTTTAAATACCATTTACCTTCAGTCCACAAGAGCCAGCCATTCAACAAGGGCAGGGGTCAGTGAAAGAGAAGTTTTCCACTCACTGACATGTAGTACAAATTGATAGTCCTATGCTATGTCCTAGGGCTCACTGGATGTCCGGAAGGCTCTGTTGAATTATCAGTCCAGGCCTTCAGAGGGAATTAAGATGTGTGTCTAGTCTGCCATCTTGAATCCACCCCTACCTGTGTTTTATTGACTGTGCAAAGGCATTCAACTGTGTGAATCATAGCAAATTACAGATAACATTGTAAAGAATGGGAATTTCAGAACACTTAATTTCAGATCCTTTTCTTCTACATCCACTGTTCTAGGCATATTCTCTTCTGCAAATTATTACCACCACCCAATAGCTGGTTATATTGGTGTCAGCCTCAATTGCTCAAATCCAGAGTACCACTTCTATCAGAGTATTACTTCTAAAATGGAATTTGGATGGTTCTGGTTTTCTTCTATAGACTTTCAGAGGCTCTCCACTGTCCTTAGAATTAATTCTAAAATCCTACGTGGGGCACCTAAAATATTTTTCTGATCTCATCTACTGCCACAATTTATTTTTTATTTTCATGTCTAAAAATGTACACAAATCAGAAAGCATAATTTCTATAGCACATCTACACTTTTCTTTTAGCATATGCAAACTATACCATAATTACTTGTCTACATAGTTCCTTTGAATGTTTTTAAAGGGAAGTTCTCCAATTGCCTTGATGAACCATAATTGTTTGTGCACTGGATTGAGCCATATCTTGGAAAGATGATATCTGACGGTAAAGATTTTAGTTACCTAAAAAAAAAAAAAGAAAAAACAGAAAAACAGAGGGAAAAATAGGACAAAGTACTGGAACAGTTATTTCACCAAAGAAGACATACAAATGGCCAAGAAACACTGAAAAGATGGTCAATATTATTAGCCATTATAAAAATGCAAATCATAACTGTAATGAGACACCATTTATACCTCTCTAGGATGGCAGTTTGAAGCCATCAGTTTCTTCTCAGAAACCCTATATGGCAGTTTAATTCTGTTCCTTGGGGTCACTATGAGTCAGGATCAACTCTACAGCAATAGTTTGTTTTTGAAGGTTAGGATTCTTAAGATTGAAAAAAAAAGAAAAGAAAAGAAAATCACAAATGTTGTCAAGGATGTGGAGAAGTTGGAACCCTCACACATTGTTGATAAGAATACAAAATGGTATAGCCACTGTGGAAAATAATTTGCTTGTTCCTCGAAAAGTTAAACACAGAACTACCGTCCTGTTGCTGTTGAGTTGATTCCAACTTGCAACAACCCTATAGGCCAGAGTAGAATTATCACGTAGGATTTCCAAGAAGTACCTGGTGGATTTGAACTGCTGACCTTTTGGTTAGCAGCTGAGCTCTTAACCATTCACCACCAGGGCTCCATAAAACTGCCATAAAATCCTGGAAACTCCATTACTATTGAATCAGTTCCAATTTACAGTGACCCTATAGGACAGAATAAAACTGGCTCATGTGACCTTCCATATGAAATAGCAGTCCCACTAGCAGGCATACCCAAGACTTGAAAGCAGTGACTCCAATAGATATATAAAGTTACTACGAGGACTAGAATTAGGTTAGGATTATGATTATGTTTACAGTTAAGGTTAGGGCTAGGGGTAGTATTAGTGTTAGAATTTCCTTTGGGATTAGGTACAGAATTAAGACTAGCCCTAGGGCTAGGTTAGGGTAAAATTACTGCTAGGTTACAGCTATAAATTAGACTTGGGTGCTGATTTAGGTCTAGGGCTAAGGCTACAGTTAGGGTTAGTTTTAAAGCTAGGGTAAGGGTCAAGTCTAGTGTTAGGTTTGAGTTCATGTTAGAAGTAGAATTAGTGCTATGAGTACAGCTATGGCTAGGTTTAGGGTTAGAGCTAGGCTTAGGTCTATGTCTAATGTAAGATTAGAAGTAGTTTTAGCACTAGGATACAGACTAAACTGTTAGTGTTATGGTTATATACAACCTATACAAAAGTCTGACAATTAGGGTTTGCAAACTGATCTTAGAAAAAGTGATACATGCCTCATTGAAAAATATCACTACAGTCACCTTCAATGTACTCCCCTTAGGAAGCTGTGCACTGACGTCAGCATCTAGTGCACCCTTCAAAGGAATTTTGGAACTTTTCTGGAATGGCCATTGGAGCTGTCGTCATATTACTCTTGATATCTTGAGTGCCGTCAAAATGTCTTCCTTTCAATATTTCCCTTTATCTTCGGATAAAGAAAAAATTCACTGTGGGCCTGGTCAGGTGAATAGGTAGGGTGATCCAATACAGTTATTTGTTTTCTGGCTAAAATCTCTGTCACAGACAAGTATACAATTAAGTTCACAAACTTGCTGCTATCCCACTGTGAGCAATAGCCATTCAGAAACGAGTTTCAAAATTGCTTTGAAGGGTGGACTGGGCACTGACGTCAGTGCATAGCTTCCCAAGGGGAGTACTGTGAATGTGACTGCAGTGATATTCAGCAACGAGGTATGTGGCACCTAGGACAATTAAGTTTATGGACTTAATTGTCCTACCTTGTGTATGTCAAGGAAACCCTGATGTTACAGTGGTTAAGTGCTACATCTGCTAACCAAAAAGTTGGCAGTTGAAATCCACCAATAATAAATCCTTGGAAACTCTGTGAAGCTGTTCTACTCTGACTTATGGGGTCGCCATGAGTCAGAATTGACTTGACGGCAGTGGGTTTGGCTTTTTGGTTTATGGATGTCAATGTTCACTGTAGCATTGTTTGCTATAGCCAAAAGGAAAAAAAAAAACAAAACCAAAAACCTGAACATCCGTCAATAGATGAATGGATGAATGAAATATAGTATTTGTACCACAGAGTACCAATCAGCTGCAAAAATAAATGTAGCTCTGATCCATGCTACATGTATAAACCTTGAAACAATATGCTGAATGAAGTCAATCAGAAAGGACAAATATTGTATAACCTCACTCATATGAAATACCTAGTGTAGACAAATGTATAAACACTAAAGTTTGTTAGTAGTTACTAAAGGTAGGAGAAAAAAGAAAAGGGAAGTCAGTTTTCAGGAAGCATTGAGTATCTGTCAATGAAGATGGAAAATTTGGTAACAGAGTATCAGTGATTTTTGCATAGCATGATTACTGTAATTCATGTCACTGAACTGCTCACTTAAAAATGTTAAATTGGTAAATGTTACGCTATGGTAATTTAAACAGTAGCAATACAGGGAAAGCCTCTGACAGGAGAGAAGTAAAACAACTGTTGAGAAAGGATTTGTAACCACAATAGACTAGTACTATACTGTTATTTTTTTTAATTGCTGTCAAGTATATCTTGATTCATGGTGACTATATATTACACAGTAGAACTTCTCCACAGAGTTTTCTTGGCTATAATCTTAACAGAATTAGATTGCCAGGACTTGGCTTTCACAGTACCACTGGGTGGGTTTGAACTGCCAAACTTTACATTAGATGTTTAGTGTGAACCATCTGAGCCATCCCAGTACCTTACTATAATGTTAAACCAAAAATCAAATCCATTACTGACAACTCGACTGACTCATGGTGACCCTACAGGATACAGTAGAACTGTCCCCATAGCATTTTCAGGGAGCAGCTGGTGAATTTGAATTACTGACCTTTGGATTAGTAGCCAAGCTCTCAACTACTGCTACCACTGGGCTTCCACAATAATGTTAGGTGCAATTAATTAGGAGGTAAGAAGATTCAACACAGCTCATTAACTGGGTGGTGTAAAGGTACAATGTGATCACAGATGACAAGGGCATTGAAAGACCATGAAGAAATGTAGTCCTGAGAGAGGAAGTCGTGTCATTCTTAATCTGTTCCTTTCATATAGAAATATGCAAGATTTTACCGCAGCGATGACAGAAGACTAGAAAGGAGCAACATACAGGAAGTACATGATGGCTGCTTCTCAGAGACACCTGAAACTGCTCTTATTGATCAAACTACACATTCAAAGGGAAGACTCTAAAAGAATGCTCTAAGAGCTCCTAAGAAATCAATAAGCATATTAGGCAAAGAAAGTAAAGATGCTATTTTGGAGTTTGTTACATTAAATAGAAACTCACCTGCTACTTTTAAACAGTTTGTATGACCACTGATTTGGATTTTTTTTTGTTAAGAGACTAAAATTCTAAGAGTGCCAGCTGTTACTTAGCTAAAGACTCTGTGGGGACCCCAGCTCTGTAGTAAATGACCAACATCCCTGGACAGGTTCGGTTACCTGCAGTCTGCCATGTCCGCACAGTGGCCCATTTAGGAACCAGTAGGGGTTTGTTACAAGTTTGTTTATCTTTCAGTACAACCACCTGCCTCAAGCAGAATTATCTAGGCTATAAAAAAACAGTGCACAGGGTAGTTTTATCATCAAAAAGGAGAAGAACATTAGATAGGAAAATCCTGTTTCACTGCTTTGTAGGAACCTGGGTAGAGTCTTGGATATTTTTATCCCTGTAGCTTTGCAACTGGTAAAGAAAATAGCTTTCATTTGTGAAACATCTAAAACCTGCTGAATGTCATGTAATCTCTTGAGGTCAAGGAAAGAACCCATGGTGGAATATTGGTCATGTTAACACTAATGGCAATACAAAATATTGATATATCTATAAAGCGAGCCACTGTAGTAACCTCCCAGGGTTACTAGAAGGTAGAACATACCATATCCAGCAGAAACCAGAAGGATAGGTTTCATATTACCTCAAACTCTTTAGGGTAATGCATTTTGTTAGTGGCAGGGCCAAAGATGTCTCAAACAGTGCACTTTTCTATGTCAATAAGCAATCTTTTGGCATGTGTTCCCAAAATGTGTCATAGCCTATGCTTACAATTTTATGACCTTTGTAACTGATTTGGAAGACAGGGAATTTTTAATCTAACCTGAATCAACTCCATCAATGACATTTGTCTAAACTGCTGAATCAAACTCTATTAACTTTGTTTCCTGCTATGCTTTACAAACACACATAAATTTATTTTTAAGCAAAAAATTGAGTCAAATTATTTTTTATCTATTTCTCTCTTTTAATATGTACTTCCTTTGATCAAAATTTTACATTGTCAGCTTTGATGCTCAGAAAGTTATCGATTTCACATTGACACATTTTGAGCCACATATTTACATGATAAAAGTGATTCACTTATATTGTTTTATGCCGTTTAGAAAACAATTGGTATCTCTTTTTTTAATGCCAGTTGAACTAGACGTTTCCTGTGACCATGGTCCCTGCAGCCACTGGCCCAGTAATTTGGTCCCTCAGGGAGTTTGGATGTGTTTATGGAGCTTCCATGAACTTGCCTTAAACAAGTTGTGCTGGCTTCCCTAGTTTTGTATATTGTTTTATCTTTCAGCAAAGTCACTACTTATCTACTGTCTATATAGTGTTTTTCCATCTCCACCTTTTCACTTCCTCATAACCATCAAATACTGGTTTTCTTTTTTTGTATAAACTTTTTCCTGATTATTTATGGTGTCATATATTTGTCCTCTTGTGATTGGCTTATTTCACTCAGCATAATGCCCTCCAGATTCATCTATGTTGTGAGATGCATCTCAGATTTGCCTCTGTTCTTTATCATTGTGTAGTACACCGTTGTGTCAATATACCATGATTTGTGTATGCATTCATCTGTTGGTGGCTATTTAGGTTGTATCTATCTTTTGCAATGGTGAACAAACATGTACATATGTATATTTGTGTGACAGCTCTTATTTCTCTAGGGTATATTTCTAAGAGTGGGATTACTGGATCACGGTATTTCTATTTCTAGCTTTCTAAGGAAGCACCATGTAGTTTTCCAAAATGGTTGTATTATTTTACATTCCCACCAGCAGGGCATGAGAGTTCCATCTCTGCCTACAGCCTCTCCAAGATTTGTTATTTTCTGTATTTTCGTTTATGCAGTAATGCAGGGGTGAGATAGTATATCCTTGGGGTTTTAATTTGCTTTTCTCTAATGGCTATTGATTGTGAGCATTTTTTGAGGTGTCTGGTAGTCCCCTGAATGTCTTCTTCGGTAAAGTGTCTGTTCATTTCCTTTGCTCATTTCTTTTAATTAGCATATTTATCTTTTTGTTGTATGAGTGTTGGATTTTCCTGTAAATTTTAGAGGTTATGCACCTGTCTGATATGTAATAGCAATCCCCCCCACCCACCTCAGTCTGTTGGTTCTCTTTTTACTCTTTAGGTGAAGCCTTTTGATGAACTTGTTTGATTTTTAAAAGATTCCAGTTTTCTAGCTTATTTTCTACGGTTAGTGTATTGTCAGTTTACAATTTGTATGCTCTTATGCCATGTGAATAGGGTATCTAGTGTCAATCCTGCTTTTTCTTGTATGATCTTTGTAGTTTTTTGGTTATGTATTTAGGTCTTTGATATATTCTGAATTACTTTTTGTGTATGGTGTAAAATATTGGTCCTCTGTCATTTTTTGGTTTTTTCCAGATAGACATTTAGTTTTGTCAGCATCATTTGATAAAAAAAAAATAAAAAGTCTTTTCATCATTTGATAGACTTTGGTCCTTTGTCAAAATCAGGTGACTGCAGATGGACAGATTTACAGCTAGGTTTTCAGTTCTGTTTCATTGGTCAAAGTATCTGTCATTTTGACAGTACAAGGCTGTTTTGACTACTATAGCAGTAGGCAGTATAGTAGGTTCCAAGATCAGGTAGTGTGAGTCCTCCTACTTATTCTTCTTCAAAAGTGCTTTACTTATCTGGGGACTCTTCTATATGTAGTTAATGGTAGTATTCCATCTCTAAAGAATGTTGTTAGTATTTAGATGGAGGTGGCATTGTATTTGTAAATTGCCTCAGGTAGAATTGACATTTTTACAATGTTGTATCTACCTATCCATGAGCTTGGTATGTTTTTCCATTTATGTATTTTTCTTTTGGTTTCTTGCAGTCGTGTTTTGTAGTTTTCTTTGTATAGGACTTTTATATCCCTGGTTAGATTTATTCCTAAAGTTGTTTGGGGGGACAGGTAGGAGGCACTATTGTGAACAGGGTCACTGTAAGTAGGAATTGACTCAACACAGTCACTTTATTATGAATGGTATTGCTTATTTGATTTCCTTTTCAACATCCTCTTTATTGGTGTATAGTAATCCAACTTATTTTTGTATGTTTGTTATATTCTGCTATCTGCTGAATCTTTCTATTAGTTCTAGTAGTTTCCTGATGGAATATTTTGAGTTTTCTATACAGCATCATCTCATACACAAATAGGGACAATTTTCATTACCAGTTTGGATGCCTTTATTTCTTTTTCTTGCTTTATTGCTCTAGCAAAGATTTCCACCACAATGTTTAAAAAGAAGGATGATAAAAGACATTCTTTTCTTGTTTGTGTTCTCAAGGGGAATGTTTTCAGCCTCCACTAAGAATGATGTTGGTAGTTGGTTCTGTATAGTTACCCTTTATTATGTTAAGGAATTTCACTTCTATAGTTATTTTATTGAGGGTTTTAATCAGAAATGAGTGTTGGAATTTGTCAAATATCTTTTTTGTATCCATTGACATGATCACATGATTCTTTTATTTTATCTATGCTTTGGATTACACTGATTGATTTTCTGATGTTGAACTATTCTTTTATACCCGATACATATCCCATTTGGTCATTATGCATTATTTTTTGATGTGATGCTGAATTACATTGGCTAGAACTTTGTTGACAGTTTTTTATGTCTATGTTCATGAGAGATGTTAGTCTGTAAATTTCTTTTTCTGTGAAATCTTTGTGTAGTTTGGGTATCAACTTTAAGCTGGCTTCACAGAATAAATTTGGAAGTACCCCTTCGTTTTCTATATTCTGAAACAGTTTGAATAGTATTGGCGTTTGGTAGAATTCTCCAGTGAAGCCATCTGGACCAGGACTTTTTTTGTTGGGAGTTTTCTTGTTCGCTTGTTTGTTTACCTTTCCAATCTCTTGTTATGAGCTTGTTCAGATTTTCAACATCATTTTGTGTTAGTTTGGACAGGTAGTGTGTTTCTAGACATTTTTACCATTCCTCTAGGTTATCAAATTTGTTGGAGTATAATTTTCCTAATACATCTGCCATGATCCTTTATGCTGTTCTGTTGTAATGTCCTTTTCATTTTTTATTTCAGTTATTTGTGTCCTCTCCTGTTATTCTTTTTTCAGTTTGGCCAGTGGTTTCTTAATTTTGTTTCAAAGAATATACTTTTGGTTTTCTTAATTCTTTCTGTTGTTTTCTGCTCTGTTTAATTTATTTCTGCTCTGATCTTTATTGTTTCCTTTCTTTTGGTGACTATGGTTTTCCTTTGCTGTTTTTATTTGTTAGTGTTGTACAACTAATGTTTTGAATTTGTTCCTTCCTCTTTGAGATGTGCATCTGATGCTATGGATTGACTTCTGAGTACCACCTTTGCTGTGCCACAGGTTTTGGTGTGATGTATTTCATTCTTGCTTGATTTTAGTGATGTTTTTACTACTTTTGACTTGGCTTGACTTTTATTCCATCTTTGAATTTTTTTTTCCTATTGCGCTGCAGTTTTCAAGAAGGATGTTGTTCAGTTTTTATGTGATGAATTTTTTTCCCTTGCTTTTCCTGTTGTTAATTTCTACTTTGATGGAATTGTGATCAGAGAAGATACTTTGTATTATCTCAATGTTTCTGATTTTATTGATAGTTGCTTTGTGGCCTAAGATGTGGTCTACTCTGTAGAATGTTCTATGTGTATTAGAAAAGAATGTATGCTACTTTGTAGATGTTGGGTAGAGAGTTCTATATATGTCTATGATGTCAGGTAGGTTGACAGAGGCTGTAGAGCTGTATCTTTGTTAAGTTTCATTCTAGATGTTGTGTCCTTTTCCAAGAGTTGTGTGTTGAAGCCTCCTACTATTATTGTGGGACTCTTAATTTCTCTTTTCAGAGCTGTTAGAATTTGACATATTTGGGAACCCTATCATTGGTTGTATAAATATGTATTATGGTGATATCTTCATGAGGGATCCTCCCTTTGATCATTGAATAGCATCCTTTTTGTCTTTTATGGTGAATTTTGTTTTAAAGGATATTTCATCTGAGGTAATATTGCTACTCTTGCTTTTTTTGAATAGCTGTTTGCCTGATGTATTTTTTCCATCCTTTGATTTTTAATAAACTTGTGTCTTTGTTTCTTAGGTGTGTCTCTTTCAGATGGCATATTGATCCTGTTTTTTTTATTCAGTCTGTTACTGTTTCTTTGTGGGTACATTTAGGCAATTTATGTTCAAGGTCATTATTGATAGGTTTGAGTTGATGGCTGTCATTTTTATAGTATTGATGTTTTCTTTATTTCTCTTTCTCTCCTGTTATGAATTCCTTTTGTTTGTAGATTTCTTTTGTTTTGTAGAGTTTCTGTGTCCTGAGAACTTACTATGGTTTCCTTCTTTATTTTGATGAGTAGGTTTGTTAACTTTCGTTGTGGTTACCTGGAAATTTACTGTTATCTTCCTATGTTTGATTCTGTCTTTTATTATTTGGTATCCCTGGCCTTTCTCTTGGTTTGAAAGTTCTACACCTACACTATTGCTTCCTTTGTTGTTCTGATTGTGTTGCCATTTACAGATTAACCTCTCTGGTTCATTGTTGTTAATCTTCTAGTTTTATCCTTGAGATTTCATTTGCTAAGTAGTATCTGGCTAGGACACTCATATGTCCTAGATTCAGTTTATTGCCTGATGTTGTCTGTTCTCAAGCTTAAGGGTTCTCTTTAATAATTCTTATAAGTTTGGTTTGGTTTTTACACATTCTTTTAATTTCTATTTATCTGGCAGTATCTTAATTTCACAATCATATTTGAAGAAGAGTTTTGCAGGATATATTATTCTTGGATGACAATGTTTTTTCAAGTGTTAAAATATGTCTTCCCGTTGCCTTCTTGCCTACATGGTTTCTGCCAAGTAATTAGAGCTTAGTCTTATTGTTTCTCCTCTTTTTATATAACTTTTGTTTTCTCAAGTTTCTCTTGGGATTCCTTTTTACCTTTGGTATTAGTATGATTATGATATGCCATGGTGATTTTATTTTGGGGCCTATCCTGTAACTGGGTTTGTTGAGCATCTTGGAAGGATTCTCAAAGCTGTCCTTGTAAGCTATTAGGGAAGTTTTCTGTCAATAATTCTTCAATGATCCTCCTTGTGTTTTCTGTTTTCTTACCCTTCCCTGAAATTCCAATTACTCACAAATTTTTTCTTTGGATTGTATCCTACATCATTCTCAGACTTTGTTCATTTTACTTCTTTTTTTCCCCCTGAGTGTTCCTCGAAGTGGTATCTAACAATTTGTTTTCAATTCTACTGATCTTGTCTTTCATTGTTTCAAACCTGGTCCTCAGATCTTCCATGGAGCTGCCAATTTCTGAAATCTTGTAGTCTTTTGAATTTATAACTATTATTTTTACATTATTTCTAGCTGTGAATTTATTTTGACATTTTTTTTCCTGTACTAGTTTCCTGAATTCTTACTTTGTTTTGCCTATGTTTTCTATGATTTTACCTTTTTCCCCTCATTTTTGTCTGCTTTTTTCTTCAATCCTTAGATAGCTCTAAATATTATAAATTTAAATTCTCTATCAAGTAGTTCCAATGCTTTTTCTTCTACTGGAAAGTCATCTGGTGCTTTATTTTGGATAACTACTGGAATCATTCTGTCTTGTTATATTTTTTATGTTTTAATATTGCTTGCTGTCTTTGAGACATTCAGTAGTCAATTTTTTCATTTATTGATTGTAGGTTTGTTTCTGTTTTTTTTTTTGTTACATTTGGTTATATCTGAGCAGACAGGCTGTGTGTTTTTTGTTGCTTGCTTGTCTATGGGCATGATACCTTTCACTACCTCCAATGAGCAAAGCCAGTTGCTGAGCTATGGGGCAGCAGGGCAGGTCCAGTGGGTACTGTGTTTCCTGCTGGGAGTTCCATGTCACTATTTGCCCATACTATCTGTCAGCCAATCTCTCTTAGAAGTTTAAGATAGTAAATGCATACTGCATTAGCTGATAGGATACCTCCACTCTTTATCTCTCCTCACTGTCAGTTCTCTGTTTCATATTCCATTCAGTCCTTGATTAAGTTGTTCAGTTTTCATTTGACACTTAAGGCTACAAGATTTATGTTTGTCTCTCTTTTACTTGGTTTATTTGGTCTTTGCCGTGGAAACACAGCATGGTACTTCTCTCTATAGCACCATGCTGGCTCTGCCTCAGTAAAAATCTCTGGACCATTAGGACAATTTAAAAAACTCTAAGTAGAGGAACGAGATGGTGCTTGGCTGAATCCACTGACTGCCCTGACAGGAAACAGAACAGCAATTCCCTGATGAAACAGGAGAAAAGTGAGGTATAGAATTCAAGTTCTAGTAAAAAGACCAGACTTAATTTGCTGAGACTAAAAGAACCCTAGAGAACATGGTCCCCAGACTCTATTAACACAGAATAGAACTCAAACCAACACTTGATAAAAAGATTAGCTGAATTGTAAGATATAAATTGATTCTCATGAAAAGTGTACTTCTTAATTCAAGTAGATGCATGAGACTAAATGGGCAGCTCCTGTACAGAGCTGAGATGAGAAGGCAGAAAGGGATAGAGGTGGAAGGAGGAGTGTGCTGTCACATTACAGGATACCATAATGTGTGTGTATAATTTTTTGTATAGAAGGTAACATGAGCCATAAACTTTCACCTAAAATGCAATAAAAATATAATAATAATAAAAAATTTGGTATCAAATTAACAATTTCAACTTGAAAGTTTAGATAAGAAACTCAGGGAACACTAAGTTTATGGTAACGTGGAATGAACAATTTGGAAAAGGAAGGTAGAATGATTGTACAACTTGAAGAGTGTAACCACTGAATTGTACAGATAGAAATTGCTGAACTGGTATATGTTCCACTGTGTATATTTTCAACCACAAAAATAAAAGAGAATTAATTTAAAAAAAATTAGTTTAGTGCGCATACAGTAACATGAATTCTTCGTGCACGTCATTCTGTTCGTGTTGATAAATAAATGCTTGGAGTCATAGGACCATCATCACAGTTACACAAAGAAAAATACGTCACTCTAGAGTTTTCTTTGTGTTACCCCTTTTTGGTTAATCCCTTCCATCACCTCCAAGATGTGCAACAACTATAGCTTTGCCTTTCCTAGAATGTTATATAAACAGAATAATAAAGTATTTAGCCTTTGAGGTCAGGCTTCTTTCATTCGGTAAAATGCATTTAAGATTTATTCATGTTGATGTAGGAATAAGTTGACTTTATCTGTGTAGATTTATTATTCCTCATTATTCTGACCATTGATCAAAGATTCTATCATTTTGCCAATATTGCCTGTCTTTATTACTGGAACTTTATAGTAAGAGTTGAAATCAGGTAGTATAAGTGCTCTACCTTTTTTTTTTCAAAACTTTTTTAGCATTTAATTCCTTTGCCTTTTTATATAAACTTTAGAAACAGCTTTCTAATTTACAGGAAAAGTCCTAATGGAATTTTGACAGAGATTGCCTTGAGGCCATTGATTAATTTGGGGAGAATTGACATAACAAGATTGAGTCTTATATTACTTTAACATGGTATGTTTCTCCATTTTTAAAAATCATTTTTTATTTCTTTAAGTGGTGCTTTGTACTTTTCAGAATATAGATTCTGCCCTTATATTGTTGTATTTATTCTTAAGTATTGCTTTTTTTGAGTGCTATTTTAAATATTACCTTAAAAAAACTGAACTCTAATTTTTCAGTACTAATATAAATAAATATATTAATTTTTGTAAGTTGACCTTGCAACTTGTGACTTCAGTAAACTCATTTATTAATTCTAGATCTTTCTTACAGATTTTTGGGGGAATTTTTAAAAATGCCTTATTATACTTGCTAGCACTTCCAGTACAATGTGGAAGAAGAGGGCTAAAAGAATATTGCCTTGTTTCTGATCTTGGGAGAAATTATTAAAAATTTTCAGAACTACAAGTAATGTTAGTTATAGCCAAGCCAAGCCAAGCACCGTCGAGTTGGATCCGACTCATGGCGACCCTAGGTATAGGTGTTTTATAAATACATGATTAAGGAAGTGCTCTTAGAGTTCTAGTTTCCTCAGTATTTTTTTTCATGAATCTGTATTTTTTCCACCTGCTGAAATGATTTTTTTTTTCAATTTAAAGTCTATTATTTGCTGCATTTTGAATGTTGAACCAGTCTTGTATTCCCAATGGAAATATTTTAATTCAGAATAATATTTTTATCACCATTAATTTAATTTCCTTTCCTAAAATGAATTTGGAGACACACTCGTACATGCATGCACTACAAATATAATTTATACATGTGAGTGCACACATAATTAATTTAATTTGTACATCTTCCCAAATACTTAGCCATACTTATCATCTTCCCCTATAAACGCTGCCTACGATGGAGTTCAAAGAGTGGATGTCCTTCATTTGCACACTATTCAGCCTTTAATTAAGCATTTACTGAAAATGCTAAAAATATGGGAGAAACCCAAATGATAGAGTTGAGACTCAGCGCTTAACGAATTGAACTGGGCTTCAAATAGGAACAAGGCCTCTGAAAGTTCAGCAGAAGCAGATTTCAACAGACTGCATAGTTAGCAAAGGCTCTTGAAGGACATGACTCCAGTTAAAATTTGAAAGAAAGGTCTATACATACGTAGTATAGGCATTACTACCATCTCCACTTAGTTATCAGAACCTGCTCAATTTGAAGATCCTCGTTAGTATGAAGTGGACTTTATAATTTGCCCACTCCACTGATTTTGACAGGATGGAGGTCATTCACCTATTATAATGAAGTAAATCAACTGGATGGGATAAGCCAGCCAAGTGCCGTTGAGTCGGATCTGACTCATAGCAACCTTAGGGGCCAGGGTAGAACTGACCCCCAGAGCATTCAAGGAGCGCCTGGTGGATTTGAATTGTCAGCCTTGTGGTTAGCAGTGGTAGCCAGTAACCCACTACACCACCAGGGTTTCAAAGGCTTTATCCAGAGAGTTAAACTGGTTGGGATGAGGTGCTCTATTCTCTTTCCCTGTAATCCAGAAGAGAGTTGCAGAGGAAAGGCACAGGCAGTAGTGTTGGACTCAAAAGAAGAAAGAGAGAGGCAATGAGTTGACTATCACCTTTGATCCATGTGGAAGTTAAAGAATAATCAAGGAAAGCCAGTCTTCAGTGTGAAAAAGAAGAAAACAAAATACAGAAACTTGAGAAAAAGGATGAAGAAAGTAGACTCCTCAGTATATTATGCCTTTCCAGTTCCTCCAGGGTACAGTTAAACTTCACTTGAGCTTGCTGGACAACCTTAAAACAGATTTAACTTCTTATTACAGCTAGTTCAAGAGGCTTTCTGATCCTTGAAGTCAAAAAGCCTTAATCCTAGCAGAGGGGACTTAAGCAACAGACTCTTGAAACAGTGTGGGATTGATTGTGGTATCAGATAGAATGGGGCTGGTGAGGACTCTGAAATTCAGGTGGGAGTCAGAAATTTCCAGTTTGCTAGGAAAGGCTAACTACATCCCTCTAAGTGCAAAGTGAAAGCCAAATTCAAAAAGGGTGTAGCATGTTGGACTTTGGAGACTCTTTTCAAATATAAGCAAAGTGAAGCTACACACATATGCTTTTATGTATTTATTTATATATTACACCTGCAACATATTCATGTGGCTTACTTCTTATCATTATTTAGGCCTCTGCTCAAGTGTCACTTCCTCAGATAATCTTTAAAAAACAGTTCCACGTGAAATGTGGAGGGACAAGCAGATATTTTCTATCAATGACTACTATTTATACTTAACCTGTTTGACGGCACTTGGCTTTGGCTGTTTGATACCAATATCTATGAAGTTATAATATGTGACAAGATCTGGACACTATGCTAATAATTTAAAAAAAGCCCAGTACTGTAGGGTCAATTCTGATTGATAGCAAGCCTATAGCACAGAGTATAACTGCCCATAGAGTTTCCAAGGAGCACCTGGTGGATTTGAACTGCCGACCTTTGGGTTAGCAGATGTAGCACTTAACCACTACACCACCAGGGTTAACTCCTATTATTTTATGGAGCCTTGGTTGTGCAGTGGTTAAGATCTCATCTACTAACCAAAGGTTAGCAGTTGAAAACTGCTATGCACTCCTTCTTTGGAAATCCTATGGGGCGGTTCTACTGTGCCCTGCAAGGTCATCATGAACTGGAGTTAATTAGACAGCAATGGAAACCCTGGTTGCACAGTGGTTAAGTGCCACAGCTCTTAATGAAAAGATCAGCAGTTCAAATTCACCCAGTCTTCCTTGGAAAATCTATGGGGAAGTTCTACTTCATTTGTGGGGTCACTAAGAGTCAGAATCGACAGCAGTGGGTTTGTTTTTTTTTTTTTTTTTAGACAGCAATGGATTTTTTTTTCCCTTTTTTTTAAAAAAAATGTGCTAAGAAGTTTGCATGCTATACCTCATTTAACTCTCACAACCTTCCTGGGGGAAGATACAATTTTTTCCATTTTGCAAATGAAGAAACTGAAGCTAGAAGAGATAATATAGCTTGCCTCCAGTCAGATAGCTAGCTAGCAAGTGATAGGGCTGATTTTTATCCCAGGTTCTAATCTTTCATGGGTTCTAAAATTATGAACAACAATCACTTAAATTCTCAGAATAACCTTTAATCTTGATTGCAAGCAGGAGATTCTCAATTCTTTACTAAATATTTGCCCATTCCTTAATCTACTTTAGTCCATGGTGAAAGGGATTCACAGACTTTCTGTAAGAGTACATAGTTTAAGATTTGTGGGCCTAAGGTCTCTGTTGTAACTACTCAGCTCTGCTGTTGACTGCGAAAGATGTCATAGTAAAACACAACAAATGAGCATGACAGTACTCTAATAAAATGTACTGACACTAAAATTTGAATGTTATATAATCTTTACTTCAAAAAAAGTAGTTTCTTTCCAATTGTTTAAGAATGTAAATACCATTCTTGCGGGCTGTACAAAAGTAGTGGACCACAGTTTACCAGCTTGGATGTAGAGGGGTTTTTTTGAGAGGATTATTTTTATTCTGTCTCATAACTTTCAAAGACAAAGCCTTAGATTATCCTCTTTGGTTCACATATACTTTCCTTGGTCTATTCTTGTGCATTTCCTTAGACCTCTGTGAAGTTATTCTAGTTTTTTTGGTTGTTGTTATCTGACTTTGACCAGCTCATGGTGACTCCATGCCATTCAATGGGATGAAATGATGTTTGTACTTTTCCCATGATAAGTTGTGGGCCAAGACCATTGTGATCCATAGCGTTTTCAGTGGCTGTTCATTAGAAGTATATTATCAGGCCATTCTTCCTAGTCCCTCTTAATCTGGAAGCTCAACTGAAAGCTCTTCAGTGTCCTAGCAACACATAAGTCTCCAGTAATATGAGTGGTGGGTATTCACGCAGTAGTTTGGTCAGGAATCAAGTTTGGATCTCCCACAGAAAAGACAATAATTCTATCACTGAACAGCCAATGCTATTTCCTGACACTCACTTTTCTTACCCCTGTTCTATAAACTTCCTCCTAAAGCTGAATTCTCATCTTTTGGGGTGCAATGACTGACTCATTGCTAAGTCTTTCTTTTCTAGAATGTTATCTTCCAATGTTGTCTTCTTCTTTACCATGTCTGTAACCTTGATCTTACTTGTATCAGGTGCAGATAGAAAGTGCATTTTAGAAATTGGAATACAACATAAGCAATGTCATTGGAGGTTACTTCAGAGTAGCAGGTGTCATGGATTGAACTGTGTCCCCCCAAAATGTATGTGTTGATTTGACCCAATATGGTATCCTTCTTCCCATGTGTTGTGGATCCTGCCTCTGTGATGCTGAGGATGGAGAATGGGCTGCAGTTGTGTTAGTGAGGCAGGACTCAAGCTACAGTAAGCTCGTGGGATATAAGGAAGAGAAGTGAGCAGAGAAAGTTGGGAACCTCACACCACCAAGAGAGCAGCGTGAGCGAGAGCAGGCATGTCCTCTGGACCTGAGGTTCCTGTGCCAAGGTGCTCTCATTGAATTTGGACTCTTGGCTTAGTGGACTGTGATAATTTCTCATACTGAATGGACTTGTAACTTATGAATGGATTTGCAACTTACTGGACTGCAACAATACAATTTCTCTTCATAAAGCCTTCCACTCATGATCTTTTCTGTTAGAGCAGTACCAGGTGACTAAGACGGCATGTAATTTAATAAATTCAAAATAGTCATACTATATCTGCTGTTCTGTGCACTGGTTTGTTCACTACATCTTTCTGATAAAAATATTTGCATAAGAAAAATTTTATTAATAGCTATGGAATAAAATTGTGATTCTGTGAGGATAATGGTGTAACATGCATCATATACATACTTTGTTTAATCAATCACATATTTTTAAAATCTGGGTAATTACATTTTTTCATTTTCATTAATAGCATTTTGTTGAGATTTCTCAAGACTACATTTTTGTATACATCCGTGCTTCTTTAACTAGAGTATCTTCTTAGAGGTGGAACTGCTGTGTCAAAGGGTTTGCATATTTTAATGACTGTCAGTTCATTTTTGAAACTTATTCTAGAAAAGGAGTTTACCAATTTTTACCTCCAGGAGAAATATATTAAATAGTAATTTTCCTCACAGGCAAACCAATACTGTATATTAGTAATTAAAAAACAAACATAATAGATTCCCTTTCAATTTGATTTAGCATTTCTTATGTTTGGAAATTTAAGAACAATTTTTATGGAGCCAAGCATTTTGTCAGTTTTTTTCCTCTTCAGCTTTTTGGCTTAGGTGTCATGTTAGAATGCCTGTCACATTACATTTACACCTGTAACATACTAGAATTTGTTGCTTTCATGTTTTACATTTAAATGTTTAGTTAAACTAAATGGTTAGCTACTTGTTTAACAAATTTACTTAAATACTATTCTAGTTCCTTATTGATTTGTGATGAGTTTTAGTTGGTAATGAAAACACTATCTTGGGAATATTTGACACTTTCAGTTTGTCCCAGTGATGTTTCTGTGTATGTCTATCATACTCTTTTGAATATTGTAAACATGTATTATATTTCTATATGTAAGAGTAGCTTCTTTATTATTATACTTCTTAATGTTGTTGTTAATTTTGATCCATGTGTATTATTCTACAGTGAACTGATGGGTTCCAGGAAACCTTGCTGACTCGGTGATTAAGAGCTTGTCTGCTAACCAAATAGTTTGCAGTTCAAATTCACCAGCTGCTCCTTAGAAACTTCATTGGACAGTTCTACTTCGATGTGTCAAGTCTCCATGAGTTAGAATCAACTTTGACAGCAATAAGTTTGTGCGTGTATACATATATATATAAAATCTGTCATATGTTATAAAATTATGAAAAACAATCATTTAAATTCTCAGAGTAACCTTTAATCTTGATTGCAAGCAGGAGATTCTCAATTCTTTCCTAAATATTTGCCTGTTCCTTAATCTACTTTAGTCCATGGTGAAAGGGATCCACAGACTTTCAGTAAAGAGTACATAATTGAAAATTTGTGGGCCTAAGGTCTCTGTTGTAACTGCTCATTCACAGTGATCCTATAGGTAGATAGAAATAGTAATTGATTCCCTCACACTGGAAACCCTAGTGGCATAGTGGTTAAATTCTACATCTGCTAACCAAAAGTTTGGCAGTTCCAACCTGCCAGGCATTCCTTAGATACTGTATGGGCAGTTCTACTCTGTCCTATAGGGTTACTATGAGCCAGGACTGACTTGACAGCAGTGGCTTGGCTTGGCCTACCAGGTAAAAGTGCTCTAGAGTTTTATTTTACGTATCCACCATATGGTTGCTTATTTTCAAGGAATAAGCTAGTAGTCCTTGAATGATATGAAATTTTACATGCATCTTTCACAGATTAAGTTTTTAGTGAAATTTTACTTACAGTGGGTACATTTTTAAAATTTGTGTTGTGAAGAGAGATTATAACTCCCTTTGGAGTTTAACACCTAGTGAATTCCTCATGTCTTCTTCATATTTCACATCAGACACATAATAGAGGCTCAAAAAATTGAACTAAATTGAACTAAACTTTTATTATCCAATCATGTAACTTCAGTGATTTTGTTTCCTTCAAACACATAACAAGTACGTTGTAAATATACATTGGATATTCTTTGTTGTATTTATTAAATGTTAGCTCAGTTGTATATGTAAGCATACTTTTTTAAGTTGTCCTTTAGATGAAAGTTTACATACCAAATTAGTTTCTTATTAAACAATTAATACACATATTGTTTTGTGAAATTGGTTGCCAACTTCACATGTCCACCTTCTGCCCCTCTTGACACTGGGTTCCCCATTGCCAGCTTTCATATCCCCTACAGTTGCCTTGTCCCTGCCTCCAAGTTGATATGTCCATTTCATCTCATTTTGTTTTATCACCTATTTAATCTTTGACTGAAGGCTGAACCTCAGGAGAGACTTCAGTACTGAATTAATGAATGTACAGGGGCCATGCTTTCATTGTTTCTCCAATCTGTGTTAGATCAGTAAGTCTGGTGTTTTGTGTGTATGTAGAATTTTGTTTCACATTTTTTACAGTTATCACTGAGACCTCCTAATGTGAACGCTGTCAGAGTAGTCAGTGATTGTAACCAGGCACTATTTAGCTGTGCTGGATTTAGTCTGGTGGAGGCATAGTAGTTGTGGTCCACTAGTCCTTTGCACTAGTCTTTCCTTTGAATTTTAGGTTTTCTTCATTCTCCCTCGTTTCAGATGAGGAGGTATTACTGGAGTACCTTAGACAGCCATTCACAAGCTTTTAAGAAACCAGATACTACTCACTAAAGTAGTATATAGAACATTTTCTATATAAATTATGTAGTATTTGCTTTTTAGATGAAAGAGTCCTATAGCAGAAGACTCATTCTTTAAGACTTGAGGCAGATGTCATCTCTTTCTCCTCCCCTCCCTGTTCTCTGCTCTACCCTCCAAAATCTTTCTTAATTCCTTCAGGATA
The DNA here is from genome assembly GCA_028571685.1 of Heterohyrax brucei. Lineage (NCBI taxonomy): Eukaryota > Metazoa > Chordata > Mammalia > Hyracoidea > Procaviidae > Heterohyrax > Heterohyrax brucei. The sequence continues at coordinate 49,957,011 of CM053142.1, forward strand.
AATTAGATGATTATTAGCTGTGTACATGGGACACCTTATTTACATTTGCATCATTGGATGTATCATTATGAATATTGTGTATAATGATCTGGTATGTGGCTATCAATCCCTCCTTTGGCTGTTAATCTAGCACAGATTCTAAGCTTAGAAAGTTGTCATAGGTATCTGTTAATGACTGAATTTGTGTACAGCTTCCTTACTATAGAATCGAACTATACCTCAGGTAGAAAGTCTATTTACCAATGAGTTTCAGATTCGAAATCTAGGAGGAAGCTAGAAATTTATAGAATTTAATAGAAAGTAAAAATTATTTTGCTAGGAGTGTTTTCCAGTCTTTTAAATGAACAGATCAATTCTCTTCTTACATTGCATGTATAGTACAGAGTCCGTGTACACTGAGCTAAACAGTAAGGCCTGGGCCTGAGAACATATGTCTCAGTGTGGCGTAAACGGCACAGAACTACTACATGTCCTAGAATCTCCTGGTCTTAAAATACTCTTAAGTGTATAATCTTATATATATAAAGACATATATCATAAAGATAGAAATGCATTTAGAGATTTTCATGTTCTTTCTCAATTTATAAATGTGTTAGTTACCATGGCAACTACCAATATAGAATTACTTATTTCATTAGAAGAAAAATAAGCAGAAGCTGAAATATTTACAATAAAATTTTCCATAGAAGAATACTTTCGTGATCATCTAAGACATTTCAGACAATATGTTAAAATGGGAATTGAAGATCCTTTCTTAATAAAAAGTCATTGAACTACCCACAAAAAACCGTCAAGTAACATATTCTGCCAAATAATATGAAACCTTCTAGTTTAGGATGAACAATATTTTGTTTTTGTAATTTTGATCAGAGAGGGAATCAGATTTATTTTAAGGGAAGAGCACTTGAATTTTAAGTTTATGAAGACTGTCTTTCAAATGCTGAAGGTTTTTAATTTAATTTCATATAATGTCCAATCACAAATGAGCATGTTTTATGTTTTTTAAATAAATAAGAAATCAATGAACAAAACTAACCATTGAAGAAGAAAAGAAGAAACGCTCAAGGAAAGGTTAGAATGACAGTTATTGAAACAATAAGTGGATTAGGATGGGAGAATCCCAGTTGATTCTGTAAATCCCTAATTGAAACATGCAGAAAGTAAATTAGGAGAGCCACAAGAAACAGCTGCATCAGAAAAAATGTCCTAAAATGTGACTGTAGTGTCTTCCCCATGAGCTGTAGGCATAGAGATCCAGCAGAATGCTCAGTTCTATCTTGATGTGTCACAGGCTCTGCAGCCCTCAACATGAAGCTCTTATTTCCAATCTCCCTCAACCTGTTCTATTTTTCTGCTTCCATATTTCCATAAATGGTAGCCCCACTACCCAGGGACTTAAACTTATACCCTCTCCTTTAGGACTCATTCACTGCATCAAGCCCACCCAATAATGCTTCCGTTTTTGATTACTTTGCCTCCTAATTATTCACTAAATCTGTTAACCCTTATTCTTCTTGATTACAGCTCTCCTAATCTAATTTCTTCAAGTCTTCCCATCCAGGTGACTGTTGTAGTTCTTCACTGATCTCTCTCTCTACTCTGTCCTGCTTACCCACAGACGGAATGACAGAGTTCCAATCTTAACCAAACACCCTCATTCAGTTCTTCAACCAAACTCCATAAACAGCTTACCCCAAACCAGAAAACCAAACCACTGCTGTTGAATCGATTCTGACTCATAGAGACCCTGTAGGACAGGGCAGAACTGCCCTACAGTGTTTCCATATTCGAACTGCTGACTTTTTGGTTAGTAACTGTAGAACTTCACCACTATGCCACCAGGGTTTCCAAAGTCAAAGGTGAATTCTAAAAACTACCTCACGTAACATTTACCTGGCTGCTACTTTCCACTCTACCCTGTTTCCTCCATTCCTCAAAGGGCTCCAATACCCCCATTTGAGTCCAAACTGCTTGTCATTCCCTGTACATGAAGGATTCACTCATCTTTGTACCTTTGCTTGTGCTAGTCTTCCCTGGAGCTTCCTTTCTCACCTAGTTGATCCTGATATATTCTTATTCACACTTATAACACAAAGCCTCTTCCAGGAAGTCTCCTTGGGATGCCCCTCCCAGACCAGTTTCTTTCCTCTTTACCTCTGCAAATGTTACTTGCCTTTACCATAGCCCAAATCACCCTCAGGAATCCACCCTTCTGTGCTTTCCTTATCATAGTTATCTCAAGGTCAGGTGAAAGTCTTCTCCACCTTTGAATCCTCAGTGTTTAATATAGAGCGTCTCTGAGGAAAAAAAAAATGTAAGCTCTTAAGAAAGTTAAGAGAAATAAATTAAAATCAATTTAAAAGAATTAGTACAATTTAAGACTATTAGTATATTGCTATTACTTTAAGCATAATTGTCTGCCAACTCTTTTTATCAAACGTTCCTGTTAGAGGTCTCATTTTGAACAAAAGTTAAGACAAAAAATAGACAGAAACCTGGAATGAGAAGGAGTGCACAGTCTGAAAAAGGGAAGAAGAGTGTTATTAAAATAAGCTATCCAGCTCTGCTTCACAGAGCAGATGAGAGCACTTTCAGGATATTGTTCCTGGGTGCATGGGCACTGCCAGTCAGAAGAACAGTGTGCTAGATGGGGAGCACAGAGCCCCAGAACCACATATCATTAATTAGGAAATGATATTCCTCAGGAAACAGGGACCAAGAAACCTTTAGGATCTGATCTCCCCAGTGACTAACTGTTTGGTAGTCTGCTTTTAGCTCAGGGAGATACATTCCTTCCACTGGGCACCATTCAGTGCTTGAGCAGACATGGCCAGATGTGCCGATTACATTGCACTCCAGAAACAGGAAGCCACTAAATTGAATTTTAACGGCTCAGACATGTAAGTATACCCCACCAAACACCTCACTTATCACTAGGAAATGACTTAGGCACCAGAGACCACTCTGTTCATTAGCCAATATGGGCTAAGGGCTTGTATGGGCATTTGTGACTTGAAACATTCAGCAGCTATTCAGATAATGGCTTCCCAAATGGCACACATCTTAATCTTTGAAAACGGAGGGCCAGCAAGTTTCTAAATCTGAGGAAGAGTTAAGAACATCCATTACAGCCATTCATATGCTTGCTAGAAAAATAGACTGCTGCCTGTGTGGGGTAGGACTGCATGACTGGCTATTTAAGGTGATGACCATTTGTGGTTTGCAAGGGTAACTTGAAAGAGGCTTTTTAGAGCATTTGCTGCTCTCTATGATGGTCTCATAAATATCAAGGATGACATTTCCGTTTAAAAAGATCCAAATAAGTTTGTTGCATTTTAAGAACAGAATACTGACAGAGAATTGGATGTCTTCCTGTCTGCTCCAATTGTCCAGTAGTCACTGTGCATGGCAAATATCCAAATGGCTAAAAGATATAATTTGTTTCCATAGATTCATATGGCTAATTATAGAAACATGACACAAATTACAGAGAAATTTTTTTCACAAAAATGAACATACATGTATGTACATGTGTACATATATACACACAAAAAAATGCATATGTATGTCTCCCTTGTATAGTAAATTACTGATTTTCTTAAACAGCATTAATACGTGAAAGTTACCCTTGCTAGCACTTGTCAAGAAAAAATATATAATAATACATTTACATACCATTTTATACCTTGGAAAGTATTGTCTCACTTTCTAATTGGAGGATCACTACGACTGTGCGAACCTGACAGAGCAATGTCTACTATCTTCTTATTATTATAGACACTGGTAAGTTGGAGAACAGAGTGATTATGTGGAAAAGTTAAGAGTTTGCTCTGAATATTTTCATACTTTATGACTGGTATTTAAAGTCATGTGAGTTAGGCAAACATTTGGGCAGAATTATGGCATAAAAAAAGTAGAATATTTGAAACAAAACCAAACCTCTCCTATCTGCACTTTGCTGAGAGTTAGCTTGAAGTGCCACGAATACATTTAATGAGCATTTGAATCACTTTGACATCTCATTACTATGATGGTTCTGCTTCTGTAGTCCTAGGGTTCAGTTGGAGATTATATATTTTTGAGATGCTTCCAGGTAATGCTGATGTACTGGTCTACCGACTATCTTTGGATAGTGAGATTGCAAAGAAGCACACCAGAAACCCAGGATTTGGGTACACAGATTCCCAAGGGGAGTACTTCTAAGGTGACCATGGTGATATTAGCCATTAGAACAATCAGGTTCACAGACTTAATGTCTGTACCTCATGCTAGTCTTAATCTTGCTGTAATGTCTTCTGAGAAGTTTTTATATGACTACTGTATAGTAGTATGTCTTAAAAACTATAATTTCAATGCAGAGTAACTTATAATCAAGCATGTGGCCTCTAGAGCAAGACTATTATTTTGTGCTGTCAAGTCAATTCCAACCCATAGCGACCCTGTAAGACAGAGAACAACTGACTTGTAGGGCCTTCTCTGCTGCGATGTTTACGTGAACAAATCACAAAGTTTTCCTCATGTGCTGTAGCTCGTGGGTTTGAACCATCATCCTTTCAGTTAGCAGCTGAAATCTTAACCATTGTGCCACGAGAATACCTAAATGCAGGACTAAATAAGAAAACAATTGCCTTCCAATTGATTCTGACTCATAGGAACCCTACAGAACAGAGTAGAACTGCCCCATGAGGTTTCCAAGGCATAGCTGGCAGATTCAAATTGTCCATCTTTTGGTTAGTAGCCGTAGTGCTTAATCACTGTAGCACCAAGGCTCTAATTCCAGCTCTGTGCCTTATCAGCTGTGAGAGTTCATGCTTCAGTTTCCTTATCTGCAAGAGCATCTCACTGATAAGAGTGTGTTGAGATTTAAAGTAACTGGTGCACCCATACATACACATAAAACACTTAGAGTAACATCTGGCACACAACAAATATTCAATCATATTAACTGTCACCATTTTTAATATTTTATAGTTTGAGGGCATAAAATCAGAAAGCTCTGGGGAAATGCATGATATCACACAATAAATGGCTGAGCTGAGACAAGCACCTCACTCCTGTAACGCCAGACTCACAAGGGAAGCCATCCAAGAGAGGAGTGAGAAGTGCTTGGAGCCTGTGCATATGGCTGGTCAAGCACCCTAAATACAGAATTGTGGGGCTGGTATTGAAAGGCATGATGGGACAGGGTCAATCAGCAAGAGAGAGGAAATGGGGTGCCTTTGAGTGATTACAGACATTTCAGGTGTCAGATATCAGACCCCTTGCTTTTGTAGCTTTTTATAGAAATGCCTGTGGAAACAATGGCAGACAGGGGTGACTGTGGTTCAGCATTTCAGACATATCATCTTTTTTCTATAGTGCTGCAGGGGTTATGCTACAAATTGAAAGATCTAGCTACATGAAAACGAACTGACACATTGAGCCAGGATGTCTTTTCTTGTGCTGAAAGCTCTGATCTTCAAGTTAGCCAATCTGGAAGGGGCAGATTTCAGAAGAATCATTTCAGTTTTAGCACTAGCAGAAACTACAAGGATAACAAGGGAATTGGGGCCACATGTGGGATTCATGGATTAGAAAAATATCCTAATGGGATCAGGTGCTAGGAATGGGGTGGGGAACATGCTCAAAGCTTTACACTCCCACTGGTAGGGTAGCTTCATGATTAGACTTCTTGTGTAAGGGGTGTTCAGAAGACACCACTCTTGATCACCACCCCCCATACCATGATGAAATATGTCCTTTTCATGACTTAGCATTCTACCTCCACTGAATGGACATACCCTTTGGCTTTTAGAAACAGCTTCTTAAAAATAATCACCCAGCTTTGACAGAAGAAAGGAATTGAAAGTTGCATCACTTGCCTTCTGGTGATTTGCGGCGTTGAGGAAACGGGTTTCTTTAAGGATGAGAGAGGAAAGAAAGGAGTTTTAAAAAAAGGGATAGTGATCCAACCCGAGGGCACTTGGCTTTAAGACAGATGAGTAAGTGCTTTAGGCACACAGAAGGGAGCTAAAGATACGTAAAATAGTTCATCACAGTTTAAAGATCAAAGTGCTAAAAGGAAAGGAGAGAGAACTATCAAAACTCTAAAATAGGTCTTGTGCTAAGTATAGTAAATGTCTTAGCTCAGTTAATGCCCTAATAGGTTAATAGCGCAGATATGATTTTCCTCATTTTACCATAAGGAATACAGGCTCAGTGACTTCTGAAACCCTATTCAAGGTCCTGTAGACAATAAGTGGCAGTGACAGATTCAGTCTTGTTTCTGTATGGTTTTAAAGCTTCAGCTCTTTGCAACCTCAAATTGAACAAAAACAATAATAAAAGCTAGTCTTTACTGAGCACTGTCTATGTGCCAGACATGGGTCTTTTATACATACTAATTTAATTTTTGCAACAGCTTTGTGAGTTGTGCATTATTGCACTCATTTCATCTGTGAGGAAACTGAGGCTTAGAGGAGTTGAATAACTTGCCCCAGATCTCATAGCAAAGTATTGTTACAGCTGTGAAGTATCACATTTCTCCCTTGTATTAGTAAATTACTGATTTTTTTAACAGCATTATTACATGAAAGTTACCGTTGTTAGTACTGGTGAAAAAAAAAAAAGGACATACACTTTCATAGCATTTTATGCTTTAGAGAATACTTTCTACCAACATTTGAAGTACTACTGAGGCACAGTCTCTATCTCTGTCTCTATCTCTCTGTATTTGTGACTTGTGTAGGCAAATGATATGAGGTATGTGGCAACCGTGACTGGTGTTAGGACTCTTGCACCTACCATAATTTCACTGGGAAAATGAAGACCGTGCTAGCCTAGAGCAGAGGGGCTCAGAGAAAAAGCTTTGAAGAAAGGCAACGAGTGGGTTGGGGGCCCGGGAAGATGTTCTCAGGGGAAATCAAGGTCAATTGGCACAACTAGTGTCTTGCTAAGAGAGCCTTCTGCACCCTATATTGTTGTGTGAGGTTTGGGCACCTAAAAGCTACCAAGCTGCTATCTTAGGGTACACCAAATGGTCCCAACTTAGCAGGAACGGATGATAACCAAGTATCAAAATGACACGAAGGAAAGAGAACCCAGAAGACAGAGAGACCGAAGTGAATGGGTGACTACATCAACATGTGACCAGAAGAACTGGATGGTGTCCAGCCACCACCAGTGATAGCTGTGATGGGGCTCACAAAGTTAAGTCTCACTGGCAACACAAAAATGAAAAGGGGTGCACCCTGAGATTTTCACTAAAGGCCTGCAATTGATGGTCCAGGAGCCTCGCAGTTCCCATGGGAGCATGGCCCCTGGCCCTGATGCTGCCCCTGTCCATAAATCATAGTGGAGGTCAACTCTTTGGGCAGGGATGGACTGGACTTGGCAATACAGCATGACCATATCATGTGTGCACTTTACGGTTCTGTGCATCTAGAGGATGTCATCCTGCTGACCTCTTACCGGAGGAAGGGGAGTGGGTGGAGAGGAGGGGACAGGAGATTGCTGGGAGGGTAAGAGATGTATGGAGCAGAGAGGAAGGGTGTGGTATAATTGGGCAGGGAGAGCAGTGGGAGCTACATATAGGTGGGCATGCAAATTTATATGGGGATGTACATTTTCATTCAATCATAGTAAAAAATTAAAAAAAAAGAAAGGCAACAAGAAAAATTAAGACCAGCTAATAAGAATGAAAGTAGAAACAGAGTATTAAGACACGGGCACGTGCCACTGTCATGAGAAATGACAGAAGCTGAGCAGGCAGACAAGGTGGTGCTGGGAAAGCAGTGTCTTTGTGAAACCAAAGAAATTAATCTGAGAGCCAATCAGAAAAGCACTCCATTTTTCCAGGAATTAAAGTCTGGAGAAGAAAACTCAGTCTAGCCTGGAAGCTGAAAGTACATTTAGCAAAAACCATAATCTCCAGGGCCAGGTGTAGGGACTTAAAAGTCAGGGATAAGAGGGTTGTGAAAGGGCTTATTTACTGCTTTAAACCTACATTCAAAGAAAATGATTAGTTCAAGGCAGGGCAAGTGAATTCCCTTAGCTGCTTGCCCTTCATCTGAGTAGTAGCTGAACGGACTGCTTGTGCACCCAGTCTAAATGTGGGCTGGACCAAAGAGGGTTGATGGCAGAAGAGACAGCAGCCTAGAAGGAAGGCAGGGTGGCTGAGAGCTCTCACCCAGCAAGGAAATACCAGCAGCAGAGACAGCCTCCTCTCCATCCCTAGTCAGTGCTGTTGTTGACAGATGCTGCTGAATGGGCTGATTCATGGTGGCCCCACATGAAATCAGAATTTTGTTTTGTAATTTGCAGGGTTTTCATTGGCTGATTTTTTTTTTTTTTCCTTTCCAGAAGCAGATGGGCAGATCTTCTTTCCTAGTCTTAGTCTGGAATCTCTGCGGGAACGTGTTCACTTCCGTAGTAACACATATGCCTCCACTGGCGGATAGATAGAAACCCTGGTGTCATAGTGGTAAAGTGCTTCTGCAGCTAAGCAAAAGTGCGGCAGTCCGAATCTACCAAGCACTTCGTAAAAACTTTGTGGGGCAGGTCTACTCTGTCTTACAGGGTTGCCATGAGTAGGTGTCCACCAGAGGGCAGTGATTTTTGTTTGGGCGCAGGTAGATGGTAGTTGTACATGAAGTGTACTAGCTGGGAACTGAACATGTTCAGTACAGAAGGTGAGAATTTCATCACTGAACCCCTTCCTCCCCAGTGGCAGCCAAAATTTAAATGTTGCCACTTCCCCAAAGCAAGATGCTTCTACTTTATTGTTTTACCCGTACTGATTCTGTTTGTATGTGTCAAAGCACAAGCCAGAATGATCTCTGTAGCTAAACAATTTATCCCTTTGTGTATCTACATATTTTAATATATTTCTATAACTAAAGCAAGTTTATTCCCTTTCTAGCTCTCTAAATCCCGACACATGTTCAGAGTCTCACTTCCTTCTGTTTCTGTGCTCCTGGGCATAGATGTCTTCTGACTGAGCCATGCAACTCCAAGTACGATTTATTTTAAGAGAAAATTGCCCAAGTTTTAGACTAAATAAAGTCGAGAACAGAGTCAAGCAACTTCATTTCTACTTCCTAGTATGGTAACTGAAGAGTGAGCTTCCTTCAGCTTCAATTGCTCTTCTCAGAAAGTTTTTATTTCACTTAATAGAAGGAAGGGTGATTTCTAGACCAAAGAGGAAGAAAACAAGACAAGGGCAGGCAAGTAACTAAAAGACATTTCAGCTGTGGCTTTAAAATTAGAAATCCTTCTCCCTCCATTTTATTTTATTTTTTTACTTTTTTTTACCAGCAACCAATAGTAATATACAATATGAAGCATCAATATAAAAGGTGAAGGTGTGGTATATACAATTGATGAGACAAAAGAGGAGAGATAGAATGAAATGAAATGAAGTAGACATTCAAAGCCACTGTTGTAAATAATATATCTTATAAGAAATGTCCACAGGGGAGCTGCTATAAAAATAGCATTACAGTGTGAAATAAGGACTGTGCTTTATTTTCAGTCGAAGCTGCTGCATCGGTGCCAGTGAGCAAAGATGCTAACAAAAGAATGTTCTAAGCAAGTGCCTCTTGGACGCCTGTTCTTCCTGTGGCATCTAGTGTAGGTTTTGTAAGGAGCAGTGGCATGTGTTCTCATTTTGCCCCTATACATGCTTGATTTTTCTGTTTTTGAAGGATTAAAAGAGACTTCTGTATGTGGAGCTGCCAGGCATCCATCAATGTGGGCTGTAATTCATGATAGAGAGTGATGCCCAAGTGAGTTTAATCAGAAGGGAAAATGAAGATACTGTGCTTCCCAAGAAGTTTAAATAATGGCATATAAATTATTTATTTTCCTAGGCTTTAATCCACATCACCAACAGGACAGGAAAAACAGAAGAATAAAAGGCGGTACATTGTCTTTTGTGCAGTATAGGTGTCTCAACCTAATGAGTCTCCTGGTTCCTAGTTTGCTTCTGAATATCACCAGGGGTGATTACAGATTGCAAAGGTAGACCAGCAAAAGGCATGCCCTCCTATATCTTGGACTGTAATTAAAGCCATAAGCCATCAGATAGTGAAGAGGGCAGCTGCAGCCCTTCAAACCTTTAGTACCCTGGCATTAAAAATAGATTATAGCACAAAATATATACCAAAAATAATCCCAATAAAAAATTTGCACATTTGATTACTATAATTGATTTTTTCTTCTAGATATGAATAAATGACTCAGGCTAAATGCCAGTTCCTTGCAAAGAATTTCATTTAAGCTTCACTGAATTGAAAAGGCTCAACCAGACTCAACATTTCCAACTTCCTAGCAAGTAGCAGAAAATCTACCTGACAGTTGCTATGGAAACACGAACAGGAAGAGTGAACCACCAGCCTATAAATCCACAGAGAAACCTTTCTTAATTGGAAGGCCTTTAACCCACACATTTTTCTCATAGCTGCAGAGCTTATTTCTAAAGAGATTATTAAATTCCTCAATTGACTTATGAAGGATGCTTCCCACTATATTACTGTGCTTTGGGTTGCTCGTTCTTTATATCTGTTTCCAAAATTACAAAGCAGACCAGGGATAATAAAAGTTAACACAGATGTTTCAATATGATGTTCCAAAAATAACTTCAGAGGCAATGCTGAACAAAAAGAATTCCAATACAAGAACCAAGATGGCGTAGACATGTTTGTTCTGAAGCTATATTTAAGTCATCAGACTTAGTCATTCTCCTCCCCACCCCACTTCTGAATTCAACAAATTAATGAGAGTGAGAAATTCTGACAACATTTCCCAGTGTTTAAGAACAGTGATTAAATTAAAAATGGAATAAAGGAAGTAGTGGACTATGTTGATTTTATGCTCCCTCTTGATTTTTTCCTAAGTGCTCCTTACAGTGAAAAACAAATGCTAACTAGTAGTGAGCCATTGCCAAGCCAGCCAAGTGCCATCGAGTCGGATCTGACCCGTTTACACATGAAGCAAATAAACACAGTTGTCCCAGTCAGTCTCACTGAGATAGCTTTGGTTGACTACTTTGTGACTTGATTGAATTCTGTAATATAATCTACACGATGAATAGGAGTTACAACAGTGAATGGTAGAGTATATAAATCTACCCATATCTACACTCAACAGTCTCTCCTTCCTGCCTGCAATGTTAGAGCTATGTCCCTCCTACTGGCCCAAGCTAATTCCCTGCTTGCACTAGGTTCCCACAGCCTTGGGTGCATTGCTGTGTAAGTATTGTTCTTTTCTTTCCTTTTTCTGCTTCAGCCTCCTCTGAACGACTGCTTTGGTTGATCTAGCCTTGAAAACAAACTAGCAAAGTCATTTACTCCTCTGTCCCATTTTTGGTAGTGCCATCTCCCTCTCCTGTTCTTTCTACCTGCTATTTTAAATGAATTTGTTTCTCCTTATTGCTTCTACTTCATTCCTTTCTGTTCTTTCTTCGTCTCCCAATCCTTGTGACAACATTTAGTCCTTGTATTCATTGACTTCTCATCTGGCCTGGTTGACTACTCCTGCCTTTGAACATTTGTATCCATTTTTCGGCAGTCTTTCGTCTTGTCTTCCACGGTTTCACTTGTTCACTCTGGTCTCCTTGGTGGGTTCCCTTTCCTCTGAACAACAGTGTCTAAGTGCCAGTATCCCTCAAGATTCTGTCACTTTGTATGTCCCCTTTGGTGTTCTCAAAAAATCTCATGGCTTCAGTGACCATCAGAGTGCAAACGTCTCTCTCATATGTATTTCTACCTCACTGGAAAAAGAAGGAAATTATCAGACCTGCTTCATCAGGCTGCTGAGAACACCAAAGACATTCAAAACTTGTGTGACACATTAGAAAGTACTCAGTGACAATGTTAGCTATTATTAGCACGTACTTGGGACATCTTAAATACGGCATCCACCGCTTGTCTGACATTTTGTTGTATCTTAGTGGCTAGCATGTTACTATGATGTCAGAGCTGTAGCAATGGGTTTTCAAATACTGGAGGTATTTGAATAAAATTCTGGTAATCTATTTTCCAAAATTCCCTAGTGAAAACCTTATGGATCACAACAGAATGTTGTCGGTTACATGGCTGGACGATGAGCCTCCTGGGTCAGAAGGTACTGCAGTCACCACAATAAGGGACTCAAACATAACAATGATTGTGACAATGACACAGGGCCAGGTAAAGTTTCATTCTGTTGTGCATGGAGTCACCATGAGTCAGAGCCCACAGGGTGACAACTAGCAACAACAGCAAACAAAATATTTATATAACTGAACTCCTTTTCTTCCCCTCATACTGCTTTCCCCCTTTGTTTACAGTTCTTTAAATCTCCTACTTGTCTTTTAAGTCCATTTTAGGCATAAACTATTCCAAGAAGGCCCCTTGTCTGTCTTAAATCAGGGACCCCTTTTATAGGCTATCCAAGCAGCTTGTGTTACCAAAGCTCGTAGCTCATTGAACCATAGTTGCCCATATAAGTGCCTGTAATCTTTTTTGAGGGCAAAACTCTGTAGTTTTATTATTTTATCCCCAACAATATCAATGAATGCAATGTGTTCAGTGCATAGAATAGACACATTAACTAGAAACACCTTAACTTACTCTTTCACAATTATCCTATGAGACCTCTGGCAATTTCTTCAAGTGCATCCCTCCCAACCACATTTTATGAAAATCTACTTAGTGCCAATTAACATTGTGGAGATGTTCAGAATTCCTTTGGTTTTAAAAGTACACTCGTTGACATGAAGTTTTCAAAGAATATCAGAGGACTACAAAATATTACAAAAAGTTTCTCAAAGCATAAAGGTATTTCACATGCAAACATATATGAATCTGCAGAAGCTATTAATTTCCCAACAATTCAGATTAAAATCTTTTTTTTACCTTAAAACTTTTATCTGATGTCTATTCTGACTCGTGGTTATAGAAGCTCTGTAACCATTATGTTTAGCGATGTGGACAAAGATGTCCTCTGGTAATTACGTTCATGCCATGCAGCTGGGCAGTGACTCAAGGTTTTCATCATGTATGTTCAGGTAGCAATTGAGGGTCAATAAAAATGGAGTCCAGAGGAGCATATAACTTCCGTCTAACTGTTGCTACAGAAACTCAAACCCTTGAGATCAATGGATACATACAGTTATCTCACAAACAATGAGCATGACCAAGTACAGTAGCTGCAGACATTTCTGAGTTATATACCAAAAACAAATCAAACCCGTTGCCATTAAGTTGATTCAAACTCACAGAAGAGCAAATATGTATACACATACATGCAGTCACACATAAAACTGTCCCTTGGAATTTGTTTTCGGATTCAAAGACTTCTCTGTGTTCAGTTTTCTCCACCTTCTTAAAACTTTCACTTGGCCAGGATGGGACAATTGGGGAAATAAACCAAACACAAAAATAAACACAATGTGGGTTGTTTAGATCCAACTCGACTGCACTGGGTTTACCCAATACAATACTTCTTAGATCACCCACTTTGGGAGGTTGTATACCACAGTAAATCTTAGATGCCTAATTGATCTGATTTTGAACCAGCTCTCCCTACTTCTGGCTATGTGGCTTTGGGTAAACTTGCTGAACCTCAGCCACCTCATTTTTAAGGAGATTGGTGACGTATTTATGTTGTTTAAGTCAATAAGGCTCAATAAAATGTTACTTTGGAAGGAGGAAACCCTATAGATATAGTCTAAATGAGGACATTGAGTCTCAGTTGAACATTGCTAATAAGTCTCACGGTACTTTGATCAAGTAAATGATTGGTCATTTATCACCTGAAATACCATTGAGGGTTTGAGCACTGATGTTGTTGTTGTCAGGTGCCATCAAGTCAGTTCTGAATCATAGCAAACATATGTATAACAGAACAAAATACCGCCAGGTCCTGCACCATGCCCCCAACAGCTTTTATGCTTAAGCCTATCACTGCAGTCACTTCATCAATCCATCTTGTTGAGGGTCTTCCTTTTTCTCACTGACCCTCCACTCTACCAAGCGTGGTGTCCTTCTCCAGGGATTAATTCCTCCTGACAGTATGTCCAAAATATGTGAGATGATGCCTTGCCATCTTTGCTTTCAAGAAGCACTCTGGTTGTACTTCTTCCAGAAGAGATCTGTTTGCTCTTTTGGCAGTCCATGGTACATTCAATATTGTTCTCCAACACCAAAATTCAAAGGCAACAATTCTCCCATCTTCCTTATTCATTGTCCATCTTTGGCATGCATATGATGCAATGGAAAACACCATGGCTTGCGTCAGGAGCAACTCTAGTCTTCAAGATGACATCTTTACTTTTCAAAACTTTAAAGAGGTCCTTTGCACCAGATGTTAACAAATGCAATGCATCCTTTTGATTTCTTGACTGCTGCGTCCACGGGCATTGACTGGGGAACTGAATAAAATGAAATTCTTGACAACCCCAATCCTTTCTCCATTTATCATGTTGTGGTTTACTGGTCCAGTTGTGAGGATTTTAATTTCTTGATGTTGAGGTGCAATCCACACTGAAGGCTGTGGTCTTTGATTTTCATCAGTAAATGTTTCAAAATTTCTTCACTTCCAGCAAGCAGGGTTGTGTCAGATGCATAACTCAGGTTGCTAATGAATCTTCCTCCAATTCTGATGCCTCGTTCTTTGTATAATCCAGTTTCTTTGATTATTGGGTCAGCATGCAGATTGAAAAGGTATGGTGAAAGGATACAACCTTGATGCATACCTTTCCTGACTTTAAACCATGTGATGTCCCCTTGTTCTATTCCCATAACTGCCTCTTGATCCATATACTGATTCCTCATGGGCACAGTTAGGTGTTCCACAGTTCCCATTCTCCACAATATTAGCCATATTTTGTTATGATCCACACAGTCAAATCCCTCTGAATAGTCAATGAAACAGAGGTAGACATCTTGCCAGTATTCTCTGCTTTTCGATTAGCAATGATATCCCTGGCTCCTTGTCCTCTTCTGAATCCAGTTAGAATTTCTGGCAGTTCCCTGTCAATATACTGTAGCAGTCACTTTTGAATGACCTTGAGCAAAATTTTACTTACATGTGATATTAATTATATTCTTTGATAATTTCCACATTTGGTTGAATTACCTCCCTTAGGAATAGGCATAAGTGTGGATCTCTGCCAGTTTGTTGGCCAGGTAGCTGTTCCCCAAATTTCTTGATATTCCATCAGTTCCTGGAGCCTTGTGTTTCACCAATGCCTTCAATGCAGCTTCAACATCTTCCTTCAGTACTGTCAACACTAATATCTGCAGCTATCTCTAGCCTTAACCCTTGTTGGAACATGTAATTTTGGCTTGGCTTTGAAAGAGTACAAGATTATCTGTTTTCTCTTTATAATTTAGAAATAGACATTTTAACTTGTTTATTGGCAAATATAAAATACTAAAATAGCTTCAGTGATTTATCAGTATGATGTAGGGTAATTACATGTTAGACAAAACCATTTGCTTTATTTAATTTTCCACAATTCTTCTGTATATCAAATGGGATCAGTTTTATTTTTTGGCTCTGCTTTTCTTTAGAGTCAAGAGCATACGTAAAACTAATCAGGAATGAATTTTCAAATTTGGTTCCACTAATCTGATTTACTCACTTGCTGTTTGCCTATTGAGAGTCTATCACATGATACTGTGGCACATATTTTTACTTCAGTTAACTAATTTAGTCCTCATAGTAAATTGAAATATATGTAGGCTTTTGGATACTACTCCCATTTGTACAAATTAAGAGGCTAAACATCAGAATATTAGAACTATGTCACCAAAAATTAGGCAGGATCAAGATTCAAACCCAGCCATCAGAAAACAGAGACTATTCTTATTCTTTCATATAAACTTGTCTCATGATATAATGAAAATTCAGCCTCTGGATACTGCCGAAGTTTAAGAATTCCAGTGTTTTATGTGTGTGTGTGGTTTCCTTTTCTTCTTTCTTTCTACCAAGTGTCCTACACATACATATTTCTCCAATCCAAAGCACTACCTTTCTATCCATTATTATGTAAGTGATTAATTTGGAATTAGTTTTGAAAACTATCACTACTATTTTCTTTCCTTAAACAGTGGGGAAAAAAAAAGATCTTCCTATATTACCACATCATCATCACCCCTTAATGCTCTGCCATAGCTCTTTTACCTCTTTCTAAGGAAATCTAAGCAAAAATTCCAAGGCCAGTAGAAGGAAGCTGCAGCCTTTGTTTCCATTTTCTTTTTCCTTTGATTTTAGTTTCATGTCTACTTCAGAAGAAGATAGATACACTAAATCATGAACTAAGAGATTTGAAAATTTTAGAAATAGAAATTTTTGGAAAAATATTTCAAATTCTGGTTTATAAGCTTCAATAATTCATAAGTTAAAAATATACACACACACATACAAACATGTATGTATATACATATATATATACATAGAATGTCTTACAATTATGGCTGCAGACTTAATTGTTCTAAGTGCTATGTGCCTTAGTGCGAATATCACTATGGTCACCTTCAAAGTCCTCCCTCTGGGAAGCTGTGCACCATCATGAGTACCTACTCCACTCTTCAAAGTAATTTTGGAACTCTTTCCAGAATGGCCATTGCATACAGTGGCACAGTGGCAAGTTTGCACACTTAACTGTACAGTTGCCTGTGAAGGAGATTTTAGCCAGTAAACAAATAACGGTATTCAAACATGCTCCCTACTCACCTGATCTGACCCCTGATAACTTTTTTTCTTTACCCAAAGGTATAGGAAATACTGAAAGGAAGACATTTTTTATGACATTCAGAATATCAAGGGTAACACAATGGCAGCTCTAATGGTCATTCCAGGAAAAGAGCTCCAAAATTGCTTTAAAGGGTGGCTAGGCATCTAACTTTTTCATGCCACCTTTTCAGCACTTCCAGATCGTAAACTTGGTTAACTGTCCAGCTGGTACAAATTCATAATGAACAAACCCTCTGATGTCAAAAAAGATCAGCAACATCATTTTGACTCTGGTAGTTTTTGGTGGGGAGAATTGGCTGACTTCCACTGTGTTCTTTGAGCTTCATTTCTGGATTGTATGGGTACACCCATGTTTCATCACCAGAGGTAATGTGGCCCAAAACACTGTCTTGCCTCTCCAAAATGTCTTGACAAATGTGGACAATAATTTGCCTTTGTTCAGTGGTGAGGTCCTTGAGGATCATTTTTGCTTACATCTGTCTCAAGCCAGGATTTTCAGTGAAGATTTCCCTGTTTCTCTATGGATGTTTACCTGGTCTACTATACTTCTCACAGCCAGCTGGGAATTTTGATGCACAATTCAACGCATTTTTGCAATATTTTCATCAGTTCTGCTCATTACTGGTTGCTGTGACCTCTCTTCATCAGTGACACTTTCTCTCCGCTCAGAAAATTGTTTAATCCATTTGTACACTGCCATTTTCTTCACGGCATTATCCCCATAAACTTGGACTAACGTGTCTGTCATTTCACTTCCACTCTTTCCAACTTTAAAATGAAATTGAATGTTTGTTCATTGTCCTAATTCAAGTTCTGACATTCTCACTACAGCACACAAAAACACGCAACAACAATAATGAACCCCACTTAGCAAGACACTACCGCACATTGATGTGAATACAGCTGTGACACATTGATATACTAAAGTTACGAAACCTTCCCAAGTTGTTTGTACAGTGCTGCCAATGTAAGCCATGGTAGCAACTTTGCAAACTTATTTGTCAGACCTCATATAAATGTATGCATATATATATATATACATATGTATAATGTTGCCAAAAATATTTTCCAGTGATTGACTGTATACATAATTCAAGGAAATAAGTTCAGAGGACTAGAGAGTACTACAATACATGGGTTGGAAAAATTTTGAGTAAAGGAGTTATATTACATAATTATTGTCC
Source organism: Heterohyrax brucei (assembly GCA_028571685.1). Lineage (NCBI taxonomy): Eukaryota > Metazoa > Chordata > Mammalia > Hyracoidea > Procaviidae > Heterohyrax > Heterohyrax brucei. The sequence goes on from CM053142.1 coordinate 49,974,917, forward strand.
TCTATCAGTCTAGCAGTTCTCTTCCAAGATAGTATCTGAAGTGGAAGAATAATCTTTACTCCTTTCAAACTTCTTGCTTTTGTTTTGTGTGTGTGTGTGTGTGTGTGTGGTTTCTGCTTTCCAAAAAATCCCACAAAATTCTTTTTCCTGAGTTATTTCTCAAAAAGGACTTCATGAAAACAAGAGAAGAAATAACAAAAGTATTACTCTTACTTGTTAAAAAATTATTAGCCATTCTCTGCTCCGGATCCTGCTCCTGTTCCTATGAGGGAGTCAAGGTCAAGGATAGAAATAAGAAGTGAGTAAGGTCATGTGGTGCTGTTTATAGAACTTAATGAATCAGATTCTCATGGTACATAAGCCTCTCTCAGTTGCTTTAGGTGACTTGAGGAGGTACATTAACACTTTGTGCTCTTTTCATCCAAAAAGTGTTTATATTTTTTCAAAATGTTAAATTCAATCTTTCGTTTGTACTTAGCAATGGGATGAAGTAAAGAACTAATGATTATTGAGTCTCATAATGTTCCTGTAAAAATGAGTACTTTAGAGGAGAAGTAAATGAAGCTTACAAATTAGATAATTTGTCCAAGTTCAAATAAATCAAGTTAGAACTGAGATTCAAATTCAGATATTTCCTCTGTATTATTATGTGCTTCTATTCTCTTAAAAACACAACTCAGTCTTTTAAATAAACGTGAATCATGTTTTAAGATAAATCTGTGTGATTTTTGGTAATTTCAGAGTAGCTTGTATTGGGCTAGTTTTGCTGATAATTATTTTAGAAAAGCTAAAAAATTCTAGGGTGCCAAAAGGAAGCAAAAATTAGACAGAGTCAACTATTGAAAGAGAAAAGCACAGTGAGTGAAGTTTAAGGTAATTTACCTTTTTCCCAGAGGACAATCCTAGTGCTCCCAGCCAGGCATTCATTAAAGTCAAACAAGATTTCATAATTTTACTAACCTAATGAATCAGAAGATAGATTCGGGGAGTCCAGAGCAGCTGGGAATTGGGCGACAGAGTTGCAAAAAGAATGAAACTACAGATGAGGAAGCACTAAACATGACATTTAACTAACTTCCTCTCAAATACTTCAAACTGTGAGGTATATATGGAAGGTGAGTGTCCAAGGAGATTAGGAGGAAAACAGAAGTTAAAGGATCAGAGAGTTGGCAGATTTTCGCAGATGTCCTCCACATAAGAGAGCCAGTTAGATATCTGAGCTATTCCACAGCAGAGGGCTTTGGGAAACACTTGAAACTTTCCAGTTGCACTCCAAATGGGTTGGAAGTACTGCAATCAAGAACAAAGGGCTTACCTGGAGTTAAAGGCATAATCAAAACTGAACACCTTCGACAAAGATTGAAACCAAGACTCTACCAAGTGACATTGATTTCCAGTGGTTTAATTAACTAATGGTTATAACAAAACTTTTCACTAGTCAGAGGAAGATAACAGAATTCAGAATCCAAACACATAGTTTCCAGAAATTAGGACATATACAAAGAGAAAAAATAAGTCAATAAATATAGCCTTACAGATAAATTAGATTTAGGGATTAGCAGACAAAGACTTGAAAAAGCTATGACAGATATATTAAATAATCTACAGGAATGATGAATATAAATACAAATTACGTGATGACAAGAGTGTAAATGAAAGATATGATTTAAATAAAATCACACTGTTGTGAAGTTATTAAATTTTATCATTATGACTTTAATTCAAAGAATGACTACGCTAATCCTTAGAGAAATTGGGTAGAAAGAAATTTTTTTAAGTACCTTAGACCAACATACAACATGAGACTTAGAACAGACTACTAAACATATCTGGTTAACCAAAGTATGTCAGTAAAGAAGGAATAGAGAAATAAATGGAAAACAGACAACGATAAAAATAAGATCTTAGATGCAAAGCCCATCACATGAATGTTATCTTTGGCTGCCGTTAAGTTGGTTCAAACTCATAGTGACCCTATGAACAACAGAATGAAACACTGCCCGATCTTGTGCCACATCTACAATTGTTTTTATGTTTAAGCCAATTGTTGCAGCGACTGGGTCAATCAGTCTCATCGAGAATCTTCCTTTTTCTGCTGACCCTCCACTTTCCCAAGCATGATATTCTTCTCCAGGAAGTGATTTTCCCTGACAGCATGGCCAAAGTATGTAAGATGCAGTTTTGCCATATTTGCTTCCAAGGAGCACTCTGGTTGTACTTCTTCCAGAACAGATCCGTTTGGTCTTTTGACGGTCCGTGGTGCATTCGACATTCTTCTCCAATACCACAATTCAAAGGCATCAATTTTTCCGTCTTCTTTGTTCATTGTCCAGCTTTTGCATGCATATGACACAGTTGAAAATACAATGGCCGGGGTCAGGCACATTTTAGTCTTTAAGGTGACCTCTTTACTTCTGAACAGTTTAAAGAGGTCCTCTGCAGCAGATTTTCCCAGTACAATGTGTCTTTGGCTTCTTGACTGCTGCTTCCATGGACATTGATTGTGAACCGAAGTAAAGTGGATTCCCTGACAATCTCAATCCTTTCTTCATTTATGACAATATTGTTTACTGGTCCGTTTGTGAAGATTTTTGTTTCATTATATGAAGAAATAGGAAATTTAAACAGATGAAAATGTGCCATTTATTTATAATTGGCTTTTTCTCCAAATATTTCAAAGCATGTTTATAACAATTACAGGTTTAGTATTTTTGTCAACAACTTTACTTAAAGATCTACTTGTGAAGTTTATCAGTGACTGAAAGCTGAGAAACTTAACAATTGGATTTGCTCATAGAAACACTGCTGATAGAAATACCAATAAGGAATACCAACCAATTTTCTATCACCACCCTATATTAGAAAGATCGGCTAAAGCTAACAAGATGAAATAAGTTCCAGAGTGACAGAGACCTATTCTGATAGTAACTTATATGCAGAAGATGGTGAGATCAATATATGCCAACTGGGAGGACATCATATAACAACAGAAATTTCAACATAAGCTGCAGTAATAGAACTGAATGAGAGTCTTGATCAATGTATAGATCAGACATTGTGTACATGGCATGACTACATCACAACTGTAGTGCTACATTCAATTCTGGGGATATAATTAACTAGCATGTATTAAAGGAAAGGCAGATATAATGATGGTTAGAGAATAATGCCGACTAATAATAAAACTGGAAAATAAAGGTCTAAGGAGATATAATATTTGAAAAACAATGATAAGAAAAATGAATTTGTCTTCTATGTGGCTCCCAATGGCTCCTGACTCCTCTCTGGGTGGATTGATACTGCTGAACTTTTAGTTAATAGTCATAAGCACTTAACTTTTATGTCACCAAGGTTTCCAGGGCCTGCCCTGGCTTCATTCGGTAAGAGGTACTTTATCTGATCTTGGTAGCGGAATCTTGACTATTACTAAATAAATACCACTCTTTTGTTTGGATCTTTTTCATGACTATTAGTTGATTAATATAAAATATTCAATACATGTTTTCAAAACAATGGATGCCATCTTTTATGACTGTTTGTGGCACAAGTAAGAGATAGTATATCTAAACCACCATGATTATTTTCATTGCTGTTGTTAGCTGCCATGACTTGGCTCTGTTACCTGGTTCTGTATCATCTTAACAATTGTTGGTATGCTCAAGTTCATTGCTGTATCTACTGTGTATTTTGAGTACCTTCCAACCTAGGAAGTACATATTCCAGCACAACATCAGATAACATTCTGTTCTGATTCATAGGGTTATCACTGACTAATTTTCAGAATAAGATAGCCAGCCTTGTCTGTCTTAGTCTGGAAGATCCACTGAAATCTGTCCATCATAAGTTAACCTGCTTGTATTTGAAATACCAATGGCATAGCTTCCAGCATCACAAAAACATACAGGTCATCACAGTATGACATGCTGACAGACAGATGATGGAAAATTCGGGCTAGTTTCCCTTACTACTAAAATGGATAGAAAATTTCAAGTGGTTTTAGTCATCATCCATAATGCTTCCCTCTGCCCTTTCCTTGTTCCCAAGTGTGATTTTTCTGCAAATACCCCTGGAAGAACTCCATATAAAGACCACTTTTTCCATACTGCAACACTATGATGATCATTGTTGGTAAGAACACCGGATAAATTCATGTTCCTGAACTAAGACCAACACTGAAGTATCTGCAATGAAATATGTAATATGGGAAATCAGAGGGGAGCACTTTCTGAAAATTATCAGGACACAGACATTAAAAAAATAAAACAAAACAATAACAACAGGAAAGGAGATTCTTGCACCTATATATCCATCCGCCTTTGGAGAAATTCCTTCTTCTCATTTAGATTTAGTCTATCTCCCCACACCCCCACATACCATTTGTGTCTCCAGGAGATTCCTGTTTATTCCCTCACTTACTCCTTTCTTGGAATCATACTCCATAAAAATATGACCAGTCGAGTTGGCCTGCTTCTTAGATGTCGGTGGATTAGTACTCATAATGAACCCATGGAATAGAATAGAACTGTCCCATAGTGTTTTCTTGCCTGTGATCTTTAAGGAAGCAGATCCTCTGGCCTTTCTCCCATGGAGTTCCTGGATTAGCAGCCAAGCACTTAACTGTTGCACCACTAGGGATCCTTGAAAATTTATATATATAAAAAAATCAAACCTATTGTCTTCATGTGGATTTTGATTCATAGTGACACTATAGAGAGTTTACTAGGTATTATGAATTCACTCATTCAATACACATTGCAATACCCTTCTAGTAGGTAGAGTCTGAACAGCCAAAACCTATTTCCCAGATTCTTACAGCTAAGGTTTCCAGGTGTGATTTATATCCTGTCAATCATATTCCCACCTTTTTGTCCTAGATTTTGAAGAGTCAAATAAGGAGAGAGGCAGGGCATGTATTTAGCACACACTGTGGCAGAGGCAGTGTGGTCACCAATTGAGCAACTCCACTTGCATTTTCCTGATTCTACAGTTTTGTGATTAGGCTGGAAGTGGTTGCTTTCTTGGTGAATCCATTCTGCATTGTGACTTTTGGAATCATTACTGGAAATTCAGACTGGAGTTTTTTAATGCACTGAGCTAGCTGTAAGTTGTTTAATAACATTTCTGCTTAAAGACCACTAAATTAGACTGATTTAAAATAAGATTCTGTCCTCAGAAGCTGAATTCCTTCCCAATATGCTTAAAGGGCTAGCATTAAAGTGAGCCCCCTAAACTGAGAATTACCCAAGGATCAGAGTTGTGAAGTGGTTACGGGTTCTTTGACTGTAGATTTTGTACGCCCTTCTGATCTTTCGGGACATGGATAGTCATTTTAATCTGAACTCCCATATGGCTAGGAGAGCTAACTGGTTTGGTAAAGAGTTATAATTCTCTGGAAAAGTCAGTACTTTCAAAGGACTTGATCCCTGTTAGATGCAGTAAAATATCATTTTCCTGCTATCTCTCTTTGACAAATTTGCAGCTTTTGGAGGTAGAATGGAACATTCTGACCCTCAAGACTAGCACTAGAAAGGACAGAATTCCCTTTTTTACTGTGGACTCCATCTCCACAAGTTTACCATTGCTCACTATTAGGAAATCTCTCTTACTCACAAGAACAGTTCAGATGCACTAAACATTAGCAGTTGAACATATTTTCAAAAGAACTGAAGGTAAGAAATGTTATTTAAGTAATCTCTCCATAGCTTCTCTTTATAATTTACCTCATTATTCTTTCAGCTGGGCAGTTATTCCTAAATACCCTTGATGCAATTTGAGTTCATTTTTTTTTCTTATCTAGAACTCATTAGTATAACCTAAGGTGATTTGGGTTGTGTGTAAGTCATTTTAATTTGCATAATAAGCCCCAGTGTCTCTCTGGTATGAACTAAGAACTAAAGAAAAATCTGACAGCTTCTAGAGAGCCATAAAAACACTCCTTTTCCAGGAGGAGTATCCATTTATAATCTTCTAATCAGGACAGGAAGACAATAGAGCCAAAGTGCAAGAAAGACCATGTCAGTGACCCTCGATTAACAACTGCACAAAAGTTATCTCAGGAAGAGCAAGATGTCACTTTTGTAGTGAAAACAGGTCTTTCATTTTACACATGATCTTTGGAAAGACAATAAGCTACTTCTAGTCACAGGTCAAAAGGAAAGCTGTTTGCAGGGCAGTCTGCAGGAGGAAAAAGGAGGTTGATCTGAAACCAAATGCATGCATTGAAAGAAGATGACACACCTGATCAGGTGAATTGTCACAGGAATTTGGGGCTCTGATGAAGAATTGTAATATGTGTTGTGTTCTTGCTCCCACCTACAGATACACTTAGGGCTCGTATGACCCTGTATAAATTAGATTCATTACCACATTTGACCTCTGCCTCAAATCTGTGGAGTTAATACCATTATTGTCATCACTCTACAAATTAGGAAATTGAGGTTTAGAAAGATTTATTATTTTACCCAATGGCACATACCCAGTGAGTAGTGGAGCCAGGATTACAACATAAGGCAATCTCACTCCAGTGTGCCATCTTCAAACTGAAGTATATACCAAAATTCTACCATGTAGGTATTCAAAGAACACTATTCGGACCATCTGGATCATTGAGGGAATAACACTCCATCAGATACTAGAGCAACATGCCCACACGGAAGCATGGCAAACCAGGAGTGAAAACAACATATGAACTGTATGAGAATATAGCTCAGGATGGGCCAGTTCATCAAAGAGCAATGTTACAGATTGGGAGGCTGGATATGCCAGCTAAAAAGCAGTTATTTTCAAGTTGATTCTGACTTACAACAACCTAATGTGCTTCAGAATACAACTGTGTTCCTCAGTGTTTTTGTTTGCTGATTTTGATCTACTTTCAGCCTTTCTTCAAAATTAAGTCTGGGTGAACTTGAAACACCAACGTTTTGGTCAGGAACTGAGCATGTTAACCATATGCAGCATCCATGGTCTCTGGCCTAGATGCCAAGACTTACTACTTAGGAATGACTTGAACAATTTTTTAAGAAATGTTAAGAAACTTTTAGAAAAAAATCAGTTATTTTCTTTTTCTTTTGATTATATGACTTTCTAACAGATTATGGACAGATTGCATCAAGTGAGGTCTGCTGAAAATATTTAGTGAGAGTATATATTTAAGCTTCCCACTAAGAGTTTCAGTCAAAAGGAATAAGAATATTCACACTTTAGGTACTGAAACTTTCTATCAACAATGTATCTACATAAAGTGTTACATTTAAAGAATTATAGGACATCATGATTCTCTGATTGAGGTATCCATGTTTGAAGAGTTGCTTCCAACTCATAGAAAACCTATAGGACAGAGTGGAACCATCTCATTGAGTTTCCAAGGAGTGCCTTAGTGGATCTGAACTGCCAACCTTTTGGTTAGCAGCCATAGCAATTAATCACTACACCACCACGGTTTCAGATTGCAACGTAGTATGATGCAACTGGAAGGATGCAGTTTTTAAAATCACACAATTCTAAGTTTAAATGCCTGCTCCATGATTTACTAATTTTGTTAGAGTGGGCTAATCAGTATGTTTTTGAACTTCAATTTCATTATCTTTAAAATAAGCAGAAATATACATACAACCATACATGCATACATAGAGAGTTTGCTAATAGGAGAAGAGGTAATGTATTAACATTTCACATATCATAGAAGACCACACTAAAGAAGTATCTCAAAAAGAGACACCTTCTCCTACTTGGGCCATGTCATCAGGAAAGATCCGTTTCTAGGGCATCATGTTTGGTAAAGTTACGGGCCAAAAGAAACACTCAATGACATGAATTAACACAGTAGGCACAACAATGAATTCAAACATACTAATTACCATGAAAATGGCACAGGATGGGGGAATATTTCTTTCTGTGTAATGACAACAAGCCTTACTATAATAATGCCAACTAACATATTGAGAGATTAATGTATGCATTGCTCAAGAAATTAGAAGGAAGAGGAAGTAACAAGAGGTACTTTGCCTGTCCCAGCCAAATAAGCTGTCATGTTTTTTTCAGCTATGAGGTCTTTTCCTCAAAAAATTTTTATCAGGTCGTTACTAGCAGGCCAACAAACATATTGGCAGTTACAGAAAGCAAACAAGTGGGAAAAAAATAGCCATCTAGAATGCTTTTATTTTTGAGGAAAGTCTAAGCAATAACAGATATGGGCCAATAGTAGGAAGAGAAAATTTAGAGAGCATCTCCAACATGGGAAGGTTTTGTCTGTGTCAAGCGTAGTAATGTCTTAGTTATCTAGTGCCACTGTTAACAGCAATACTTCAAGTGTATTAAGTAAGAAAAAAACAAAATTCTGTCACAGTTTAGGAAGACAGCACTCCAAATTCAAGACAGCAGCTTCAGGGGAAGGCTTTCTCTATCAGCTCTGAGAAAAGGTCCTTTTCCTCAATCTTCCTCTAGTTCTCAGCACAGGGACCCTGAATCCAAAGGATAGATTCTGCTCCTGGCAACTGTTGCTTGGTGCTTATGAGACCCCTCTTCTTTCTGCTTATTTTCTGTTTTAAACCTAAAAAGAAACTGACTCAAGATAGAATCTAATACTGTAGACTGAGTCCTGTCTTATTAACATAACTGCCCCAATCCTGCCTTATTAATATCACAAACCAAAAAAAAAAAAAAAAACAAAAATAAACCCACTGCCACTGAGTCGGGTCAGACCCATAGTGACCCTAGAGGTCAGAGCAGAACTGCCCCATAGAGTTTCCAAGGAGCACCTGGTAGATTTGAACTGCTGACCTTATGGTTAGCAGATACAGCTCTTAACCCACTATATCACTAGGGTATGATACTAGAATCCAGGGTTTATATCACCAGATGTGGGGACAGGTTCTGCATCTACAACCTTGTCCATCTTCGTCTTGAGCTCGGGCTGAAGAAGCACTGAGTCTTCTATGGTGCAACAGCGTGTCGAGAGGGACATCTTACAATAACTGAGAGCAGCAATGCCTGACAGAGTGGGAGCCCACTCCCCATGAAGCCAAGATGAAGATGGACAAGGTTGTAGATGCAGAACCTGTCCCCACATCTGGGGATACAAACCCTGGATTCTAGTATCACACGTGCAATGGAAGGAAAAGATAGGTGCCTTTGCATCAACTGTACAAAATGAACTGTTGCACAATTTCTGGCATGTTTCAGTCCATTGTGGCAACTATTATACCAATACCGCCCACCAAGCATCTTCTTTGCTGATGTCCCCTTCTTGTAGTTGACATATCCAAAGCAAGTGAGTTGGATGGTGTTCTGTTGAAGCCCATAAAAGTTTTTATTGGCTAACTTACAGAAGTCAGTTGTAAGGTCTTTTCTTTTCTAATCTGCCTTAGTCTGAAAGCACCACTGAAACCTGTCCACAATGGGTGGCCCTGCAAGTATGTGAAATACTGGTGTCATAGCTTCCAGCATCGTAGCAACAAGTGAAGTACCATAGGCAAACTGACCAATGCATAGTGGATGGAAGGGGCAGGCACCTTGATAACAGTGGAGAGACAATAATCCGCCAGCCACAAAGTGGAGTCTCAGAGTGTAGGAATTTGTGGGGAGAAAAAAAAATTACATGCCTTCAACTCGTGTGTTGTGAATTAATTATTGTAATCATTATAGCAGCCCTTCAAAGTGTCTATGGTGTTAAAATGCATAGACTTTTTTTAAATGTTAATCAGTACTATCTTTTTAATGTTGAAAGATTTTACTCCCTCAACTCCAAATAAAAATAGTTTACAAAAATAGATTAAGAAGAGAGAAGACATAAAGGACAAAATCATGAATCTACAGCTTGTTTAGATACGCTTTCTGTCAATAGGAAAGACGGATTCCACTGCTGGATATTAAGGGAAGAGAAGTAGTAGGAAAGAAGACAAAGGAAGAAAAAAGTCAAATACCTTATTAAGTGCCTGATACTCTGAGTTAAGGGACAGAGGTATTATGACACAGAGCATCTCATAGAAAAAGAGTGGGGTTTTTTTGTTTTCATTTTTTTTAATTTATGTCGCAGAGCTAATGAGCAGCAAAGGTGCACTTTAATACAGCATCTATTTCTATAAACTATTGCTTCTTCTGCCATGGCACAGTTGTCTCTCTAAGGTGCCTGGTGCTTCCCAGGGGGTGGAGGGAGATTATGAGGCAAGAATGAAGTACTTCAAGTGAATTTATTATTTAATTCTTTTTTATTATGACTGAGTGAAAATCTACATTCCCATACAAATTTTCATGCCCACCTATATGCAGCTTCCACTGCTCTCCCTGCCCGGTGACAGCACACTATTCCTCTCTGCTCCATACGTGTCTCATCCTCTCAACAGTCTCCTTTCCCCTCCTCTCCACCCACTCTCCTTCCTCCAGCCAGAGGTCAGCAAGATGATATCCTATAGATGTATAGAACCATAAAGTGCATCTAATATATGGTCACTCTGCATTGCCAAGTCCAATCCATTCCTGTCCAAAGAGTGGACCTTTGTTATAATTTATGGGTAAGGGCAGCATCAGGGCCAGGGGCCATGTTCCCAGGGGAACCCCAAAGCCCCTGGACCATAAATTGTGGTCTTTTAGTGGATATCGCAGGGTGCACCCCTTTTATTCTTGTGTTGCCAGTGAGACCCAACTTAGTGAGCTCCATCGCAGCTATCACTGGTGGTGGCTGGGTACCATCCGGTTTTCTATCACCTACCTTTTCCCTGAGAAATTAACTTCGTAAGACTGAAGAAATTCCTCAAACTGATTTCGACTCACAGATAGCAACCCCATAGGGCAGAGTAGAATTACCCCATAGCATTTCCAAGGAGTGCTTGGTGAATTCAAACTGCTATCCTTTGATTAACAGCTGTATCACTTAACCACTATGCCACCAGGGTTTCCAGCTATTGTAAAGGGTACGAATTCCTTCTAAGTTGTCTCTCACTACATCTCTACATGAATGAGACAGCCTATTATTTTTCCTGATCAAAAGTTTATTTTCCCTGAAACAGAATCTGTGCCAAATCAGGCACCACAAGTGTGCCTCTTTGTGAGGGAATTTAACTAAGGAGCACGTTGAAGCTGATCAGTGGATCAGGAAGCACAGATCACGTTTGCCTTGAAGATTTTTTTTTCCTGACACATTTTATATGTTAAGAAGAAAGTAGAACAAATGCAAATTTGAAAAATGTTGGCAAAATAATTATAGCAATTCTTGAAATATCCAGAAAGGCAGGGTAAAAATTCAGAATGCTTATGTATGAAGGAGCAAGGCAGTATTGCTAATTTTGGGATGAAAAGTCTTCTCTCCTTGTCATACTCCCCAGTCTCCATAAGCAAGATTTCCAGCAAAGAAGCAAGCAAGCACAAACAATATATAAGCAGATGAAACAGATAAAATGAGACGAGGTGAATGGTTTGGATTTCAGAGGGCAGCCATAGCCTCATTCTAAATTTCTAAGCATTCAGTGTTACAGCCAGAGTGTAAACCAGACAAGCAAGATGCTTAAGCAAGCAAAAATCACCACTTCCTTAAACAGAAAAGGATGACTGAGAAACACAGATGAAAATGACATCCACAAAGTTCTACAACATTCCTCTTTTATCTTCTTTAGGGTATGTACTCTAAATTATTATGAAATTAGAGAATTTTTGTAGGCATAAAATATCTTTGTCTGAGACACGTGCATCTCTTTCTTGTCTTTATGCTTCTCTCTCTGTTTTTCTCTCTCCATAAAAATTGGACCTCAAGGGCGTTGAGCAAATTATTTTTCAGATCTAAACGTTATCATCACGAGTCCCTTTTTTATTTGATTTTTTTCCCCATCCCTCTTGATTTCTCAGTTCCTTTCATCTTCCTCCTTGTCAAAGTTATCCACTTTAAAGAAAGGCCTGGCAGTCTACTTCTGAAAAATCTGTCTTTGAAAACCCTGTGGAACACAATTCTCCTCTGAAACACACGGGGTCACCATGAGTCCAGCTGACTCAGTGGCAACTGCTATACATACTTCAAATATGTATGTGTGTGTGCGCATCTGTATGTGTGTCTGTGTGTCTGTGTGTCTGTGTGTGTGTGTGTCTCTGTGTGTGTGTGTGTGTGTGTCTGTGTCTGTGTCTGTGTGTGTGCATGCGTCCTTTTAACTTACACAAATAGCGTTGTTGTATGGATCTCACAGAGTGGTGAATAACAATATAACCAGGAGGAAATAATTGAAAATCTGTAACTGCAGAGCTAAGAATATCTATATTGTTTCAAAGAAAACTAGATTCCAAAAAGCCATAGAATTATGAGTAATAACAGTGATGTCTCTTTTTCTCCTCCTGGTTTTATTGTTGTGTGCCATCAAGCTGATTCCAATTTGTAGCAGCCCTATACGACAGAGTAGAACCATAGGCTGTAACCCTAATGGAAGCAGATTGCCAGGCTTTCCGCCATGGAGTGACTTCTAAGTTTCAACTGCCAACCTTCTGGGTAGCAGCTGAGCACTTAACCATTGTACCACTAGTGGTACAACGTGGGAGATATGAAATTGGACAGAAGTGGTGTATTTAATAATAAAGAACGTGAGGACGTATTTTTTTGGATCTGAGCAAGAAGAGGTGGTACCTGGCCACTACAAAGAACCTTCACATGCACTGGTAACACAATAAACAACTATGATAGAACTTCTTCTGCACTCACTCATTAAATTCATCACCAGTAAGTTGCTACAACTTGTGTACCCATTGCCGTCAAGTAGATTCCTACTCACAGCAATCCTATAGACAGAGTAGAACTGCCCAATAGAGTTTCCAAGGAGCACCTGATGAATTTGAACTGCTGACTTTTGGTTAACAGCTGTAGCATTTAACCACAAGACCACCAGGGTTTCCATACTTCATCTGGGTGCCTAAAATTTTTAAAGCACGTATTCTGGTCAAATTGTGTATACAGACCAGAACTGTGTCCCTAAACACTTGTCTGTGGAACCGATACCCTGGAGAAAGCCCTTCTCATACTTTTTAAAATGAATTTATGGGTAGTAATTGTGATGCCTACTCAGGAGAGGGGAGTCACTGAATTTTAGCATGTGCATAAATATATTTAATTTTACTAAGTACCAGGAGATGACTTTCCCATTGACATACCAGTGTTTTTTATTTCCTACATCCTCACTCATACTATTGTTTGGTATTCTAATTACATTCTAAATTTACCAAGCACATAGGTTCAAAGAGGTAGCTCATTATTTTAGTTTACATCATTTTTGATTAGTACTGCAGTGGGCTCTAGTTGTTGTTAGGTGCCGTTGAGTTAGTTCCAACTCATAGCAACCCTGTGAACAACAGAATGAGACACTGCCCAGTCTTGCACCATGTCCACAGTCGTTTTTATGCTTAAGCCCATGGTTGCAGCCATTGTGTCAATCCATCTCATCAAGGGTCTCCTCTTTTTTGTTGACCCTACACTCTACCAGGCATGATGTCCTTCTCCAGCAACTGATCCTTCCTGACAACATGTCCAAAGTACGTAAGACAAAGTCTTGCCATCTCTGCTTCCAAGGAGCACTCTGGTTATATCTTCTTCCAGCACAGATCTGTTTGTTCTTCTGGTGGGCCATAGTACATTCAACATTCTTCTACAACACCGCAATTAAAATACATCAATTCTTCATCTGTCTTCTTTGTTCATTGTCCAGATTTTGCATGTACATGATGCGATTGAAAATGTCATTGCATGGATCAGGTGCATTTTAGTCTTCAAGGCAACATCTATACTTCTGAATAGTTTAAAGAGATCCTTTGCAGCAGATTTTCCCAGTGCAGTGTGTCTTTCGATTTCTTGACTGCTGCTTCCATGGGTGTTGATTGTGGATACAAGTAAAGTGAAATGTTTTGCAACTTCAGTCTTTCCTCTGTTTACCATGACATAGCAAGAAGAAAATGATAAATCATCCTTAAGTGATGGGCAAAGAAGATGGACAGACATTTTTCCAAAGAGGAGATCCAGGCAGTCAAAAAACACATGAGGACATGTTCACGATCTTTAGTTATTAAGGAAATTCAAATCAAAACTACAGTGAGATACCATCTCACCTGAGCAAGGTGGACCATGATCCAAAAAACACAAAACAACAAGTGCTGGAGAGGCTGTGGAGAAAGTGGAACTCTCCTACACTTTTGCTGGGGTTGCAAAATGGTCCAGCCTCTTTGGAAAGCAATCTGATGCTTCCTTAAAAAAATGGATATAAATATACCATTTGACCCAGTAATTCCACTACTTGGAATATACTCTACAGAATCAAGGCCTTTCACACCAACGGACACATGCACAAGACTGTTTATCGCAGCACAGTCCACGATAGCAAAAAGCTGGAATCAACCCAGATGCCTAACAACAGAGGAATGGATAGGTAAACTATGGTATATATACTCAATGGAGCACTATGCAACAATAAAGTTCTTTCTGATATAATGACTCTATGTATTCCTTCCATCTTCTTTTGATTATCCCTGAGTCATTTAGGAGTTTCCCTGTAGAATCCTTCACTATTGCAACTTGAGGCTTGTATTTTTTCTTTGGTTCTTGCAGCTTGAGAAATGCAGAAGTTATTCTTCTCTTCTGTTTTCCATTTCCAGCTTTTTGCACATGTCATTATAATACATCTTTTGTCTCCTCAAGTTGCTCTTCGAAATCTTCTGTTTAGGTCTTTTACTTTGCCATTCTTTCCTTTTACTTTAGTTGTTTCATATTCAAGAGTGAGTTGCAGAGTCTTTTCAGACATCCAGTTTGGTCTTTTCTTTCTTTCCTGCCTTGTTAATGACTTCTTGTTCTTTTCATGGATGATGTCTTTGATGTCAGTGGGTTATCACTTTAAATATTTCTGGGTAACTTGGTTTCTCCTTTTGTGGATCACACCATCGTACCTTTTCCCACTTGTTTATTGGTTAGTCTGCCCTTTCTTTTGTCCACCTGGAAAAGTAGTTTGTATTAATTGTGTTACAGATTAATTTCTTTTTTCATTCCAGATATGGGAAATAATTTCTTCTAAGTGATATCATTACAGTCCTGTATTGGAATCAACATGATGGCAATGAATACTGAATAGAGTTTTTTAATTTATATGTAGCAAAATCTATCACTTGGTTACAGGTAGTCTATATGCAGAATTTGCATTCTTAACTACTGCACTCTGCAACCCACCATGTACTCATTTCCAGACTGCTACCATCACTCTCTTCATCAAGCTGACAACTACTGTGGACAACAGGAACCAAAACGCTTAGCTGCAAGCTCTAATTAAAGCAGATTCTTGACTATACCTGAATGCTGTCAGGCCCAGCTGCTCAGGGACCTTTAGCAGACTGTCAAGACTAGATGACCCTTAAGTACTACTCAGGTAATGATCAGTGTCCTAGGCTTCCTGAGTTGAGAAACTGTTCTCTGTAGTCTCTCGTGTGTCTGAACATCACAAGAGCAGAGAAAATTAGCATATTTTGGGTTATGCAAAGAAAAGTTCCATCTATTGTCTTTCTTTTATTTGAACATTATGTATAATTAAATAAGTTGAGAATCCAAAGATGACCAGCACAACTTAACTATGAATTAACCACAGAGCTCCAACAGGACAATATACTGCCAAAATGTGTAGAAGGAATAGGGTGTTGATTTAAATTCACGTTGCTGTACTCCCAATGCCCTTTTTTCCAATGCAATCAACACTTTCTTCCATGTGTATTATGAGGTAATGTAGATTATGAAATTCATGTGATATATAAGTAGCATACTGTTTGTAAAGATTGGACTCCAGAAAATATAAATGATTTTTAAAGAAAGAAATTGAACTGGAACTGAAAATCAGGTAGTTCTGAGAAACTGAAATACATATAACCTGCTTCTTTGTTCTTGCAAGTCTGAAGGACAAAAGGGTGAAAACACTTTTAAAATGTCTCTATTACCGTTTTCCACTCATAGTTCCAAGAAGGTCCTGGTTGTCTTAATAAAAAGGTCCTAAAATGAGAACAATGAACAATTTAATCTATCAATCTCTGTCTTTTCACATGCAATGGCAGAACTATGGGGGCCTCATGGTGAAGTCAGAGAAGATTAGTTATGTAATGTATGCAATATCAAAGTTTTTAAAAATCATACTAAAGAGAACAATTAAAAATAAGTATTTCTTGAGCACTTAACATATTTCTCTATAAAACAGAGACATTGAACAAACTTAGATTTCATGAAACTTAAAAAAACTAGTATAATTACCATAATCTGCAGACTCATCTCATCTTGAAAAATTGTCATCATTGCTACCTGCAATGAATCCTGTGAGTTGATCAAGTTCCTCTTTATACAATAGTGTTGACTGTCTCTTTGCATCTGCTGTAAAATGTGGAAAAGGAATAAAATCACCCTTAGAGCTTGCCCTTTTAGAAGAAGAAATTAAATCTAGTAGATATTTCCAAAGTCAGAGCACCTCATTTAAATAAAAGCAAACATTTAACCTCCACATTAGACATTTAAGCAGGGCCTACTGAATCAATTAATTTACTAATTTGTTTTGAACATCATTAAAGTGTTCAGTTATAATATGGCATACATACATTTGGGATGCCTGGTTATGGACGAGCCTTAAATGTTAAAGTAAATACAAGGGTCAACTCACATTCTAAATTCCAGTTTTCTGAATTTTTTTGTATTTATTTTCAAAGTTTCTCCTGAGCAGGAGATGCTTTTACCACCTTTCATATGGAAATTATTTCCACAAAATGCACCATCAATATTCATTAACTATCACACCAATTAACAAACCGTGAATAATCTGAAACAAAAAATGAATGCATGAAAACCCACAAACATCTAGGTGGCTGTTAATAAGGCTGTGTTTAAGGTAATCACACATAAATTTAATTTTAAATATATTTCCCTTAAAGAAGTGGTATCAATGTTAATTTAAGAATTTAATTTGTATGGTGTTTTAATAAAATGTCTTTCAAGGAATCTCAACAAAAACATCACACTAGTAACTTTGCTAATCAACCAAACATTTAATTTTCTTTTTGTGAACTGGAAATGGATTATTCCCCTTGTGTTTTGACTTTAGTAGATTTAACATGATCATATAGTAGTCTGGCACAAAAGTAGCAATAAAAATTATTTCAATGTATAATTCATAAAACAATTAATTTTGGAATAAGTGAGTAATAAAAGGACTTTTTTTCAGCCTTCAGCAGTATTAAAATTTAGCCAAGGCATCTTCAAACTACTTTCACTTCAGTCAGCTTACAGTGATCTTAAACTTCACACACATTTTAATTGACTTTCTAAATATGGTGTCTTAAACTGGCAACTATTCAGCCCAGGAAAGTTCATAATATTTGTTTGTATCACCTTGTCTAAACCGGATGACATAGTAAGGAGGGAATTACAACCTCTCCTATATAATGAAGTTTGGAGTAATTATATAACTTTCCCAATAACCGGTGAGTGGCATAATGGCAGAGTTGGAGGTTGGGGCTAGCTTATGTTTCTTGATCTTTGTATAATTTTTTTTAACCTCTGACAGTAAAAATAATAAAAAAAAAACAATAAAAGTCAAGACTGGAAATTATAAAGATGCAAACAGAAATTAATTACATCTGAACTAAAGATGTTATATAGAAGGCTTGACAAGAAAAAAATTGATTCTTACAAAGACTAATAAAATGGATAAATCTCTGGCACTACAAATCAAAGATCAAAAAGCAGTTTAGATAAATACTATTAGAAGTGTAAAGATGAACTAATTATAGCTAAAATAAAAGTTTAAATATAAGAAGATAAATTTGTGACAACACATTTTAAAATAAATGACTTCAATATTCCGTAAAAATAAATTTATCAAACCTTGCTGAAGAAGAAATAGAAAGCCTGGACATGTTAGGGTTAAAAATACTCAACCAATAGTTGAAGGTTTCCAGGCCCTTCCCTGCAAGAGAGATTAAAAGCATTACAAAATCAGACGATTTTTCAGATACTTTTTAACCAAATAGTGAAGAAGACAATATTACTATATTACAGAATACAGTTCAACTCATAGCAACTCTGTAAGACAGAGGAGAACTGTGTCATAGTGTTTTCCAAGGAGGCTGGTGTATTTGAACTGTAGACCTTTTGATTAGCAGACACAGCACTAAACCACCACTTCACCAGGGCCCCATCCATAAAGATTACAGCCTTGGAAATCCTATCGGGCAACTCCACTCTGTGCTATAGGGTTTCTCTGAGTTGGTATCTACTGGACAGCAACAGGCTTAATGAGTTTACTGGTTTAGAAATTTGAGGTTACAATTACCTATGATTTTTAACAGTCTACTTTTAATCAGTATGTTTATTTCATACCCATTAGTACAAGGGGCTTAGAAAGAGTTAGCCCCAAATGACCTCTTTTCCACTTTATATGTTATTGTTGCAGTTGTAGCCTAATATTTAATTTTATTCTGTTCTACCCTGGCCCCTAGGGTTGCCATGAGTCAGATTCAACTTGACGGCACTTGGCTGGCTTTGGCTTTTTTTATTTTTTTCCTTCTAATTTTATATTGTTGGACATAGTCAACATTTATTTTTATTTCTCTGCGAAGTTTCCAGCATTTCTTCTTAGCTCTTGTTCTTTGAGTTTGAAATTTGCCTTTTTTATTTTATTTACAGAAGTGGAAGATCTGGTATCTCTCAGTTTTCAGTTCTCTGAAAATATGTTTGTTTTACCCTTATAATTGAAAGATATTCTGGTGGGTGTAGAAATCGAAGTTAAAAGTTACATTTTTTTTCATAGATTGAAGATGCTATTCCATTGTCTTCCAGCTCCCACTGTTTCTGTTGTATAGTCACTTGTCAGGCTAATTTGCTCCTTTGTAAACTGTCTTTGATTTCTGTCTGGCTGCTCTTAACATGTCTTTTCATTGGCATTCTGCTTCTTTGCACACGTGTTTAGGTATGAACATTTGGCATTTTAATCCTTAGACTCCATTTTTAAGTCTCATTTGAGTTTTGTTGGGAATCCTGGATTAGTAAATTTTTAAATTTGAGGGTAAATCCTCAACTACTATATTTTCAGAAAACTTGGTTGCATAATTGTTAAATGCTATAGCTGTTAACCAAAAAGTTGGCAGCTCAAATCCACTAGGCACTCCTTGGAAACTCTATGGGGCTGTTCCACTATGTCCTATGGGGTCCCTATGAGTTGGAATTGACTGGATGACACTGGGTTAGTTGGTTGGTATTATATTTTCAAATACTGCTTTGTCTGTATTCTCTGTAAAATTTTTTTTCTGGTATGCTGATTAGATATTCATTAGCTTTTGTTTACACTCTGAATTTCTAGCCTTTTCATCTCTTAATTTTTCTCTCTGTTCTTCCTTCATTTCACTAATTATTTTGTCATATGTGTCTATCTGCTGCTATATCTGACCATTGGAAATTTACATATTTTTATTCCTGAAAGTTTTATTTTCTTATTTAAGAATATGTTTATAATCTTCCATAGTCTCTTTTTTTTCCTAAAGTCATATGGAGCTTCTCTTTTATGTGTTTAATTATATACATATAGTTTTCCAAAACAATCTGTCCCTCAAGTTGTTGGAAATGCTGGATACGTTCTATGTATCCTTTTACTTTACATTTATTTTTTATGTTTACTTTTTATGAAACATATTACATTTGGGGAAAGTTTGTACTTGCTATTCTAGCTCATTAGTTAGTTTTATTATTGGTTTTGAACAGTATAATAAGTACAGGAATTCTGTATAACACAATTCAACTCAACTGAGATTTTCATTTTGAAAATGATTAAATTCTCTATTTTACACAAATCTATGAGGAAATCAATTACATTTATTTTAAAACATTCAGTTCGCTGGAGAAGCATTGATTCCTTGGGTGCCAATTTGTTACCTCTCTTTAATAATGTTTTATTTGTAATGATTTTTGATTCTTGATTACAAAGTCACATTTTTGTGTGAGAATCTGCCTTACCAGGTTTGGCTAATGTGGATTTTAACTACTAGAACCTAGATCTAGCAGTTGTTAAATGTGAGTCTTTCCTTGGACATGAAGGCTTCTATTCCTTTTTTTGCACTGGTGATGGTACAGGCAGTATCTCTGTTGTGCACACAGTCACACTTGGGACTTACTTATATGTTGACGCACTATCATTGCCTGCTTACCATTCTAAATGGGTTGAGACTGGATAAACCCGTGGTGCATTCCTTTGGGTGCATCTCTACCTTTAATTTTCTCATGGTTCCCACCTACCCAAATCTAGGCAGTTCTGATCACTGTGCTTCCCTTAAACTGCTCCTATTTCACAGTGTTCTCCCTGCATGAGTGTTTAGAGTTTTGTTTCGCTGTAAATTTTATCTATCCCTTTATTTGTTCTAAGTATATCCTCAGAAATTTTGTACTACTTGTGTCTTTTTTTCTCCCCAGTGCAATTATGACATTTTCTTGTCTGTCATTTTCTAGAATTTTTGCTGAGGGTACATTAGGTCATCATTTTTGCTTAAGCATTTTTTTTTTCTTTCTCTATTCTTTCATTTGTTTAAGTAATGTTATTAGGTTATTGACTCGGTAGCACTTTTTTGTATGGCTGCATCATAGTTTGTTTAAGCATCCTTTACTGTTCTATGGAAAACCTAGTGGAATAGTAATTAAGCGCTATGGCTGCTAACCAAAAGGTTGGCAGTTTGAACTAACCAGGTGTTCATTAGAAACTTCTCTCTGTCCTATAGGATTGCTATGAGTAGGAATCAATTCAATGGCAGTAGGTTTGGTTTGGATTGTTCTATACCTGAGCTATTCTACTAATGTCAGTAACAGTGGGGTGAACATACTTGGAGATACACATTTTCACATGTCTGCAATTATTTGAATAGAAGCACACTAGAAATGCAGAGTGATCATATATCGGATGCACTTTATGGTTCTAGGCATCTACAGGATATCATCCTGTGCACCTCTGGCTGGAGGAAGGAGAGTGGGTGGAGAGGATGGGAAAGGAGACTGTTGAGGGGATGAGACATGCATGGAGCAGAGAGGAATAGTGTGCTGTCACCGGGCAGGGAGAGCAGTGGAAGCTGCACTTAGGTGGGCATGTAAATTTATTCAGAAATGTAAATTTTCACTCAGTCATAATAAAATATATATGTATATATAAAGGGAAATGACATTATTATTTAGTCTTCATTATAAAATAAAGTGTGGTTGAATTTTAGAAAGGGTAGCTGCTACAGTGACCAGTGGATATCAAATCTAAAGTTTAAGATAATGCTTTAGGATGGTGCTCAGTTTTCTGTGAAGAAACACAGGAGGCTCAGTTCTGGTGCTTCAGTTGTCAGCCTATTTGTAATGCTGATCAGGAATAAATGACTGATTTCACTATGCTAAGTCTAAGTAAGTTTCACACTAAGAAGATAAAGTAACACTTTCCACAGCTGTTTCAAAAACACTTTATGTGCTATATATAAGTAGAGTGAAAGAAGATGTCATCACTTCTATTTTTATAGTTGATTCTACTGAAGCTATTTCTGAATTTATAGTTAGCAAAATATGTAGGCACAATACATACATACATTTCTCTAGTTACATATGCACATATACAGAGAGACATTTTTTTTTCTTTGACTCAGAATGGGAAATTTCACAGATGCAATTTGATGAACTTTAATCCAAACATTTAACAGTACAACTCAAGGATTCTCTCCTCCTGACCCTAAAGAGCTTTAGAAAAATGGTCTATTTCTTCTCAGTTAGATCCTGGTCCTTGGCAGCTCTAGTATTTCTAAGTTGTGACCAAATAATTTGGACTGCACACCACTCTTGATGTAATTGAATCCTTCCTTCTGGGCTCTTAGTGATAGCTTTACATTTCTTTTGCTTTCTTTCCTGTTAGCATTACAAGAAGCCCCAGAATTTTGGTGATCTAACATCATATTTTTATCTTTGTCTCAGTGAGCACACTATCATTTGCTAAGGGATTTTCAGCTTATATGAAAGCTTTCCACACCTGTGGCCAGCCCTTCTCTAGTATTTTCAGAAAGTCTATATTTTTTTAACTGAAATGAATGAGATGAATAGGTCTGAAAATATAATGATATCTCCAATCACTGTGCTGTATAAATGTTACATTATACTAGATTTTTTTTAAAGCAATGTTTTAGCAAGAAAATCTTCTGAGATGAAATCACCAATACAGAACCCAAGCTTACAATGGAGTCGAAGAGTAAGTGCAGATTTTGAAACATAGGTAGATCTCCACTGAACTTCTGTATCTGTAATGTACTTGCCATGTCACTAAATGAGGAAAGAAAAGTTGCCATCAGATTGATTTTGAATCATGGCAATCCCCCATGTGTCAGAGTTGAACAGTGCCCAACAGGGTTTTCAGTGGCTGATTTTTCAGAAGTAGATTGCCGAGGCCTTTCTTCTGAGGTGCCATTGAGTGGACTTGAACAACCAACCATTTTTGTTGGTAAAAAACCCAAAACCATTGCTATCGAGTCAATTCTGACTCATAGCAACCCTATAGAACAGAACAGAACTGCCCTGTAGAGTTTCTAAAGAACATTTGGTGGATTTTAACTGTCAACCTTTTGGAAAGCAGCCATAGCACTTCGCCACTACACCACCAGGATTTCCTTTTTGTTAGCAGCTGAGCATTTAAACATTTGTATCATCTAGGGAAACACATGATTGAATAAAACAGTTCATGTTCTTGAATTTAATGCTTGTGATCTTTGGATGGGAATAAAAATATGATTCCTTAAAATTGTTATAAAAGTATTGTATGTGAAGTTTAGTTTAGGGCACACAATTGGTCCTAAATAATAGCAGTATAGTGGCTCTTTTTACAATTTGTATCACTACTCTCATCATTGTTTCCTGACGACCTCTAGCCCTTACAAAATATGAGCTAAACTTATACAGACTGCTCACAAGCTCTGAGTGTCATTGCACAGAATTTTGAGTTATACAGAAATAAAACCTTCCCCAATTCTTTCACGCTATTAACACATGATTATGGAGAAAAACTCTCTGTATTTCAGTTTTATCATCTGTAAAATGGAAATAATACTTTGACTGGGTTGTTTGTCTTTTTGTTATTAAGTTATAAGAGTTCTTCATATACTGTGGATATTTAATCCTTGTCTTATACATGGTTTCCAAAAATTTTCTCCCAATCTGTAAGTTGTCTCTATTCTTGATGAAGTCTTTGGGTGAACAAATTTGTTTAATTTTGAAGAGGTCCCATTTCCATGTTTTATCTTTGTTGTGCTTTTGATGCCATGTGCAAAATCTATTGTTAAAGATCAGATCCTCAGGTGTTTCTCTTTTGTTTTCTTTTAAAGGAAACCCTGGTCGCATAGTGGTTAAGTGCTACAGCTGCTAACCAAAAGGTCAATGGTTCAAATCTGTCAGATGCTCCTTAGAAACTCTATGGGGCAATTTTTCATTGTTTATGGGGTCACTGTAAGTCAGAATTGACAGAATGGCAGTGGGTTTTTATGTGTGTCTTCTAAAAGTTTTATGGTTTAGTTCTTAATAATTAGCTCTGTAGTCAATTTTCAGTTAGTTTTTGTTCATAGAGTAGTATAGTCCAGGTTTATTCTTTTGCTTGTGGAGATCTAGTTATTTCAGCACCATTTATTAAACTATTTGTTCCCCACTGGATAAACTTCACATCATCAAATATTGTATGAATCCTACTTATGTGAAATATCTAGGATAGACAAATACATAGAGACTGAAGTTAACTAGTACTTATGGGGAACAGATGGGAAGGAGGGATAAAGGAAGATTCAAGTTATAGGAGACACTGAGCTTCTGTGATGGAAAAATTTGGTAGAAGTGTGACGGTTGGACAACATAATGAACATAATTAATGTCACTAAAATACACATGTGATAATAATTAAGACAGCAAATGCTTTCTTACTATATGTTTACAAGAATTCCAAATTTAATTCTATAAAAAATGTATTAAGCAACTCTGAAGTCACTGGAAGAGTTAAATACACTAATGTAGCAATGTACCAAAAATAGTGTCTTCACATTTATTCTATTAATTTTATAATAAAATCAGAAAAGAAGATAGGCAAACTCATGTATTAGATTTCTGATTAGCTTCATATTCATTCATACCATATGTTGTTCTCTGTCATAGTATGATGATTAAGATTATGTTTCAACTTGACTGGACCATGATTTTCAGTGTTTGGGCAGTTATGTAGTGCTATGATCACTTCCATATTGAAATTTGATATGAGATCCCTCCTGGGATGGAACCTGCTGAATGGTACAAGCATCAGCAGGGCCTGTAGTAGCTCACTGCCTTCTCATCCTTCATCTTTTCACTTTACACTACCTGTGTGCCTTGCCAAAGTTTTTTTTTTGTTTCTTCTGCATCCTGCAGCCACCTGTTGTTCATCTGACCTACAGTTCTTGAAGCATACCTGCTGATTTCAGAATCTGTCACAGTCTGTGAGCAAGAGTCCTATTCTCTGACTGGTTGGTCTTGGATTCACCAGCTGCTGCAGCTACATGAATCAGAAAAAGCCTCGTTGTCTTGCTTACCAATTTTAGGATTCATCAATCTTCACATCCTGTAAGCAAGAACCTAGCTCTCTGTTCTGTCAATCTTGGGTTGAGGAGAAACTTCTCTCCTGGTCCATGGACTTGGAACTTTGCCATCTCTAAAATCATGTGAGCTGTTTCCTTGATATAGATCTCTCTCTCTCTTTCTCTCTGTATATGCTTCATTGGTTTTGCTTCTCTAGAAAACTTACTCTAAGACACATACCAAAACCAAAAATTGGGAGCAGACCCAAAATGGCAGACCAGACACACGTCTCCTTAACTCCCTCTGAAAACTAAGGCACGGATTGATAATTGAAGGTAGCTTTCTGGAAATTCATTGGGCCCTAGGACACAGCATAAGGTTGTTAGAACGGACTGCATGCCACAAAATGGGCAACTTCCTCTCTCTCATTGAGCCTTGCTCCTGACATCTAACCACTTGCACAGACTGAAGTTACTGGTGCTTTTATTTACTGTTTTTTTTTTCTTTTTGTTGGTCAGTAAGTAAGGGATGGGCATGAGCCTGTAAAAACGCTGAGAAGCAGTGCTGAAGTGAATAGCATGTGCCACAACGAAGAGGCAGTATGTGGGACAGCCATGTTTTGACAGCCCAGCAGGGGACTGAGGGTACCATAGCCTGTCTACCCTCTCTTTTCTGAGTTCTACCATAGATTCTGCTATTTTGCAATGGGAGGGGCTGTCTTACCAGGAAGCCATCTTGGTCTGCTGGGAAGTGGAGTCACCCAATCAGAGGCCTCAGCAGGGACTAATTCCCAGGCTGAGAGGCAATGCCACTCCGAGAAGTGCTTTTCCAGCAGAAAGGCTGTGTTTAGCACAGTGTTGCCTTACAGGTAGGCCTGGCAGAGGATGACAATAGGCTTGTAGCCTTTCCCTGCTTTGAACTATATCATAGCAGCTGGGGACTGCCAAAGAGGTGCTTCCATTATCAGCCAAAAGATGGGGCCTGTCACACGTGATGTCCTGACTGATTTTGGAAGCTATCAGATAGCTTTTAGCTTTTTAAAATAAGCTTGCCTGGAGAAATAACTACTGTGCAGCCTGATGTCATCTCTTCCATCCTTTACTGACCACATCATAGGGTCAACTGACAGCCCCCCAGTGACTCCATAAGTAGGATGGTGTCTTTGCCAGCCAGGAGGTAGAGCCGGCCACCCCAGAGAGTCCACTAGGGACAGTCTCTAGAGTACATGGAGGCGGTGGTTGACCAACTCCATTTTCAGAACCATGCATCAGCTCAGCTCCTGTTGAGGCAACACCAGAGAAACTAAGCAGCCTCTAGATGGTCCATAGGCAACAGACCATCGCCAAGCACTTAAAGAAACAACACACCATGGCTCCATAAAACTCTCAAAATAAAGAATCAAAAAACTTCATAGATGAATAAGCTTTTCTGAAACTATTAGAAGTTGAGTATAAAAGAATTATATACAGAGCCCTCCTAGAGATTAACCAAAATGCAGCAGAGCAAAATGAAAAATTAGAAATCCAACACATCAATAACAAAATAACAGAATTAGACAATTCAATTCAAAGCCAAAAGAGCAGAATTGAGGAACTGGTAGCCAGACTTAAAGACCTTGAGGACCGAGAAACTGACATCAGCATTTATGAGGAAAAATCAGAGAAAAGAAATAAGAAAAATGAAGAAGTATTAAGAAACATGTGGAATTCTATCAAGAGGAATAATCTATGATTAATTAGGAGTTCCTCAACAGGGAGGGAGAGCTGAAAACACAAAGAGTATAGCTGTTGAGTTGCTGACAGAAAACGTCCCTGAAATTATGAAAGAGAACATAGATATCCAAAATGTGTATTGAATGCCACAAAAACCAGACCCCAAAAGAAAGACACCAAATACTAGAGATGCCATGGAGAGATTGGAACTCTTGTACACTGTTGCTGGTCTCGTACACTGTTGCTGGGAGAGCAAAATGGTACAACCTCTTTGGAAAGCAATGTGGCACTTCCTTAAAAAGTTGGAAATAGATATACCATTTGATCCAATAATCCCACTGCTTGGAATATATCCTATAAAATCAATGGCTTTCACATGAACACATACATGCACATGAACGTTTATTGCAGCACCGTCCACAATAGCTAAAAGATGGAAACAACCCAGATGCCCAACAACAGATGAATGGATAAACAAACTGGTACATATACTCAATGGAGCACTAAGCAATGATAAAAAACAACAATGATTTTAGGAAGCATCTCATAAACTGGTTTGAATTAGAAGACATTATGCTGAGTGACATCTGTGAGCAGAACAAGGACAAATATTCTGTGAGACCCCTACTATAAGGACTTAAAAACAGACTCATGTACAGAAGACTCTTTGATGGCTCCAAGGGAGGGGAGGGAGGAAGAGAGCTGGTCATAGATTAGATAGTTAACAGAAATTTGGTTGGGTGAAAGCAGTGACAGCACACAGTAGAAAGAAGATCAACTTAACTGGACTTTAACAGAAACTGAAAACTCTTTGAATTTTAACCCAATATTGCAAGGATAGAATAACGGGGCAGGGGTCTGGGGATCATGCTCTTAAGGGACATCAAGGCCACTTGGCATAACTAGCTTAATGCTAAGTGAGTCTTCTGCATCCCTTATTGGTGAGTGGCATCTAGTGTCTTAAAAGCTAGCAAGCTGCTATCTGACATACACCAAATGATCACAACTCATTTGGAATGGATGATCGTCAAGGATAACAAAGACATGAGGGAAAAAGAGTCCAGAAAACAGAAAGACCCGTGTTAATGGGTGACTGTATCAACATGTGACCAGAAGAACAAGATGGTGCCCAGCCACCACTGAAGACAGCCATGATGAGTCACACAATGTTAAGTCTCAGTGGCAACACAAGAAAAGGAGAGGTACACCTCAACAACTCCAGTAGAAAACTGCAATTGATGGTCCAAAGGACTAGGCTTCCCCTGGAAACATGGCCCGTAGACCTGCTACTGCCCCTGACCAGAAAACGTTACTGAGGTCAACTCTTTGGACAAGAATGGACTGGACTTGGGTAACAATGTGATTGTATGGTGTTAGTACTTTACAATTCTGTGAATGGATAGGATGCTGTCCTACTAGCTTCTTCCTAGAAGTCAGAGGAGAGGGTTGAGAGGAGGCAACAGGAGATTGTTAAGAGGATACAACATGTATAGAATGAAAAAGAAGAGTGCGCTGTCACCAGGGAAGGAGAACAGAAGGAGACACAGATAGGCAGACGTGCAAATTTAAATTGGATTGTATAGTTTCACTGAATCATGATAAAAAATATATATAATTTGTTTGTTTTATAGAGGTAAAATATTACAGAGAGAAAAAAATCAAATAATGCAACTAGAAAAGGACCTTAAAATGTACAGCTGTAAACAGATTTTTTTAAATTAATTTTTTATTTAATATAACTGAGTGAAAATGTACATTGCCGTATAAATTTACATGCCCACCTATAGGCAGCTTCAACTGCTCTCCCTGCCCGCTGACAGCACACTATTCCTCTCTGCTCCATACATGTCTCCTTCTCCCAACAGTCTCTTTTTCCCTTGCTCTCCACCCACTCTCCTTCATCCAGTCAGAGGTCAGCAGGATGACATCCTATAGATGTATAGAACCAGAAAGTGCATCCAACATATGGTCATTCTGCATTGCCAAGTCCAACCCATTCCTGTCTGAAGAGTGGACCATCGTTGTGATTTATGGTCAAGGGCAGTATCAGGGCGAGGGGCCATGCTCCAAGGGGAACACCCAAACCACTGGACCATCAACTGAGGTCTTTTAGTGGGGATCTCAGGGTGCACCCCTTTTTATTCTTGTGTTGCCAGTGAGACTCAACTTAGTGAACTCCATCACGGCTATCACTGGTGGTGGCCGGGCACCATCCGGTTCTTCCAGTCCCAAGTCGGTGTAAGCACCCACTAGTGTGGGTCTCTTAGTCTTCTGGGTTGTCTTTCCCCCATGTCATTTTGGTCCTCGGTGAGCATCCGTTCCTGCTGAGTTGGGACCATTTGCTGTGCCCTCGGATGGCAGCTTGGCAGCTTTTAAGACCCCAGACACCAATGTGGGGTGCAGAGAGCCCTCTTAGCAAAACGCTAGTTGTGTCAACTGGCCTCACTTTCACCTAAGAGCATGGTCCCCTGCCCCCTGCCCCAGCTACTCTGTCCTTGCAATATTGGGTTAAGATGGAAGGAGAACTCATGTAATGCTTAAATCCACTTAATGTTGTTCTTGTTTCTAATGTGTGCTATCACAGATTTCATCCAACCAGATACCTAGCAACTATCTAATCTAAACCCTCCCTCCTCTCCCTCCCTCTCCCCTCCCTTGCAGCTGTCAAAGAGTCTTTTCTTCTGTACACAAGTCTGTTTTTGAGATCTTATTGTAGAGGTCTCATACAATATTTGTCCTTTTGTCGCTGACTACTTTCACTCAACATAATGTCTTCCAGTTGAAACCAGGTTAGGAGATGTTTCCTGGAGTCATTGTTGTTCTTTACCATTGTGTAGTGCTCCATTGAGTATATATACCATAGTTTACCTGTCCATTCTTCTGTTGTTGGGCATCTGGGTTGATTCCATCTTTTTGCTATCATGGACTGTGCTGCGATAAACATTTTGGTGCATGTGTCCATTGGTGTGAAAGGCCTTGATTCTGTAGGATATATTCCAAGTAGTGGAATTACTGGGTCAAATGGTATATCAATATCCATTTTTTTAAGGAAGTGCCAGATTGCTTTCCAAAGAGGCTGGACCATTTTGCAATCCCACCAACAGTGTAGGAGGGTTCCACTTTCTCCACAGCCTCTCCAGCATTTGTTGTTTTGTGTTTTTTGGATCATGGCCAATGTTGTTGGGGTGAGATGGTATCTCATTGTCGTCTTCATTTGAATTTCTTTAATAACTAAAGATCATGAACATGTCCGCATGTGTTTTTTGGCTGCCTGGGTCTCTTTTTTAGTGAAATGTCTGTCCATCTCCTTTGCCCATCGCTTAATTGGATGGTATAGCTCCTTCTTGTTGATATTTTGCAGTGTCTTATACATTATGGAGATCAGGCATCGGTCTGACATGGAGTTGCCAAATATTTTTTCCCATTCTGTAGGTGTTCTTTTAATTCTATTAATAAAGTCTTCGGATGAGCAAAAGTGTTTGATTCTTAATAGTTCCCATTTATCTATTTTCTCTTCTGATGATTGTAGTTTGTTTGACAGATTTTGGAGTCTGTCCACATTGTGTATTAAAACTTCTATTGTTGTTCCTACCTTTTCTTGGATGAGCTTTATCATTTTAGGTTTGATATTTAGGTCTTTTATCCAGTTGGAGTTGGTTTTTGTATAAGGTGTGCTGTAAACAGATTTTAAAAAGAGATGCTAAATATCCATTGTTCCCAAAGAAAAGTAAATGGATAAAATCACAACATATATCACAAAAGAAAATTACAAAGTAAAATGGTGGTTATATAAAGAGATAGTGAGTAACATAAAAAGTATAAGTACATATATAATTTTATCAGTCGCTATTTCACTCTTAGCTCTACTCCCTTTCAGATTGTTCTCATGCATTGGTTTAACACAAAGCCACAGTAAGCCTCTTAAATTACAGCTCTGAAAAAACATATACTTTGGATTGTAATTTTTAAAGTATTTATATTTTATTTAAATGTGCTTAAAGACAATTTTATGTTCCTGGATTTGGAAGGAGAGAACATATTCCTCATAAACAAACCACTCTGAAACATTTAAGGGCTTTACTGAATGCTAATTAAGCCCAGAAAAATGTATTGGAGAAAATAAAATGCCAGGCTAATTTGGAACATTTTATAAGATATTTTAAAAGATAACAATGGTGTGGCAGGTGTCAGTGAAAATTAACAGCTAGGAATTTTTATTTGGGGTTTATTCATTTGCATCACCTTACTGCTAATGAATCTGTATTTCTGAATATCAAAAGGATGTTTTAGAATTTCATCTGTAAGATTACATGACTGTTAGCCTGCACCGTTGTAACCTTGATCAAGAAATCTAGCAAACTGTTATTTAACAAGAGAATAGCAATAATACTTATACATGGAAAATATATTCTATAATTTTCTTTATACAACTTGTCATACGCTGAATTGCATCCCTCCAAAATATCTGCAAGCTTAGCTGGTTCATGAGTCCCAGTGTTGTGTAATTGTCTACTTTTTATGTGATTTTCCTGTGTTGTAAATCCTATCATTATGATGTAATGAGATAGATTAGTGTCAGTTATATTGATAAGATATGCAAGATTAGATGTGTCTTAAGATAGTTTCTTTGAAATACAGAAAAGAGAAGCAAGCAGAGAAACATCAGGACCTCATTCCACCAAGAAAGCAGTGCCAGAGGAGAGATTGTCCTTTGGAACTTAAGTTCCTGTGCTGAGGTGCTCTTAATCCCAGGGAGGGCTAATGCATCACAAGAACTTTCCTCCAGAGCCCACAGAGAGTGAAAGCCTTCCTCTGGAGCCTGCACCCTGAATTCAGACTTCTAGACTACCGGACTGTGAGGGAATAAAGTTCTCATTGTTAAAGTCACCGACTTGTGCTATTTCTATATGGTCACATTAGATGACCAAGACACAACTTTACCTCAAAGTTGGCATTGTATTTCTTTAACTGTGTTTTTGGTGAAAATTTCCATAGGAAATTGTTGTTATTGTTGTTGTTCTAATTCATAGTGACCGTATGTACAACAGGATGAAACACTGCCCAGTCCTGTGCTATTCCCACAACCATTTTCAAACTTAAACCCACTGTTGCAGCCACTGTGTTAATGCACCTCCTTGAGGGTCTTCCTCTTTTTTGCTGACCCTCTACTTTATAAAGCATTATGTTCTTCTCCAGGGGTTAATGCCCCCTGACAACATGAACAAGGTATGTAAGGCACAGTCTTGCCATCCTTCCTTCAAGGAGGACTCTGGTTATACTTATTCCAGAACAGACCTGTTTTTTTCTTTTGGCAGTCCATGGTATATTAATATTCTTCTCCAAAACCACAATTCAAAGATGTCAATTCTTTTTCCATCTTCCTTATTTATTGTCCAGCTTTTGCATGCATATAATATGATTGAAAATACCATGGCTTGGGTCAGGCACACCTTAGTCTTCACTTTCAACACTTTAAAGAGGTCTTTTGCAGCAAATTTTCCATTGCAATGCATCTTTTGTCTTTTTGGTTACTGATTCCAGGGCTATTGATTATGGAACCAAGTAAAATGAAATCTTTGATAACCTCAATCCTTTCTCCATTTATCGTGATGTTGCTTACTGGTCCAGTTGTGTGCATTTTTGTTTTCTTGATGTTGAGATACAATCCATAGTGAGTGAAAGCCTTATGAATAGCAGTGGCACACAGCAAATTCAGCTCCCTTTTAACAATTTTTACACAAATTGTTCACTGACATTGTTTAATTTTTCACAATGAGTCAATATTTACATTAATTCCATTTTGATTATCTCATTTCTGGTAATCTTGTTTCCCAGCACTTAGCTTTATAGTAATTGGTGACTATTTGGCCTTATATAGATAATCTTTCTAAAGGAGTGTGGTGGTCAAGATTATGTCAACTTGGTTACTACATATTTGGCTGCTGTATTAAGTGGCAGGGTGGGGTTTGTGGTGGTTCCCTGCCCCTCGGGTCTCATCTTGTGACCTTGGACTATGGTGGCTTGTCACTCACGTGGCCAGGAGCTTCTGCTTTCTTCTTCCAGCGTCTGGTTCCGGGACTTGAACTAGCAGCTGTTGGACTCATCAGTCCTTACAGTCGGCACTTGAGACTCCTGCTCCCTGACCTGGCAATACTGGGTTCACCAGCCTCTGTCGCTTCGTCTCGCCACCAGCTTGGGATCCACTGACCTACACAACTGGTGATCCAGAACTCTGGTCTCTGACTTGCTGACTTTGGGTTCCTCAGCTTCCGTGGCCACGTGAGGCTTGTGCCAGAGCTTGGGACATTCAGCTTCTGTGATTACGTGAGCTGTTTCCTATATCTGTATGTATGTATGTATGTATGTATGTATGTATGTATGTATGTGTGTGTGTGTGTGTATCTATCTATCTATCTATCTATCTATCTATCATCTATCTATCTATCATCTATCTATCTATCATCTATCTATCTATCATCTATCTATCTATCATCTATCTATCATCTATCTATCTATCATCAATCTATCTATCATCAATCTATCTATCATCAATCTATCTATCATCAATCTATCTATCTATCATCTATCTATCTATCATCTATCTATCTATCATCTATCTATCTATCATCTATCTATCTATCATCTATCTATCTATCATCTATCTATCATCTATCATCTATCTATCTATCAATCTATCAATCTATCAATCTATCAATCTATCAATCTATCAATCTATCAATCAATCAATCAATCTATCTATCTATCTATCTATCTATCTATCTATCTATCTATCTATCTATCTATCTATCTATCTATCTATCTATCTATCTATCTATCTATCTATCTATCTATCTATCTATCTATCTATCTATCTATCTATCTATCTATCTATCTATCTATCTATTATAAATATTTCCTTGTATGTACACGTGTTACTGATTTTGCTTCCATAGAAAACCCAGCCTAAGACAGGAGTTCAGTACTCATGGGTTGTATCTTTATATTATGAGCTAATCTATTATTTACTTAAAGGGTAACCTCAGCGATTAGTTTTGGTTCAAGATTTAAAGAGTATATCAAGGTGATAGTCTCAGAGTTCTGTAGTTTTTGACCGGCCTAGTAAGTCTGGACTTTTAAAGAAAATTGGGTTGTGTTCTATATTTTTTCCCCCATTCTATCAGGATCCACCTATTGCAGCACTGGTCAGAGTTATCAGTAGTGGTAGCAGGGCACCACCTAATTCTTCTGGTCTTGGGGCAGATAAGGCCATGGTTTCTGTAGACTCTCAGTCCTATAGACCAGTTTAATATTTTAGTCTTTGTTTTCCTTCTTTCTCTTTTGTTCAGAAAGTGTAGAGACTAATAGTTTAAGCACAGAAGGATACTCACAAGCTTTTAAGATCCCAGATACTACTCACTGACCTGGGATGTAGGACATAAACTTTAAAAACTGTACTATGCCAATTGAGTTGTTTTATGAGACCATAGTCCTAAGCGTTCAAATACAGAAAATCAATCCTGCAAGGTGTTTGGTTATGTCCAAGGAGTATCTGTAACTATGCCTCCTATGTAGTTTATTATGTCTATGGACAAAGGTGCCTGCACATGCATACATGCATATACATATAAAACATATATCTATATGTACATACATATGTTTATGTACATTACACATACATTCATATATGTAACCATACACATATTTTTTGGTTGTTGTTTGTGTGGTTGCAAAATTATACCTGTCATATCCTTTACCAAAAATATCTTTTTCTCTTGTGTACTTCTTAGTGATATCCTTACGTTGGTCAAACTGCGTGTCCTCCTCCTACATTCAGTACTATTTTTCTCATTGCTGAAAATACTATCTGCTGTCTAGATACTTAATTGTGAGGTCTTGGATTTCAAGCAGGATATCTAAGCAAAAAATTGCCTCTATAAGTTAACATATTGAGATAGGCTGTTTCTGAGTAGAAATGGGGTGTGATTTCTGTACCCTCACTTCCACTTACCCTAGATTATCACCAATGAATGTTTCTGTAATTATACTTACTCTTGTGTTTTTATAAAAGTGAGATAGTAAAATGCTTGTCCTTTTGTGATTGTAATGTCCTCTGGATTCATCCACATGATGTTTCAAGGGTTCATTATTATTCTTTATGTCTGTGTATTATTACTGTATGTATGTAGCACACTTTGTTTATCCATTCATCTGTTGATGGGCACTTAAGTTGTTTCCATCTTTTTGCTATTGTTAATAGGGCTGCAATAAACATAGGTGTTTATATTCCATTTTTAATAAAACAACTCTATAATTTTATTTCTAAGCTATATTATTTTTAACTACTTAAAAATACAAAAGGGAAAATGTTTCTGACTTTTGGACAGAAACAAGTTAAATGGAATAAAACTATTATGAAGTAGTAGGTGGTGTATTGCGTTTTCTTCAATAATCTATCCCAAATTACTTACATGAAATTCAAGACTTATGGAGCTCTTTAGCAGGCTTGTTCACCAATGTGCCGAAAAAAATTACCATTAGGAGAAAGAGTCTACAGACACAATCTTATACATTTTTACTCTTTAGCTGGAAACTTTTTTTTTTTTTTCTTGCTAAGAAATGGGAAGGACACAATTGAAATGCAGGAGAAAACTATGAGAAACAGAAAATCAGCCATACATCCCTTGCTGAATGTATGAAGAGAATGAATCTGAGATAATTAAAAAATGTTCAGGATGCAAATCCTGTTTCTAACAAAATTTACTGTGCATAACATTTCAAAGCCTTAAATTGGCCAGGAATAGTAAAAAGTTTATGGAATAAAACAAAAAACACAAAGTCAGAAAGCTTGGAGTCTTTCAGGACATTAGAAAGAAGTCTATAACTATCGATGAGGACAGTAACAAGGACACAAGTTCCACCTGTGTTTGCAGTTGCTTAACTCCCTTTTCTGCCATATCATTATGATTTTGGTCTTAAAATAATAACATTATCTGGAGGCAGGGCTAAGATGGTAGAGTAGTTAGGTGCTTCCTGTAGCTTTTCTTGCAACAATGACCTGTAAAACAAGTGCATCATTTATATAAGACAAGCTAGGAGACCTGAACATCAAATAATCCAAGTGGAAGGAGGAGGGAGAGATAATTTGGAAACAATGAACTTCTGCCAAATCTGACAAAATAGACATAAGTAAAATCCACCAGAAAATGTAAGTTCTTCAGTTGCTTTGTCTGCCTGTGTGCTGTTTGGTTTGTTCTTCATTTTGTCTAATCTTCCTCTAGATCTTTTGAAGATTTCTGTATCTGAAACTGGCTGCTGATGGACCCCTAGTGACTCTATAAATAGAGCCATGTCTTTGCCAATCAGGAAGTGGAGTCTGATAAGTGGACCCAGTCACTGGAGTACATAGAGGTGACTGGTGATCACTCTCCTTCTTGCACTGAGCTTTAGATCTGGTTAAGATAACACCAGAGAAACAAAACAACTTCCAGATGCCCTAAAAGCAACA
Organism: Heterohyrax brucei; assembly: GCA_028571685.1. Taxonomy (NCBI): domain Eukaryota; kingdom Metazoa; phylum Chordata; class Mammalia; order Hyracoidea; family Procaviidae; genus Heterohyrax; species Heterohyrax brucei. The sequence goes on from CM053142.1 coordinate 50,010,696, forward strand.
AACTTTGGACAGAAATGTAAAGAAAAATTCACATATGGCTCCAGAAGGCTCTTGAAAGAACCAAAGAACTTTCCAGACAAAGAAGCCTTTCTGAAACTATCAGAGGGCAAGTACAAAAGGATTATATATAGAGTCCTCCTAGACCTTTAAAAAATGCAGCAGAGCAAAATGAAAAAATAACCAAGCTGTTTGATCTGATGGAACATCTGTACTCTGATATCCAACAGACCAATAACAAAATCAAACAGATAAAAAATTGAATTCAAAAGACCAAAAACTAGTTTTTGAAAAGATCAAAAAAATTGACAAACTGCTGGCTAAACTTACTAAACAAAAACACAAAAGGAAATAACCCAAATTAGAAACAAGAGGGCAGTGGTCACAATGGATCCAACTGAAATTAAAAATATCATGGCAGAATACTATGAAAGAGTGTACTCTAACAAATTTGAAAACCTAGACGAAATGGGAATATTCCTTGATTCATATCACCTACCAAAATTATCATAACCTGAAGCAGAACAACTTAATATACCCATCACAAAGGAAGAGATTGAAAAAGTCATCAATAAACTGCCAACCAAAAAAAAAGCCTGGGCCCGGATGGCTTCACTGCAGAAACTTACCAAGCTTTTAGAGAAGAGTTATCTCCAATACTACTGTGACTATTTCACAGTGTAGAAAGTGATGGAGTACTCCAAAACTCATTCTATGAAGCCAGCGTAACCCTGATACCAAAGCCAGGGAAAGACCCAACCAAAAAGAAGAACTACAGACTGATATCACTCATGAATCTAGATGCAAAACTCTTCAACTAAATTCTTGCCAATAGAACACAACAATATATTAAAAAAATAACCCATCATGACCAAGATGGATTCACATCAGGGATGCAAGGCTGGTTCAACATCAGAAAAGCAGTTAATGTGATTAACCACATAAATATCACAAAAGACAAGAATCAACTGATTTTGTCCACTGATGCAGAAAAGATGTTTGATAAAGTCCAACACCCATTCATGCTAAAAACTCTTAGCAAAACAGGCATAGACGGAAAATTTCTCAAAGCAATATGGCCATGTATACAAAACCAACTTCCTACGTCATCCTGAATGGAGAGAGACTAAAGGAGTTTCCCTTGAGAACAGGAACTAGACAAGGATGCCCACTCTCACCTCTCCTATTCAACATTGTACTAAAAGTTCTAGCCAGAGCAATTAGACAATACCAAGAAATAAAGGGCATCTGCAGAGGCAAAGCAGAAATCCAAATCTCCCTGTTTGCTGATGATATGATTGTATATGCAGAGAATCCTGAAGAATCTATAAATAAACTACTCAAACTGATAAAAGAGTTCAGCAAAGTCTCAGGATACAAGGTAAATGTAAGTAAATCAGTAGGATTCCTTTACACCAACAGTGAGACTGCTAAAGAAGTAATCATCAAATCAATACCATTTATTATAGCCCCTAAGAAGGTAAAGTACCTAGGAATTAATCTAACCAGAGAAATAACAGACCTTTTCAAAGAGAACTGCAAGCCCTTACTACAAGAAACTAAGAGAGACTTTGATAAATAGAGAAACCTACACTGCTCATGGATAGGAAGACATAACATTGTGAAAATGTCTATTTTACCCAAAGCAATCTACTTATACAATGCAATCCTAATACATGTTCCAGTGTCATTTTTTTATGAGATGGAAATGGAAGAAACCCCAGATAAGCAAGGTACTACTAAAGAAGAACACACTCGAAGGCCTCTCATTACCCAACTTCGGAACATATTACACTGCCACAGTGGTCAGAACAGCCTGGTACTGGCACAAGAACAGACAGATCGATCAATGGAACAGAACTGAGACCCCAGGGATGACACCATCTGCCTGTGAACAGTTGGTATTTGACAAAGGCCTGAGACATTAAGCTGGGGTAAAAACAATCTCTTCAACAAATGGTGCTGGCAAAATTGGATATCCATCTGTGATAAATTGAAACAAAACCCATATCTTACACCTGATACAAAAGTCAACTCAAATTGGATAAAAGACCTAAATATCAAATATAAAATAATAAAGCTCATCCAAGAAAAAGTAGGAACAACAATGGAAGTTTTAATACACAATGTAAATAGACTTCAAAATCTGTCAAACAAACCACAATCAACAGAATAGAAAATAGATAAATGGGAACTATTAAGAATCTTTTGCTCATCCAAAGACTTAACGCAAGAGTTAAAAGGCCACCTACAGAATGGGAAAAAATATTTGGCAACTATATTTCAGACCGATGCCTGATCTCCATAATCTATAAGGTACTACAAAATATCAATAATAGGAAGATAAATCATCCAATTAAATAGTGGGCAAAGAAAATGAGCAGATATTTTTCTAAAGAGGAGATCCAGGCAGCCAAAAAACACATGAGGACATGTTCATGATCCTTAGTTATTAAAAAAAAAATTCAAATCAAAACTACAATGAGTTAACATCTCACCCTAACAAGATGAGCCATGATCCAAAAAAAAACAAAAAACAACAACAACAAAAAATACTGGAGAGGCTGTGGAGAAGTGGAACTCTCCTACACTGTTGGTGGGGTTGCAAAATTGTCCAGCCTCTTTGGAAAGCAATCTGATGGTTTCTGAAAAAAAATGGACATAGATATGCCATTTGACCCAGTAATTCCACTACTTGGACTACATCCTACTGAATCAAGGCCATTGACACCAACGGATACATTCACAAGAATGTTTACTGCAGCACAGTCCACAATAGCAAAAAGATGGAATCAACTCAGATGCCCAACAACAGAGGAAAGGATAGATAAACTATGCTATATATACTCAATGGAGTACTATGCAATGATAAAGAATAATGGTGATTCCAGAAGACATCTCATGACCTGGTTTCAACTGGAAGACATTATGTTGAGTGAAAGTAGTCGGAGACAAAAGGACAAATATTGTATGAGACCCCTACGATAAGAACTCGAAAACAGACTTATACATAGAAGAAAGACTCTTTGACAGCTGCAAGTGAGGGGAGGGTGGGAGGGTAAAGGGGTGGGTTTATATAGATGGTAGAAATTTGGTTGGGTGAAATCAGTGACAGCACACATTAGAAATAAGGACAATATTAAGTGGACTTCAACATAACTTGAGTACTCCTTCCATCTTAACCCAATAATGCATGGACAGAGTAGCTGGGGCAAGGAGCAGGGGACCATGCTTTTAGGTGAAATCAAGGCCAATTGGCACAACTGGCATTTTGCTAAGAGGGCTCTCTGCACCCCACATTGGTGAGTGGTGTCTGGGGTCTTAAAAGCTGCCATCTGAAGGCACAACAAATGGTCCCAACTCAGCAGGAGCGGATGCTCACCAAGGACCAAAATGACAACCCAGAGTACAGAGAGACCCAGGTGAATGGGTGCCTACATCGACTTGGGATTGGAAGAACCGGATGGTGCCTGGCCACCACCAGTGATAGCTATGATGGAGCTCACAAAGTTGAATCTCACTGGCAACACAAGAATAAAAAGGGGTGTACCCTCAAAGACTGCAACTGATGGTCCAGCAGCTTCAGAGTTTCTCTGGGAACATGGTCCCTGGCCCTGATGCTGCCCTTGCCCATGGATCATAATGAAGGTCCACTCTTCGGACAGCAAATGATTGGACTTGGCAATGCAGAGTGACTATATATTGGGTGCTCTTTATGGGTAACCATGAGTCGGATCCGACTCGATGGCACTTAACTTTGGCTTATGGTTCTATGCATCTATAGGATATCATTCTGCTGATCTCTGAATGGAGGAAGGGAAGTGGGTGCAGAGGAGGGGAAAGGAGACTGTTGTGAGGACGAGACGTGCGGAGCAGGGAGGAATAATGTCCTGTTGCCAGGCAGGGAGAGCAGTGGAAGCTGCATATAGGTGGGCATGTAAATTTATACGTGAATGTATATTTTCACTCAGTCATAATAAAAAAAAATACAATTCAAAGTCAAAAAAACAGAGTTGAACAGTTGGAAAATAGACTTCCTGACTTGGAAAACAGAGCTACTGACTCCATCTATGAGAGAAATCAGAAAAAAGAAACAAGAAAAATGAAGAAGCATTAAGAGGCGTGTGGAACTCTATTGAACAATCTGATTGGAGTTCCTGAACAGGTAGGGACATCTGAGAACAACGGAGAGTATTGTTGCTGAGCTGCTGCCAGAAAACTTCCCTGAAATTATGAAAGAAGGGAATATAGATATCCAAGATGCATATCAAACGCCACTCCATATAGATCCCAGATGACTCCAAGACATACTATAACCAAGCTTAACAAAATGAAACATAAGAAGAAACTCTTAAAGGCATTGAGATTCAAACAAAGCTAGCATTCAGAGAGAAGCCATGTAGAAATGATGCTGGCGTGGAGACAATGGGATGACACATTCAAAGCCTTGAAAGGGAAGAACTTCCAACCAAGAATTGTACATCCCACAAATGTATCTTTCAAATATGAAAATGAAATTAAGGCATTCAAAGATAAACAGAAAAAAATGCAGATGAATATTCTTCATGAACTTAGACACAAAAATTTTCAACAAAATTCTAACCAATAGAATTCAACAGCATATTCAAAACATAATTCACCATGACCACATGGAATTCATACCACAGAAGCAGAGATGGTTCAGCATTAAAAAAAAATCAATACTCCCTAAGACATTAAACTGGGGTCCAAACAGTGTCTTCAACAAATGGTGCTGGCAAAAATGGATATCCATCTGCAAGAAACTGAAACAAGATCCATATCTTACACCTTATACAAAAACCAACTCCAACTGGATAAAAGATCTAAATATCAAACCTAAAATGGTAAAGCTCATCCAAAAAAAGGTAGGAACAACAATGGAAGTTTTAATACACAATATGGACAGACTCCAAAATCTGTCAAACAAACCACAATCATCAGAAGAGAAAATAGATAAATGGAATCTATTAAGAATTAAACACCTTTGCTCATCTGAAGACTTTATTAATAGAATTAAAAGAACACCTACAGAATGGGAAAAAATATTTGGCAACTCTATGTCAGACCGACGCCTGATTTCCATAATCTATAAGATACTACAAAATATCAACAAGAAGGAGCTATACCATCCAATTAAGCGATGGGCAAAGGAGATGGACAGACATTTCACTAAAGAAGAGATCTAGGCAGCCAAAAAACACATGCGGACATGTTCACGATCTTTAGCTACTAAAGAAATTCAAATGAAGACGACAGTGAGATACCATCTCACCCCAACAACATTGGCCATGATCCAAAAAACACAAAACAACAAATGCTGGAGAGGCTGTGGAGAAAGTGGAACCCTCCTACACTGTTGGTGGGGTTGCGAAATGGTCCAGCCTCTTTGGAAAGCAATCTGGCACTTCATAAAAAAAAATGGATATTGATATACCATTTGACCCAGTAATTCCACTACTTGGAATATATCCTACAGAATCAAGGCCTATCACACCAACAGACACATGCACCAGAATGTTTATCACAGCCCAGTCCACGACAGCAAAAAGATGAAATCAACCCAGATGCCCAACAACGGAAGAATGGATAGGTAAACTATGGTATATATACTCAATGGAGAACTATGTAATGATAAAGAACAACGATGACTTCAGGAAACATCTCATGACCTGGTTTCAACTGGAAGACATTATGTTGAGTGAAAGTAGTCAGCAACAAAAGGACAAATATTGTATGAGACCTCTACGATAAGATCTCAAAAACAGACTTGTGTATAGAAGAAAAGACTCTTTGACAGCTGCAAGGGAGGGGAGAGAGGGAGGGAGGGGGGAGCGTTTAGATTAGATAGTTGTTAGGTATCTGGTTGGGTGAAATCGGTGATAGCACACATTAGAAACAAGAACAATATTAAGTGGACTTAAACATAACGTGAGTACTCCTTCCATCTTAACCCAATATTGCAAGGATAGAGTAGCTGGGGCAGCGGGCAGGGGACCATGCTCTTAGGTGAAAGTGAGACCAGTTGACACAACTAGCGTTTTGCTAAGAGGGCTCTCTGCACTCCACGTTGGTGAGTGGCATCTGAGATCTTAAAAGCTGCCAAGCTGCCATCCGAGGGCACAGCAAATGGTCCCAACTCAGCAGGAACGGATGCTCACCGAGAACCAAAATGACATGGGGGAAAGACAACCCAGAAGACAAAGAGACCCACACCAGTGGGTGCTTACATCAACTTGGGACCAGAAGAACTGGATGATGCCCGGCCACCACCAGTGATAGCCGCGATGGAGCTCACTAAGTTGAGTCTCACTGGCAACACAAGAATAAAAAGGGGTGCACCCTGAGATCCCCACTAAAAGACCTCAATTGATGATCCAGTGGTTTCAGGGTTCCCCTGGGAGCATGGCCCCTCACCCTGATGCTGCCCTTGACCATAAATCATAACGAAGGTCCACACTTCAGACAGGAATGGATTGGATTTGGCGATGCAGTGACCATATATTGGATGCACTTTATGGTTCTATACATCTATCGGATGTCATCCTGCTGACATCTGGCTGGAGGAAGGAGAGTGGGTGGAGAGGAGTGAAAAAAGAGACTGTTGGGAGAATGAGACATGTATGGAGTAGAGAGGAATAGTGTGCTGTCAGCGGGCAGGAAGAGCAGTGGAAGCTGCATATAGGTGGGTATGTAAGTTTATATGGGAATGTACATTTTCACTGAGTTATATTAAATGAAAAATTTTTAAAAAATCAATGCTTTTATCAACTTCCATCTGCTAATGTAGAAACAGTATCTGAGAATCCCAACAGTCGTTCACTATTAAAAGCCCTTAGAAATATACAAATATAAGGGAAAGTCATCAACATGGAAACTGGTGGTATAGTCATTAAGTGCTCTGGCTGCTAACCAAAAGGTCAGCAGTTCGAATCTGCCAGGCACTCCTTGGAAACTCTATGGAACTGCTATGGGCAGTTCTACTCTGTCCTATAAGGTCACTGAGTCAGCATTGACTAGATGGCAAGGGGTTTGGTTTGGTTGGTTTCCTCAATTTAATAAGAAGAATTTATGCAAAGTCAACAATCTACATCATCCTAAATGGAGAAATTCTAAAACCACTCCCCTTGCAAACATAGCTACCAGATCTGACAATTAATTGTTTCAAGAGCTACATACCTCTTTGCTGAAAATCAGTATGCCAAGCCAAGTACTCCTCTTGGGAAGTTATGAACTGATGCCAATGCCTAGTATACCTTTGAAAGCAATTTTGGAACTCTTTCTGGAATGGCCATTGTGCACGATGGCAAGGTGATAAGTTCATGAACTTAACTGTATATTTGTTGGTGCGAGAGGTTTTAGCCAGTAAACAAATAACTAACTGTATTGGAAAACCCTCCCTACTCACCTAATCTGGCCCTTAATGACTTTTTTCTTTACCTAGAGATAAAGGAAATATTGACAGGAAGACATTTTGATGACATTCAGGACATGATAGATATAGCACAAGGACAGCTCTGATGGATTCCAGATAAATTGTTCCAAAATTGCTTTAAAGGGTGGACTAGGAACTGGGATCAGTGCATAGCTTCCCAAGCAGAGTAGTTTGAATGTGACCATAGTGATATTGTCCCATGAGGTATGTAGCATTTCTACTAGGATGAGTTTGATTAGCAGTCCTCATATTGTACTAAAAGTGACCTACAGATATAATTCTAAGCCAAATTTCAGTGGCATTTTTTTGATCCAATAGAGACAAAAATCATTTGCTTCATATGGAAAAGGAAGAGGCCCAGGTTAGGCAAAGTACTAGTGAGGAAGAGAAACAAAGTGGGAGGCCTCATATTACCTCACTTTAGAACCTGTTGAACCACCATAGTAGTCAAAACAGCCTTATAACTGCGCAGTAACAGATACATAGACCAACGGAACAAAACAGGGAATCTAGACATAAAATCATCCATCTATAAGCAGTTCATATTTGACAAAGGTCCGGGTCTGTTAAGTGGGGAAAAGACAGTCTCATTGACAAATGGTGCTGGTTTAACTGGATATCCATTTGCAAAAAAATAAAATAAGATCCACATCTCACACCACACAAAAAAACTAACTCAAAATGGATCAAAGGACTAAATATAAAATCTAAAAAAATAAAAATCATAGAAGAAAAAAGCAAGAACAACACTAGGAGCCCTAATGCATTTCATTAAAAAAAAAAAAAAAAAAATACTAACAATGCACAAACACCAGAAAAGGAAACAGATAACAGTGATCTCCTAAAAATCAAACCCTTATGCTCATACAAAGTCTTCATCAAAAAAATAAGAAGTCAGTGTACAAATCCAATCCAATCAGGATGTAATTTCTAAAATCTGCAAGATACTCCAAAATGTCAACAGCAAAAAGACAAATAAACCAATCAGAAAATGGGTGAAAGACATGAACAGCCACTTTGCCTAAGAAGATATGCAGACAGTTAATAGATATACAAGGAAATGCTTGCAGTCACTAGTCATTAAACCCAAATAAAACCAAACCCACTGCTGATGAGTTGATTTTGACTCAGGGTCTCCAAGATGTGCCTAGTGGGTTTGAACTGCTGACCTTTTGGTTAGCCAATATAACACTTAACCACTAAGCCACAGAGTTTCCCATCAGCCATTAGCTATCAGAGATGTGAAAATCTAAAATATAACGAGGTGCCATCTCATTTTGTCAAGGCTAGCATTAATCCAAAAAACAAAATAATAAATGTTGAAGAGGTTTAGAAGAGACTGGAACACTTACACGCTATGGTAGGAATGTAAAATGGTGCAACCACTTTGGAATTAAATTTCGTACTTCATTAAAAACCTAGAAATAGAAGTAGCATAGACTGGAGAAATTCTACTCCTTGAAATATTTTCTAGAAAAATAGGAGCCATCACATGAATAGACATATGCAAATCTTTGTTCATTGCAGCACTGTTCACAACAGTAAAAAGATGGAAATAACTTAGATGCCTATCAACAGTTGAATGGATAAACAATTTACGGTATTTTCACACAATGGAATTCTATGCAACAATAAAGAATAACAATGAATTTGTGCAATGCCTCATAATATGAACTAAGCTGGCAGGCATTCTGCTGAGTGAAATTAATCACAAAATGGCAAATACTGTGTGAGGCTACTATTATCAGAATTCAACAAATGACTTAAACACAGAAGGAAACATTCTTTGATGGTAAAAAGAGTAGGGAAGCTGGATGACGGGTTTTCACTAAATAGATAGTAGAGAAGAATTGTTTTAGGTGAAGCAAAGGACAACATCCAATGAAGGGGAAATCAGTAATACTGGATTAACCCAGAAGTTAGGAAGTTTACTGAATACAATCAAACACTTCATGTGACAGAGTATCAAGGATTCAGGGGACATCTATGAGGACTGCCAATTAAATTTGTGAATTCATCCTAGAAAAAGTGCTACATATGTCACTGCTGAATATCACTACAGTCACCTTCGAAGTACTCCCCTTGGGAAGCTGTGTACCAACACCAGGGCCTAGTCCACCCTTCGAGGCAATTTTGGAACTCTTGTCTTGGAATAGCAATCAGAGCTGTTGTCATAATATCCTTGATGTACCACTAAATGTCCCCAAAATGTCTTCATTTCAATATTTCTTTATATTTGCATAAAGAAAAAAGTCACTGGGAGCTAGATCAGATGAGTAAGGAGGGTGTTACATCGCAGTTATTTGTTTACTGGCTAATACCATGCCACTGTGCACAATGGTCATTCCAGAAAGAGTTCCAAAATTGCGTTGAAGAGTAAACTAAACACTGATGTCAGTGCACAGCTTCCCAAGGGGAGTACTTTGAAGGTGACTGTAGCAATAGTCAGCAATAAGGTACGTAGCACTTAGAACAATTAAGTTCTCAGACCTTTTCCTTTTTTTACATTCTTCATAGTTTTATTTATATCAATTTAACATTTTTCTATTTTGCCTCTTCTGCATAGATGCCATATTCATTAACTTTTATAGTTGACATTTTCATATGTTTTTAGCTGCTACCTGGCCTCCCTGGCCTACCTGGCCTGGAGCACAGTTAGGAGGATAAACAGATCTTGATGTAAATTTGGAGTAGTATTTCACTTCTCAGCAGAACTTTACTTTGGGACATTAGTGCCATGTTTTCTTCTTTTTCAAACCCAGAACAGACGAGAGATCTTCCTTTGGGATACTGAGCACAACACTTACGCAGTTCTTGGATGACAGTGTGATATTTTGATTCCATGTAGTTGTTGGCTTGTAAACATTTCTGTATCTCACAGGTTTGTTTCTGGCATGGATCCTTCTGTGGCATACCAAGAAAATGTTTAAAGACTGAATTTCAAAAGCTCCTCCCCCTGGGTCAACAGGCTAGTGCCAGCAGTGATCCTCATCCAAGGGCTGTCAGCTCAGCCTGCAGGCAATTACAGGGCTCCTAGGCAGGCTACCCAAATTGGTGCTAGGTTCTGATGTTCTGATGGTGGCGCTTACCTACAGACACGGCCTACTGGCTGCCACCATGGTGCTGCTGAGGGACCAGAGTCCTTCCATGAGACCAGAAATCCTGGCCACTCCTATCCCTGCCAGCAACTGCCCTCAGCCCCCAAAGCCATGCCCTGCAGCAACTGGTGAGGGAGGCCCAGGTCCGTACACTGGGCATAACAAAGTTTACTAAGAATATGTTCTGTATCTCACCCTGGTCAGTGGAGTCTGGGGTCTTAGAAAATAACAAGTGGCCTTCTAAGATGTATTAACTGATCCAAACTCACTTGGAGCAAAGTAGAATGAAGAATACCAAAGACACAGGAAAATATGAGACCAGGAAACAGAAAAGACCACATAGACCTGAGACTGGAAGAACTAGATGGTGCTGGGCTACCACCAATGACCACCCTTGCAGGGAGCAAAACAGAGAGTCCCTGATGGAGCAAGAGAAAAAGCCAGGTACAGAAATTGAACTCTGCTAAAAAGACCAAACTTGACTCAGTCTGAAGGCACCCTGGATGCATGGCCTCAGACTCTCTGTTAGTCCAGAACTAAAACTATTCCTGAAGCCAACTGTTCAGACAAAGATCAGACTACAAAAATTTGTCTCCAAAACTTAAAATACTGAGATTATTTCTGAGTGGATACAGTGGATTAAACGTTGTCATTTAGTTTAACTATCCACCAAAATCTATAGAATGTCCACAATGAAGACATTTTATTAAAAGTCATAAGCGCCAAATAATACCTAGAATAATATGCCTATCAAAGATAAGACTGGAAGACAAAGTGACTGCTTCAAAATACTACTATGGTGGGAATGTTGCTATTAGGCCCCTGAAGAATATTAGCTATTTTTATTATATAGAAGAACCTGTAAAATGAAAAGGAATACTTCAAAAATGAATACCTCAAGCCACTGTCAAGATAACATGAAAATGAAAGTTGTAACAGTGTCTTAAGATAATCTCTTTTAGTTCTAATAGCTATGTGTTCAGTGAAATCAATACCAAATCCAAACTATCAGGTAAGGTGATTTCTCAAGCTCTTTTAATAACATATGTGAATGGTAGGTCTTTGCCAGGAAAAATAAAATTGGTGCCCTAACAACTGGAATAAAAATATTTTGGTGGAATCTGGTGACTCTGATTATATTCACATCTCCATATTTACCTTTAAGCTTTTGTCACCAGCAGATAACTTCTTTGTTCTCTTTCAGGGAAGCTAGGTTATCCTTGGAGACCCGGTGGAAGATTGATTAATAGCTCTGCTCCAAATCAAAATGGTTAGCAGTTCAAATCCATCAGCTGTTCCTTGGAAAGCCTATAGAAGCAGTTCTACTCCATCCTGTCAGGTCACTATGTTTTGGAATCAACCTGAGAACACCGTAAAGATGTTATATGTAAGGAATGCTAATTCTTAAAAAATCTCTCTTCAACCATCCCTCATTGTCTCCAGACTGATATTCAATAGATAAAAGGAAAATGTGACCTGGAAAGAGCCAGCTTACACAGTGAAACAATTGTAAAATTTGATATCAACAGAAATCAAGCTGTGTGCACAGAAATTGAATAAAAGGATATTTGACCAGGGTGAAAGGAAACATTGGAATCCCAAATGAAACAGAATGGATGTACTTATGAGGGATTTAAGATGTTAGTTTGAGCAGCTGGGAATGGCTTTTGCAATTTTCTCACATAGTTAAGTGAAATCTGGACTCAGTGTTAGTTTACATTAAATGAAATCAGGTTGTGGAATTTACATGCCGTAATGTAGAGAAATAGAGTTAATATAATAAAGTTAAAGTAGAGAGGATGTGGGGCCAAGACGGTGGAGTAGTCAGACACTTCTGTGATCCCTCTAACAACAAAGACCACTGAATGAATCAATTACATGTGACATTTTAGGAGCCCCAAACCAAACAAGAAGCTAGGACACAGTGAACCCCCTCCCCAACAAAACCAAACCCAATGCTGTTAAGTTGAATCTGACTCATTGTAACCCTGTACACAGTCAGCAAACATAAAATAAATACAAGAACTTACTGAAGCTGTGAATCAGACTGAGGGTCAAAAAAGGGAGAGCAGGTTCAGAAGTACCTAGAGCCGTACAGATCTGACCTGGTGGGTACAGGCACTTCAAGGTGGATTGGCAGCAGTGAGCACAGTGAGCAGAGTGGTGGCTTCTGTAAAGCATTCACCTCAATGAGAAAGACAGAGTGGTCAAGAGCCCACTCACGCCTCCAGAATCAGTGAAAAATGGCATTTGATCATCAAAAGATAATCAGTTTATGTCTAACCTACTGCATGAAGATCTAAAACTTTCCTTTGGGATAGACTTGTTTCCCTTTCCAAGAGCTTACTCCTCTGTTCCCTGCACTGTGACCAGCTCCAGAGACTGACACATTACTTGGGCCAGAAGTGGGACTCTTTTACGTATACCTTAAGCCATTCTCCTAGACTTGGAGAGGGAACAATTTAACAAACAAGAGGGGGATAATAGTAATAATAATCTGCTGGCTCCCTTAAGGTGGAAACTGAGGGTAAACACAGTTCCTTTGCCTAGGCTCAGGCATAATGGGACATGTGCTACTCACAGTTATTTGCTGATGGCTGTCTGCTCCCTGCCTTTCTCAGCACATCCAGTCAGATATCTCTGCCTATGCAAATCATCCTTGTTCATTGAGAAATGTAGCAGAGAGCCTGTACCACATGTTAAGTGACCAACTACTTGGGGACCTGAGCTGAATACTACAAGAAAAATAAATGGACTCCTGATCTTATATGCCTAGTAATAACTCTAACTACCTGGTGGCAGGATACTAGAGCCTCAAAGGCACCAACATTCAAGCTAGCTCACATGAACAGCATAATTTGGCATTTCAAAACAAAACAAGAAGATAGAACACATGAAGCAAACACAAAATACATAAATACAAGAACTTTTTTGATGGCTCAAAGATAATAGCCAATATGAAATCACTTAAAGAGGTAGATTACAATGGCTTCAGAAAGCTCCAAAGCAAAGAATCAAGAAATTTTCCAGGTAAAGAAACTTCCTGGAATTATCATAGATAATTAATATTTAGAACTCTTCAAGAGATCAGGAAGATCAGGCAAAATGCAGCAGAGCATAATGACAAATGGAACAGTTCGCAAGAAAGCCCAGAGGTACAACTACCAGAGATTCAGAGGATCAATAATAAAATGACAGAATTAGACAAGTCAGTAGAAAGTCAAATGAGCAGAACTGAGGCAATGTAAGGCAGAAATAGTGACACTGAAGATAAAGCAATTAACACTAATATATTTGAGCAGAAATCATAAAAAAAGAGAATTTAAAAAAGTGAAGTAACACTAAGAATTATGTGTGATTCTATCAAAAGCAATAACCTATGAGTGACTGGAGTACCAGAGTTGGGAGGTGAGAAGGGGGGAGGATAACAGATAATGCAGAGAGAACTGCTGAAGATTTTTTGAGAGAAAAGTTCCCCAATATCACGAACAACAAGGTATCTGCCCAATATGCTCATCAAACTTCACACAAGGTAGATTTCAAAAGACAAACATGTAATAAAATTTGCCAAAACTAAAGATAAGGAGAGAATTTTTACAGGCTAGGAATAAGCAAAAACATTATCTTCAAAACAGAGTCAGTAAAAGTAGGGTCAGACCACTCCATATAAACCATGCAGGCAAGAATGTAATGGCATGACATATAAAGTGACTTCAACGAAAAACAAAAATTACCAGCAAATAATTATATATCCAGCAAAACTGTCTCTCAAATATGATGTCAAAACTATGACATTTCCAGATAAACAGATTTAGGGAATTTGTAAACATCAAATGAAAATTACAAGACATACTAAAGGGAGTCCTTTGGTTAGGAAATCAACAACATAACAACAAGACCAAGACTAGAATGCAAGATAGAGAAACAGATATCAGCCTTTATACGGAAATCACAAAGAGAAATTGAAGAAAAAACACTGAAAATATAGAAACAAATATGCCAATACGTAAAATATGACATTAAAACAAAAAAGGGACTAAAATATGTAGTCAAAGATCTTTTATATAGAGAACAAGTCAAGGCAATACAAAGAAATGAAAGGCTAGTTTAAATATACAAAAATAAAGGTAAATGTTAGGATAACTACAAAGGAAATTGACAATCTAAGCAAAAAAATCAATAAAGATCAGGAGTGCCTATATTAATTTCTGATAAACTAGACTTTAAACTAAAATCCACCACAATAGACAAGAAAGGACACTATAATAGTGATTAAAGGGTCAATACATCAAGAGGACATAACCATATTAAATATTTACATACATAGTGATATAGCTCCTAAATACAAAAGTGAATGCTAACAGCATTGAAAACCTAAGTATAGTTCCACAATAATAGTAGAAGACTTTAACACACCATTTTTAGTGAAGGACAGAACAGCCACAAATAAGTTCAATAAAGACATGGAAGATCTAAATGCCACAATCAGCCAAAATGGCCTTGTATTGATAACGCAGAATGCAGAACACTGAACAGCAGTCAAGTACACCTTCTGTTCCAATGCAATTAGAACATTCTCCAGAATAGACTACGTGTTAAACTATAAAGCAAGCCTTAACAAATTCCAAAGTTTTGAAATATTGCAAAGTATTTTTTCAGACAACAAAACTATAAACATAAAAATCAAAGAGGAACAGCAAACAAACAAACAAAAAAATCCAACACATAGAAAATAAACAACACCTTGCTCAAAAACTACTGGGTTCCAGATGAAATCAAAGACAGAAGAAATAAATTCATGGAATGAAATGGAAATGAAAGCACATCTGACCAGAGTCTTTGGGACACAGAAAAAGCAGTGCCCAGAGATCAACTATTTCAATAAACAGGCACATCCAAAAAGAAGAAAAGGTCCAAATCAAAGCATTAACACCACAGCTCAGACAAGTAGAAAGACAGCAGCAAAAGAAGCTCTTGGGCACCAGAGAAAACAAATAATAAAAATTAGAGCAGAATTAAATGAATTAGAGAATAGAAAAACAATAGAGTTAACAAGATCAAAAGATGGTTCTTTGAAAAGATCAACAAAATTGATAAACCATTGGCCAAAATTACATAAGAAAATAGGAGAGGAAGCAGATAACTCAAATAAGAAATGAGATGTATAACAAAAAAGCAGACCCAACTGAAATTTTTTTTTTAAAACTCGATGGCACTTGGCTGGCTTATTTTATTTTTTTTTATTTAATATGACTGAGTGCCAACTGAAATTTTAAAAAGTTGTGACAGAGTAAACAATTGTTCTCTAACAAACTGGAAAAACTAGAAGAATAGGCAAATTTCTAGAAACATGCCAGCTACTCAGGTAGAACTAATTATACTCAGGTAGAAAACCCTCAATATCCATTTAAAAAAAAAAAATCTAATGGAATTAATAAAAGAATTCAGCATAGGGTCAGAATATAACATAAACATTAAAAAATCAGCTGGACTCTTCTACACCAACAGAGAGACCATCCAAATAGGAATTATGGAATCAACATCACTTACATAGCTCCTGCCCTCCCTACAACCCACCGAAAGATAAAATACTTGAGAATAAATCTAACCAGAGACATTAAAGACCTATTTGAAGAAAAATACAAGACACTGCTGTAAGAAACCAAAGAAACCTTCATAAGTGAATCATGGATAGGAAGACTCAACTGTGAAAATGTCTCTTTTAACAAAAATGTCCTATTCTTATACAATGCAATCTTGATCTAAATTCAAATGGTATTTTTTAATGAGATGGAGAAACCAATCACCTACTTTATGTGGAAAGGGAAGAAACCCTGGATAAGTAAAGCTTTACTGAAGAAGAAAAGCAAAGTGAGTGTCCTCAAACTACTTCACTTTAGAATCTATTATACCTTCATGGTAATCAAAACTGCTTGGTAATGGTACGATAATGGATGCATAGATCAATGGAAGAAAACTGAAAATCTAGACACAAAATCAAACACCTATGAGCAGCTGATATTTGACAAAGTTCCCAGGTCCGTAAACTGGGGAAAAGACAGTCTTTAAAAATTATTTTAGCATAACTGAATATACATCTGCAAAAAGTGAAACAAGATCCATATCTGATACTACCCATAAAAACTAGCTCAAAATGGATCAAATATGAAGTATAAAATCTAAAACAGTAGAGATCATAGAAGAAAAATTAAGGAAAATGCTAGGAACCCTAACAGAGCATGTGAACAGAATACAAATCATTATTAACAGTGCACAAACACCTAAAGAGAAAATAGGTAATTGGGAACTCTTAAAAATCAAACACTTATGCTCATCCAAAGACTTCACCAAAAGAGTAAGAAGACAACCTACAGTCTGGGAAAAAAATTTTGGCTACAATGAATCAGATCAGTGTCTAATCTCTATAATCTACAAGATACTCCAGAACCTCAATAACAAAAACACAAGTAATCAGTTTACAAAATGGACAAAGAACAGGTACATCATCAGAGAAGGCACTCAGGCAACTAACAGATACATGCTCGTGATCATTAGCCATTGCCAAGTGAGCCAAGTGCCGTCGAGTCATTAGAAAAATGTAAATCCAAACTACAATAAGATGCCATTTTACCCTAACAAAGCTGGCATTAATCCAAAAAATAAACCCAGAAAATGATAAATGTTAGAGAGGCTGTGGAGAGACTGGAACACTTACATAATGTTGACGGAAATATAAAATGGTACCACCACTTTGGAAAAAGGTAGAAATGGAAATACTGTATGATCTAGCAATCTAACTTCTTTCAGTATGTCCTAGAGAAGTAAGAGCTGTCACATAAACAGATACATGCACACCAATATTCATTGCATCACTATCCACCACAGCAAAGAGTTGCAATCAACCTAGATACCCAACAATGCACAAATGCATAGAAAAAATATGGTATATTCATACAGTGGAATACTATACAATAATAAGGTACAAAGATGAATCTGGGAAAAATCTTGAAGGCATTATGCTGACTGAAATTAATCAGTCTCAAAAGGACAAATATGATAGAACACTGTTATTATAAAGACTCAAGAAAAGATGTGAACAGTCTACAATGCTTCCAAGGGTGGAGAGGGAGGAAAAGGGAGGGAGAGGGATGATCATTAATTTCATAATAGAAGAGAATTACTTTAAGTAAATGGAAGGGCAACACATAGTAGAGAAGAAGTCAGTGTAGCTGGACTAAGTCAAAAGCTAAAATGTTTTCTAAATACAACAAACACTTCAAGGGAGAGAGTAGCAAGGTCCAGAGTCCGGGGACCATCCTTCTTGGGCACATTTAGGTCATTTGGCATAACAACACTTATTAATAACATTTTCTGTATTTTTGTGAGTGGTGTCTGGTGTCTTAAAAGCTAGTAAGCAGCCATTTAAGAAGCATTAATTTGTCTCTGTCCAGCTGGAGCAAATGGGAGTAAAGAACATCAAAGACGTAAGGAAAATATGAGCCCAAGAGATAGAAACCAAAAAACAAACCCACTGCTATCGAGTTGACTCTGACTCATAGTGACCGTATAGGACAGAGTAGAAATGCCCTATAGAGTTTTCCAAAAAGTGTCTTGTGGGTTTGAACTGCCAGTCTTTTGATTAGCAGCGGTAGCACTTAACTATCGCTCCACCAGTTTCCAAGAAACAGAAAAGGTTGCACAAGCCAGAGACTATGTCAACACGGGAAACCCTGACAGCATAGTTGTTAAGTGCTATACCTGCTAATCAAAAGATTGGCTGTTCAAATTCACCTGGTGCTCCTTGGAAACTCTATAGAACAGTTCTACTCTGTCTCGTACGGTCACCATGAGTCTTAACTGACTCAACAGTGGTGGGTTTGTATATCAACATAAGACTAGAAGAACTAGATGGTGCCTGGCTACCATCAATGACTGCCCTTACAGGGAACTCAACAGAGTTCCTGATGGATTAGGACAAATCTGAGGTGCAGAAATCAAACTCTAGTAAAAAGAGCAGACCTGATTGTTCAACAGACTGGTGGGTACGCAGAAGACATGGCCTCTGGATTCTCTGTTATCCCCCAACTGAAATCATTCCAGAAGCCAATTCTTCAGACAACGATTCAACTGGTCTACAAGATAGAAAATTACACTGGTGAGGAGTATGCTTCTTGGCTTAAATAAATACAGGAGACTAACTGGGCAACTCCTGTCCACCTGAAGGCAAGATTAAAAGAGAGACGGGCATAGGAACTGGCTGAAGGAACTCAGACAATATGGGTTATAGGAGAAAAGTATGCACTCATAGCATGGAGTGAGTAGCTAGGGTCTCATAATAAAGTGAAAGTTTTTATATGAGAGACTGACTTGAATTGTAAACTTTCACTTAAAACACAGTAATAAACAAATAAAAGGTTTAGAGAAAGGGTTATTAGAGTGGGTTTATACTGTATAACTCATACCCCTCTCCTCACTGCATCTTCAGAGAAGACTCAGGAGTCTTGTTTCACTGAGGCATTGAGCATAACTTTAGTAATGGGAGATCTGACATCCTTGTAAAGCTGTAGAGAAGACTTCTTCAGTTTGATGAGAATGATGGCAGGTCCTCTTGAGGAAAGACCCAGCTATGCTGTCACAAGTGTATACTGCAAATCCTTCACCTAATCTTCTCCCAAAGTGACCTGAAGCCATTGTTTACATTGCTTGTTCCTTTGAGAAGAGAAGTAGAAATATTTGGGATTACAAATCCTAGTTGTGAGTTGACATTAATCTTGAGGGAGTCTTATTGCCCCTGAGTTTCATCAGTCACAATGGGGGCTTATGAGGGCTAGGTGATATAAACAAAGGCTTCTGGCCTGATTCTTTTGCCCTATGTATCTGATATATCCATAAATTTATATGGCTTTTGTTTTTCCACTTTTGAATATCCTACTAGAATAGATATATTTGGTGTCTTAGCCATTTAGTCTCCCTATAACAGAAATACCACAAGTGAACGGCTTTAAAAAGAGAAATTTTATTCTATCACAGTCCAGTAAGTTGCAAGTTCAAATTTAGAACATCAACTCCAAGGGAAGTCTTTCTCTCTTGGCTCTGGAGGAAGGTCCTTTTTGTCAATCTTCCCCTAGATTGGGAGCTTTTGAGGCACAGGGACCAGTGGTCCCTTCCAAAAGATGTGCCCTGTTCCCACTACAGCTTCTTTCCTGAAGAGGTCCCTGACTCTCTGCTTGCTTTCCTTTCTTTCATATCAAAAAAGATGCCTCAAGGTACAACACAATCTTGCACATTGAGTTCTGCCCCACCGACACAACTGCAGCCCATGCTTCTTTATTAACATCTTAGAGGCTGAGTGCACAGCACACAGGAACATCACTCAATACCAAGAATTATGGCCTCGTCAAATTGCTACACTCATTTTGGGGGGACATAATTCAATCCATGACATTTGGCAAATGGAATAATCCCTTCATTGGTTTCCTGACCTTCATGAAAAATTATCAGTGTTTACAGTCACTCTTCTTCCCTTTCTCAGAAAGAGTGCATACTCCTCGCCTATGAAAACCAAACCCACTGCTATTGAGTTGATTCTGATGCATAGTGATCCTGTAGACAGAGTAGAACTGCCCAATGGGAGCACCTGGTGGATTTGAACTGCCGATGTTTATAATTAACAGCCACAACCTTCATTATTAACAGCCATAGCCCTTAACCACTATACCACCCTGGCCTATAGGAACTTGTATTATAGTACATTTAACTGGGTTAAGGGTACTATAATAAAAATTTCCCAAGGACTCAAAATTATGTAAGTATTGACCTGGGGAGATGATGAAGTCTTCCTAATCCTGGATATCTTCCTATATTCTTATGCACGTGAGTCTTGGCTCATTTAAAATATTCTGAATTTAGAACAACTGAGCCAGCCAAGTGCTGTCAAGTGGAATCTGACTCATGGTGACCCTAGGGACCAGGGTAGAACTGACTCCCGGAGTATTCAAGGAGTGCCTGTTGGACAACTGAAGAGGTAGCATATAGTGACACTGATTTTCTAAATAGAAATAGAATGTTCTCATGGACTACATATGTTTTAACAAATTTCTCTTCACATTAGATAAAAACCAACAAATAATTTTATGTGATTTAAAAAAAAATTGTGTATACTTGATTCAATACATTGTTAAAACCTGTGGCATAAAATATTTCAGTTACAGTCAAGCATCAACCTGTGTTATTCACTACTTCTTAACAAAAATATATTTATTATTGTATTTAATTTTTTGTGTGTGTGTGTGTATGAGAACATACATGGTTTCCCAGAATTCCAGCAGTCAGCATACAAGCAGAATGTCTGCGAATTTAGATCATATCATGGACTATCGTGCACAAAGTTGAAATGCAAGTAGGAATGATCATCAAGTATCAGAAATTCACTCACCAATTTGATAACCGTGCATAGTTAACCTAGTACATCCCTGTCTTTAATTTCAAATGAGACCAAAGTGTTAATAATCTTAAGTTTTTTTTTTCTATTTAAACTTTTCACCTCCACATAATTCTAAATGAGATGATTTGAGATCCATAATAAACGCTAGGAATGGAAACAGAGAGAATGAGAAAAGCAGCTGAGCGGAAGCACAGGCAATGAGTGGCCGTGACTTACAACAGCTTTAACGTGGATTTAACTGACTAAACGGCACAGTTCCAGGAGTTGTTTTTGGACAGGACACTTTTTCAGCTTTCTCCAAAACTAGAGGAAAGAGTGAAGATGAGTCAGCAGACTACAGGGTGGTGACATCCATTCAAGATTTTCTGACATAATCCGAGTTTAAGACAAAGGGGTGTGAACAGAAGATGAGTAGAGTTTTCTAGTACATCAGGGCACACTTATGATCCTCCTTTAGAGCTGAAACAGCATTGTAAGGATAGATAACAGAGCCAAGCCAAGCGCTGTCGAGTTGGATCTGACTCATAACAGAAGACACCATATTATTATTTTTCAGTGCATACAAAATGGTATCCCCCTAATGGGTACAGAAAATATTAACAGCCTCAACAGAAAGTTGATTTTATTAATAGAAGTGAGACATATTGTAGGAAGAATAGAGATACATAATACATCTCTGGTATTTGGGCATAAGAAAAACGTGCTTACCCCTTCAGAGTGTTGGTAGGATTATTATATCTCCAAAGTTTACACAGGAAGATTCCTCCTTGTCTCTTCCACTTCAGGTGTTCCTTGGCTTGTGGCAGCATAAGTCTTCCGTCTCTGCACCCATCTTCTTATGACCATCCTCTATCTCTGTTGCCTTTCTTGTAACAATACCCATCAGGAAGAGATCAAAACACTGTAATGATCTCATCGTAACAAATTATGTTTGCAATGATTACATTTCCAAACAAGATCACATTCTGAGGTTCTAGGAAGTCATAGATTGAATTGTGTCCCTCCCAAAATATCTATCAACTTGTCTAGGCCACGATTCCCACTATTGTGTCCTTGTCCACCATTTCATCATTTGATGTGATTTTCTACATTGTAAATCCTGTCTCCATGATGTTAATGAGATTGGATTAGTGGCAGTCATATTAATGAGGCAGGACTCAACTTGCAAGATTAAGTTGTGTTTTAAGCCAATCTCTTTGAGATGTAAAAGAGAAAAGCAAGCAGAGAAATGGGGAACCTCCTAACACCAAGAAACAAGAGCCAGGAAAGTTGTGTGTCCTCTGGACGTGGAGTCATTCAGCTAAGAAGTCCTCTGACCTGGAATATTGATTGATAACAAGAAGTCCACAGGGAGAGAAAATCTTTTCTGGAACTAGCACCCAGAATTTGGACTCCTAGCCTACTAGACTGTGAAGGAACAAATTTCACGTTGTTAAAACCACCTGCTGGTGGTTTTTCTGTTGTAGTAGCACTAGGTAAATAAGACATAGGACTTAGGTTTTCCATTTATTTTGGCAAATAAAATCCAACCCATAACAAGGTTTCTTTAACTTCCTAAAATTTGTGTCTTTCCCAGGTGAAAACTATATTCATTCCATCCCAATATTCTCCTAAGTCTTCACTTATCCTGAGATGGGGATAGCAACATTCCAGGGTGATAAGCAACTTATTTTATCACCCAGACATGGGCACAAGTTCCTTTAATTATACCCGAGGTTGTTTTTAGAGAAGCCAGTTCAGACTCAATTCAGAGGCATGTGCAGAAGAGACAAAGGCGACTGCCATTTTTCTTAAACTGGGCACCAGAGAGCTACAATCAGGACCAGAGAATTGAATCAAAAGAGTAAATAACTGTGCATGTACAACACCTCAGAATGAGTCCTGCTGCCAGTCAGAAGCCCTGTGGCAGAAACGATTTTGAAGTCTGAGAGCTTGTACAGCCAAGGGACAAGCAGCTATCTACCATCCAAAAAAAGGACATTCTTCAGATCCCCGTCACTAATTTGTTGTCCCCAGCTATATCCTGGGTATAGATGGGCTATAAAAACCCTACCCCCAAATTCCTCAGCCTGCTAGAATGCGATACACTCTACTGCTGCCCTACTTTGAAGCATTCTCATTTTCCAATAAAGTTTTCTCTTTTGGATCAGCTAAATTTCCCCGAGTAATTCGTTTGTACAGGTCTGACAAGGACCCTTGAGGGTCTTCAAAGACCCCCAGTAACAATCTCAGCATAAATTTGAAGTCTCGAATTGTATCGAAATATCATCTAAATCAAACGTGGATTAGACTCTGTATACAGTTCATCCTGTGGCAAAATTATTTTCTGTCCACAGACCTGTGAAATAAGAAGTTATCTGCTTCCAAAATGCAAGATTAGAACAGTCGTGGAATAGCCATTCTCATTTTGGGGAAAAATGGAAGGAATAAAGAAGTAACTAGTTCAAAACCATTTTTCAACCCAGCAGGACAAGTTTAATTCATTTTTAGGACATTACAATCCTTACATGTGGCCTGATCTGCGCTCTTGGTCTGCAGATACCTCAATGGCCAGAGCATCTGGACTTGTGGAGATGATAGTAGTAGCCATGCCCTCAGAAAGCGATGAAACAGCCTCATCCTCTGGAATGCAGGAGGAGACGGTGGCCTCAAACCTCAGGCCCACGCTGTCCTTTCCTGAGGGATAACACTCGTCCACAACGGAGTAGCTCTGCTTGTTCATTTCCTGCTTGTAGAAACCCTAGAAATCCAAAAGCCTTCCTACATTCTGTTTCATCTCTGTCTCCTTCAGTCCAAGCTGGCAGTATCTCTTGATTGGGATTGTATATCACATACCTAATCTCTCCAGCAAAAATTTCTCTAACCGTACCCAGGTTGTTCTTTTGAGAGAATATCTTCTCATCTTTTCAATCAGGTTAGACTGAAAAGTTTCCAAATATTCAAGTTCTGGCTGAATTTAGCTTAGTAGCTTTCCTCCTGTATCTTTTTTTTTTTTTTTTTTTTCACATTTAATTATAAGTAGCTAATAGACCTGTGGTTATTAGTTGTAGTCAAGTTGAATTTGACATATGGGGACGCCTTGGGTAAGAGCAGACCTCCTCCATTGAGTTTTCAGTGCTGTGACTTTTCAGAAGCAGATCATCAGGTTTGTCTTCCAACGCACCTCAGAGTGTATCTGAACCACCAATCTTTCTGTCTGTAGTCAAGAGCTTCAGTATCTGTGCTACTCAAAGAGAAATCAAGCCGTTCGTTTTACATTTTGCTAGGAAATATCCTAAGATAAATATCCAAGTAAATTCCTTATAGATTCTATTTTCCATCTAACAGTTGAACACAATTCAGCCAAGTTCTAAGGCACTTTAAAGAACAATCACCTTTCTCCAATATCCTGTTACATGCTCATTATATTTTTCTATGTCCTCACCGTAAGCACTTTTAACATTCATATTTTTACCAGTGTTCTGCTTCTGATGATATATGTATAAGATAGTAGAAACTTTCTCTACAGTTCTCATTACTTCATTTTGGAACTTTGCTAGAATTGTCTTTATTGTCTATAATTTTACTGACAGTTTTTTCTAGCCATTCTCTAGCACGCACCTCAATAATCTTCTAGTTTCTCCCTTTACTGAGTTCCAAAGCCACTTTCATGTTTTTATGTATTTGCGACAGTAACACCCCACTTTCTGACACCCAAATTTTTATTAGTTCTCTAATGTTTCTGTAAAATATTATTGTAAACTTAGTGGTTTGAGGCACAAGCAATGTGCTCTCTCACAGTTTTGGATGCTAGAACTGTGAATTTGGTGTGTAGTAAGGCTTTGCTCTCTTTAAAGCTGTTGGAGAAGATACTTCTTTGTTGCTTCTAGCCTCAGACACCCCTTGGCTTTTCCCAAAGGACTAGATTTGATTTGATTCATTTTCTCATTGTTTCTATTTTTTCTCTTTCATTAAATACTACTTTTCTTCATTATTTACTTTCTTTTGCTTATTTTTGGTTTAATATACTCTTCCTTTTCTAGTATCTTATGATGGAAGCTGATGTCATTGATATGAGCAATACCAAACCCGTTGCCTTCCAGTCAATTTTGACTCATAGAAAACCCTGTAGGACAGAGCAAAATTGTCCCATAGGGTTTCCAAGGAGAGCCTGGTAGATTTGAACTGCTGATTTTTTTGGTTAGCAGCCATCGCTCTTAACCACTATGACTGATGAGACCTTTATTTCTTTTTTCATTAATGTGTTTATTTCTATAAATACCACCTAGTTAAATTTTGGAAATCCTGGTGGGGTGGTGGTTAATTGCTATGGCTACTAACAAAAAAAGGCAAGCAGCCTGACTTTACCAGGTGCCCCTTGGAAACTCTATAGGACAGTTTTATTCTGTCGTCCAGGGTTGCTATGGGTTGAATTCAACTTGAAGGCAATGGATTTGGTTTGGTTTAAATATAGTTTTAATGATGTCTCACTAATTATCATAGGTGAAATTTATTTATTCAGTCAAATAGACTTTGTAATTTCTCTGTTAATTTTCTCTTTGAATCAAGATTACGTAGAAATGCTTCCTTATTTCTCAAATATTTGGAAATTTTCCAGAGATCTTTGTGTTATTGATTTGTAATTCAATTCCTTTGTTGTCAGAAGACATCCGACTCGATGACACTTGGCTTTGGCTTTTAATTTTATTGAGATTTTAAGGTGAAGACTGTTTTAGTTCATGCTACATGTGCCCTGTTATAAAATGTGCCTTCTGTTGTAGAATGTAGGGTTTTCTGTCCTTGCTTACTTTTTATCCACTTGTGCAGATAAATGCATTTATTTCTCCTTGCTATAAAGACCTAAGAGTATAACTGCAAATTAATGCGTGCCGGTTTAACTTCGTTAGCAACTTCACAACAGTTTTTTTTAAGGGTTACACCATTTTGCGCTCATATCAACAATGTATAAGTTTTAGTTAATCTAACTCCTTGCCAGCAGGTGATGTTTTCAGTCTTTTAAATTTTAACCACTCTAGTAGGTGTGTGGTAGTATTGGTTTCTGATTTTATTTTGCTTTTCTTTGATGACTAATAAGCTTGAGAAGCTTTTCAGTTGCTTTTTATGGAGTGTGTGACCCAGTCTTTTGCCATTTATTGATTTGAATTTTTTTTTAATATTATGTGAATATTAGTCCTTTGTGTTCCTTGCAGTCTGTGACTTGCCTTTTTTCTTACTTGTGTTTATTACACAATTTTGAGAACTTTATGATCTCTTACCGAGGAGTCTTTTGGTGCTGTGGTTAACTACCTCAACTGCTAACTGAAGTTTTGGCAGTTCAAATTCATTAGCTGCTCTTCAGGAGAAAAATACAGCAGTCTGCTGCCATAACAATTACTCTGTAAAGCAGTTCTACTCTGTCCTATAGCTGTGAATCAGAATTGACTACATGGCAATGGGTTTAGTTTTTGATTCTATGTGTGTACTACAGCTTATTTAAATAGTTGAGTTGTTTTTGCTGTTTGATATCTAAGTGATATTGTAACAAATTGAGATTATGTCAGCACACACTCTGATATATTTTAGAAACAATGAAATTTCTGAGTCAGAAAGTATATGTATTTTAAAAGCTATTCCTTTTTTTGTCCAATCTCATGTCTTGTATGAGTACATATTAAAGAGCTCAAACTATGTCATTGTGGCCCTGGGTCTTATGTTTACTTTTCTACTAATTATCATGTTCAGATACAAAATATGATTATCTTATTTCCAGTTATACCATAACCAGATTTCGTATCAGTTAAAAAAGAGCCCTCTGAAACATAATGTAAAAGAAGGAAAATAAATAATATGTATTCTGAAATGTACTCTGTGCCAGGCAGTGAGATATGCTCTGAATATACAATATCTGATTTTACACTCAGGCCTATTGGGTATCTATTCGCCTTGTCTTTTATAATAGAAGTTGAGATCTGAGACAGCTAAGTGTATCCAGTCATCAAATGGCAGAGGTAGGCTACAAATACAGGTGATTTGCCTCTAAATCTCAATACTTTCCTCCTAACAATTAGTACAGCACAGATGGTATAAAAGTTCATGGTATAAAAGTCTCCATGGAGGAGAAGGTAGAACTTATTTTATAAACAGTGACATCATTTCAAAAAGTAATTACAAAATTAAAAAATAAAAGTCCGACATTTCCTATTGGGACACTGTCTTTCATCTGATGATTATATGTATGTAATGTCTCTTTATGAAACCTAACATCAAATAATAATACATGAAATATATTAAATATCAATAGTTTACTGAATAAAACTTAACTCTTATAAAAGCAACAATCAAGAAATCAAGTGTATTGGAGGAAAAGAGTCTTTTTGGTGAATCCAGAAAAGTAAAACACACTAGGGGCAAGAGCAATATTTGTTGAATTTTTAGCCTTCTGATTTATACACCGATTTTCATAAACTTACAGGCATATCTGGTTCTGGGGGAATGATGGTCAATGAAGACTGGAACCATAGTCAGAAGGTGCTGAGTCAACGGCTGTTGCTCAGTGGTAGGTTTTAGTTTTATAATGACGCTCCTAGAAGACATGTGTTGGATGGTGGTGGTAAAGAGTTTTCAGTGCCCAAGATTTCAGACACTGAACTTTGAGACTGTTCAGTTAGGCAAAGAAGTGAAGAGGAGGAGAGAGCTGGTAGGCAGAAGAACGAAAATTAACTAAAGCAGTTTTCAATTCTGTAAAAGGAGAAACTAAACATTCTACTGCTAAGCTAGGAGTGGAGCGCTGGTGGAGTAGTTGTTAAAAGCTCATCTGCTAACTCAAAGGTAGGCAGTTTGAATTTACCAGCTACTCCCTGGAAGCCCTATGGGGCAGCTGTACTCTATTCTGCATGGTAACTAGCAGCCAGAATTGGTTCAGTGGCAACAGGTTGGGTTTTCATTTGGTTTTGAGGCTAAAGATTTAGAGCCCTGATAGTGTGAGCAATTTGAACTCACCAGTCACTCAACAAGAGAAACATCCAGCATTCTGCTCCAGTAAAGACTGCATCCTAGAAAATGTTGTAGAGAAGTTATGGTCTGTCACATGGGATTACTGTCAGTAGAAGTTGACTTGAGGGTACCTAACAACAACAGGCTGAAGGAAAGTTCCCTGGTTGGTGAAAATCATTAGGTTCCCAGTTCTACTTTATATACATGAGTCAAAATTGAAATTGGAGGATTTACATTTGTTTAGATTATTTTCAGAGCATGTACTTACTTGCCAGTACTAATTACAATACAATAAAACAAAGCTTTGAAATGTGCAAAACAAAAGATATGTAATTGTTGCATCTTTCTAGTTTCAGAATTAAAAAAAATATGAGGGGAGTGGGTGGAGAGGAGGGGAAAGGAGACTGTTGGGATGATGAGACATGTATGGAGCAGAGAGGAATAGTGTGCTGTCACTGGGCAGGGAGAGTAGTTGAAGCTCCGTATAGGTGGGCATGTAAATTTATACAGGAATGTACATTTTCACTCAGCCATAATAAAGCAAATAAATAAATAAAAGAATTACCTAGGGAATAAATGATCTTCCCTCAAAAAAAAATATGTACATATTTATTTTTTAGCAGATTATATTTTAGAATGATTTTAGTTCTACACGGAAGTTGAGAAGATAGTAGTGTTCCTATATATTCTATTCTCATGTACATATTATTAACAACTAAGAGTAGTATGATACATTTATTATAAAAATAAACCTATACTGATAAGTAATTAATGCCAAGCCAAGTGCCGTAACTGAAGTTTATCACTTACTAAGATTTCTTTGATTTTACCTAATGTTCGTTTTCTATTTCAGGATCTCTTATCCAGGATACTGCATTGAATTTGCTTGTCATGTCTTCTTAGGCTCCTGTTGGCTCTAACAGTTTCTTAAACTTTATTTTTGATGACTTTGACAGATTTAAGCAGTACTGCATGAAGTTTGTAAGATGCTTCTATACTGGAGTTGTAAGATATTTCTTTCCCCTGTGATTAGATGAGGGTGGATTTTTTGGGGAGAAGACCATTTAGGTAAAGAGCCATTTTCATAACATCGTATCAAGAGTCAATATTTTATACTGTTGATGTTGATATTGATCACTTATATGAGGCTGTGTTTGTCCACTGTAAAGTTACCCCTCTCCTCGACTCTGTGTACTGTACTTCTTGGAAGGAAGTTGCCATGAAAGCAGCCCACAGTTAAGAGTTTTTACCTGATGGCTGAGTATCTACATGACATTTTTTTATCTACTGTTGCTGATTTATTTATTTGTTTATTTTATGGTACAATGCTGTATTTTGGGTTTTTTTAAATTTTTTTTAATTAATTACAGTAAAAGAATACAATTTCTAACATCTATCAATTATCTCATCAATGATAAACCCTCAGCTCCCCATCCATCCTTGTAGCCAACACATCCATTTTCTTCTGTGGATAACTCTTTTATTAAGTCCTTATAACAGAGGTCTCATACAAAATTTGTCCTTTTGACACTGATTTCACTCAGCATGATCTCTTCCAAATGAGACCATGTTATGAGATGTTTTCTAAAATTTTCATTGTTTTTTATCATAGCACAGTGTTCCACTGAGTATATGTGCCATAGTTTGCTCATCCATTCATCTGTCAATGGGCATTGGAGTTGATTCCAACTTTTTGTTATTGTGGACCGTGCTGCAATAAACATTCACATACGACTTGACGGCACTTGGCATACATATGTCTGTTCGTGTGACAACCTTTATTTCTGAAGGATAAATTCTGAGCAGTGGAATCACAGGATCAAATGGTATGTCTATTTCCAGCTTTTTAAGGAAGCACCAGACTGTTTTCCAAAGAGGTTGCGCCATTTTGCAATCCCACCAGCAGTATAGGAGAGTTCTAAATTCTCCACAGCCTCTCCAGCATTTGTTGTTTTGTGTTTACTGGAACATGGCCAACCTTGCTGGGGTAAGATGGTATCTCATTGTAGTTTTGATTCGAATTTCTTTAATAGCTAAAAATTGTGAGCAATTATGCATATGTCTTTCAGCTGCCTGGATATCATCTTTAGAGAAACGTGTGTCTATCTCCTTCGCCCATCTCTCAGCTGGATTATTTATCCTTTTCGTGTTGATATTTTGTAATACCTTGTAGATTATGGAGATCAGATATCAGTCTGACATATAGTTGCTAAATATTTTTTACCCATTCTGTAGGTGGTCTTTTAATTATTTTGATGAAGTCTTTGGATGAACAAAAGTGTTTAATTCTTCATTTCCCTTTATCTATTTTCTCTTCTGTTAATCATACTTTGTCAAATTTTGAAGTCTGTCTACACTGTATATTAAAACTTCCATTGTTGATCCTATTTTATCTTGGATGAGCTTTATCATTTTAGATTTGATGTTTAGGTCTTTTATCCTGTTTGAGTTGGTTTTTGTATAAGGTGTAAGATCTGGGTCTTGTTTCAAGTTTTTGCCAATGAATATCCAATTTTGCCAGCACCATTTGTTAAAGAGAGCATTCTTATCCCAATTTAGTCTTGGGTCCTTTGTCAAACATGTACATAATTTATGTAAAAGTCTTCTTCGTGGTCAAATCTGTTTGTTCAATGATTTATCTTTATCAATATGGACTCAGACATTTGGTTTATATTTTGAGGGAAAACTTGCTATCACTTAATGTATTCCCTTGCTATATCATTAGGGCTTTAGCTATTGGCAGCTCTTTCAGGTGGCTGCTGTCTCTTTGACATATCACCGTATTTTTTTAAAACACTTCCTTATTTTCTAGCACAATGACATATTCCTGGTTTATCTTGTATGTTTCATATCCCATTCCATAAATCAGCCATTTCTCCAAGGAGTCTGAGTTCTTTTTGTCGGAAAATGGTTTTAGAAACTGGAATCTGATAAACTCACTGCTACTGGGGTGTCACTTATTCTAAGCTCTCTCAGTTTACCCATACGTGCATATATTTCTTTACTCCGTCTTATACTCAGCCATGTATTCGTGTATTTTCTTACTCTGTCTCACTCACAAGGAGCACTGGTGGCACAGTGGTTAAATGTTTGGCTACAAACCAAAAAATCATCAGCGTGATTGATAAATTATATAGTAAAACTATGCTTAGCTTTCTAAGAATCTGTCAAACTGTTCTTCAAAGTGGCTGCTTCATTTGCATCATTTTTCATTCCCACTAACGAGTAAGAATCTCCATTAGTTCATATACTCATGAGCAATTAGTATTGTCAGGTTGAGTTTTTTTGTCTGTTTGCTTTATCTTAGCCATTCCAATGGATGCTTACCAAAAAAATAAACTGCCATTGAGTCGATTCCAACTCTTAGCAGCTCTATAGGGCAGAGTAGAACTGCTCCATTGAGTTTCCAGGGAGTGCCTGGCAGTTTCAAGCTGTCTGCCTTTTGGTTAGCACACATGGCATTTAACCACTGTGCAGCCAGGGTTTCCAAGTGGATGCTTAGTGGTATCTAATTCCTAGCGTAGTGTGAGATTTTCTAATCGCAAAAGAGGCTGGCATCTTTTCATGCACATATTTGCCATCTGTATGTCTCCTTTAGTAAGTTTCTTTTGTTGAAATCTTTTACTCTTTTTTAAATTGTTTTTGTATTGTTGAGTTTTAAGTTCTTTACAAGTTAGATACAAGTCTTTTGTCAAACATTTATTTTTTAAATATTTTCTCCTAATCAGTGACGTATTTTTTCATTCTGTTTATAGTGTCTTTCACATATCAGATAATTTAAATATTAGTCAAGTCCAATTTCTTTTATTTTACCCAAAACTTTTCGTTCAACCCAGTGTCTTCTAAGCTCTCTCTTTATGTTTTGTAGTTTTCTAGTATTTACTGCATTTTACAATGAAGTCTTTGATCCATTTTGAGTTCTTTTCGTGACAAGTGTAAGACTATGTTCATTGGCTTAGGTGTTTTTTACATATGAAAGGTTATTTATAGCAGCATCACTTTGGGAAAAAAAAAACTATCATGTCTCCATTGAATTGCCTTTGTTATTACCACAGATCAGTTCACTGTATTTGTATGAATATATTTCTGGGTTTTCTTTTCTGTTCCACTGATCTGTATAATATTCTTTGACTACTCTTGGTCCTTTGCCTTTGCATGTAAACTTGAGAATAATTTTTGTCAATGTCTACAATAGCTTGCTAGGGCTTTGATGGGAATTGCATTGAATTTACTATTTATGGAATTTAAAGTTAAAAACATCCTAGCACACCATTCCCAAGAGACACTCTCAATTTATGGATAACTAAACTGAGAATCAGAGGTTCAATGACCTGCCTGAAGTTGAGTAAGTAACTTTCAAGTGGTACTAATAGTTAAGTACTTGACTACTAACAAAAAGGCTGATCGTTGAAATACACTCAGAGTACTTAAAAGAAAGTCCTGGTGATCTGCTTCAGAAAGGTCACAACTGCAAAGATCCAATGCAGTACAGTTCTACTGAGGACAAAGGGGTTGGTATGAGACAGAAGTAATCTGACAGCCACTTTGTTGTTGTTGTTGTCAAGTTAAGCCATTGATTAAAGCTGTGTTCCTCCTGTTTGTATTTCTAGTCCCTTCTTTTCCACATTACACTATTGGTGTCTTTTCTTTTGCATGATACTAGATTAGGCCTTATCATAAACTAAATGTTTCTCTAGATTAATATTACCCAAAGAACAGAATTTTCAATGAATTTTTTTGTATGTAAAATTCTAATGGACCTTTCCAAAGGAAGGTGCCACATTAATCAACTAAGCTATGCTACAGTAATAAATATTCCCCATATTTCAGGGGCTTTTACAGTAAAGAATTATTTTTCTCTAACATTAGAAGTCCACCATGAGTTATCTTTGACTCTTCACTCAAGGACCCACCCCAGACTGTAGAGCTTCCCGATCTAAGATGTGGCTTACATCCTAGAAGAAAAGTGAAAGTTGGTGGAGAAATGATATGATGATTCTTAAATCTATTTAGAATTGACAGAAATCAATTACAATTACATTTATAATTCTGAAAAGTCACATGGCCAAATACCTCCTTTGAGGTGAGGAAAATAATCTTTCCATAGACATGTATGGGCCTGGTAGAGAAGGACAGTAACTATTTTGACAACAATAAAACTTACCGTAGGTGTTAATGCCTAGTACTTAAATGCTACAAACTATAGAGTTAGACTGACAACTTTAAATATAACTCCACACTTACCATTTGAATGACCTGAGACAAGTTTCTGAATACTTCTATCAGTTTCCTAATATATAAGATTAGAGTAATTAGGTTTCCTACATCTATTTCCTAATTGTCAGTAGTATTCTCAGGTTATTCTACATATTGAGATAATACATACAAAACACTTAGGAATGCACCTGCCACACGGTTCTGTTATTATTATTAATAACAGTATCCAAGGGAAGGAAAAAATATTTGAGTTTTCCTCAAATATTTGCTTAGTACCTATGAAGGTGTAGATGATGGGCCTTTGTTCTTTTTGTCTAAAACATTTGATTGTCTCTTTCGAGTTACTGAGTTTATTTTGTTCACTAAGTAGGACTTATCCTGAAGTACAGATATATGGCCTATTCTTAACAAGCAATGAAAGGAAGGTTTGGCAACCAGTCCATATTGTTCTACTGTCAAAAATTCCAGAGAACTTTTTAATGCTTATCAATTCATAATCTTCCTAAGTTGTTCAATCAGTCAAATATTCATTGAATGCCTACTCTGTGTAACAGACTAAGGTATGAAGAGTGAGATTTACTGTCTGTGATGACTTTGTTGTCTACTAAGGGTTACAAAATACATGAAGTATAAAATATTCAGTACAGGTGGCAACAGTAGAGGGAAAGAATAGTGATAGATTAGATATGAAGTTATCGGTATGATTATGATGCTAAATGAAACTTAATGATCATCTGTAGCCAGGCAAGACTATCTTTTTTATTTTATTCTTATTATAATTCAGCAAAAGCATACAATCCAAGTCAATTTTGCACGCCTGTCTCTCTGCAACATTTGTGCTCTCCTCACCCTGTGATAACACACTCTTCCTTTTCATTCTTTACTTCTAGTATCTACTTAACAACCTGTACCCTCTTCTCAGTACTCTCCTCTCCTCTCTAGAAAGAAACCAGTGGAACATCTTCCTGTAAATATATGAAGCCATAAAGTATACACAGCACATGCTCACTGTGTGTTCCTGAGTCCAGTCTATTCTTTGTCTGAAGTGTTGACCTCACTACTGGTTTCAGGTCTGGGCCAGTGCCAAGTCTAGGGGCCATGTTTCCAGGGGACTCTCCAGGTTGTTGGACCATCAACTCTGGTCTTTTAATGGAGTTCTTGATCTGTATACTTTTTTCTCATGCCAGATCAAGGACTCCACATTGTGTCCCCTATTGAGGCTGTCTTTGGTGGTGGCCGGACACCATCTGGTTCTCATGGTCTCGTATTGATGTAGTTTCTCAATCATATGGATCTTTCTATCTCCTTAGCCCATTTTTCCTTGTGTCCTTGATGTTCTCAGTCATCATCTGTTCCAGGTGGGTTGGGACCAATTGATGTTCCTCAGACGGCAGCTTGTGGGCCTTTAAGACTCCAGACACCACTCACCAATATGAGGTACAGAAGACTCTCATAGAGAAGAGTAGTTATGCCAATTGGCTTTGATGTCCCCTGAAAACATGGTTCCCAGACCCCTGTTCCTGCTACTGTATCCTTTAAAATGTTGGGTTGAATCTAGAATAATTTTTAGTTTACTTAAAAGATAGAACTTCCTGATCTACTGGCAACCTGATTTTCAGTCTGCACAGTTAGCAAAAAGTCATCTGCAGTGGAAAACAACAATTTTAAAGCTTTCATTAACTCCTTTGCTTACTTTACAATGATTAACTCATATCTGTTAATTTTATAATTAGCCTCACTGATTGCTGGTGTGCTCTAACACTAGGCTTCTGAGTTGATAGCTTGATACACTAAGTAGAACAGTGGGGAACAATACTTTGACCATTAAATGCAGAATGCAAATAAATCATATTATGCTGGGTCTATGCAAAACATTCACATTTGTATTTCCAGGCCTTTTTATTTGACATATTTACTCCCTTCCCTTCCCTTGAGGTTGGAAAGATGAAAGATGAAGTGGATTTATATGGAATGTATCAAACTTGGGGAAACACTTGTGGCATAGTGGGTTAAGTGCTACATCTGTTAACCAAAAGATCAGCAGTTCAAATCCACCAGGCACTCCTTGGAAACTCCATGGGGCAGTTTTACTCTGACATAGGGGATCACTTTGAGTTGAACTCAACTTGACAACAGCAGGTTTTTTATCAAACTTGGAATTCTCTATTCTTTCAAGAGCAGAATATGATTAATCTTTTTTCTTATATCAAAATAGGAGTCCCTGCATATGGCTAATGTGCTCAGATACTCACTGAGAACTGGATGATTTGTGGATTGCAGTGGCAAATGAAAACAAAGGGTCTCCTGTTTATAATTATTGACAATTTATAAATGGTGATGCCAGAGTAGTATACCAGTCCCTGGGAATTTCTGAAGCAGGACCCCATGTGATTCTATAGGTTAAGCCCACACAGACTCCACTGTACCCACATTATTCCTATTTCTCTACCTGAAGGTGAGAATATTCAGTTGTTGAAGAGAGCCATAGGCTTAAGATTTTTCACAAAGCCTGGAAGTGAAAGGTAGAAGGGCTATCTGTGTCTCACAGCAATCCCTGTGTCTCCAGGGATTTGACACTTGACCATTAATGAGGCATTAAACCAAAAAAAAAAAAAAAAAGGAAAAGAAAAGAAAAAGAAGAAAAAAGCAGACAACAAAAACTCCCTACAAACCCACAGCCAGGGAGTCAATTCTGACTCATAGAAGTATACCATAGGATTTCCAAGGAGAAGTTGGCAGATTCCAACTGCTGATCTTTGGGTTAGCAGCAGAATACTTAACCACAGTGATATCAGGGCACCAGTGAAGTATTAGAGGGATCTTTACAGCAACATGAAAAAAGCAAGTAAGCATAATTTTAAACAGTGCACAAATTAATTGGAAGAAATTTGTAGAGGTCTACCCTTTCTTCCTTTGCTGAAAGGAATTTTCAAGTAAGTATTAAAATTAATAGCCACATAGGGGGCAGAGTCAAGATGGCAGACCAAACGCATGTCTCCCTAAGTCCCTCTGGAAACCAAGACCTGAAATGATAATTAAACTGACACTTCTGGACACTTAATGAGCCCTGGGATGCAGCATACGACTATTAATTTGGACTTCATACCACTGCATGCAAAACCTCCTCTTTTTCACTGACCCCCACTTTTGGGGAGTAGACGCTTACACAAACTGAAGGTAACTCATCATTTTGATTTTTTTTTGTCTGTCTTGGCCAGTGGGCAGAGCCGGAACTTGACTAGCTGATGGTCTCAGAGGCACTGCTCATGGGACCAGTATGCATAATTACCAGGTTCTTAGAGTGACTCTACACCTCGGCTTCCTTGGCCTATTTTTCTGCTTCTGCCATGTGGTAGCCATGCAGATGCACTTGTACAGGATGCTATCTTCATCCACTGGGAAACAGAGAAGACCAGGCAAAGGCCTTGGCTGGACTTGGTTCCTAGGCTGGGAAGTGGCACCTGTGAGGTGGAGAGTGTTTTTCCAGCAGGGAGGTGGTGTTTTGAACAGTGTCACCTGGAGCTGGGGCCCAGCAGTGGATGCTGTGTACTCCGGGGATTTCTGCACTCTTGGCCTCTCTTTCTGCCAGGAGCCTGGTCCTGGCCAGCTGACAAGCTTGTGCAGGACACCATCTTGTTTCATGGGGAGGTGGAGTCATCCATACAGAAGCCTCAGCTGAACCTAATTCCTGGGCTAGGAGGCAGTGCTGACCCAGAAGAGACTGCTTTTCCCCGGGAAAAGCAGAATTCTACACAGTATTGCCTACAGCTGGGGCCTGACAGCAAGAGCCAGCAGGCCAGTAGCCTTTCTGTATTTTGAGCTAGTTTATAACATCT
This sequence comes from Heterohyrax brucei, assembly GCA_028571685.1. Taxonomy (NCBI): domain Eukaryota; kingdom Metazoa; phylum Chordata; class Mammalia; order Hyracoidea; family Procaviidae; genus Heterohyrax; species Heterohyrax brucei. The sequence continues at coordinate 50,047,713 of CM053142.1, forward strand.
GGGGTTCAATATAGAGGTGCTTACTTTGCAAGCTGAGAAGACGGACGTATACACCTGAAAACCTGACTGACTTTGGGAGTTGTCAAATACTTTTTACTTCTCATTTTAAGGCGGCCTAGGGAAACAATTGTGATCCATCTTCACAGCATCACTCCCAGCCTCAATTGACCCATATGAAGAGCAAAAACCAACAAACGTTGGAGAAGACAGTAACCCAGAAATCACCCATGGCATTAGAAGGCCCCCAAAAGACACCACCTCACAACTTCCTAGACTAAGAAGCTTTTCTGAAACTATCAGAAGATGAAAACAAAAGGATTATATGGAGAGCCCTCCTAGAGCTTATACAAAATGCAGTAGACCAAAACAAAAACTTAAGTAATCTGTTTGATCTGATGGAGCATCAGTACTCAGAAATCGAGCAGATCAAGAACAACGTTCTCGACACAGAAACTTCAATTCAAAACCAAGAAAATGGAGTGAAACAAATGGGAAAGAAGATTATTGATTTGGAAGACAGAGCTGCTGACTCTGACATCTATGAGGAGAAATCAGAAAAAAGAAGCAAGAAAAATGAAGAAGCATGTGAGACTCCATTAAGAAGAACAATTTATCATTAACTGGAGTTCCTCAACAGGGCAAGACACCTGAGAACACAGGGAGTGTTGTTGCTGAGCTGCTAACAGAAAACTTCACAGAAAGCATGAAAGAAAAGAATATAGATATCCAAGACACATATCAAACACCACACAATATAGATCTCAATGGAAAGACCTCAAGACATATTATACTCAAGCTTAACAAAATGAAGCATAAGCAGAAACTCTTAAAGGCAGCAAGACTCAAAGCAAAGCTGACATTCAGAGGAAAACCCTGTAAGCTTTTGTCAGATTTCTCAGCAGAAGCAATGCTGGTATGGAGACAGTGGTATGACATATCCAAAGCCTTGAAGAAGAAGAACTTCCAACCAAGAGTTATACATTGTGCAAAACTATCTTTCAAATATGAAATTGAAACGAAGACATTCTCTGATAAACATAAATTCAGAGGCTTTGTAAAAACCAAACCAAAGCTGCAAGAAATACTGAAAGAATTTTTTGGCTTGGAAGGACAAAACTACTAACTTTATGTTTTAGAAGGACTCATTATCCAGAATCCTACTTAGTTAGGGAAGGCTCCAAACACAATCAAAGCTATAATAGTTAAAGAAATGATCTAGTGATCATATCATGTAAACTATGATGTCATCATATTAAAAAGAAGGATGTACTACAGTCATTATAGTCCTTGCAGATGGAGATGAAGTTGACAAGATCGGTAGCAATCAAAATTGGGTTTATACATAGTTTAGTAAGCAGCATCTTAGGGGAAGCTGTAAAGCACAATAAAAAAGCAACATACTGTATCAAGAAATGTAATACAGGAGTCTCAACAACCACAAAATCAAGCCTGAAAAAAGTGAAAAATCTACTCACAAAGAAGAAAGTCACAGAACAGATAAATAAAAACAACAGAGAGAACATCAACACAAAAATAAACATATCACAGTGGTAGCACTGAATACATACCTATCAATAATTACTTTGAATGTGAATGGACTGAATGCTCTAGTAAAGAGACATCGAGTGATGTCGTGGATCAAAAGACACGACCCATCTATATGTTGCCTATAAGAAACTCACCTTAGACTTAAAGATAGGAACAAACTGAAAATTAAAGGATGGAAGAACACATATCAAGCTAACAATAAACAAAGAAGAGTATATGTGGCAATTCTAATCTCAGATAAAATTGATTTTAATGTAAAATCCACCATCATGGACAAGAATGGACACTATTTATTGCTGAAAGGTTCAATACACAAGCAGGGCTCAATAATATTAAATATTTATGAACCTAATATGAGAGCACCTAAATACTTCAAAGAAACACTGACTACACTCAAAAATGAGATAAGCCAGCCAGATAGATCACTCCATATTAATAGTAGGCGACTTCAACACTCCAGTCTCAATATTAGACAGATTGTCTAGAAAAAAGACACAGAAGACCTTATTGCCACAATTAACCAACTAGACCTCATTGACATATACAGAACTTTGTATCCATCAGGGGACAACTAAACCTTCTCCAGTGCACATGGAGTATTCTCCAGAATAGACCATGTGTTAGGACATAAAGCAAATCACAACAAAATCAATAGCATTGAATTAACACACAGCATCTTCTTAGATCATAATGCCATGAAGGTCAAAATCAATAGTGTAAAAAACATATATACAGTGGAACTCATGGAAACTGAACAATACCTTGCTCAATTAATCATGGGTTATAGAAGAAATCAAGGATGAAATAAAGAAATTTAAGGATTCCAATGAGAACAAAAACACTTCCTACCAGACCTGTGGGATACAGCCAAAGCAGTGCTCAGAGGTCAGTTTATCTCCATAAATGCACACATCCGGAAGAAAGAAAGAAACCAAATCAAAGAACTGACCCTGCAGCTTGAACAAGTAGAGAGAGAACAACAGAGGAACTCCTCAGTCACCAGAAGAATACCGATCATAAAGATTAGAGCAGAACTAAACAAATTAGAGAATAGAAGAACACTTGAAAAAACTGAAAAGAACAAAAGCTGTTTTTTTTTAAAGATCCACAAAATTGACAAACCATTGGCTAAACTTACTAAAGAAAAAAAGAAAAGGAAACAAATAACCCAAATAAGAAATGAGAGGGGTGTTGTCATAACAGATCCAACAGAAATCAAAAATATCATAACAGAATACTATGAAAGACTGTATTCTAACAAATTTAAAAACCTAAAGGAAACTGACAAATTCCTTGATATATATAACCTACCCGAATTATCACAAGGTGAAGCAGAACAACGTAATAAATCCATCACAAAGGAAGAGATTGAAAAGGTCATCAACAAATTGCCCACCGAAGAAAAACCCGGGCCCAGATGGCTTCACTGCAGAATTCTACCAAGATTTTAGAGAAGAGTTATCTCCAATACTACTAAGCTATTTCACAGTATAACAAGGGACGGAATACTCCCAAATTCATTCTTTAAAGCCAGCATAACGCTAATACCAGAGCCAGGGAAAGACTCAACCAAAAAAAAGAACTGCAGACCAATATCACTCATGAATCTAGATGCAAAAATCTTCAACAAAATTCTTGCCAATAGAATATAACATATAAAAAAAAATCATCCACTATGACCAAATTGGATTCATACCAGGGATGTAAGGCTGGTTCAACATCAGAAAAACAATTAATGCGCCAGCTAAAGCCACGCCCCATCACATAAATATCTCAACAGACAAGAATGACCTGATCTTGTCTATTGATGCAGAAAAGGCATTTGATAAATTTCAATACCTATTCATTTTAAAAAACTCTCAGCAAAATAGGAATAGATGGCCAATTCCTCAATGCAATAACAGCCATTTATACAAAGCCAACTGCCTATGTCATTCTGAATGGAGAGAGACTGTTTCAGTCTCTCCTGAGAACAGGAACTAGATAAGGATGCCCACTCTCACCTCTCCTATTCAACATCGTACTAGAAGTTGTAGCTAGAGCAGTTAGACAAGACCAAGAAATAAAGGGTGTCTGCATCGGCAAAGAAGAACTAAAAATCTCCCTGAATGCAGATGATATGATTGTATATGCAGGGAATCCCAAAGAATCCATACGGAAACTACTCAGACTAATAGAAGAGTTCAACAAAGTCTTGGGATACAAGATAAAAATAAGCAAATCAGTAGGATTCCTTTATTCTAAGAACAAGATTATTAAAGAAGAAATCACCAAGTCAATACCATTTACCATAGCCCCTAACAAGATAAAGTACCTAGGAATAAATTTAAACAGAGAAATAACAGACCTTTACAAAGAGAACTACAAACCCATTACTACAAGAAACTAAGAGAGACTTACATAACTGGAGAAACCTACCATGCTTGTGGATAAGAAGACTTAGCATTATGAAAATGTTTATTTTACCCAAATCAATCTACTTATATAATGCAATCCCAATACAATTTCCAGTGACATTTTTTTAATGAGATGGGGGAACAAATTACCAACTTTGCCTGGAAAGGGAAGAAGTCCCGGATAAGTAAAGCATTACTAAAGAAGAAGAACACACTGCGAGGCCTCTCCTGACCCAAGTTTAGAACATATTCCACTGCCATAGTAGTTGAAACAGCCTGGTACTGGTACAAAAACAGACAGACAGATCAGTGAAACAGAATCAAGTTCACAGAAATGACATCATCAGCCTATGAACAGTTGATATTCGACAAAGGCCCTAAGATGTTTATCTGGGATAAAAACAATCTCTTCAGCAAATGGTGCTGGCAAGATTGGATATCCATCTGTACTAAATTAAAAAAAAGACCCTTATGTTACACCTTATACAAAAACCAACTCAAAGTCGATAAAAGACCTAAATATCAAATATAAAACGATAAAGCTCATCCAAGAGAAAGTAGGAACAACAATGGAAGGCTTAATACACAATGTAGACAGCCTTCAAAATCTGTCAAACAATCCACAATCATCAGAAGAGAAAATAGGTAAATGGTAACTACTAAGAATCAAACACTTTAGCTCATCCAAAGATGTTATTAATAGATTTAAAAGGCCACCTACAGAAAGGGGAAAAATATTTGGTAACTTTGTCAGACTGATGTCTGATCTCCATAATCTATAAGGTACTACAATATATCAATAAGAAAAAGATAAATCATCCAGTTAAGCAATAGGCAAAAGAGATGGACAGACACTTCTCTACAGAGGAGATCCAGGTAGCCAAAAAACAAATGCAGACATGCTCATGATCATTAGCTATTAAAGAAATTCAAATAAAAACTACAACGAGATACCATCTCACCCCAACAAAGTTGGCCATGATCCAAAAAATGCAAAACAACAAATGCTGGAGAGGCTGTGGGGAGATTGGAACTCTTCTACTCTGTTGTTGAGATTGCAAAATGGTGCAAACTCTTTGGAAAGCAATCTGATACTCCCTTAAAACAATAGATCTAGATATACCATTTGACCCAGTAATTCCACTGCTTTGAATATATCCTGCAGAATCAAGGCCATTCACACCAACTGATGCATGCACACAAATGTTCATTGCAGCACAGTCCACAATAGCAAAAAGATGGAATCAACCCAGATACCCAACAATAGAGGAATGGATAAGTAATCTATGATATATATATACTCAATGGAACACTATGCAATGATAAAGAACAACGATGATTGCAGGAAATACCTCTTAACCTGATTTCAACTGGAGGACATTATGCCGAGTGAAAGTAGTCAGCGACAAAAGGACAAATTATGTATGAGACCCCTGTGATAAGAATTTAAAAATAGACTCATGTGTAGAAGGAAAGACATTGACAGCTGCAAGAGTGGGGAGGTAGTGAGGGTGGGGGGAGGGTTTAAATCAGATAGTTGATAGAAATGCAGTTCGGTGAAATCTATTGCAGCACACATTAGAAAGAAGAGCAATAATAACTGGACTTCAACACAATTTGACTACTCCTCCCATCTTAACCCAATATTGCAAGGGCAGAATAGCTGAGGTGGGGGCCGGGGACCATGCTCTCAGGTGAAATTGAGGCCAACTGACACAGCTAGCATTTTGCTAATGAGGACTCTCTGCACTCCTCATTGGTGAGTGGCGTCTGGGATCTTAAAACCTGCCAAGCTGCCATCTGAGCATACAGCAAATGGTTCCAACTCAACAGGAACTGATGATCACCAAGGACAAGAATGACATGTGGAAAAGAGAACCCAGAAGACAGAGAGACCCACTCTACATCAACTGGTGACCAGAAGAATCAGATGGTGCCTGTCCACCACCAGTGATAGCCATGATGGGGCTCACAAAGTTGAGTCTCACTGGCAACTAGAGAATAAGTAGGGGTGTACCCTGAGATCTCCAATAAAAGACCACAAATGATGGTCCAGGGGCTTTGGCGTTCCCCTGGGAGCATGGCCCCTGGCCCTGATGTTGCCCCTGTCCATAAACCATAATGAAGGTCAGTGTTTTGTACAACAATGGATTGGACTTGGTGATGCAGAGTGACCATATCTTGTCGGAATTTTATGGTTCTATGCATCTATAGGATGTTATCCTGCTGACCTCTTGCTGGAGGAAGGGGAATGGGTGAAGACGAGGGGATAGGAAACTGTTGGGAGGATAGGACATATATGGAGCAGAGAAGAGGGGTGTGCTGTCACCAGACAGGGAGAGTAGCAGGAGCTGCATATAGGTAAGCATGTGAATTTATATGGGAATGTACATTTTCATTCAATCATAAAAAAAAAATTAATAGCCACATAAGGGAGAGTTTCCCTGGAGAGTCCCTGATAGCCGCTGGTACTCTTTGGTCTCTATAGATGTGTCCATACTGCCAAAACCCAAAACTCATTTCATTTAAGTTATTTTCACTCATAGCAGAACTGAGTAGACCACCCCGTAGTGTTTTGTCATAGACTGAATTGTGTTCCTCCAAAAAATACATGTAGTAATTTGGTTGGGCCAGGATTTCCTGTATCCTGTGATTACCTTCCATTTTGTGATTTTCTGATGTTATAAATCCTAATCTCTGCCTGCGGTTAACAGAGGGGATTATGTTAGAGAGGATTAGGGTGGGACTCTAAATTGCTTCCTAAGATCAACTCCCTGCTCCAACGTAAAGGGAGTTTCCCTGGAGTGTGGCTTACTCCACCTTTTATCCTTTTATCTTACAAGGGATAAAAGCGAAGGGAAGCAAGCAGAGAGTTGGGAACCGCATACCATCAAGAAAGCAGCACTGAGAGAAGAGAATGTCTTTCAGACCCGAGGTTCCTGTTTCAAGATGCTCCCCAACCAAAGACTTCTCCTCCGAAGTGGACAGAGGGGCAGCCTTCTCCTGGAGTGGACTTGTAACCTGAATTTGGACTTGTAACCTACTGGACTGTTAAGAATAAACTTTACTTTGCTAAAGCCATCTACTTGTGGCATTTCTGTTAGAACAGCACTAACTGACTAAAACAGATTTCCAAGGAGCAGCTGCTGGATTTGAACTGCTAAGCCTTTGGTTAGCAGTCAATATCTTAAATACTGTGCTACCAGGGCTCTTTTGCCTATAATGGGAAACACAGTTTCATTGCTAATGACAAAAGGCAGTAACATTTTGCATTAAAAATGTAACTATATCTCCTACGTCTTTGTAGTCCAGAGACTACTCATTATCTTTCTCCATTGAAGCAAAATTAACACAGAAGGCAGATGATACATTTCATTTCAATCAAGAGTTTTACAGAGCCTCAAAGACACAAACAAGATTTGTACCTCTTTAGAAGCTGTAGTGTATAAAAATAAAAGTACTTCAAAACTGTACTTTCTTGAAGTTAAATGTAAGTCAAATAGGCCCTAATCTACTCAGCACTTATCTAGTGCCACATGCAGTAGTCTCTAGAAGTTTAATTTGATTGTTCAGCGTTTAAGTGGCAGTTCCTATTTACTGTTCTTAAAAATCACTCTATTCCATCATTTTTAATCTACTCCATGAGTTTAAAAGACCAGTTGGTCCCATTTCACAGTTTAGGATACTATTAAAACTGGAGGTCCATTCGGTGTTCTTACATAAACTCTAGGTCTTAGTCTAAGGAGCTGTGGTGGCTTAGTGTTTAGGTGTTTGGCTGCTAACTGAAAGGCCTGTGGTTCCAATCCAGTGAACAGATCCTTGGGTGAAAAGACCTAGTGATCTGCTCCCCTATAGGCTATAACATAGGAAACTATGGGGCTTCTGTCACATAGGACTACTATGAGTCAGAACCAACTCAAAGGCAAACACCAACAACAGGGTTTAATCTAGAAAGTTTAGTTGTCTGTGATTAAAGTATTAATGTTTCTGCATTTTTCACTAATACTGGTAAATAGGCTTGAGCAGGAGCCTAAACTTGGATGTGTCTCAAACATTCTTTAGTTGATATCAGTAGACCCAAAATTCTTTTGTTCTTCAGTTGATATCTGCTTGAAAAAAAATTCATACCTGTTGGTTGACCTGATGGCTTAAGTGGTTAAAAGCCTAGCTGTTAACAAAAAGGTCAGCATTTCAAATATACCAGCTGTACCTTCATAGCAGGAAAAAGATAAGTTCAGCCCACGGAGCAGAAAACACTCCGAACACCATGTTGTTTGTAGAGGAAGAGGCCGTTTACTAGCTAGTGGTGTGGCCATGGACTCAAGTCCGAGAAATAGCCGTGTACTCTGTTCTGTTATCGGACATACCCATGTGTTGTTCCAAGAAAGCAGAGAAAGGAATTTCCATATATTGTCTTAATAGGCAATTACAGGTACACAGATTTTCATATTGTATTTCTATTGTCCAGCATACATAAAGAGGCACTAGCTAAGCAGTTAGCATTAAGTTACATGGGAAGAAGCTACCCCCTCCTTCGAAGCTGAGCTTGTCAAGGTTTTCTCTGGTGGGGAAGGAGTATCTGGGACTGGCGCTGGCGAGGGGCATCTGGACTTTTACCGTCTCGTCAGAAACTGGGCTTATCTCAGAATTCCTATGGGGGACAGAGGGATGCTAGTGCCCAACCCTAATTTAGGCATCAGGCAGATTCCTCCCAAAGCAAACTGGTGCCTTCTTATCTAAACGATATAACAAAGTCTACTCCTCAGGTGAATTCACCTTTCAAGAAGGAACATATGTAGGACTGGGTGTGAGTGCAGAGGTCACATTCAACAGGCCAGAGCCGTTGTTTTGAGGGACTGATGTCATGCATTCCAGCCATTTTTAGCTGTTTACAGTCACTTATTCACAGGCTCACAAGGCCTGCACCCAGGCCTTCTGGAATTTAAGTGGTATCTTCTTAAAAGCCTTTTCTTCCTCTCTCACCTTAGAAAACCAGTGGTGGCAGTTCTACTCTGTCCTTACAGGGTCACTACAGTCAGGTATGGTTTAGAGTTTTTACTGGCTGATTCATTCTCATCTGTTGTGGAAGATTAGTAGAAGTTTCTGAGTAGATAAAATAATTTACTGATCATGCATAACTTCCAAAGATCCCACTGTATCTATCCTCCTCCTTTCCTGCTGGTTGGGACTCACTAGTTAGCTTTATCACCACAGAATCCATCAGACATGTAGAGTGAGGTCGTAACTGATTCCAGCACTGGACCATTACATTATTGCGTTTCTTACAGATTGTACACACGGCCATAGAGCCTCAATTTATAAAAGTGTGATTTTTTCACAGTTGATCTTGGAACATGTGGATCAGTAGAATCCATCACTGGGACAATTCTGGTTGGGAAAACAAAGTGAACTGAATTCCTCACTTCTTTCAAGAAGCTTTAGCTCTACTTGATAGAATTTTCTCTCATCCCATTAGCCAACTACTGCTCTTTCATATTTTCACAGTTTGCTTTGAATGCAGACATTTTCCTTTTATGTGTACATCTCCTTTGCTCAAATAAAAAGCATCCTAAAGGCAAGATTTTTTTACTATGTTTCTTTATATTCCTAATATGGTATTCCTAATTCCTAATACACTATTCCTAATATAGTATCTTTCCACCTGAGCTTACAATTCAGGGTATTAAATACAATTCAATAATTTTGTTACTCTTTGAATTGTGTCCCACCTAAAATTCTGTTTGGAATTCAAGTTTTGTTTTGTTATTGTGGCTGTTGGGCAGAGAATGGTGTGAAACAGATGTAGAGACATACCAGTCCAAGTGTCCAATGAAGTGTATTTGAATAGAAAGAGAATGAGGTCTGAGCCAAGGGATAGTTCAGCCCATCCCTGGCCAGTAGGGCAAGTTTTTTTTTTTTTTTATAGTTTTCAAGTTTCGATGAGGTAGTGTGGGGTGAGGGGATTTATGGTTTGGTGAGGGGATTTATGGTTTGATAAGGGAAAAATGTTAATTAAAAGAAGAGAGAGGGTTGCAAGAAATTCCAATAAAGAGATTTTTGGTCTGATAAGGAAGAAGTGTTGATCAGATGGTGGAGATGGTAAGATTTGTTTGTGGTCACCATTTGATAAGGGAAAAGCTTTGTTTAGGATAGTGGGGGTGACAGGCATAAAGGTTATTTTTTTGGTCAAATTCCTGTGGGCTGATTTTGGGTAACGGTGGGAAAGATGGCTTATGCTAAAGTCTGCCCAAAATCCAGGGACATGACAGGAGAAGATGGCTTATGTTAAACCTCTCTGAAATCTAGGGACAGAATACCCTCAGAGACTGTAATGGTAGAAAGTATGTACTAAATCTAATCACTTGTGAGTTGTAAAAAGAGCAACTCAGTCACAGACACAAGACAAATACTGAGGAAGACAGTTATAAATGCCATACGAGGATCTTCATGAGCCAGAGGATACCCAGGGCTATCTACAAGGAAGGAACTGACTTCCTAGACCTTGATTGGAAATTTTAGCTTCCTAAACTATGAGAAAAATAAACGTCTATTCTTCAATGTCACTGCTTGTGGTATGCATGTCAGAGTATCATTAGGTAACTAAGACAAACATCTACTTTCATTTTAAAGTTTCTCAAAATGCCTTCATTTAACAGTGTTATGCCAAGGTGTACTTCTTGTTGTTAGCTGCCACTGAGTTAGTTCATTAAAAACAGGACAAACTCCCATTGCTGTTGACTTGACTCCCGCTCATACTGCCCCACAAAATTTCCAAGGAGTACCTGATGGGTTTGAACTGCCAGCACTTTGGTTAGCAGCTGTAGCATTTAACCACTATGCCACCAGGGTTTTCTCCTGCATCGTAACAACATACAGGCTGTATGACACACTGGCATACTGCTGGTGGATAAAATAGGATGTTTTCCAGGATTTGGAAAAGGGTAAGGAAACATGATGAAGAGGCCAGAAGTTTAGCATTCATCCCCAAATTCCAACCAGAACTTCAAAGCAAGGTCTCTGTCATAGATAAACACTGATTCTAACAATGTCCATGTGCACTGAGTCCTCTTAGCAATGTGGCTTTGCAGATAGAGGCAACAGCTGAGTAACAGGTTTTACGAAATTATGGGGTTATGTTGTTGTGGATATTATAGCAGTGAATGGTGATCATATAAATTAATATCATTTCAAAGCTGCCACCAGGGAATCTTAGGAGACTCTTTATCTTTTTTCTTCAATTTCTCATTTAGATTAGAAGTAATAAATGGAAAAATTAGCTAAGCTACTTCTTAATATTATTTCTCTTCTAGTTGGGTATTGCCTTGTTTTGTCCCTTGTTTATTGAGAACTCTAAAAGATTGGAATGGTGTTTAAATCTTAATTTTAATTAAGATTTAAATGGCAATATACTTACTTCATCTTTCTTTCAATTTGCATCAATAAGCGCCTGCCAGGAAAATATTCACAATCATTTTGATTGAAAGTTTGTTTTTGTAATTATCATGTCAGCCTTAGCTTTTCTTGTTTATCTTTTTTGTGACTTTCTCCACCATCATACTTCCTGTATGTTAAGGTAGAAAAATCTACATAAATATAAAAACAGTATTCTAGAAAAGGAAGAAAGAAAATATTACCTTACTTCAATTGTAAGATACATTTTTATTCAGAAAAGTAAAATTATATATATACATATATACGTATAAATAGTACATGTATAGCAATAAAACCAAAACCAAACTCACTGCCATTGAGTCGATTTTGACTCACAGAGAACCTATAGACAGAGTAGAACTGCTCCATAGAGTTTCCAAGGGGCACCTAGTGGATTCGAAATGCTGACCTTTTGGTTAGCAGGCGTAGCACTTACCATTACCCGACCAGGCTTTCCATGTATAGCAATAGGGATGTTTTAATGGCCTCATACCAGAATTGTCTTTTATTTTTCTTCCAATGAGTCTAGGACATTCACTAGGTTGGTGAAAATGCTTCTAGATCCAGCAGGCTGTTGCTACTCATTCTTGATGATAAAGAGGAAGAATTGCTGGTCTTATCACAGTAGTCACTTGAACTATAGCTATCCAAGAATCTTTCATAGTACTTAATTCAGATTCCCATCTCCCCCTGGAAACCTGCTGCTCTGTCTCTCTTTTGTGATTTAAAAGACTGGGTAAACTCAACCATCTATTTCTCTATTTTTATTTCTGGAATGCTGAATTTCAGTTCTGAAAAATATATAAACACATTTTCTGCTGTACCCCCTGTACTCTTCTCTGTACTGTAGGAAACCGACCTCCGTCAATTGCTTTATCTAGTCTTGTGTGCCTTTTGGCTTCTTTCTCAACTCTGCCAATGTGTGGCATTAGCCAAAACTAAGACCATGAGAGAAGAAATCAGTTGGAGTACTTCTATCCTCAACTCCATTTCTGCAAAGCCTCTGCTTGGCAACAACTGCGATAGTTCTTTTTGGGTGACTATCTCTAAAGCTACAAATCTCACTAGGTTTCGCTCAAGCTCCCTTCTCTTGTCATCCCAGCCCACACCCACACCCTTGCCAACCTGATGCCAGCCCAAGGATGCTTCAGCAAATCTTAACTTTTCTTCACCAGATGTACCTCTCTATTATACTCTTGATCACCTCCATTTTAGTGGTGTGCCATTGTCTCTCCTTTCATACAACACACAAACGTCTCCCCAAAAAGAATATAGTTAGAAAGACACATTAAGATATAAGTCACTTACTGCTGTTAGTGGTTGACATTTTTCTTCTTCACATTTTAATATTTTCCACAATTTCACACTGAGCATATTTTACTTCTATGGAAAGGAAAACATAAATATGCATATTAAAACTCAATAAGATCATGACATTCTGTATCAGCTTTGTGCTGGATGCTACTTGCCAGTGTTTCATTTTCTCCCGAGTTAATTCCTTAGTATTGGCGATTGAATTGCGTCACATCCAAAATGTATGTAGCGATTTGGCTACCTGTAATTCTGATATTGTGTGAGGTTTCTATATGCTGTAAACTCTGCCCATATGATGTTAAAAAGGGATGTTGGGTAGCCAATGTGTTGATGGGGCAGGACTCCAATGTGGAAGATTCTATTGTACTTTGAGGCAATCACGTGAGATACAAAGGGAAGGGAAGCAAGCTGTGAGCTGGAGACCTCATACTATCAGGAAAGAAAAAATGCCATAGGCAGAGCGCATCCTTTGGAAAGGAGCTGGGATCCCGGCCCCTCAGAAGCTACCAGTTCAGGGGAAGTTTGGTGATAACAACCTTCCTCCAGAGCCAGCAGAGAAAGACTTCTCCTAGAGCTGACAACCTCAATTTGGACTTTTGGCCTACGGGATTATGACAAAATATCATTTGTCTTTTGAAGCCACCCATTTGTGGTATTTCTGTTGTAGCAGCATTAGGTGACTGAAACACTTAGTCTTTCGCCCATCTATTTTCTAACCGTTTTGTATGACTGAAGCACTTTCCTCTTACTTTTTTCCATTGTCTTTGCTATAGCTACAGTAAAGAAAAACAAGTATAACTGATGAGAATTGCCCCAACTTTATACTGCTTCAGAACTATGTAACTCCAGCAATACTGTCTTCTTTATGTCTCCAAATAGTTTGAGGCCATTTTTCTTTCCACCTGCACTCTTCAAACTACCTCCTCCTACTTCCTGTAGGACTTGTCTTCATGAACTATCTCTTTGTTCTCTTCTGTTTTTAATCTTACCACTGCATGAATTTCTTATAAATACGCTTCATTTTCTACTCTTATTCTTTGAAGAGAAAAATGCTTGGCTTTCCATTGTACGTGTCATTTAAGCTCCCACTCTTTTCCCTAGTCCCCGTAACTTTTCTGAAAAAGCAATCTAGATTGTTTCTTCCCTTCCTGTTTCTTCTTCTTCCTGTCATCTGTCTTGACCTCTCAATCACATCTCTGAAACTGTGACTTTAAAATTCATATGTGCCCTTCAATTTATCAAATGCCTCAGCTGCTAACCAAAAAGTCAGCAGTTTAAATCTAGCAACCACTTTTCGGAAACCCTATGGAGCAGTTCTACTGTGTCCTATAGAGTGATAACGAGTTGAAATTAACTTGAAGACAACAGGTTTAGTTCGTCTTAGTAAGCCTTACTCTGTGTCATCTGAAAATTTTGAACACATGGTGGTTTATTTTTTACTAAGCTCTCTTTTCTCTTGGCTTCAAGACTAAATCTAGGCACGCTATACTATTAATTTCTTGGATTACTTCTCAAATTTCTTTACTGACTCTTCTTCCTGTACCTCCCATTTGCTGCATGCTTTTACAAAGTTTGTCCTCAGCTCTCTTATTCTGATTCTACACATCTCTAGGGCTTTGATAATATTCTTTAGCTGAATGCCTTCAAGTTTTATTTTTAGACTTCTTCATATCTATACAAACAAATTCACAGCTATTTCTTATAATCTACATCCAGATAACCCAAAATTTTGATGTCATATTCCAATAGGCTGCTTTATTTCAAGTCTGACTTAATAGTTCAAAAGTAGACAAACTTTAACAAACTAAGTGTGTAATACATATCCTCGTTGACTCCCCATCCTTGACATGAAACTTAACTCCTACTCCTTAATCCATGTTTGAGGACATTCTTAAGTCTTACCTTGAAAACCTTCCAAAATCACATCAACCAAAAAATAAACCCACTTTGGTCAAGTCAATTCCAACTCATAGTAGGGATAATAATCCTCCCTTAAATATATTTAGATGTTCCCATTTCCTTCTAAACAAATTCTAAATCCTACAGCATAGCGCCTGAAAATATGCTCACGCCAAACCCCATTTTATTGCAAAACTGCTTCTGATCGTGTAGCACTTTGTACTCTGTTGTTCAATAATGGTAAAACATTTGGTAGTTTTGGAATATGTCATTCATGAAGATGATTTCTTTTCATACAATTCTTTCAGTCTTTTCCCATCTCCATTACTGAAATTCTACCCATTTGTAAAGCCCAACTCAGTAGCCGTAAGTGAGAACTAATTGCTCCTTTTCCATACCCTGGGGTCTATGGATGTGAGTATCTCCCCAGTGAGGTTGTGGAGATGTGTTGCAAAAGAGGGAAAGGGGACGTTAGGGTCTCGGGACCTTAGGGTCTCAGGGCTACTGCCTTCCTTGCTCTTCATCATTGCAAATGCTGTTCACGTGAAAGATGCCCAGAAACTGGTGTGACAAGCGCCAATGAGGACCAGGAAATGGAACTAAAAGCAGTCTGTTCTGTTTATGAAGAAGATGAAAATTTCCTGGAATTAAGTCAGGCTTCATTTCAATGTAGGAGGATAGGTGAAAATGATGATCCCCAAGCCTTCTTAATAGACATTTCCTGGACAGAAACTTATCCTCAAACACCTCAAATTATATCTATGAAATTTTTTTATTTATTTTTTAACACCACAGCGGCAGCTGCAGAGCAGAGTGTATTAGCCAGACTGCAGGAAGCAGTTAATCTTGGAACTGCTATGACCTGTATTCTATTTGAATATGCCAAGGACAATAATGATGGAGAACCACTGTCCCATCCCATTTATTCTATAACACCCATAAGCAATATCATCTCTGTTGAAACCCCTAATACAATTCCATCAAGAAAAAAGACAAAAAAAAAAAAAAAAATGACTTTCAAAGACCAGAGACATAAATAGGCAGATAAAGCAGATCACGAAGGGGAACTTCCTTGTGGCTGGAGATGGGTTGTTGTGGCGAAGCATTTAAGTAAAACTGCATCTAAAGATGATGAATAATGCTTGGAATTTGAGAGACAGTGAGAACATCCTTTAAAAAATGAAATGACGATTAAAATCTTCCCTTACTTTTTTGTGGAATGGTGTGGCTTTTTATAAAATATTTTTTTTTGGTATGTTTCTTACATTAAAAACATTGCAAGTTAAAAATTCATGAAGAGATCTGGTTGTATTATCTTTACAAACTCACCTTAATCAAAGGGAAAAATGTTACTGTTTAGTATACCTTGCATGGCTTATCAAGTACTGTAAGTGGATAATAGGGGGAATAGCAAATAACCAGTGTTAATTTATATGACCTTATTCTAGCAGATGTGATAAAGGAGTCTGAAGCCCTTTTTAAACACTCATCCCACCAGAGCACAATAACTGAGCGAACTATTATTTGGAAGCATGATCCATATTGACAGCTTCTTATCTTAAAGTCCTCATTTCTACTTTTTCTTAATTACTGAAGCATAAATTGCTTCAAACACATTTAAATACTGGTCTGTAGACTCTACATAATACTGTTTGTAGTTCCTTTTTATTTTTCAAGGATGAACTGCTTCTCTTTAATAAATGAGAAGCTGTTTATACTTTGGTTTCTGTCAAGAGACAATAATGAGAGCATTCAAGAGTACATGGAATAGGACAATATTTTTTAAAAATCTGTCAAGTACATTAGAAATCATTTTAAGTAGAAGTGCTGCCTTTTAACTGAAAAATTTCTCTTTGGTGAATATACAACAATGGAGTAAAAGATGTCTTAGTATTTAATTTTCTTATTGTTGGAAACCATGATATTAATACATTCTTATTTATCTGCCAAAAAAGAAGAAACAATAACAACAAAAAAATGTTGTTTTGTAACCGTATACATTGAGTGTTTACAGGTAGCCATCCTTTATTACCATGCTTTCTTTACACTTCAATGAAAAATGAACAATTCATGTTGAAGTCATGTTATAGACAAGTTCCAAAATGGAGAAGAAAGGGAGAAAAGATAATAATTTCTATTATCACTGCAATACCTTATTTAATGTATTTTACTTAAAGTGCTATCTTTTAGAAGTACTGTTATGTTGCCAATCAAATTCACTGCAGCCAAATCAATTCCGACTCATAGTGACCCTATAGGACAGAGTAAAACTGCCTCAGAGAGTTTCCAAGGAACACCTGGCAAATTTGAACTGCCAGTCTTCTGGTTAGCAGCTGTGGCAATTAACCACTAGGCACCACCAGAGATTACATTGTTGTGTCAGTAGATAATTAATTTTTCTTGCAGGTTTTTTTTTATGATTGAATGAAAATGTACACTCCCATATAAATTTGCATGCCCACCTACATACAGCTCCCACTGCTCTCCCTGTCCGGTGACAGCACACTCTTCCTCTCTGCTCAGTACATCTCTTATCCTCCCAACAATCTCCCTATCCCTTCCTTTCCACTCACTCCCCTTCCACCAGTAAGAGGTCAGCAGGGCAACATCCTTTAGATGCACAGAACCATAAAGTGCACACATGATACAGTCGCTCTGTGTGGCGAAGTCCAATCCATTCCTGTCTGAAGAGTTGACCTCCATTATGATTTATGGACAGAGGCAGCATCAGGGCCAGAGGCCATGCTTCCTGGGGAACTCCAAGGTCCCTGGACCATCAATTGCAGTCTTTCACTGGAGATCTCAAGGTGCACCCACTTTTAGTCTTGTGTTGCCAGTGAGACTCAACTTTGTAAGCTCCATCACAGCTATCTGGTGGTGGCAGGGCACCACCTGGTTCTTCTGGTCACAAGTCGAATTAGTCACCCACTTACTTGAGTCTCTCTGTCTTCTGGGTTCTCTTTCCCCCCATATCGTTTTGGTCCTTGGTGATCATCCATTCCTGCTGAGTTGGAACCATTCGCTGTACTCTCAGATGGCAGCTTGGCAGGTTTTGAGACCCCAGACATCACTCACCAATGTATGGTGCAGAAGGCTCTCTTAGAAAAACATTCGTTGTGCCAATTGGCCTCAATTTCCCCTGAGGGCATCGTCCCTGAGGCCCCGCCCCTGCTACTCTGTCCTCGCAATATTGGGTTAAGATGGGAGGAGTGATCATGTTATGTTGAAGTCCGGTTAATATTGATCTTCTTTCCAATCTATGCTGTCACAGGTTTCACCCAATCAAATTTCTATCAACCATCTAATCTATATCCTCTACCCTCACCCTCCATCTCTCCCAACCCTTGCAGCCATCAAAGAGTCTTTTTTTCTATGCATAAGTCTGCTTCTAAGTTCTTATCTTAGGGGTTGCTGACTACTTTCACTCAACATAATGTCTTCCAATTGAAACCAGTTTATGAGATGTTTCCTAAAATCATCATTGTTCTTTATCATTGCTTAGTGTTTCATTGAGTATATATATCATAGTTTACCTGTCCATTTCTCTGTTGTTGGGCATCTAGGCTGATTCCATCTTTTTGCTATTGTGGACTGTGCTACAATAAACATTCGTGTGCATGCACCAGTTGGTGTGAGTGGCCTTGATTCTGTAGGATATATTCCAAGCAGTGGAATTACTGGGTCAAATTTTTAAGGAAGTATCAGATTGCTTTCCAAAGAGGTTGCACCATTTTGCAATCTCACCAACAGTGTAGGAAAGTTCCAACTTCCCCACAGTCTTTCCAGCATTTTTTTGTGTTTTGGGGGTCATGGCCAAACTTGTTGGGGTGAGATGGTATCTCATTGTAGTTTTTATTTGAATTTCTTCAATAGCTAATGGTCATGAGCATGTCTGCATGTGGTTTTTAGCTGCCTGGATCTCCTCTTCTGAGAAGTGTCTGCCCATCTCCTTTGTCCATTGCTTAATTGGGTGATTTTTCTTTTTCTTATTGGTATTTTGTAGTACTTTATAGATTATTGAGATCAGGTGTCAGTCTGACATAGAGTTGCCAAATATTTTTTCCCATTCTGTAGATGGTCTTTTAATTCTATTAATAAAGTCTTTGGGTGAGCAAAAGTGTTTGATTCTTAATAGTTCGCATTTATCCATGCTCTCTTCTGTTGTTTGTGGTTTGTTTGACAGATTTTGAAGTCTCTCTAAGTTGTGTATTAAAACTTCCTTTATTGTTCCTGCTTTTTCTTGGATCAGCTTTGTCATTTTAGATTTGATATTTAGGTCTTTCCGACTCGACGGCACTTGGCTACTTGTCTGATCCAGTTTGAGTTGGTTTTTGTACAAGGTGTAAGATATAGATCTTGTTTCAATTTATTGCAGATGGATATTCAATTTTGTCAGCACCATTTGTTGAAGGGATTGTTTTTACCCCAGTTTAATGTCTTAGGGCCTTTGTTGAATACCAACTGTTTATAGGAAGATGTTGTTATCTCTGGGGTCTCAATTCTGTTCCATTGATCTGTCTGTCTCTTTTTGTACCAGTACCAGGCTGTTTTGACTATTGTGGCAGTGTAATAGGTTCTAAAGTCAGGTAGTGAGAGGCCTCCCAGTGTGTTCTTCTGCTGCTGTGCTTTGCTTATCCAGGGCTTCTTCCCTTTCCAGACAAAGTTGGTAATTTATTTCTCCATGTCATTAAAAAAATGCATTGGAATTTGATTTGAGATTGCATTATATAAGTAGATCACTTTGGGCAAAGTAGATACTTTCACAATGTTAAGTCTCCCTATCCATTAGCAGGGTAGGTTTCTCAATTTATCTAAGTCTCAGTTTGTTGTCATAAGGACTTGTAGTTATCTTTGTAAAGGTCTGTTATTTTTCTGGTTAGCTTTATTCCTAAGTACTTTATCTTCTTAGGAGCTCTAGTAAATGGTATTGATTTGGTGATTTCTTCATTAATAATTTTGTTGTTGGTATAAAGGAATTCTACTGATTTACATAAGCTTATCTTGTAACTTTGCTGAACTCTTCTCTCAGTTTGAGTAGTTTCCTTACGGATTCTTTAGAATTCTCTGCTTATACAATCATAGCATCTGCAAATA
Source organism: Heterohyrax brucei (assembly GCA_028571685.1). Classification (NCBI taxonomy): domain Eukaryota; kingdom Metazoa; phylum Chordata; class Mammalia; order Hyracoidea; family Procaviidae; genus Heterohyrax; species Heterohyrax brucei. The sequence goes on from CM053142.1 coordinate 50,067,395, forward strand.
GGGAAATTTTGACTTCTACTTTGCCAGTGCAGATGCCCTTTATTTCTTGGTCTTGTCTAATTGCTCTGGCTAGAACTTCTAGCGCAATATTGAATGGGAGAGATCAGAGTGAGCATCTTTGTCTAATTCCTGTTCCATCCCTCTCTATTCAGGATGACATAGACAGTTGGCTTTTTATAAATGGCCTTTATTTCCTCGAGGAATTTGCTGACTGTTCTTATTTTGCTGAGAGTTTTTAGCATGAATTGATGTTGGACTTTATCAAATGCCTTTTCTGCATCAATAGACAAAATCAGGTGATTCTTGTCTTTCGTGTTATTTATGTGGTTGATCACATAAATAGTTGTTATGATGTTGAATCAGCCCTGCATCCCTGGTATGAATCCAAATTGACCCGGATGGATTATTTTTTGGATATGTTGCTGTATTCTATTGGCAAGAATTTTGTTGAATATTTTTGCATCTAGATTCATGAGTGATATCACTCTGTAGTTATCCTTTTTGATTGGGTCTTTCCCTGGCTTTGCTACCAGGGTTATGCTGGGTTCATAGAATGAATTGGGGAGTATTCCATCCCTTGCTATACTGTGAAATACTCTCAGTAGTATTAGAGATAACTCTTCTCTAAAAGCTTGGTAGAATTCTGCCGTGAAGCCATCTGGGCCCAGGCTTTTATCGGTGGTAGTTTTTGGATGACTTTTTCAATCTCTTGCTATGTGATGGCTTTATTAAGTTGTTCCACTTAACCTTGTTAAAAAGTTGGTAGGTGATATGAATCAAGGAATTTGTCCATTTCCTCTAGGCTTTCAAATTTATTAGAGTACAGTCTTTTCATAGTATTCTGTTATGATATTTTTGAGTTCTGTTGGATCTGTTATTATAACTTCCCTCTCTTTTCTTATTGGGTTTATTTGTTTCCTTTCCTGTGTTTCTTTAGGAAGTTTAACCAATTGTTAGTCAATTTTGTTGATCTTTTCAAAAAAATAGCTTTTGGTCATTTCAGGTTTTTTTCAGTTGTTCTTCTATTCTCTACTTCATTTAGTTCTACTCTAATTTTTATAATCAGTTTTCTACTGATGCCTGAGGAGTTCCTCTGTTGTTCGCTTTCTACTTGTTTAAGCTGTAGGCTTAGTTCTTTGATTTGGTTTCTTCCTTCCAGACGTGTGCATTTATGGAGATAAACTGACTTCTGTGTACCTCTTTCTCTATAACCCATAGGTACTGGTAGGAAGTGTTTTCTCTCTCATGGGAATACAAAAATTTCTTTATTTCATCCTTGGTTTCTTCTATAACCCATGGCTTTTTGAGCAAGATGTTGTTAAGTTTCTTTGAGTTCCACTTGCTATCTATGCTTTTTCTGCTACTGATTTAGACTCTCATGGCTTTATGATCTGAGATGTTTTGCATTAATTCAGTGGTATCAGTTTTGTTGAGAATGGCTTTATGTCTTAACACATGGTCTATTCTGGAGAATGTTCCATGTGCACTGGAAAAGAAGGTGTAGTTGTCTGTTGATGCAAAGTTCTTTATATGTCAATGAGGTCTAGTTGGTTAATTGTGGCAATAAGGTCTTCTGTGTCTTTACTGAGCTTTGTTCTAGAAGATGTGTCCAATATTGAAAGTGAAGTGTTGAAGTCTCCCACTGTTATTGTGATCTATCTCATTTTTGAGTGTAGTCAGTGTTTCTTTGATGTATTTAAGGGCTCTAATATTAGCCACATAAATATTTAATATTGTTAAGTCCTTCTTGTGTATTGAACCTTTCAGCAATAAAGTGTCCATCTTTGTCCACGATGAAGGACTTTACATTAAAATTGATTTTACCTGGGATTAGAATTGTCACACTTGTTTTTCTTTGTTCATGGTTTGCTTGATATATATTCTTTTGTCCTTTAATTTTCAGTTTGTTCCTATCTTTAAGTCTAAGGTGAGTTTCTTGTAGACAATTTATGGATGGGTTGGGTCTTTTGATCAAAGATATTACTGCATGTCTCTTTACTGGAGTGTTCAGTCCGTTGACATTCAGTGTAATTATTGATACGTATGTGTTCAATGTTGCCATTGTAATATGTTTGTTTTTGTGTTGATGTTTTATCTGTTGTTCTTATTAATTTTTTCTGAGACATTTTTCTTTGTGAGTTGATTTTTCACCTTTTTCAATGTTATGGTTGTTGAGCCTCCTGTATTGTGTGTCTTGACTTTATTGTCCTTTATGGCTGTCCCTATGATCCCTCTTAATAAACTATGCATGAACCCAATTTCATTTACTACCATTCTTAACAACTTCCTCTCCATCTGGAAGGACTATAATGAATGTAGTACATCCCTCTTTTTAATATGATGACATCAAAGTTTTTATGATATTATCACTGGATTATTTTTCTCACTAGCATAGCTTTGGTTGAGTTTGGAGCCTTCCCTAACTGAATAGGATACTAGGCGATGTGTCCTGTATTTGCTTCTAAAATGTAAAGTTAGTGGTTTTGTTTTTCTAAGCTAAAAGATTCTTTCAGTATTTCTTGTAGCTTCAGTTTGCTTTTTACATAATCTCTGAGTTTCTGTTTATCTGTGAATGTCTTCATTTCATTTTCATATTTGAAAGATGGTTTTGCAGGATATATAATTCTTGGTTGGAACTTCCTCTCCTTCAAGGCTTTGAATGTGTCATGACACTGTCTCCATGCCAGCATCGTTTCTGCTGAGAAATCTGATGAAGCTTACAGAGTTTCCCTCTGAATATTAGCTTTGCTTTGAGTCTTACTGGCTTAAATGGTTTCTGCTTATGTCTCATTTTGTTTAGCTTGATTATAATATGTCTTGGAGTCTGTATTTTGAGATCTGCATTGAGTGGCATTTGATAAGTTTCTTTGATATCTATATTCTCTTCTTTCATAATTTCTGGGAAGTTTTCTGTCAACAGCTCAGCCACAATACCCTCAGTGTTCTCAGGTGTCTTGCCCTGTTCAGGAACTCCAATTAATCATAGATTTTTCCTCTTAATAGAGTCCCACATGCTTTTAACCTTTTTTCCTTTTTCTTGTTTCTTTTTTTCTGATTTCTGCTCATAGATGCTGGATTCAGTAGCTCTGTCTTCTAAATCAGAAGGTCTATTTTCCATTTGTTTAATTTTGTTTTCTTGGCTTTGAATTGAAGTTCCTATGTCTTCGATCTTGTTCTTTATCTGTTGGATTTCAGAGTATCTGTGTTCCATCAGATCGAACAGCTTGTTTGCTCTGCTTCATTTTGTATAAGGTCTAGGAGGACTCTATATATAATCCTTCTGTATTCACCTTCTGATAGTTTCAGAAAAGCTTCTTCATCTGGGAAGTTGTGAGGTGCTTTCTTTTGGGGGCCTTCTGAAGCCATGGGTGATTTCTTGGTTATGCTTTTCTCCAGAATTTGTTGCTTTTTGGGCATCATGTGAGTCAGTAGTGGCTGGGAAAGATGCTGTGAGGATGGACCATGGTGTTTCCCTAGGCTGTCTTAGAATAAAAGGTAAAAAGCATCTGACAACTTCCAAACTCAGTCAGGTTTTCAGATGTGTAGGTCCCTCTTCCCAGCTGGCAAAGTAAGCACCTCTATATCAAACTCCAGATGTTATAAACTCACTCAAAATTCAGAAAGGCTACTGCCCTGCTGACATCTGCTGTCGGGTCCCAGCTGTAGGTGACACTGTGTAGAATACTGCTTTTCTGCCTTAAAAGTGCTCTCCTCTGGGCAGGCGCTGCCTCCCAGCCCAAGAATTTGGTCCAGCTGAGGCCTCCATATGGGTATAGCTGCCTCCCAGCAGAACAAGATGGTGTCTTACACAAGTTCGCCATCTGCCAGGGTACAGACTATGGCGGAGGCTGAAAGAGAGGCCAAAGGTGTGGAGATTCAGAGTCCGCAGCCTCTGTTGCCAGGCCCCAGCTGTAGGTGACAATGTGTAAAATACTGCTTTTCTTCTGGAAAAGAGGTCTCCTCCAGGCAGTCACTGACTCCCAGCCTAGGAACTAAGTCCAGTGGGGCCTTCATATCGGTGTCTCTGCCTCCAAATGGATCAAGATTGCATCCTGCACAAGTGCACCTCCTGCCTCTTACTGGCTACTCTATGGTGGAGGTGGAAAGAGAGGTGAGGCCAATGGTGCTGAAATGCACAAGACCAAAGCCAGGCCCTCAAAATATGGCAATTTCACCTGCCGATCCTACCAGCAGTGCATCTGAGATTAGCTGCTAGTCAAATCCCAGCTTCACTCACTGACTAAGACAGACATGAAAAAAGTTAAGATGGTGAGTTACCTTCTGTCTGTGCAAGCCAGGACACACTAAGAGTAGGGTCAGCGAAAGAGAGGAGGTTTTCTGTTCAGTGGTATGAAGATCAAATTAACAGCACTATGTCATGTCCTAGGGCTCAGTAGGTGTCTGGAGGGATCCTTTTAATTATCATTTCAGGTCTTGGTTTCCAGAGGGTTTTAGAGAGATGTGTGTTTAGTCCACCATCTTTACTCTGCCCTAGTAGATAATTAATTTGGAAATCTCCTATCCTTGTTGTCTAGATAATTATGCTAGAACTTTTAATTGCATGTGTTTCTTATTTACATTCTTATAAAAAATTTGTATACCCTCTCAATTTGCTTACCAAATTGCTTCTTCCCAGACATTACAAATTTAAAGTTTAGAAGTACATCTGTCTACATTGTGCTAAATTATGATTTAGAAGTGTCTAGATGAGTAAGGATTCCTTATAATCTAAATATTTTACTTTCATTTTTATAATACTATAATACTTCTAAGTTCTCTTATAATCAACAAACTGCTTTTTGTACTTACTATGTTATTATTAACTAGGGAGAATTCTACAATTGTTTTCTCCTGTTTAAAATATAAGCCAAGGGTAAAAACAGACAATTTGACTAATTGTTGAAAATCACACACAAAACAAAGACAAAGCATGTATCAGTGCTACAACCGGGGTTGTGACCCTTAGCCTGGCAAAGGTTGCCTTCATACTGTGCTACCACTCAGCCAAACTGATTTTGGATTTTAAAATACTACAATTTAACCACTAGTTGCACTATTTTTTGCCAATATTTACAAAAGAGAAAAAGAAAAAAAACTAACCAGAATACAAACTGCTGAATTCGTATATGTTCTGAGTTATATGAGGGTCATTTTTCCCAGGTAGTAAATTTCTATAAAGTAGATATCTCTGTGTTTGCTTCTGGAGTCCTGGTGGTACAGTGCTTAATGCTAATAACCTCAAGGTTGGCAGTTTGAATCCACCAGCTACCTTTTGAAAATCCTGTGATACAGTTCTACTCTGTTCTACAGAGCAGCTATGAGTTGGAATCAACTCAGTGGCAACGGATTTGGTTGTTCATTATTATTATCATCATCATCATCATCATTTGGTCCAGGACTACTTGGGTGGTGCAAACAGTTAATGTGCTAGCTGCTAACGTAAAGGTCAGAGGTTCAATTTAATGCAGCGGAACCATAGATGAAAAGTATGGCAATTTACCTCTCAAAAAATAGCACTTGAATACCCTATGAAGCACAGTTCTATTCTACTCTGACATACATGGAGTCACCACAAGTCAGAGTCAATCATAAGAACTGGTTATTGGTTTATATTTATTTGGTTTTCCAAGTTTGCTTATTAAAGTGAAAACATATGTAACTCAAGAAAACCTAAAACAGTTTAAAAAGCACGTACTCATAATTAAGGCTATTCCTATAGGTTTTGGTATCCATTAACATCATTGTAAAATCTGCAAAAGCCTGCTTAATAACCTTAATTCCACTCCTCAGCATGGATTTGTAGTCCCCCCCCCCCCAAGAAATAGAGAGTAGCTCTTTCATCTTTCACTGTTGTTCAAATTAGTTTGATTTGCTTTGGCTAACTGGAGTGTTAGGATACAAATACATCCTTTACACTGGAGGGCTCAACAGAGTGAGCCAGTGGGGACAATCAAATTTCTGTGCCCTGGGAATGAAAAGGAAATTACCAAAAACAAACAAAAACCTACAACAAAAAACATAGTCCCCTAGAGGTTGTTCTATATGAAAGTCAAGCTCAAGATTTGAAACCCGCCCAGTCAGTGGCAATAAGCCCAGAAAAATGAAACACCTGACACCCCTACGCCAAGAATCTCTGCAATAGGAAGAATAGGTAAGCAATGAAAAAGAGCTTCATTCTAGCAGCACAGATGGCTACTGCCAACCCAGCCAAATGGCTCACCAGGTCTGACAAAGGGGACAGGCAATCAAACAGATGAAGGCTGAAGTGACTGTTCTAAATAGCACTTCTAGAAAGTGACAGAGATGGGGGAGGCGGACAGAACAGAAATAGTCAACTTATGGGCAAACTGGAGCCATCTCCTCCTGGCAGCACAGCCCTTTAGCATCTGCCTTCCAAGGGCTCTTGGATTTTCTCAGCCCCTGCAAGCAGAGATCAGGTGCTTGGGCAGATGACATACTTAGTTCCTGCTGGGATGAAGACTGAGTCACTGTGCTTTGTCAGTTACCCCACCCCAGTGATGGATGGCGTAGGGGGAAAGGAACTATTTCTTCATCAGCCTGCCAGAGTTCTCTCCTTCAGATCAGTGAGACAGGCCCCACAAACAAAAGTGGATGGCATTCAAGAGTTTCAAAGGAGAGGGAAAAGCAAAGAAGCTACTGAGTGTAGGTGACAGATTGCAGCATAGAACCTTCTTTGTAAAAGGAATCAGTATATGTTAGTTCTATTTCAATCCAATTCTACCTAAACAAGGTTATATACTAATTTCTTCTTATATTAACCATTCCTTCACCCTGCTCATACTGATGCTCCTTGTTTTCCTTGTAAAAGAAATGCATCAGCGTACAGTCTATTTAGGAGTAGGACTACCATTAAATATACTCACAGCCTTATTCAGTGGAGTGCCAAAAGAATTAAAATATTTCTTATAGCTAGATTTTGCAGCTGAACTATGAGTACTCACTGCTGTTTGCTATAAGGAGTGAGAGGCACAATATATTCTTGGCCCCCTGTTTTGGGTGGTTAGATGGTGTGGGTCGAGCTGCCGATCCTCAGGCACCTGCTGTGGTTAGGTGCAGATCCTGCTTAATAGCAGCTTGGTGTGAAATGTCAGGAACCTGCCTTTTCATCATATACACGGTACAGTAAATTTAGGATTCATTTGCTAAGGAGGGCCAATACTGTTGTAGTGGTCCCAGTGCATATCTACACTGGGGTGAAAGGCATTCAAAATCTGTGAGCCCCTTATTTTGCTAAAACTGGAGCAAGCTCATTCCACCTATCACTGTAGCCAAAAACTCAGAGATACAGTGAGGTTCAAGGAATAATTTATTTGCAGATTTGCTAGCAATCTGGGAGACAAGAGCCAAAAGCTGTCCCATTAGGGTTACATTTTCAGCGGCTTTTATAGCCAGAATTCAAAACAGTAGGAGTTTGTCACAGAACAATAGGAGTTGCAAAATTTCGTTACATCATAAGGTTTATTACATCTAATAAACAATGTGAATTACCCAAAATTTAATTATCTTTCTCTGAGGTCTTATTAATCTCAGTATCCTCAGAGATAAGGAGAGGAAGAGATAGGGAGAGGAACGTAGACCTGCTAGTCTAGTCTGAGGGTGGTTATTAAGGCAGAAAATAGAATGTAGCTAAATAACCTAAGTGACCTTTGCTGGGCCTTTACTTTTACCATCACTTATGCCTGTGCCTAAGCAAAGAATTGTTTCTGCCCTCAGTTCCTTACTTAAGGGAGCTGGCAGATTTTTTTTTTTTTCTCTCCAATACTGGGTCTCCATAAGTCAGATCTGACACTATGGCATTTGGCTTGGCTCCAATACTGGAAAATGGCTCAGGGTAGATAAGGGGTTTTACTTCTGGTCTAGGGGATGAATTGGTTTCTGGAGACAATTCAGCCCAGGACAGGGTTGGAGGACAGGGAAGTTTATCCCAAAGGAAACTTTTTGATCCATTTGAGGTAGGTTGGTACACATTACTTACCTTTTGACAATCTGCTGCTACTTTTTCACTGCTTCTAGAGGTGTGAGTGGACTCTCTACCTCAAGTTGTCTCCTGGTGTGGAAACCTGGTTTTGAATGCCATTTTTGACTCACCACACTGGTGTCAGCAGATCCTTCCTTAAAGGGATGATAGCTAGCATCCAACCACTCCACCATATTGGCCCCATCAGGAAGATCAAATTTCCAAGTCTTTCTTATTACGTTACTTAAATTATTTACAAGCTAATTGTCTTTTCTTTTTCTGAAGTTTTCCTTGAAACAATGTGAAACCATGGTTGAGCTCAAATGCTTCTGAACAACCAATAACATCTCCAGAAGATGCATCCACAAATCCAGGACTGCTGGCTACTAAAAGCTGAAATAGACAAAGATGAAACTCCTCCCTAGAGCTACATCTGAAATTTGGATTTCTAGCCTCCTGAACTGTGAGAAAAGAAATATCTGTTCTTTAAAGCCACTCACTTGTGGTATTTTTTGTTATGGCATCCCTAGGTGGTTATGACATTGATTAATAGAACGGGTGCTATCTTGTTCATTGCTGTTTCCTTGTTAGAAAGGAAAAGAGATTTAATGTATTACACTCTGATAATTAAATGCTCTATTCTAGCAGTGGTACATTACTTTCATTTATATTTCATAAATCAACCTAAAGTTATGACCCTGACCAAACACTTGATGGCCAGGAACCATTCCACACAGTTGAAATCAGAACTTGGAAATCCTGATGGCTTAGTGGTTAAGAGCTACAGCTGCTAATCAAAAGGTTAGCAGTTCAAAACCATCAAGTGCTCCTTGAAAATGTTACGGGGGAACTCTACTCAGCCTTATATGGTTGCTATGAGTAGAAATCAACTCAACAGCAATGGGCTGGTTTGTATTTCTGGTTAACACTATTTAGCGAATAGCACTAATGACTGTCAGCACCTGGAGATTATGAACAGTATAGTATTAAATGAAAATCAGGTTGTAAAACATTGTGGTCCAAATATGTAAAAAATAAAGCAGAAATGTTCATCTAAATTTAAACATAGAAATTATGTGCATATAATTAATATAGATAATGTATTATTAACTATGTATTTACATAGTTTATTTTTTTCTGAGAAGTGACAGTTTAGGTGATTTTTTTGTTCTCATTTTTAAGTATATTCAAATTTTCTTTCATGAATATGTATTTATATAACCAACAGACAAACACGCTTTTCTATGTAGGCTAACAGGGAAGTATTGTAGATTACTATACAAACTTAAACTTAACATTTAAAATATAGAAATAATTTGTCAATAAACAAAGTCGTAAAAAAAAAGGACATGAGAGGTAACAAGGCTTAAGGAGATGATAAAATTTGTCTTAGACACAAATATTAGAATCTGGGCAACCAAACTATCTGCCATTGAGTCCAATTTGACCCATAGCCCACCACAAGGTATCCAAGGCTGTGAATCTTTACAGAAGCAGACTGTCACATTTTTCTACCTGCCAAGCAACCGGGTGGTGAGTTTGAACCACCGGCATTTCAGTTAGAAGGAAAGCATTCAATCATTGTACTACTAGGGCTCTGTGCTTTTAAACAATAAACAAATAATGTTTTCCATTACCCTTTCTCTCTCAATGTTTTAGTAATGATTTCTAAATTACAGACTCAACTATATTTATGTAATCTATTATTTTCCTTCTTTGGGAAGGAGAAATCTGGCTCTGGTGATGTGCTTACTTCCTGGCAGCATAGCATCACTTTTAACCCTCATGCATTCTGTGAAGTGTAGGAGTCCCTTGCATTAAGCAATTTCATCTTTGGTCCTGGCTCCTGAGAGCCAGATCCCACCTGAGGCTGATGAGTGGGGACTGGCTGACAAGACCAAGATGGATCATCTGTGTGCCCAATGCTGACTAAGCCTCAGGAATCATGATACAACTGATCACAGCCACCTGATGAGGCCATTGAATGTCTTGGAAGATGGAGGATCAATGGAGTTTCCTCAGCAAACATCTGCTTTTAAAAGGGTAGGCTCTGGGAACATAAAAGCTTAGTGCTGAGATCCCTCCCCTAGCCCAGACTTTGTTGTGTTCGTTTGTATCTTTCCTAGGTTAAAGATAGGCCTGTCTTTACAGTTTGTGATTTGTTGTAATCAATTATTGGGCCTAAAAATCAGAGAGGGGGCTGAAACCCACTGACCTAGTCTCAGGTGAATGAGAATAGCAGAGAAAGAGCTGTGTGGAGAAGATGGGCTCTGGCCTTCTCAGAAGCTAAAAGCTGAGATTTCTACATGACACAGCTGGCATGTGTAGTGGGATTTATTATCCATCACACATGTAGTGTCAATGGTGGTAATCTCAGTTTCTCTAGATGAATTTCACAGTTGGCAATAGAGATCCCTGATTGCATATACCCCAAAAACCTACCTGCAAGGACAACCTGGAGGAGTCTTTCAAACAATGCCAATTTCATCTAAAGAACAAAATGACAGCTTCAGATATGGGATTCAGTTTTTAGAGGATCACTGCATACTGATATATGAGGAGCTTCCTTTGGTGGGGGTAGGGAAATTAATGGAAATATTATATCTGAGAGAGAAGATGTTGTCCAGCAGAGCTAAATATTGTTTGGCTCAGTTTTTTAATGTCATCCTGTGGAGACCAAAATTTTCTTGCAATACAAGAGCAGATATATATGTAGAGTTAAATTTGTAAACACAGTCTACAGGCCTCTTCTTTCTGATGAGAGATCTGCGTACAAGCGCATTGATCTTCCTTGTGACTCTCCTTCAACTTAACATTTCTAGAAGGCAAATGCTTCCAAGAGAATGGCAATTTACTTCATTCCATGCTGTAACACACAGCAGGTGTTAATTACTTTGTTATTTCAGTTGATCAAAATGTCCCCATGCCACAACTATTCTGGGCACATTTACCAATACTGTCCTCCCTCTCCCTTTTTATTTAAAAAACCTGCCTTGAGTGTGTATTTTTTCAGCCAAAATTCTGTGCTCCAAATTGTTATTTCCTCGTTCTTACCAAATTATGAAATAAATTCCAAAGTGGGATCTTAGACATGGATTTTTGACACTAACTGCTTTGAGACTATAAACAAACCCACTGCTGTTGAGTTGATATCAACTCATAGCAACCCTATAGGACAAAGTAGAACTGCTTCACAGAGTTTCCAACGAGCACCTAGTAAATTCACACTGCTGATCTTTTGGTTAACAGACATAGCACTTAACCACTACATCACCAGAGTTTTTGTGAGACTATAAGAAAGAATTAATATTTAGTCTACTACAGATAAGATCCATGTCATATGAGCCTCCAGAACTTGACATATATACAAGTGGAAGCCATTCTACCCATCAACGAAAAAGGGTATGTAGGCCTTCTGCTTCCTAAATTGTGTGTGTGTGTGTGTGTGTGTGTGTGTGTCATTCCATCTCCAACATTCATCAGGAAAGTTGAATTTGGATCTCTTGAGATTTCTGTGTTTTAAACAAGCAGATAATGGTCCCTGGAGCCAACCAGTCACTGAAATGGTCAAGAGAGGCAGCTGTTGTTTCTGCTTTTATGCACTAAATAAAATTATTCTGTATTGTATTTTACCAGTCTTAATCTTGACAAAGATCAAAAGAAACTGGAAAAACACTGTCCAAGTACTCTAAATATGAAACAATTAAATTCCAAGTCAAATAAAAAACACTCCCAGAAGTAGTGAATCTAGGTTTCAGCAGCCGTCTACCTGACTCGATGATAACCGGTAAGTCCACTAACTCTCTGAGCTTCGGCTGTCTTGTTTTTCAAATGGTGGCAAAATACCATCTGGTATGTACATAGTGCTTTATAGTTTAAAAACACATTTAATATTTGATCCTTATAACTAACCAGCACTGATGAAAAATCTGAGGCTCAGAAGAGTAACTTACTGATGGTTTTATGTTAGGTATTAGGGAAAAAACACTCATTTCCTGAAGGCACAGAGAGAAACCAGATTTGCTTTTGATATTTCCTCCTGCTCCACGATCTATGATTTTTATTAAAAAGTAGAATAAAGTTTTGAAAAGTTTGCAATAACCTTGCAAAAAAACGAAAGCCAAATATAATTTATCCACACTAAAGAGATAAAATAATAAATGTAAATAATTTATATCTCAGGCAATACAAATTCCATTTTGCTTCTCCATAATTTCATTTGAACAAACATAATAATATGTGTGAAATAATCTGCAGCATCTTGTTTCTTTTAAGTGCTCAATATATGGTGACCGAATCTGAAACTATTAAACCTATTTTTTTCTCAGCTGGTTCACAAGGTTTATTTATTTCGTTTCTTCTCCAGGACTTATTTTTCCATTTACATGCTCCATGAATCACTGCTTGGAAAGATACTTTATCCCAGGAATGGAATCCGAATTTGGTGGTACCTGTTTTCAGAATTAGGAGCAAAATAGCTCTCAAAGCTATTTTTAGAACATTCTCTGTTTTCAAGAAAGCTTATCAAAAACCTAGGCAGAACCCTCAGCTCTCAGACTAAGTAAATACCACATTAATGGTAGCCTTAGATGAATTATCCTATTAAATCTCATTGCTTTTAGTATCTTAATATGTTACTTTATTTTTCTCCATTAAGCTTTATAATGGGTCTTAAGTAGTTTTATTTCAGAACATTTTTTGTGTACAACTAAGGTAAGATCCATTTGTTCCTTGGGTTTTGTTGTTGTTTGTTTGTCTTCTTAGCATACGTGACAAGGGAAATGTGAAGGGTAGTATAAAGAAAGAATATGGGGTTTGGAGTGAGAAGAATTTGAATCTGAGTACTAGATTTCTAAGTTATGTGTATGTGCCCATGGCAATTCATATAACCACCGTGAACTTGTTGCTGTTAACAAAAATAGAAATACTGTTGAAATACTTCACGAAGTTGCTTGTTAATCAAGGAGTCAAAGCAGATGAAAGAGATTTATAAAGGTAGAAAATGATACAAATCTAAGTTCCTGTGGCAAAAACCCTAAATGGCTCATTTTCAAAACTGTTTATTTTCCTTTTGGGTGCCTGAGGATATTAAGTTTCAAGGCGTCCCTTGCAGTTTGGTGTAGCAGTGTGACTGAGCTATGACAAACTGGAAGGGTAGAAAGTGACAGAAGTGATATTCAGAGGCCTAAATCTAAAAGTAACCCACACAAACTTTTTCCAAGATCGGCTGGTTAGATGTTGATAGATGTAGTTACCTTGTTATTTTCTGTTGTTAGGTGCTGTCGAGTTGGTTCTGACTCATAGCGACCCTGAGCACAACAGAACAAAACACTGCCTGGTCTTGCTCCATGTCCACAACCATTTTTATGCTTAAGCTCATTGTTGCAGCTACTTTGCCAATCAATCTCATCAAGAGTCTTCCTTTTTCCGCTTACCCTCCACTCTACCAACCATGATGTCCTTCTCCAGGGACTGACCCCTCCTGACAACATGTCCAAAGTATATAAGATGCAGTCTTGCCATCTTTGCTTCCAAGGAGCCCTGGTTGTATTTCTTCCAGATCTATTTGTTCTTTGGGGAGTCCAAGTTACATTCAATGTTCTTCTCCAACACCACAATTCAAAGACATGCATTCTTCTTCTGTCTTTTTTGTTCATTGTCTGGCTTTTACATGCATATGATGCAATTGAGAATATCATGGCTTAGGTAAGGCACACTGTAGTCTTCAAGGTGACATCTTTACTTTTCAATACTTTAAATAGATCCTTTGCAGCAGATTTTCCCAATGCAATGTGTCTTTTGATTTCTTGACTGCTGCTTCCATGGACATTGATTGTGAACCCAAGTAAAATGAAATCCTTGACAGCCTCAATCCTTTCTCCGTTTATGACAATGTTACTTACCGGTCCAGTCATGATGATTTTTGTTTTCTTGATGTTAAGGTGCAATCCATACTGAAGGTGTGGTTCTTGATCTTCATTGTTAAGTGTTTCAAATTTTCTTCACATCCAGCAAGTAAGGTGGTGTCATCTGCGTAATGAGGGTTATTAATGAATCATCCTCCAATCCTAATGCCTTATTCTTTGTATAATCAGCTACTCAGACTGTTTGCTTGGCATGCAGATTGAAAAGCTATGATGAAGTGATATAACTCTGATGCACACCTTTCCTGACTTTAAACCACGCAGTGTCCCCTTATTCTGTGCACATGACTGACTCTTAATCCATATACAGATTCCTTAAGAGCACAATTATGTGTCCTGGAATTCCCATTTTATACAATGTTATCCATAATTTGTTATGATCCACGCAGTCAAATGCCTTTACATAGTCAATGAAACACAGGCAAACATCTTTCTAGTATTCTCTGCTTTCAGCCAAGATCCATCTGACATTAGCAACAATATCCCTGGTTCCACATCCTCTTGAGGAGTGACCTTGGAATCCAGTTTGAGGAGTGACCTTGGAAGCTATGAATTGAATATAGTAGCATCTGCAAGAGCCTGGGACCCTAATGACTGTATGGAACCTTCCTGCTGACAACTGGACTTCATGTAAGTAAGAATTAAATTTCTATATGTTAATCCATTGGTATTTTTAGTTCATCTGGTACAGCAGCTAGCATATCCCTTATTAATACAAGTAATGTTATTAAATGCTGGCCAACATTATTTTCTACTTTGAACTATGGTAGTTTCCATCCTTCCTTTGTGAGCAGCATACCTTCAAATACTAGAAGTAGCAGACTTGACAATAGACATAAGTCAACAATAATTATAGTGCAATCATTGCTGCAGTGTAACAGTGCCCGAGAAACTATAGAATAATCTAACTATTGTATAGTTTAGTTGATCAGTCTTCAACTCTGTAGGGTTATTTCTGTAGCCCTATATAGGATCACTGTGAGTTGAGACTGACTCAGTGACAATGGGTTTTGGGCTTTATTTACTCCTCTGATCTTTCATATTTGCTCACAAGACAAGTGGTTGCACTCTCTAACAACCATGTGAACTCTCTTATCTCATGCATAGCAAATTATATTCCATACATTACAATGCTGTGTGACCTGTGCATCTCAATGAATGTTTCGAAACGTACTGCCATAAATATATGTATCCTCAATTATATAATAGTATATTTTTCACATCAATTTTAAGTTGGTATCATACCTGCCTTCATGGCATTCACTGAAGGTATTGACCGTGGTCCTTTAAAGAAATGTTATTAGCCTTGTGAAGCCCGTGGAGAAACATTTATGACACAGTTGTTACAAAGTGCTCAGCCTCTAAGCAAAAGCCAAGATGTTTGAATCTACTAGCTCCTCTTCAGAAGAAAGATGGAGCAGTCTGCTTCCATAAAGGCAAGAGCCTTGGAAATCCTATGGGCAATTCTCTTGTGTCTGATAGGGTCACTAGGAGTCAGAACTGACTCAAGGGCTGTGGGTCTGGTTTGCTTTTTTGGTTGTTGTTTGATACCCAAGAAATAGATATCAGGAAACTGATGTGGGAACAGGTAGCACCAGGGCTTTTGGTTACTTCAAAGCACAGCCCACCAGTGTGGCATTGGAGGTCAAGAGGCTTTTCTAATTCATTCCAAACTACACTGATCAAAAGATGAGCATCCTTTCAGCTCTGTCAAGCTGACTTAGTTTGCAGTTTCTTTCGTATTTTCTCTGAGCTTCTATCTTTTATCATATTTTTCTCCATTTCTTTTATCTTGAATGGTTAACTTATGACTCCCTAATTCATGTTTATCACTCTATAGTGCATTCTACAGAACCTGAACAAATTAGAAATGCGACAAGAGTTGATATATTATCTTCTGATGTGATTATAACAAGGATTGCCACCCCTTAGCACCTGAGTAAAGGTTTTCAAAGCATATTCATGTACTTTAATCACCACAAGTCTCTGAAATTGGAGGGGCAAGGTTTCCATTTACAGCTGAGGGAACAGAAGCTAAGAGAGATAAATGACTTGCTTATGTTTACATGACAAATAAGCGGCATATCTGAAACTAGCACCAGCCAATGTTTTCCATCTTCCAATCCAATGTTCATTCTGCTGAAACACACATAGCAACTATAATATTCAGTGTTATGGGATTAATAAGGAGATAATCTCTGTTCTGAAGAGGCCACTGTCATGTTGGTACTTTACAAAATATCCTCAAGAGTAAAAATGTAAATAAAAGAGAGTTAAGGATTCTCCCAATAGCCCATTTTGAGCATTTCTGATGCACATCATTTCTGAATGAACTAGATTTTCTGGAGTAACTTGATCAAACAAATGCTATAACTGGCAGTGGTGAGTAGGGCAGCAATGGTTGTTTGAGTCACAGTCACAACTTTCTACTATGAGCTGACCCAGATATTTAAATGTAGATTCTTGTGTGCGGAAAAGGCTATGGAATCTGTATAAATTCAGGAAGATTATGATGGAATCTGCTGATATAGAGTAGACTTCCAACTCAGTGATCTTGTAGGACAGAGTAGAACTGACCCTTAAGGTTTCCAAGGTTGTAAATCTTTACAGTTCCACTGCTATTCATAAGGTTTTCACTTGATAGTTCTTTTCAGAATAGACTGCTGTCTTAGTCTGGAAGCTCTGCTGAAACCTGTCCACCATGTGTGACCCTGCTGGTATCTGAAAACCAGTGGCATAGCTCCTAGCATCAGAGCAACACACAAGCCCTCACAGCACAACAAACTGACAGACAAGCATGCAAAAGCTTGTCAGTACATAAGGAAGACAGAAGAACTGACACCTTTGAATTGTGTTGGAGAAGAATATTGAAGGTACCATGGACTGCCCAAAAAACAGACTTGTTCTGGAGGAAGTACAACCAGAGTAGTCCTTGGAAGCAAAGATGGAAAGACTGCATCTTACCTCTTTGTATACACTGTCAGAAGGGATCAGTCCCTGAAGAAGGGCATCGTGCTTGGTAAACTAAAGGGCCAGTGAAAAAGAGCAAGACCGTTAGCAAGATGGACTGACACAGTGGTTGCAACAACGGGCTTGGTGCAAGACTGAGCAGTGTTTTATTCTGTTGTATATAGGGTTGCTATGAGTCAGAAGTAATTCGACAGCACCTAACACTAACAACAGATGTTTACAGAAGCAGATTGCCGCATCTTTCTCCTGTCAAGTGGTTAATGGATTTGAACCACATATCTTTTGGTTAGCAGCCTAGTACTTTAATATTACAATGCAAGGAAATCCTAACTGAGACCATTTAGAATGTTGAGTAGATTACAACACTGTTATAAATTTACAGGATTTGGCAAAGACTACTAGGTCAATATTCCAAAGTTTTTACCCCTTCCTTTTGGCCTAAGGTAGGCTGTATCTTCAAGTCTTCCTTGAAGTTAAGATTGACTGTATGAATAGGACTCTTAACTGGAATGTAACCATGAAAGTTATGTGCCATTTCTGGGTCTGGCCTATGACCCTCCAGTGTGTGTTGGTGCCAGAGCCAAGACAGAAGGAACCTGACCCCCTGCGTTATCACACAGAGAGAGCCTTTCGGTGAACCTGACTGCCACTATGTTTCTTTGTAATGTTACTCTAGCTTAACCTAATTAAAATGGCCAACATATCTTTATAAAATAGTAACAAAGATATAAAACCTGAGGCAACTATTGGTGCTGGTGAAGATCATGCTATAGACAGAAGAATTTTCAAAAGAGAATTGGCTGATAAAAATAAAGCACTATTACAGGGAATTCTGATGTTACTCATTGATTTCAAAAATGAAATATTACAATTTATCACCCAGGTAAGTGGTTGACTTTAAAGACAAAAGAAAAATAATGAAGTTTTACTTTCATTCCAAACATCTCAACTTTTGGTCTAAGGTTATCTGTATGTAAGTATAAGTATGAAAGTAGACATTCTCCAAAGGCAACGATTGTAACTATTATAACTAATTTGGAAGATTAAGAATGATTTGTAGTGCAGATTAAAGGAATAGAAAAAATTAAAATTTGAGTCTCATAATATTGTATATCATACCTACCATATCTGTCATGTTTTCATACATTCCTCTTGTTTACCTACATATCTGCCTATTTATCTATCTACTCACACACCTATGTGTTATAGACTCCAAAATCTTTTTACTTGTGTTAAATTGCACTTATGCCAATCTTTAAACTCCCCAGGTTGTGTAAATGGTTTGCTTTTGTCTACTAACCAAAAAGTTGGTGGCTCAAACTCACCCAGCAGTGCTGTGGAAGAAAGGCCTGGCAATCTGCTTCCATAAGGATTATAGCCAAGAAAAATCCTATGGAGTAGTTCTACTCAGCAACACACTGGGTCACCTTGAGTAAGAGTCTACCCAATGGCAGCAAGTTTATGCCATCCTCTGGTGACATAGTGTGTAAGTGCTACAGTTGCTAACCAAAAGATGAGCATTTCAAATCCACCAGGCACTCCCTAGAAACCCTACTCTGTCCTACAGGGTTACTATGAGTGGGAGTTGACTTGATGGCAACAGTATGTATGAAAACCCTGGTGGTACAGTGGTTAAATACTACATCTGCTAACCAAAAGGTGAACACATACCAGGTACTCCATGGAAACTCTGTGGAGCTATTCTACTCTGTTCTGTAGGGTCACTATGAATTGGAATCAACTCAATGGCAAATGAGTTTAGCTGTATGATTTGGTTAAGTTACTTGACCTTTCTGGTTTTTACCTATAGTGAGGTTAAATAAGATCATGCATGTGGCAACCATGGAGAGTCACCACTCAGATCTCCTACTTCAGGGAGCATAACTGACTCATGGCCCCCACCTGCTGACTCCCTAGATCTACCGCTGTATTCCATGCAGGTCTATCCTTAGGAAACAAGAGACAGCACCTTTAAGAAGTGACTTTGGCTTTAGGACTCCTCTCCTCCTGGATGGAACTTTCCTAGAACTACTTGACAGTTGGAGACTCTTCTTACTCAGTGTACCTACATGGCTCTCTTAGGATTCTCCCTGTTTCCTCCAGCTCTATCACCTCTGTCTTCCACAGCTGTATCCCTCTGTAAGTCTACAGTTCTCTCTGGGGGACCTAAAGTAATACAAGGTGTGTGAAGAGCTTATCAATGAGTAAGCACTCAGTTCACTTGAACTATTATCATTCATATTATGTAATTCATAAATGAGAAAGTTCCATAAGCATATGTGTAAAATGTCAACTTTGGGGAAAATCAGGATCCAGAGGGCACAGTCAAGGTTAGGAAAAATAGACAGAACTTTAGAAGATCTCACATCAAGATGACTATTATGATATTGTCTTGTGAAAATAATATAGAATATGAAGTGCAATAAAAAACAACATAGAAAGGCTGATTTATAATCCACAGTTTGTATTAACATTTTAGTCTTTTTTTTTTTAAGTTTACTTAAATTTATCCTAGTTTTGGAGACATGCAGAAAAGGGATTTGAGAATCAAAGGAAAAAGAAGCCTGGCTTATCACGTATTGAACATTTCAGTTTTATTAAGAGTACACAGATCAGTTCTTTCCCATATGTTCTTCTTCAGGCTTTATGAATAAGGAGACAAGATGAAAATAGCATCAGTGAAAAACATTTCTTGGTTAAACTGTATTTATTAAGTATTTGTGAGCTCTTAAAATCAGGGAGGCTTTCATTTTAGTATTTACTGAATATTGATCCTAAGTACAGTCTGATGCAATCTGATGTGGGGGGGAGATATTAGGAGAGACTCTATGCACATATTACTCAGACCTATAGGGTCACGATGAGTCAGAATCGACTCAGCAGCAAGTGGTTTTTTTTGTTGCTGTTTATTTTATTGGTGGAGAGGTCAAAGGATGAAGCTTCATAATGGCTATCACTGGGCTGCTTAAGGCTAAGTGAATCTCCATATCTGAATAACTTTCTGGTAATAAAATACAATCTGTACAGAAGTGTTATGGTAACTTGAATGAGAGGACTAGTTAAACAGTAAAAACAATAATAGTAATAAGTATCTTTTTTTGATTACTCTCCATGTGCCAGGTATTTTATACAATCATCCGCACTGAATGCTCTAAATGATACTGTGTATTCTTTTCTATTTTATAGGCTAGAAAGGTGATGTTGTTGTGGTTGAGTTGCCTCCAACTTGTAGCAATTTCGCATATAACGGGATGGAGTGTTGCCAGATCCTGAGCCATTTTCACGATCACTGGTATGCTTGGATCCATTGTTATGGCTACTATGTCATTCCATCTCTCATTTTCACTGACCTTTTACTTTCCCAATCATCATGTTCCAGAATTTTCTACCAGTTTATTTTTCCTGAGGATGTATCCAAAGTAAGCAAGCTGATATCTCATCATTCTCACTTCTAGGAAACATTTTAGTTGTATTTCTCCTAAGACCGATTTGTTCATTCTTCTGGTGATCCACAGTATATTCAATATCCTTATATAACACCACAGTTCAAATGCAACATAGGCTAAAAATCACAGGTAAGTTCCTAACCTTGGGTCAGAACTTTTGTTCTTAACCACTGGGTCAAAGAGAGTCCATAACAAATGCAGCCATGCAGAATGACTTGTCAAGAAAAGCAGTTTTAGGGGAGGCAAATTTTGAGCAGTTAGGGTATGTAGTTTCAATCAAGGGCAATGGAAAATATTCCCAATGTGGACAAGAGAGGCAAGAACAAGGATATGAAATGGAAAGACAGTGAACCATGTATGCAAGAGAGAAAAATATTCTTGCCTGTTAGCAGAGGGGGAGCCCTGGTGCTAAGTGGTTAAGACTCATGCTGCTGCTAAGCAAAAGATCAGCAGTTGGAATCCACCAGCTGCTACTTGAAGACCCTAGAACTGTAGAACTGTCCCATATAGGATTGCTATGAGTTGGAATTGACTTGAAGATGAGTATTAGCAGGGGCAAATAAACCACTAAGCAAGATACACACAGGCTTACTTGTGTATGAAACCCATGTGAACTTATACACCACAATTTAGTGAAGAAACACAAGTAAACCTGTGTGTACCTTGCTTATTGGGAAATGTGCCCTTACCTATTACAAGGAATGCTGGTGGCACAGTGGTTAAGCACTTAGTTGCTCACTAAAAGGTTGGCAGTTTGGATTTACCTGTTGCTCTGCAGAACAAAGTCTATTTCCATAAGGGTTATAGCCATGGAAACCCTGTATGGCAGTTCTACGCTGTCCTGTAGGGTCTGTATGAGTTGGAATTGATACAGAGGCAACAGGATTTATCAGTATTAGAAGATCTACTTGGTTTGGGAAATGAGAACAAGGTAAGGCCAAGGAGACGGAGAGGGCTAGATACATGGTGAACAACTTGAAATGTAGGGGAGGGGAAATTTGATATCTGCTGCACAAAGAACTCTGTTCTGGTAGTTGGATTACGTTAGTGATTGAAATGTGCCCCCACAAAATTTGTGGAATCCTAACCCATACATCTATGTGTGTAATCCTGTTTGGCTATCAGGTTTTCTTTATGTTAATGGAGTCATATTGTTGTTGGGTGTGTCCTAAACTTAATCACTTCTGGGTTAGACATCTGGAGGGGTAAGAAAGACATTGTTGAACCACTGAAGCAGATAAGTCTTCAAACCCAAAACTCCAAGATTGCTGACTATTAGAAATACAAACAGAACAACATCCCCCTAGAGCTGTATCTTGGATTTTGGACTTCAGGCCTCTTGAACTGTGAGAAAATAAATGTTTGTTCTTTAAAGTCACCCACTGGTGCTATTTCTGTTACAGCAGCACTGACATACTAAGATATCTGTACTGGTTCAGTGGATTTCCCGGGCCTGGAATCCCGTCACTGGGGCATGAGTGCCTGACTTGGGGTATAGTTATGGAAATAGAAATCTAGAGGTAAACAAAAAGAAATTACAAAGGAAGCACTGACCATAGCTGGGTGAGACATTGTGTAAAAGACACATGAAAAAAAAAAGCAATGATTGGTTGTCCTGTGCTGAGCTCTATGCTAGATGGGGGTGTTATAATGTTGAGAGAAAGGAAATGCTATCTACAGAGAGAAAACAGGCACAAGGCAACTCTACAGCCCCAATTTCTATGTTTACCTTAGGTTGCTTATTCAGCCTTTGCGGGAGCAGGAGACCAGACTAGGGATCCCATAGGGCCTTATCTAGTTGTAGAATCACCTGTTTAGTAGTGAAGACATCTCACAAGTGACCACGGCTTAAGTAAGCACTGTCTGGAGTGAGGAATGCAATGAGAAGTACCTAAGGAAATTTGTGATTGTTCCCTTCTCAGACTTTACCCCAGCAACAGCTAATCCTCCATGAAAAAACTTGGGTCTGTAGCCACTGTCTCCTGAGGCAGCACTGTGGTTTTTTTGCTGCTTCAGTCAGCCTTAACACTTGCAGAAAACAGTTGGCAGGGAACACATTGCTGCCACACCACAAGGCTGCCTAATCAGTGCCTATTATGCTGTATAAAGCTGCACTGATGTGCCTCTTAAAATTTTACCATGGACACACCTACCATCTGACACCATACAATTAGCCCTGTGCTCTCCGAGTCCGTGGTACGTACCACGTAGCGACAATATTACCCCATCAGAAAGATCATTGTTTGAGATTCAGTGCAGCCAGTGTACATGCAGAGTTCCTATTCCCTTGTATGCCAAAGAATTGAAGGTATTATTCTTCATACTGCAGAAAAGTATTAATCTTCCAGAGCATTTTCTGATAAGAAAACTGCTATGAGACATTGTCATCTGATCCATTGTGATTTAACCCCCCTGGGAAGAGTTACCCTTCTGTAGACCGAGAAAGAATGCTTTGCTGAATATTTCTTTGTGTGTCTGACTTAGGAAGAATATCTGTCTTGGGAGCTCTATGACATTTCAGTTGATCTGATAATCACAGGGAGAACCTCTGTGACATCTGCATGTGTTTTACAGTCTCTACCATTTCATCCCCACTCTAATGTCCCCCACTCCATGCCACAGAGATACACAGATAGACATACAAAACATGTAAAAAAACATATCATCCAGACATAGACCCACAGACATACACCACACAGACACATACAAACATGCACAGACACACACACAGATAGGCACACATAAGCACACAAAGACCAGGCTCAGTTTTTCAAATCTGATTCAAAATAGGAGAGAGAGGATGATATTACAAAGCTAGACTTCCACAGAAATATGATACTTGGACATTTTTCCACCATTCAAAGAATGCAAGGAACTGAGCATAAGCACTATGGCTTAGCTTCTAATATTAAAAAAAAATAAAATAAAATCACAGCTTATGATATACCATATACAGATGTAGTTTTCAGCAATGAAACAGTTTACACACCTGGATTCTTCTTCGAAAATTCCAGCAACACAATTTTCAGGAGCCTAGAGAGAAGTAAGTGATTGGGGGAGACCAGAAGAAGAGGTTTTCTGAGCTGTTAACTACAGTGGTCAGAGGAGGCTGGGACAAGAGTGCTGCTAGCTGTGAACCACAGCATTACATTTTCTCTACCATAGTATTTTCTAGTAGAGGAGTAAATGTGTTTGGGGAGCCCTTTTACACACCATCTTTTCTTAGTGGCAAAGAAAATTGGTGAATGGCATCAAGGGAGGCAGGGACATAGAGTTAAAGGTTCTAGGATAATGTAAAATATGCCCTTTGGGGCTGGTTTTATAACCAGGAAATAGGAAATTCCAACTTTCTCCAAACTGGTTTTTATCCATCTGAAGTCCCAGGAATGGGACAATTCTCCTGCTCCCAGAGAGGAATAGTGTGGTGTCACCGGACAGGGAGAGCGGTGGAAGCTGCATATAGGTGGGCATGTAAATTTATATGGGAATGTACATTTTCACTCAGTCATAATAACAAAATAAATAAATAAATGAAAATAAAAATAAAAGCTGAACCTTGCAGATATCAAAGAACTTCCGTAGCTGCTTTTGTTATGGTTGTTTCTGTCATTGGAGGGATCCCTACCTCTTGTTCGGCTTCAGCTCCCATTCTTAAGCCTGCAATGTTTCTTGGGAAGTGCCAAGGGAACAACTTTTGCTGAATTTCCAGCTGGAACTTTGAGGAATTTAAGATTTCTCCTTATGTCAGTACTCATACTATTTTTTGGTCTTATTTTCAGCCATATTTAACCAAGAATAGGGACTTTTGTTTTCTGCTTCAAAAAAATCTTTATAACAGTGAAGAAATTTTTAAGTACTCATTTATCTGAGGTGGAGATGGTAGCTCCTGGTCAT
This sequence comes from Heterohyrax brucei, assembly GCA_028571685.1. Taxonomy (NCBI): domain Eukaryota; kingdom Metazoa; phylum Chordata; class Mammalia; order Hyracoidea; family Procaviidae; genus Heterohyrax; species Heterohyrax brucei. Next base: position 50,091,607 of record CM053142.1, read on the forward strand.
GAAAAAATGATGTATTTCATTGAATATTTTGTTACAGAAATGTTTAACATAGGCTTGTGCTGTAATTGAGTGTTGCTTCAGAATTCATACCTTTGATATCCCTGGGATCCTTTAGGTAGCTTACATTTATGTGTCAGGCTACCTTAAAGCATAGGAAATTTCTTTTTTCTTTTATTAAACCACAAATTTCCTAAATACATAAGTAAACAAGCTTGGAGGAAAAAAAAAACAAACAAAAAACCTTGAATGTAAAGGCCTGAAATCAACGTTAGCACATCTAATGAGCTATAACCACAGTGAACTACTATGCCAATGAGAGCACCTGCTCGAGGCAGACAGATGGAGGACCTATGGGGGTCATGACTCCTCTTGTAAAGAAAGCTGGAGTCACATATGTACACAGTTTTAGTAGGGAAAAAAAAAAGAAGACGAGGACATTGACACTTCATAGAAGACTGTAGTGACTTTGCACAAGAAATGTCAACACTCTCCAATTTCTGACTCCCTCTATTCCATATCATTTTACTGGGTAGAGCAGCCCTATTCTTCTGAAGCATATATCATCAGGGGAAGAATGGGACTAAAAATTAGCATTCTCAGAGGCCCTGGCAATCATGCAGATGGAACAAGCTGAATACGTTGTATAACAAAAATAAAACACAGAGCTGTGCTTCTATTTGGAGCTGTACTTTCCTGATACAACTAGGCTGTAGTGTTAGATTTTGGTTGACTGAAGATAGCCCTAACATGAAGAAAAATGTGATATTGAGAGAGAGAGTTTAGATTGGTGTGAGATAAGCACAGTGGGCAGGAATTCTGTTTTTTAGGACAATGTGTATCTGAGATAAACTATGAACAGATGCTGAGGGAAGTATAGATGAAGAAAATTTGTACTTTTTGCTGATTAAAAATATTTCCTGTCTTCTAGTAAGTAAATAAGTGAAACTTGCATTAAATGAGACACTAGAGACAGTAGATTATATTTTTTCTGCAATGTGTCACTTTATATTAAATGTTTGAGCTTGAAGGACTTTATAACCCTTTTTCATGATTTCTGGAGACCATAGTTTTCATTGTTGGAAAACTGTGGTTGTATTTATTATATAAGTAATAGATTGATTAATACATTTGATCATTTGGAAACATTTATTATGTTTGTGATTCTTAGTAACAGAGGTGCTTTGGTTATTTTTGGGTCTTATTTTCAGTCATATTTGATCAAGAATAGGGACTTTTGGATTCTGCTTCAAAAAAAAATCTTTATAACAGTGAAGACATTTTTAAATACCCATTTATCTGAGGTGGAGATGGTAGCTCTTGGTCATGAAAAAATGATCCCTCCATGGTGAGAGACTTTCTTTAAGGCAATTTAGAATTATTGGTCCCAATCAACTAAATAACTATAGCATTTGCTAGTCATTGTGACAACCAAAAAAAAAGGTGGAAAGGAGGGAATGGGTCCAAGATGGCTATATATACATCTACTCAATTCCCTTTGAGAACTAAGGCCTAGAAAAATAATTGAATGGAGCAGTGTGGACATTCTGGGAGACCCAAGATCTGCCATAGGATTGTGAGATTGTGCTCAGTGACAAGAACATGGGAACTACCTCTGTCAGAGGCTAGGCAGTGGAGCACTAAGTACTGCATCTGCTGATGCATTGTTTGAGAGGATTACAGATATAGATGCCTTCTTTGTCAACTGGGAAGCTGAGACTGTTGAGCCTGTGAGCCTGGCATGAGCCAGCTACTATGTTGAACTACAGTGCTTAAGTAAACTGCGTATCCCACAGCAGAGAGACTGTGCTTGGGACAGCTACATCTAGAGAATCCAACTGTGGCAACTGATCAAGGACACCAGTGCCCTTCTCCCTTCTCTTCTTTGAGCTGTGCCACAGATACTGCTGACTCAGTACAGGAAAGGCAGCTCACATGGAATTCCATCTTCATCAGCCAAGAGGCAGAGTTAACAACACCTGAAGTCTCACCTGGGGCTAACTCCCATGCTGAGCACCAGTGCCTGTCTGGCTAGTGCTTCTGTCAGTAGAAAAGCTGTTTTAAGGTGATCATACCTACAGAACACAGTGGGGACTGGAAGCCACCTGTGGCAGTGTTCTAACTCCTCCCTTCTCTGAGCCATATCACATTGTCTGGGGACAGCCTATGAGGTGCTGTTTCTGTCAGTGAGAAGGTAGAGTCTGCCACCACTGATGACCTAGCTGCTTTCAGCTGCTGCTGGTCAATACCTCTCTCAGTGGAAAAGCTACTTTTATGATAAGAGCAGCTAGAGAATGCATCTGTGATGCGAGCCTGAGTGTGGTAGTGTCACTTCCATTAACCTTCACTGAGTCACATCATAGAATTCGCTGATGGCTCACCAGAGACTACATAAGTAGTCTTTGCTGTCTTTGCCAGCCAGGAGATGGGGCCTGTAACTCTGAGGACCTGGATGCTTTTGGCAGGTGTTGGATAGTTCCCCTTTCAGCAGAAAAGCAGTTCTTACAACAAATATATCTAGAGAATGCAGAAGTCCCTGGCAACAGAGTGTGGTGGCATACTTCTCTCCACCCTTCCCTCAGGTACATCATAGTCTTGGTCAGCATGATTACAGAGTGTCTGGATAAATAGCTCACCACCTTTAGCAGCCAGGGTGTAGGGTCTACTATCCCTGAAGGCCCAGCATGTGCAAGCCACTAAGCTATCTATATTATGAGAAAAGCTATACATAAATCTGCTGTACCTAGAGAATGCGATGGCAGCTGGCAACCATATCTAGCAGTGCCCTCACTCCTTTCTTAGAACTACACCACTTTTCCTGTTTGTGTAACACCAAAGAAGCTGAACAGTGTCCTGATGCTGCTAAGACAACAATCAATATATAACTATCTAAAGAAGCAGACCACCATGGCCCTGGAAAACTCCAAGAAACAAAGAATCAAAAAAAAAATCCCATATAAAGAAGACTTTCTGAAATGATCAGAGGTAGAATACAAAAAGAATTGTGTATAGAGCCCTTCTAGAGATTAAACAAAATGTAACAAAAAAAGAAAAAATAAGTAAGCTATACAAACTGCTAGAACATCAACAATGTAAAATAAAGCAGATCAATAACAAAAATTACAGAATTAGACAATTCAATGCAAAGCCAAAAGCACAGGAAGAAGGAAATGAAATACAGAATTAGTGAACTTGAAGATAAAGCAAATGACATCAGCATTTATGAGGAGAAATCAGATAAAAGAAACAAGAAAAAAAGAAGCATTAAGAAGCATGTGGGATTCTATCAAGAAGAATAATCTATGAATAACTGGAGTTCCTGAACAGGGAGAAATACCACAAAATATAGAGAGAATTGTTGAAGAGTTACTGACAGAAAACTTGCCTGAAACCAGGAAAGAAGAGAATATATTCAAGATTCTTTCAAATACCACAAAAACCAGACCCCAAAAGAAAGATACCAAGACATATTATAATGAGGCTTAATAAAAAGAGAGACTCTTAAAGGCAGAGACACTTAAAGTAAAACTAATGTACAAAGGGAAGCCCTGTAGGCTTTGGTCTGACTTCTCAGTAGAAACCATGTTAGAAAGAATACAATGGGAGGACACATACAAACACTTAAATGGGAATAACTTCCAAACAAGAATTATATAACCTGAAAAGCTGTCTCTAAAATATGAAGGTGAAATCGAGGCAGTCTCTAAACAGAAGCTTAGCAACTTTTCAAAAACCAAAACAAAACTACAAGAAACAGTGAAGGAAGCTCTATGATTAGAAAAACAATAGCACCAAATATATAAGTAAAGATGCAATGCAGTACATAGCATCCAGAGTCCTACTCATTTAAGGAAGTCACTAAGCTTAACTAAAGCTAAAATATTAAAAGTAGGGAACCAGTGATCCTACTGTGACAACTATGAATAATCACACTGTAAAGGGGGATTTATTACAATAGATATAACCCTTTCAGATGGAGAGGAAATTAAGAAGACCTACAGAAGTTAAAGATTGATTTTAACTTAGAACATTAAGGGAGATCAAGGGAGTAGCTGTTAAGCAAACTAACAATATGACATATCAAAACAAGAAACATAACATGAGAGTCTCAACAAACACAAAATCAACACCAAAGAAGGTGAAAAGTAAACCCGTATCTATCAATAATTACACTGAATGTAAATGAATTGAAAGCAACATTGAAGAGGCAGAGTAATGGCTTGGAATAAAAAGCATGATCTGCTGCTTGAAAGAAACACACCTAAGACTCAAAGATATGAACAAACTAAAAATCAAAGGATGGAAAAATATATACCAAGCTAACAGCATACAAAGAACAGCAGGAGTGGCAATACTAATCTCAGATTAGTATCATGGACAAGGATGGCAACTATTTATTGCTGAAAGTTTCAATAATATGCGTGATGTAACAATGTTAAATATTTAGGCACCCCAAACTAAAGCCTACTGCTGTCAAGTCGGGTCTGATTCATACTCACCTCTGATTCATAGTGGTCAGAGAAGAATTGCCCTCTAGAGTTTCTGAGGAGGATGTAAATACACCAAACAAACGCTGACAACACTGAAAAATGAGATAAATTACTCTACAATAATAGTAGAAGAGTTCAACACTCCACTTTCAGTAACAGACGGATCATCCAGAAAAAAAGCTCAGTAAAGAAACAGATCTTATTGTGACAATCAGCTATACCTCACTGACATTTATAGAACTTTTTACACAACAACAGATCAGTACACCTTCTTTTCCAATACACATGGAACAGTCTCCAGAATAAACTATGTGTTAGGCCATAAAGCAAATCTCAACAAAATCCAAACCACTGAATTATTACAAAGCATCTTCTCAGAACATAAGGCCATAAAAGTTGAAATCAATAGTAGAAAAATCATGGGTAGAAATTTGAACTCATGAAAATTGAACAATACCTTACTCAAAAATCCATGGGCTGCAGAAGAAATCAAAGACACAATAAAGAAACTTACAGCATCAAATGAGAATGAAAACACATCCTACAAGAACCTGTGGAATACAGCAAAGCGGTGCTTTGAAATCAACTTATAAATGCACATGTCCAGAATGAAGAAAGGACCCAAACCAAAGAATTAGCCCTACAAATTGAATAAGCATTAAAAAAGACCAATGAAAGAACCCCTTGGGAACCAGAATAAAACAGGTAATAAAGATTAGAGCAGAACTAAATGAATTAGAGAATAGAAAAATAATTCAAAGAATTAACAAAACCAAAAGCTGGTGTTTTGAAAAGATCAACAAATTTGATAAAACATTGGCTAAACTTACAGAAGAAAAACAAGAGAGAAAATAAATAACCCAAATAAGAAATGAGGTGTGAGATATCACAAGAGACCCAATCAAAATCAAAAGAATCATTATACAATACTACAAAAAATTGTACTTTAACAGATTTGAAAACCTAGAGGAAATGAACAAATTTCTAGATTCACATTACCTGTCAAATTATCACAAAAAGTAGAACAATGTAATAAGCCCATCACAAAAGAGATTGAAAAAGTAACCCAAAAACTACCAACCAAAAACACATCCTGGCCTAGATAGCTTCACCAGAGAATTCTACCAAACTTTTAAAGAGGAGTTAATTCCAGTACTACTGAGATGATTTCACTGCATAGAAATGGATACAATACTCCCAAATTCATTCTATGAAGCCAACACCACATTCATACAAAAGCCAGGGAAAGATTCCATAAAAAGAGAAAATTACAGACCAATATCACTCAGGAACCTACCTGCAAAAATCTTCAACAAAATCCTAGCCAATAGAATCCAACAACATATCAAAAAAATAATTTATCATGACCAAGTTGGATTCATACCAGGGATACAAGACTGGTTCAACATGAGAAAAATAATCATTATGATCAACCACATAAATAACATGAAGGATAAGAATCACATTTTGTCTATTGATGCAAAAAACCACAACACCCATTCATGTTAGAAACCCTCAGCAAAATAGGAATACAAAGGAAATTGCTCAGTGCAATAAGGTACATCTACACAAACCCAACTACCTACATCATCCTGAATGGAAAGATATGGAAAAAACACCCCCCTGAAAACAGGAACCCAACAAAGATGACTGCTGTCACCACTTCTATTCCACATTGTGCTAGAGGTTCTAGCCAGAGTAATTAGACAAGACAAAGAAATAAAGGGTACCCATACCAGCAAATAAAAGGTAAAAATATCCCTATTTGCAGTCAATATCATTGCATACACAGCCAAGCCAAGTGCCGTCGAGTCGGATCCGAAGAACCCTAAAGAAACTATAAATAAGCTACTGGAACTAATGGAAGAGTTCAGCTGAGTATCAGGATACAAGAAAAATGTAAGTAAATCAGTAGGATTTCTTTATACCGACGAAGAAATCATCATAGAGGAAATCATCAAATCAGGACCACTTCCTATAGTCCCCAAGAAAATAAAATACCTAGGAATAGATCTAACCAGAGAAATGAGAGACCTAGACAGAGAAAATTACACGACCTTGCTGCAGAAAAACAAAAGAGACTTACAAAAGTGCAGAAACCTACCTTGCTTATGTGTAAGAAGACTTAACATTGTGAAAATTTGGATTTTACCCAAAGCTATCTACACACACAATGCAATCCCAATACAAATTCTGGTGTCATTTTTAATGAGATGTAGAAACATATCACCAACTTTGTTTGAAAAGGGCAGAAACTCTGGATAAGTAAAGCACTACTGGAGAACAGGAACATAGAGAGAGGCCTCACACTACTTGATCTTAGAAGTCATTACAGTACCACAGTAGTCAAAACAGCCTGGTATTGGCACATATACACAAAAAAGATACATAGATCAATGGAATGGAATGAAGAACTCAGAAGCATCACCATCCTCTTATGAACAGTTGCTATTCAACAAAGGCCCAAAGGTCATAAACTGAGGTAAAAACAATCTCTTTAACAAATGATGTTGGCAAAATTGGATATTCATCTGCATAAAACTGAAACAAGATCCATATCTCACAACTCACACAAAAACTAGCTTGAAGGCTGAAATATCAAACCTAAAATGATAAAGATCATGCAAGAAAAATAGGGACAACAGTGGAAGTTCTAATTTATGGCTTAGACAAACAACAAAATGTGACTAACAGTGCAAAAACAACAGAAGAGAAAATGGACAACTGGGAACTACTAAGAATCAAACACTTATACTCATCCAAAGGCTTTGTCAAGAGACTTAAATGGCTACCTACAGAATGGGAAAAAACATTTGACAACTATGTGTCTGATTGACATCTGATTTCCATAATCTACAAAGTAGTGCAAAACGTCAACAAGAAAAATGTAAGTAACCCAATTAAGTGATGGGCAAAGGAGATGGACAGACACTTCAGCAAAGAAGATATCTAGGCAGCCAAAAGACACATTAGGAAATGGTCACGGTCATTAGGTATTAGAGAAATCCAAATCAACAGTACAATGAGATACTATTTCATCCCAACAAAGTTGGCCATAATCCAAACTACACAAAACAACAAATACTGGAGAGGCTACATGGAGATTGGAGCTCTCCTACACTGTTGGTGGGGATGAAAAATGGTATAACCTCTTTGGAAAGCAATTTGGCACTTCCTAAAAAACTAGAACTAGAAATACCATATGATCCAGCAGTCCCACTGCTCAAATATATCCTACAGAGTTAAAGGAAGTCAAACGAATAGATACCTGCACACAAGTGTTTATTACAGTACTGCCCACAATAGCAAAAACAGAATCAACTAGGTGCCTGTCAATAGGTAAATGGATCAACAAACTATTGTGCATATACTCAATGAAACACTACGCAATGATAAAAAACAATGGTGATTTTAGGAAGCATTTCATAACCTGGTTTCAACTAGAAGGCATTATGTGGAGAGAAAACAGTTGGTAACAAAAAGATAGTTATTGTATGAGACCTCTGCTGTAAGGACTTAAAAATAGACTTATGTAAAGAAGACAAAACTCTGGTGGCTTCCAAGGGAGGGAGGGAGGGAGGGAGATGGTTGGTCATAGATAGATAATAGATAGGAATTTGGTTAGGTGAGAGTAGTGACAGCACACAGTAAAGAGGAGATCAGCATAACTGGACTACACTGTAAACTGAGAAGTTTTCTAAACGCAATCCAGTATTTTAAAGGATAGAGAAGCAGGTACAGGGTTCTCGAGACCATGCTTTCAGGGGAAATCTAGGCCAACTGGCATAACTAGTCTTTTGATAATGAGAGTATTCTGCATCCCATATTGCTGAGTGGGTCCTGGGGTCTTAAAAGGTAGCAAGCTGCCATCTGAGTTACAGCAAATCATTCCAATTCATCTGGAAAAGACAATGACCAAGAACAACAAAAACTCCATGAAGAAAGAGCCCAGGATACAGAAGGACCCATATGAACGGAAGACTGTGTCAGCATAATACCAGAAGAACCAGATAGTGCCTGGCTACCACCAAAGGCACCCGTGATGGGGGATACAATATAGAGTCCCTAAGGCAACATGAGAAAAACAGGGGTGCAGCTCAAGAACTCTACCTAAAGACCACAAGTCATGATCTGACAGTCTAGAGTGTCCCCTGAGAATAAAGATCTGAATGGAAACCAGTACTGAGGTCAACTCTTCAAACAAGAATGGACTGGACTTGAGGAGGCAGTGTGACCATAGGGTGTGTGTATTCTATGGTTCTGTGCAGTTATAGGAGGCTGTCCTACTGGTTTCTTTCTAGATGGGAGAGAGGAGGGGACAAGTGCTTCTTAAGAGGATACCACAAATATAAAGCAAAAAGGAGGATTTTACTGTACTCGGTGAGGAAAGCAGAAGGAGCTTCAGATAGGCAGGCATGCAAAATTGATATGGATTGTATACTTTCACTTAATAGTAATTAAAAAAATGCCTCTCTTCATTTCGAAACTCTTATAATGGGAAAGGCAACACTCTGTCCTCTTCTGCTTTCCAGGTGAAGAAGACTAGAAAGAGGCCATGGACACAAAATAAGCAATGTGATTCTTAATTCCAACAAATGAAAAATCTAGTATGGAAAAAGTTATTCAAATATACCCAATTTGTTGATGTAGTTCTTTTTTCTTATTGTGATTAAGCAAAGGTATACAAACCAAATCAATTTTGCATGCCCACATATCTACACATCTTCTGCTCTACATGCCCTGTGACAGCACACTTCTCCTTTTCATTTTATTCTTGTCGTATTTTCTTAACAAGCTCTTGCCCCCTCTTCTCTACCCTCTTCTCTCCCATCTAGAAAGAGACCAGAAGGACTAACTCATATAAATGCGTAGAACTACGTAGTACACACACTACATAGTCACATTGTGTCCTTGAGTGTAGTCCAATTTTTGTCTAAAGAGATGACCTCAGTAGTGTTTTCTAGACAGAGGCAGCAACAAGTCTAGGGGCAAAGCTCTCAGGGGATCCCCCAGGCTGCTGAACTATAGTTGTGGTCTTCTATGTGGAGCTTCCACTGCTCTCCCTGCCCGGTGACAGCACACTATTCTCCATACATGTCTCATTCTCCCAACAATCTCCTTTCCCCTCCTCTCCACCCACTCTCCTTCCTCCAGCCAGAGGTCAGCAGGATGACATCCTATAGATGTATAGAATCATAAAGTGTATCCAATATATGGTCACTCTGCATCGCCAAGTCCAATCCATTCCTGTCTGAAGAGTGGACCTTCGTTATGATTTATGGTCAAGGGCAGCATCAGGGTGAGGGGCCATGCTCCCAGGGGAACCCTGAAACCGCTTGATTCTCTTGTTGATATTTTGTAGTACCTTGTAGATTATGGAGATGAGACTTTGGTCTGACATACTGTTGCCAAATATTTTTTCCCAATCTGTACATGGTCTTTCGATTTTTTTGATAAAGTCTGTGGATGAGCAAAAGTGTTTGGTTCTTAGTAGTTCCCATTTATGTATTTCCTCTTCTGTTGATCATGTTTTGTCAGATTTTGAAGTCTATGTTGTGTATTGAAATTTCCATTGTTGATCCTATTTTTTCTTGGGTGATCATTATCTTTTTTAGGTTTAATATTTAGGTCTTTCATCCAGTTTCAGTTGGTTTTTGTATAAGGTGTGAGATATGGGTCTTGTTTCATTTTTTTGCAGATGGTTATCCAATTTTGCCTGTACCATTTGTTAAAGAGACTGTTTTTACTCCTGTTTACAATTATAGGGTCTTTGTGAAATATCAGTTGTTCATAAGAGGATGGTGGCATATCTGGTTCTCAACTATATTCCATTGGTCTGTATTTCTCTTTTTGTACTGGTACGGGCTGTTTTGACTACTGCAGCAGTGTAATAGGCTCTAAGTTTGGGCAGCAAGAGGCCTCCTTATTTTTCTTCTTCAGTAGAGCTTTGCTTATCCAAGGTTTCTTCCCTTTCCAAACAAAGTTGGTGATTTGTTTCTGCATCTCACTGAAAAATGTCGTTGGAATTTGTATCGGGATTGCATTGCATATGTAGATTGCTTTGGTAAAATTGACATTTTCACAATGTTAAATCTTCCTATCCATGAGCAGGGGAGGTTTCTCCATTTATCTACGTCTCTCTTGGTTTCTTGTAGTAGGATCTTGTAGTTCTCTTTGGATAGGTCTCTTATGTCTCTAGTTAGATTTATTCCTAGGTATTTTATCTTCTTGGTGGCCATTGTAAATGATACTGATTTGGTGATTTCTTCTGTAATAATCTCATTGTTGGTATAAAGGAATTCTACTGATTTACTTATGTTTATCTTGTATCCTGAGACTTTGCTGAACTCTTCTGTTAGTCTGAGTAGTTTACTTACAGATTCTTTAGTATTCTCTGCATATACCATCATATCATCTGCAAATAGAGAGATTTTTATGTCTTCTTTGCCTATATGGATGCCCTTTATTTGTCTTGTCTAATTGCTCTGGCCAGAACTTCTAATACAATATTGTATAGGAGAGGTGAGAGTGGGCATCCGTGTCTAGTTCCTGTTCTCATGGGGAATTCTTTCAGTCTCTCTCAATTCAAGATGAAACAGACAGTTTGCTTTGCATAGATGGCCCTTATTGCACTGAGGAATTTCTCCTCTATTCCTATGTTTCTGAGGGGTTTTTTTTTAGCGTGAATGGATATTGGGCTTTTTCAAATGCCTTTTCTGCATCAGTTGACAAAACCAGGTGATTCTTATCCTTTGTGTTATTTCTGTGGTTGATCACATTAATTGTTTTTCTGATTTGAACCAGTCTTGCTTCCCTGGAATGAATCCAGTTTGGTAATGGTGAATTATTGTTTTGATATGCTGTTTAAGTCTATTGGCTAGGATTTTGTTGAAGACTTTTGTATCTAGATCTAGACTTTTGGTCTGTAATTTTCTTTTTTTGTGTGGAATCTATCCCTGCCTATGATATCAGGGTTATGCTGGCTTCATAAGCAGCTTTATGCTGGCTTCCATTCCTTTCTATGCTGTGGAATAGTCTCTGTCGTACCAGAGTTAACTCTTTAAAAGTTTGGTAGAGTTATCCAGTGAAGCCACCTAGGCCAGGACTTTTATTGTTTGGTAGTTTTTTGATAACTTTTTCAATCTCTTCTTTTGTGATAGTTTTGTTAAGTTGTTCTGCTTCTCCTTGTGATAATTTTGGTAGGTAATATGAATCTAGAAATTTGTCCATTTGTTCTAGATTTTCAAATCTGTTAGAGAACATGCAGTCTTCCGTAGTATCCTATTAGGATACTTTTGATTTTGGTTGGGTCTGTTGTGACATCTCCTGTCTCATTTCTTATTGGAGTTATTTGTTACCTGTCCTTTTCTTCTTTTGTAGATTTAGCCAGTGGTTTATCAAATTTGTTAATTTTTTTCAAAGAACTAGTTTTGGGTTTTGTTAATTTTTTAAATTGTACTTCTATTCTTTTGTTCATTTAGTTCTCTAATCTTTATTATCTATTTTCTTCTGGAGACCCAGGTTTTCCTCTATTGCTCTCTTTCTTCTTGTTCAAGCTGTAGAGTTAACTGTTTTGTTTGGGCCTTTCTTCTTCACAGATGTGTGCATTCACAGAGATAAATTGACCTGTGAGCACTGCTTTTGCTGTATCCCATAGATTCTAGTAGGATGTGTTTTCATTCTCATTGGAATCCATAAATTTCTTTATTGTATCTCGGACTTCTTCTATAACTCATGGATTTATGCATAAGGTGTTGTTCAGTTTCCATGAGTTCAAATTTCTACCCATGGTTTTTCTGCTATTGATTTCAACTTTTATGGCTTTATGGTCCAAAATGATGCTTTGCAATAATTCAGTGGTTTGGATTTTGTTGAGACTTGCTTTATGTCCCAAAACATGGTCTATTCTGAAAAATTTTTCATGTGCATTGGAGAAGAAGGTGTACTTCTCTGTTGATGGGTGAAAATTTCTGTATATATTGATAAGTTCTAGTTGGTTGATTGTTGCAATCAGATCTTCTATATCTTTACTGATCTTTCCTGAGTGATCTGTCCGTTACTGAATTGGAGTGTTAAAGCTTCCAACTATTATTGTGGAGTGGTCTATCTCATTTTTCAATATTGTCAGTGTTTGTTCAGTGTATTTAGATGTTCTGATATTGGGTATATAGATATTTAATATTGTTAAGTCCTATTTATATACTGAACCTTTCCACAATAGATGGAGACCATCCTTGTCCATGATGGTGGATATTACTTTAAAGTCTGTTTTATCTAAGACTAGTGTTGCCACTCCTGCTCTTGTTTGTATATTGTTGGCTTGGTATATATTTTTCCATTCTTTGATTTTCAGGTGGGTCCTATCTTTGGGTCTTAGGTGTATCTTTTGTAAGTAACGTATGGACGGGTCATGTCTTTTGATCCACAATGTCCTTGGTTGTGTCTTTATGAGATCATTCAGTTCATTCACATTCAATGTAATTATTGATAGGTAGGTGTTTAGTGCTGTCATTTTGATGCATTTATTTGTGTGTTGTTGATGTTTTCTATGGTTTTCTTAACATTCTGTTGTAGGTTATTCTTCTTTATGGGTGGACTTATCTTTTTCAGTGTTGGTTTGTGTTTGTTGAGACTCCTGTATTATGCTTTTTGATTTAATGTGTCACATTGTTATTTCACTTTTGTGGCTACCCCTAAGATCCCCCTTAGTATTCTAGTTAGAACCAGACTAACTTCTGCATAACTTTTTAATTTCCTCTCTATCTGCAAAGGTTGTATCTACTATAATATATCCTTCTCTTTAGTGTACTGGCTTCATAGTTTTTGTGTTATGATCACTGTTCCTCTTTTTTTCTAATGTAGCTTTGATTGAGCTTATTGACTTCCCTATGTGAGTAGGATTCTGGATGCTGTGTCCTATATTGCCTCCTTAAGTATAAACCTAATGTTTTTGTTTTTCTAAGCAAAGAGCTTCTTTCAGTATCTCTTGTAGTTTTGGTTTTGTTTTTCCAAGGTCTCTAAGCTTCTGTTTATCTCCAAATGTCGTAATTTCACAGTCATCTTTGAGAGATATTTTTGAAGGATATGTATTTCTTGGTTCAAAAGTTTCCTCTTTCAGGGCTTTGAATTTGTAATCCCAGTGCTTCTTGTCAACATAGTTTCTGCCAGTAAGCCAGATAACACCTACAGGGTTTCCCTCTGAATGTTAGCTTTGCTTTAAACCTTGCTGCCTTTAAGAGAATCTGTTTCTGTTTCATTTTATTAAGCTTGATTATAATGTGTTTTCTTTTGGAGTCTGGATTTTGTGGTGTTCGATACACATCTTAGATATCTATGTTCTCTTCTTTCATAATTTCAGGGAAGTTTTCTGTCAATAGCTCTACAGTAATGCTCTCTGTATTTTCATCCATCCTCCTGTGTTCAGAAAATTCAATTATTTGTAGATTATTCCTTTTAAGGAGTCCCCCATGTTTCTTAATGCTTCTTCGTTTCTCTTCTTCTCTCTGATTTCTCCTCATAAATGCTGGTGTCCATTGCTCTATCTTCAACGTCACGAAGTCTGAATTCAACCTCCTCAGTTCTGCTCTTTTGACTTTCTATTGAATTGTATAATTCTGTCATTTTGTTATTGATCTGCTGTATTTCAGGTTATTGATGTTCCATCATTTCAAACAGTTTACTTAATTTTTCATTTTGTTCTGTGGCATTTTGTTTAACCTCTAGGTGAGCTCTCTATATAATTATTTTGTACTTAACATCTGATAGTTTCAGAAAGTTTATTGATTCTTTATTTGAGGAGTTTTCTGGAGCCATGGTGGACTGCTTCTGTAAATGGTTAGCTATGATCTGTTGTCTGTATGCCATCTATAAGCTGTCTGATTTCTCTGGTATTACCTCAACAGGAGCTGAGGCATAGTTTTAAGTGGGGAGTTGTTCACCAACTGTATTTAAGTTACCTAGTGACTGGTCTCAGGTATACTCTCTGGGGTTGGACTCTCTACCTCTTAGCTGGCAAAGATGGTACCCTACTTATGGAGTCACTGGGGGGCCATCAGCCGACACTACCATGTGGGTCAATGGAGGGTAGAGGAGAAGCTGCTGGGCCTCTCAGTAATCACATCTCCAGGTCTTATTTAAAAAGGTACTTTACCTCTAAGCATGGAGCAGTCCAGCTGCTGCCGAAGACAGTCAGGCCCTCAGGTGTGGCAGGCCCTGTCTTTCAGCTAATAACAAAAGTATCTCATAGGCCACCCCCGGATGGTATGATGCAGTGCAAAGTAGAGAGAGGTTAAAGCCTTCCAGAAATCAATTGTATCAAATGCCATTTTCTGCTATAGAAACACTTGCCAGATAGGCTGCTGCTCCACTTGAGAATCAGCTGCAACTAAGGCTCCTGGCTGAGTGACTCTGCCTCTCAGCTGACCAAGATGTCATCCTGCCCAAGCTGATCCTCCTACTGTGACATAGTCTATGGTGCAGCTCAGAAATGAGGGAGTGGAGTCACAGTCGTGCCCTCAGTCAGCACACAGGCTCTCAATATGTGTCTATCTATCCCACATACTGTCTTTCTGCTGCATTATACACTGTTTACTCACACCCAGTAAATGCCTCCTGGATAACAAAGAAGGTACCAGTACCTGCAGTTCTCTGATATGGTGAGTCAAAGCAGCAGGGATCAGTGGCCTCTGGCTCATCTTTGAAAGGGGTAGCTTTGTCCATCACTGATGTCTAGTCAAATCTGACAATACTATATCAGGTCCTAGGGCTCCCTGGCTATCCACCATTCCATTTAGTTATTATTCCAGGCCTTAGTTCTCAGAGGCAATTGAGGAGACATGTGTCTAGTCCACTATCTTGGCCTCGCCTCTACTGAAGTAGTTACTACTCGATCCTATGCATTTTAAAATCTTCTGTCTTATAATCAGTTCAGAGCTCCATTTTCTTCCCTGATGTCAAGATACAGCTGCATCCTTGAGACCTAGGGTGAAGGCTAAGGGTGTTGATTGAACAGCTGGGGAGGCCAAGACTCCGCTATGTCATTGACTCATGGGTCAGGGTGGTTCTGTCTGCTGTAATGACCAGAAAACCCACTAATCATGATTCTAGCATCTACTAAGAAAGTCCAGAGGCTGGAAGCCTCAAAAATGTCATTAAACTTTATACCTTTTATCCTTTTGTTCTTAAATACTTCACTTTTGTCTTTATAATTAACACCTTGTGGTTGCTTGACTTGGGGTCAGGTATCAAGTTGTCACATGACGATGTGTTCTGAAACAGTACATGACCGAAGGGGTAGAATGGCTTTTTTCCTGTGTGGCTCTCAAGTTACTGGGAAAATGCTAGAGCAGCTATCTGACTCACAGTTCGATGATTGGGCCAAGTTACACAACCATACCTAGACCTCTCACTGGCAAAGCAAACCAAAACTAAACCAAAGGGAAAAGAAATAACAAGCTGGCTTAAATTTATCATAATTCATACTCTGGGGACAGATACATTATCATAAAATTTTACATGGAACTAGAATAAGATGTTTTTAGACAAGATGAAGGGGAGAGGTTTTACATAAGCATCAGAAGAGAAGTCAGTCATACTGTGTCCCTGAAAGGACCTTGGATATTATGTGTGACAGTCTTAGACTTTCTGTACCTTCAAGGAGGGATAAGAGTATATCTAAGAAAAAAGGAAATATTTCTACAAATTCTGAGTAATCTTGATGATCGCACTCTATCCTTTTGTAGAGTTAAGAATGTGGCAATACATCATTGGTAGGGCTTCACTGGAAGCTTTTAGCAACATTTCTTGGAAGATGCATGACCTTAAGTGTTGACATGCCATTGGAACTTCTATGAACTTGGAAGGCAGGGCCCCTTGGGTCTTACATTTAGTTTCACCACAAATTCTGCACAGTAGGAATATCTCTACAGAATACCCTGTTAGACTTGAAAGTGCTATGAAATGTGACAATTGCTATCGTCAAAACACTCATGAAGTTACAGATATCACAGACAAGTAGTACATACATATTTTGGATGGAATGTTGAGCATTTTGAGCAGAATATTGAAGGACTAAGTACAATTATCCAACAAGAACAAAGACTTTATATAGAAATAAGTGATAGTAAGTCTGAGGCAGAAAATATACAGCATGACTTCTGCCAGAAAATAAGGAATTGCTTAAAAATTACAATGACAGAAATATGCATGTCAAAGGAATATCCCAGCTAACTTAAAAGAGCACCAAGTGACCAAATTTAGAGCTATTTGAGCAACAAAATAAGATGGTTCCAAGTATAATTCATAGTGCAAAATAGTATACATGAGTATGTACTAAAATTAGTAAATGATTAAAGAATTCTAAATTATACATGAAGACACCATGCCCTCTAGAAGATGGAATTTACTGTGGTGGTATTGTGGTTAGGTGATACAGCTGCTAATCAAAAGGTCTACAGTTGAAATCCACCAGGTACCACTTGAAAGCTCTATGGGGCAGTTCTACTATTGAATTGACTCAATGGCAATTTTTTTTTTTGATCAGTTGTTAGCTGTGTAGCCTTGTTCAACAGGACCAATTTTTCCATTGCTAAAACAAAGAGCTTGAAAAAGAATGTCTGTGATTTCTCCCCAAATTCTCAATATACTATGCTTAGCCACTTTTGAAGAAAGATATCTGTCAAACATGTTGCAATGAAATTCGTACGTTTGACAAATTAATAGATTGTTCCTAACGTTAAGTGTGTCAAAGTGGCTCCAACTCATAGTGACCTTCTGTGTAACTGAGTGAAGTGTAGCCCGATCCTGTGCCATCCTAACAATAATTGCTAGATTTGAGTCTATTGTTGCAGCCACTGTATCAATCCATTTTGTTGAGTGTCTCCCTTTTTTTCACTGACTCTCTGTCATTTTTGTTGTTGTTAGGTGCCGTCAAGTGGGTTCTGACCCATAGTGATGGTGTAGGTAAGAGCAGAACTGCCCCATACTGTTTCTAAGGAGTGCCTAGTGGATCTGAACTGCCAAGCTCTGAGTTAGCAGATATAGCACTTCACTGCTATGACTCCAGGGTTTCTTCTCTAACAGCTATTTTTTTAAACAAATTTCTTTTTATTGCTATGATTAAGTGAAAGTATACAATCCAAATCAATTTTGCATGCTTACCTATCCACAACTCCATTTGCTCTCCTCATCCAGTGATAGTACACTGCTTTTCACTCTTTACTTCTAGTATCCTCTTAATGAACACCTGTCCCCTTCTCTCCATCCTCTCCTCTACCAACTAGAAAGAAACCAGTAGGATGTCCTCCTATAAATGTATAAAATCATAAAGTGCATACACCACATACTCACACTGTATCCCTGAGTCCAGTCCATTCTTATCTGAACTGTTGACCTCAATAACGTTTTCTAATCAGGGCCAGCAGCAAGCCTACTGGCCATGGTCCCGGGGGAACCTCCAAGCTATTGGACCATCAATTCTGGTGTTTTAGTCGAGTTCTTGGACTGTACATCTTCTTATGTTACCTCAGGGACTCTAGAGTTCCCTGTCACAGCTGCCACTGGTGATGGCCAAGTGCCTTCTGGTTCTCCTGGTCTCACATGGGTGCAATCTCCCATTCTTATGGGTTCTTCTGTCTCCTGGTCTCATTTTTCCTCATATCTTCATTGTTTTCAGTAGTCATCTGCTCCAGATAGGCTGAGACCATTTAACGTTCCTCAGAAGGTGGCTTGTAAGATTTTAACATCCCAGATACCACTCGCCAATATGGGGTACAGAAGATTCTCTTAGCAAAAGACTATTTGCTAAAATACCAATTGGCCTCAATATCCTCCGAAAATATGGTCCTCAGACTCCCGTCTCTGCTACTCTATCCTTTGAAACATTGGGTCGAGTTTAGAAAACCTTTCAATTTATGGTGTAGTCCAATTTTGCTGATCTGGCCTCTACTGTGTGCTGTCACTCTTTTCACCAAAACAAATTCCTACTGACTATCTAATCCATGAATATCCCTCTACTTCCCTCCTCACCCTTGTAGCCATCAGTCTTTTCTCCTGTACATAAGTCTACTTTTAAGTCCTTATATCAAAGTTCTCATATAATAATTGTCCTTTTGTAGCTGATTGATTTCATAATGTCTTCTAGTTGAAACCAGGTTATGAGATGCTTCCTAAAATCACCATTGTTCTGTATCATTGTATAGTGTTCCGTTGTGTATATGCACTGTAGTTTGTTTATCCATTCATCTGTTGATGGGCACCTAGGCTAATTCCATCTTTTTGCTATTGTAGACAGTGTTGCAATGAACATTCATGTGCATGTATCTCTTGGAGTAACCAACTTTATTTCTGTAGGATATATTCCAAGCAGTAGGGTTGCTGGATCAGATGGTATTTCTATTTCCAGCTTTTTAAGAAAGCATGAATTTGCTTTCTAAAGAGGTTATACCATTTTTCATTCCCACCAGCAGTGTAGGAGAGTTCCAGTCTTCCCACAGTCTCTCTAGCATTTGTTGTTTTTCTTTTTTTTGGATTATAGCCAGCCTTGTTGGGGTGAGATAGTATCTCATTGCAGTTTGGATTTGGATTTCTCTAATAGCTAATGGTTGTGAGCACTTCCTCATGTGCCTTTTGGCTGCCTGGGTGTTTTCTTAGGTGAAGTGTCTGTCCATTTCCTTTGCCCATTGCTTAATTGGGTTATTTACCTTTTTGTTGATATTCTGCAGTACCATGTAGATTATGCAGGTCAAAAGAAGTCAGACACATAGTTGTCCAATATTTTTTTCCATTCTGTAGATAGTCTTTTAAGTCTCTTGATAAAGTCTTTGGATGAGTGGAGTGTTTGATTCTTAGTAGTTCCCAGTTATCTATTTTCTCTTGTTTTTGCATTGTTGGTCAGATTTTGTAGTCTGTCTAAGCTGTGTATTAGAACTTTCATTGTTGACTCTATTTCTTCTTGCATGATCTTTTTCATTTTAGGTTTGATATTTAGGTATTTTATCCAATTTGAGTTGGTTTTTATGTAAAAAGTTGGATACGTGTCTTGTTTCAATTTTCTGCAGATGGATATCCAATTTTGCCAACACAATTTGTTAAAGAGACTGTTTTTACCCCAGTTTACAACCTTTGGACTTTAGTTGAATGTCATAGAAGGATAATGATGTTTCTGGGTCCTGTATTCTGTTCTACTGATCTATGTGTCTGTTTTTGTACCACTACCAGACTGTTTTGACTACTGTGGAAATGTAGTAGTTCTATAGTAGGGTAGTGTGAGGCCTCTTACTATGTTCCTGTTCTTCGGTAGCATTTTACTTATCCAGAGTTTCTTCCCTTTCCAAACAAAGTTGATGATTTGTTTCTTCATCTCATTAAAAAATGTCACTGAAGTTTGTATTGGGATCGCATTGTGTATGTAGATATCTTTGGGTAGAACAGACAGTTTCACAATGTTAAGTCTTCCTATCCATGAGCAAGATAGGTTTCTCCACTTATGTAAGTCTCCTTTGGTTTCTTGCAGCAGGGTCTTGTAAATTTCTCTGTATAGGTGTCTTACTTCTTTGGTTAATCTATTCCTAGGTATCTTATTTTCTTGGGGGTTTATAAAAAATGATTTATTTTGTGATGGACTCTTTGTTGGTGTAAAGGAATCTTACTGATTTGTTTATTTTTATCTTATATCCTCATACTTTGCTAAATCTTCTATCAGTTCCAGTAGTTTATTTATGGGTTCTTTAGGGTTATCTATGTACAAGATCATGTCATCTGCAAATAGGCATACTTTTAAATCTTCTTTACTGATTTGGATGCCCTTTATACCTTAGTCTTGTCTGACTGATCTGGCCAAAATAATGTTGAATAGTAGTGGTGATAGTGTGCATCCTTGTTTAGCTCTCATTCTCAGGGGGAATTCTTTCAGTCTCCCTCCATTCAGGATGATGTAGGAGGCTGGCTTTACATAGATGCCCCTATTGCACTGAGGAATTTCTCTTGTATTCCTATTTTGCTGAGAATTTTCAACAAGAATGGGTGTTGGACTTTGTCAAATACCTTTTCTGCATCAATTGATAAAATCAAGTGACTCATCATTTGTGTAGTTTGTGTGGTTGACCACATTAATTTTTTTTTGCTGATATTCAGCCTACTTGGCATCCTAGTGTGAATACAACTTGGTCATGATGGATTATTTTTTTGATAAATTGTTGAATTCTATTGGCTAGGATTTTGTTGAAGAGTTTTGCACATGTTTGTTTACATATGTTTGTTTTAGTCAGCTATGCTGCTCTAACACAACCACAGAGTAGATGGCTTCAACAAAGAAAAGTTTATTCTTACATAGTCCAGTAGGCTACGAGTCCAAATTCAGATGCCCCCCCTGCCCCCTGCCCCGGTTGGCTCTGGAGGAACATCTGGTAATACATGAGTCTTTGTCCAGGGATCATCTTGGACTCTTCTCTCAGTGTTGCTTGTTTAATCACGTGAGTTTCCCAGTTTTCAGCCTGCTTCTCTTTCTTTTTATCTCTTGCAGGATGAAAGGATTAAGGGTGGGACAAGTCATACTTCAGGGAAACTCCCTTTACAGTGGAGCAGGGAGGTGGTCCTATGAAGGTATTTACAGCCCCACCCTAATCCTTTTAACATACAGCATGGAAACCCATAAAACAGAAGACAATCAAAAGATACTGGGAATCATGGCCCAGCCACATGGCCGCACGTATTTTTGGGGGGATACAATTCAATCCATGACAACGTTCCTGAGTGATATTGGTCTGTAATTTTCATTTTTTGTGAGATCCTTACCCAGCTTTGGTATCAGGGTTATGCTGTCTTTGTAGAATGAATTTGGGAATATTCTGTCCTTTTCTATATTGTGAATAGCTTTGCTAGTACTGGAATTAAGTCCTCTCTAAAAGTTTGGTAGAATTTTCAGGTGAAGCCACCTGGGCCAGGACATTTTTTGTTTGGTAGTGTTTTGACTACTTTTTCAATCTCTTCTTTTGTGATAGGTTTATTAAGTTGTTCTGCTTCTCCTTGTGATAATATTAGTAGACAATGTAAATCTAGAAATTTGTCCATTTCCTCTAGGTTTTCAAATCTGTTGGAGTGTGATATTTCATGGTACTCTGTTACGATACTTTTAATTTCCATTGTGTCTGTTGGGACATCTCCTGACCTGGTTCTTATTAGAGTTATTTATTTCTTCTCCTGTTTGTCTTCTGTGAGTTTAGGCAGTAGTTTATTAATGTTATTGATCTTTTCAAAAAAGCAGCGTCTGGTTCTGTTAAGTCTTTCAGTTGTTTTTTATGTTATGATTCATATTGTTCTGCCCTAATTTTTATTATCTGTTTTCTTCTGGTGCCCAAGGAGATTGTTTATTGTTCTTTTTCTACTTGTTCAAGCTATAGGGTTAATTCTTTGGTTAGGGCTCTTTCTTCATTCTGGATGTGTGTTTTTATAGAGATGAGTTGATCTCTGAGCGCTAAATTTGTTGTGTATCTTAGGTTTTGGTAGGATGTGTTTTCATTCTCCTTTGTTTTCATGATTTTCTTTATTTTGAGTTTGATTTCTTCTATAATCCATGCATTTTTCAACAAGGTGTTGTTCAGTTTCCATAAGTTTGAATTTCTACCCATATCTTTTCTGATATTGATTTCAACTTTTATGGCTTTATGGTCTGAGAAAATGTTTTGCAATAATTCAGTGGTTTGGATTTTATTGAGACTTGCTTTATGGCTTAACATGTGGTTTATTCTGGAGAATGTTCCAGATGCACTGGAAAAGAAGGTGAACTTATCTGTTGTTGGATAAAAAGTTCTGGCTATGTCAATGAGGTCTAGGTGGTTGCTTATTAGAATAAGATCTTCTGTGTCTTTACTGAGCTTTTTTTCTGGATGATCTGTCCCTTACTAAAAGTTAATATTTGAAATCTCCTACTTTTATTGTAGAGTGATCTATCTCATTTTTCAGTGTTGCACATTTTTGTTCAATGTATTTAGATTCTTTAGTATTGGGTGCCTAAATATTTAATATTGTTACATTCTGATTATGTATTGAACCTTTCAGCAATTGTGAACATCTTTGTCCAAGGTGGTGGATTTTACTTTAAAATCTATATTATCTGAGGTTAGTATTGCCACTCTTGCTCTTCTTCATATGTTGTTACTTTGGTATATATTTTTCCATCCTTTGATTTCAGTTTGTTCATATTTTTGAGTCCTAGGTGTGCTTCTTGTAAGCAGCATGTAAACATGTTAGGTTTTTTGATCCAAGCTGTTACTTTTTTTTTTTTAATTAGAGCATTCAATCCATTTATATTCTGCTTCATATCCGACTCGATGGCGCTTGGCTATGTACTTAATGATGTCATTTTGGTGCTTTTATTTTAGTGTTGTTGATGTATTTTCTTTGTTCCAGTTAATATCCTGTTCTGGGTCTTTTTGGGGGGGGTGCGGTTCTTTTCATCCTCTTCAGTGTTGGTTTTGTGTTTGTGGAGACTCCTGTATTATGTTCCTTGTTTTGATACATAGTATTATTAGTTTGTTTTGTGGCTACCACTTTCTTCCCCCTTAATGTTCCAAGTTTAAAACAATTTTTAACTTCTGTATATCACCTTAACTTCCTCTCCATCTGAAAGTGCTAGAACTACAGTAATATATCCCTCTTTGTAGTGTGATGATGTTATAGTTTACACTCTATAGTTTAAGCTCTCTGTTTCCCTAATTTTACTATTTTAGCTTTGACTGAGTTTCGTGACATCCCTAACTGAATAGGACTCTGAATGCTGTGTTGTATGTTGCGTTCTTGAGTATACATCTGAAGTTATTGGTTTTTAAAAATGAAGAGCTTCTTTCAGTATTTCTTGTAGTTTTGGTTCAGTTTTTGCAAAGTCTCTAAGCTTCTGTTTATCTGAGACAGTCTTAATTTCACCATCATATTTGAGATACAGTTTTGCAGGATGTCTAATTCTTGATTGGAAGTTGTTCCCATTAAGGCATTTTATGTATCATCCCACTGCCTTCTTGACAATGTAGTTCCTGCCAAGAAGTTAGAGGACAGCCTACAAGACTTCCCATTGTACATTAGTTTTGCTTTAAGCCTAGCTGCTTTTAAGGGCCTCTACTTATGTTTCATTTTATTAAGCTTGATTATAATATATCTTGGAGTCTTTCTTTTGGGGTTTACCTTTTGTGAAGATTGTTAAGTGTTTTGAATATCCACATTTTCTTCTGTTAGCAACTCTTCAAAAATTCTGTGTAATTTTCTGCTATTCCTCCCTGTTTAGGAATTCCAATTATTCATAGGTTTTTCTTCTTGATAGTGTCCCACATGCTTCTTAATGCTTTTTCATTTTTTCTTCATTTTTTTCTCTGATTTTTCATCATGAATACTGGTGCCAGTTGCTTTATCTTTAGTGTTGCTAATTGTGATTCCATTTCCTCAATCTCACTCTTTTAGTTTGCATTGAATTCTCTCTAATTTTATTATTGATCAGCTGAATTTCTGATTGTTGATACTCTAGAAATTCATATAGACTGCTTAATTTTTCATTTTGTTCTGCAGCATTTTAATTTCTAGAAGTTCTCCATACATAATTCTTTTGTATTCTTCCTCTACTAATTTCAAGAAGGTTTCCTTGTCTGAGAAGTTTCTCGATTCTTTATTTTTGGAGTTTTCCAGCGCCATGGTGATCTGCTTCTTTAAATGTCCGACTCGACGGCACTTGGCTACTTGGCATGTGATTGTTGTCTCTGTGCTATCAAAAAGATGTTCAGCTTCTCCAGTTTTGCTCCTATGGGAGCTGTTGGATAGCTCTAAGAAGTCAGTGAATAAGGGCACTGCTAGACTTGGCCACCCTCCATTGCTGTGTTCTCTAGGTGCTGCTGAGTTATGTTCAGTTTCTGTGGTGAGACTGACTCTGTCCAGTCCTCCAGTGATGCTCAGCTTGGTGGCTGGCCCCAGCTGGGTCCTCACTGGTAGCAGGCCCTACCTCCTGACTAATAAAGATGCTGACCTATCTGTCCTGACTCTCTGGAGTCATGCCAGTTGACACTATGACATAGCTCAGAGAAGGCAGGAGAGAAGGATGCCACCACATTCAGCTGCCAGGCATCTCTGTGTAGTCTAGATGTGCTTAGCTTAAAAACTGCTTTTATGCTGATAGAGGCACTGGTCAACAGCAGCCAAAAGCAGCCAGGCCCTCAGGGGTGGAAAGCCCCACCTCCTGGCTGACAAAGATGGCACCCTACTTATGCAGCCTGTAGGGTGCCGGTCAGCAGACCCTGTGACATGGCTCAAAGAAAGGATGGATAAGGTCACTGCCACACTTGGCTGATAACCACTACTATGTTCTCTAGGTATCACTGTCTTAAAAAGCAGCTCTTCTGCTGGGAGAGATGCTGTGCAGACAGATAATGTTGCTCAGTGTGGCAGCTAGCCCTAACTGGCCTCTCAGGTGTGGCTGACTCTGCCTCTCAGCTAAGACGGCATCACACCTGAGCCAACTCTCCTGAATTGAGCCATCAGTGTCTATGGCACGCTTCATAGAAGATGGGGGTGAGGGGCACCGGCACCTTTAGTCACCAGCCACTGCTGGATTCTCTAATTGTGACTGTCCCAGGCATAGCCTATCTACTGTGAAATAAGTTGTTTTACCTAGGCACTGCAGCTCAGCATAGCAGCCAGCCGCTGCTAGACTCTCAGACTCAGTAGTCCCACTGCTCTCATTCTCTTAGTTAACAAGGACAGCTTCCACATAAGCCTCCCAGCTGCTGCACTAGCAGAAGCAGAATTCATTGTGCTGCCATCTCACCTTTGACAGAGGTAGTTTTCCCCTTCCAGTAACCCAGTCTGATCTTGCAAACTTATGTGTGATCTTGGGGATCACAGAATGTCCACACTGTTCCATTCAATTATTTTTCTAGGCCTTAGTTCTCAGAGGTAATCAAGACTTGTGACTAGTCCACCATCTTGGCCTGCCTCCCTTTTCTCTACCTATTTGTTGGATCCGCTGACATGTCCAAAGTAAGCAAAACAAATTCTTGCCATTCGCACTTCCAAGAAGCATTGGTTGCACTTTTTCCAGGGCAGCTTTATTTGTTCTTCTGGCATTCCATAGCATAAACAGCATTCTTCTCCAATACCATAATTCAAATGTATGAACCGTCCTTCATCTTCCTTTTCATTTTCCAACTTTTGTATGCATATGAGGCTACTGAAAATACTGTGATTGGGATAGGCACACCATAGTAATCAGAGACACATCTTTGCTTTTTAACACTTTAAAAAGTTCTTTTGCAGGAGATTTGACTTTCATTTCCTGACTGCTGACTTAGTGGGCATTGATTGTTGGTCCAAGAAGAATGAAATCTGTAACAACTTCAGTTTCTTTGCCATTTATCATTGTGTTACTTGTTGGTTCAATTGTAAGGATTTTTGTATTTTTTATATCAAAGTATAATCCATACTGAAGCTTGTAGTCTTTTACATTCATTAGTATGTGCTTCAATTCATCTTCACTTTTAATTAATCAATATCTTCCCATACATAAGTGAAGAATTAATATTTGTTTAATAGTGCTTGTTATTCTAAAAATGTATTTTTTTTTCTTTAGAACTTAAAGGTGACAGCATAAGATTAGTTCATTAATAAGAAGTCATTTCAAACTGTGCTGGTTTATAAAACTTCTACTAATTTAAATGTGAAAATCTATGTCTTCAGCATTTCCATGCAATAAGGTTTGTCATGTAACTATTGAATTGTTTGCAATTTTAGAACTGCATAAAAAATACTTTTAATGCTTTGAGACTGCTGAAAAGAAGTCAACCATGAAAGAGTTAGACAGCCTGTTCTGCCATGGATATTCACTGATTAAAAATAGCCAAAATGTTGACAAAATTTTAAAAACCTGCATTCAAATTTTTGCAAACTATTATTAATTCAAGGAAGCTATTTATTCTAATAAGAGTAAAATAAAAATTTAGCACACTTAAGAAAGTTTCCAAGCCACAAATGAGGATACGATTTTGTTGAGGCTATATATATGTATAGCCAAAGCCAAGTGCCATTGAGTCGGATCTGACTCATGACAACCCTAGGGGCCAGGGTAGAACTGACCCCCAGAGTATTCAAGGAGTGCCTGGTGGATTTGAACTGCCGACCTTGTGGTTAGCCAATTAATTTTTTCTTAAGGAGGTAGGCATAAACATGGTAATTGTAACTTTTCCTCTTTTATGATGTGTCTGTTTCCTATTATTTCCATTCCCCAAACTATTTCAAACTGCAGTTCCTTCTGACACTATAAAGCAACCAATTTTAGAATTAAAAAATAGATGTGAGCCTTTTAAATATTTTACTTTCTTCATAGATGGTGTTGCATTGATGTAGCTCTTGTTGGAAAGTTATGTTCTATTTACATGATAGACCTCCTTCTCTCAGTTTATAACAATATCCATGGTGCTGATGAAGAATATTGATGTACTATGAATTGCCAAAAGAAGGAATAAATCTAGCTTGGAAGAAGTACAGCCAGAATACTCCTTAGAAGTGAGGATGGAGAGACTCATCTCACATATTTTGCACATATTATCAGGAGAGACCAATTTCTAGAGAAGGACACAGTATTTACTAAAGTAGAAGGTCAGTGAAAGAGAGGAAGACCCTAAATAAGATAGACTGATATAACATCTGCAGTGATGGGCTTAAACATAGCAAGTCTTGTGAGAATAATACAGAGCCAGGCAGTGTTTCCTTCTGTTGTACATGGTGTCCCCATAACCAGGGACCAATTCAGTGGTACCTGACAACCACAATAACGTTACTGTGGACCTTCTGAAATGAAAATTTGTTACTCCAGGGCAGGAACATATTTGTAACTGCAATTCAGTTTAACATTTTCATGAACAATTATTTTATTTTTCTTTGGAATTTTTTGGTGATTATTTTTTTTTTCATTAATGGAATTAATACTGAACCATTGTTTGTTGGTAGCTTTTTATTATTTGAAAAGAAATGGATTCAATTGCCCGTGGCATGTATCAGTATAATGTTCTATGAAGCATACCACACACGAGCACATATTGTTCCCATGGTACATCATACTTCCTGGTTGCACTTGAACCATAAAATATCTTACCCTACTTTCCAAAAATAGGCATGAGATACTAAATAAATGTACACTTGCTGCATGTAATTGTTGTCAGTTTGATTTACAGTGGGCCATATTGGTACTATACATACCACACACACAGGACATATTGGTCCCATGGCCTAGGAAGTGCATCATAAACTGTTTTCACTACAAAATAACTCCATTACTCAAATATCTCCAAGTGCCAGTAACCACAGCTTCCCAATAACACAAAGACTGGTATCAGGACGCCAAAGCCCAGTGCCGTTGAGTAGGATCTGACTCATGGCACAGAAGTAAAAAAACACATTTCACACAATCACTCCTCTGGGAAACATCCCCTCATATGAGCAACTCGATATGTGGCACAGACCAACTTTCTTGTTTTTTGGACAGTTGCACCAGTGTCAGCCGTGACCTTGGTATGCACTAAAATGGCTCAGATAGCTGGCAATAAACTTTCCAGGGCAGAAAATATAATACCAGCATATATACTGCATGGTCCACAATAGGGTTAACTACAGTTTGGGGTCATAAAAAAGACCTTCAAAAGTAGCAGAAGGGAAATCTTTTTAAAAATATTTAAGCATTGTTTTTGGAAAGAGTGCTTTGCCTTATAGGTAGTAACTCAAACTGGATCTTTCAGAAACCACTGAAGCTCATTTTTACTCAGCATTTATTTAGCTTTGTTTCAGTTTATATGTTTGTGGAATACTGTCTTCATTTTTAATTTCATTACATGTAGAATGTTGAAAGCAAATACCAATCATTAAATAGAGAAAAAATAAGTATGTGATTACATACATAACCCAGCAGAGCACACTAAAACTTCTGTGTGACATTAAAAGGTAATTCAATGTTTGAATGGCTTATTTGGACTGTTTTAGAGAAAATCCAGAAGAAAAAAGTATATTTCCATGGGGCACACGCTCTCATGTTCCATTTTAAATTAGTGTTAAACAAATATCTCCAGAGTTTCTTTTTGCAATCATCTTTACCACATCTAATTTTTTGAGTCTTCTTTATTACTTGAATCCTATGGCACTTGGCTTTGGCACCACTTCTATCAATCTAATACTTTTCAGTTATTTTGAAAATCTTCCAGGTATTAAACAAGAAAGAAATCAACGTCTCTTCAAGTTCTACCTCCACTGGTTCATATGATTTTTTCTAGCCTGTGAAACAACCTTGACTTCTACTTGTATATCCATGACCCATGTGATAAATGCCACCTAAGAAACAACAAAGAAGGAAAGAATGTTTATATTTGATTTTGATGGAAAGAGGGACTACTCTATACAGACTTTGATGCCATATTCTTTGAGCTGCCTCAAGTCAGCCCGTCGCTTAGCAACCCCATGCACAATGGAAAGAAGTGCTGTCTGGTCTTGCACCAACCCCATGACAAGTTGAAGATCAAGGACTGTGATTTCTGACGTTATATTAAAAAAATATACATATAACAGGGGTTTTTTTTGGATATTTTTAAAATGTTTCATTGATATTGTTGTTTGTCTTATATGGATTGGAACCAACTTGGATGGCACCTAACAACAACAACATTAAAGAAATATTTTCAAGGTATCTAAAAAAACCTCTGGTCACATTTTTGCTTTTTTTCAATATAACATCAGAACTCACAGTGCTTGATCTTCAAGCCTGTTATTTCAGACCACTGAGCCATGTTGGTCTTGAATAAGTGGACAAAGAGTTAGAAATGCCTTTGCAATGTGGAATCACTTTGGAAAATATATTGTATCTAAAACACAGAAGCAGTGGTGCCTTCCTAATTGACCTTGTTACCACTGCTTCTTAAATCTGAGGTCCACTGCTTTCATGTCATTGAAAGGCTACACAAAGATTCACTTCTGCTGTTGGCAGAACATAAAGACAGAACTGGCTTCAAAATCAAGTGTAAAAGTTCCTGATCTGATTTATACACATGCCCTGTGTTTGTAAGGAAAATTCATTTCAAAATAAATATGCCAATGATTCAGAAGGTTATTCCATACAGTTGAGAATGCCATGCAACTTTTGAGTACAGAAAAAAATAGTAGTGGTATATCATTACCTTTAATATAGTAAAACATATTTGGTAAATACAGGTAAATACTCAAGTCTTACCTCTGACATTCTGGTAACATAAGTCTTTATGAAGACTCAAGAAT
Organism: Heterohyrax brucei; assembly: GCA_028571685.1. Lineage (NCBI taxonomy): Eukaryota > Metazoa > Chordata > Mammalia > Hyracoidea > Procaviidae > Heterohyrax > Heterohyrax brucei. The sequence continues at coordinate 50,121,378 of CM053142.1, forward strand.
ATTGACAATCCAAAATTATGACTTTCCACAGTTTAAAATTCCAACCCTCTTCTCAGAGTCACTGTTCTTTAAAGGGTAGAGTTTATAGCTGTGTCCTTTAGCCTCATTTAACCATGAATTCACTGAGTAAATCAAGGATTTATCTTTTAGCTTTAATTCTTTCACCTGGGGCAGATGTAATTCTCACTATACTCAAAGCATTCCTCATCACATATATTGCTACATATATTGCTAGTTGATGAATAAAAGTATGCTGACACTTGAACAAAAATGTTTATATTTTATTTTGTAGGATAATAGAGATTTTGATGCTGTGTTCTCATTAGCTGCCCTCCAGTCAGCTCATCTCTTAGCTACTCCATGCACATGGAAGGAAATGCTGCCTGGTCCTGTATCATTCCCACGGGGGACTGCAGATCTGACTGTTGTGATCTATAGGGTTTTGATTGGCTGAATTTTGGAAGTCGATTGCCAAGCTGTTCTTCCTAGTTTGTCTTAGTTTGGAAGTTCAGATGAAACTTATTAAACATTAAAACAACATGCAAGTCTCTTGCAACAATTAGGTGGTGGCTATGCATGAAGTGTGTTGGCCAGAAGTTGAACTCAAGTTTCATACATGGAAAGCAAGAATTCTACAGCCAAACCTACAATGTTGCCTGTGTTATGCTTCCTGTAAACAAATGTATAGCTCAGTTAGCCAGATTTCTTATTCATCTTCAGAATAACTGCATAATTGTGAAAACAATGAGGGTAAATATTCAGAAGTAAATAATTTTGTTATCACTTCAAGTGTACACACTGATATAACTAAGCATATGATTTACTACTGTTTTCTGCATGATAACGGTATTTTAGGAATTAAGTTATTACCCTGTACATAGAAAGAAATTTTCTGAACTAAATTTCTACCATTAAAATGGACCTCTGTAAGTTTTGGTAACATTTTTGTAAAGCTTAAATTTTCTTTACTGCCACTGCTGAAATGATAGACTATCCTAAAATTAGAATGAACTTTCATGATTTTTGATGTTTAATAATGGCAGAGACTGAGCAAAGATTATACAGAATCTATGTTCAGTGCATGTGGTCTCTCCAGATGTTCTATTACATAAATTACTACCTGTTACTAGAAGATGGAAGGAGGACACAGAACCGCTGTAAAGAAAAGAACTGGTCAACATTCAAACATTTTGGGAAGCAATACATGGCTAAAAACAGTTAACCAAACACATAGCCAAAAACTGAAGGAAGAAGTCCATGTCACACTGTAGACACTGGTGAAAACAAGCCCCCAAGAATGCCCAGAATGCCAACTGAGATATTTCCATAAGTAAGTGCAACTTGGGAGGCTTCCACTCATTTATGTTAAGAAATTTGGAAGACAGCTACATGGTCAACCAAGTGGAAGAGATACATGTTTGCAACCATTCCAAAGAAACACTATCCAATGAAATATGGAAATTCTTAAGTAATATCATAAGTACCCTCCCACAAGTAATATTTTGTTGAAAGCAATCATTTGCAAGTAACAGTGTCAGGCAGCCAGCAGAAAATCAGGCCAGATGTAGAAGAAGAGGTGGAACAAAGATGTCATTGCCCATGCCGGATGGATCTTTGGTGAAAGCGGAGAATAACAGAAAGAAGTTAACTTGTGTTTTATTGACTATGCAAAACAGTTTGACTGTGTGAATCTTGAATTAGGGATAACACTGAGAAGAATGAGAGTCAAGAACAATTAATTGTACTTATAAGGAACTGTACATAGACCAAGAGATGGTTGTTTGAAGAGAATAAAGGGACAATGAATGGTTTAAACTCAGGAAAGGTGTGTGTCAGGGTTGTATTCTTTTACCATACCTATTCAATCTGTATGCTAAGCAAATAATCTGAGAATCAGGGCTGTGTGAAGAAGAACAGGGCATCAGGATAATGCCCTAAAATGAGAAGACTCACCAACAACCTATGATACACAGGTCATACAACCTTGCTTGCTGAAAGTGGAAAAGAGTACTTACTGATGAATATTAAAGATCATAATCTTCACTGTGGGTTATGCTTCAATATAAAGAAAATAAAAAACTTCACAACTGTAAAAATAAGCAATATCATGATAAACAGGAAAAGAATGAGGTTGTCAAGGATTTTATTTTAATTGGATCCACAGTCAGTGTCCATGAAAGCAAGAGTTAACCAATCAAATGATGCATTGCACTGGGCAAATCTGCTACAGAAGACCTCTTTAGAGTGTTACAAACAGCAAGATGTTACTCTGAGGGCCAAAGTATGTCTGACACGAGCCATGGTATTTTTAGTTGCTCATGTGTGTGTGAAATCTGTAAAATAAAATTAATAAGAAAAAGTAAAGAATAATTGAGGCATCTGAGTTATGATGTTGGTGAAGAATATTGGATATACTGTGGACTGCCTGAGTAACTAATAGATCTGTCTTGGAAGAAGTGCAGTCAAAATGTTCATTCAAAGGGAGGATAAAGAGACCTAATCATAAGTATTTTGGATATCTTATTAGAAAGGACCAATCCCTGAAGAAAGATGTCAAGCTTGGTAAAGTGAAGGTTAGAGAAAAAGAGGAAGACCCTGAGTGAGATGGACTATTACAGTGGACACAACAATGGACTCAGACACAGAAACAATTGTGAGGATGACGCAGGACTGCATACTATTTCATTCTGTTGTACATACAGTCATTGTGAGCTGGAACTGATTAGATGGCACTTAACTTTTCCTTGGAATTAAATGGCATTCAAGTATGAAAGAAAATAGTAAGAATTACATTTAGACTCATTCAGCTTGGCTTTATAAAATTTAAAGAATCAGTTTACATAACACTAAATCAAAGCTTCTTTACAAGCCCTCCATAAAAAGATCAGTGATTTACTACAGCAACTGTTGTTTGTAAAACAAAGCTTCTCCTCAGTTGAATGTGCATAGAAGTAAAATGAAGTGTTAAGTACTACACACACACATACACACACACACGCACACACGCACACACAACAACAACAACAAAAGGTTAACCTAAGTACTCACATTGCCTATTTTACTAGTCAATGACGACACTGAAGATGCAAAACTGGTTAAAGATTTGTTGTTTTTTCTCCTCATGAACTTACAGTATCACTGAATTTTCATAACCCACTGAAGTAAAGTGACCATGTGATTTGTTTTCATAATGAAATGTGAAAAATGATAAATCACTATCCATCATTCCTTTCTCGTCATTCTGGGGTAGTCCATGGAGGTATGACAGGGAGCCACCAGACAAACTTTCTGTCTTACAGACTATCAATGAGATGTTGCAGCAAGAGAAATAAGTAAACTTTGACTGTTTTAAGCTAATAATATGTTGAGGCTGTTTCTTAGTGCAATACTTAGCTATTCTGTTATAGGTCCTTGATCCTCAGTAGCATGAAAATAAAAATAAGACAAGATGAAGCAAAACAGACAAAAAAGCAGGCTTTACAATTTTCTATAATGGAAATCAAGCAAAATCATATAATGTCAAGCTCTGGAGTTAAAGTTTCAAAGGGGAAATGGGGCGACCTTGTAGAATATTACTAAAGATTGCTCATCAAGTCCCTGATAGTAACAAAGATGATGGTTTACCTGGCTTATGGATGACATAGAACAAGTTATTATTATCATATCACTGACAAATCTTTCCAAGACATCTCAAAGCCAACAGCATAGAAACAGGTTTGACTATGAAAATCAACCTTTCTTTCACTTTCAGTCCTCAGAGCTTGACTGAGAAAGTTAAAAGATATCTTGGGTATATGGCTGTAGTTTTAGAATAGAGTGTATGTAATTTGAACATCCATTGAAGCATCATTAGGAAAAGACTAACTCAGGAAAAAATTTAAGATTTGACACAAGATGAAAATCTACATAAGTGAATATAAGTTTAGAACCAGAGGAAAGATTTTGTTGTTCCTTTTGTTATATTGCAAATAAAAGCTTGTGGGAGCTCCTTAAAATAACGTTAAGTGATAGATTTGACTTAGCTTTAGAGCTTTTAATCCATATATGGTGCTTAAATCTAGAACTGTTTTCTACATTTTTACGTATGAAGATACTATTTCTCTAGACATGCACCCAAGATATTTTTGAAAAAAGACATTTTCTGTCAAAAAACTGAAGGAAACTGTTACTTAAATGGAAGAAAATTTACAAATGAGATTGTTCAGAGCCTGCCCCATTTTTTGTTGTTCTAACAATTAGTCCTCATTGTGTTTTAAGCACTGTTATGGCTTACATTATAGAAAAGATTTGGGGTAACTTGTTGATAAAACAGACACAGTAAATCAAGGCTTCAAACTTAATCTAATTCCTGTGTCCACAAATCATATAAATATAAATACTTGCTTGGTCCTCAAACTATGACTATAACGTAGTCTTCATCAAACTCTTAGTGAGTTTCTAAATAACTTTAGAAAATTAATGAGCTTAGGCAAACTCATGTGTCAATAATTAAGATGCAATTCTAGAGTTCATTTCACTATGTCTTAAGTAAAATTTGGGGCCAATAAATCTAAATAGACCACTATCAATAAGTCATATAATTTCAAACATAGTTCATAAGGAAGTTCTATCAAGTAACTGTTGTATACCACATTGTGAAATTAAAAATAAGATTTATTCTCTATAATCATCTGAAAGTTATTTTTGATGTTTTTTCATTTTAAATAAGTGGTAGTATGTTGCAGTGTCTCAACTACTCTGTTTCACATAAAGCTTCTTTTTTGTTACACCAGGCAAGACAGTTGAATCCAGTGTGTAGATCCAGATATTGGTATATTATTTATCCTGGCTCTACCAAGGCAATGGAAGAAACATTAACTCTAGTACCCAAGAAGCTCTTGAGAATGTAGATGTAATTTAATCCTTTCCTAATTAACCCCAATTCTTCACAACCCAGATTAGTGTCACAGGACAGCTATCCCCACTTTCCAAAACAATTTCTATCAAATATCTCCTCATAAGACTTCTCTCCAGATGAATGTATAACATAGGTTTCAGCCAGAGAAACAGTATTTAAGTAGATGGATAGATAGAGATTTCAAGAACTTTCCTTACCAAACAATGGTGAGGCATGGCTAAGCAATTTTGAAATCCATAACACAGGCCATCAGGAAGGGAATATTATGGCCAGGTTACAATTCATGGATATAGATCAAAGCTACTAGCTATAGGCAGAATTTCTTCTTTTTGATGAGGCCTCATCCATGCTTTAAAGGCCTCATAACTGACTGAATTAGACTCACCTAGAATACCCAGAACAATCTCACTTTCTTTAAGTCAGTTGACTATGAACTTTATCTGCAAAATAACTAAATATACATACAAACTATAGCTTCAGACTACATATTCTTCAGCTTTTTAATGATATTTACTTCATTTATACTTTATTTATTTTTTAATTAGCTAAATCATAATTACTGTTTAGCCACAGCAGTACTTAAAGCATAAGGATGACTAATTGTTAGAACAACAAAAAATGGGATGTGCTCTGAACAATCTCAGCTGGAACTTTTCTTCCATTAAATAATAGTATCTTTCACCTTTTCTGACGGTGTCTTAGTCACCTGGTACTGCTCCAACAGAAAATACCACGAGTGGAAGGCTTCATGAAGAGAAACTTTATTGGCACAGTCCAGTAAGCTGCAAATCCGTTTATAAATTATAAGCCCATTCAGTAAGGGAATTTATCACAGTCCAGTAGGCTGAGTCCAAATCCAGTGAGAGCATCTTGGCACAGGAACCTCAGGTCCAAAGGATGTGCCTGCTCTCAGTCATGCTGCGCTCTTGGTGGTATGAAATTCTGAACTTCCTCTGCTCACTTCTCTCCCTTGTATCCCACGGCTTGTAGCTTGAGTCCTGCCTTACCAACACAGCTACTGCCCATTCTCCATCATCAGTTATCAGGGAGGCAGTATTCACAACACATAGGAGAACTGGCACCATATTGGGACTCATAGCCAAGTCAAATCAACACACACATTTTTAGGGGGGCACAGTTCAAGCCATGACATCCTACCCTTTTGCACTCCAAAAATCATATCATTGGAACATACAAAATACATTCATTTGTAACATAGCAAGTTTTCATTCATAGCATAGCAACAATGTTAAGTCCAAATCCAAAATCCATAAATTTCTTCTCAACCGTGAAATCTAGAGCACGTTATCTTCTCAAAATACAATGGTACAACAGGCAGGCACAAATTACACACTTCCATTACAAATGGAGAAATAGCAGGGAAAGGCATAGCATACACCAAGCAGATTATCAGAATACATTACATTAGCCTCCATGGCTTCAAAAACAATATTCCAAACTCTGAGGCACTTTATAACCCTTCCCTTCAGATTCGAGATATTGGCCATACTCTGCAGATTCAGAGTGGAAGCACCTGAGCTTCAGCTCCGCCTTCCAGGCCCTCTTGGACAGCAACTCTACTTTTTTGGCTTTAGGTGCACCCTAAGCCCAACTGAGTGGCAATTCCATTCCCACAAACACAGAAAGCCCTGGCTCCACCCTTTCATACCTTCTGAGACTGAGGCAGATCAGCCTCTCATCATCCTTGTCTCATCAGCTTCTGCTTCATATGGCCTCATGGCCTGGGCCTGAAGCACACATCTGCCCTGCAGGGACAAGTGTTCCAAAGCTCCCTAGCTCTACTGATTCAAGTGCCCAGAGGCACCCCACCCCATTAAATAGCCTCCGGCACACAGGTACTCAAGTTTCTTGTTCCATAGTTCAGCAAGCCTAGCTCCACTTACTCAAAAGCCTGGAGGCACTGCATTCCACCAAGAAACTTCCTGAGCACAGGCATTCAGCATTCTCACTCTATGGGTCAGCTCCTGGTTCTGCTGCTGCCAGTTCACTGCTGCTGCTGCTTTTCTCACCATCTGCTGCCTTCTCAGGTACTGGTAGTTCTCTTGAGTACCTTCTTCTATACCTTCACAGTTTCAAAAAACTTCTGTGTTTCAGGTATTTATTAAAGCAGTGCACCACTCCTGGTACCAAATTCTGTCTTAGTCACCTGGTACTGCTCCAAAAGAAAATACCACGAGTGGAAGACAAACTTTATTGATACAGTCCAGTAAGCCGAAAATCCACTTATAAATTGTGAGTCCATTCAGCCATGCTTCTCTCCTGGTGGTATGAGATTCTCAATTTCCTCTGCTAACTTCTCTCCCTTATATCCCACAAGTTTGTAGCTTGAGTCCTGCCTCACAAGCACAGCTGATGCCCATTCTCCATCATCAATTATCAGAGAGGCAGTATTGACAACACTTAGGAGGAATGGCACTGTATTAAGACTCACAGCCAAATCAAACCAACACATACATTTTGGGGGGATACAATTCAAGCAATGACAGATGGCAAATGTCTTTGTTCAAAAATATCTTGGGTGCGTGTCTGGAGAAACAGAGCCAGTAAAAAAAAAATGTGTATATATACCTATACACACATAAACATACATATAATCTTACTGATATCTATCTACATGTGAATATGCCTTACTACTCTGTTTCTCTAGAGAACTCTAAGATGTATATATGTGTGTTTACATATATACATACATATATACATATATACATGTGTAAACACAAATATATGTCCTCGTGGTTATATTCACATTATGTATCTCTCACAGAAGTTTCACTTTGGTAATATCAGTTTTTTTTCATTTCATGTTGTCAAGTGGCACACATAGTTTTGGTTTGCCAAGCCCTGATGGCACAGTGGTTAAGCAATTAGCTGCTAACCCAAACTTGGGCTGTTCAAATCATTGGAAACCCTATGGGGCAATTATCTGTCATACTGTTACTATGAGTCGGAATCAGCTCTGGCAATGGGTTTGTTTTTGGGCTTTGGTAGATGATGTTAATGCTGATCACTTCATTAAGGGAGTGTCTATCAGACTTTTCTACCATATAATAAATACTTTGTATTGTTGTATATTTCTGGATATGTGTAGTTCCCATTCTTATTAAATTTTCAATTTATTGCTTATTTCTTTTTTATTTGGTGTGTTATAATTTGTTAATATCATTCATTTTCCTATATTTGACCTGGGAGAGCTCCATCAAGTAGATTTTGAGTCATTTTGCCTTGTCATTGTCATTCTTTGAGCAGACACCTCCTTAGATTTTAGAAGCAAGATACTCTGAGCTCTTTTGTACACTTTCCTTATCTCACATGTAGAATCAACCTGGTTCCTTTTAGAAGAGAATGTTATGTATTAAGATATGAGCAATAGAGCTACTCACTGATAATAAGTGTTGCTGCTTCCAGGCCTTCTCAGAGAACACAGATAATAGATGTATAAATATAACTGTGCTTGTATATACACGAATATATACACACACTTGTTCACATATACATCCCAATTTCTGTATCTACTCATGTGTTGACCTCATATCAATATCTCTGAATGCAATTCAGTACCACAGAGATCGTTATGTTTTTTATCCTTTCCATATTTGTAATGCTTTTCTCTGTCACTGATATAACATGACTTCCATTATGCTTATTAGGTTAATTCTTCCATGTGTACTCATCTCCTTTTGCCATCAGCAACCTCGTCACCACCAACCCTAATGATAATCCATTTTACTATTTTCTGGATCTAACACCTTACAGGGGGCTGCCACCACTGGTCACTGGGCATGAGAGCTCCTTCCTGGGCTCAAACACACTAGGTCAGGATGCTCCCTAATAAGGAGCCTGCGTCACTCCTCTTGTACTTCACTGTCTGTGGAGGGCAACCTTCCACAAGTTGCCATCTTCACATTGCTGGTGATCCAACACCATGCAACAGACTCCTTTCTCACCCTAAGCCCCATACAAATAATCTCCTCACTTTGTTCTAGCTCCCGAATTAAACTCTGACCTTTCTGCACTTGGCTTGATGTCTTCCTAATCCAACTTGGGCTCTGAGAGTGGCAGTATCCTGCCCTAGGATCTTGTTCCTCTCTCTTACACCCACTCTTCTTCACCACTAGCCCTCTTGGTTTCATCTAACTGTTTTTGAAATAAATTTCCTAAGAAAAGGTAAACGGGAAGGTGAAAAAGAAGAGGAAAAAGAAAGGCAAGTCTTTTAAGTGGAGAAAATGGCATAATGAATTTGAGTTTTAGAGAGATGCACTTGGAAACAGTGAAGAAGCTGACCAGAAGGAAGAAAGACAATGAGGTGAGCTATAAGAAACTACTATCCTTTTAACACATCAGAAGATGCTGACAATGGGTCTGAAATATGTCATTTACTTTAAAAAGGAAGGAACATTTGAAGGTTGAAGTAAATGAATTGGATAATCTGAAGTTGAGTTAAAAGGAGTCAGTCTGATTCTCAGTTTCATCTTTCCAGTTTGGGAATTGGTTGAAGGTGATGTTTAAATATTTCAGGATCTTTCTCCCCTAAGTTATTTCCCACATCATGCTCAGATGGACCTGGTCTCAGATCTTCTTAGCACTATTCTTTTACATCTGTAACTAATTTTTAAGCTCATTATTATCATATACACTTAATAATTTTTAATATCTCCTTTTAATTTCTAAGTTATTAAACTCTAAGATCAGTACATATGCCTCAGATATCTATTTTACTAAATAACATAACCTTACATTTACAAACTAGCCAAATCTTTCATTTCATTCTTAGAGCTTATCTTATGTAATATTTTCTCTTAGATATAATACTAAATACTAAAGCATACAGAATAACAATCTTCAGAAAGTACATGGCTACCTAATTTTACAGAACCTTCTGAAATATGAATCACCAAGTAGATCCTAACCAACAGAAAGCAGGGAAAGTAACAAACACTACTAAAGATCTATGTAAATTAAAGCAAAGTCAGCAACCATGAACTTAAATGTTATTCAAACTACTAAACTAAGCGTTTGTCACAGAGGAAGTAGCTTCTATCCAATTAAAAAATGTCTGGAGTGAACATCAAAGAATGAAACAGAAAACAAAAAGTAGAAACTGTTTAGTTATCAAAGTTTTGAAACATGCACATGAATATAACTGTGTTCAATTTCTGGAAGTTGAAGTCTATATCACCAATTTCTTTTTCATTTTTCCTTCTGCTCCAATATCCACAAGCTATTATCAGCAGAGGCACAGCCAAAGCTTCTTGGTCATGGATGAGTCCTCTTTGCTGGAAGTAATAAGACACACTCAATTCCTTCTCCACTTATGGTGTCTTAAAAAAAAAAAAAAAAGTTAATGCATTTTGGACAGTGGAATCTGTAGAATCTAGAGAAAGCTTAGGAAAAAGAAATTGTGTATTTGGAACTTCTTCGTTATAACTTTGGCCTGAAATGTCACTTGGCATCTTTTTATATTGCTCTGTCTTTCCTTGTCTTTTTAAGTTGTCTCCTATTTAATTTCCTGTGTCCTGTTAGAGTACTTAACATGTATGAATTGTTGAGTAGTTACTTGCTACTAGGTAGGCCTCTTTACAACAAACACTGAATCTTTGCCCTTTCTCTTACTATCACAAAGGCAGTATAAGATACCGGTCACATTAAGGCAGGAAGTTCTAATATCATGAACACTTCCTCATGAAGTTGTTTATTCACTAAGAGAACTTACTGAGGGCTTGCTATCTTCAAAGCATTGGGCATGGATCCATAATGATTAATTACATAGGGCTCTATCTTAACAAGTTTTAAAAAATCATAGCAATTATAAGACATAGACATATATAACTATAATCTTCTGATACGTTAGAATGATGTGAATTTTAGAAATTTTTGTTAGACTGTAGAGAAAAAGAGAAATTACTACGAACTAAGATGACCTAAAAAGAGTCGTTCTGAATGGTAATCACTTTAAAATGCTTGTATTTGCTAATTTGAATTTATAAAAGATATCATAACATTACCTATATATCTGTTGTTGTTAGGTGCTTTCCAGTGGTTCCAACTCATAGCAAACCCATGTACAACACAATGGTATAATGCCTTGTCCAGTCCTGTGCTATCCTCAGCATTACTGCAATGTTTGAGACCATTGATGTAGTCATCAATCCATCTTGTTGAGGGTCTTCCTCTTTTTTGCTGAACTTCTACTTTACCAGGTAAGATACTCTGCAGGCACCGATCCTGATACTATGTCCAAAGAGTGTAAGACAAAGCTCTCCATCTTCATTTCTAAGGAGCATACTGACTGTACTTCTTTCAAGACAGACTTGTACACACTTCTAGTAGTCCATGGTATATTCAACATTCTTTATTAACATCATGATTCAAATATATAAGTTTTGTTTCATTTCCTTTTTCATTTTTCTGCTTTCATAAGTATGTGAGGTGATTGAAAATACCATGACATGGGTCAAGTGCACCTTAGTCCTTAAAGTGACATCTTTGCTTTTAAACAGTTTAAAAAGGTCTTTTGCAGGAGATTTGCCCCAGTGCAAATGTCCTTTGACTTCTTGATTGCTGTTTTCATGGACATTGACTGTGGATCCCCGTAAAATAAAATCCTTCATAGCTTCAGTATTTTGTCCATTTAATATGATGTTGTTTATTGGTCTAGTTCTGAGAAATTTTGTTTTCTTTGTTTTCCGTGTGGTGTAACCCACACTGAAGGCTGTAGCCTTTGAATTTATCAGTAAGTGTATCAAGTCCTCTTATTCAGCATGCAAAGTTGTGTCATCTACAAGTTGAAGGCTGTTAATGAGTCTTCCTCCAATCCTGTTGCCACATTCTTCCTCACATAGTATAGCTTCTCAGCATACAGACTAAATAAGGTGAAAGGGTATAACTCTGACACACGTCTTTCCTGATTTTAAGCCATGCAGTATCCCCCTGTTACAGCAGTTGCCTCTTTATCTATGTACAAGTTCCTCATGAGCACAATTAGTGTTCTGTAATTCCCATTGTTCAGAATGTTACCCATAATTTATTACGATCCACGTAGTCAAATGCCTTTGCGTAGTCAATAAAACTCAAGTAAACTTCTTTCTGGCATCCTTGGCTTTGGATCAACATCCACCTGACATCGGCAATGATATCTCTCATTCCACATCCTCTTCTGAATGTTGATTGAATTTCTGACAGTTCCTTGCTCATGTACTGCTTCAGCCGTTTTTTTAAAAAAATTATGTTTAGTAAAAATTTACTTTCATGTGCTAGTAATCATCCTGTTCACTAATCTTCATTCTGATGGATTATCTTTCTTTGGAATGGGTATAGACACGGATCTCTGTCTTTCAGATTTCTTGGCATTAGATGAGTGACCACTTCCAGTGGTACATAAGTTTGTTGAAACATTTCAGTTGGTGTCTGTCATGGATTGCATCATGTCCTCCCAAAAATATATGCTTAATTTGACTTGGCTATGAGTCCCAATGTGGTGCGATTACTCCTAGGTTTTGTGAATACTGCCTCTGTAATGCTGATGAAGGAGAGTGGGCAGAAGCTGTACTGGTGATGCAGGACACAAACTACAAGCTCATGGGATATAAGGGACAGAAGTGAACAGAGTCAGTGGGGAACCTCATACCACCAAGAAGGCAGCACTGAGAGCAGAGCACATCCTTTGGACCTAAGGTTCCTATGCTGAGGCGCTCTCCTTCAATTTGGGCTCAGCCTACCTAACTGTGATAATTTCTCTTACTGAATGGACCTCTAACTTGTAAATGGATTTGTGGATTACCAGACTGTAATAATAAAGATTCTCTTCATGAAACCACCCACTTATGGTATTTTCTGTTGGAGCAGTACTAGGAGACTAAAACAGTATCCCATTGTATATTCTTCTTTCTTGAACTTTGTTGCTGTAATCACTTTTCAGCAATGCCACTCTCAAATTAGACAACAGTGGTCATAGACCACAAATGCTGTACGATGAGTATAATCTATGCTGTATGGAAAAAACAGAAACATCAGCAAAATATGTATACAGAATTTACATTCAAGGCTTTCCATTATTTCAGTTCATCCTACTTTTCTAGCTCTGGTATTCATTATTTAATGTGATTGAAATAATACTACACATTCAACACATCATTTTCTTTATTCTAGACATACAGGAAGGCTACATTTCCTACAATTCCTGGTATTTAAGTGATGCCACGTGTCAAAGTTCTTGTTAACCAAACATTGGCAGAAATGGTATGCAGTTTGTCCAGGCTTGTTCTCTCAGGACTTCTGCATGATATATATGTATATTTAAATTTTAATCTGTTTGATCATAGGCTAGTGGAATTCCTTGAGCAGACCCCGGACGAGAAATGTTACATCAAAATAGAAGGATTCAGAATTGCTGGGTCACTGCGTGCAATGTTGCCTGGAGAAAAATTGTTGGATCAGTGATGTGAACAAGAAATGAAGTTTAATTTGTTAAGTTATTCAGATTTGGTGTTTGCTGCAAAAACTAATAGTAATTAACCTATGACACTTTATATGTGCAGATGAGACTTCATATTGTTACTATAGCATGCCTCATGTGTTCCTATTCCCACTTTATAACTTTTTACCTGGATTACGTTTCTAAACATGTCAGCTTTCCAAAATCCTACACATGTTTCACAATACAGATCAAGCGCTACATTCCCATTGATTCTTTTTCCTTCTTCTCCAACTCATTGAAATTTCTTATTTAATTGAGATTTTATAATCTCTCTTCTGGCATTTATAGTAAAATCTACCTTCTCATGCTACTTATATATACATATATCCCCTGCATTATAAATCTGCTATAAAATGTACACTCAATGTTGTATCATTTACTTTATATTTCCCTTTAGGGCAATTAGATGTGTAATTCCCAAATATGAATATTTGTTAAATTAATATACAATTTTTGTTATTTAAAAAATATAATAAAATCAGCTTTGACAATACCTGTATTAAGTAAAGTTAGTTAAGACATCTAAGATACTGTATATTTGGATTTCTACTTACAGAAATTATTAAGATTTTTCTACAGCAAAAAAAAAAAGAGCAAAACCAGACCCATGTGGGTGCTTGAGAATTACGATAAGGAATATAAAAACTAATTTTATCCATACATGACTGCCACCACAAAAATAACAAAGACACACAAAATATCAAGAACATAATTCAAAGTCTAGGATCATGGGTGGATGAGGTTGCACTATTTAACACTGGGAAACAGAATATTTTAAATGGTCTTTAAGAGAAAAAATATTCTAGTCTTACATTAAGAAAAACTAACAATGGATGAGTCTCTTTCAGCAGACTTTTTTCTCTTGAGTAATTGTTGGTGTACAGTTTAATTCTTGCCCTTAAGTCCTTCGCCTGTTGCTTAGATGTAGACTTAGATTTGCTGCCCAAGTGTCAAAGTAGCCTCATACATTTCTGACCTATACTTATCTGAGTATGCCTCTGTTTAATGTCTATTTCAATAAATTTTGTCAGTTATTCTCAATTGATTTACTACTGGCTAAAAAAAAATCTCTTGACTAATTCAATTTCATTTCTCTACTAAATTCACCTAAGAAAAGATAACCCACTGCCATCGAGTCATGTCCAACCAGTGTTTTCTAAATATGCTTCTCAATACAGACAAAAAATAAATTAGATACATTGGCTTTTTGCAACAAGGTTGATTAATACCTTATTAATAAATCAATAGAGTTGAAGACCCTGTACCCTTTTCCCCACCCTTATGGCCAATCCCAAACACAGAAGGAAAATAAATGTTTGAGATAAGGCTACATCATGGGATATGGATATGTGTTTCAGGCTGAGTTCTCCAGAGAGGCAAAACCAGTAAATCATATAAATATGTATATAGAGAGACTCACATAAAGGAAACAGCTCATCCAGTTATAGAAACTGAAACACCCAAGTCCTGGATCAGATCTGAAACTGAAGAAACCAAGGTTAGCAGATCAAAGAGCAGGGGTCTGGTTTTCACCCTGTGAAGGTTGAGGGGTCCCAAGAAGGAAGGCAGGACTGAAAGATTTTTCCTGATTTATGTAGCTACAGGGGTTGATGAACCCAATATTAGCAGGACAGGGAACAGGACTCTTACTCACAGATTGTGAAGATTGAGAAATCCTAAGATCAGCAAGTAAGCTTCTAGCTTAAGTCCCCAAAACCAAAGGTAAGAATACAAGAGAGAGGCAGCTGCTGGATCCATAACAAGCCAGAAACCTTGGCAAGGTGAGCAGGAAAGAAATATGTGGTGAAAGGCAGAGAGATGAAGTTTGAGGGGATGGTGAGCCACTATAGGACCACCCCCACCAGCACCACTCAGAAGATTCCGTAGTGGGAGGTGATCATGATATTATACAACTGCCAAAACATTGAGAATCATGGCCCAGAGAAGTTGCGACAAAATCTTAACTATCATAGTATGGTTCTGAATACCTGCCAGGTTCTCCACTCTTCACTTTACATATGCCATATACAACTTAAAATACAAATAACTTAGAATGCAAATACGATTGGGAGAGATAACACATTTCTTTAATTGTGCATTTTCCAGAAGTGGTAGGATGAAAAGATGTGTTTTTCCAAAAATGTCAGGAATCACTAAGGATGAAGACAAAACACTTAAGACAAGAAATGAAACTCCAGACATATAAATGAGAAAAATGACCAGGTTTCCAACTATGATGCATGAGTATCTCTGGTTGCTCAGTGGTTAAGTGTTCTGCTGATAATTGAGAAGTTAGCAGTTTCAGCCCAAGAGTCACTCTGTGGATGAAAGATGTGACATTCTGCTTCATTAAGATTCACAGACTTGGAAACCCAGTGAAGTAGTTTTTACTCTGACATGTGGTATTGCTGTGTGTTGGAATCCACTCAATGGCAACTTCGTGTGTATGTGTGTGTGTACTATACTGAATAAATAAACCAAAACCCCAAACTGTTGCTGTAGAGTGGATTATGACTCATAGCCACCCTGTAGGACAGAGTAGAACTATCCCATAGAGTTTTCAAGGTACTCCTGGTTGCTCTGAAATATTGATTTTTTGGTTAGCAGCCAAACTCTTAAACACTATGCCACTAAGATTTCCTCTGAATGGGTAGAACCTGTTTAAACCATAAAGAAGACTGAAAACTACATTAGGCTTATAAGAACATGTTTGTATTATTTAGGTGTTCTTTTAAAAAGTTAGCTGTGGACAAAAAGATTTTTTCTTAATATACTCCTAAATTTCTATCATTATAGTCACAGAATAAGTTTGTTGAGTTTGATTGAAACTACAATGAAATTTTATACCCTTAGAATTGTATGATCTCTGAATATTTACAATGAAATGTTTTAACTTAGGATATGTACATTTTTTTGTAGAAATTTTGTGAAAAGGCTGCTATAGATTGGTCGGAGTAAAGCAATTTCAAGTGCCCTGTAACTACACTAAATTCTGTAAACTTTCCCACCTTAAAGAATTCCAAGTATTTTAGATTAAAAAGGAGTACGAAAAGAAACAGAAACTCATACTAATCTCTGAAACTGGGAGCGGAGGGGAAGGCAATGTAGAAATTACTCATTGTACACTTTTTTACTTAAAGTCCTAAACACTAAGCATAACTACAATTCTAGGATCAATTTTTACTATAGGTATTTTAATTCTGTCTATCTTTTAGGGTCAGGACTCCCCAAAGCTTGCCTTGGTTATGAAGGGCCTCCTTTTTAGAATAGAAATCTGTACCAAGAATAAAGTACCACAGAAGTACAGCTTAGTGAGCATGACCCCAAGTTCTAAAGTACAGATTCAGGTTGGAACCCAAATTTGACCATATTTTTTGTAATCTTCATCAGATTACTCTGTGCCCTTTGCTATATTGCTTAATTTCTCTAAGGACATTTTCTAAGCCATACATGTGAAGAACAGTAGTGTCTTTCTCTTAGATTACTATCAAAGTTAAAACTGACTATTAGAATAGTCACTTCTAGCTAGGGTGTAGAATTGGCAGTAGAACAACACTCAATTTGAAAAGCTACAAAACATAAAAATCATCTTTGCAAAGACAGCAAAAAACTTTGAAAGGAATGATGACTATTGTTGTTAGTTGCCATCAAGTCAATCTCTAACTCATGGTGACCTTGTATATAACCTGAACAAAATGCTGCTTGCTCTGTGTGTATGATCTTTGATATAATTCCAGTCCTTGACTTAGTTCATTGTGTCAGTCTGTCTCACTCAGGGTTTTCCTCATTTTCACTGATGCTTTCCTTTACCAAAGTTGATGTGATTTTCTAGCGATTAGTCTTTCCTGATGATGTTTGTCAAAGGTAAGTAAAGCAAGCAAGTAAAACAATCTCTTGTCATCCAATGTCTAAAGGCGCACTCTGCTGCATTTCTTCTAAGACTAATTCCTTCCTTATTCTAGGACATATTCTCTCTAAAGGCCCTATATGAGGATCTTTGCTTGTGTCTGGTAATACAAGGTGTTCACTGGCTTGAGCATAACTCTAGTCTCTGCCATCATGTTCACATGTCCATGTTCCCTTCACGTCTCTGTGTGTTGTCTCTCTTTGTCTTTTTATAAGGATAACAGACACATTGAATTAGGGCCTTACCTATTGCAGTATAACCTTATATTAACTTAATTATAGTGGCATGGGTCCTATTTCCAAATAAGATCATAGGTACCCAGGGCAAGGATGTAAATGTATCTTTCGGGGGGACAACAAACCCTATAGCACCTGACTTCAGGAACTTCACTGTCAACTCTAAAACCTCACTGTCCAACAGCTACCCCAACTTCTTCTAGTAATGTCAAAGCCCTGATGATTTCTAGATATATGGTTTACTCCCTCCTTCTGATTAAATAGTGAAAGACTCTAATAAATATACTGTCTCTGGACCTGGAGGCCTAGTAAAATGTCTTTATGTTTCTCTGGAAATTATGCCTGTTTCATAGATTATGCTGTTAAAAAAAAATACCTCATAGTGCTAGTCATCATTCTACATTCATACATACTAAGAAATGTTTGTGTTACATATGGGTCAATGAACAGCTTTTTTAACCTAATCATATTGACATACTTCTGTTCAAATAAATTAGTGCACTCATCTCTACTGATTCATTTAACAGAAAGTCAATATGCATACCAGTGCATGTTTTGACCTGCATAACCATATTATGGAGAAATATCAATGAGTATTGGTATTACCAATTCCTATGAAGTAGTTTTTTAAAAATATTTTTCTTATTGTCCCAAGTGATTTTTTTTCTCATATATTCTATGTAATGTATTCTATGAAACAAATGTGTCTAAAACTTGCAACAGTAGAAAAAGCCATTTGATATGCACCTTATTACTGTTAGGTACCATCCAGTCAGGTCTGACTCATTGCAATGCTATGTAAAAGAGACATAGATGTTGTCATGTCTTGTACAATCTTCACAATTTTTGCTATACTTAAGACCATTGTTGCAGTCACTATGTGCCATTTCATTGAGAGCCAGTCTCTTTTTTGCTGACCATCTACTTCACCAAGAAAGATGTCCTTCTTCAAGGACTGGACTCTCCTAATAATGTCCAAAGTTTATGAGATGAAATCTTGTCATCCTTTCTTTTAAGTGGCATTCTGATTATACTTCTTCTAAGTCATATTTATTCAATTTTCTAGTATTATATGATATAGTCAATATTCTTCATGAACAACATGATCCAAATACATCAGTTCTTCTTTTGTCTTTTGTAATCATTGTCAGCTTTTCCTAAGCTAATGAGGCAATTAAAAACACCATGGCTTGGGTCAGGCACACTTTAATTCTCAATGTATCCTACAGAATAAAAAGCAGTCACACAAACAAATACATGCATACAAATGTTTATTGTGGCACAGCCTACAATAGCAAAAACATGGAATCAACCCAGATGCCCAACAACAGATGAATGGATGAAAAAACTATGGTACATACACTCAACGGAACACTATGCAATGATAAAGAACAGTGATGTTTTGGGGAAGCGTCCCATAACCTGGTTTCAATTGAAAGACTTGTGGAGTGAAATCAGTCAGTGGCACAAGGACAAATATTGTATGAGGCCATTACCATAAGGAGTTAAAAACAGACTCATGTACAGAAGAAAAGACTCCTTGATGGCTGCAAGGGAGGCAAAGAGGGAGAGGGCTAGTCATAGATTAGTTAATAGAAATTTGGTTGGGTGAAAGCAGTGACAACACACAGTAGAAAGAAGACTATCTGAACTGGTCTTCAACAGAAATTGAAAACTCTAATCTTAACTCAGTATTGCAATGATAGAGTAGCCCAGGTCTTGGGACCATGTTCTCAGGGGACATCAAGGTCAATTGGCATAACTAGCCTATAGCTAAAAGAGTCTTCTGCACCCTGTATTGATGAGTGGCATATGTGGTCTTACAAGCCAGCAAGCTGCCATCTGAGGTACATCAAATGGTCCCAATTCATCCAGAATAGATGATTACCAAGAACAAAGACATGAGGAAAAAGAGAGCTCAGTAGACAGAAGGACTCATGTGAATGGGTGACAGTATCAACATGTGACCAGAAGAACCGGATGGTGCCTACCCATGACCAGAGACAGCCATGATGAGGCACATAATGTTGAGTCTCAGTGGCAACATGAGAAAAAGAGGGGGACACCTCAAGAACTCTGCTAAAAGACCTCAAATGATGGTCCAGAGGTCTGGGGATTCCCCTGAGAGCATGGTCCCCAGACCTGATGCTGCCCCGGACCAGAAAACATTACTGCGGTCAACTCTTAGGACAGGAATGGGCTAGACTCAGGGTCACAATGTAACCATATGGTATGTATACTTTATGGTTCTAAACATCTTTAGGATGCTGTCCTACTGGCTTCTTACTAGAACAGAGAAGAGAGGGTAAAGAAATGAGGACAGGAGATTGTTAAGAGAGTATGACATGTATAGAGCAGAAAGGAGGAGTGTACTGTCACTGGGTAAGGAAAGCAGAAGGAGCTTCAGATAGGCAGGCATGCAGATTTAATTTGGATTGTATACTTTCACTTAACTGCAAAAAAGTAAAATATCTTTTTGTTAAAATTATCAAGTCTCCCAGTTAACCAATAACTAAATGTTAATCATTTGTTTATGATTTATTAATTGACAATTATGTAACTAGGCATTAGAGTAACTAAAAAAGCAATTATGCAACAAAAGAAGAGTGAGAAGTTTTATAATAAGGGCAATAATATTAAGTTATAGAAATAAAAAGCAGAAAGGCCTAAATAGGACAGGGCTAGGGAGTTATGTGTGCTGAGTTTTGATCAAGAACAAATGTTGAAATTTGTAAAATGATTTTTCTACTTACATCAATATGATTGTATTTTTATTAAATTTTTAAGATGGTGAATTACATTAACTGCTTTTTAATATCTAAGCATTTTACATTTCTAGAATTTCTTGACTGTGATGTGTTATCATGTGTAAATATATGTAAATATACATAGACACACACGGAAACTCAGATGGCATAGTGGATAAGTGCTACTGCTGCTAACCAAAAAGGTACTCTTTGGGTGTGGTCTCAGCTCTCGGATAATAAAGAGTCTGTCCCCAGGGGACCCTCCAGTCTGTTGGACCATCAAATCTGGTCTTTTAATAGAGTTCTAGTTCTGCACACCCATTTTTCCCCCACTATGTAAGGGAGTATAGGTTGTGCTCCCTATCAGGGCAGTCGTTGGTGGTGGCTGAGAGTGATTCAGGTTTTTTGGTCTCAGTTTGATGCAGTCTCTGGAACATATGGCACCTTCTGTCTTCTGGGCTCATATTTTCCTCCTATCTTTGATGGTCCTGCATTCTGCTCTGCTCCAGTGGATTAGGACCAATAGATGCTACTTAGATGGCCACTTGCTAGTTTTTAAGACCCCAGACTCAGCTCACCAGTATGGGATGCAGAATATTTTCTTAAAACAAACAAACAAAAACTTAGTTATGCAAATTGATCTAGATGTTCTCTGAAAACATGCTCCCCTCACCCCTGCCCATTCAAAATGTTGCGTTATATTTAGGAAAACTTCTAGCTTTTTGTATAGTCCAGCTGCACTAACCTCCATTCCACTGTATGCTGTCACTCCTTTCATTTAACTTAATTCCTATTTAGTATCTAATCTACCAATAATCGTATTACTCCTTCCCTACCCTTATAACCATCAAAAATTATTTTTATTCCGTGCTGAAACATTTTCTTACACTATTATAATAGTGGTATCATATGGTATTTGTCCTTTTGTAACTGACTAATTTCCCTCAGAATAATGTCTTTCAGATGCCTTCATGTTATGATATCTTTCTGAAATTCATCATTGTTCTTTATTATCACCCACTATTCCATTATGTGAATATACCATAGTTTATTAATACATTCATCTGTTGATCGGCACCTAGATTGATTCTATCTTTTTGTTATTGTGTACAATTCTGCAACTGATGTTTGTGTGTGTATATCTATTCATGTGACAGCTCATATTTGTCTAGGATATATTCTGAGAAGTGAGATTGGTGGATCTTACAGTATTTCTATTTCTACCTTTTTAAGAGAGCACCAAATTGATTTTCAAAGTGGTTGTACTGTTTTGCATTACTATCAGCAATGCAGAGGAGTTCCAGTCTCTCCACAACCTCTTTTAACATTTCTTATTTTGTGTTCTTTGGATTAATGTCAGCTTTGTTGGGGGTGAGGTGGCACCTCACTGTAGTTATTTGGATTTCTCTAATGACTAATGATCATGGGCATTTCCTCATGTATCTGTTACATGCTTGGACATCTTCTTCATCGAAGTACCTATTCACTTTCTTTGCCCCCTGTTTGAATCAAGTTATTTGTCTTTTTCTTATTGAGGATTCACAGTGTCTTGTAGATTATGTAGATTAGGTACTGATGCTATTTGTGACAGACCAATTTTTTTTTTCCCCAGTCTGTTGGTAGTCTTTTTACTCTTTTGGTAGAGTAATTGAATGAGAATAAGTGTTTGATTTTTAGGAGTTCCCAGTTACTGGTTTTTTCTTCTGGTGTCTGTGTTGTTAGCAATATATGATAGTCTGTTTTGCCACAATTAGATCTCCAGCATTGTTCATATTTTTTTCCATGGTCTTTATTGTTTTAGATTTTATATTTAGATCTTTCATCCATTTTAAGTTAGTTTATGTGAATAGTGTGAGATACAGTATCCAGTTATGCCACCACTAATTAAAGAGATTTTTTTTCCAGGTTACAGACTTTGGGCCTTTATCAAATACCAGCTGTTCACAGGTGATTGATGCATTGGGAGAATCTGCTGCAAAGGATGTCTTTAAAGTATTCAAAAGTAAAGATGTTACCTTGAAGACTAAGTTGCACCTGACCCAAGACATGGTATTTTCAACTGCATCATACACATGCACAAGCTGGACAATGAATAAGGTACACAGAAGTAGAGTTGATGCCTTTGAATTGTGGTGTTGCGAAAGAATATTGAACGTAACACAGACCGCCAAAAGAACAAATAGATCTGTTCTGGAAGAAGTATAACCAGAGTGCTTCTTGGAAGCAAAGAAAGTGAAAGTGTGTCTCACATACTTTGGACATGTTGTCAGGAAGGATTAATCCCTGGAGAAAGACATCGTGTTTGTTAGAGTAGAGGAGGATAGTAAAAAAGAGGAAGGCCCTCAACAAGATGGATTGACACAGTGGCTGCAACAATAGGCTTAAGCATAAAAACAATTGTGGCCGGAGTATAGGATTGGGCAGTTTTTCCTTCTGTTTGCTGAGTTGGAACCAATTTAATGGCACTTAACAACAACAACATGGGTGGTTGATGATATATCTGGATTCTCAGTTCTGTTTCATTGGTCTGTGTAACTATGACACTGCCTGACTGTTTTGACTACCCTGGCAGTATAATAGTTTCTAAAGTAAGGTAGTGTGAGGCCTCCCACTTCTTTCTTCTTCAGTGATTACTATCTGTGGATTCTTCTCTCTTATGTGAAGTTGGTGATTTTTATCTCACCTCATTAAAATATGCCACTGGAATTTGTATTTCGATAGCATTGTTTCTTAGTCATCTAGTAGTGCTCTAACAGAAATACCTCAAGTGAATGCCTTTAACAAAGAAAAATTTATTTTGTCACAGTCCAGAGGGCTACAAGTCTAAATTAAGGGCATAAGCTCCAGAGGAATGCTTTCTTCGTTAGTCCTTGTTGTCAGTTTTTCCCTGGACTAGAAACTTCGGCATCACAGAGACCCCATGTCTTTTTCGAAGGATGCACTCTGCTCTCAGAACTGTTTCTTGGTGGTATGATGTGCACAATTCTCTGCTTGCTTCCCTTTCCTCTTATCTCTTGTAGGATAAAACGATAAAAGTTTGTGCAAACCACACTCCAGGGAAACTCCCTTTACATTGCAGCAGGGGGGTGACTTTAGGAAAGGGGTTACAGTCCCACCCAAATCCTATTTAACATAATCCAATCTATTAACCGTAAGCAGAAATTAGGATTTATGAAACAGGAAAATCACAAGATAGAGGGCAATCACATGATAATAGGAATGATGGCCCAGCCAAATTGCTACAAACATTTTTAGGCAGACACAATTCAATGCATGATACACTGTATCTATAGATCACTTTGAGAAGAAAAGACATTTTCGCAATGTTATGTCTTCTATTCATGAGCAAGGTAGGCTTCTTATGTATGTCTCTTTGTTTCTTTTAGTAGAATCTTACAATTTTCCTTGTATACGTCTTTTAGTTCTCTGGTTAGATTTATTCGTAAGTATTTTATCTTCTTGGAGTCTATTCTAAATGGTGTTGATACAGCAATTTCCTCTTTGATGATCTCTTTGTTGATATAAAGGAATCCGGCTGATCTATGTATGTTTATCTTATATCCTGACATTTTGCTGAATTCTTCTATTAGTTCCAGTATTTTTTTTTGCGTGTTGATTCTTTAGAGTTTTCATTGCATAGTATCATATTTTCTGCAAATAGAGATACTTTTACCTTTCCCTTACCAATTTGGATGCCCTTTGTTTCATTATCTTACCTGATTGCTCCGGCTACAATCCATAGCACAAAGTTGAAAAAAAGTGGTGACAATGGGCATAATTGTCTGGTTCTGTTCTCAAGGGGAGTGCTTTCATGATGTCTTCATTTAGGATGATGTTGGCTGTTGGCTTTACATATATGCCACTTATTACGTTGAGAAAATTCCTTTCTATTCTCATCTTGCTGAGAGTTTTTAACATGAATGGATATTGGACTTTGTCGAATTCCTTTTCTTCATCAATTGGTAAAATCAAGTGGTTTTTGTATGCTGTTTTATTAATATGGTTGATTATGTTAACTTTTTTAATGTTGAACCATTAGTGGTATGAATCCCTCTCTGTTACAGTGATTTTTTTCTTTTGATATGTTATTGAATTATATTACCTAGAATTTTTTGAGGATTTTTTTCATCTAAGTTCATGAGAGATATTGGTCTGTACTTTTTTATGAAGTCTTCTCTTGGTTTTGGTATCAGGGTTAAGCTGGATTCACAGAAACAATTGGCATGTATTCTGCCGTTTTCTATGCTCTGAAGTACCTTTAATAACAATGGTGTTAATTCTTCTCTAAGTTTAGATGAATTCTCCAGTGAGTCTGTCAACATCTGGACTTTTTTTATTTGGGAGTTTATAAATTACCTTTTCATTCTTTTCTTTCTTGTTCTTGTTCTTCTTCTTTTTTATTGTGATTGAGTGACAGTATACAATCTAAGTTAGATTTGAATTCTCACCTATCTGCAGCTCCTTCTGTTCCCCTTCCCTGGTGACAGCACACTCTTCCTTTCCTTTCTATGCATGTCAGATCCTGATAACAATCACCTGTCCCCTCCTCTCCACCCTCTTCTCTCCCTTCTACTAAAAGGCCAGTAGGACAGCATCTTGTAGATGTATAGAACCATAAAGTGGACATACCATATGGTCCTTCTGTGCCCCCAAATCCAATCCATTCGTATCTGGAGAGTTGAGCTCAGTAATGATTTATGATCAGTGGCAGCAGCAGGTTTAGGGGCCATGCTCCCAGGGTAACCCTTGGGCCTTCAGACCATCAATTGTGGTCTTTTAGTGGAGTTCTTGATGTGCACCTCCCTTTTTCTCATGATGCCACTGGGACATGACATTGTGTGCCCCATCACAGCTGTCACTGGTGGTGGCCAGGAACCATCTGGTTCTTCTGGTCACAGAAAACATTACTGAGGTCATCTCCTCAGACAAAAATGAACTATCCTCGCGGATACAATGTCATCCTATTATGTGTGTATTTTATGGTTATATGCATTTGTATTATTCCATCCTACTGACCTCTTACTAGAAGAGAGAGGAGAGGGTGGAGAGAAGGGGATAGGAGATTGTTAATGATTGTTAATGAGATACAACATATATAGAATGAAAAGGAGGAGCGTGGTGTCACCACACAAGGAGAGCAGAAGGAGCTGCAGATAGGTGGACATGCAAATTTAATTTGGATTGTATAGTTTCACTTAATCACAATAAAAAAATTGATATAATTGTTAGGTTATTGCAGTCTAACATATATATGTATTTGACTTTGACAGTCCAAATAGTCTATTCCTTTGAGCTAGAGTGGTCACTGGATCCTTAATCATTCTGATGTCCTGTCTTTCAGTGGTTAGGGTAATGATTACAGTGAAAAATTTAATAATTCCTGGCTCATGGGAATGAAATAAATTCTTCAAGACCTTCTTTTGTTTCCCTCACCGTATCTGGGAGAAAACTCTGGGCACACCTATATAATACCCAACTACTGGCCCAGGTAGTGCTCTATGAATGAGACTCCAGTGGAGACTGGAGAATGGAGGGGAAAATAGGTTGGATATAGAGAATGCAGTTTGTGCACAGGAAAAGTTGAGTCATGAAAGTAAACTTTTTCTGTGAATCTGAATGTGTAACTACCCATAGCTCAGAGGAGTCAGTGGAGTTTGTCTTATGTCCTTCCTTTTTTTCCCCGCACTGAGAGCAGGAGAAAAAGTCAGAGCACACAAGTGAAGTGATCCACTTCCTCCCAGGTTGCAAAGCAGGGAAAGTAGGTGGAAAGTCTAGGCATAGGGAGGAGACTCAGCACTTAGGAAAGGCTTGAGCCTCCAGGAATCGTAGGCACTTATCTGAAGATGATCTTTAGGATTAGCTTCAGGCTCTGGACTGTGGCTTCAGCTCT
Source organism: Heterohyrax brucei (assembly GCA_028571685.1). Lineage (NCBI taxonomy): Eukaryota > Metazoa > Chordata > Mammalia > Hyracoidea > Procaviidae > Heterohyrax > Heterohyrax brucei. The sequence goes on from CM053142.1 coordinate 50,147,549, forward strand.
GGCTCTGGTAGTTAACCAGAGGTTTGTTTGTGTACTTTCCTTTGTTTCCCTCATCGTGACTGAAAGAAAAGCTCGGGGCACTCATGTACAGTGCCACTACTGGTGCAGGTAGTGCACCAGAAACGCACCTCTGGTGTAGCTCGAAGAAGAGAGGGGGAAGGGAACTGCTGCACTCAGCCACCAGCCACTACCACATTCCCCAGGAGTGGCTGAACCAAGCTGAGCATCTCAGTTGATAGAGACACTGTCCAATCAGGTGCCTCTGTTCAGCATGACAGCTGGCCCCAATCACGCTCCCAGGATCAACAGTCCCAGTCCTAAGCTCGCAGGGGACAAAGATGGCTTCTGCACCTGGGCTGACTCTCCGCTGTTGCATCAGCAGAAGTGAGACCATTTGCACTGCTGATTTGCCTGTGGAAAACATAGTTTCTCAGTTTTCTGTCACCCAGTCTGATCTCATGCATTTTCACCTGGTCTCAGGGCTCCCAGAATGTTGTTTTCACTCCATTCAGTTGTTTGGCATAGCCTTACATGTTAGAGTGACCAGACGAGACATGGGACCAGTCCGCTATCTTGGCCCATTCTTGTGGCCTGTTCAGTTTTTCATCTACTCTGTCCTACAGAGCCACTATCAGTTGGAATCAGTTAAATGGCAGTGGCAGTGGATTATGCTTCATTTTACCTCATCTTGTGCCTGATCTTTCAAAGATTTCTAAATATCTATGTTTTTTATTCTATCTCTGATAACTCCAGAAAATTCTCTTGCTCTAAAAAACTTGAATCTTTGTTTTGGGAACTTTCTGTTGTCATAGTGGTCTGCCTATTTAAGTACTGTGAATGTGACTGTTGTGTCCAAGCCATCAGTAGTTTGTGTTTATTTATTTTATGTTTGCCTACTGTGTTCTAGCTTCTTTATTTTGTTTTGAAATCTCCAAAAGGTTAGTCATGTGTAGTAGTTTGGTTATTGCTGCCTTTGAAGCTCTAATTTCCTACTGACAAGTGATTAGAGTTCGTACTGGACGTGTGAGCTCAAGGGTCCGTTTACATTTCTTGTATTGATTCAGCTCAGGTGTTCAGCTAGTCAGTCACCAAGTGTGTGGTAGGGATAGTTTCCTGTTATGTCTGAATCTAGGCTTTGCCCTCAATTTCTGGCTCAGGGGTGTCAGCAGAGTTTTATTTTATTTTATTTTAATTTTCGTCCTCCCTGCTTCCTCCTGTTTGTTAAACTGTTCCCTTTCTTACTCTCAGAGAGTGACATAGCATGCTCCTAAGGATCCAGCTTCCTGCTCGGTTAATGACATCAGACTCCAGAGCCAGACACAGTACAGAGGAGGGAAGGAGGGGGAAGCTCTGGGGGAAGGGAGAGAGGTTTGTCCCAAGGGAAAGATTTAGACCTGCCTGTGGTAGGTTACATGCAAAGACTTAGATTCTGATGATCTCTTGATGTTCTGGAGGTGTGAGTAGATTCTCTAGTCAATTTCTCCTGCTGGGTAGCACACACTCCATCTTAGTCATCTAGAGATCCTTTAACATAAATATAAGTAGATGGCTTTAAAAAGATAAATTTTATTTTGTCACAGTCCAAGAGGCTGAATGTTCAAATTCAGAGTGTTAGCTCCAGGGTTAGGCTTTCTCTACTGGCTCTAGGAAAGGTCCTTGTTGTCAAACTTCGTCTAGACTTGGGGCTTCTTAGATGTAGAGATCCATTCCTTTCCAAAGGATTTGCTCAGACCCTGGCACTGCTTCTTTCTGATGATATAAAGTCCCAAAATCTCAGCTTGGCTTCCTTTCCTTTATGTCTCAAGAGTCTGCCCCAAGCTACAATACAATCTCACAAACTAAGTCCTGTCCCACCAACTCAGCTGCCACTCATATGTACAACAAACATATTGTGAAATATGTCCCAGCCAAATGACGACACTCATTTCTATACACATTTTGGGGGAAATAAAAAGCCAATCCATCACGTCCTCTAACCACTATGCTTAGCTCACTGTGCTGGTTCAGCCTTTTCCAAGTGAGTAAGGTCTGGTGAATCCTACTCTTCCTTCCTCTCTGTTCATTCTGATTTCTTAACTTTCTCTTAGATGTTCTGGACTCCTAGGATGTCATATGTAATGGATTCCTTTGTTCTTTTGAGTCATTGTTGTTAGAGGGTTCAGAGGAAGTGTCTCACTACTCCACCAGATTTGCCCCACCTCCTGGTATCCACGTTTCATGACTTCTAATAATTACCCCTTTGGGGCATTAGCTTCTTACTATATTTTAAGACCTAAAATTTAAAATGCTACTTTGACATCTTAATACCTCACCCATATCCATTGCCATTGACTTGATTCTTGCTCATAATGACCCTGTAGGGCACAGTAGAACTCCTCATAGGAATCCAAGGAGTGCCCGGAGGATTTGAACTGCTGACTTTTGGTTAGCAGCTATAGTCTCTACCACTATGCCAACAGGGTTTCTGAATCCCACTCATGAGTTCCTCTGTTCTCTCTAAGTATACCACCAACATGGCTAGGGCTCATATAACCCAACCACATTACACCCGGTAATCAAGTTGATCACATTCTCCCAGAAGATCCAGACAGCATCCATCTTTCTGTTAGTACATAGCCTGTCTCCCACAGCCTCTTCTGGATTAATCTGTTCCCTTTGTGACTTCCTACTGTGGGCAGTTTCCTCCTCCCCCAGGCTGTGAATATTTTGTCTAAAAGAGGGCAGTCAACAACATCTATCTAGTTTTAGTGTCATGTGTTTTGCCATCTTATACTATTTAGCATAAAAGATTCAACCTTTGCCAATGCAGCAAACAGTTGGTGGTAAAAACACGTGTCTTCTAGTTTTTTAAATAATTTTTATTGTCTTATAGTACTGTCTAGACTTGCCAACATGATGTTAAATATCAGTGATGTTAGCAAGCATTCTTGCCTTACCCAGTTTTTAAAGAGAGTATTTCCAATATTTCAGTACTAAATATTATGTTTGTTGTACACTGAGAATAATTAACAGTTTAAGTAATTCTCTTTCCATTCTTTATTTGCTAAGAAAATTTGAGTTAAATGAATTTAGATTTTCTTCACATAGCACAGCAAACCTACAGGAACTACCCTACAGGGTTTCCAAGGCTGTAAGTCTTTACAGAAGCCAGTGTCCATGTCTTTCTCCCACAGACTGAATGGTAGATTTGAATCACCTACCCTTTGGTTGGCAGATGAACCCTTAATTGTTATACCACAAGGGCTGCTTTCTATAAGCATACAAAATTTCTTCTCACTTATTGACTGTTTTATTATTCAACATTTTGCATTTACAACAATAGAAAAAATCTACCATCTGTCAATTCTGTGCATTAGCAACATACCTCTGGCAGCAACAAACACCACAGTGTGAAATGAGTGTACTACTGGCTTAGATGGTTAACATTATGTGTCAATTTGAGTGGATCATAATACTCAGTGATTTTCCAGTTATGTAATGATGTAGTTATCTTCTATTTTATGATCTGACATAGTCATCCTCCATTTTTGCATAACACCTATTTGATGTAGCAACTTGGTCTTTGGAATTCAACCATATAGATAAGTGAGAACAGAGAATAGGTTTCTTCCTCTCTCCATCCCTTACTTTTAAATACTCCTCATATTACCTTCATGTATCTAAGCTAACATAATTTATTATTATTATCATTTCCATACTATTCGTTGTAAGGAATGATTATATTATTCTTTTCTCTGCATACCCAATCATATCAATGAAAATGCCTTGCAAATGATTCTTGCTAAAGAAATTTTAGTGAATTAAATTTATTTGAATTAAAAATTGAAATCTCTGAACTAGGACATAAAATGATTTTCTAAGCTCTTCTTGTTCCTGTTCTGTATCTTATCTAGTAATGGACTAGAGTATTTACTGCACATCAGATAGGAAAAAGGAATATATCAAATGAAGGAGCTGAAAGTAGTTAAATATTATTCATAGAGTCGCTGAAGCATATACAAGATGGCTTCCCAGCTGTGAAGTTTTGGTTCAGCAAATATAATTTTAATAGGTCATTAAAATGTGCCTAACTAGAAACTACTGCACTGTTAGTTTTGTTGCTGTTTGTGATTGGATGTAATGAATCCTTTAAGCACTTAACTTTTAAACAATTGTAAATTGCTTTTGCTATATGTAATGCACACATTATAGATTTTTAAGAATAAGTAATTCACTGTAGTAGAACATCTTACACATAAGACTTGAAAGTCCTACTCAATCTCTTACTTATTTTTTTGATTTTGTTTCTTAGAGGGAGGTGCAGAAATGTTTGAAACCAGATCTTTGCATTTTTATGAGACTTCTGCTTTCTGAGTTTGTGCTGAAAGAAAAATCATTTGGACTGAAGCAAATCAAATTAACACATTGTTGAATGTTGTTTTTGGTTTGTACTACTGAGTTGATTCTCATTCACAGTGACCTCATGTGACAAAGTAGAAAATCACTAAAACCCACAAAGTTTTATAGGCTGCAATCCTTGTGGGAGCTCATTACCAGGTCTTTTTCCCATGGAGCCACTAGGTGAATTCAAACAGGCAACTTTTCAGTTAATAGTTGGATGCTTAACAGTTGTGCCACGAGAAGCCCTTTATTATTCAATAAAAACTCTTTTTCTCACAAAGCATGATTCAAAAGAATTATTTACAAAGCCTTATAATGTATAATAGAAGAGATTGAATGCTTACTTGCTGATATATGCTTAAGACTTTACATGACTTACCATACATAACTCTCCCAAGTTTAAATAGAGAGGTATCACTATTCAGTGTTACCAAGAAAGTAAAAACAGGGAAGATTAAGCAACTTGCCCACAATCACAGGGATTGGAATTGACTGAAGTATAACTAAGCAAGTTGCAGTGCATACATACTATGTACTACAACCTATCAAAAATTGTAGCATATAAATATGAATGTACAAATTTTAAAAATAAATTCTTGTCGATATTAAATTTCAAAAAATCCTTATCTGGGGGCAGAGTCAAGATGGCGGACTAAGCCCGCGTCTCCTTATATCCCTCAGGAAACCAAGACCTGAATTGACAATCAAACAGAGCCTTCTGAGCACCTAATCAGCCTCAGGACATGGCACAGAGCTGTTAATTGGGACTACATACCACTGAGCGAAAAACCTCCTCTCTCTCGCTGACTCCCGCTCCTGGCTAGCCCCAGCTCCCACGGATGGAAGGTAAATGCACCAGTTTGACTTTTCTTTTCCCTCTGTCTCGGCTGGCGGGCGGAGCTGGGCTTTGCCCGGCGGCTGGACTCAGACGCACTGCTGAGGTGATAGGCAGGCAAAATTCCCATATTCTGAGAGCCAGGCTTGAGACTCCGTTAATCTAGCCACTTTGAGCCTTTCGTTTAGTAGCTGCCTCAGTGGGGTTTGGGCTGAGCTTTGCAGTCAGTATGCGGGACGCCATGTTGGTGCTGAGATTTTAGCGGGACCTCGTTCTTAGCCTGGGAGCCAGCGCCTGCAAACGGGACAGCGCTTCTCCGACAGAAAAGTAGTGATTTTGCACAGTGCTGCCTACGTTGGGGGCCCTGCAACAGAAGCACAGGAATCACTACCTCTCGGCACCTTTAGCCCCTCTGTCTGCTGCCTGTGAGGAGGACGCCATCTTGGATACGGTGGCCGCAGCTGGCCCTAATTCTAAGCTTGGGAGCCAGAGCCTGCCCACAGGAGGGCGCTTTCCTATCACAAAACCAGTACTCGACGCAGTGTTGGATAAGGCTAGGCCCTGTCAGTAGAGGCCAACAGGACAGTAGCATGGCTGTATTCTGAACTAGTTTGTTATCATCTGGGGTTGGATATAGTGGCGCTTACTTTGTCAGACGAGAAGAGGGACCTCTACACCTGAAAACCTAACTGACTTGTGAACTGGTCAGATACCTTTTGCTTTACATTTGAAGACAGCCTAGAAAAACACTTGCAATCCATCCTCACAGTACCTCTTCCAGCCTCTATATACTCACATGGGACCCAAGAAGCAACAGACAATAGTGGCATACAAGCAATCACTCATGGCTTCAGAAGGCTCCCAAACAAAGCAACCAAGGAGTTTTCCAGATGAAGAAACTTTTATGAAAGTATCAGGAAGTGAATACAAATTGATTATATACAGAGCCCTTCTAGACCTTATACAAAATGCAGCAGAACAAAGTGAAAAATTAAACAAGTTGTTCGATCTGATGGAACACCAGTACTCTGAAATCCAACAGATCAAGAAGAAAATCAAAGACATAGAAACTTCCATGCAACCCCAAGAAAACAGAATGGAACAATTGGAAAAAAAGAATTTCTGACTTGGAAGACAGAGCTACTGATGCCAGCGTCTATGAGCAGAAATCAGAAAAAAGAAACAAGAAAAATGAAGAAACATTAAGAAGCATGTGGGACTCTATTAAGAGGAAAAACCTTCGATTAATTGGAGTCCCTGAACAGGGTGACACATCTGAGAATACAGAAAGTATTGTTGCTGAGCTGCTGAAAGAATACTTCCCAGAAATCATGAAGGAAGAGAATATAGACATCTCAGATGCATATCGTATGCCACCCAATATAGATCTCAAAAGAGACTCCAAGGCATATTATAATCAAGCTTAACAAAATGAAACACAAGCAGCAACTATTAAAGGCAGCAAGACTCAAGGCAAAGCTAACATTCAGAGGGAAACCCTGTAGGCTCTCATCAGATTTCTCAGCAGAAACCACGCTGGCACAGAGACAGTGGCATGACACATTCAAAGTCTTCAAGGAGAAGAACTTCCAACCAAGAATTATATATCCTGCAAAACTATCTTTCAAACACGAAAATGAAATTAAGACATTCCCAGATAAACAGAAACTTAGAGACTTTGTAAAAACCAAACCCAAACTACAAGAAATACTGAAAGAAGTTCTTGGCTCTGGCTTAGAAGAACAAAACCACTAACTTTGTATTTTAGAACTACACACTACACAATACTCATTTAGGGAAGTCTCCAAAGTAAATCACAGCTTTGATTTGGAAAGAAGCAATCCAGTGATCATCGTGAAAACTATGGTGTCATCATAATAAAATGAGGGATGTACTACAGTCGTTACAGTCCTTCCAGATGGAGAAGAAGATGACAAGACTGGTAGTAATTAAAATTGGGTTTATAAATAGTTTATTAAGGGGGTTCATAGGGCCAGCTGTAAAGCACAACAAAGTTGTATCATACTATTTCAAGAAATCTAACACACGAGTCTCAACAACTATAAAACCAGCTCTGAAAAAGGTGAAAAATCAACTCACAAAAAAGAGTGTCCCAGAACAGACTAATAAGATCAACAGAGAAAGCATCAACATAAAAAAAAGTATCACAATGGCAGCAGTGAACACATACCTATCAATAATTACATTGAATGTGAATGGACTGAATGCTCCAATAAAGAGACACCGAGTGTCATCTTGGATCAAAAGACAAGACCCATCCATATGTTGTCTATAATAAACTCACTTGAGACCTAAAGACAGGAACGAACTGAAAATTAAAGGATGGAAGAAGATACATCAAGCTAACAATGAACAAAGAAGAGCAGGGGCGGCAATTCTAATCTCAGACAAAATCCATTTTAATGTCAAATCCACCATCTTGGACAAAGATGGTCACTATTTATTGCTGAAAGGTTCAGTATACAAGCTAGACTTAACTATATTAAATATTTATGCATCTAATCCCAGAGCACCTTAATATGTCGAAGAAACACTGACTACGCTCAAAAGAGAGTTAGATGACTCCACAATAATAGTGGGAGACTTTAACACTCCACTGTCATTACTAGACGGATCATCAAGAAAAAACCTCAGTAAAGATACAGAAGACCTCATTGACACAATTAACCAACTAACCTCATTGATATATACAGAACTTTCCACCCACCAGCAGACAACTACACTTTCTCCAGTGCACATGGAACATTCTCCAGAATTGACCACGTGACAGGCCATAATGCAATGCTTAACAAAATCCATACCATTGAATTACTGCAAAGCATCTTCTCAGATCATAAAGCCATTAAAGTTGAAATCAATAGCAGAAAAAACAGAGATAGAAAGTGGAACTCTTGGAAACTCAACAACATCTTCCTCAAAAACACATGGGTTATAGAGGAAATCAAGGATGAATTAAAGAAATTCATGGATTCCAATGAGAACGAAAACACTTCCTACCAGAACTTATGGGATACAACCAACGCAGTGCTCAGAGGTCTGTTTATCTCCATAAATGCACACATCTGGAAGGAAGAAAGAAACCAAATCAAGGAACTAACTCTACAGCTTGAACAAGTAGAAAGAGAACAACTGAGGAACCCCTCGGGCACCAGAAGAAAGGAGATCATAAAGATTAGAGCACAGCTAAATGAATTAGAGAATAGAAAAACAATTGAAAAAATTGAAAAGACCAAAAGCTGGTTTTTTGAAAAGATCAACAAAACTGATAAATCACTTGCTAAACTTGCTAAAGAAAAGCAGGAAAGGAAACAAATAACCCAAATTAGATATGAGAGGGGAGTTGTCACCACAGATGCAACAGAAATCAAACATATTGTAACAGAATACTATGAAAGACTATACTCTAACAAATTTGAAAACCTGGGGTAAATGGACCAATTCCTTGACTCATGCCACCTACCCAAATTATCACACCATGAGGCAGAACAACTTAATAAACCCATCACAAAAGAAGAGATGGAAAAGGTCATCAAAACACTGCCAACCAAAGAAAGTCCAGGCCCAGATGGCTTCGCGGCAGAATTCTACCAAGCATTTAGCGAAGAGTTATCCCCAATACTACTGAGACTATTTCACAGTATAGAAAGGGATGGAGTACTCCCAGACTCATTCTATGAAGACAGCATAACCCTGATACCTAAGCCAGGGAAAGATCCAACAAAGACAGAGAACTACAGACCGATATCACTCATGGACCTAGATGCAAAAATCTTCAACAAAATTCTTGCCAACAGAATACAACAACATATCAAGAAAATAATCCATCATGACCAAGTGGGATTCATACCAGGGATGCAAGGCTGGTTCAACATCAGGAAAACAATTAATTTGATTAACCACATAAATAACACAAAAGAGAAGGATCGCCTGATTTTGTCCATTGATGCCGAAGAGGCATTTGATAAAGTCCAACACCCATTCATGTTAAAAACTCTTAGCAAAATGGGCATAGACGGCAAATTCCTCAACACAATAAGGCCCATTTATACAAAGCCTGTTGCCCACATCATCCTGAATGGAGAGAGACTGAAAGACTTTCCCTTGAGATCAGGAACTAGACAAAGACGCCCACTCTCACCTCTCCTTTACAACATTGTGCTAGAAGTTCTAGCCAGAGCAATTAGACAAGATGAAGAAATAAAGGGCATCCGCATTGGCAAAGAGGAAGTTAAAATCTCCCTGTTTGCAGATGATATGATTGTGTATGCAGACAACCCCAAGGAATCTGTAAGTAAGCTACTCAAACTGGTAGAAGAGTTCAGCAAAGTCTCAGGATACAAGATAAACATAAGTAAATCAGTAGGTTTGCTTTACACCAACAATGAGACTGTTAAGGACGAAATTATCAAATCAATACCATTTATGACAGCCCTTAAGAAGATAAAGTACCTAGGAATTAATCTAACCAGAGAAACAACAGACCTTTACAAAGAGAACTACAAGTCCTTACTACAAGAAACTAAAAGAGACTTAGATAAATGGAAAAACCTACACTGCTCATGGATAGGAAGACTTAACATTGTGAAAATGTCCATTTTACCCAAAGCAATTTATTTATATAATGCTCTCCCAATACAAGTTCCAGCATCATTTTTTAATGAGATGGAGAAACAAATCACCAACTTGGTTTGGAAAGGGAAGAAGCCCCGGATAAGTAAGGCACTACTAAAGAAGAAGAACGCACTGGGAGGCCTCTCATTACCCGACCTTAGAACATACTACACTGCCACAGTGGTCAAAACAACCTGGTACTGGTATAAGAACAGAGAGATCGATCAATAGAACAGAATTGAGATCCCAGAGATGACACCATTTGCATATGAACAGTTGATATTCGACAAAGGCCCTAAGACATTAAACTGGGGTAAAAACAGCATCTTCAACAAATGGTGCTGGGAAAATTGGTTATCCATCTGCAATAAACTAAATCAAGATCCATATCTTACACCTTACACAAACACCAACTCCAACTGGATAAAAGACCTAAATATCAAACTTAATACGATAAAGCTAATCCAAGAAAAGGTAGGAACAACAATGGAAGTTTTAATACACAATGAGGACAGACTCCAAAATCTGTCAAAGAAACCTCAGTCAACAGAAGAGAAAGTAGATAAATGGGAACTATTAAGAATCAAACACTTTTGCTTATCCAAAGACTTTATTAATAGAATTAAAAGAACATCCACAGAGTGGGAAAAAATATTTGGCAACTCTGTGTCAGACTGACGCCTGATCTCCATAATCTAAGATACTACAAAATATCAATAAGAAGAAGATAATCCATCCAATTAAGCAATGGGCAAAGGAGATGGACAGACACTTCACTAAAGAAGCGATCCAGGCACCCAAAAAACACATGCGGACATGTTCACGATCTTTAGTTATTAAATTCAAATCAAGATGACAATGAGATACCATCTCACCCCAACAAGATTGGCCATGATCCAGAAAACACAAAACAACAAATGCTGGAGAGACTGTGGAGAAAGTGGAACCCTCCTACACTGTTGGTGGGATTGAAAAATGGTCCAGCCTCTTTGGAAGGCAATCTGGCGCTTCCTTAAAAAAGTAAGTATCGATATACCATTTGACCCAGTAATTCCACTGCTTGGAATATATCCTACAGAATCAAGGCCTTTCATACCAACGGACCCATGCACCAGAATGTTCACCGCAGCACAGTCCATGATAGCAAAAAGATGGAATCAACCCAGATGCCCAACAATAGAAGAATGGATAGGTAAACTATGGTACATATACTCAATGGAGCACTACGCAATGATAAAGAATAACGATGAGTCCAGGAAACATCTCCTAACCTGGTTTCAACTGGAAGACATTATGTTGAGTGAAAGTAGTCAGCGACAAATGGACAAATACTGTATGAGACCTCTATGATAAGATCTCAAAAACAGACTTGTGTATAGAAGAAAAGACTCTTTGACAGCTTGAAAGGAGGGGAGGGAAGGTGAGGGGTGGAGGGTTTAGTTTAGATAGTTACTATAAATCTAGTTCGGAGAAAGCGGTGATAGCACACATTAGAAATAAGAACAACATTAAGTGGACTTCATCATAACTTGAGTACTCCTTCCATCTTAACTCAATACTGCAAGGATAGAGTAGCTGGGGCGGGGGGCGGGGGACCATGCTTTTAGGCGAATTCCAGGCCAATTGGCACAACTAGCGTTTTGCTAAGAGAGCTCTCTGCACCTCACATTGGTGAGTGGCATCTGGGGTCTTAAAAACTGCCAAGCTGCCATCCAAGGACACAGCAAATTGTCCCAACTCAGCAGGATCGGATGCTCACCAAGGACCAAAATGATATGCGGTAAAGACAACCAAGAAGACAGAGAGACCCACAAGAGTGGGTGCCTACATTGACTTGGGACCGGAAGAACCAGATGGTGACCGGCCACCACCAGCGATAGCCTCAATGGAGCTCACAGAGAGGAGTCTCACTGGAAACACAAGAGTAAAAAGAGGTGCATCATGAGATCTCCACTAAAAGACCTCAATTGATGGTCCAAAGGTTTTGGGGTTCCTCTGAGAGCATGGCCCCTGGCCCTGATGCTGCCCTTTCCCATAAATTATAACAAAGGTGCACTCTTTGGACAGGAATGGATTGGACTTGGCAATGCAGAGTGACCACATATTGGAAGCACTTTGTGGTTATAAACATCTACAGGATATCATCTTGCTGACCTCTGGCTGGAGGAAGGGGAGTGGACAGAGAGGAGGGGAAAGGAGGCTGTTGGGAGGATGAGACACATATGGAGCAGAGAGGGATAGCGTGCAGTCACCGGACAGGGAGAGCAGTGGAAGCCGCATATAGGTGGGCATGTAAATTTATACGTGAATGTACATTTTCCTTCAGTTATGTTAAACAAAAAAAAAATCCTTATCTATGTCTATATGAATAGCTGCTGTTGACTCCAATTCATGGTGACCTTATATACAATGAAGGTACACATTGCTCAGTCTCATATCGTCCTCAAGATCACAGCCATGTTTAAATCCATCACTGTGTCTACTTTGCCAAGTCATCCCACTGAGAGCCTCTTTTACCCTCACTAGTCCTTTACTGCAGCAAATACAATATTCTCCTTTCCCAATTGATTCTTGCTGATGATATGTCCAAACTAAGCAAGCTGTGAAATGACCTGTTGTAATTCATAATGTTTTCATTGGCTAGTTTTTGGAAATAGATCACTAGGCCTTTCCTTCTAGTCAGTCTTATATTGGAAGCTATGTTGAAATCTGTCCAACTTGGGTGACCTTGCTGGTGTTTGAAATACCAGTGCCATAGCTTTCAGTATCACTGTAATATGTAAACCACCACAGTGAGAAAAACTGACAATCAAGTGATGGATCTATTTCTGTGCCTATAACTACTCCCATATCCGTACATATGTATCACCTTTGGTCTCTCCAGGCCACAAACAAGTTTTGCAGTGGAAATAAATATTATCTCAGTCATTAAAAAATCATTCTCACAATTTCATTTTTCCTAATGCTATCTGTGGTTTCTATTATTTTGAAGATATTTTTTCAAAATAAACCCCAAACCAAATCAAATTTTGCTGTTCAAGGAGCAATTGATGAATTCAAACTACCAACCTTTCAGTAGCTCTTAATCACTATGTCATTGGGACTCCTTTGCTTAGTAGTGGCTCAAGTAAGGCTCTTTTTCCTTTTTTAAATTTTTTTGTTGTGATTAAGCAAAAGTTCACAATCCGAGTCAATTTGCCGTATAAAACCCCAAGTACGTGCCACTCTGCAGCTCTGTCTGCTTTCCTTACCCTGTGACAGCACACTCTTCTTTTCCACTCTTCCAATATCCTCTAGTATGACTCTTACAACAACTCTTCCTCACTTTGTGCTGACTGCTGATTCTCTATTGCCAGCCAGTTTAGCATATCTTATATGTTCTTCAGTCTGCAAATTTCAACATACTGACATAAACCGCTAGAGTCATGTCTCTAATTCGATAACAAATCTTTCTCTGTGATTATTCTTCTTTTGTTAAGTTTTAGTTTTGTAGCTGTATATGACTCTTTCTTCATTTTATTCCTATGTATTAAAAAGTTGTACTCTAAACCACGCATTTTTCCCACTCAGTTGATGTAATTCTTTTTTTTTTTTTTAATCACTCAGCTTGCACCCACTTGCCTTCCACATAAAGTTTAATTTACTTAAACTAATCTGTGGTAATTAACTTCACCTGTTAATTTAATTTTTATAAACTTATTTTTATTTTTTCTTCTAATCTATCACTTCATTGCTTTTCTCTTTTATTTATCAACTTTCTCTTCATGACCTTTCTTGAGATCTTTTGTCAGCTTATACAACATCATGTAAATCCTTATTTCAAAAAATATTGGTAAAGTCATAATGAGTCTGAAACCTAAAAAGTTAGACCCTTTCCCCTCTTTTTTCCACTTGCTTAATATAGATTTTAACAGATAAAGTAGTCATCAAAAAATTTATATCTTTGTATCTGAACAGATACAGCTTAAGTTGGTGCATGTGTGTGTGTGTGTGTGTGTGTGTGTGTGTGTGTGTGTGCACACGCAGGTGCACACGCCTAAGTGCACATGCCAAGCCAAGTGCCATCGATTCAGATCCGACTCATGGTGACCCTACATACACGTACCTGTGTGCATAATAAACACATCTATAATAAACACATCTGTCTTTTCACTTGAATTGTTAATTCTGTTTTTCTTTTTATCATTATTGTGACTGAATGAAAACGTACATTCTCACATAAATTTGCATGCCAACCTATATGCAGCTCCCACTGCTCTCCCTGCCCAGTGACAGCATACGCTTCCTCTCTGCTCCATACATAGATGCCTTATCCTCCCATCAAACTCCTATCCACTCCTTTCAACCCACTGCTCTTCCTCCAGTAAGAGGTCAGCAGGATGCCATCCTACAGATGGATAGAACCATAATGTACGCACACGATGTGGTCCCTTTGTGTGGCCAAGTCCAATTGATTCCCATCCAAGAGTTGACCTCCATTAAGATTTATGGGCAGGGGTAGCATCAGGGCCAGGGGCCATGCTTCCACGGAAACTCTGAGGATAGTGGACCATCAATTGCAGTCTTTCAATGGAGATCTCAGGGTGCACCCCTTTTTATACTTGTGTTGCCAGTGACGCTCAACTTTGTGAGCTCCATCATGGCTATCACTGGTGGTGGCCGGTCACCATCTGGTTCTTCTGGTCACAAGTCGTAGTCACCCACTGACGTGGGTCTCTCTGTCTTCTGAATTCTTTTTCCCCCATGTCATTTTGGTCCTTGGTAATCATCTGTTTCTGCTAAATTGAGACCATTTGCTGTACCCTCAGATGGCAACTTGGCAATTTTTATGACCCCAGATACCACTCACCAATGTGGGATGCAGAGTGTTCTCTTAGCAAAATGCTAATTGTGCCAATTGGCTCAATTTCCCAAGTGCATGGTCCCTGGCCTCCAGCCCCAGCTACTCTGTCCTTGTAATACTGGATTAAGATGAGAGGAGTGATCATGTTATGTTGAAGTCCAGTTAATATTTATCTTCTTTCTAACGTGTGCTGTCCCAACCAAGTTTCTATCAACTATCTAATCTAAACCCTTCCCCCTCACCCTCATACACTATTTATCCTTTCGTCACTGACTACTTTCACTCAACACAATGTCCTCCAATTGAGGTTATGAGATGTTTCCTGAATTGACTGTTTTTCTTTATCATTGCCTAGTGTTCCACTGAGTATATTTACTATAGTTTATCTATCCATTCCTGTGTTGCTGGCCATCTGGGTTGATTCTATCTTTTTGCTTTTGTGGACTGTGCCTTTACCAGTTGGTGTGAATATCCTTGATTCTGTAGGATATATTCCTAGCAATGGAATTACTATGTCAAATGGTATATCTATATCCAGCTTTATAAGGAAGTGCCAGATTGCTTTCCAAAGAGGTTGCACCATTTTGTGATCCCACCAACACTGTAGAAGAGTTCCAATTTCTCCACAGCCTCTGCAGCATTTATTCTTTTGTATTTTTTGAATCATGGCCAATCTTGTTGGGGTGAGATAGTATCTCATCATCGTTTTGACTTGAATTTCTTTAATAGCTAATGATCATGAGCATGTCCGCATGTGTTTTTTGGCTGCCTAGATCTTCTTTTTAGAGAAGTGTCGGTCCATCTCCTTTGCCCAACACTTAACTGGATGATTTATATTTTTCTTATTGATATTTTGTAGTACCTGCTTGGCTTCGGCATACATTACGGATATCAGGCGTTGGTCTGACATGTAGTTGCCAAATATTTTTTCCCATTCTGCAGGTGGTTTTTTAATTCTATTAGTAAAGTCTTTGGATGAGCAAAAGTGTTTGATTCTTAGTAGTTCCCATTTATCTGTTCTCTCTTCTATTGTTTGTGGTTTGTTTGACAGATTTTGAAGTCTGTCTACATTGTGTATTAAAACTTCCATTGTTGTTCCTACTTTCTCTTGGATGAGCTTTATCATTTTAGATTGATATTTAGGTCTTTATCCAATTTGAGTTGGTTTTTGTATAAGATGTGTGATACGGATCTTGTTTCAATGTTTTGAAGACAGATATCCAATTTTGCCAGCACCATTTGTTGAAGGGATTGTTTTTACCCCAGTTTAGTGTCTTAGGGCCTTTGTTGAATACCAACTGTTTATAGGCAGATGGTGTCATCTCTGGGGTCTCAATTCTGTTACATTGATCAATCTGCCTCTTTTTGTACCAGTACCAGGCCGTTTTGACTACTGTGGCAGTGTAATAGGTTCTAAAGATGGGTAGTGAGAGGCCTCCCAGTGTTCTTCTTCAGTAGTGCTTTACTTATCCAGGGCTTCTTCCCTTTCCCAACAAAGTTGGCAATTTGTTTCTCCATCTTGTTAAAAAAAAAAATTGTATTGGAATTGCATTATGTAAGTAGATTTCTTTGGGCAAAATAGACATTTTCACAATGTTAAGTCTTCCTATCCATGAGCAGAGGAGGTTTCTCCACTTACCTAAGTCTCTCTTAGTTTCTTGTAGTAAGGTCTTGCAGTTCTCTTTGTAAAGGTCTGTCATTTCTCTGGTTAGAATTATTCCTAGGTAGTTTATCTTCCTAGGGACTATGGTAAATGGCATTCTCTCAGTGATTTCTTCATTAATAATCTCATTGTTGGTATAAAGGAATTCTACTGATTTACTTATGTTTACCTTGTATTCTGAGACTTTGCTGAACTCTCCTATCAGTTTGAGTAGTTTACTTTTGGATTCTTTAGGATTCTCTGCATATATAATCAAATAATCTGCAAATAGGGAGATTTTAACTTCTTTGCTGATTGAGATGCCCTTTATTTCTTGTGCTTGTCTAATTGCTCCGGCTAGAACATCTAATACAATGATGAATAGAATAGGTGAGAGTTAGCATCCTTGTCTGTTCCTGTTCTCAAGAGAAGTTGTTTCAGTGTCTCTTCATTCAACATGATGTAGGCAGTTGGCTTTGCATAAATGGCCCTGATTACTTTGAGGAATTTCCTGTCTATTCCTATTTTGCTGAGAGTTTTTAGCATTAATGAGTCTTGGACTTTATCAAATGCCTTTTCTGCATCAATGGACAAAATCAGGCGATTCTTGTCTTTTGTTTTATTTTTGTAGTTAATCACATTAATTGTTTTTCTGATGTTGAACCAGCCTTGCATCCCTGGTATGAATCCAACTTGGTCATGATGGATTATTTTTTGGATATGTTGTTGTATTGTGTTGACAAGAATTTTGTTGAAGATTTTTGCATCTAGATTCATGGACGATATCGATCTGTAGTTCTCCTTTTTGATTGAGTCTTTCCCTGGCTTTGGGACCGGGGTTATGCTGGCTTCATAGAATGAATTGGGGAGTACTCCATCCCTTTCTATACTGTGAAATATTGTTGGTAATATTGGAGATAACTCTTCTCTAAAAGCTTGGTGGAATTCTGCTGTGAAGCCATCTAGGCCTGGGCTTTTTTCTGTTGGCAGCATTTGGATGGCTTTTTCAATCTTTTCTTTGTGATGGATTCATTAAGTTGTTTGGTTTCTCGAGGGCACTTGGCTGGCTTGGTAGATGATATGAATCAAAGAATTTATCCATTTCCTCTAGGTTTTCAAATTTGTTAGAGTAAAGTCTTTCCTAGTATTCTGTTAAGATATGTTTGATTTCTGTTGGATCTGTATGACAGTTCCCTTCTCATTTCTTATTTTGGTTATTTGTTTGCTTTCCTATTTTTCTTTAGTAAGTTTAGCCAGTGGTTTGCCAATTTTGTTGATCTTTTCAAAAAACTAGCTTTTGGTCTTTTCAATTTTTTCAACTGTTCTTCTGTTCTCTACTTCATTTAGTTCTGCTCTAATCTTTATCATCTGCTTTCTTCTGGTTCTTGAGGAGTTCCTCTGTTCTCTTTCTGCTTATTTAAGCTCTAGGGTTAGTGTGTTGATTTGGTTTCTTTCTTCCTTCCAGATGTGTGCATTTTTGGAGATAAACTACCCTCTGAGCACCGCTTGGCTGTATCCCATATGTTCTGGTAGGAAGTGTTTTTGTTCTCATGGGAATCCATAAATTTCTTGATTTTATCCTTGATTTTTTCTATAACCCATGGCTTTTTGAGCAAGATATTGTACAGTTTCTAAGAGTTCCACTTTCTATCTCTGTTTTTCTGCTATTGATTTCAACTTTTATGGCTTTGTGATCTGAGAAGATGCTTTGCATTAATTCAATGGTATGGATTCTGTTGAGAATTGCTTTATGTCCTAACACACGGTCTATTCTGGAGAATGTTCCATGTGCACTGGAGAAGAAAGTGTAGTTGTCTGCTGATGGATAGAAAGTTCTGTATACGTCAGTGAGGTCTAGTTGGTTCATTGTGGCAATATGGTGTTCTATGTCTTCAATGAGCTTTTCTCTAGATAATCTGTCCAATATTGAGAGTGGAGTGTTGAAGTCTCCCTCTATTATTGTGGAGCAATGTGTCTCCTTTTTGAGTGTAGTCAGTGTTTCCTCAACATATTTAGGTGCTTTAATATTAGGTGCCTAAATATTTACTTTTGTTAAGTCTTGTTTGTGTATTGATCCTTTCAGCAATAGTGCCCATCCTTGTCCACGATGGTGGATTTTACATTAAAATTGATTTTATCTGAGATTAGAATTGCCACACCTGCTCTTCTTTATTCATTGTTAGCTTGATATATATTTTTCCAACCTTTAATTTTCACTGTGTTCCTATCTTTAAGTCTAAGTCGAGTTTCTTGTAGGCAACATACAGATGGGTCATATCTTTTGTTCCAAGATGTCACTCAATGTCTCTTTACTGGAGCATTCAGTCCATTCACTTTCAGTGTGATTTTTGATGTCAAGCCAAGTGCCATCGAGTTGGATAGATAAGTGTTTAGTGCTGCTATCGCGGTACGTTTATTTCTGTGTTGATGTTTTCTCTGTTGTTAAGATTAATCTGTTCTGGGACATTCTTCTTTGTGGGCCGATGTTTCACCTTTTTCAGAGTTGGCTTTGTGGTTGTTGAGATTCCTGTATTATGTTTGATAGGTTTCATCTTTATTGTGCTTTATGGCTTCACCTATGATCCCCCTTAATAAACTATGTGTAAATCCAATTTCAATTACTATCACTCTTGTCAACTTACTCTCCACCTGGTAGGACTATAAAAGCTGTAGTACATCCCTCTTTTTAATATGATGACATCATGGTTTTCATGATATCATCACTGGATTGTTTCTGTTATTATAGTTTTGATTGAGTTTGGAGACTTCCCTAACTGGGTAGGATTCTAGGTGATGTGTCCTGTGTTTGCTTCTAAAATATAAAGTAATGGTTTTGTTCTTCAAAGTCAAGAGATCCTTTCAGTATTCTTTGGTTTGGGTTTTACAAAGTCTCTGAGTTTCTGTTTAGCTGTGCATGTCTTCATTTCATTTTCACATTTGGAAGATAATTTTGCAGTGTATATAATTCTTGGTTGAAATTTCTTCTCTTTCAAGGCGTTGAATGTGTCGTGCCACTGTCTCTGTGCCAGTGTTGTTTCAGCTGAGAATTCTGACTAAAGCCTACAGGGTTTCCATCTGAATGCTAGCTTTGCTTAGAGTCTTGCTGCCTTTAAGAGTTTCTGCTTATGTTTCATTTTGTTAAGCTTGATTATAATACATCTTGGAATCTTTGTTTTGGGATCTTTATTGAGTGGCATTTGATACATATCTTGGATATTTATATTTTCTTCTTTCATAATTTGTGGGACGTTTTCTGTCAGCAGCTCTTCAACAATACTGTTTGTGTTCTCAAGTGTCTCATCCTGTTCAGGACCTCCAATTAGTCATAGGTCTTTCCTCTTAACAGAGTCCCACATGCTTCTTAACCCTTCTTCCTTTTTCTTGTTTCTTTTTTTCTGATTTCTGCTTACAGATGCTACAGTCAGTAGCTCTGTCTTCCATGTCAGAAAGTCTATTTTCCATTTGTTCCATTCTGTTTTCCTGGCTTTGAATTGAAGTTTCTATGTCTTTGATTTTGTCCTTAATCTGTTGGATTTCAGAGTACTGGTTTTCCATCAAATCGGACAGCTTGCTGAATTTTTCATTTTCCTTGATGCATTTTGTGTAAGGTCTAGGAGGGCTCTCTATATAATTTTTTTGTATTCACCTTTCAATAGCTTCAGCAAAGGTTGTTCATCTGGAAGTTGAGAGGTGCTTTCTTTTGTGGGCCTTCTGAAGCCACGGGTAATTTCTTGGTTTTGCTTTTCTCCAGAGTTTGTTGCTTTTGTGGCTTCCTGTGAGTCGTAGAGGCTGGGAGAGAAGCTGTGAGGATGGACCACAGTTGCTTCTCTAGGTCTTCTTAAAATGAAAGGTAAAAAGTATTTGACAACCTCCAAAGTCAGTCAGGTTTTCAGGTGTATAGGTCCCTGTTCCTAGCTGGCAAAGTAAACACCTCTATGTCAAACCCCAAATGTTGTAAACTAGCTCAAAACACAGAAAGGCTACTGTCCTGCTGGCATCTGCTGTCAGGCCCTAGCTGTCAGCAACACTGTGTAGAATACCACTTTTCTGACAGAAAAGTGCTCTCCCCTGGGCAGGCAATGTCTCACAACCTAGAAACTAAGTCCAGCTGCTGCCTCTGTATGGGTGTCTCCACCTCCTAATGGAACAAGGTGGCATCCTGCACAAGGTTGCTACTGCCTTGGTACTGGCTAGTGTATGTTGGAGGTAGAAAGGGAGGCCAAAGGTGCTGAGATGCATGGAGTCCAAAGCCAGGCTCTCAAAATATGGCCAGTTTGCTTGCCAATCTCACTAGCAGTGCATCTGAGATTAGGAGCTAGCCAAGTCCAGCTCCATCTGCCAGCTAAGACAGAGAAAAAATTATAATTGTGAGTTACCTTCAGTCCATGCAAGCTCACAGTGGCTGAGAATCAGATAAGCTAAAGAGAGGAGGTTTTGCGTTCAGTGGTATGAAATTCAAATTAGCAGTCCTAGGTCATGTCCTAGGGCTCACTAAGTGTCTAGAAAGCTCCATTTAATTATCAGTTTGGGTCTCGGTTTCCAGAGGGATTTAGGGAGACGTGTGTTTAGTCTGCCATCTTGACTTTACCCCCCTAATTCTCTTGTTCTTAAAATTACCCTGGACATATCCTAAGAAAACTCAAAAGCTAGCCAAGCTAAGCCAAATGCTGTTGAGTCAGATCTAAGTCAGAATATATATAATATAATGAGTTCTGTTCATATTAGTTCAATAGGTTCTTGTTCAAGAAAGAGAAAGAAACTAGATGCAGAGAGATTTACCGGCAGAGAGCGCAATATATAGATAATTTGACCTGATCTGTAGCATAAAAAGCTTTCAGTTTAACAGAAAGTAAATTATATTCTAATAAAACAGCATAGCAATATACATACATGTGTGTCATAAAGCGAAGTATAAACAAATATAAGAATTTAAGGGAGAAAAGAATTCTAAGCAGCAGTGTGTGTCTGGGAAATTTTTATGTAGGTGATGACATTCTAACTTGACCTGAAATGACGGTAAGACTCTGAAAAGCAGAGAAAGCATGCAGAGTGCAAACATGGGCATGTCAAGATAAAGGAAAAGAGTCAGGAAAACATGGGGCATGCTTAGGGATAGTGACTGGACCCCCCATGTAATTGGTATGTGTGGTGTAGTGTGACAGATAAGCCTAGAAAAATAAACAGAAGCCATTTGATAAGGGACCTTGTACTAGAGACTGAATTTCACCTTTTAATTGGTTAATCATAAGTTTGAGAATTAAAAAGTTCTGAAGATTTGTAGGAAGAGTTACTCTATCTTGTTTTATTATTTTTCCCTGTCGTGTTTAAAGAAAGTATTTAACAAAAATTCAGAAAGTAAGAGGCAAATGGAAAGAGAAATGCAAGTCTACTTTTTTTCCTGTTCAAGTCTCTTTGAGAAATGAGAGAAGCTGGTATATGCATTAATGATGCTTCTTAAGTAACTCTGAGCCAGCAAGGATTTCTAGGAAAAGAAAAGAGTCTGTCTTCAAACCTAAGTTTAAGGTCTCTTGTGGGATTCCAGAATTTAGTGCAAAAGGTAGCTAGAAAAGAATTAGAAATGATGCATACATATGCTTGTATCATAGTATTATGCATATAATACTATGAGTTTATGATATAATATTTGGGATTGCTCAAGCTACATACCACTGTGACTTTGTCACCACCTGGTGACAGACTGCTAAAATTTTGTTTTTCTATTTATCATTAATTATAAATATTATATGTTAAATTATAAAACTGCATCACAGATATGGAAATAGACCTTAAAATCTTTCTCCTAGGTATGTCTGTTACTAAGGGAACTTTGAAGAAAAGTTAGCATAATCTGAACTCCTTACTTTACTCTCCCTGATTCCATTTTACATTGTTAAATTCCCTCCCATTATCAGAAATTTGCAAGACAAAATTTGGGATTGTAGAGAAGCAGAATGTATAGTTTCTTCCTGCAAAAATTAATAACCTATCTGGAAAGATAAGGTTTATACATTAAAAAAATAAAATAATACAGAACAAAGTGATGGCAAAAGCAATTCTGGGATTGAAAAAAAAGGAGATCTTTCTGAGTGAAGTGAAAAAGAAAAGCTTCACAGATGAGTTAAGACAAGAGCTGTCACTTGAAGAAAGAGTAGGACTTAGGTTTAAGCAATAGTAGTGGCAGATGCATGCATATGCAGTTGGCATTTGTAATAGGGCGCATGTGAGACAACTGGACAAGTTGGGTTTACATGACTGTTTTTCAGCAAGAAGAAAAGAAAGCTCACATTAATGGTCCTCAATGAATGGCTTCCTTTTTAATTTAAATCTTCATAAGGCCCTTATGATACTCCATGGCATGGTTAGTTACACATACACATACATTTATAACAAGAGTATAAACTATTACAGGGCAAGTACAATTTTTTCTTCATTTTTACATTTCCTTTAATGTCAACTACAGTGTGTTACATTTGTTCGCTGCTTGAGGAATGTTTGCTGAAATTCAAGAAGGAAGAAAGCAAGGGAAAGAGGTGAAGAGTAAATTACATAGGTTGTTTTAGAGGGTCTGGGATAGCAAGATGAAAAACTTTGACTTAAAGGATCCTTTCCTTCTCAGGGTTAACAACTTTTGGCTTTGATATAGAGATGGATAAAAGTCATTGTTAGGCTTTATTCAAGGTTTTAATAGCCATGTGATTGTGTCAATAGTTGTATACAGAAACACTGCATACATAAGTCCAAGCCCACAGGATTGAAAGTTCCGCATCAGAGAGGCACTCATAAAGGGATCTGAGACTCTTTGCAAAGTATTTTTTAGTTTTGCATGACTGCTTTAGGATCAAGGATGAGGAAGTTTCTACTTAAAAATCCTGCTAGCCAGAAAGAAAGCTATTCTGCTTTTCTTCTCAAAGTTTCATTTTGTTGAAAGGTTATATTGAGAGAAACTGCAAATAGCACATAAAGACTTTATAAGCATTGTCACAGAATGTCTGGATCTTCATTCCAAGGTTTTGAATAGTTAAGTCTTTCTTTTATGCTTTAAATTTTCCCTAGAAGTAGAACTTATTAAAGAGGATGGAAATCCTGGTGGCCTAGCGGTTAAGTGCTACAGCTACTAACCAGATGTTGGCAGTTCAACTTCACCAAGTGCTTCTTAGAAACTCTATGGAGCAGTTCTATTCTGTCCCATAGGGTTGCTATGAGTCAGCGTTGACTCTGTGGAAGTAACTTTGGGTTTTGACTATTAAAGGGGATGTTATTTATTAAATAATTTTTCATATCAAACGTTATTAATTTTTGTACAGGGCATTTTATTTGTTTTGGTCAGGGCTGACAGATTAATGGTGCATCTCCAAGGAAGGAGCCCTGCTAGTCAACCTTAAACCCCATCTGTGAATTGTACCAGTCTGTCCAAAGGGAGCTATGTGGAAACACTTAATTACATTTGTCCCTATTCACCTATGTCTTTGGTTTTAGGATTAGAAAGGATGAAGAGAGAGGCAATTCAAATATCATACATATACGACATAGTGACATGCGACAGATCCTGTGATAATCAGTCCTCAGCTTTCTTGATCACTAACCTTTTTCAAGGTAATGAAATTTCTTTTATTTTTTTATGATTGAATGAAAATGTACACTCCCATACAAATGTACATACCAACCTATGTGCAGCTCTCATTGCTCTCTCTGCCCGGTGACAGCACACTCCTCCTCTTTGCTTCATACATGTCTTATCCTCCCAACAATCTCCTATCCCCTACTATCCACCCACTCCCCTGCCTCCAGTAAGAGGTCAGCAGGATGAGATCCTATAAATGCATAGAACCATAAAGTGCTCACATGATATGGTCACTCTATGTCACCAAGTCCAATCAATTTCTGTCAGAGAGTTGACCTCCATTAAGATTTATAGACAGGGGTAGCATCAGGGCCTGGAGCCATGCTCCCACAGGAACTCCAAGGTCCGTGGACCATCAATTGCAGTCTTTTAATGGAGATCTCAGGGTGCATCCCTTTTTACTCTTGTGTTGCCAGTGAGACTCAGCTTTGTGAGCTCCATCACTACTATCACTGGTTGTGGCAAGTCACCATCTGGTTCTTCTGGTCACAAGTCAATGTAGTCATCCACTGACATGGGTCACTCTGTCTTCTGAGTTCTTTTTACCCCGTGTCATTTTGGTCCTTGGTAATCATCTGTTCCTGCTAAGTTGGGACCATTTGCTGTACCCTCAGATGGCAGCTTCACAGCTTTTATGACCCCAGACACCACTCACCAATGTGAGGTGCAGAGGGCTCTCTTAGGAAAACACTAGTTGTGCCACTTGGCCTCTGTTTCCCAAGAGTATGGTCCCTGGCCCCACACCCCATCTACTCTGTCCTTGTAATATTGGATTAAGATGAGAGGAGTAATCATGTTATGTTGAAGTCCAGTTAATATTGATCTTCTTTCTAATGTATGCTGTCAGATTTCACCCAACCAAGTTTCTATCAACTATCTAATCTAAACCCTCCCCCCTTACCCTCCCTCCTTCTCCACCCTTGCAGCCATCAGAGAGTGTTTTCTTCTATGCATGAGTCTGCTTATAAGTTCTTATTGTAGGGGTCTCATACAGTATTTGTCCTTTTGTCATTGACTACTTTCACTCAACATAATGTCCTCCAACTGAAACCAGGTTATGAGATGTTTCCTAAAATCATGGTTGTTCTTTATCATTGCCTAGTGTTCCACTGAGTGTATATGACATAGTTTACCTATCCATTCCTCTGTTGTTGGGCATTTGGATTCATTCCATCTTTTTGCTGTTGTAGACTGTGCCTCTATCAGTTGGTGTGAGTATCCTTGATTCTGTAGGATATATTCCAAGCAGTGGAGTTACTGGGTCAAATGGTATACCTGGATCCAGCTTTTTAAGGAAGCACCGGATTGCTCCAAAGAGGTTGCACCATTTTGCAATCCCACCAAAAGTGTAGGAGAGTTCCAGTTTCTCCACAGCCTTTCCAGCATTTGTTGTTTTGCATTTTTTGGATAGTGGTCAACCTTGTTCGGGTGAGATGGTAACTCATTGTCATTTTGATTTGAATTTCTTTAATAGCTAATGATCATGAGCATGGCCTCATGTGTTTTTTGGCTGCCTGGACCTCCTCTTTAACGAAGTGTCGGTCCATCTCCTTTGCCCAGTGCTTAATTGGATGGTTTATCTTTTTCTTATTGATATTTTGTAGTACCTGCTTGGCTTGGCATACATTGTGAAGATCAGGCACTTGTCTGACATGCAGTTGCCAAATATTTTTACCCATTCTGTAGATGGCCTTTTAATTCTATTAGTAAAGTGTTTGGATGAGCAAAAGTGTTTGATTCTTAATAGTTTCCATTTATTTATTTTCTCTTCTGCTGTTTGTGGTTTGTTTGACAAATTTTGAAGTCCGTCTATGTTGTGTATTAAAACTTCCATTGTTGTTCATACTTTTCTTGGAGGAGCTGTGTCATTTTAGAGTTGATATTTAAGTCTTTTATCCAGTTTGAGTTGGTTTTTGCATTTGGGTCTTATTTCAATTTTTGGGTCTTGTTTCAATTTTTTTGCAGATGGATATCCAATTTTGCCAGCACCGTTTGTTGAAGAGATTGTTTCTTTCTAGTTTAATGTCTTAGGGCCTTTGTCAAATATCAAGTGTTCATAGGAAGATGATGTAAACTCTGGGGTCTCAATTCTGTTCCATTGATTTATCTGTTTCTTTTTGTACCAGTACCAGGCTGTTTTGACTACTGTGGCAGTGTAATAGGTTCCAAAGATGGGTAGTGAGAGGTCTCCCAGTGTTCATCTTCTTCAGTACTGCTTTACTTATCTAGAGTTTCTTCTGTTTCCCAACAAAGTTGGCAATTTGTTTCTACATCTCATTAAAAACTGTCACTGAAATTTGTATTAAGCTAACTGCTATCGAGTTGGATCCAACTCATTATTGGAATTGCATTATATAAGTAGATTGCTTTAGGCAAAATAGACATTTCCACTGTGTTAAGTCTACCTAACCATCAGCAGCATAGGTTTCTCCAGTTATGTAAGTTTTTCTTAGTTTATTGTAGTAAGGATTTGTAGTAAAGTTCTGTTATTTCTCTGGTTAGGTTTATTCCTAGGTACTTTACCTTCTTAGGGGCCACAGTAAATGGTATTGATTTGGTGATTTCTTCATTAATAATCTCCCGAGACTTTGCTGAACTCTTCTATCAGTTTGAAGAGTTTACTTATGGGTTCTTGAGGATTCTCTGCATATACAATCATATAATCAGCAAATAGGGAGATTTTTACTTCTTCTTTGCTGATGCAGATGCCCTTTATTTCTTGATCTTGTCTAATTGCTCTGCCTAGAACTTCTAGCACAATGTTGAATAGGAGAGGTAAGAGTGGGCATGCTTGTCTTTTCCTGTTCTCAAGGGAAACTGTTTCAGTCTCTCTCCATTCAGCATGATATAGGCAGTTGACTGTGTATAAATGGCCCTGATTGAATTGGGGAATTTTTAATTTATTCCTACTTTTATGAGAGTTTTTAGCACGAATGGGTGTTGGACTTTATCAAATGCCTTTTCTGCATCAATAGGCAAAATCAGGCAATTCCTGTCTTTTGTGTTGTTTATGTGGTTAACCACATCAATTGTTTTTCTGATGTGGAACTAGCCTTGCATCCCTGGTATGAATCCAACTTGGTCATGATGGACTATTTCTTGGATATGCTGTTGTATTGTGTTGGCAAGAATTTTATTGAAGATTTTTGCATCTAGATTCATGGGCAATATCGATCTGTAGTTCTCCTTTTTGATTGAGTCTTTCCCTGGCTTTGGGTCCAGGGTTATGCTGGCTTCATAGAATGAATTGGGGAGTAGTCCATCCCTTTCTATACTGGGAAATATTGTCGGTAGTATTGGAGATAACTCTTCTCTAAAAGCTTGCTGGAATTCTGCCATGAAGCCATCTAGACCCGGGCTTTTTTCTGTTGGTAGCTTTTGAATGACTGTTTCAATCTCTTCTTTGTGATGGATTCATTGTTTGGCTTCACTTTGTGATAGATTTGGTAGATGATATGAATCAAAGAATTTATCCATTTCCCCTGGGTTTTCAAATTTGTTAAAGTCTTTCCTAGTATCCTGTTTTTTGATTTCTGTTGGATCTGTTATGATAGTTCCCTTCTCATTTTTTATTTTGGTTATTTGTTTGCTTTCCTATTTTCCTTAAGTAAGTCTAGCCAGTGGTTTGCCAATTTTGTTGATCTTTTCAAAAAACCAGCTTTTGGTATTTTCAATTGTTTTTCTATTCTCTAATTCATTTAGCTCTGCTCTAATCTTTACGACCTGTTTTCTTCTGGTTCCTGAGGGGTTCCTCTGTTCTCTCTCTGCTTGTTTAAGCTCTAGGGCTAGTGCGTTGATTTGGTTTCTTTCTTCCTGCCAGATTTGTGCATTTTTGCGGATAAACTGCCCTCTGAGCACTGCTTTCCTGTATCCCATAGGTTCTGGTAGGAAGTGTTTTTGTTCTCATGGGAGTCCATAAATTCCTTGATTTCATCCTTGATTTCTTTTGTAACCCATGGCTTTTTGAGCAAGATGTTGTTTAGTTTCCATGAGTTCCACTTTCTATTTACGTTTTTTCTGCTATTGATTTCAACTTTTATGGCTTTGTGATCTGAGAAGATGCTTTGCATCTTCTTCAATGGTATGGATTCTGTTGAGAATTGCTTTGTGTCCTAACACATGGCCTATTCTGGAGAATGTTCCATGTGCACTAGAGAAGAAGGTGTAGTTGTCTGCTGATGGATAGAAAGTTCTGTATATGTCAATGAGGTCTAGTTGGTTAATTGTGGCAATATGGTGTTCTGTGTCTTTACTGAGCTTTTTTCTAGATGACCTGTCCAATATTGAGAGTGGAGTGTTGAAGTCTTTCATTATTACTGCAGAGTTATGTGTCTCCTTTTTGAGTGTAGTCAGTGTTTCTTTGACGCATTTAGGTGCTCTAATATTAGATACATAAACATTTAATATTGTTAAGTCCTGTTTGTGTGTTGAACCTTTCAACAATAGTGTCCATCCTTGTCCACAATGGTAGATTATACATTAAAATGGATATCATCTGAGATTAAAATTGCCACACCTGCTCTTCTTTTTTCATTGTTAGCTTAACATATATTCTTCCATTCTTTAATTTTCACTGTGTTCCTATCTTTAAGTCTAAGGTGAGTTTCTTGTAGGCAACACATGTATGGATCGTGTCTTTTGTTCCAAGATGTCACTCAATGTCTCTTTACTGGAGCATTCAGTCCATTCACTTTCAATGTGATTACTGATAGGTAAGTCCTGCCATTGTGATATGTTTATTTTGGTGTTGATGTTTTCTCTGTTGTTAAGATTAATCTGTTCTGGGACATTCTTCTTTGTGAGTTGATTTTTCATCTTTTTCATGGTTGATTTAGTGGTTGTTGAGACTCCTGTATTACATTTCTGGATTTGATATGTTGTGTCTTTATTGTGCTTTATGACTTCACCTATGATTCCCCCTTAATAAACTGTGTATAAACCCTATTTCAATTACTACTATTCTTATCAACTTCCTGTACATCTGGAAGGGCTATAACGATTGTAGTACACCCCTCTTTTTAATATGGTGACATCATAGTTTTCATGATATGATCACTGAATTATTTCTTTCACTCTTATAGTTTTGATTGAGTTTGGAGCATTCCTTAACTGAGTAGGATTCTCGGTGATGTGTCCTGCTTTTGCTTCTAAAATATAAAGTTAGTGGTTTTTTTCTTCTAAGCCACGTGTTTCTTTCAGTATTTCTTGTAGCTTTAGTTTGGTTTTTACAAAGTCTCCGAGTTTCTGTTTATCTATGCATGTGTTCATTTCATTTTCATATTTTGAAGACAGTTTTGCAGGATATGTAATTCTTGGTTGGCAGTTCCTCTCCTTCAAGGCTTTGAATGTGTCATGCCACTGTCTCCGTGCCCGCATCATTTCTGCCGAGAAATCTGACGAAATCCTACAGGGTTTCCCTCTGAATGTTACTTTGCTTTGAGTCTTGCTGCCTTTAAGAGTTTGTACTTATGTTTCTTTTTGTTAAGCTTGATTATAATATGTCTTGGAGTCTTTCTTTTGGAATCTATATTGAGTGGTGTTTGATACATATCTTGGATACCTGTATTCTCTTATTTCATAATTTGTGGGAAGTTTTCTGTCAGCAGCTCTGCAACAATACTCTTTGTGTCCTCAAGTGTCTCACCCTGTTCAGGACCTCCAATTTGTCATAGGTCTTTCCTCTTAACAGAGTCCCACATGCTTCTTAATGCTTCTTCTTTTTTCTTGTTTCTTTTTTTCTTATTTCTCCTCATACATACTGGAATCAATAGCTCTGTCTTCCAAGTCAGAAAATCTATTTTCTATTTGTTCCATTCTGTTTTCTTGGCTTTGAATTGAAGTTTTTATGTCTTTTATTTTGCTCTTGATCTGTTTGATTTCAGAATACTAGTGTTCCATCAGATCTAACAGGTTGCTTAATTTTTCATTTTCCTCTGATGCATTTTGTATAAGGTCTAGGAGGACTCTATATATAGTCCTTTTGTATTTACCTTCCAATAGTTTCAGAAAAGCTTCTTCATCTGGGAAGTTGTGAGGTGCTTTTGGGGGGCCTTCTGAAGCCATGTGTGATTTCTTGGTTACAGTTTTCTCCAGAGTTTGTTGATTTTTTTGGCATCATGTGATTCAGTACAGACTGGGAGAGATGCTGTTAGGATGGACTGCAGCTGCTTCTCTGGGCCTTCTTAAAACAAGATGTGAAAAGTATCTGAAAACTTCCAAAGTCAGTCAGGCTTTCAGGTGTATAGGTCCCTCTTCCCATCTGGCAATGTAAGCAGCTCTATATCAAACCCCAGATGTTATAAACTTGTTCAAAATACAGAGAGGCTACTGCCCTGTTGACCTCTGATGTCGGGCCCCAGCTGTAGGGAGCACTGTGCAGAATTCTGCTTTTTTGCTAGAAAAGCGCTCTCCTCTGGGCAGGTGCTGCCTCTCATTCCAGGATTCAGTTCCACAAGAGGCTTTCTTATGGGTATCTCCACCTCCCCACTTAACAAGATGGTGTCCCACAGAAGCTGCCACCTGTCTGGGAACAAGTTACTGGCAGAAGTGAGGCCAAAGGTGCTAAGATGCTCAGAGTCCACAGTGTCTGCTGCCAGGCCCCATCCATAGGCAACACTGTGCAAAACACCACCTCTCTTCTGGAAAAGCACTCTTCCCTTGGCAAGTGCTGCCTCCCAGCCTAGGAACTAAGTCCAGCTGGGGCCTCCCTATGGGTGTATCCATCTCCCAATGGATCAAGATGGCATCCCATACAAGGTTGCCACTTCCTCCATACTGCTACCATATGGCAGAGGTAGAAAGACAGGCCATAGGTGCCAAGATACACAGAGTCCAAAGCTGGGCTCTCAGACTACCACAACTGCACCTGCCAATCCCACCAGCAGTGCGTCTGAGATCAGCAGCCAGTCAAGCCCCAGCTCCACCTGCTGGCCAAGACAGACAAAAAAAAACTCTAAAATAGAGAGTTCCCTTCTTTCTGTGCAAGGCAGCACCTGCTGAGAGTGGGATCCACAAAAGAGAGGAGGTTTTCTGTTCAGCAGTATGAAGTCCAAATTCGCAGCCCTATGCTGTGTCCTAGGGGCTCACTAGGTGTCCAGAAGGCTCCATTAAATTATCAGTTCAGGTCTTGGTTTGCAGAGGGATTTACGGAAATGTGAGTTTAGTCTGTCATCTTGACTCCACCTCACATGAAATATTTTTGACATTTTTATTTTCACTAAAACTACTGAAAAACCATCAAAACCAGAAAGAGAATAAAAACCTATTGCTTCAAACATAAACTGTCCCTTCACCAGAACATTTCACCCATTCCTTGTACACTGAGGATTTGAAAGCCTTTATTAAATTTAGTTCACAGTGCCTCAAATCACTGGTGGAAGCACAGTAATGCATTTCAAAATTTAAAACAACTTCAGTTCTTATTCTTTCAGAATGTTTATTCCGAAGTGATATAAAATAGGATGAGGCTGTCCTTCAGCCTACAAAGTTGGATTCCTAATGTTATTTTGTGCATTATGCTTCCAATTGGAACAAATTGTCTCAAAAAAACATGTTATGAACTCTAACTAGATTCTTAGGTTAGCATTTTAGCAGAATTACTAGCCTAAACTTTAAAACAAGAACATAAAAGGGCAGAAGATAGAAACAGAAGTCTGCCTACTTAAATTTTCTGCAAAACTTTCACAAGGCTTGTGTCTTTATTCTCAGTTTACCCATCCTCAGTACCTTCACAGTGACCTGAGACAACATTCTGTAATATCCTTACTTGAAGTAGGTAAGACAGTCTACCGTATTGTTCTGTTTCAAGTTTCTTGTTTATACTTGAACCAGGCTGCTGGATCTGCCAATGTATAAATGGGAAGTACATAAGTGGTGAAGCCCACAGGTCCTTTTATATATGCTGCTTAAAGCATGGCATGCTTCATTTCCAATTATATTCAGATGCAGAGATTAAGCCATGTAGCCAAGCCTGATATCAATGAGGTTGGGATGTATTCTTTGGCATGGAGGCACTTTAAAGTTTACATAACCAGGCTGCTGTTGTCATCTTCAATTTGATGTGTAATTCTTTCATAGAAAGTAATTAGGAGGACTAATGCAATCATCAACATTATAACCTTTAGAAAGTAACATCAACAGATAATATACTCAAAACTAAATCAAAATACTGCGTGGGATTTTGTTGTTGTTGCTGGCATTTTCCAGCATCTGCTATGTCCACGTGGTGTGGAAAATATTCAGACATGATATTATGTATGCAACATTAAAAGTCACATATCACAGAAGCATCAGTTCTTAAGTATAAGTGTATTTAGTGTGAATTGAAGTTTTTCACCATGACAATGCAACGATATCTTTGAATGCACAGTGAAAAAGCTAAAGGTAGCTGTTTCAGGCATCTAATGCTGCTTTAATAGAAAAACCACAAGTGGATGGCTTTCAAAAGAGAAATTTTGTCACAGTCCAGTAGGTTACAAGTCCGAATTCAGCATGTCAGATTCAGAGGAAGGCTTTCTCTGTTGGCTCTGAAGGAAGGCTTTTGTCATCAGTCTTCCCTTGGACTGGGAGCTTCTGAGGCAAAGGGGTCCTGAGTCCTTTACAAAGAATGTGCTCTTTTCCTGGTACTGCTTCTTAGTGGTATGAGATCCCCAACTCTCTCCTTGCTTCTCTTTCTTCCCTTTACATCACGGAAGATTGCCTCAAGGTACAATATAAGCTTACACATTGAGTCCTGCTCCACTAACACAGCTGCAGCCCATCCTCCCTCAATAACATTATAGAGGCAGGGTTTACAACATAGAGAAACATCACCTGATACCAGGAATCATGGCCTAACCAAATGAATACACACATTTTTGGGGGGACACAATTCAATCCATGAGAGTAGCTGAGAAGCCAGCAGGAAGGGGTCATTTCACACCCTAAGAGTGAGGCCTAAGTGAAAAAACAATTCAAGTGATATGTTTTTCTGCAGTTTGGCCACCTCATAGATCTCTCTCTCTCTCATAACAAACATTTTAAGTAAAATTAAGCCTCGGGCTATTAATATAAATGGTAATGTCCTTCTACATAACTGTTAAAGTAATTCACATAAAAATTTCAGTTCACAATTAGTATGAAGAAAAATAGTGGGGCAATGGTTCATGTAGATGAAGAGATTTGTTCCTTGTTAAAAATGGCTTATTGGATATAAGATGCAGAAAACCTACTATAATTTAAATCAGTAGAGCCAATGGCTTTGTTTTGTTTTAAAATTGATTATTAGTTTTTACTCACATCTGTGAAAGGGGAGGCTTTTCAGAGGGGCCTAAGCACAATTTTTCAAATGCAGGTTAAAAAATAAAAAACTGTAAAACTTAGCTTCATATTAATTTTAAACTGTTAGCAGAAGCATTGGTAATTTGGCAGAATCTTAAAAAGCATAAATTGCACTTTAATTGAGAGGAAATGAACTTTCTATAACACAAATATAGTAAATATAAACCCACCTACCATAAATAGGTACTAATTAAAAACTTGAGAAGTTTTTAATGAAAATATGCTCCATTTATTAAGACTTATTGTCTAACAACTATATTTTTCTTTAATGTACAAGAACTAGCTGGAACCATAGTCAAAAGCATACTTTACTCTATAAACGAATTTATCTACTGCATCTGTTTTCTTAAAATTATCGTGAAAATGAAGTGAAGGAAAACTGAATGAGCTGACTGTTAACAGCAAAACTCTGTGTATTGCATTTTACACTATGTATAAATCTATGAATAATATGAAACCTGCAAGTTCAGTGTATCAACTCTTTCTCTGATTAGCTCCCAGAATCCTTCTAATTCACTCTTCGATATTTACATAATCCCTCCTTTGGCTTCTTCCTACCTCGCTGTCTGAGCACAAACACTTCAAGTTTCAGATTTGTCTTAGTTTTTATAATCAATTTGGTCCTTAACAAAAGAAGTACAAGGAACTTAATCTTGCAATAGTGAATTGACCAGCAACATTTACAACGAGGTCCTGGTCCAGATTTTAGGCATAGCTCCAAGTCTAAGTACTCGGGTCATTGTTTTTTATCCTTTCTTTAATACTGCTTTGCTTCTCTTGTATATGATAACCATAGCCTAGAAGCAATCTTACTGCTTGTTAGCTGTCTCTCTACGTTTTTCAAAGTCTGAAATCTGAGCTATGTTTCTACTACTATTGTTAGATACTGTGGAGTGGGCCCGTGAGTCATGAAAACTCCAAGCATAACTGAAAGAGAAACATTCTGCCTGGTCCTGACCCATTGTGGATTGGACTTTTGTGATCCGTAGAGTTTTCACTGGCTAATTTTTGAAAGTAAGTTGCCAGGCCTTTGTTTATAGTCTGTCTTAGTCTAGAGGTTCCATTGAAACCTGTTGAGCATCATAGCAACACTCAAACCTCCACTGACAGACAAGTAGTGACCACATATGAGGTATACTGGCTGAGAATAGAACCAGGGTCTCCTACATGGAGGGAAAGAATTTTATCACTGAACCACCACCACTATTGGATTTCTACTACATGAGACTAGCTCACTAATCAGCCTTACCTAAGGGGTTCAGTGACAACTGATTATCACCTGTTGAACATCTACTTGTTCTTTTCCATCATGGTACAGTATTTTGTACCATCTCTGCCCTGTATTAATGTTTCTGTTTATTTTTATAGCAGCGTATGTTCTGTGAGTATTACTGGGATCTTTTTTGTCCCTGAATCTTGATTATCTTCAATTTGGCACAACTACTTCTGACCAAATAGCTGTGCTTATGTCTGGTATAGTCATCAAATATTGCCAACGTGAAAAATAGCATTATGATAGTCTCTGAATAACTTATTTGACCAATTTGGTTTCAGCAGCAATTACAAAGAATAGACTGCTCATCTGTTGAAGTATTAAGACAATCAGGATCTTGATATTCAATATGTTCTTAACTTTCTATTTTGGTAGCATTTCTAAAAAAATATCAAGAGACTGATACTGGATCAATACACAGAAGTTGTTACATGTGCACTTCTCAATTTCAGATGAACCACATAAATAAGTTCAAATTAAACACAATTAAAATTATCAATCATTCTAATGCAGTGTTAATCAGCCTACTTTTCATTATACATACATCAAAATTATGCTTCTTTTGTTATGTCTATCAACAGTTGTGGTAACTATGGATGTGACATTTTCAGTGGACTAAAACTTAACTAGGTAAGAAGAGAGGATAAACAAAATTGGATAACCTGATAAAAATTCAGATACAAAGTAGAGACCAATCCTGAATAAATTGTAACATTTATTAAGATGCATATATATGCTCTATAGTATTAGGAAACCTGATAACAAAGAGAGTGGTAGTTAGAATCCACCAGGCACTCCTTAGAAACTCTATAGAGCGTTTCTACTTTGCCCCATAGGGTTTCTATGAGTCAGAATCCACTCAATGGCACTGGGTTTTGGTTTTAATATTAAGTAGCCCAAAATATGGTGTCAAAAATTAAAGCACATAGCAAAATGAGCTAACAAAATTGTTTGCACATCTATATAAGCAGAAGTTGGAGTTTTACTGGACATGGGAAATTAGAGATGGGTTGAAGAGCTGACATTTAGATGTCACATAAAAAGACAGGATTTTGATAGGCATATCCTCAATGAATGTACAGACTAAGGAAAATTCTGTCCATCAGTTCGTCAGATGAAGACAACAGAGAAATTTTCTACCTTGGCATTCTTTCTGGGTAGAAATAACATGGTCTGTCTTGAGGATTTGTGACTATACAGCTGCTATCAAAAAGATATGGCATTTCAATGTATACTACTTGCAAGTTATGGTAAACTTTGAGCTGAGAAATTAACATAAAAAAGTGGTCCCAATACGTCAATACCCTTGGATTAACTGTCAGAAGTAAACAACAACTTATCATAAGAGAAATACATTCAACCCAGGCCTCCCTCACAGTGGCTAAAATTCATCTCACATAAGAAACAGAATGGTATAACCCAAGAACCTCAGACAGTTCAACTACTTTATAAACATTGTAAATAGATGTGTTAAATGACAAAGACAGAAACTAAATAACAAT
The DNA here is from genome assembly GCA_028571685.1 of Heterohyrax brucei. Taxonomy (NCBI): domain Eukaryota; kingdom Metazoa; phylum Chordata; class Mammalia; order Hyracoidea; family Procaviidae; genus Heterohyrax; species Heterohyrax brucei. Next base: position 50,183,595 of record CM053142.1, read on the forward strand.
TATGAAAAAAAAAACAAGCAATTTATTAAGGACGATGAAAATTATTTCATGAAAGACCAAATAGAAGTTCAGAAGTAAAAATATTGCTCAATAAATTTAAAATCTCATATAATTTTCATAAAAGATTCAGTATACCAAAAAAAATGAGCTCGAAACTAAATCTTACAAAACTATACACGATGTACACAATAATGACTTTGTAGTACACAAAGAAAAAATGTGGAATCAGTTCCTTCTATTCTGTCATAACTGTGCGCTATGTATCCATGAGCTCAAATGGACAGAGTTCTTGAGCACTTATGTACATCCTTCAGGATAAGATGTTAAAACATCAGACAGAAATGTTAGTTGTTACAGCCATATTAAACTAAGGAGATACCCATTTAATACAATTGCCAATTACCACTCCAACTTATTATGTACTGGGATTCTAGACAATAGAGGATATAGGAGACAGAAAGATGATTTCTTGAGACATGAGGTCATTATTCATCCCAGGAGATAACTTCAAAGACCTCTATCTCACAATAGCAGAGAGGACATACATATGTGAGTATACAACTTAACTAAGGGCCTTGTTAGTCTGTTTTAGTATTACTATTTACATTTTTTCACCAATAAATAAAACAAATATATAAGTACTTTTTCATCATAATGGTAGTTATGCTGAAGCAGCAAATTCTATGTTGATATTAAACTTTCTTCATGTCATGTTAAAAGAAAAAAAATGAACCTGAACCTGTGGAAACAAAAATATTATTCTTTATCTCTTTGATATAAATTATATATTCCCCAGAGATGAAATCTTACAGATAAAACAAAACATCTGAAATAAAATGTATATTTCATTTATTATGAATCTATGAAAAACATTTTCTTCTTTGACACAGTTATTCACTGAGGCAAAAAACGGTGTACATTCTTTTACTTAATTATAATAAACATTTTGAAAAAAAAAGCCAAACACTTCCACTTTTCTTAATGCAATCATGCTTTTCAAAACCCTCAAAACTGAGTCTAGTTTCTAATGAAGATTTCATTAAAGAGAATCACACTGACACCCTCCTGTTAGAGTCTATTCAAAGTAATTCCATGTGCTTTGATATTTTATAGCTACAAAGTCTATTATCTTGGTAGAGCTCTCTACTTTAGGAATTTAGAGGAATGAAACAGTGATATTAAGACAACTACCTTGTGAATCATGTTGGTCTTTTATTAGTTTAGGTACATTAAATGCTTTGTTTCTCCTCACCAAAATCAGGGCTTCTCCTGATACATATGTGATAAGATAGAGTAAGAGTACTGTAGATTAATTTAGGGCTCTGCCTTAGTCATGTAATGCTACTGTATCAGAAATGCCATAAATGGGTGGCTTTACAAAGAGAAATTTTATTTTGTCGTGATCCAAAGCTACAAGTTCAAATTCTGAGCACCAACTCCAGGGGAAGCGTTTCTCCAGCTGACTCTGGAGGAAAGTCCTTGGCATCAGTGTTCTCCTGGACTGGCAGCTTCTAAGGCACAGGCACCCTGTGTCATTTCTAACAATCTCTTACACACTGAGTCCTGTTCCATCAACACAAGTACTATCTGTCCTCTCTCATTAATATCATAAAGGCAGGGTTTACAGTATATAGGAATATCACACAATACTGGAATCATGGCCTAGCCAAATGTCTACACACATTGTAGCGCAAATATGATTCAATCCATGACATGCTGCCTACCTAAGATAATGGCTATGCTGAGGTCAGAGGTCAAAACTCCATTTTGATCTGAAAGTAACCTCTGCATCAATAATATACCCCATCATTTCTGTAATGCTCCACTATATACTGAGAAAATTACTTGGTAAACAGTGTTGAGAGGATAATATGACTTTTCTTGCTTAAGAACGCACTCTACTCAGAAAACTGGGTCCTAAACAATTCTCAGAACAGATGCTTACTCCAGATAAATCATAGAATTATTCATGTCCTCCCAGCAGTTATGAAAGGAGGGTCTCATGATTATTTCCAGGCTGGATGTACCCAACTTAGGGTTTACTTTGTAACAGTTAAAAAAAAAAAAAGGATAGTATGCGATCTCCTACCAATCAGGGATACCCTTACTCAATTTTATAGCCACTACCTAAGCATCAGCCAATCACTCAGTTTTTATTGAAGTTTCTTGCATTTTCTTATAAAGCCCTCTGACCTAGCTCCTCTGCAGATTACTTTGTTTGACATTGTCTGGACTTTATGATTCCCAATTTGTAAATAGCCTTGCCTCTCGGTAAAATCTCTTTTATTTTATTTCAACCAGACTCTGCCACTGTTTTTCTTCAATACTGGCATGAAGAGTTGAAAGCTTTACTCATGCCTCTGCCCATCCAAGTTAAACTCTGGTTGCTTGAGTTGTTCTTCTCCTTACCAGTCATGTGCTTTGGGTGTGTAGGTTCTACAGTAAGGAAAAAGAAAAGATCTGAGGAAAAAATGATACATTGGGCAGACCTAAAGAAAAAACGAAGGAGGCAGAAGACAGCTGCAGTACATAAAGAGAGGGTTTATGGTGGTGGTTCTTGTATACATAGTAACTTCTAACTTTTTGGAAAACATAATTAAGGGATTTACTCAATTTTGGCAACTAAGTAGACCACTGATAAAAAAAAAAAATAGCATTGTATACCACTAAAAGAAGTTATAAATGCTGCCATTTGAATTATAACACATTATTAACTGATTTTCTGATACTTGTTAATGTGGGAAATTATGTGTCATAGTGTAAATGAAATTTAGTAAGTTAATTTAAAATTTCGATTTGCTTTTGTTTTTGTAATGACTTGATTGTGTTTCTTTCACAAGAACATCATTTCAAAATACATTATACCAGAAATAACTTCATTTTCCATATCCTATGACCTTTTGGAAACTGATTCTTCTCAGAAGATGCAAAATTACTACGCCAATCAAAACAAAAACCTATTGCTGTTGAGTTTGTTCTGGCTCCTAGTGACCCTATAAGAGAGAGTAGAACTATTTCATAGAGTTTGCAAGGAGTGTCTGATGGATTTGAACTGCCAATTTTTTGATTAGCAGATATAGTCAACTGCTGTGCCACTAGGGTTTCCAGAATTACTATGGGTAGTGATAAAACAAGCCCAGGAAGAATTCTTACAAGAAAAACCATTAAACAGAGGAATACACGTAAAGGAGTCATGAGCAGTACTCTGGAAACTAGTGGTGGGTAAAGTGTCTTCTGCCTAAGGCTGTTAGTGCAAAGCAGGTGGATGTGATTGGGAAAGAACAATTTGCAGATTTGGTGAGCTGAAGTCCACAGAGCATGGGTGTTAGAGAGAGGGATATAAAGACAAACTAACAAAAAAACCCAAAAAAACTCAGGGTTTATGAGTTGGAACCCTTTAATATCATTCAAGAAAAGTGAATAGATTACAGAATTCCTTTAAATTCTTTCACATGTGTTTGCAGACTGTGATTTTTAAAATATAATCTGTCCAAGTCTCTATATTTAGATCAGATTACAACAAAAATACAACTTGCTGTCTCTTCCTATGGTGTAGTGCTCAAGAGTTGTAACAATTAACCAACAGGAAGGTGGTCTGCACCCACCATTTGCTCTCTGGAAACCCTATGGAGGAGTTCTGCTGTGTCCTACAAGGTACCAGATTCCTACAAGTCTAAACCAAATTGATGGCAACCGGTATATAAGCAGTTAAGTAAAAGAAAACACAGAAAAATCTGCAATCAGAGATCACTTATATGGTAATAACTTTTTTTTACTAACATAAAAAAAATAATTTCCACAACAACTTGTTTGTTTTAAATGTCTTTTTATGTCGCTGACTTCTTTTATGTGCTACAGCTATATTTCGAAAATGTCTTATTTGCCCAGCTTTGTTGATTTCATACTCATCCATGCTTTTGCATCTTGGAATAAAAAGCAGGACAAGGAATCTGTGTAACACAGAAGAATTTATAATAATGCATATTTCACTTTTAAAGAAGTATAATATCTTCACTCAAAAGAAAAGTAAATCAAAACATTAAAAAAATAAATAAAACCTTAAAAAATCTCTGTTAATACAACCCTTGAAGCAGTTTACTGGAAATCTAACCTGCTTTCAGAGTCAACAGTGTTATTGCTGCTACAATTTTGTTTTTAGATTTCCTGTGCACAGGCGTGTCTCTCTGCAGTCAATTCTTCATTCCAATCCACGCCCTAGAAAACTGCTAATCTTTCTTCTCTTGCCTACTCCAGAATGTCATACAAATGAAATTATACAGTGTATTAAAAATAATCAAAATTCTAAAAAATTTGAACATAAGGTTCATTCTGAGCTGTTATTTTATGTATGTGTAGGGAGACCATTTGATGCCAGAAAAAGAAAATGATTCAAAGAATCTAGGTCAAATCAGGAAAATATAGAGCAACTTTCATGGATTGAATTGTGTTCCCCCCCGCCCCAAATACGTGTAGCCATGTGGCTGGGCCACGATTCCCAGTATCTTGTGATTGTTCTCTCTTTTGTGGTTTTCCTATGCTGTATGTTAAAGGATTAGGGTGGGACTATAAATACCTTCATAAAATCACCTCCCTGCTCCACTGTAAAAGGAGTTTCCCTGGAGTAGGCTTGCCTTAATCTTTAATCTTTTCATTCTACAAGAGATAAAAGGAAAGGAAGCAAGCAGAGAACTGGGAACCTGGTACCATCAAGAAAGCAGCACTGGGAGAACAGCACGTCCTTCAGACCCGAAGTTCCTGCACCAATATGCTCCCTGGACAAAGACTGACGTAATATTGGACTTTCCTCCAGAGCCAACAAGGGGAAAGCCTTCCCCTGGAGTGGACACCCTGAATATGGACTTGTAGCCTACTGGACTGTTTAAGAATAAACTTTCCTTTGTTGAAGCCATCCACTCTGTGGTGTTTTTCTTAGAGTAGCCCTAGCTGACTAAAACAGCAACCATGTTACTCTTAAAGTAACTTGAACCATACCACTCTTCTTTTAAGTTGATGAAGGACACAGTCTTTCTAGCTTATGTTATAACCCCAGAGGACTAGAGATAGGAGAGAGAAACCAGTCAGTCTAAAGTACAAAGAACTGTACAGACACCGGAGCCTATGACTTACACCCGATGATCTGGCCCCAGGTTACCAGGATTTTTTTTTTTAATTTTAATTTTTATTTAATATAACTGAGTGAAAATGTACATTCACATATAAATTTACAAGCCCACCTATATGCAGCTTCCAATGCTCTCCCTGTCCGGTGACTGCACACTATTCCTCTCTGCTCCATACATGTCTCATCCTCCCAACAGTCTCCTTTCCCCTCCTCTCTGTCCACTCCCCTTCCTCCAGCCAGAGGTCAGCAAGACGATGTCCTATAGATGTGCAGAACCATAAAGTGCTTCCAGTATATGGTCACTCTGCATTGCCAAGTCCAAGTCCAATCCATTCCTGTCCAAAGACTGGACCTTTCTTATAATTTTTGGGAAAGGGCAGCATCAGGGCCGGGGGCCATGCTCTCAGGGGAACCCCCAAACCGCTGGACCATCAATTGAGGTCTTTTAGTGGAGATCTCATGATGTACCTCTTTTTATTCTTGTGTTGCCAGTGAGACTCCTCTCTGAGAGCTCCATCGTGGCTATCACTGGTGGTGGCTGGGCACCATCCGGTTCTTCCGGTCACGAGTCGATGTAGGCACCCACTCATGTGGGTCTCTCTGTCTTCTTGGTTGTCTTTACCGCATATCATTTTGGTCCTCGGTGAGCATCCGTTCCTGCTGAGTTGGGACCATTTGCTGTGTCCTCGGATGGCAGCTTGGCAGCTTTTAAGACCCCAGATGCCACTCACCAATGTGGGGTGCAGAGAGCTCTCTTAGCAAAATGCTAGTTGTGCCAATTGGCCTGGAATTCACCTAAGAGCATGGTCCCCCACCCCCCGCCCCAGCTACTCTACCCTTGCAGTATTGAGTTAAGATGGAAGGACTACTCAAGTTATGTTGAAGTCCACTTAATGTTGTTCTTGTTTCTAATGTATGCTATCACCGCTTTCTCCAGACTAGATTTCTAGTAACTATCTAAACTAAACCCTCCCCGCCACCCTCCCTCCCTCCCCTCCCTTGCAGCTGTCAAAGAGTCTTTTCTTCTATACACGAGTCTGTTTTTGAGATCTTATCGTAGAGGTCTCATACAGTATTTGTCCTTTTGTCGCTGACTACTTTCACTCAACATAATGTCTTCCAGTTGAAACCAGGTTAGGAGATGTTTCCTGGACTCATCGTTATTCTTTATCATTGCGTAGTGCTCCATTGAATATATGTACCACAGTTTACCTATCCATTCTTCTATTATTGGGCATCTGGGTTCATCCCTCTTTTTATTATGATGACATCATAGTTTTCATGATTATCACTGGATTGCTTCTTTCCAAATCAAAGCTGTGATTTACTTTGGAGACTTCCCTAAATGAGTAGTGTATTGAGTAGTGTGTCGTTCTAAAATATAAAGTTAGTGGTTTTGTTCTTCTAAGCCAGAGCCAAGAACTTCTTTCAGTATTTCTTGTAGTTTGGGTTTGGTTTTTACAAAGTCTCTGAGTTTCTGTTTATCTGGGAATGTCTTAATTTCATTTTCGTGTTTGAAAGATAGTTTTGCAGGATATAAAATTCTTGGTTGGAAGTTCTTCTCCTTCAAGACTTTCAATGGGTCATGCCACTGTCTCTGTGCGAGCATGGTTTCTGCTGACATATCTGACGAGAGCCTACAGGGTTTCCCTCGGAATGTTAGCTTTGCCTTGAGTCTTGCTGCCTTTAATAGTTGCTGCTTGTGTTTCATTTTGTTAAGCTTGATTATAATATGTCTTGGAGTCTCTTTTGAGATCTATATTGCATGGTGTACGATATGCATCTGAAATGTCTATATTCTCTTCCTTCATGATTTCTGGGAAGTTTCTTTCAGCAGCTCAGCAACAATACTCTCTGTGTTCTCAGATGTCTCACTCTGTTCAGGGACTCCAATTAATCGAAGGTTGTTCCTCTTAATAGAGTCCCACATGCTTCTTAATGTTTCTTCATTTTTCTTGTTTCCTTTTTCTGATTTTTGGTCATAGACGCTAGCATCAGTAGCTCTGTCTTCCAAGTCAAATTCTTTTTTCCATTTGTTCCATTCTGTTTTCTTTGCTTTGCAGGGAGGTTTCTATGTCTTTGATTTTCTTCTTGATCTGTTGGATTTCAGACTACTGGTCTTCCATCAGATCAAACAACTTGCTTAATTTTTCATTTTGTTCTGCTGCATTTTGTATAAGGTCTAGAAGGGCTCTGTATATAATCAATTTGTATTCACTTCCTGATGCTTTCATAAAAGTTTCTTCATCTGGAAAACTCCTTGGTTGCTTTGTTCAGGAGCCTTCTGAAGCCATGAGTGATTGCTTGTATGCCACAATTGTCTGTTGCTTTTTGAGTCCCATGTGAGTATATAGAGGCTGGAAGAGGTACCGTGAGGAAGGATTGCAAATGTTTCTCTAGGTTGTCTTCAAATGTAAAGCAAAAGGTATCTGATCACTTCACAAGTCAGTTAGGTTTTACGGTGTAGAGGTCCCTCTTCTCATCTGACAAAGTAAGTGCCACTATATCCAACCCAGATGATAACAAACTAGTTCAGAATACAGCAATGCTACTGCCCTGTTGGCCTCTACTGACAGGGCCTAGCCTTAGCCAACACTGCGTCGAGTACTGGTTTTGCGATAGAAAAGCACTCTCCTGTGGGCAGGCTCTTGCTCCCAAGCTAAGAATTAGGGCCAGCTGTGGCCACCGTACCCAAGATGGCGTCCTCCACACAGGCAGCAGACAGAGGGGCTAAAAGTGCCGAGAGGTAGTGATTCCACTGCTTCTGTTGCAGGGCCCCCAACGTAGGCAGCACTGTGCAAAATCACTACTTTTCTGTTGGAGAAGCGCTGTCCCAGTTGCAGGCGCTGGCTTCCAGGCTAAGAATGAGGTCCCGCTAAAATCTTGGTACCAATATGGCGTCCTGCACCCTGACCACGGAGCTCCGCACAAACCCCACTGAGGCAGCTACAAAACGAAAGGCTCAAAGTGTCTAGATTAACAGAGTCCCCAGCCTGGCTCTCAGAATATGGGAATTTCGTCTGCCTATCCCCCCAGAAGCGCGTCTGCGTCCAGCTGCTGGGCAAAGCCCAGCTCTGCCCGCCCGCCAAGACTGAGGAAAAAAAAGTCAAACTGGTGCAGTTACCTTCCGTCTGTGGGAGCCGGGGCTAGCCAGGAGCAGCAGTCAGCGAAAGAGAGGAGGTTTTTCTCTGAGTGGTATGAAGTCCCAATTAACAGCTCTGTGTCATGTCCTGAGGCTGATTCGGTGATCAGAAGGCTCTGTTTGATTGTCAATTCAGGTCTTGGTTTCCAGAGGGACATAAGGAGACGTGGACTTAGTCCGTCAGCTAGACTCTGCCCCCCCCTGGAATTTTTTTTTACCAAGCTCAGATTGGCAGAAGGTGAGATGTGACCTAACCAGGTGATCAGAATGAGAAAGGAAGTGCTATGAAAATAGAGGGCAATGAGCGCGAAAGCTGCGTTTTGTCTGCTTTGCCTCTTTAATAGTATAATTAGCAGCAGCATCACATACAGCCTCACCAATACATGGTATTGTCAGTTTTCTTTCTAAGTCATCCTGGGTATTTCTAGTAGAAATGAAGTGTCAAAAATGTTTTTTTATTTTTTCAAAAAAGAGTATGTCTTATAGAAAAATACAAAACAAACAAACAAAAAAACACCACTGCCTTCAAGTTGACTCTGTAGTGACCATATAGGACAGGCTAAAACTGCCCCCACTGAGTTTCCAAGGAGAACTTGGTGAATTTGAACTGCTAAGTTTTGAGTTAGTAGCCATAGCATTTAACCACTACAATGCCAGGATTTTCAAAGAGAAATACAGTAAGTCGAAATCCAGTCTATAAATGTGCATTTTGACTGGAACAAGTACTGTTTTTGATAACTTCATTTATTTCAAAAAGCAAAGCAGAAAATGGCAGTTTTATGTGACATAGAGTTATTATTGGATAATATTGAATCTTTTGTATGAAATGAAAAGAAAAAATGGAAACTATATTTCATTAGAACCATATGGTGTCTATGGGTTCCATCATGAGATATGTTAAATATTTAAAGGACAGTATGTTAAAAGAAGTAATAATAACACGTAATTAGTACTTTTCAAACTTTTCCATTTTTATTAGTATTATAAAAGAGATTGTAAATAATAGTAGTCAACAGCACTTGGCTTGGCTTTTAATAATAGTAGTAGTAGATAATAGCAGGAGTAATAACACATCTAATCTAAGAGGAATGTTTTTCCAGGAAAAACAATCATGTTAAAATTGCCTCTAGTATATACCAGCTTAGGTGCCAAATAACATAATTCACAATTTTCCCTCAGTTTTGCACTTACTAAATAAATATGAAAATATTATACGTATGTATTTATTACTCCCATATGTCTGTCAGTTTGTTGTGCTGTGGGGGGTTGATGATGCTATGATGCTGGAAGTTATGCCTCCTATATTCAGATACCAGCAGGGTTAACCATGAGGGACAGGTTTCAGCCGAGCTTCCAGACTAAGGGTAGAAAGAAGGGCCCAGTGGCATGCTTCTGAAAAGCAAGCACCTCTGAAAACCTTATGACCAGCAGTAAAACATTGTCAGAGATAGAGCCTGGAGATGAGCCTATTGCAGGTTGGCACGCACTCAAAATATGACCTGGGAAGAGCTTCATCTGAAAGTAGAATTGATCTGAATGATGTGGACGAAGTCAAGCTTATGGACTTTCATTTGCTGATATGACACAATTCAAAATGAGAAGAAACAACTTCAGACATCCATTAATAGTCAAACCATGGACTATATGAAGTATGAATTTAGGAAAATTGGAAATGGTGAAAAATAAAATAGAAGACATAAACATTGATATCCTAGGCACTGATGAGCTGAAACAGACTGGTATTGACCATTTTGAATCAGACAGTCATATATGTACTATTCTGGGAATGACAACTTGAATAGGAATGTTGTTGCATTTATTGTCAAAAAGAACATTTCAACATCTTTTCTGAAGTACAATGCTGTCAGAGATAGGATAATATCCATACACTACAAGGAAGACCAGGTAGTATGAGTATTACTGAAATTTATGCACCAAAAAATAAAGCCAAAGATGAAGAAACTGAAGATTTTTACCAGCTTTTGTGGTCCAAAACTGATCTCACATGTAGTCTGGATACATTAATAATTAGTGGTGATTAGAACACAAAAGTTGGAGACAAGAAGAATCAATAGTTGGCAAATACGGCCTTGTTGATAGAAACAATGATGAAGAGAGCACTATAGAATTTTTCCAGACCAGTGACTTCATTGCAAATATGTTTTTTCATCAACGTAAATGATAGATATACTCATGGACCTTGGCAGGTGGAATATATGAAGGAATCAAATTGACTACATCTGTAAAAAGAGACAATGGAAAAGCTCAATATCAGCAGTCAGAACTGGGCCAGGGGCCAACTGCAAAATAGGTCATCAATTGCTCATATGCAAGTTCAAACTGGAACTGGAGAAAATTATAACAAGTCCTTGAAAACCAACGTATAAACTTGAGTATATCCCACCTGAGTTTAGAGACCATCTCAAGAATAGATTTCACATGTTGTACACTAATGACCAAAGATCAGGTGAGTTGTGGAATGACTTCAAAGACATCATATATAAAGAAAGCAAGAGGTCATTAAAAACACAAGACAAAAATAAAATAAAAAACAAAACAGATGTCAGAAGAGAATTTGAACCTTGGTCTTGAACATCAAGTAGCTAAAGCAAAAAAAAAAAAAAAAAAAAAAAAAAAAACAAATGGTGAAGTAGAAGAAGAGAACAGAAGATTTCAAAGGGCAGCTCAAGAAGACAAGTATTATAATGACATGTGCCAAAACACAAACCCAAAGGGAAGAAAATGCTAGATGTTTCTCAAGGGGAAGAAACTAAAGAACTAATTTAAACCTCAAGTAGAAATAGCAAAGGATTCTATGGGGGAAAATACTAAACAATACAGCCAAGCCAGCATCAAAAGATGAAAGAAATACAAAGAGTCACTATACTAAAAACATCTGATCAACTTTCAACCATTTCAAGACATAGCGTATGATCAGGAACCAGTGGTGGTGAAAGAAAAAATCCAAGCTGCACTAAAGGTGCTAGTGAAAAGCAAGGCTCCAGGAACTGATGGAATATCAGCTGAGATGTTTCAACAAAAATCTGAATCCCTGGAAGAGCTCACTCCTCTATGCCAAGAAATTTGGAAGATAGCTACCTGGCCAACTGACTAAAAGAGACCCATATTTATACCTGTTCCCAAGAAAAGTGATCTAACCAAATGTAGAAATTATCAAATAGTATCATTATTACCTCATGCAAGTAAAATTTTGCTAAAGATCATTTCAAAAGTGATTACAGCAGTATGTTGATAGGAAACTACCAGAAATTCAGGGTGGATTCAGAAGAGGACATGGAACCTGGGATTTCATTGCTGATGTCAGATGGGTCCCAGCTGAAAGCAGAGAATACAAAAAAGGATATTTTTCTGTGTTGCATCAGCTACACAAGGCCTTTAACTATATGGACCATAACAAATTATGGATAACATTGTGGTGAACAGAAACTCCCGAATACTTAATTGTGCTCATGAGTAATCTGCTGAGGATTAAGAAGCAGTCATTCAGACAGAACAAGGGGACACTGAATGTTTAAAGTCAGGAAACGTGTGCATCAGAGTTGTGTCTTTTCACCATATCTAGGTCATTTGTCACCTTCTGTTTACTGGGCTCATATTTTCCTCATGCTTTTGATGTCCTTTATTCTCTTCTTGTCCAAGTGGATTTATACCAGTTGATGATACTGTGGTAACCTCTTGCTAGCTTTTATAAGCTCAAGGTTCCAAACACATCATAGGTACTGGATTCCTTTGTTCTTTTGGGTCTTTGTTGTTACGGGAGTCACAGGAAGCATCCATCTTCTCTGTCGTCTTGGCATTACCCCCACAAAATTCTCAGTTTTTAGTAACATTTACTTTAAACTGTTTATTGTGATTATTAACATCTGTAATGGGCTTGGGTTTTGTTTTACTGTGGAAGCAAATGAGGTGAAAATTTCTAATCTCCTATTCCTGAATATTATGATGGAAGAAAAATCTATTTGCATACAAGAAAGTTTCATAAACGGCCACCGAATGCACCCTTAATTCTGTCCAGTCATTTATTAGTCATTGTTCCCTCTTGAGGTCTGGTGGAAACTAAAGTAATTGGTATCAAGGTTAGCCTAGTAGATCACTATATATATCTCACTATAAATATAAATCACTATATATATACTACTACTACACACACACATACACACATGTATATATTGCATAGTGGTTAAGTGCTATATCTGCTAAACAAAATGTTGGCACATCAAATCCACCAGGTGCTCCTTGGAAATTGTACGGGGCAGTTCTAGCCTATCTTATAGAGTCACTATGAGCCAAAATCGACTCAAAATTCCTGTCTATCTTATAGGGTCACTATGAGCAAAAATCAACTCAAAAGCACTGGGTTTGGGGAGTTATATATGTCGTTATATATATATCACTAGATATGTTACTAGATATATCACTATATGTATGTATGTATCACTATCCCTCTCTCTCTATCACTATATATACATATGCCATATATATATATATATATATATATATCTGAAAACTCTGATGTCATTGTGTGTTAAGTGCTACGTCTGCCAACCAAAAGATTGGCAGTTCAAATTTAACAGGTGCTCCTTGGAGACTCTATGGACCAGTTGTACTCTGACCACTAGGGTCACTATGAGTCAGACCCAACTCAACGGCAGTGGGTGTGTTTTTTGGGAGAGATATATACACCACTATACATAACTATACATATCAAAGGAAAACTTGGATGTGAACTTGAGAATACACAAGCAGAAAACAAGAAACAGAGAATTAGAGCCACATTTTCAAGTACAGATCAAACACCAGATTCAAAAATTAAAAAAAAAAAAAATGTTTAGGCTTATGGGCTCAACTGCTTAACAGTTAAAATGACAGTGCTAATGGAGCAAACATTGTTGATTTGTCAAATACTCGACAGCAGCTGAGTATCCTGGAAAGATCATGGAGTCTAAAATTGAGCATTCAGAGTACGAATTCTGACTCTACCATTAAACAGTCATGAGACATCAAGAAAGTTATGAAAACGCTCCACGCCTTAGTGTAATCCTATGTCGAGAGGCAACTTATTCAAGATGGTGAAGTAGACACTGATAATTATCTACTATTCCTCAAAATATTCCATTAAAATTACACTAAAGAAATATGCAAGAGAATGAATTTGTATTGGTGCTGAGAAGGAGGAGAAGGAAGATTAAAGGATAAATTATCTGAATTTGTTTACTGGAAATTTAAAGTGAATTAGACCAAATTGAGGAACAAATCAGAACAGAAAAAATTATGGCTTAGGAAGAAGACAGGACAAAACAATCTACCATTTTTTCACAAAGAGTATTAAAAATCTGTAAGCTCATAATCAACAACTGTGGATATCTAGGAATCAGGAGTCTGGGTAAGTGACTGAAGAATTGTGCAATTGAGAGTTGGTATGGATTTACTACTCTGTTTCTCTTCTTCATCTCTACAGAAGGACTAGAAGAGATGGTATCATGTTTGCCCCAGACAAAACTGGAGGTCTGCTGAAAAGGTAGGGATTCTGGTACTATACTGAGGGCTTCTAGTTAAATTTTCTTTGTTTAGTCATGGGGTAGGGCAGTGATCCTACAACTCATATCTTAAAGTAAATATTCTTAGTTGACTCTCATTCCACCATACACAAAACTTACATTGTGGTAAGCGGGATGTGATGGCCCAAGACGGCGCCCAGGGCCAGAACAGCACCCCGACCACACCCTTGTTTACCAGACCTAGGGCTTTCATGGCGCATGCCTGTGGGCAGTGGCTTCCCGCTAGCCTATCGTGGGCCTTCATCTTGGGAGAGTGTGGCACATGAGGATTGGAGGAATCTAGGGTATAAATTGAGCAGGCACCAGGAGAGGGGGAGAATAATAATAATAAAGTAAGCAACCTGCAAGGCGGCTCGTATCCGTGTGTCCTGTCTTCTTTCCGCCGGCGGACAGTTAGGCAGCGACAAGTGGTGGCCCGTACGGGGACCCACTCTTCAATCAAGGAGCCCGAAGAAGTGAAACGCTAGCGTAAGTAGGACCCCGGAAGTAGGGGTGAAGGGAAAGTGAAACACTAGCGTAAGTAGGACCCCGGGAGTAGGGGCGAAGGGAAAGTGAAACGCTAGCGTAAGTAGGACCCCGGGAGTAGGGGCGAAGGGAAAGTTATTTTATTGCGGAGATTAGGAGGCCATGTGAAACCCAGAGGCAATAGGGAACCAGCCTTCCTCTCGGCACTTACTTGATGCCTTAAAGTGCTTATTGATGCCGCCGCTCATCACCTCACTAGAGCCACTCTCATCCTTAACGCCACTGAACAAGCTGAAGCTTTTCACAAACGCTTTCATGTGAATGTTCACACCCTCTCCTCGCGCTTCCATATATCGTGGGAAGCCGCTCGGGCCATAGTAAAACAATGCGCCTCCTGTGCACCCTACCAACCCCAGCCACGCATAGGTTGACCTATTGCAGGGCCAAGTGGATGTGCTATTCCAGCTGGCACAGCTGGGTTGTGAGCAAAGGCTTCCTGGATTGTGTGTCACCTCCGTACAGTTCAGCAACGTCTCTAGAGCTGCTAACCTCTCTCGGTCTCTTTCTTTAGAACTACAGGGCAACTGGTCTGCTAATTTAGAGCAGACTCTGGAACAGCTCAAACTCTCCATAGTTGCGATCAACTCCATGCGAGTCGATACTCACACTGCCAGTGGACTGCTGAAATTTATGAGCTCAGCGTTTTCCACCATCAAGGAATGGGCAGGACTTGGGGTACTCAGTGTAGCTTTCCTCTGTGCCATTTTTGCCATATGTCTTATTGGCCGGCGCGCCTCCCAACAGCGACGATGGGAACAGGCCCTGATTATACAGGCCATTGCAGCCGTGCAAGATGAACAGCCCTCGGCAAGCGTCTGGCTCAGCATGTTAGAAGGGTAGTCAAAGACGGGCAACCTCTTCTGTGGGTGCTACCAACCTAAGACAGGGGCCTCACCAAGCTGTGAGGTATCCCCATGATGGGTAAGGAGCATCCTAGCCAAGGAGGACCCAAGACAGGCACCTTCTCGGTTTATGTAAACAATAAAGGGGGAGATGTGGTAAGCGGGACGTGATGGCCCAAGATGGCGCCCAGGGCCAGAACAGCACCCCAACCACACCCTTGTTTACCAGACCTAGGGCTTTCATGGCGCATGCCTGTGGGCAGTGGCTTCCCGCTAGCCTATCGTGGGCCTTCATCTTGGGAGAGTGTGGCACATGAGGATTGGAGGAATCTAGGGTATAAATTGAGCAGGCACCAGGAGAGGGGGAGAATAATAATAATAAAGTAAGCAACCTGCAAGGCGGCTCGTATCCATGTGTCCTGTCTTCTTTCTGCCGGCGGACAGTTAGGCAGCGACATTACATATAGTCTTTCCTAGTGTAAGACAGTGGCACAATGGTTAAGCTCTCAGCTGCTAATAGAAAGGTTGGTAATGCTAATTCATCAGCCCGTCTTTGAGAGAAAGATACAGCAGTCTGTTTCAGTAAACATTTATAGCCTTAGAAACCCCATGGGTTTTTGCTTTGTCCTATAGGGTCAGTGTAAGTCAGAATTTACTAAACATCAATGAAATTAAAAGGAGCAAACTTAATAATCATTGAATTAAGAATTTAACATCAATGAAAAAACTATGAAATAGAATATTTATAAAAAAAAGCAAGATACTACCATAGATTCAAACTCATAACAACCTATGGGACAAATTAGAGCTACCCCATAAGGTTTCCAAGGAGCAGCTGGTGATTTCAAAGTGCCAACTTCTACTTGGCAGCCAAACTCAACCACTGCTCCACCAGGGCTCCAAATAAAATATTAGCAAATAAAATTTGGTAGTACATAAAAAAAAAAAATAGTTTAGTAGAGTAGATCAGTGTTGGGAATGTATTAGTAGGCTAGGGAGTAAAACATGAGAGGATCAATGGGACCTATTTCCATTTCTTAAATGAAAAAGCTCTCTTAATAAAAGAGAAATATACACATTATCATCATAATAAAATAAGTGAGTATGATGCTGAAAACCAGTATCAGCTTAAAAGCATCCCATTGAATTTGAAAAATGGAATATTCATTAACATAAAAATTATTAGTGTTACTCTGTTAGTATGTTGTTGCTACTGTTAGTTGTCATGGAGTAGATTCCAACTCAGAGTGGTTGTCCTGTGTGTATAGAACTGCTCCAATTGTCAAGGCTGTGACTTTTCAGAAGCAAATGGACAGGCCCATCTCTCATTGAGTTCAAAGTTTCAAACTTTCAGCTACTAATCAGTGCTTAGCATTTTGTGCCTCCAGGAACACTGTATTTGTAAATATAGCCCATACAATTATACAAAAAATATTAAATGAAGTATAGGGTCACTATGGGTTCAATTGACCAGAAGGCAATGGGTTTGGTACTTTTTCTTTATAACAAATGTAGTACAAATGGCAGATACTTGAATTGTTAAAAATAAGGTACTTTCTCTATAGATTAGGCATAGGTCTTATATTTCTTTGTTATGTCAAACTCACTAATTTTCTTATTTAAACATTCCATATCCTTAATATTTTTTGTAAGATTTATTTTTATTTTCCAATAGAGGGTTTTAAAAATCTCTTAAAATCATTGTGGGTTTGTCCATTTCACCTTGTATGTTTCCAAAGTTTCATTAAAATTTCCATTTGTCTCATAAAGTTTAAATGAGCCCATAATGATATCCTTTGTTATTACATAATTTCCTTACTTGGGTATAACATCTATCTTTTTTTCTCTTCTCACTTTAATTCTACTTGATATTGAAGTTTCTGCCTCATCTATCTTCGGTTTAATGTTTTTCTCCCTTTGTGTACGTAGAAATTGAATTTGATTTTGTGATTCTTGCTTTATGTAGAATCATTTTTAGCACCTTATTTTTGGATTTGCTTTTGTTTCTTTTCTATTTTCTTCTTTCTTATTTTCTGTTGGATTGAGAAAGTTTTTATACTCCAATTTTTTATGTCTACTGTCTGGAAAGTTGTATATTTAAATCATATTCTTTTAGTAGTTTTGCATTAATTTATAAATACATAGATAATAATTTTTAAATAAATCTAAGATTTATTTAGGATTCTATCCTCTTTACAGTGTACCTGCATGGTGTGAACAATTAATGAGATCGGGTGCTAACCAAAAGTTGAAGATTCAAGTTCACCTAAGTCTATTTAGGAAAAAAGACCTAACCCAACTGCTCAAAAGAAAATCAGCCATTGAAAACTATAGGAAGCACAATTCTACTCTGACAAACATAGAGTTGCCACCAGTCAGAATCAACTGGATGGCTACTAGATTTTTGTTCTCTTGCTCAGCATAATAATGAACTTACAGAGATTCAACTATAAATGAAATATTTCTTGGCCTATATTAATATTATTGCCTAAAGTTTTGCATTTTAAATTTGCAACCATTGTTTTTACGTTTAATATTTCAATTGTTAAATTATATTTTATCAGCTTTTATCCTCATTGTTGTTCTTAACACCAGGCTTTCAGACTTATTCATTTTTTTTCTTTCTAAGATGTTCCTTTAATAATTATTTTATATTGTGTTAAGTTTGTTACACTTTTTTTTCAAATCTTAATTTTTATGTGATAATTTGGTTGGGTATAAAAATTCTAAGTTTCAGGAATGTATGTGCCAACACAGAACCCCTGGTGCTGTAGTGGTTAGGTGCTACAGCTGCTAATGAAAAGGCAGGCAATCTGAATCTGCCAGATACTCCTTGGGAACTCTATGGAGCAGTTCTACTCTTCCCTAAAGCGTTGTGATGAGTTAGAATCAATTTGACAGCACTGGGTTTGTGTGTGTCAATACTTTGAAGCTCTTTCGTTGTTTTCTGGCCTCTGCTATTGCTGATGATTGAACATGATGTCTGTCACACAGTGATTATTTTAGTTAACCTGAATTTTCATTTGAGTAGCTCCTTTTCTTCCTTCTTTCTTTTTAGCTCTCTTTTTTTGCAATTTGTATTTATCTCCACTTTTTTTTTTGGGGGGGGGAATCTACTTCTATTCAAGGACTGTTCGGTTCTGAAAAAATGGCATCCATACGCCTCTTAAATATCATTTCTATACCATCATCTACATTTTCTTTTTCTGCAAATCCAATTATAGTGTGCTGAATCATTCTAAACTACTGTCTGTGGAAATTGGCTACTCTTTAATATTTCTAATCTCATTTTATTTCTGATGAATTTGTAAGACTTTTCAACTCACCAGTCCTCTCTGGCTGATATTTTTATTCTAAATTGCTTGCATATAATTTCACAGACCATGTTTTTTATCTTGAAATACATAAAGTTTTTAAAACACTATCTCCATATTAATATATCATACAATCCCATTTAATTTTTTAAACTTTGTGATTAAAATAGTGTATCTGAAATTAAAACAGTGCGTGAACTTAAATCTCTAATCATCTGTGTTCACGTGTTTTTGTATATTTGAAATTTTGGTATAAAGACTCATTGTGAAGCTCAAAAATTTGTGTTTTGAATTTTATTTCTCTCAGTATCCCCTTATCTAAAAATTTTGATGCTATCTTCACTTCATTGTTTGCACTCTCCCACTTAAGAACAGATTTTGGGATCCTGACAAGATATTGCAGTCTTATGAGTTTATTCAGAGTAGAGGCTAATTTGTCCAGATTTCTCAACATCTGCATTTATCTCTGTCTTCCAGTGTACCTAGGGCAGAGTTTCTTATGACATTGTGAGCTCGTGTTATGCAGTGATTTCCAGCCTTTCCTATATACGTGTAAAGACCTCTACTACCCTTGGCTTTAAGTGTGGGCCTGTTCTTGTTAGGTCATCTCTTAGGGAATGCTGAAGTTTTGGTCCCTGTTGGACGTCAAGCTCCTAGCTGCTTCTATCTGTCTCTCATATAGTATTCAGGTTTCTGGGCTTTTTTAGTTAACAGAAATGTTTGCTTGTTTTTAAAATTGGGCATGTTGACTATCTCATTCAAATTGTATCTGGTAATGCTGTATCTTCATAGCACACATAAGAGAGGGTGGAGCAAAGCATTAATTTATCCAAAATATTACTTGATGATATTTTAATTTTACCATATTGTTTATCTCAAAAATTCTGTGGTCTGATTAGCTGGTTAAACATACTTGCCATAAATTCATAGGTT
This sequence comes from Heterohyrax brucei, assembly GCA_028571685.1. Taxonomy (NCBI): domain Eukaryota; kingdom Metazoa; phylum Chordata; class Mammalia; order Hyracoidea; family Procaviidae; genus Heterohyrax; species Heterohyrax brucei. The sequence goes on from CM053142.1 coordinate 50,203,052, forward strand.
AGCTATCTCACTGACTACTTTTTATCTTTCACAAAGAATCTGTTGTCAACAAAAGAACATCACAACCACTATCCTACACAGCAACAACTTCTATTCCTTTTTAAAATACATTTTAGAAAAAAATGAAACAAGTAAAAAAAAAGGGGGTGGGGGAAATGCTTGTACTCCCAAATGTAGCAATTTTGAACTGTGTAGCTTAAAGTGGGATCATAGCATTAATATTCATTTTCGAGACTTGTAAATTTTATTGTTATCACTCTCATTAAATAGTGTATAATTGAGTGTTCCTTTGGTACCTGGCACCATTCTAGGCATTTTAATATTTAGCTGAGAAATTAATGAACAGTGGAAACAAATCAGTATATGAGGATTTTATCTCACTAAGAAATAGATAAAATGTACCCAGGGCAGCTTTTTGCAATTCATATAGCCCAATACAGCGTGAAATACTGTTAACACCACCATCTTTGTGATATTTACTATAGCCATACAGTAGAGCATTTTACAATGCTAAATTAATCATTTATTGAATAATTAATTCAACAAATGCACACTGAGCACCTACTTTGGGACAAGCACTCTACCAGATGGAAAAACATATTCCTTCATTCCAGTATCTCAGATATGGGTCTTTTCACTCTTTAAAGTTAAGTGTTCATTGAAATTAATTGGAAATGGACAAAATAGTCTTTCAAGGAGAGTATATAAAATTATAGTAATGAAAGGGTCTTCCAGTAAGAGTGTCTTGTCTTTGAACTTGAATAAAACAAGTTGTGCAAATGATGTAGTTCTAATTATGTTATTATTTTGAAGAACATTTCATAGAATTATGTGTGGAAAAGAACTTCAGGAAAATGGCTGCTGGAGCACCTTCCAAATGGGGCCAAAAATAATCAGTTTTCATATGTTTCACCATCGACAGTCACAGATAGCCTCTCGTCTTTCATCTTAGAAAAAATAAAGACCAGTGATTGCACCACACCAAAATTCACACCAAACAATAAATTTTGGGGGATGAAATAGATGTTCTTGAATCTCAGTTGGATTCTCATCACTCCAAATGCATCATTTTTGTTGACCAAAGCATTCATCCAAAAATGGGCATCATTGCTTAAAATGAGTTTTTGATCAAAAGTAGAGTTAACTTCCAATTGCTCCAGAGCCAAGTCAGAGAATGTATGGCACAATCTATGATAGTTGGACTTCAGTTCTTGAGTTAAAACAATTTTCTAAGGGTAAAGCTTCAAGTCCAGATGCAAAATCCGCCAAACTCTGGTTGACAACAGGCCGAGTTCCTGTATTCCATGAGAAATTGATTGGGACGCATTCCTGCATGTCTCTGACTAACAATGGCAATGTTTTCATTGGAACGTGCAGTTTCTTGATGCATAGGCATTATCTGATTGGAAATAGACCCGGCTGTCTCAAATTTTTTGATTAAACATCAAATTGTTCTCTCAGTGGGAAAAAAAAAAGTTCTCTCAGTAGGATAATTATGTGCATCATAAATTTCACATAATGCATAGTATGGAATTGTGTAACTTTTCATAGATATTTGTCAAGACTAATTTAAAACAAAATGGGATAAATATGGAAATTACGGCTTCAAAAACATCTCTACCATAAACTGTCAAAAACAGGACATCTTATTGGAGGACACTTTAGTAGAAATGTTCTTCTAATACAACGTATAAAACACAATTTTAGTATCGTATCATCACATACACTCTGGGATAAACCAGCTTACGTATCTCGACTGTTCTATATGGCTGAGCTTGTTTTACTGACCACCAAACTCATTTCTCATTTTTCCAGGACTCACTGACCTATTCTTTATATTTGGATATGACCATGTGGTGGATCCAGAAATGCATAGAAATGACCATCTACAACTAATTCTGTAGGCCCTTTTTATTTTCCAACTAGCTAGAATGGTGACAAACCCCGAGGTAAACCTTGGAACCATGTGTTTAAGCCTCAAGTTGGAATGAGAGAGGCTTCCAAATTGTTACCTGGAGAAGAACTTCTCAAGTAAAAATGCTTACATTGGCTTGTTAAGCAAGATAAAAAATAAAAATAAAGAAAGCAACAACAACAACAAACCCATTGCGTTGACTAAAATTCTAACTCATGGCAACCTTATAGTTCAGAATAAAACTGCCCCACATAGTTTCCAAAGGAAGATTCAAACTGCCAACCTTTTGGTTACCAGCCAGAACACTTAACCAATATGCCACCAGGGTTTCCAAGTAAGCTAAATATATACTTTTATTACGCTAAACCACTGAGATTATTACATTTGACCTGACAGCTTGGTGTTGCTTTAACTAATCAGCTAATTTCTCAAGAACAAGTTCACACAACATTGTAAGTATTAAACTATATGATGTCTTCATTCATATTCTCTCTCTCACACACACACTCACACACACACACAGGCACACATGAGAACTGGTGGCATAGTGGTGAAAAGCTCAGCTGCTAACCAAAAAGTCAGCAGATCAAGATCCACTAGCCACTCCTTGGAAACACTAGGGGAGAGTTTCACTCTATCCTATAGGAGTGCAATGAGAGGGAACTGACTCAATGACTCCTAACAACAACAATAAAACCTGTTGTCATGGGTTGAATTGTGTCCCCCCAAAAATACGTGCAGCCGTGTGGCTGAGACATGATTCCCAGTATCTTGTGACTGTCCTCCACTTTGTGGTTTCGCTAAACTGTATGTTAAAGGATTCAGGTGGGGCTGTAAATTCCTGCATAGGATTACTTCCTGCTCTGCTGTAGGGGGAGCTTCCCTGGAGTATGGCTTGCCCCACCCTTACGCTTTTCAGCCTGTAAGAGATAAAAGGAAAGAGAAACAAGGAGAATGGGAAACCTCCTTACCATCAAGAGAGCAGCACCGAGAGAAGAGTGCTTCCTTGAGACCTGAGGTTCCTGTGCCAAGATGCTCCCTGGACAAAGACTGATGTAATACCGGACTTTCCTCCAGAGCCATCAAGGGGAAAGCCTTTCCCTGGAGCGGACACCCTGACTATGGACTTGCAACCTACTGGACTGTGTAAGAATAAACCTTACTTTGTTAATGCCATCCACTCTGTGGTATTTCTGTTAGAGCAGCCCTAGCTGACTAAAACACCTGTTGTCTTTGAGTCAATTCTAACTCATAGAGACCCTATAGGACACAGTAGAACTTCCCCTTAGGGTTTCCAAGGAGTACCCAGTAGATCCAGCTTAATGAGCATCTTGGATAGATATCTTCTTGTCTTTCATAACATCAGGGAAGTTTTCTGTTAACAAACCTTCAGCAGTTTTCTGTATTTTCTGTTATCCCTCACTTTTCTGGTACTCCAGTCACTCACAGATATTCTCTTGATAGCGTCCCACATAATTCTTAATGTTTCTTGATATTGTAAATTCTTGTTTTCCAATATTTCCTCAAATATGTGGGTGTCATGTGTCTTTTCTTTAGTTGCACTGACTCAGCCTTCCATTGCCTCAGTTGTTCTCCTTTGACTTTTTGTTGAGTTGTCTAATTCTGTAATTTTATCATTAAGTTTCTGAATTTCTAATTCCTGCCTCTGTATGCTGTCTTTCAGCCTGTCCAGTTTGTCATCATGCTCTGCTGCATTTTGTCTCATCTGCTCCCTGAAGTCCTGAAGAGTTCTAAATAGTAATTTTTTGTATTCTACTTCAGATAATTACAGGAAATTCTCTTCATCTGGAAACTTTTTGATTCTTTGTTTTGGGAGCTTTATAAAGACATTGCAGTCTACGTCTTTAAGTGATTTCAAGTGAACTGTTGTCTCTGAGCCGTCATTAAGTTGTTGAAGTTATTTATTTTATGTTTGCATACCATGTTTAACTTCTTATTTTGTGTTGAAATGTCCAAATAGGCTGATCATGTGTGATAGTTTGGTTATTGTTGCATTTACAGAGCTAATGTCCTGTTACTGGGTGGATAAAGCTATACTAGACACTAGATTCCAAGAGTCCATTTACTTTTCTTGGATGGATTCAGCTCAGTTGTTCAGCTAGTCATCAAGACTGTAGCACAAGCTCTCCACTACTGTACTAGATGGGCAGGGGTGATTGATGTGGGCACAGATATTTGGCTGCAGGTGATGAAGAAGGCAGAGGGCCAACAGACATATCTATCAGTGAGGATGGCACGTCCACTTATATCTGATTTGGGGTGAAGGAACTGTTTTTGCCCTGAATTTCTGGTTTAGCTGAGTCAGCATTTTTTCTTCTCCCATTCTCTGTAGTTTGTTAAATTGCTGCCTCTCTGAGATTAGAGGAGTGGCTCAGGGAGGATTTAAGAAGTCCCTCTTTCACCTCAGTTAATGGCATCAGACTCCAGAGTCTAGCACAATGCAGACAAGGGAGGGGAAAGCACTTTGAGAAGGAAGAGAGATTTCTCTCAAAGAAAGCTTTAGATCTATGAGAGGTAGGTTAGGTATAAACCAATTAGCTTTTGGTGATTTAGTGCTTTTTTCATTGGTTCAGGAGGCTCAAATGAATCCTCTACTCAATCCCTCCTCTTGAGAAGGATGCTCTCCAACTGCCACTATTCACTCACCATGCTGACTGCAGGCAATGCCTAGTGAGTCAGGTCTGGCTAGTCCTAGATACTTCTGGACCTAGTACCCCTTCCTGGCTACTCAGCCTGATTGCTCAACTTTCCATTAGATGTTCAAGTCTCCCATGATGTCATCTATTATCAATTTATTTGTTCTTTTGGGTCTTTGTTGTTAGAAGAATAACAGGAAGCATCTGACTACCCTGCCATCTTGGCCGACCATGCCTGGTGGATTCAAACTGCCAATCTTTTGTTTAGCAGCCTTAGTTTTAATTTTATTGTATAAGCTTTTGAACTTAATAATAAGCTTATACGTACACACATGCACGCACGCACACGCACACGCACACACACACACACACAAACACATCAAAGAAACCTCTGGTGGCACAGTGCTTCATAGCTTGGCTGTTAACCCAAAGGTCAAGGGTTTGAATTCACCAGCTATTCCTTGGAAATACTGTGAGGCAATTCTACTCTGTCCTGCAGCGTCGCTATGGGTGCAAAGTGAATCGATAGCAATGTTTTTTGGGGGTTATAATCTTATTGTACAGTTTAGTGAGTAAGAGAGACTATTTTTGTTATGTCTTTATTATTCTGTTGTAAGAAATATTCACTGGAAGTATACACAGAGAATTTAGAGAAAATACACAAAAAAATGAAGATGGTCAATTTTATCAAGTTATATATACTAGCCATTTTATGTTTCTTTTTTCATGAATAAGAAGATTGAAAAAATGAAAAAGCGTTACTAATCGCCATGTCATAGGTAAAGGTCTGGAATTATACAAGTACAAGCTGCCGCCTATGCATTGCCTCCACACATTCTAGGAATAGTCTCTTTCCAGACCCAACCAGAGATGGACAAAGATCCTTATCCAGTTCTGACACCAAACCAAAGCTGAGGTCTTTTTGGCCCTTAGTTACCAGTCATCTGAATAAGCACTGGTCATTGAGTGAAAGGAACTCCGTCAGATAAAATGACATACTTACAATTTGTGACACCCAACATGATGTCTCTTGTCTTTTGCTCACATTATTTCTTCTACTAGTAGTAGTTTTGGCTGCTTTTTCACCCCGGTTATCAACCCTTAATTTCTGCCTCAGGCATCATTTTTTTTCAAAGGTTGACTCTTTAAATTTTTACTAAGTGACCTTAGTGTATTAAAATGATCTTTTTCTATCTCTCTCACAAGGTTTAAGGGTATGTTAATGATGGGAGCTGTATCTTATTCACCTTTGAATTCGTGATACCTATCACAGTGCTTGCCACATATGTCTGAGATTTAAAAAAAAAAAAGTTGGTCATGATCAATGAGCTATGATGTCTGACAATTAAGTCTGCAAAATCATCCTAAGAAAAGTATTACATAGCCCATTGCTGAATATCATCTTCATAGTACTCCCCTTGGGGAGATATGTCACTGACACCAGCAACTAGTTCACCCTTCAAAGCAATTTGGAACATGCAGCATACTGCACTGTTCGTAGGCACAGAAAGTGTACAAGAGAAGTTACAAGAGTTTTATTAAATTACAAACTTTCTTAATATTAATTTCTAGCCTTCTGGAACTAACAAAAATATGCTTCCTAACATTTACAAGTCTATTTGTCAACATCTGAGGAACAATTAAGTCAACTTTCTGTCATTCATCTCCCTCTCTTTTTTCTTTTTTTTAATTATGATTGAATGAAAATGTACATTCCCATATAAATTTGCATGCCCCCGTATATGCAGCTCCCACTGCTCTCCCTGCCTGGTGACAGCACACTCTTCTTGTTTACTCCATACATGTCTTATCCTCCAAACAATCTCTTATTCACTCCTCTCCACTCACTCTCCTGCCTTCATTAAGAGGTCATCAGGAATACATCCTATAGATGCATAAAACCATAAAGTGCACACATGATATGGTCACTCTGTGTCATCAAGTCCAATCCATTCCTGTTTGAAGTATTGACCTCCATTGTGACTTATGGACAGAGGCAGCATTAGGGCCAGGGTGATGCTCCCAGGACCCCCAAGGCCCCTGGACCATCAATTGTGGTCTTTTAGTGGAGATCTCACTGTGCATCCCTTTTTATTCTTGTGTTGCCAGTGAGACTCAACTTTGTGAGCTCCATCATGACTATCACTGCTGGTGGCCAGGCACCATCTGGTTCCTCCAGTCACAAGTTGATGTAGTCACCCACTCACGTGGGTCTCTCTGTTTTCTGGGTTCTCTTTCTCCCATGTCATTTTGGTCCTTCATGATTATCTGTTCCTGCTGAGTTGGATCTATTTACTGTACCCTCAATAGGCAGCTTGGCAGCTTTTAAGATCCCAGACACCACTCAACACTATGGGGTGCAGTGGGCTCTCTTAGAAAATGCTAGTTGTACCAATTGTCTCGATTTCTCCTGAAAGCATGGTCCCCGGCCCACTACCCCAACTACTCTGTCCTTGCAATATTGGTTTAAGATGGGAGGAGTAATCATGTTAAGTTGAAGGCCAGTTAATATTGATCTTCTTTCTAATATGTGCTGTCACAGATTTCACCCAACCAAATTTCTGTCAACTATCTAATCTAAACCCTCACCCCCACCCCCCCTCCCTCCCCACCCTTGCAGCCATCAAAGAATCTTTTCTTCTATGCATGAGTCTGCTTATAAGTTCTTATCGTAGGGGTCTCTTACAACATTGATCCTTTGGTTGCTGACTACTTTTACTCAGCATAATGTCTTCCAGTTGAAACCAGGTTACGAGATGATTCCTAAAATCATGGTTGTTGTTTATCATTGCCTAGTGTTCCACTGAGTGTATATACCATAGTTTACCTATCCATTCCTCTGTTGTTGGGATTGTATTCATTCCATCTTTTTGCTATTGTGGACTGTGCTGCAATATGAACATGCATGTTCATATATCAGTTGGTGTGAATGGCCTTGATTCTGTAGGATATATTCCAAGCAGTGGAATTACTGGGTCAAGTGGTATATCTAGTTCCAGCCTTTTAAGGAAGCACCAGATTGTTTTCCAAAGAGGTTGCACCATTTTGCAATCCCACCAATAATGTAGCAGAGGTCCAATTTCCCCACAGCCTCTCCAGCATTTGCTATTTTGCATTTTTGGGATTATGGCCAACCTTGTTGGAGTGAGATGGTATCTAATTGTAGTTTTGATTTGAATTTCTTTACTAGCTAATGATTGTGCACTTGTCTGCATATGTTTTTTGACTGCTGAATCTCCTCTTTAGAGAAGTGTCTGTCCATCTCCTTTGCTCATTGCTTAATCGGATGATTTATCTTTTTCTTGTTGATATTTTGTAGTACCTTATAGATTATGGAGGTCATGTGTCGGTCTGACATATAGTTGCCAAATATTTTTTCCCACTCTGTAGGTGGCCTTTTAATTCTTATGATAAAGTCCTTAGATGAGAAAAAGTGTTTGAATCTCAGCAGTCCCACTTATCTATTTTTGCTTCTGTTGATCATGCTTTGTTTGACAGATTTTGAAGTCTGTCTACATTGTATATTAAAACTTCCATTATTGTTCCTACTTTTTTTTGGATGAGCTTTATGGTTTTAAATTTGATATTTAGGTCTTTTATCTAGTTTGAGTTGGTTTTTGTATAAGGTGTGAGATTTGGGTCTTGTTTCAGTTTATTGCAGATGGACATCCAATTTTCCCAGCACTCTTTGTTGAAGAAATTGTTTTTACCACAGTTTAATGTCTTAGGGCCTTTGTCAAATATCAACTGTTCATAGGAACATGATGTCATCTCTGGGGTTTCAAGTCTGTTCCATCGATCTGTCTGTTTCTTTTTATACTAGTAAGGCTGTTTTGACTACTGTGGCAGTGTAGTAGGTTCTAAAGGCAGGTTGTAAGAGGCCTCCCAGGGTGTTCTTCTTCAGTAGTGCTTTACTTATCCAGGGCTTCTTCCCTTTCCAAACAAAGTTGGTGATTTCTTTTTCCGTCTCAATAAAAAATGTCACTGGAATTTGAATTGGGATTGCATTATATAAGTAGATTATTTTGGGTAAAATAGACATTTTCACAATGCTAAGTCGTCCTGTCCATGAGCAGGGTAGATTTCTCAATTTATGTAAGTCTCTGTTAGTTTCTTGTAGTAAGGGCTTGTTGTTTTCTTTGTAAAGGTCTGTTATTTCTCTGGTTAGATTTATTCCTAGGTACTTTATCTTCTTGGGGGCTATAGTAAATGATATTGATTTGATGATTTCTTCTTTAATAATCTCATTGTTGGTATAAAGGAATCCTACTGATTTACTTATTTTTATCTTTGAATTCTGATACTTCGCTAAACTCTTCTATCAGTTTGAGTAGTTCATTTACGGATTCTTCAGGTTTCTCTGCATATAGAATCATATCATCTGCAAATAGGGATATTTCGACTTCTTTGCCTATGTCGATGCTCTTTATTTCTTGGTCTTGTCTAATTGCCCCAGCTAGAACTTCTACTACAGTGTTGAGTGGGAGAGGTGAGAGTAGGCATCTTTGTCTTGTTCCTATTCTCAAGGGAAACTTTCAGTTTCCATTCAGGATGGCATAGGCAGTTGGCTTTGTATAAATGGCCATTATAGCACTGAAGAATTTGCCATCTGTTTCTATTTTGCTAAGAGTTTTTAGCATGAATTGGTGTTGGACTTTATCAAATGCTTTTTCTCCATCAATAGGTAAAATCAGGCAATTCTTGTCTTTTGAGTTATTTATGTGGTTGATCACATTAATTGTTTTTCTGATGTTGAACCAGCCTTGCATCCCTAGTATCAATCTGACTTGGTCATGATGGATTATTTTTTTGATATGTTGTATTATGTTGGCAAGAATTTTCTTGAAAATTTTTGCATTTAGATTCATGAGTTACATCAGTCTGTAGTACTTCTTTTTGTTTGGGTCTTTTGCTGGCTTTGGTACCAAGGTTATGCTGGCTTCCTAGAATAAATTTGGGAGTATTCCATCCTTTTCTACAGTGTCAACAGTATTGGAGAGAACTGTTGTCTAAACGTTTGGTGGACTTGTGTTGTGAAGCCATCCGGGCCCACGTTTTTTTCCTTTGGTGGTTTTTGGATGACTTTTTCAATCTCTCCCTTTGTGATGGGTTTATTAAGTTGTTCTGCTTCACCTTGTGACAATTTTGGTAGGTGATATGAGTCAAGGAATTAGTCCATTTCCTCTAGGTTTCAAATTTGTTGGAGTACAGTCTTTCATAGTATTCTGTTAAGATATTTTTGATTTCTTTTGGATTTGTTATGACTCCTTTCTCGTTTCTATTCCTGTTTTTCTTTAGTAAGTTTAGCCTGTAATTTGTAAATTTTGTTGATTTTTTGAAAAAAACAGCTTTTAGTCTTTTCTAGGTTTTCAATTATTCTTCTATTGTCTAAGTTGTTTAGTTCTGCTCTAATATTCATGATCTGTTTTCTACTGGTGCCTGAGGGGTTCCATTGTTCTCTCTCTACTTGTTCAAGCTCTAGGGTTAGTTCTTTGATTTGGTTTCTTTCTTCCTTCCAGATGTGTGCATTTATGGAGATAAACTGACCTCTGAACACTGCTTTGGCTGTATTCCACAGGTTCTGGTAAAATTGTTTTCATTCTCATTGGAATCTGTAAATTTCTTTATTTCATCCTTGATTTCTTCTATAACCCACGGCCTTTTAAGCAAGGTGTTGTTTAGTTTCCAAGAATTCCACTTTCTATCTATGTTATTTCTGCTATTGATTTTCATTTTTATGGCTTTTTGATCTGAGAAGACGCTTTGCATTAATTCAATGGTATGGATTTTCTTGAGAATGGTTTATGTTCTAACACATGGTCTATTCTGGAGAATGTTCCACATGCACTGGAGAAGAAGGTGTAGTTGTCCACTGATGGGTAGAAAGTTCTGTATATATTGATGAGGTTTAATTGGTTAATTGTGGCAATAAGGTCTTCCGTGTCTTTGTTGAGCTTTTTTGTAGATGATCTGTCCAATATTGAGTGGGCAGTGTTGAAGTCTCCCACTATGACTGTGGAGTGATGTGTCTCTTTTTAGAGTGTAGTCAGTGTTTCTTCGATGTATTTAGGTGATGTAATAATGGCCAAGCAGGCCAAGTATAGGTGCATAAATATTTGATATTGTTAAGTCCTGTTTGTGTTTGAACTTTTCAGCAATAAATAGTGTCCATCCTTGTTCACAATGGCAGATTTTTACATTAAAATCGATTTTATCTGAGATCACAATTGCCACATCTGCTCTTCTTTGTTCATTGTTAATTTGATATGTATTCTTCCATCCTTTAATTTTTAATTGGTTCTTGTCTTTAAGTTTAAAGTGAGCTTCTTGTAGGCAACATACAGATGGGTCATGTCTTTTGATGTGAGATGTCACTCAATGTCTCTTTACTGGAGCGTTCAGTCCTTCACTTTCAATGTAATTATTGATAGGTATGTGTTCAGTGCTGCCATTGTGAAATGTTTATGTTTGTGTTGAAGTTTTCTCTGTTGTTCTTATTAATCTGTTCTAGGATATTCGTCTTTGTGAGTTGATTTTTCACCTTTTTGATGGTTGGTTTTGCGACTGTTGAGACTCCTGTAGCAGGTTTCTTAATTTGATGTGTTACATCTTTATTGTGCTTTATGGCTGCCTCTATGATCCCCCTTAATAAACTATATATAAACCTAATTTCAGTTGCTACTATTCTTATCAGCTTCCTCTCCATCTGAAAGGACTATAATAACTGTACTGCATCCATCTTTTTAATATGATGACAACGTAGTTTTCATGATATGATCACTGGATTATGTCTTTCACTATTATAGCTTTTTTTTTCTTTCTTTTTTTTTATTTAACATAATTGAGTGAAAATGTACATTCACATGAAAATTTACATGCCCCCCTATATGCAGCTTCCACTGCTCTCCCTGTCCGGTGACTGCACACTAATCCTCTCTGCTCCATACATGTCTCATCCTCCCAACAGTCTCCTTTCCCCTTCTCTCCGCCCACTCCCCTTCCTCCAGCCAGAGGTCAGCAAGATGATATCCTATAGATGTATAGAACCATAAAGTGCTTCCAACATATGGTTACTCTGCATTGCCAAGTCCAATCCATTCCTGTCCAAAGAGTGGACCTTTGTTATAATTTATGGGAACGGGCAGCATCAGGGCCGGGGGCCATGCTCTCAGAGGAACCCCAAAACCGCTGGACCATCAATTGAGGTCTTTTAGTGGAGATCTCATGATGCACCTCTTTTTATTCTTGTGTTGTCAGTGAGGCTCCTCTCTGTGAGCTCCGTCATGGCTATCTCTGGTGGTGGCCAGGCACCATCCGGTTCTTTCGGTCCCAGGTCGATGTAGGCACCCACTCTTGTGGGTCTCTCTGTCTTCTCGGTTGTCTTTACTGCATGCCATTTTGGTCCTCGGTGAGCATCTGTTCCCACTGAGTTGGGACCATTTGCTGTGTCCTCGGATGGCAGCTTGGCAGCTTTTAAGACCCCAGACGCGACTGACCAATGTGAAGTGCAGAGAGCTCTCTTAGCAAAATGCTAGTTGTGCCAATTGGCCTGGAATTCGCCTAAGAGCATGGTCCCCCGCCCCCCGCCCCAGCTACGCTATCCTTGCAGCATTGAGTTAAGATGGAAGGAGTACTCAAGTTATGCTGAAGTCCACTTAATGTTGTTATTGTTCCTAATGTGTGCTGTCACCGCTTTCTCCCAACTAGATTTCTAGTAACTACCTAAACTAAACCCTCCCCCCCTTGCCCTCCCTCCCTCCCTCCCCTCCCTTGCAGCTGTCAAAGAGTCTTTTCTTCTGTACACAAGTCTGTTTTTGAGATCTTATCGTAGAGGTCTCATACAGTATTTGTCCTTTTGTTGCTGACTACTCTCACTCAACATAATGTCTTCCAGTTGAAACCAGGTTAGGAGATGTTTCCTGGAATCATCGTTATTCTTTATCATTGCGTAGTGCTCCATTGAGTATATGTACCACAGTTTACCTATCCATTCTTCTATTGTTGGGCATCTGGGTTGATTCCACCTTTTTGCTATTGTGGACTGTGCCGCGATAAACATTCTGGTGCATGTGTCCGTTGGTGTGAAAGGCCTTGAATCTGTAGGATATATTCCAAGTAGTGGAATTACTGGGTCAAATGGTATATCAGTATCCATTTTTTTAAGGAAGCGCCAGATTGCCTTCCAAAGAGGCTGGACCATTTTGCAACCCCACCAGCAGTGTAGGAGGGTTCCACTTTCTCCACAGCCTCTCCAGCATTTGTTGTTTTGTGTTTTCTGGATCATGGCCAATCTTGTTGCGGTGAGATGGTATGTCATTGTTGTCTTGATTTGAATTTCTTTAATAGCTAAAGATCGTGAACATGTCCGCATGTGTTTTTTGGCTGCCTGGATCTCCTCTTTAGTGAAGTATCTGTCCATCTCCTTTGCCCGTCGCTTAATTGGATGGTTTATCTTCTTCTTCTTGGTATTTTGTAGTATCTTATAGATTATGGAGCTCAGGCGTCGATCTGACATAGAGTTGCCAAATATTTTTTCCCACTCTGTGGGTGTTCTTTCAATTCTATTAATAAAGTCTTTGGATGAGCAAAAGTGTTTGATTCTTAATAGTTCCCATTTATCTATTTTCTCTTCTGTTGATTGAGGTTTCTTTGACAGATTTTGGAGTCTGTCCTCATTGTGTATTAAAACTTCCATTGTTGTTCCTACCTTTTCTTCGATGAGCTTTATCGTTTTAGGTTTGATATTTAGGTCTTTTATCCAGTTGGAGTTGGTTTTTGTATAAGGTGTAAGATATGGATCTTGATTCAGTTTATTGCAGATGAGTAACCAGTTTTGCCACCGCCATTTGTTGAAGATGCTGTTTTTACCCCAGTTTAATGTCTTAGGGCCTTTGTCGAATATCAACTGTTCATAGGCAGATGGTGTCATCTCTGGGGTCTCAATTCTGTTCCATTGATCAGTCTGTCTGTTCTTGTACCAGTACCACGCTGTTTTGACCACTGTGGCAGTGTAGTATGTTCTAAGGTCGGGTAATGAGAGGCCTCCCAGTGTGTTCTTCTTCTTTAGTAGTACCTTACTTATCCGGGGCTTCTTCCCTTTCCAAACAAAATTGGTGATTTGTTTCTCCATCTCATTAAAAAATGATGCTGGAACTTGTATTGGGATTGCATTATATAAATAAATTGCTTTGGGTAAAATAGACATTTTCACCATGTTAAGTCTTCCTATGCATGAGCAGGGTAGGTTTTTCCATTTATCTAAGTCTCTCTTAGTTTCTTGTAGTAAGGGCTTGTAGTTCTCTTTGTAAAGGTCTGTTGTTTCTCTGGTTAGATTAATTCCTAGGTACTTTATCTTCTTAGGGGCTATCACAAATGGTATAGATTTGATAATTTCCTCCTTAACAGTCTCGTTGTTGGTATAAAGGAATCCTACTGATTTACTTATGTTTATCTTGTATCCTGAGACTTTGCTGAACTCTTCTATCAGTTTGAGTAACTTACTTATAGATTCCTTGGGGTTCTCTGCATATACAATCATATCATCTGCGAACAGGGAGATTTTAACTTCCTCTTTGCCGATGCAGACGCCCTTTATTTGTTCGTCTTGTCTAATTGCTCTGGCTAGAACTTCTAGCACAATGTTGAATAGGAGAGGTGAGAGTGGGCATCCTTGTCTAGTTCCTGATCTCAACAGAAAGTCTCTCAGTCTCTCTCCATTCAAGATGATGTGGGCAATTGGCTTTGTATAAATGGCCCTTATTGTGTTGAGGAATTTGCCGTCTATGCCCATTTTGCTAAGAGTTTTTAGCATGAATGGGTGTTGGACTTTATCAAATGCGTTTTCAGCATCAATGGACAAATTCAGGTGATCTTTGTCTTTTGTGTTACTTATGTGGTTAATCACATTAATTGTTTTCCTGATGTTGAACCAGCCTTGCATCCCTGGTATGAATCCCACTTGGTCATGATGGATTATTTTCTTGATATGTTGTTGTATTCTGTTGGCAAAAATTTTGTTGAAGATTTTTGCATCTAGGTTCATGAGTGATATCGGTCTGTAGTTCTCTGTCTTTGTTGGATCTTTCCCGGGTTTAGGTATCAGGGTTATGCTGGCTTCATAGAATGAGTTCGGGAGTACTTCATCTCTTTCTATACTGTGAAATAGTTTCAATAGTATTAGGGATAACTCTTCTCTAAATGCTTGGTAGAATTCTGCCGTGAAGCCATCTGGGCCCGGACTTTTTTGGGTTGGCAGTGTTTTGATGACCTTTTCAATCTCTTCCTCTGTGATGGGTTTATTAAGTTGTTCTGCTTCACGTTGTGATAATTTGGGTAGGTGGTATGAGTCAAGGAATTGGTCCATTTCCCCTAGGTTTTCAAATTTGTTAGAGTACAATCTTTCATAATATTGTTATGATGTTTTTGATTTCTGTTGCATCTGTGGTGACAACTCCCTTCTCATTTCTAATTTGGGTTATTTGTTTCCTTTCCTGCTTTTCTTTAGTAAGTTTAGCCAGTGGTTTGTCAATTTAGTTGATCTTCTCAGAGAAACAGCTTTTGGTCTTTTCGATTTTTTCAATTGTTTTTCTATTCTCTAATTCATTTAGCTCTGCTCTAATCTTTATGATCTCCTTTCTTCTGGTGCCCGAGGGGTTCCTCTGTTGTTCTCTTTCTACTTGTTCAAGCTGTAGAGTTAGTTCCTTGATTTGGTTTCTTTCTTCCTTCCCGATGTGTGCATTTATGGAGATAAACAGACCTCTGAGCACTGCTTTGGCTGTATCCCATAGGTTCTGGTAGGAAGTGTTTTTGTTCTCATTGGAATCCACGAATTTCTTTAATTGATCCCTGATTTCCTCTATAACCCATGTTTTTTTGAGCAAGATGTTGTTGAGTTTCCAAGAGTTCCACTTTCTATCTCTGTTTTTTCTGCTATTGATTTCAACTTTGATGGCTTTATGATCTGAGAAGATGCTTTGCAATAATTCAATGGTATGGATTTTGTTGAGCATTGCATTATGGCCTATCACGTGGTCAATTCTGGAGAATGTTCCATGTGCACTGGAGAATAAGGTGTAGTGGTCTGCTGAGGGGTGGAAAGTTCTGTATATATCAATGAGGTTTAGTTGGTTAATTGTGTCAATGAGGTCTTCTGTATCTTTACTGAGCTTTTTTCTAGATAATCTGTCTAGTAACGAGAGTGGAGTGTTAAAGTCTCCCACTATTATTGTGGAGTCATCTAACTCTCTTTTGAGCATAGTCAGTGTTTCTTCGACATATTTAGGTGCTCTGACATTAGGTGCATAAATGTTTAATATAGTTAAGTCTTGCTTGTGTACTGAACCTTTCAGCAGTAAATAGTGTCCATCTTTGTCCACGATGGTGGATTTGACATTAAAGTTGATTTTGTCTGAGATTAGAATTGCCACCCCTGCTCTTCTTTGTTCATTGTTAGCTTGATATATATTCTTCCAACCTTAATTTTCAGTTTGTCCCTGTCTTTAGGTCTCAAGTGAGTTTCTTGTAGACAACATATGGATGGGTCGTGTCTTTTGATCCAAGATGACACTCGGTGTCTCTTTACTGGAGCATTCAGTCCATTCACATTCAATGTAATTATTGATAGGTATGTGTTCACTGCTGCCATTGTGATAGGTTTATTTTTATGTTGATGTTTTCTCTGTTGTTCTTATTAGTCTGTTCTGAGACACTCTTTTTTGTGAGTTGATTTTTCACCTTTTTCAGAGTTGGTTTTATAGTTGTTGAGACTCATGTGTTAGATTTCTTGAAATGATATGATACATCTTTGTTGTGCTTTACAGCTGCCCCTATGAACCCCCTTAATAAACTATTTATAAACCCAATTTTAATTACTACCAGTCTGGTCATCTTCCTCTCCATCTGGAAGGACTATAACGACTGTAGTACATCCCTCTTTTATTATGATGACACCATGGTTTTCATGATGATCACTGGATTGCTTCTTTCCAAATCAAAGCTGTGATGTACTTTGGAGCCTTCCCTAAATGAGTATTGAGTAGTGTGTCGTTCTAAAATATAAAGTTAGTGGTTTCGTTCTTCTAAGCCAGAGCCAAGAACTTCTTTCAGTATTTCTTGTAGTTTGGGTTTGGTTTTTACAAAGTCTCTGAGTTTCTGTTTATCTGGAAATGTCTTAATTTCATTTTCATGTTTCAAAGACAGTTTTGCAGGATATATAATTCTTGGTTGGAAGTTCTTCTCCTTCAAGACGTTGAATGTGTCATGCCACTGTGTCTGTGCCAGCATGGTTTCTGCTGAGAAATCTGACGAGAGCCTACAGGGTTTCCCTCTGAATGTTAGTTTTGCCTTGAGTGTTGCTGCCTTTAAGAGTTGCTGCTTATGTTTCATTTTGTTAAGCTTGATTATAATATGCCTTGGAGTCTTTCTTTTGAGATCTATATTGGGTGGCATACGATATGCATCTGAGATGTCTATATTCTCTTCCTTCATGATTTCTGGGAAGATTTCTTTCAGAAGCTCAGCAACAATATTCTCTGTGTTCTCAGATGTCTCACCCTGTTCAGGGACTCCAATTAATCGAAGGTTTTTCTTCTTAAGAGAGTCCCACATGCTTCTTAATGTTTCTTCATTTTTCTTGTTTCTTTTTTCTGATTTCTGCTCATAGACACTGGCATTAGTAGCTCTGTCTTCCAAGTCAGAAATTCTTTTTTTCCATTTGTTCCATTCTGTTTTCTTGGGGTTGCATGGAAGCTTCTATGTCTTTGATTTTCTTCTTGATCTGTTGGATTTCAGAGTACTGGTGTTCCATCAGATCGAACAACTTGCTTAATTTTTCATTTTGTTCTGCTGCATTTTGTATAAGGTCTGGAAGGTCTCTGTATATAATCAATTTGTATTCACTTCCTGATGCTTTCATAAAAATTTCTTCATCTGGAAAACTCCTTGGTTGCTTTGTTTGGGAGCCTTCTGAAGCCATGAGTGATTGCTTGTATGCCACAATTGTCTGTTGCTTTTTGAGTCCCATGTGAGTATATAGAGGCTGGAAGAGGTACTGTGAGGATGGATTGCAAATGTTTCTCTAGGCTGTCTTCAAATGTAAAGCAAAAGGTATCTGACCGGTTCACAAGTCAGTTAGGTTTTCAGGTGTAGAGGTCCCTCTTCCCATCTGACAAAGTAAGCGCCACTGTATCCAACACCAGATGATAACAAACTAGTTCAGAATACAGCACTGCTAGTGCCCTGGTGGCCTCTGCTGACAAGGCCTAGCCTTATCCAACACTGCGTCAAGTGCTGGTTTTGTGATAGAAAAGCACTCTCTTGTGGGCAGGGTCTGGCTCCCAAGCTAAGAATTAGGTCCAGCTGCGTACCCAAGATGGCGTCCTCCACACAGGCAACAGAGAGAGGGGCTAAAGGTGCCCAGAGGCAGTGATTCCTCTGCTTCTGTTGCAGGGCCCCTATTGTAGGCAGCACTATGCAAAATCACTACTTTTCTGTTGGAGAAGCACTGTCCCGTTTGCAGGCGCTGGCTCCCAGGCTAAGAACGAGGTCCCGCTAAAATCTCAGTAACAACACTGCGTCCCACCCCCTGACCACGGAGTTCTGCACAAACCCCCCTGAAGCAGCTACAAAATGAAAGGCTCAAAGTGTCTAGATTAACAGAGTCCCGAGCCTGGCTCTCAGAACATGGGAATTTCGCCTGCCTATCCCCCCAGCAGCGTGTCTGAGTCCAGCCGCCGGGCAAGGCCCAGTTCCGCCCGCCAGCTGAGAGCGAGGAAAAAATAAAGTCAAAATGGTGGGTTTACTTTCCATCCGTGAGAGCCGGGGCTAGCCAGGAGTGGGAGTCAGCGAAAGAGAGGAGATTTTTCACTGAATTGTATAAAGTCCCAATTAACAGCTCTGTGCTGTGTCCTGAGGCTGATTAGGTGCTCAGAAGGCTCTGTTTGATTGTCAATTTAGGTCTTGGTTTCCAGAGGGATAGAAAGAGACGTGTCCTTAGTCCACCATCTTGACTCCGCCCCCCACTATTATAGCTTTGATTGAGTTTGGAGCCTTCCCAAACTGAGTAGGATTCTGGGTGATGTGTACTGTATTTGCTTCTAAAATACAAAGTTAGCAGTTTTATTCTTCCAAGCCAAGTGATTCTTCCAGCATTTCTTCTAGCTTTGGTTTGGTTTTTATAAAATCTCTGAGTTTCTGTTTATTTTCCAATGTCTTAATTTCATTTTCATATTTAAAAGGTAGTTTTGCAGGACATATAATTCTTGGTTGGAAGTTCTTCTCCTTCAAGGCTTTGAATGTGTCATGCCATTGTCTCTGTGCCAGCGTTGTTTCTGCTCAGAAATCTGATAAACCAACAGGATTTCCCTCTGAATGTTAGCTTTGGTTGGAGTCCTGCTGCCTTTGAGAGTTTCTGCTTATGTTTCATTTTGTTAAGCTTGACTATAATATATTTTCGTGTCTTTCTTTTGAGATCTATATTGAATGGCATTCAATATGTATCTTGGATAACTATATTCTCTTATTTCATAATTTGTGGGAAGTTTTCTGTCAGCAGCTCAGCAACAATTCTCTCTCTGTTCTCAGGTGCCTCGCCCTGTTCAGGAACTCCAATTAATCATAGATTATTTCTTTTCATAGAGTTCCACATGCTTCTTAATGCTTTTTCATTTTTTTCTTTCTTTTTTTCTGATTTCTCCTCATGCATGCTGGAATTAGCAGCTCTATCTTCCAAGCCAGAAAGTCTATTTTCCATTTGTTCCATTCTATTCTTGGCTTTCAATTGAAGTTTCTATGTCTTTGATTTTGTTCTTGATCTATTGGATTCAGAGCCCTGGTGTTCCATCAGATTGAACAGCTTGCTTAATTCTTTGCTTGTCTCTGCTGCATTTTGTATAAAGTCTAGGAGGTCTCTGTATATAATCCTTTAGTATTCACCTTCCAATAGTTTCAGAAAAGCTTCTTCATTAGGTAAGTTCTGTGGTGCTTTCTTTTGGGAGTCTTCTGAAGCCATAGGTGATGTCTTGGTTTTGATTTTCTCCAGAGTTTGTTGCTTTGGGGGCATCATGTGAGTCAGTAGAGGCTGGGAGAGATGCTGTGAGGATGGACCACAGTTGTTTCTCTAGGCTGTCTTAAAATGAAAGGTAAAAAGTATCTGACAACTTCCAAAGTCAATCAGATTTTCAGCTGTGCAGGTCTCTCTTCCCAGCTGACAAATTAAGCATCCCTATATCGAATCCCAGATGTTATAAACTAGCTCAAAATACAGAAAGGCTACTGCCCTGCTGTCAGGCCCCAGCTGTAGGTGACACTGTGTAGAATATTGCTTTTCTTCTGGAAAAGCACTCTCCTCTGGGTAGGTGCTGCCCAGTTACGTGCAGCTGAGGCCTCTGTATGGGTGTGTCTGCCTCCCAGTGGAACATGATGGTGTCCCACACAAGCTCACTGTCTGCCTTAGTACAGGCTACTCTATCGCAGAGGTAGAAAGGGAGGCCCAAAGTGCCAATGTCCACAGAGTGCACAGCCTCTGTTGCTGGGCCACAGCTGTAGGCAACACTGTGTAAAGTACTGCTTTTCTGCTGGAAAAATGCTCTCCTCCAGGCAGGCGCTGCCTCCCGGCCTAGGAACTAAGTCCAGCTAGGGCCTCTATATGGGTGTATCTACCTCCCACTGGATCAAGATGGCATCCCACACAAACAAGACCAAAGGCACCAAGATGCACAGAGTCCAAAGCTAGACTCTCAAAATATGGCAATTTCACCTGCTGCTCCCACCAGCAGTGTGTCTGAGATAAGCTGCTAGTGAAGTCCAAGCTCTGCCCACTGTCTATGACAGAAAAAGAAAGTTAAAATGGTGAATTACCTTCAGTCCATACAAACCAGCACTCATCAAGACTGAGTCAGCCAAAGAGAGGAGAATTTCCATTCAGTGGTATGAATACCAAATTAACAGCCCTATGCCACATCCTAGGGCTCACTAAGTGTCAAGAAGTCTCCATTTAATTATCACCTCAGGCCTTGGTTTCCAGAGGAAATTAAGGAGACATATGTTTAGTCTACCATCTTAACTCCACCCCTCTGTCTCTTATTTTAAGGTAACAAACAATACTTCTACAGATTCACAAAGTGTCAAAAGAAAGTGAGCAAAGATGTCAGTTAGTGACTGAAATTTGATTTGAGAGAGTCAATAAATTATAACTAAGTCTTAGTTGCTTGACATTTACCTCACTCATCTTCATTACAGATGAGCTTCATCTTTACTTAACATAATCAATGCTATTTCCTAACCTCCTGAGACAGTGATGACTAAAAGTATTTTACCTAGGACAAGCTGTGTAAATGTTCTTAGTAAATATTTTTTAACATCAGTTCCTACTATGTGCTACAGTCTTAACCCTTGTTTCTTTCTGTGCTACAAGCAGTTAAAATATTTCAAGAGGGTGGACTGTCCTTTCAGCAGAAGCAGAGGTATCTAGCTCGGCTGTGGTTTGATTTTAAATGACATTTAATTTAATTCCAAGTCAGTCATTTGACATCATGCTAAGTATCCCAGTTTTTCGGTTCACATACACATGTGAGTTAGGTTACCATTTTAGAGGGGAGAGAGATGAGAGCATGTGACTAGAAAAGCAGATCAGACCATCTTATTTTTAAAAAATAGGCACAGAATAGTGCCATGGAGGAAGTGGAGAGAATTACTGGAAGATGAAAAAGTGCTGTAAAAGGTGTGGAAAAATAGTATAAATACTTAGGAAGATTCTAGAGAAATTTTATGTGAATGGAAAAAAATGTATATATATGTCAGTTGGGATAGATAAGTCTAGAGAAGCCATACTATGAGCAAATTATGGAAGACCTTGAATTATTTACCATGGTAAGCCATTTTGTCTTTATGTGAATAGAAATGAGAATGATTTTAAAAGGCTTGAAGAGGAAAGCATCATCTGTAATTTCACCTAAGAGTTATATAGTGAGGAATTGAACTGTGGTGTCAAGAATAGTATTAAAAGTAAAGAGTACACAAAACAGATAAAGTGGATAAGTTGCAAGGCTTAGTGATGGATTTAATTTTTTGATGAAGAGTAGTTGAGGATGACACCAATGTTCCAGGTCTGGACACTCAGGGAATAATTGCTTCAGTGTATCATTGCAAAATACGTTCAACTGCAAATAAAAGGAAATCTGTTTACAGTAGTTTAAACTAATAGCAGATTACTTTCACTTATTATGAGGTGTCTGAAGTTGAGTTATTGGTTAAATTGATTCAGTAGCCTATCTGAGAGAGAGAGAGACATGATTGATAATTATTTTGAACTTTTCCAAACAAACATGAGAGAGATGCCAAAATTTCTGGCAATATATCTGTATTTGAGATAATAAGAAAGACATGAGGGTCTACAGTAGCTGAAAATACTCTTTTTTGTCAGGAAAAAAAGTCTTCCTAAATAGTTATCAGCAGGCTTTAGCTATGCCTCATTTGGCTGAAACCGCATTATCTGGCCATGTCTGGCTATGTGGTTGGCCATGAGTTGAAAAGTGTTCACAGCAAGCCTCTACCTGGCAACAAAACCTCAGCACATTGGTGATTACCATAGCAGGGGTGCTAAGAGAACAGGTCCTGGGGGGGTGCATTTGACACATTCTAGGTTTCAACATACTCAGAGGAGATAAAAATAGTTTATTAGATTATAAGGATAAGTTGACTATGACAGGAAATTGAAATAGAAATCAGCAAACATGTCTTCCAGGAGTGTCATTGTTACATCTTCCAATGAAATACAACTTTTTCTTCAAAGGCCATCCAAAAATGTCACCATTTCTGTAAAGCTTTTCCTGATTTCCCCAGGTAAAATCTTTACTCCCTCCAGTCTCTCTACTATGTCGTCATACTCATAGCTATAGTAAAAACCTATACCACATGAATTTTAATCAAATATTTGATTACATTGTATACTCCAAATTATAAAATTTTAAGAGTACATAATTCAGAATACTTCCCTCATCTAAAGAAATTATTGTAGTTAACCAGATGTAGAAACTCAACAAATACTTATTGCAAATTGGTGTAATTTTCCTAGTTTTACCTAACTTCATGGCTGACACTTAGGGATATCAAGATGTTAGTAGTAAAATTAGACAAAATTTTCATTCTTGCCTCACAGGATTGTGGTAAACATGGAGTGAATTGTCTATTCATGATAGTTATTGCTGTAAAGTATTAGTTTAAAAGTCATCTCTGCCCCGAAAGACTCACTTTGTTGTTATTTGTCATAGAGTTGTCTCTGGCTCATGATGACTTTATGTATAGCAAAACGAAATGTTGCCTCATTCTGTGCCATCCTCACATATCTCACATATTTGAGTTCATTGTGACAGCCACTCTGTCATTCCATCTCATGGAGATTTTGTTTCATTTTCATTGACCTATTTTACCAAACATCATGTGCTTTTCTAGAGATTGGTCTTTCCTGAACAATGTGTCAAAAATAAGCAAGATGAAGTCTTGCCATCCTTGC
The DNA here is from genome assembly GCA_028571685.1 of Heterohyrax brucei. Classification (NCBI taxonomy): domain Eukaryota; kingdom Metazoa; phylum Chordata; class Mammalia; order Hyracoidea; family Procaviidae; genus Heterohyrax; species Heterohyrax brucei. Next base: position 50,226,132 of record CM053142.1, read on the forward strand.
TTCTAAGGGCCATTCTGACCAACTTCAGTACAGTGTTGCTATACTGTATAATAATAATACTTATATAGTGCCTGCCATGTATGAGGCACCATTCTAAACAAATTTATGTTTTATTCAACTCAACCTCACCATAACTTTAATAGAATCACCATTATTATCATCTCCAAGAAACTTGCCTGTGATAATGACTGTCAGCTCCAGATTTAGAGCAAGCAGCTAGTATTAGATACTAAGCACATTGCCATCACAAAATACAATCTTGTGATTAACATGGTGGGGTAGAGGGGAGGTGATTCTGATTTCAGAAGTAACACCACAAAATCTTCCTTACCTACACCTTGCCATCCCTTAAGCAGGGCTCCTGAGGTACATCTAATTTTTCCCTCAAAGCCCAAGAAATAAGGACAAGACAATAGTTGCATACCTGGAAATGCATGTTTTTATCCAAATTCAAATACTTTATTAGAAAAACAGTATTTTAACACTAATGTGAGAGAGAACATGGCTATCAGAAGCTTCCAGGGTGGGTATGCTTGTCTAAATGCTGTGCAAGTTACAGGGAGTAAACTGGTAGAGGTGAGTCAGTGTTCTATTGGAGAATCTATCATGAGACTATAGGTGACACCAAGACAGCCAAAATCTTATTTATGTTTTTTCAGCAAGTTGAACAGATATGTAAATTGCAGTTTGCTTTATGGAAAAGACGTATAACCACTGAATACTAATGCTGACCTTGACCTGAGTTTTGAGTTGAACAACATCATCGTAAAATTGTCTATGCCTGGAGCGACAATGTATCTTTTCATGTCAATTTAGATGTTTATCAGAACAACATGCAGTAGAAGTTTACAGTATCTCTGGGCTTTGCCGGTTTGGATACCTTGCTGCATGCAAATTGCAAAGAGCAAAACTGAAATTTTTCAGAACACTATGTTCCCTTTCACTCAGTTGAAATAACCATTTGGTTCATGTTATTGAATATGATGTTTTTAATTAAGTAATTATAATTATTAGGAACAGATAGGCAGTGGGTGGGGTGAGGTGTAATTCTGCATTCTCAGCAGAGTGAATAGGTATGGAACACGGAGAGGTACAGAGAGTCCCTGTGTGATGAACACAGTTTACATGCTTGATTGCTGGCCTAAAGTTTGGGAGTTTGAGTCTTATGGAGCACAGTTCTATTCTGACACACATGGTATAGCCATGAGTTGAAATTCACTAGACAGCAACTGTGTTGTTTTGTGTTATTTTTACAAAGAGGTGCAAGGGAGTTTTTGGCCTCAGAGCAACTGACTAACCCATGAAATACTGCCTTAATTCTGGCTTTATAATTTCTCTTCTGAGAGAATATGAGTTTTGAGACAAAAATATTCTGTACCATATGTGAAAGACATGTTGTATTTTAGAACTCTCAGATGATACTGGTTTGCCTGTCAACTGAATGATATAAAGGCTTCTACTGGTGCAAGAAAGAAACATTTCCTTTAAATTCTCTCCTCTGGCTTGAGCACATACTCATATACACAGAACTAGTCACGTGTGTCTTGTACCTTTCTCTGTTTTAGCAGTTCTTGAAGCTTTGAGTTTGTTGCTTGGATGATGCACAGTTCTCTGTTCCTTATCAACTTGGCAGCCGAACCCCAGCTGCCTTCCCTTTAAAGTGAGACCAAGGCTACTGGCATTGCCCTTGTCCCTCTCCTGGAGAAGCGAATCAACCAAAGCTGATCAGGAGCTTCTTATGGCGACATCACTGATAAAGCAAAGTAGCAAAAATGGAGATGATTTTCTGCAGAGTTAACTGAAAGAGTAGGAATTTCTAAAGAAGGTGGAAAGCTTCCCCTATGTCAAAGCTAAATAAGGCGATGATCCAAGTGGATTTCAGAAGCCATTGTTCATGTTTGTAACATTGTCTATCTACAAACTGACAAAGAGAGTTTTATGAATGGAAACTAAAAATCTGTTTTTAGTTAATAATAACAGTACTTTCCTGAAGGATAAATATTTTCTCAGAAAATATAGCATTTGTAACTCACAGGGAAGGTCATGAATACTGAAGAATAGTTTTAGACATCATGATTTTTAAAATCAAACCAAGTTCCATTTCCAAATTATGTAGAGCTTTCTACTAATGTTGCTATATAGGCAATAGACAGGTCACTTTCTAGAGCTTCAAGAGCAGTAATATTCTTACAATGTGAACTTAAAAAAACAGTTGCAATTCAGTCAACTGTGACTCACGATGACCCCATGTCTATTGGACTGAAACTGCGTTCCACTGGCTGAATTTTTGGAAGTAGATCACCAGACATTTCTTCCAAAGGCCCCTGATGGATTCAAACCTCCAACCTTTGGTTGGCAGTCAAGAAGTACCACTCATGGACTCCAGTATGAATTTAGGGATTATTTTATCCAGCATGCTATAGTTCATAGTGGTAAACTGATTTGCTCAGTCATTTAGTGTAGACCAGGCTGAGAAGAAACTCTAAGTTGTATACTTCGACTCTTACATCCTTGTGCAGTACACTTTTTCCTCATGCCTATATTGGGAAATATCATCAGGTAACAGGTAAGGCATTAGCTAAAAACAAGAATTAGTGGAATATCAATTGAGATATTTCAACAAACAGATGGAGCACTGGAAGTGCTCACTCATCTATGCCAAGAAATTTGGGGGCCAGCTACCTCACCAACTGACGGGCAGAGGTTCCTATTTATGCCCATTCCAAAGAAAGTTGATCCAACCAAATCCATAAATTACCAAACAATATCACTAATATTGCAGGCAAGTAAAATTTTGCTCAAGATCATTGAAAAGTGATTGCAAAAGTATATTAACAAGGAACTGTCAGAAATTCAAGCTGGATTCAGAAGAGGACATGGAACCAAGGATATCATTGCTGATGTCTGATGGATCCTGTCTGAAAGCAGAACGTACCAGAAAGATTTTTACCTGTGTTTCATTGACTACGCAAAGGCATTTGACTGTGCGGATCATAACAAATTGTGGACAACATTGTGGAGAATGGGAGTTCCATAACACCTAATTACACTTTTAAGAAATCTGTATATGGCTCAAAAAGCAATCGTGTGAACTAGCATGGGAACACTGCATAGTTTAAAGTCAGGGAAGGTGTATTTCAGTGTTGTATTCTTTCATTATACCTTTTCAATCTGTATGCTGAGCAAATAATTCATGAAGCTGGATAATGTGAAGAAGAATGAGGCATCAGGATTGGAGGATGACTCACTAACAACCTATGTTATGCAGACGACATCACCTTACTTGCAGGAATTGGAGAAGATTTGAAACACTTATGGATAAAGGTCGCTATGAGTCGGATCTGACTCAACGGCACTTGGCTTGGCATTGATAAAGATCAAGGACCACAGCCTTCAGTGTGGATTACACTTTAATATCAAGAAAACAAAAATCCTTATAACTGGACCAGTAAGAAATGTCGTCACAAATGGAGAAAGAATTAAGATTGTCAAGGATTTCATTTTACTTTGGTCCACAGTCAACGGCCCTGGAAGCTGCAGTCAACAATTCAAAATATGTATTGCAGTGGGAAAATCTGCTGCAAAGGATCTCATTAAAGGACTAAGAAGTAACACAAAATCAACACCAAATAACTCATCTGGAACAGATGATCACAAAGAACAACAAAGACATGAGGGAAAAAGAGCCCAGAAGACAGAAGAACCCCGTGAATAGGTGACTGTATCAACATGTGACTAGATGAATCAGTGCTGGGCCACCACCAAAGACCTTCATCATGGGACACATGATGTTGAGTCCTAGTGGCAACATGAGAAAAAGAGGAATGCACCTCAAGAACTCCACTAAAAGACGGCATTGATGGTCCAGCAGCCTGGGGGTTCCCCTCGGAGCATGGCCCCTAGACCTGCTGCTACCTGTTACCAGAAAACACTACTGAGGTCAACTCTTTTGACAGGAATGGACTGGACTCAGGGTCACAATGTGACCTTACAGTGTGTTTACTTTATGGTTCTATACATCTGTAGGAAGCTGTCCTACTAACCTCTTACTAGAGGAGAGGGTAAGGAGAGGTGGACACAAGATTGCTAAGAGGTATGACATATATGGAATGAAAAGGAGGAGAGCGTTGTCACTGGGTGAGGAGAGCATAAGGAGGTGCAGATAGGCAGGCATGCAAATTTAATTTGGATTGTGTACTTTCACTTAATAGCAACAAAATGATTTTAAAAAATAGTATTAAGAACTAAAGATGTCACCTTGATGACTAAAGTGTGCCTGACCCAAGCTGTGGTATTTTCAGTTGCATTATCCATGCAAAAGCTGGACAGTGAGCAAAGAAGACAGAAGAAGAATTGGTGGCTTTGAATTATGATGTTGAAGAATGTTGAATGTACCATGGACCGCCAAACGAACAAACAGATCTATTCTAGAAGAAGTCCAACCAGAGTGCTCTTGGAAGCAAAGATGGCAAGACTGCGTCTTAAATATTTTGAACATGTTGTCAGGAAGGATCAAGGAAGGATACCCTATTTGATAGACTTGAGGGTCAATGAAAGAGGAAGACCCTCGACAAGATGGATAAACACAGTGACTGCAACAATGAATTTAAGTATAATAACAATTGTGGACATGGTACAAGACTGGCAGTGTTTCATTCTGTGTGCATACGGTTGCTATGAGTCTGAGGTGAATTCACAGAACCTAACAACAACAACAAATTGAGAAAACAAAATCAAGATACACTTCTTTCAAACACAAATTATCATTTGCTTAGCAATCTGTGTAAATTATATTTCGCTTTATCTTAGAAGCAGGATGTTTAAGTTACCCTCTCCTAATATCCCTGAAAACTTTAGTGTCCCAGAATCATTGTGATTTGCCTTTTAGGATGTTTCCCTGTTTTCTGATTCTCTCAGGGACTCGGGAACTATGTTTAATTATTTAAGATGAATGGTAAAAATTCAGAAGTTGACATGTATCATCTTGCTCTTATCATGTCAAATACACATACCACAGAGGCAAACAGATTTCATCATTTCAAAAAAAAAATAAAATAAGTTGCTGTTAATCAGTACATGCTGAAACAGTGATTTATTCAGTAGGACCTCTACATCACATAAAATGTGTAGTTTGATTGGTCAGAAAGTGGTGCCTGCTGAACAATCTCTGCCTATGCTGACCTAATCTAGATCTGGACCTTGACTGACTGATTTGTTCCCCAAACTGCAGTTGATCTCTGATATGTATCACTCATTATTCTTGTTGCTGGGCATTCAATAACAAAAGCAAAACAAATAAGGTAACAGACAAGGTCTTTGATCTTGTAGAGCTTACAGTCTTAAGAATAGAGCTCCAAATAGAGCTTTTAAGAAGGGTCAGAGCTTGGAATGTTCCAGGGAAACAAAGAAGGTGACCAATTAACTGGTATAGAGAAGGAAAATACAGCAAACATTTGACAACTTTTGGCAGACCTCTTACTAGTGTTTAGAGAGTTTCTCACCTTATGCATTCTGATGGGTGGCAGAATTTTACTCCTGCTGTAGTAATCTGTGGGTAGAACAAATGGTTACACACTTAGCTGCTAACAGAAAGGTTGAAAGTTCTACTCCAACCAAAGGTGCCTGGGAAGAAAAGCTTAGCGATCTACAAGCATCTACTGAAAACATCTGTAGTACAGTTTTATTCTGACATGCATGGGGCTGTCATGGAGTAGGTTCAACTACATGTAGTGTCTTACAGAAACTAAGGTCTTAAATTCTTTGTTTCAGCATCTTTCTATGACAGTGGTGAATAAGGCAATGATCAGAAGGCCATGAACATGTGTCCTAGGCCACATCAACTGAACATACCTTGAATTTGGAGGTGGAAATAATTAAGACAACAAAATGCAGTTTCCGATGGTATTAGTATAGTATTAACAGTAGAGTCTCTATGGTGTAAGGTAGTGGTGTCTACAGAGTAAGCTGTAGTATCTTATGTTCAAGGATAGTGGTAAATATACCATCAGTAAGACTGGATCTGAACATTACTTTTATCATGATTCCCTCCATTTCTCCCAATTTTTTCAGCCTGGTTCACCAGCCTTCCCAGTAAATTTGTGAACAAGCTAATAGTCTTTCAAAACTTTTATCTTCTGCTTGAATCTTACAGACTCTTTGGTTGCTAGCAACTAAAAACTTTTTCAGATTGACATAGAAATTGGGTAGTCTAGAAGTAGTTTCACATAATAAACCATCGTGGAGGAGAAGTGGAATTGGGTTACTGTCTTGCTAAAGTTGAAGGCAATAAAAATAATCTAGTAATAAGGAATATGGCATTGGCAATCCACAGCAGGCTGTCGAGAAAAAAGCGATTTATCGCCTATGGTCACCTGAAATGAATGGCCCATAGAAGGCACAACTTTGGGGGACTGAATAGATTCTATGACAAAAGGATGGCTGAGTTCATGTACTGTGAAAATTGGGCTTCGATCGGCTGTTTCTATCAGTGCTTAGAAGCTAAAGAGAAAGCGGTGAAAAGCTGAAATTTTTTTTTTTTTTTTCAATTTAGGGTCTTTATTTTTTTATTATGACTGAGTGAAAATGTACATTCCCATATAAATTTACATGTCCACCTATATGCAGCTTCCAGTGCTCTCCCCGCCCGGTGATAGCACACTATTTCTCTCTGCTCCATACATGTCTCATCCTCCTCACTGGCAACACAAGAAGCTGAAATTCTTACCTCTCCAACATATTATATACTGACTTTTTTGTGACCATGCTAAAAGTTGTTTTTTTTTTTTGTTGTTGTTGTTTTTAAAAAAATAAAAAAATGCTAACCTGAATCTCTAATTCCTCGCAACATTTATACGTGTATGTTTGTGTTTCATTTTTTGTTTTTTTTTTTTTCTGTATCAGACAGATTGATCCAAATGGCTGCATAATTGTATGACCATTTAAATTTACACCCTTGCCAAGCCAGTCATGAAAATCTTATGGCATTTACTTGGAAAGCATATAATCTTGAAAATTGTGATGGTATTCTACAGAAGGCTTGGGAAAACTCAATTTCCTGCGTTATTCCCCACTGCTTCCTTTCCAGAACCCAAGTATTTATTACTTCTCTTTGTTGACAGAGGCAGCCTTTCTTCTATCCGAAATGATTTTCCCATCTTTCCAAGACCAAGTATGTGAGTTGAATGCCAAAGAGCCACTGCCATTGGGTCGATTCTGACTCATAGTGACCCTATAGGTCAATGTAGAGATGCCTCACAGAGTTTCCGAGGAGCAACTGGCAAATTTGAACTGGTAACCTTTTGGTTAGCAAACATAACACGTAACCACTACACCACAAGGGATTCCATACATGGATTAAATACAGTCCCCGAAAGAGACAGGCGGAAGTCCTAATCCCTAGTACCTGTAAATGTGACCTTATTTCAAAATAGTGTCTTTGTAGTTGTAATGAATTAACATGAGGTTTTACTGCAGTAGGGCAGGCCATAATCTAATAAGACTGATAGAAGAGGGCAAGGAGCAACACAGAGGCCTACAGATGCAGAGGAGAGAGGTCTATGTGAGACAGAGATTGGATTTATGCTGCCACAAATCAAGGAATGGTTGGTACAACCAGAAGACTGAAGAAGTGGGGAAGGACTCCCAGCTTAGAGCCATGGTCCTGTGACACCTCGATTTCAGGCTTTCTAAAATTCCCATTTTTTTAAGCCACTCAATTTGTGATAATTTGTTACAGCAGACAAAGGAAACCAGTACACCTCATGATGATCTTATCTATGGTGACCAACAAGGAGAATCCAATTTCTATGCCGTACCACCATATCTCTTTGTTTTAAGATATAATCAGAAGCAGATCCTAGCATGTGGTGACAAGTATAGAGTTAGCTTTGGAAAGACAAAAGAAACTTTCAAGACACAAAACTCTTAACTGACTTATTTTAATTCAATTCTCTAAATATGTTCATACTCACTTTATGATTTAGTATATGTCCAGTTATAGAAAATATTCTATATGCACATGAAAATGATACATACACTGGCTTTGTTGGATACAGTATCAGTTATGTCAGTTTTCTGCTGAAGATTTTTGTTGTTAAGTTGCTACTCAGCTACTAGGACCTCTGGTGATGCAAGGGTTAAACTCTTGTCTGCTAAACAAAAGATTGGCGCTTTGTACCCATCTCGTAGCTCCACAAGAGGAAAACCTGATGATCTGTTCCTCTAACGATTAGAGCCTAGAAGGTCCTGTGAAGAAGCTCTATTTTTTGACTTTGGGTTTCAAGGACACAAATCCACTGGAGGACGCCTAACAAATCAACTATGTCAACTCTGTCAGAGTGAAGAGTTTTAAGTTTCTCAATGTCATCTATCTATTCATCCTATTCATTATTTTTTAAGTGTATTATAAAAACAAAAACATAAACTCATTATTGTCATGTCACTTCTGACTCACTGCCACTATGCAGGACAGAATAGAACTTCCCCATGGGTTTTCCAAAGAGCAGCTGGTAGATTCAAACTGCTGACCTTTTGGTTAGCAGCTGTAGCTCTTAACCACTGTACTACCAGGGCTTCAAATGTATTTTAATGGGTACATATAGATTTAGAATTGTGACATTTTTCTCATCTTGCTCTTGGTTCTTGTTATTTTTTTTTTTTTTTTAAACTCTGACAAGGCTTCTTGCCTTAATTGTAGGTCTATCAAGTATTAGTTTTCTTACTGTTTTCATGGTATATCTTTTATCAATATTATTTATTTTTTGTTCTTTTTTTATTCATAAGGTTATCTCTTTGAGGAAACATATGTTTTTCTTTCTAAAGAACAACTCAAGCTAATAATCAGAGTCTTTTAACTGGACTACCGCATTCATTTATTTTTAATGCAACTAGTGAAGTATTTGAGTTTGTATTTACTATTTTCATTTGTGTTTACTATTGGAACCACTGGTTTTATGTTAATTTTTTCTGTCCTTTGGGGCTTTTTGGGGTCCATTAAATATTTTTATTGCTCCATTTGCCTGTATTGCCATGTTATTAGTACGTCTATTCCTAGCTCACTTACTGGTTATCCTAGATGCTATAATGTCATACTAAGCTTGTTATTGTCTAAGGTAAATAATTATTTTTGATAATTTCTTGTCATTGCTAGTTATTTTGAACATTTCAGCTCTACATCTCTTTAACTTTTTAAGTTGTTGGTGTCAAAATTATTTTATATGCTTAATCAGTATTTATTCATGTTTATCCATTCTTTGTCTTTTTAGTACTCTTCATTCCTTATTGTGTCTGCTTTGCATTCTGTTCGTGACAAATTCTATGGATTTTTGTTATTTTGAAATTCATTATTTCATTTTCATTTTTTTATTTAATAAAGACTTAGATATTGTTATTGTTAGCTGTCGTGGAGTTCATTCAACTCATTTTCTCTAAATAATTTTTATTTATTTAATTCTCATTAAATAGCATTTTCATTGCTTCATAAGTTTCATTGTATCTTTTAAAAAAATCAACTGAAATCTTTTTATTGCTCTATTTAAAGTATTTTTTAAGCTGTTATTCTGAAGGGTTAAATATTTCCTGTTTATCTCTGGTTTGCAATAATTTTAAAATTATGTGATTGAGCACCTTTTTAAAAATTTTGTTCTGCTTAGAATTTGTACAGCTTAACGTCTTGTAAATTTAGAATGTCCAACTACAGATAGTCTTCAATTTACAACCTAATTGAGTTAGGACAAACTTCGCTTATGACCATCTATCTTTGTGTGTTTGTTTCTTGTACATCTAATTGTGAGTACGTAAAGAAAACAAAAATTCTCATAACTGGAGCAATAAGCTTCGCTATTATAAACAAGAAATATTGAAGTTGTCTAAGATTTCATTTTACTTACTTCTACAATCAATGCCCAAGGAAGCACCAATCAAGAAATCAAATGACATAGTGCATTGGGCAAATCTGCTATAAAAGATCTCTTTAAACTGTTAAAAAGCACAAATGTCATATTGTGCACTAAGGTATTCATGACTCTAGCCATGGTATTTTCAATTGCTTCCTGTTTGCAGAAGCTAGGCAATGAATAAGGAAGAGTAAAGAGTATTTAAATTACGATGCTGGTGAAGAATATTGAATATATCATGAATTTCCAGAAGACTGAACAAATCTGTCTCAGAAGACACACCAGCAGAATGTTTCTTAGAAGTGAGGACTGCAAGACTTCATCTCACATACTTTGAACATGCTATCAGGAGGTAGAAGTCCCTGGAGAAGGACATCGTGTTTGGTAAAGTAGACGCTCAGTGGCAAAGAGAAAGACCTTCAGTGAAATGGATTGGCATAGTGCTTGTAACAGCGAGGTCAGCAACAATTGTGAGAACAGTCAGGACCAGACAGCGTTTTCATTTGGTTGTACAGTGGGTTGCTATCAGTAGAAACCTACTCTACAGTATCATCAACAATAACGAATGTTAACATATCCTACTGGAAGGAAGTTAAGGGCAAATGCAGGACAAGTCAGGATGTTATGGAGTGTGGGGTGGAGAGAGTGGGAATGTGGGGTTGGATGAGAGGATGAGGGAGGACTGTTGAGTATGCTCCAAGCATTTGATCAGGATAATAAGATGGAAAAGATGGGTAGATAAAACACTCTCATGGCAAGAATACTGAGTTTAGAAATGAATATCATTGATGGGGAAAACTCCATAGATCAAAAAAGGAGAATTGACAGGTCAGGACTTAATGGATTTTGAAGAGGAAAGAAATGCTAAAGAAGAAATAAATAATAAGAGGAAGGAGAGAAGATCCCAAAAAATTACAGCAGAAGGATTAGCTAGAGTTTTTTCTAAACTAAATCAGGGCTTTAGTTTTTCAAAGACATAGACCAAAATGCTTATCACTTTGCTAAAGTTAGTACATGGATTTGGGAAGCAATGAGATGTTAGTGTGAAATAAATGAAGAAAAAAGGAAAAAGACCAAAGAGGCAAATCTCATTAATTTGCCAACTAGAAACACTATCCTTATTCCTAGATAAGGGAACCAGATAATCAGATAATTCCCAGGTAATCCAGAACCTTCCACAAGTCAATACCTCAGCTGATGCCAATAATGCCAAGCTGTTCCTCCTGACAGTAAATTTTAATGATTTTTGTGTTTTTATGTATTATGTATTAAAATATATCTGTAAGTTTATATGTAATATTTCCAACTCCAAAAGAAAAGACTGTACTCATAAAGATAATGATAATAAAAGGCTATAGCAATATTTTTTTTTAAAAAAGAGTTCAGCTTATATCAGAATTTAAAGTGTAGTCACTGGAATGAAACCTCACCATAAGACAGAGACTACCTGCATTTGTTTTTATTTATTTTAAATCTCTAGTGAAGTTTCTAGCTTTTTTTTTTTCCTATTTCTGTGAAACAGCCTCCAAAATTCAGGTATTTGGCACAAGTGAGAGTTCTACCCAGGCTGAAGACCAAATTACATTTTATATTGTGTTAATAGACCCGAGAAATGAGAGGCAGTAGAGCCCAGCTCACAATAACAAGTTAATCTGTGCTGGCTCTGGGGAGCAAGGGAGACAGAAATGTAGCCACTCTCAGAAAATATGTTTAGTGCAAGCTGCCCCTATCCTTGAAAGATAAGTAAAAATCATTTTTGCAAATTGCTGATACAGGCTAGCTCCAGAACAGGATGACTATAGATTAACCAACGCGTAACTTAGTTACTAACATATGGCTAATTACTACTGAATCCCTACACTTCCGTATAAAAGCACTTCTCCTTTTCTGAACTTTGGAGCTAGTTGAAATTTTGGAAATTGTTACTCAACTGCAGTTGTAACATCCTTTAATAAATCCCTTTCATTTTAATTGTAACAGAGTCAACTTTTACTCTTTGATACTTTTAATATGTCAATCAGTTATTTTGAAATCAGTATCTGATAACACAAGCATCTGCATCACCAATAGATCTCTTTTTGTTTTGTATTTTGGTTTATGTGTCCTCTCCTTTGTTTGGCCTTCCTGCTATTTTTTCACTGAATGCTGGACATTTATTATAATAAAGTATATAGGTTCAGAAGAATGCTCTTTTTCCTCTAAGAGAAAGTTTCTCCCTTGCTCTGCTTATTTATTAACTGACACCTGATCATGTTAGTCAATCAGATATTGACCAGACTCAGCGCTAAGTTGCAGGTTTTCTAAAACTCAGTCTATCTGTGAATGGCAGTTCTCTCTGAGTTCTAGCTGGATCTTGGTCTCTCATTCTTGGCAAGTCCTGAATTGTAATACTGTCTCCTCATTTCTCTGAGAATCCTGTAACTTCTTTCCTCTCAGAAGCTTTCTCTCTGTCTTCTTTACTTTGTATCCTACAAAGCTCTGGAATTTGAAAATTCCTTTGAGGGAGAAACGTATCGAGTATTGAACTCAGTTCTCTGATTCTGTTTTCTCTTCTTAATCCTGGACCTTAAAGTCTGTATTATTTCAAGCCCTGGGAGACTGTAGAAAGCACTCCTTACTCCACCTCTTAATAACCATATTTTCCCCAATAAAAGACACTATTCTGAGTATGTTTTTGAGTTTCAGAGTAAGGACATATTCTGACTGCTGAATGTGAAATTACATCTCTATAGCTCCCCCTCTTCAGTTATTTCCAGCTTTGAAATCCTGAGTGTCTCAACAAAACCCCCCAGAAAACAAATCCACTGCTGTAGAATGGATTCTGACTCACAGCAGCCCTATAGGACAGAGCAGAACTGCTCTATAGAGTTTCCAGTGAACCCCTGTTAGACTCGAACTGCTGACCTCTTGATTAGCAGATACAGCATTTAACCACTACACCAACAGAGTTTTCTGAATGTCTCGACAACTATCCTACATCTTCAAACAAAAGTGTTTCATTTATTTATTAATTCATCTACTTATGTATCTGTCTATTTAATTCAGTTTTTCTAGCTATTTTTGATGGAAGTTTTGATCTGTCACAACCTACTTCACCATAGCTGGAGGTTTGCAGAATCATTTTAAAGAGGAAATTGGTAAGCAGAGAACCAAAGTGGACACATTGCACTGGAGTCAATTCTGACTCACAACAGAAAGGTTCGTTTCCAAAGTCCCACAAGCTGATAATATCCTCAGCAAAATTATGTTCCCATACCCTAAAATTTAGTGTTTAGACTCAATATTGCAAAAAAAAATAGTAGAATTTCAATCATATGTGAGGAAAGGAGAAAAATCTCTCAGTGTTATTCTGGTGGGGGTTCTGTCTATCTAGACATTTATAGATTATATGGTAGTCATGATCTGTAAACTTATCTTGTTAGGAAAAATCTCCTAGAAAATTCTTAATACATTCACCATAAACATTTTGGGAAGGTAACCCACTCAAACAAAACCTAACTAATTATTCTGTCTACAGCCAATTTGAGATCATATAATCAGTGTGTGTTTGGGTGGAGGGCTATGTCCTGGATTGAATCATGTCCCCCCAATAAATGTGTGTTAGATTGTCCATGATTTCCAATATTATGTGATAGTCCATTATTTATGTGATAGTCCATCATCTTACATGATTTTTGTATGCATTTAAATCCTACCTCTACAGTGTTAATGAGGCAGGACTCAATATACAAGATTAGATTGGGTTTTAAATCCATCTCTTCTGAGATATAAAAGAGAGAAACCAGCAGAGAGACATGGGGACCTGAAACCATTAAGAAAATAGTGCTAGTAGAAGAGTTTATCCTCTAAAACCCATTCCCTGTGCTGAGAAGCTCCTAGCCCGGGGGAAGATTGATAACGACCTTCCAATGGAGTATCCAGAGCAGACAGACAGAGAAAACCTTCCCCTGGTGTTGATGCACTGAGTCTTGGCATCTAGCCTTCTAGACTGTGAGAGAATAAACTTCTGTTTGTTGAAGGCATCTGCTTGTGGAACTTCTGTTACAGCAGCACAAGAGAACTAATGTTGCACATAGTTTGGACACATCATCAGGAGGGATCAGTCTCACGAGAACGACATCGTACTTGGTAAAGCAGAATTCAGTGAAAAAGAGGAAGACCCTCAGTGAGATGGACTGATACAGTGGCTGCAACAACAGCGTCTAGAAATGACTGCAGGTCGGCACAGGGCCAGGTGGGGTTTTGTTCTGTTGTATACAGCGTCACTATGATTGAAACCTCACTCAACAGCACCTAGCAAAAACAGATAACTAAGACAGGTTGCAACATGTAGGCTGTGAATTCACCACATGAATACAGTAATCCTTCCCTGGGCCTCTATTTAGCTTTGAAAGATGAATGCAATTTTTTTTTTAAATTGTGCTTTCAGTGAAAGTTTACAATTCAATTCAATTTGTCTTGCAAAAACTCACACTCACATAGCTATATGACCCTACCTGCTCTTAGTACAATGAGACGGCACTTTCTTCATCTCTGCCTTGTATTTGTCATATCCATTCAACCAGCTTCTGTCACCTTCTTCTCTCTTACCGGGCCTCTGGACAGGAGCTGCTCCAGTTATTCACATGTATCTACTTGAGCTAAGAAGCATACCCTTCACCAGTATAATTTCACCTCTTACAGCTCAGTCTAATCGTTGTCTGAAGCACTGGCTTGGGGAATAGTTTTAGTTTTTGGTTAACAGAGTTCAGGGTCCATGTCTTCTGGGGACCCTCTGGTTGTCAAACCAACAAGTCTGTCTTTTTTGTGGAGTTTCTTTTCTCCACCTCATTAGTCTTCTGCTCCATCAGAGACTATGCTGTGTTGCCTATCAGGGTGGCCATTTGTGGTAGCCAGGGACCATTGCCTATTCTAGTCTCCTGCTAATGGAATCTCTTGTTTATGTAGCCTTTTCTACTTCTTCAGCCCGTATTTTCCTTGTGTCTTTGGTGTTCTTCCTTCTCCTTTGCTCCAGGGAGGTTGGGAAAAGTTGATCCTTCTCGGATGGCTGCTTGCCAGCTTTGAAGACCCCAGATGCTGCTCACCATAGTGGGATACAGAACACTTTCTTCGTAAACTCTGCTGTGCCATTTGACCTAGATATTCCATGCAGAATGCAGAGTGCACTTTGACTTCCTCATACATGTTCACACTGCCTACCTAAGCCTGGCCTCGATAATTTAGAACTAAAACTCTACTTGTTTTTTCTCTGGTGCCTACAATCTAATTCTATAAGTTAAATGAAAAAAGCACATATTTTTCATGTTGCATGTTTTAAAGGTGTGTAAAGCCTCCTTTCCCCCAAAAGGAATGGCTGCTTTAACCACTGAAATGACAAGAACGCAAATTCAATTCTCTTAACAAAATATCTCAGTAAAAGCAATAGGCCAGAAATCTGTTGGAATATTGTAGAAGAAGGATTCACAAAGAATTGGGGAATAGATTTATCATAGCGTATTCCACTAAAACACCTGAGAGAGTCCACAAGACAGAATCAACTAAAGGTCTTGAGAAATACTTTGGAGAATTAGGAGAGTGAGCCAACTTATTGGAAAGACTGCCATGGACTGTGTTTCATAACTCAAAGCTTTCAACAAGTGGGAGTCTCTGTTGCTGAAATTAATTCTCTAGCTTTCAGATGAGAAAGTAGGGTCCTAGAATGGCATAGGCCAAGAAGTGGCACTTCACTGGCACAGGGATGGTGTGTGAGCCATTTATGACAGGCAACAGGCCAGCATTTCTGACCTGTGACTACATTATCATGGATTTCTTAAGTGCAAATAAATCCATAGCCCCCCTGAAGTTTCTCTGTCAATTTTGTGCAATAAGAAAATTCCAAGTTGACCAAAGAGCAGCCTGATTTAAAAGATGTCATTGAAGTCACATCTCTTTACTTCAGTTTCTGAAGTGAGTCAGTTTGCAAAATCATAATAAAAGCCTGGGTAACTTCCAGTAAGCAGTTTGTAAAAACTATGGCCAACGCCTAATGTAACTGTGAACCAGGTGAGCGAAACATCTAGTCAGAGTTTTCATGTGTTGCTGAGATAATGTATCTGGAAATTCAGAATGCCACTATGAACTATTTGTCAAGGTGGATGTCATGGATTGAATTGTTCCCACCCCCCCAAAACTGTATATCAGTTTGTCTAGTCAATGATTCCCACTTTTGTATGACTGTCCATCATTTTTGTCATCTGATATGATTTTCCTATGTGTGGTAAAATTATCTTTAAGACATTGATCTTGTTTTGGGATTATTGACTGTTAATCCTGTATTGGGATTATAGACAGCTACATTAATGAGGCAGGAAACAGTCTACAAGTTTAGTTTGTGTCTTGAGACAATCTCTTTTGAGACATGAAAGAAGGAAGTTAACGGAGAGACATAGGGACTTCGTACCGCCAAAGAAGGAATGCCAGGAACAGAGCATGCCCTTTGGGCCTGAGGTTCCTAACAGAGCCAAGCCAGCCAAGTGCCATCGAATCGGATCTGACTCATGGCGACCCTAGGGACCAGGAGCTCCTAAATCTAAAGACTACTGATGATGAGGACTTTCTTACAGAGCCAATCAGGAGAGAGCCATCCCTTGGAGCTGGCACCTTGAGTGTGAACTTTCAGCTCCCAAGACTGTAAGAGAATAAATTTCTTAGTCAAAGTCATTCGCTGGTGGTAATTCTGTTACAGGAACACTAGATAACTAAGACAGTGGGGACATAATAATTTGATAAAATTTTAGTCCAAGTCCATTTCGCAGAAGGCTCAGGTATATCTCTATCCATCCAATGTTTATTTTCTGAATTCCTAAGTACAGAGTTGGAAAAGCTACATTCATTGATTGTTGTGTTACCTACACTGGTTTTTTTTTACCACTTGAGCAAGGATTTCTGATAGAAACAGATGACTCAATGAAAAACAATGCTTATTACTGAAGGAACTGCAGAGAATAGTGCTCTCACCTGTATACTGAAAGAGCCATTGGGTGACTAATACTATCACAACTCCATTTAACTCTCTAGCTTGGTTGGTGTGGGAGATCAAGAAATTTAGAAGAATGACAGAGTTATGGTTCATTTAATCAGGTCTTGACTCCAACTATGGGTCAAGAAAAGCCATGGAATTTGGTATGCATTCTTGTTAGTTCAGGTCAACTTTTGCAATGAAATGAGTTACAAAATCTTTATTTACAGGTTTTCTCTTTTTTTAGTTTTTAGGACTGCAGATGAAAACTTTCTTGTAATTTACTGAATTATTGGATTATTTGTTCTCATCCTTTTTTAAAGATATTACCTCCTGTGTATTTGTTAAGTGCTATAATTTCCCAGCCATAAATTCTAAATCTATTTCTCTTCTCACTCAATGCATTTCACTTGGGTGATTTTATCCATGCCTCTGGATTAAGTTTTCTCCTGACTCATAAATTCCAAGTCTGTATCTCCTATCCGGATATTTCTCATCAGCAGCAGTTCCACATACCTAATTTTCTCATTGTAATTCCATTTAACTCCACTAAAGAGAGCTCAAACAGGTCATATTCAAAACTAGACCTGTTATCATTCACTCCAAACCTTTATGTCAGTAAGCAGTATTCACATTCATACTGACACAAATCCTTCAGCTAGAATACGGAAAGTCAGCCTGGCCTATTGAGGACCAGGAGACTCAGGATTCTAGTGTCCCTTTTGCCTCTAGATTTAAAAGTCAGACCTTATGCAAGTAACTTAACATATTTGTATCTCAATTTCATCACCTACAAAATACTATGTTTTCCTTTGAAAGGCCTAGGCTTACAACTTGGCTCTATCATTTATTATGTAGCTTGGACTGGTTTTTTATCTATAAAATGATGCCAACAAGGACACAGAGCTCATGAGTTTGTTAGGAGAAAACAACAACAACAACAACAAAGGAGATAAAAACTGTAAATGCATTCTGCAAAATACTAGGTAGTGTACAAATGATTACTCCTATGATTACTATCACAACATTCTTTGAAAACCCTATAACTGGCTCTAAGGTCTAGGTAGTGGTAACCTCCGTTACCAATCACCACCAGCATGTCCTCTCTAAATTTAACAGACATCTGGCTATGCTAGCATAAATAAGATGTAGGAAAGCATCAGAACAGCATTCTGTTTTTAGCGAAAAGCTGCACAGAGAGGTCATAGTCCATGATTTAAAACTAAGACAGTATGGCCATTCAGGGTGGAAGAAGAGAATCCTTGGGTCTCAGTTTTCATCAGCCCCAGCTGGGAAGCAGCACATTGTGTTCAGATCTGTTTTAATACAGTACTGGCTCCTTGAGAAATGATCAGAGGCATTTTTGAAAGTCAAATGTGCAAGGACAGAGTTTCCTGAGCAGGGTAATACTCTTTATCTACCCTATTTCCTCCTTTTAAAGCTTTCAAATGGTGCAGCGATTCCTTTTTTTTTTTTTTCTTAAAGTCTTTCTTTTCATCTCCAGCACGTCTAACTCTTGTCTCATTATAATTTCACTTATTTCTATAAAAGAAACCTGACAGCTACAGAACATTTGAGGGAAGAGTAGAAGGAGGGTGGGCCTATGGGGGAGTGCAGAGGCAGGCAGAGAGAAGAAAAGAGACAAAGAGACAGCCTGAGCTCTGCACAGGGCGGGGAATCCTCACCAAACTCCTTGGGGTGACACTTTCTGAAAGACCTGCATCTCTGGCTCACAGCAACACAGTTCCTTGGCTTTATTTCAAGACAGTACCTAGAGCACTAATAGAAATCAAGATAAAAAAAATGGAGTTTAGATTGCAGAGAAGCATAATTTTCCCCCCAACCAACTAACTACAGGGTTCTTTTACAGAGATCCCAAACAATGACGCTGCACATCTATGTCTCCACCTGTTTGCTGCAACTCAAGATAGCCATTTTTGTTAGAGGCAGAAGTTTCACACCCATTTGTTAATTCACTTGTTTCTTCTTCATTCCAAAATGTGTCTTGATCTCTAACTGCTTTGTTTGGTTAACAGACTTTATTTAGAGCTGTTTGTGTTTACAGAAAAATTGTGCAGAAAGCATAGAGAGTTCCCATAGCCTCTCTCTCCTGTACACCTTTTCTGCTATTATTAACATTTTCCATTCCCGTGGAACCCAAGCCCACTGTCATCAAGTTTTGCTAAGTTATAACGACCCTATGTGTCAGAGTAGAACTGCCCTATAGAGTTTCTAGGGAAGCGCCAGGTGGATTTCAAATGCCGGGCTTTCAGTTAGCAGCTGTAACACTTAACCACTATGCCGCCGGGGTTTCCTCTTCTGGAACATTTATTATAAGTAATGAACCATGTTGAATTTTGGCTACCATTAACTAAATTATTATTATTATTTTTAAAAAAGTCATAACTTAGAGTTCTGTCTTTGTATTGTACAGTCTTGTTGTTCTTGTTAACTGCCGTTGAGTTTGTTCCTGCTCGTAGCCTGTGTCCAGCAGAAGGAAACACTGCCCTGTTCTCTGGAAACACTGCCTTGTTCTCTGGAAACACTGCTCTGTTCTTCCCCTTTCTCACAGTCATTGTCATGCTTCAGCCCACTGTCACAGCCGCTATGTCAATCTGTCTCCTGGAGGGTCTTTGTCTTTTTCACTGACCCTCTGCTTTATCAGTCCTGGGGGTTTGGACAAATGGGTAACGCCATGTGTCCACCGTTACAGTATCATATAAATAGTTTCACTGACCTAAAAGCGCCGTATGCTCTACCTATTTGTCCCTTAATTTCTCACCCTATGCTTCTGGGAACCAGCTATCTTCTCCTTGTCTCTCTAGGTCTGTCTTTTCATAGTATTTATTCTCATATGTAGATAAAAGCATTTTCCTACAACTCCTAGTTTCTCTGTAAACTTTACTAGTTTTCTCAAGATAAACTCTCTTGAACTCACTTCAAGAGAGTATGATACTTCCTTTTATAATTTCCATTGGCTCATACAGTTGATGCTGATCAATTTCTTTGATATATTTTGGAGTGGGAAGGGTATGAGGTTTTGACAAATATAACCAAGAAGTTGACGATAGTCAAGTCAGGTGTGTGAGTAACTATGATGATACAAAAGATGGCTTACACACCTTAATAGATTTAATACCAGTTATTTGATCCTTTCATACATTTTTAATTATTATTATTTCTAAATGGAAAAGGGTACACAGGTTTTTAACATTTGAAATCAGTCTTTTTTTTTTTCTTTTTAACTTGTCTTTCTAGGTCTTATCTGTACTTTTGTTTCCTCAGTTCTTTTGAGAATCATAATTGGTGTGATTATCGTTGCTATGAGAATAATTAGCCTTAGCTTCTTGACATCTTGATTGTGGAATACAGAATTCCAAGCAGTAAGGACTGAACAGCTAAACCATTCGACTTTGAAAAGGAAAAACCTATTGTCTTCAAGTTGATTCTGACTCACTGAGACCCTATAGGACAGAGTCGGACTGTCCCATGGGGTTTCCAAGGAGCAGCTGGTGGATTTGAACTGTTAACCTTTTGGATAGCAGCCAAGCTCTTAACCACAAAGTGAAAAAGGGGTCTGCCAGCTGAATTTAGGTCCCTTTATACAGTTTTTGCTTCATATGGTGGACAGAAGAAATAGAGCAGTTGGTATTTTATATGAGAAATGGAAAGGAAATCTTAATAGCCAAATTGTCAGTTATAATGAATAAATAAAATGAAGAGAGATACCATTATTTTGAGAACCAGATTTCTCCCAACTGACTTATTACAGTGTCTTGGAAAATGAATGCAGTATTTTATAAATTCAGATAAGAAGTCTGTAATAATGATAGTTGATTTAAACATTTGCATTACCCATGCTTCCTTTTTTCCATTAGGAAGTTCTGATGTTTGAACAAAATGACATAACAACATAGTTCTGAATATAGATAGTTTGAAGAAACTCTGATGTTCCTAAAGGGGTATCATTTCATTCACAAAATCATCAAGTCTTATGTTTATCTTAATAATCTCATGTACTCAATTTTATTTTTTCTAATATTAATACAGCTTTTTCATCTGCATTTAAAAATGGTCCAATAACACAACAAAAATACTCAACTAATGAAGAAAACATAACAAAGGAAACAGAATTTATCTGCATTATCTCCATCCAGAGGTTACCAAATCATGTGCTGTGGTTAATATTCTTGCACGTATGTTTACCGTAATGTAAAACAGGCTATGCTGCACATGATTTATAAATTGTTTCTTCATTCAGCAATGAATAGCAATAGGTATTACACAGCCACTAAAAACAAAACAGGTCTATTCCATCAGAGTAATCAGTTATTTAACTGGTTTCTATTGGTGGATATTGATACTTGTTCTTATCTTTGAGAGAACATAGTCAGAGCATACTCTTTGGGGCAATTTTCTGATTATTGTCTTCAGTTTTACCACAGACTGTCAGAGCTAGATGAGAACTTAGAGAAACTCTACTCTGAGCTGTCTACAGAACCCAAACTTGTTGCTACTGAGCCAATTCCTACTCAAAGTGGCCCTATAGGACATAGTAGAACTGCCCCATAGGGTTTCTAAGTCTGCTCTCTTTATAGAAGTAAATTGACACATCTTTTTCCAGAGGAGCGACTGGTGGGTTTGAACTGCTTACCTTTCAGTTAGCAGCTAAGCACTTTCACCGCTGAACTACCAGGGCTCTTTGATGAGGCTACAAGAGAGCTTAAATTATCTCTTGAAGGCTTCAACTTAATTAGTGACAGAGGCAAAACTATCTACATATATTGTGATAATGGCATTGAGACAGCTACTACTGGGATCAAAATTGTAAATTTCAAGGCAAGTGACTCTTGCCTAGATTAGAAAATCTCACTTGATATCCAAATTTTTACGTAGTCTCCTAACTGTTCTCTGTTCAGTATGGGACTGAATCTACACAACATGTACACTATTAGTTACCAATCTAAAACTCAAATGTGATTATGACATTTCCTTGTATAAAATCATTATTCCTAAACCTAAAGCAAAGCCACATTCAAAATTAGCAGTGATTAAAGAGAGTGGGTAATATTCAACAAAAGTTTGAAGCCATTATTTAAGTGGATTACCAGTTTGTATTTAGAAGTTATAAATACGATGGTGTCCAAGGTAAAAAAAAAGGAAAACATCTTAGATTTGGATAGTAGCTATGGGAGTGGTGAGGAAAAAACAGATCAAAGGGATAGTATGAGGAACCACTGCCAGGACTGAAGTACTGGATATACCAGAAATGCAGCTGTGAGTGAAGAAGATGCAAAATTTCTGAACAAAACTATAGCAATGAATCTGAGCATCTGAAAAATAAAGACCATTTTTTATAAGTATGAAAGCTAAAGAGAAGTACTTAAAGTATATGATTTAAATTTAGATTCATGGACTTTAATTCCATGCCTTTTATTTTCTTCTTTTTTAAGTGCCTTTTATTCAATCTGTTTGTTGCACAAAGAATGCCCTGGCTCTGAGGGGCTAGAAAGTAAGGGCAGCACGAGAGTCATTTGGAAGTTTAATGCTAAGATTTGACATCTTCACTCTGCAGTTCCTGAGACGAGAGTGTTTAATGACTGTTATAGATTGAATTGTGTCCTCTCCCAAAATGTCCTAGTCCCAGTAGCTATGAAACAGGGTCTTTGAAGATGTTTTCAGGTCAATTGACATGAAGTCATACTGGAGTAGAGTTGGTGCTAATCTAATCTGTATGGTGTCCTCATAAAAGACAGAGAGAGGGAAAGAAAGAGATGAAGTGAAGATGACCACGGGGAGGTGGAGGCAGAGATTGGCATGATCTACAAGCCAAGGAATATCAAGGATCTGGCCACAACAGAAGCTGGAAGAAAGACATGGAACAGATTTTAATGCAGAAGCCTCAGAAAGTATCAAAACAGCTAATACCCTGATTTAGAACTCCTGGCTTACTTACAGAGCCATGAGACAATAAATTTCTGTTCTTATAAGATACCCAGCTTGTGGTACTTTGTTATGGTAGCCCTAGGAATTGTCAAAAATTGAAAGACATTCTTGACATGCAAGTGCGTAAACACGTCTCAACTCTTCACTGTTTCATAAGTATTCAGAATGCATCTGCTTAGTTTATCTTAACATTTTACTGCTGGTATGACTTGCTCATCAATCTATAGCTTGTTGTATAGAATATATGTGCTATGAATCTGGCAGTTATAGTTCTGAATATGATGAAGAACAAAATTTGCTGTTGTTTCAATTCTGACTCGCAGTGACCCTGTAGACCACAGTAGACCTTCTCTATGGGGTTTCCAAAGAAAGGCTTATGGATTCAAACTATGGAACTTTTAGTTAGCAGACAATCTCTTAATCACTACACCACCACCACACACACAAAAAGTCAACATTCTCTTTTAAAAATTTCTTTTTGTCCCACTTTTATTTCTTCTCTCTTCCTCTAATTTCCCCTTCAGATAATTATTGTTTATAAATAAGCAAGATAGAGTGCTAAATGCAGAAAGAGAAATAAACTGTTGCTATATTGCAATTGCATAAGCAACATATAGCTTTTACTTAACTTTAACATAACTTTGTTGAAACAGAGAGCAATTCCCTTGTGCGTTATCCAATCCACTTATACAGTGTATTAACAAAAATATCCAGATGTTTTCCTACGTATTTGTTTATTTTCCAGTTAATATCACAGACTGATTTGCTGATTCATTCACCAAGTATTTAATTGAGCATGTTCCAGATTAAGTGACCGCATACTGTACACGTTCAATATAACCACTTATGAATTCAAATTTCTTCTTTAATAAAAGAATTCCTTCCTTCTTTCTTCTCTCCTTTCCCTTCCTCCCTTTTGGCACAGATATGACTGATTTGAACTCCTTGGGTGAGTATACTGTTTCTCCTTGTGTGAGTATACTGTTTCACCTGGGGCTTTTGTAGTTTCTTTCCAGTCTGCCTGGATTGCTTTCCCCCAGGTATTTTCACGGCTCAATCCCTTTCATCTTTTAGGTATCTGCTGAAATGTCACCTTTAGGGAAGAAGTTTTTCTAAATACACTATAAAAAGAGTATCACACCTGTCCTACCACCACCCAAGTCCTCATCCTTTTTAACTCATTTTAGGGTTTTTTTTTCCCCCCCCAATAGTATTTACCACCCTCTAACATGTTATACTTGATGGCAGGTGGTTAACATATTATACGTATCATTTTTTTTTGCTCATTGGCCCCCTCTATCCTCCTATGCCCACCCGACAGCATGGATTTTGTCTGTTGTAGTCAATTATATTTGCTTAATAGCCAATACCTAGCAGGAAATACATACTCAATAATTATTGATTGAATATTATTAATGAAGGAGAAAAGAAAGAATGGTAAAATCAATTGCTGCGGAATCAATTCTGACTCATAGTGAGCCCACATATGTCAGAAAAGAACCGACTCTGGGATTTTCAGTGGCTGATTTGGGGCAATAGATCACCAGAACTTTCTACCTAGGCGTCTCTGAGTGAACTACAACCTTTACATTTTCACATAGCTGCTGTCTCTATTTCTGCTCTAACAGAAATACCATACGTGAATGGGTTTAACAACAACAGCAACAACAAGTTTATCCTTACAAAGTCCAGTAGACTAGAAGTCTGAATTCAGGGTGCCAGCTCCAGAGGAACACACATTTTCTCTGTCAACTGTGAAGGAAGGCCCTCGTGTTGCATTAGTCTTTCTTTGGTTTGAGAGCATCTCAGCACAGGAAAAGCAAGTCTGAAGGATGTGCCCTGTTATCAGTGCTGCTTTCTTGATAATATGAAGCAGCCTAGCACGTTAACCCTTTGTACCATCTAGAGACTCCAAAAGAAGGGCAGTCATGCATTGAATGTAAAGATGTATTAGAAAGCATCCTGAGTACTTTGCATACTTTGTTTCATTGATACTCAGAATAATCCTATGACAAAGGCTTTATTCTTGTTATTTTATGTAAAACCCAAAGAAATGACTGATACAGCACCAGGAAGCATGGGGAAAGCACTCTCTGTCCGTGATCAGGATGCAGGAACATATCTCCCCAGGTGGTTTGTTAGCAGTGAAAATCTAAACACTGAGAATTTTGTACCATTTGTATAGAAGTGATTTCAATGAAAAGCCATTCTGCCAGACTCCCAAGAGATTGTTTTGTGCTGGAATTTACACAGACTCCCCAGTGCAATTTGGTATGAATCATGTACTTGTTAGTCAACTGGAAGTTTCGCACTTCGTTTTGTGCCTTGCCATATAAATAACCCTGTCTTTACTGGACACAAGATTATGTACTGGCCTGACTCCCCTTTTAAATTAAACTAAACATTACAAAATCAATGAGGTATCATTAAGGATCTACTGCCTATATGAATGAGGAAAAAAAAAAGGTCCTAGACAAAACCCTTTTATGGTTCTTTCAGGGTGAGGATTAGGATGGAAACTAGATGCTTGAAGCTACTGGATTACATAAACTGTGTTTTTATTTTTCTTACACTGTTTTGACATGTTGGTGAATCACCTCAGAGTGACAAGTAGTGGACATGACATGAATACCCCAGCATCCCCTATAATCACAAAAACATCCGTTAGAGCATGCCAGAAATAATCACACATATAGGACATTAAGCAAAAGTAGGAGGGAAAAGAGAGTAAAAAAGCCACCTGTTTCACAACTTAAAAAAAAAAAAAAAATTATACTGTTCTTCTCCTGTAACTATTAGCATTCTGAATTGAAGTTCATGTAGAAGTCTCTTTTCTGACTTGGAAATGACAGGAGGCAGCTCAGGAAGCTACAGGAGGATGACAACAAGGGAATAAGTCAGCAAGAAGAAAAAAAAATATGCTGAAAAAACTCAGCTATTTAAAGCAGAGTGTAGTTGAAGGGAATTCCAAACAACAACAAAGGGAATAAAGACAGGTAATAATACTGGAGAGTAATGTCCCAGAAAGGGAAAAGAAGTGCAGTAATTCTAGGAACAATGGCTCTAGGAAACAACAGCAACAAAAATAACTGTAATAGTAAAAAAAAGAAAAAAGTTGATAATTGATGTATTCTGTGGAAAATTTTTCAGTTATTTATACAATAACTGAAATATATGAAACTGCTTAGTTGCATAGTCCAGTACAAATGGTTAAGATGCTCAGCTACTAACAGAAAGGTGGGAGACTCTAGTCTATTAAGAGGCTCCTCTGAACGATGGCATGGTAGTGTACTTCTGGAATAGCAGCCGTGGAAACCAGTGTGGAGTACTGGCTACTCTCACACACACGGGATCAGAATGACTTAGAACTGACTGGCTGGATAGCTGTTGCATTTTCTTTTTTTTTAAAGTACTCTATAAGTAAAGAAGATAACAATAAACAAATGCAAAAATGAGACAATTGTTTACTCCAGAAAAAAAAAACAAAATTATAATTATATAAGTAACATAATACAGGAAGAAAATAGGGGAATATGATTTAAGATATTCATCTGTGAAATAAGAAAAGTAAATTGATAATCACTAGATACTGATTAAAACATACCAAGACATGCATACTTTATAAATTTGGCCGGCCAAAGACAAGTGCCGTCGAGTCGGATTCGACTCATGCAGTTGGTGGCTTTTTTTTCAGTAGACCCTGGAAACAGGAGACTAATTTTCTTTTTTTAATTGTAGTCTTTTCTTTTGATGGTAAATGATTATTTGCATATAATGTTTAGATTAAAAATAATAAAGTTAGAATGTTGGTGAAAGGAGAAGTCAAAACCACGTGAAAGTAAAAATATGAATAATAAACACAGGAAGTATAGTTTCAGAAGTTTAAGAGAAATGGAATTAGAGAAAAAAGAAGACAAACAGAAAGTGATTTGGTGAGGAAGACAAAAGACATGTCTAAGGGTCTGCAGATGACAGAGTCACAACACTCACTCCTATCAGAATTTGATTTATCCGCTCTGTCGAAATCCTGGTGGCATAGTGGTTAAAAGCTACATTTGCTAACCAAAAAGTCAGCAGTTTGAATCCATCAGGTACACTTTGGAAATGCTATGGAGCAGTTCTACCCTATCCTATGGCTTTACTGTGAGTAGGCATTGATTTCACAGCAGGGGAGGTTAGTTTTTGCCTTATCTTAACTTCATGGCAAGTCAGGATTTTCAAAATAATGGAGACTGGAGAATCAATTACTTATCCATTGTAAAATTTGTAGGGGCCCTGGTAGCAATGGTTAAGCTCCTAGCTGCTAATCAAGATGTCAGTGGTTCAAGTCCAGTGGCTCCTTGGAAGAAAAGAGTTAGCAGTTTGTTCCCATAGAGATAATTACCTAGGAAGCCCTATGGGGTATTTCTACTCTGTCCTACAGAGTCACTCTAAGTCACAGTTGACTCAATGCCACGTAACAACAACAGTTTAATTCCTTAGGCTTAGAAACTATAAGAAAATTATAAAAATTTATAAGAAAAACCATGAAGAAAGTCTATAGTAACACCTACTAAGTCATATACCTGCTAAGATTATTTTTTATCCTGTCATTATTTACTCGTAGAAAAATAGAGTTGTGCTTCAAGATGAAACATATAGTCTACCTTGTTCAGCTTTTAACATTTACAGCCAAAGGGAGTATTTATTCCTCTATTTTGTGAAGAGATTCACCTACCTTCAATTTACCTTAATTTTATAAACTACTCTTTCCGTGCTGAAATTTTTAAAGATTTCCTCAGAGAACCAGATGTGATTATTGTGACATTTCTTAATAAATTACAATTTGATTTCAAGAATGAAGCTGAAAGCCTCTGTAGCTGTTGTTCTATAAATAGTACCCATTTTAAGGAAAGATACCCTTTGAATCTGATTTTTCTGGTTTGCTCGAATGCTGTTTTGAAAGCTCTTTTAAAGCTGTGGTCAATAAGAGAAGAAATAGTTTGTCCCCAGCTGTGTTCAATAGCTACAGGCCATTAAAATTCTCCTTTGGTGTATAAGGTAATACATTTGTCAGACTGACAGATATAGATATAATTTATAGATTTCTAAGGAAGGAAACAGAGAACATGCATAAATATAGATCTCTGCAGGAAAAAGACTATAGAAGAACCAATGAGCAGACATATTTCCAATAGACTTTTATAATATTCTGATGTCTTCTTTGCCACATTTAACTTGACAAAAGCTTTTAGCTCTTAGAATTAATGTTTCTCATAGACTCCTAAATTTAACATCAACTTGGAGGAGGCAAAGACATGATAAACAGCATCTGTTACACAAAGCTGTTTGGTGAATGAGAACTTTGATGAAAGTATAATATTCAAGTTTCTCTACATAGATGTATTAAAATACACACACAGAGTCATATCAGGTTTCATGCTGATTAAATCCACAAATCTGTTTTGGCTCAGCCGTTATTCAAAAGAAACTGTTTTCATACTTGTTATTTGTCAGGTTTTATTTTAATATACCTAATAACTGTCTGCGTGCAAACACATAAGTAAAAATGGAAGACCACTAGTCTAATGGACTGGAAAACTTACACCTCAGTGAAGCTAAAGAAGAACCCTGAAAATCATCAAGATATATCTGTCTGTGCAAAATGAAGTGCAGGTGAGACAATTATCTAGATAATTTAAGCCAAAAATTTTTGCAACATTTTTATTGTTTTGGAATACCAAATGATAGTAAGAATTTTAAGGGCACCATTATCTGTATACTTGCTTTGAATGTTTATTTCATTATGTGTGTGAAACACATAACTTAAGGAATCTCAAATGATTTTTTAAATTACTAGTTCAATAAAAGATGTCAAAGTATCTGGAATAAATCTGGTTGTCTAAGTACATATATATACATATACATAAAGGTATATGCGATATAAGATGATTAAACTGGTAATAAAGGCATGCTTTAAAATTACAAAGTGGACACCCTTGAAGGGGTGTCAAAACATAATTATTTTGACTTGAAGCAGGACTTTATTAAAATTATCACTCTCAGACATGGGCAAACCACATTTTTCAGTAAAACATTCCATGTCCTTTGAAAGATTATTTTTTCAACATGTTAACATATAAAAATAGAAACAAATAACTATTCAAATTTTGCCCTTTATTAAAAAAAATGTTGTCCATAAAGAAACATAAGGTAATGGATTGTGGCTATTACAATCTGAAAAGTATTTTCATATGTTGAATTTTTTAAATTTTAATATTTTTTATGTCAGTAGTCAAAATCAATAAAACTCTGAAATTATTAGAGTGGAATGTCATAAAAAAATTGAGTTACTTTTAATAATAGTAGAAGATATTTATTCTTCCATCCCAGATGTAGTAACAATTCTGTGATTTACCTTTGACAGAAACAACAGCAACAAAATAAAATAAGCAAGATAGATGAAAAATGTCTTTGAAGAAATTGAACCTTAAGTAATGAAGGATAATGATTCATGAAAAATCAAATGATGTGAATCCTGTGATTCCACAACTTACTGCCTAGTGGGAATTTCTACGACACGGCATAAGAAGGAAAACCATGGCAGTAGTCATCCAGAGGTCTCCCTGAGTTGAAGAGATAGTAGAAATTTGGATAGGAAAAGTGTGTGATAATCATAGGACAGATTACGAGAAAAGAATGAGATACAAAGAGAAAGACAGAGAGAGTTCTTTAGATCTTCAGATTTTCAGGCAAAAACTCACTAGTACAATGCACGTGAGAAAAATAAGGTAGTGAAAAGAACCATCAAAAATATTACAAGAAATGGGAATGATTATTTTTTCCACAAGCTGTAGTGGAAAACCTCATAATTTGTGGATTATCATTTAGAGCATCCAGAAGGACTTGGTCTCAGTAGTGGGGAATATTATTCCTACACTAAATACTGGTCTGGTCCCACCTACCAAGACTGAAATAACAAGACTTGAAAGAGTGAAAGCTTGCCAGTAACTTAACAGTATCATGACAAAAACAGATTGTATCAAGTCTATTTCTAGTAATTAAAAAATGTACATCACACAATGAAATAAAATTCACAATATTTGCTACCTAACAAAATGACTAGCAAAGAAGCAAAAAATTATATTTCTTTTAATAAAGAAAATCATCAGTTCAGCAAACCTAACTCAGAAAGGCACAGATGACAGATTAAGTTGACAAAGGAATTAAAATAATTATATATTATTTTATTATATATAATATGTTATATGTATTCAGTGTGGTCAGGATACTACAGGAATAATTGATGATGACAGAAGTATAAAAGATCTTTAAAAAGAACCAAATTGGACTCTAGAGATTACAAATGCAATGTCTGAAATGAAAAATGCATCATAAGAATTGACAGTACATTACTGAATGTGGTAGATAAGACTAATAATCCAGAACATTTAGTAATAGGAACTATAGAAGATGAAGTTAAGAAGGAAAAAGATTGAAAAAAAACAAATAGAACATTGTAATGCAACAGAAATTTTCAAGCAGCCAAATTAGGTTCTGTAAATGGAAGGTGAGAAGAAGAAACTGAGGTAAAATATCTGAAACAGTAAAGAAAAAAATTAGAATAAAAACTTTTTTTCCAAAATTGATAAAACAATAATTCCACAGATCCAAAAACCTCAATGATTAAACACAAAAGTAAACACAGGAATTATAGCAGACTTCTTATCAGAAACAATGTAAGTCAAAAGACAGTGGAGCTATGACTTCCAAGTACTGAATTTCTGTATTTTTTTAAAACAATCAACCTAGAATTTTACATCCAGTGAATGTGTTTTTTAGAATATAAGGCAAAATAAAGACTTCAGATTCTTAAGACGTAGACAAGCTGAAAGAATTCAAAACCAGGAGACCTACACTCTATGAAATGGCAAAGACAGAAGAATGTTAAAGGATGAGAATACAGGTCTATAGAAAGGCATAAAAAACACTAGAAACACATACTAATATAAAAAACACATGTTAATATAACATTATTTTTACGTTATTTGAAACTTTTAGAAAGATAATGGACTGATTAAAAAATGGTAATTGATTTATGACATGTATCTAAGTATATATATAAAACAACTTTAAAACAAAGAGTGGCGGGACAAAAATGAGAGAATATTATTAAACATTCTTATCTGTGAAGTAATACAATGTCAATTGAAGGTAGAATGTGATAAATTAATGACATATTACACGTCCAAAACTAACTTAGAACACTAAAATTGTAGCTAATTGGCCAAAAGGAGCCTATGGGTGGTGATAATGGTTAAATGCTTAACTGATTGAAATTTTGGTGGTTTAAGTCCTCTCATGTAATCTACTTCTAGTATCTCAATGTTTGGATTTTGTTGAGCATTGCCCTGTGGTCTAAACTTGGTTTATTCTGTCAAATGTTCCACTTGCATTGGAAAAGAATGTGTACTTTGCAGCTGTTGGGTAGAGTGTTCTAAGTATGCCTATGAGGTCAAGTTGACTGTACCAGTTAGCTGTTCTACATCGGTATTGAGTTTCTTTCTAGATGTTCTGTCTTTTACTGAGAGCAATGTGTTGAAGTCTCCTACTGTTATGGAACTGTTAATTTCTCCTTTCAGTGTTGTTAGAGTTTATTTTATGTATTCTAGACCCCTATCACTCATGCATAGATGTATATTATAGATAAACCATCGTGATGTATGGTCTGTTTAAACCTTAGTGTGCTGTTTTGTCTTATGGTGGATTTTGTTTTAAAGTCTGTTTTATCTAAAATTACTATTGCCGGTCCTGCTTTTCTTGATAGCCATTTGCTTGATACAGTTTATTACCTCATTTGATTTTTAATACATTTACATCTTTGTCTCTAAGATGTGCTTCTTATAAATAGCATTTAGATGGATTCTGGTTTTTTATCCATTCTGTAACTGTCTATTTATGGGTACATTTCAGCCATTTATATTCAGTGTGGTTATTGATATATATCAGCTTATTATTCATTTTGAAGGTTGTGTGTGTGTGTGTGTGTGTGTGCTGCTTACATTTCTTTATTCCTTTTACTTTCATGTACTGAATTCCTTTGGTTTTGGGGGTTTTTTTTTTGTAGATTTTGTTTTTACTGAGACTTTGTTTTTCTTCTTTATTTCAATGAGTAGGTTGTTTACTATCTTTATGATTAGCTTCAAATTTACCCGTATCTTCCTAGGTTTGAACCTGTCTATTATAACTTGATATTGCCTTACCTTCTACTCTGTTAGAAAGTTCTATACCTACACTGTTTATTCTCCCTTTTATTGTTCTGATATTGTTCTAGTTTGAAGCTTAACCTCTCTAATTCCTTACTTTAATTCTTTTAGTTTTGGATCTTATGAACTCATTTCCTAGACTGATATCTGGCTGGTACAATCTTGCATGCTAGATTCAACTTGTGGTCTGACATTGTTTATTCTCAGACCGGAAGACTCCCTTTAATAATTCTCGTTACGTTTGGTTTGATTTTTACGTGCTCATTTAATTTCTGTACATCTGGAGATGTCCTAATTTCATCATCACTTTTGAATGAGAGTTTTGCAGGATATATTATTCTTGGTTGGCAAGTTTTTTCCAAAGGCTTTATATATGTATTATCTCATTGCCTTCTTGCCTGTATGGTTACTGCAGAATAAGCTTAGTCTTACTGTTTCTTTGCTACATGTAACTTTTTACTTTTCTACAGGTGCTGTCAGAATTTTTCTCTGTCTTTGGTTTTAATGAGTGTGATTATGACATGCTTTAGCGATTTTCTTTTCAAGGGTATGCTATATAGGTTTCATTGAGCTTGAATGGTCAGTTTTTCATCTTTCATGATATCAGGAAAGATTACCGTCAGTAATTCTTCAGTTATCTCTCTGTATTTTCCATTTTCTACCCCTCTTCTGGAACTCAGATCACTAATGAATTTTTGCTTTTGATTGTATTCCACATAATTCTTAAGGTGTTCTTCACATTTCATTCTTTTTGTCTAATTTTTCCTCAGAGTTGTATCCAAGTGTTTGTCTTGATTTTCACTAATTCTGTCTTCCATCACTTCAAGCCTGCTCTTTAGCCCTTCTATGACACTGTCCATTTCTGAAATCTTTGTTTATCTGTTAGATTTCTAATTGTTGTTTTGGTATGATTTCTAACAGTGAATTTATTTAGACGTTTTGTCCCTGTGTTATCTTCCTGAAATTTTTCATGAGTTTGTCTGTTTTTTCTCATTTTGTCTGCTTTTTGATTTAACTCTTGGATAGCTCTGAATATTCAAGATCTGAATTCCCTGTCAGGTAATTCTAGTGACTTTTCTTTTACTGGAAAGTCATATGATGTTTTATTTTGATTGCATCCTGGAACTTCCTGTCATTTTTTAAATATATGCTTTGATACTCTTCACTGTCTTTGGAACATTCGGTAATTATCTTCTTTGTTTATTGATTATACATCTGTTTGTTTTGTCTTTCTTTTTTTGTTTTACTTCTTATATCAGAACAGGCAGACTCTGCATTCTTTGTTGTTTGCTTATCTGTGGTCATGATATTTATCACCTCTTTGTCCAAAGGGCAGGGCCAGTTATTTGACACTTCAGATTCCAGGATTGATGTTTACATCTGTTTTACTTAGTTTTTTGGGTCTTTGCTGTGGGTGGACAGTGTGATGTTTCCTGTCTATGGCATTGTGTTGTCCAGAAGTCTGTATTCAACTTTTTGAAAGATAACAGCCAATGAAAACACTATTGAGAACAGTTCTATTCTGCCACATGCATAGTCACCATGAACTAGAATAAAGTAGATGGCAACTGCTTAATATGCTGAAACATGAAATTACAAAAAAAAAAGAAAGAAAGAAAAAGTATTCCATTGACTCCAAAGAATGCAGAAAGTGGGGAACATGAATAGAATTGGAAGATTTAAATCAAATAGAAAGTTTTAAGTTCAAACTTATCAATAATCATATCAAATGAAATGACGTGTAGTTTAGTTTCCTATAGCTGTTGTAACATATTGCCACAGACTGGTGACTTCAAGAAGTAGACACTTATTCTCTTACAATTTATAGCCTGCCTCAGAAGACTCTAAGAATTTTTACTTTTCTTCTCAATTTCTGGTGGGCACAGGTGTTTCACGATTTGTGGCAGTATAACTCCAAAATCTGTCTACTTTGTCTTTCTCATGATCTTGTCTGTGTGACTATGTATGTCTTATTCTTTTCTGTGGTTGAGTTTTGGGCCCTTCCTAAATCCAGAGTGACCTCATCTTGACTTCCTTAACTAATTACATCTTTCACTATTCAATTTAAAAAAAAGTTCACATTCAAAGTTCTTGGATAACATGAATTTGAGGAGCATGCTATTCAGCCAACTTGGATTTTATCTGGTGGGTGAAGTTCTCCCAATTTTTCTTGCAGGATTTCTAGCTGTGGTGTGTAGCATTCCCTGGAGAAATGAAAGGTTGGAGATCAAGGGGTTAGCTAAGTGGCTGCAGTAGACATCTAGGTCAAGCGAGTGTTGATGAAGCCCTGGGTTTTTGTGTTGTCAACTGGAAATTCTGAAGAGATCATTAAAAACAATCTGCTGATAGTGCAATTTTGAGTTTCTCACTGACTTCAATAAAACAAAACAATACTTTGATAGATTTCTAAGTAGCTTCTTAAAGGAAGGGAGAAAAAGGCCAAAAAATATTACAAGTGTTTCTAAATTATTTGATGAAGTAAGTCTTTCGGTAGTATGTGTGGGCGCTAATAGGACTTGTGTGTAGCTCATAACAAACTGATACAGAACTGATAGACAAAACTAGGTGAGAGCTTTTAAGCAACCTCTAAGACTCAAAAGTCTGATAACTTTCATTAAGCAATTCATTGGCATGAGGGCTTCTTATGTATTTTATAAGCAGATTATAATAGATTTTGGGAGAGATTTATGAAATACAATTATTTGCAACTTCATATTGTTGGGCAAGAGTTTCCTGAAATAATAAGGGCATGATAACACACAAAGTTGGATAGTATATCGTGTTAATGTCAGCAGTAACCTATGAAGTAGCAGATGATTTTGGTTCTCAGTGCTAACAATTGGTTAACTAAAGGAAAAATTTGTTAAGAAACTAAATTTTACACTTGATCCTATATGGGGCAAAATTAGTATACCTGAGGACTGATATTTGAAAAGACTGCAAGAATGGTGATACGAGGATCATAATTTGAAGTTAAAAGGAGTTGAAAATAATCACAGTGTACAAAGGGTTTTGAAGCAAATCTTGTTTGATTTAGGTACTTATAACTTTTCAGAATTCAAGGAATGCTTACTAACTATAATGTATAACCCAACACGCAGCCTTACCCTCAGCTTGTCTAAACTTTTGGGAAGATTCTTCTTGACACTAGAGCCTTGACCTTCCTTTCTAGCTGGCCCCTATAGAATTCTGATGGAACATATTCCATTTGGCCTCACCAGTAAACCTGGGAAGGAGATAATACCATGCAATTGATAATTTCCATTGCGTAAATTCTTCTAACATCCTTCACTCCATCAGTAATTTTCAATAGCTTATTCCACGCTTTCAAAATCATTTCTTTCTCTGCTTCAACAGAACTGAGATCAGATTTAGTTCTGGTCTTTTTCTGCTATTGCAATAGTATTACTTTCTCTACTATCAGCAATGATTCTTACTAATGAAGTTATCTTTGTGTTAGTTTTATCTGATGCAATTATTTCTTTGACAAGTATTTTAGTTACTTCAATTTTTTTTGAAACATATGTTTATAGTATGTATATGTGTATAAGATTTGTGATTCTCTGAAATTCAACTTAAATATATTGGTAATCTAGTTATAATAAAGAGTTCATGATAGGTTATTGCAAAGTGGAATCTGTTTCCTAAATGCCTGACATTTCTATACTAATTCTTAAGACTCTTGTTTTGCAATAGGTTAACCACGCGTATAACTCTCCTCATCTAGATTGTGTGTTCCTTGAGGGCTGAGACATTTTGTACCTACCATTAGTTTATCACTCTTAGCAAAGATTGATGTTTTTACATACTTAGTTCAATAAACATTTACTAAAGTCATAAAATGTTCAAGATGGAAAAGATTTTGCATGTCTACTCCAAATCTCCACATTATACCAGTGGGGTTATAAATTGCTGTAAATAAATTACTATACATTGCAAATAGATTACTATACTAAAAAAGCTAGTTGTAATAACAATTTCTTAACAATGCATGAAACACCTAATAAGCACCTAGTCAGTTTGTTTTATGTATTTGAAAGTATATTTAAAAATTGAATCACACGCTTTGATCCTACAGAATTTTCATTAGATGTTAAAGGTTCAATAGTTATTAAAAGTTTAAGTTAGCTTGAAAGTTAAACATCTTTGGGTGTCTGGGCCATACTAATGCCATCCCCAAACTCATTGTATTTTATAACACAAAAACTCTATCCTCTTTCTTATCCCCAAAGTGATATTTTCAGTTGGCCACATCTAAGACGAATCAGCACATTCCTTTTAATAAATGGGGGCATTGAAAAAAGTATTTTGAAAAAAAATAATTTAATTGCTTTCATATTCCAAAGTACATTCCTTTTCCCATCAGTGAATTCTAACCATTATAAATTCTTGCCTTGTGAACCTAACAGCTATGTGTTGAAAACTATTTCCAAATCTATACAAAGCCCTCTTAAATTTTTTGTTTATCAAGTATTGTTTGTAAAAAAAAGAAGGGTAAGTCAGTGTATTTTAAAAACCACACTTATTGATTGAAAAACAAATTCCTCACCCTAAAATTTACATAAAAAATAAATCATGCAAACCAGCTCATTTGCAATATTTGTAACACAAAGATTTCTGTCAAAAAAAAAAAAGTTGGAAATAACATGCTGTTTGCAATGTAATTGTTACTATTCACTAAAGCAGAAAAGGCAAATGTAGGGAACTAAAGAGCTGACAGCCTAGTCATTTAAAACTACAGGTTGTCTCAGGAATGACAATGCTTTTGCAATTCAGCTCAACCCATGCCGAGAAGTTGCTAGCTCTAGATATTGGAGAATATTTAACACTTTAGTTGAATAGGTTTTCTTTCTTTCTCTTTTTCCTCAGCACATTTCAACTCACCAAGGAATCTTAGCCACTTTTTTATGAAGCATATGAAATATTCAGATGGGCACTGGGCTTCTCTGCAGAGAGCTTTTGGATTCTGAATTTTTAATAAGAGCATTTGTTTTAATGTGTATGATCAACAGAGCTGTACAGCCCACAACAAATGGTTTTCTTCTGTTAGGAAAAAAAGAGTAACTGAAATACACAGCTATATGTTTATGTAATCATTAAGAATACACATTTTTGCTTACTTTTTAAAAAGATTTATCCTGACATAATATTCGGACTCTATTCTGAAGTTTAAATGTCCCTTATTGATGGGGCTAATCTGATTCTACTGCTTCTTTGCCCCCTTTTGTGTGTCCCTCTTGTCTCCACTGGCAGTGAATTCAGTCAGCTTCATCCAGATTTCCTTAAATGTGTTGCAGCAAGTCAATAGTTCCTTTCTTTGTGATATATTGCCCTTCTGATTGTACACAAGGTAAAGATCAAGGTGTTACTGGGTAGAAACCCCAGGTTCTTGCCTGGCATGACTCATATCGGCTGATAAACAAGAGACCAAGGTGGGAAAATGGGAAAGCTATGTTTATTTTGTTGTACAAAGAAACAGAGTCAGTTGGTGCTGCTTCTGCCAAGACTGATCACCAAGGGTGGGCAGGCAGGCAGGCAGGCAGGCACGCTGCTTTGAAAGGTATTTATGAATAGTTGGGAGGTCATACAATTACAATGGGAACATTCTTATTCACACTACACATGTACAGTCGGGTTTACATATAAATTTGTGCAAAAGCAAGATACAAATGAAAAGCTTCAGGGGTAGGGGGAGTGTCTTTGCTATCTAGTGCTGCTGTAACAGAGATGTCACAAATAGATGACTGCAAAAGAAATTTTATTGTGTCACAGTCCAGTAGGCTACAAGCCTAGATTCAGGACATCAGTTCCAGAAGTCTTTCTCTGTAGGCTCTGGAGGAAAGTCTTTGTTGTCAGTCTTCCCCTGGACTGGGAGCTTCTGAGATGCAGGGACCCCAGGTCCAGAGGATGCCCTGCACTTCAGGCACTGCTTTCTTGGTGGTATAGGATCCCCAACTCTATATTTTTTGGGAGGGGAACATACTGGACCTAGGCCTTTTGTTGTGACTACTAGCCACTTACTGATTTATAACTACCTACTAAATATTGCAATCAAAACAAAAGGTTTTTGTTTTCTGTTTATAAGACAATCTCCCTAAAAGATGCTCTTTTATTTTTTTCAGATTGTCTTACATGTTATCTTTATACCTCAGTATCCAGTGACATATCTTTATGAGTGTTTGTGAAACCAGCTCTAGCTGAGTCACGTTATTTAGCTTGAGAACTGGGAATAATGGCTCCACTGTTACCTCGTAAAGCACTTTTTCTTCTCTTTCTTCCTTTTTTTTTGACTGAAGGCTGGAGTTATTAGCACTTGGACTTAATTGGTCCCTCAGATGGTGGGAACAGAAAGCTCTTTAAACTTGATGTTGGTTTTCCTCTGGATACCATTTGGTTCTTCAAGTAAGAGTAAGTCTTCTTAAGTAAGAGTGGTGTCAGCTGCATTGCCAAGGTAAACAGACTAGTTGTACACCAATATTTTAGCCTGAGGCCATCTTTTGTAATTTTAAGTGTGTAAGAAAAAGGAAATTGAATTTTATTACGCCTAATTCTGTCAGGATGTAGGCAAAACCATTATTATCCCTTGCAGTAGTGCTCTAACCCATGTGCTTACTCCTGAAGGTAGCCAATGAAATAAATCTAGTGTTTGTAAATGTGGTAAATTTTATGTACATTTTGCTCTACTTCTATATTATTTATCCTGTTAGGGTTTGGATTTCAAGATGTGACGCTGTTACTTTTTGAAAGTTAAGTTTTATTAAAAAATGTGCTCAATAAGAAAAAAAGACTGGTGCACCAGAGACGCACCCCAAATTATGCGATGACCTCGAGCTTCCTCAGCACCCAGTATTTAAGTCATGAGATCACAAAGCAGGGATGGGGAACTGACCTTTACATCAATTGGTTAAGGCCACCTGGAATTCCTGTTAGTTGTAAAATGCGGTTATTTGCAAGGCTCTCTCCAGGTTTTGTCTTGTGACAGACAGATGTTTTGCAAGACAAAGGTAAGATTACTCTATGGCATTTCCTGCTATTATTTCCTGGGGCTTTCTACTTTAATACCTTGAATTTTTACTGTACCCTTTCTCACAATGGAGTTAACTTATGTTTCATTTCAACAATCCCATATAAGAGGTATTTACTATAGCATGGCCTACACATTCTAGGGCTAATAAAATAATCTAAAGCTATTTTGTTATCTCGTGCTACTTTGGCTAGTGAGGTCAGAGATTACTGTTGTATATTTATCTCGTTAGCAAATTTGTCTGTTAACATAATGATTGATAAATTTCTTAAAGACTTTTCTGATTCAACCATACCATAACTAGGAATTAAAGCTACCAAATACATTCTGGGTGTTGGACCGATGGATTTCTTTTTGACTTTTAATTTTTTAGTAAGGGACAATTTAATATTACTTTTCCCATGTTCACTATCATCATTATTAAGAACATCTAAAGGTAATCTTAAGATTCTATAAGTGTATTGCCCATAGACTCACCAAGAATCTAAACAAGAGATTGCCTACCTAAACTCACTGTCAGTTGGAAAAGGATCATTTAAAATCCCTTATATTTGGATCTACCACACAAAAAGTTTGTCTAGAGGAAACAGAAGGTATAAAATATTCACATATGACAACTAGATTTTCCTAGAGAAAACATGATTAACAACATAATATAGGATGAACCTCTCCTGTTACACGTCCTCTGTTCAAAACATACAAGTGTTCTTCTCGAGGGAAAACTGCCACTCCTTGGTCTACCTATTAATGGTCATGAGTCACTTCCTCAGAAGCAGAAGCGCCACAGAACTTTTTTTATGAGAGAACTTTTAAGAGTTACTGTATTTAAACCTCTTGATTAAATAAATTACATCTACAAAGTAGGACCTTAAAACATCAGCAATATTCCCGCATACAAACCATAGTATTCTTTTACTCAGTCTTATGTAGTTAATTTTTGTTCCATGTGATTCTGAATCAGCCACAGTCTGTGAACCCATCTGCTTTCACCTAAGAGTTCTGGAAATTGCATCCA
Organism: Heterohyrax brucei; assembly: GCA_028571685.1. NCBI lineage: Eukaryota > Metazoa > Chordata > Mammalia > Hyracoidea > Procaviidae > Heterohyrax > Heterohyrax brucei. The sequence goes on from CM053142.1 coordinate 50,266,252, forward strand.
GTCTAGTCACAGGTCTTTTCACAAGTCCACTATAGTTCATGTTTTTGTTGCAAATTTTGGTCAAATGTCTTTGACATATCAGGAAAGTAAAACTCATCTGTAGAAGCCAAAAGAATATGACCATGATTAATTTATAAAAATAAGGATCTTACTAATTAACTTGTAAAAATAATACTCTTATTAATTTATAAAAATAACACTCATTAATTTATAAGAATAACACTCTTATATTCACCATCTTAAGATTACCTTTAGATATTCATACTAATGATGATAGTGACTATGGGAAAAGTAACATTAAATTGTCATTTACTAAAAAATGAAAGTCATAAAGAAACCCATTGGTCCAATATTCAGGATATGGTTGGTAGCTTTAATTCCTAGTTATGGTGTGGTTGAATTAGAAAAATCTTTAAGAAATTCAGCAATTAATTACAAGCATAACATAAAGTACAAATAAAATCAGTTTAAAAAAAACACAAAACCTCAGATCAAAATATGTTTAAATATAACCATTAACTTTATTTTTAAATAAATTTCAGATACGATACATAAAAATCTTGATGTACAATACCATATAGTCAGGATATACCAAGAACATATCAAGATTATCAAGTCTATAAATACAATCAACTTCAAATGTAAATGATGTGAATTCCCCAATCAAATCAATGGTTTTGATAAAGCTTCCACCAAGTTAGCAATGAAACAAGTAATAATATTATGACACAACATTATGTGTTTGCTGTCTAATATTAGGCAAGACAATAAGAGGAAATGTTAACATACAAATTTTAACCCAAAGAGAACCAGATTTTTCTAATGATTTTGACAGCATCTTCCACGTAACTTATTCAATAAAACTTTTTAACATTTTTCCTTATACAAGTGTTTTTGTGACCTTCCATGAAGTTTCAGAGTTCTCAGGAATTTTGCTTTAGGTCACCACAAAACAATATCAAAGTTATTTAACCAAAGATTTTAAAGTAAAATTATTAGCTATTTCTTTTCCCAAAGCCATGTGGCTTGGTTTTCAACTCAGGAATTTTTTTCTAACGAGAGATTGAACCTTTGTCTTCCAGGCAAAAATTGACCCTTCAACTCAGAAGTCAGAAAATTTTGTCATTTTAACAGTAAGAAACACAATTCTGTATTTTATATTTTATTTAACATTAAAGCTTCTGCCTTAGTCACTTGGTACTGCTCCAACAGAAAATACCATGAGTGGAAGGCTTCATGAAGAGAAACTTTTGTTGTCACAGTCTGGTAAGCCACAAATCTATTCATAAGTTACAAGTCCATTCAGTTTAAGAAATCGTCACAGTCCGGTAGGCCAAGGGTCTAAATTCAAGGAGAGCACCTCAACACAAGAACCTCAGGTCCAAAGGACATGCTCTGCTCTCAGTCATGCTTTCTCAGTGGTATGCGTTTCCCAACTTCCTCTGCTCACTTCTCTACCTTATATCCTACAAGCTTGTAGATTGAGTCCTGCCTCACAAATACAACTGCAGCCCATTCTCCATCATCAGTATCATACAGGCAGGATTCACAACACATGGGAGGAATGGCACTACATTGGGAGTCCTAGCCAAGTCAAATCAACACATACAGTTTTGGGTGGACACAATTCAGTCCATGACATCCTAAAAATCCCGTGAAATAAACCATTCAACTCTAGTCAGATAAAACTTTTGACCACATCAAATAAACGTTGTCTTTGGTGCATACCTCTTATAGTAAACCCCTTTAAATGGTAAAAATGAACTCATTCATTAGCACACACACACATATATTTTATTTTGTGGCATAAAAAGCAAAAATGTATAAATTTTAATTATGACAAATGTCTATTAACTCAATTTAATATTAAAAAGTTAATTAAAAGTTCTTAGAAATTATTCTAAGCCTATATACCATAAAACAAACCTGTTATTAAAAGTCTGTTTAAACATTCTAAGTTTTCATTCAGCTTTTCCTATTTCTCATATTTTCACAGTCTAATTTTAGCTTTTAAAGATTTTATCAACTGGTTATGGAAATCACAAAGTCTGCTCAGCTGACCAATTCTTTTACATGGATATAACCTTAAGCATCTGGCTAGGGTTAGAAACCTTTTCTCAGGCCATTTTAGGTATGTCTAATTGTGATTTGTGTATTTTTGGCTTCTTAAAATTACGCTAGAACAGAGATGTCTAATTTACAGTTCTTTTATGATTGGATCCACTCAGTTTCTGATAACTATATTATACTTCCTGAATCTTTATGACTATGGAAACTAGGCAGCAGGGAGGTCTGATTTTGCCCTCACCCTCTCTATTTTCGATTCAGGGTAGAAAAAACAAGGTTAGACCATTTTGACTCATTTTCATATGTTTATATTGATCTGGTTATTTTGAAAGGCTAGCTCGCCAGTAAATACCAAAACTGTTTAACAATAGAGGCTGGTGGCTGGGGGAGTGGTCATCTGAATTGATTTACATATGCTTAAATTGACCTAGGCAATTTGAAAAGCAAAAGATAACTAATATCTTTTCTTTATTTTCTTGGAAAGCAGTTTTACTTTTTCTTTATCACAATCTTTTATCTACCCAGTAAATGCCAAAGCACTTTAGTGAATTTTTTCTAAGCTTGCTTTTTTTAGTACCCCGAAACTGTTTTACTTTAAGACAGAATTACCTTTTTTTCTTTAAATAAAACGTATTTCACAGAATATCTAGCTTAAGTTACTCAGAAAGGCTTTGCTTTTATAATTGACTGCAACATAAAGTTTTTCAATATAGCTACTAAAAATCTAAATCATAAGACAGACACAGACATAGCTTTACTTGGATGAAGAAAGAACTTAGGTTCTAAGACAGACCTAAAAAAAAAAAAAAAATGCAATTCTCAGCCATAGGCTTCAGTCTGATACAAGACAGAAACTTAGACACAATACCCTCAAAACAAAAGTATACAGAAATATGACACAAACTCAAACAACACTACACAAACCAATAACATGAGGAGTCTAGTTTCTTAAAGTGTATATAACAGTTATAGGTAAGATCAAAGCAATTCAAGAGAGAGAGAGAGAAAAGCAGGTTCTAGATAAAATTTATTAACTTACCAGAGCCTCAGATGGAGGAATATTAGATCTTTTGACAAAACCTGAGCATCAAAGTTTCTCCAAAGTAAAAAGATAATACAAAATGAAAATTCTTTTGCCCAAACTGGTCACTAAAATTCAAGATTACTTCTAATATACTCAGTTTATAGCATTTTAAAATATGAACCCCCAACAAATGTCTTGGTAAAACCCAAAACCCATTTCCATTAAGTCAGTTCTGACTCAGTGACTCTATAACTGTCTTGGTAGCAGGGAGGAATCCAGACTATCAAAAAATTTATGCTCTAAGGTTCAAGCTTTTGATTTGTTTCTTTTTGGACTTAATTCATTCTGCTGACTAGAGAGTTAGTCTCTTATTTTAGACTTTAGATATACTTGTTTTTCCTATTGGAAAGTACTTCAAAGTAGCTGCTGATGATTTTAATTTTAAGACCATGATTCTTTGTTGAGAAACTGTATCATAAAAAAAGGTACGGGGACCTGCCATTTCTTTCTACAAATTTCATAACACAGGTCAGGAGTTGGCACCTCCCCCAGAAAATTTGGCCAAGCCAATTGGGATCTGCCACCTCACCCCCAGATTTGGCAAAACAAAGCACTATTTCCCAGGTTTTTTCTAAGACACAAAAAGAACCTTAATGAAGAATGCCATGGAGTTTGGACAGCATTTTGCTTAGACCCATGTGTACTTCTTAGCTTGCAAGCTTGTTGTGGGTGGCAGGTGGTCTAGTGCTCTAGGCCTGTCTTATAATTGATTACCTTATCCTGTCACAGGAATCATTAACACCTGTGGTGAGTGACAGCATCCACCCTAATGACTTTCAATGGCCAATTTATGCATGAAGTTTCTCAGCTTATAGTGGCTCAGGGAGCCCTGATAGTATAGTGGTTAAGAGCTAGGCTGCTAACAAAAAGGCCAGCAATTGAAATCCAACAGTTAGTCCTTGGAAACCCTTTGGGGCAGTTCCAGTCTGTCCTATAGGATTGCTATGAACAGGTATCAACTCAACGGCACCTAGCAACAGCAACATAGTGGCTCAGTGTCACTTTTTAGTGTTCCAGACAACTGCATTCAAACTTTTACTGTAGTTCACCAAGAGTTTTAGATAACACTCTTAAACAAATGATCAAGCGAAAATCTAAGATTCTCCTTAATCAAACCATTAGTTTTCCAAACAAATACATTGAACAAGCTTAAGAAAACATGATAAAAAGAACAAAAAAGAATAAACAAAGCCTTATTTTCTGACAGCATTCACCCTGTCAATGTTGAAGGCACATACAGTGCTAATACTTGGGTCCAGAAGATAAGAACTCTCTTTTTGCCAGTTTTTGCTCTGTAGGTCAGATCTCTTCCAGGTTGACTTGATCCCTAGTTTTAAAATTCCTGTATCAACTACACCATTAACCCTTGTAGGGTGAAAAAATCCATAAAGCTTAGTAAAGTAAAAAGAAGAGTTTTACTTGGCATGTAGTTAAAGAGACAAAAGTAGCAAATAGGCAAGCTTGCTGCCATAACCATGTCCACCCTAGTTTCTGTACCCACTTCCTAAGGAGGTATCTTAACTGGCAGTGTTTACAGGATCCCTTAAACATTTCTCATTCTCTCGATACACACACTTACCCACTCACACAACCTAATCCAGTGCAGCAACTTAACAGGTACCCAAGCCTTTTAGATCCTCAGTGCGAGTTCCTCCCACATCCTGGGACTCTTCCAAGGCTTTACCTATAAATAACTCTGTTATTTACCAAATAATCTCGGGTTCTTATGCCCTCAAAGGTCAGTTTCTCTTGCTTCTTAGGGCTCTGATAAAGCCTTGTCTAAGAATTCCATTACTTACTGAACAACTTCAGATTCCTATGTCCTCAATAGTCAGTTTCTCCTGCTTCTTGGAACACTTCTAATGCCTTATCGAGGCTCTTACCAATCAACTCAGATGTGTTTCATGTCTTCCACAGAGCCATCCTTTGGGTTCCACAGGGGATCATCTTACAGAGCTGCTTCAAGGTTTCCAGAAGAAATCTCAAGGTGGTGGTAGACTCTGGATAGAGTCTGTTTTCCATCTACCTCTGGAACTGAGCAGATGGATCCTGTATGGCTCACCAGAAATGTATCAGGGGAGAAGCCCCAGTTCTTGCTCAACAATAAATGAGAGAACAAGCTGAGGGAACAGGAAAGAGGTTTTTATTTCATTGTACAAGGAATTGGAGTTAGTCAGAACTGTTCTTGCAAGGCTGCTTGTTAAGGGTGGGCAGGTAAGTTGCTTTTAAAGGAGTTTACAAGATGGAAGGCCAAGATGGTAGAGTAGGCAGATGCTTCCTATGATCCATTTAATAATAAAGAGCTGAAACAACAAATGAATCAATTACATATGATATTTTGGGAAAGTTGAGAAACCAAATTCAGCAAAGCAGAAGAGAAAGTAGGTCCAGAAGTACTTAGACCTGGCCATTCCTGACCCTTCAGGAATCAGCTACAGCCTTTGGGAGAACAGAACAGTGGCTTCCAGAGTGTGTTTTCCCTAGCAGGAGAGAAAGAACAGCCAAAGAGTATACTCAAACCTCTGGAATCAAAGAGAGGTGGCACTTAACTGTCAAAAGCTAAGTGGCTTTTATCTAACCTACTGTAGGTGGGGATCCAAATCTTTCCTTTGGGACACATTTCTCTCCCTTTTCCCAGTGCTTCCCTTGCCCTTCTCTGCTCTGTGCCCTGCTCTAGATTCTGATGCTATTACCTGACCCAGAAGTAGGACTCCTTAAGCTTACCCTGAGCCATTCTCCTAGACTTGGAGAGGAATTTAACAAAATGTGGGAAAAGGGTGACAAAAATCTGCCTAATTCCCTGAGCAGAAATTTAGAGTGGAAACAGTTTCTTCACCTAGAATCAGAAACAAGGGGACACACCATCCTCCCAGACACTCAAGGATAGCTGTTAGCCCCCTGCCTTTCTCAGTGCCTACAGCCAGATATCTGTGTCCACACCAATAATCTCTTTCTGTCTAGCATAAAAGGGAAGAACCTTCACCACATACTTGTTGACTAACTACTTGGACACCTGAGCTAAATACAAATTAGAAAAGTAAATGGACTCCTGGACTCACATGGCTAGTAATAGCTTTAGTTACTTGGTGACAAGACGTAAGAGCTTCAAAGGTACCAATAGCGAAATAATACACATGACCAGTCTATTGGGACATTTGAAAACAAAAAAAGAAGCTAGAATCTAGTAAGTAAGCATAAAATAAATTCAACGATTAACTGATGGCTCAGAGACAACTGTCTGTATCAAATCATTTAAAGATACAGACTGTAATGGCTTCAGAAAGCTCCCCAAACAAAGAATCAAGACATTTCCCAGATGAATAGAACTTCCTACAGTTATAAGAGGTAGAATAGAAAAGAACTCTTGAAGAGATCAGGAAGGAGATGAGACCGAATGCAGAAGAACATAATGACAAATTGAACAGGCTGCAGGAAAGCATGTAAAGGCTGGTATTAGAAATTCAGAAAACTAATAACAAATTTACAGAATTAGACAATTTATTAGAAAGTTGAAGGAGCAGAACTGAGATAATGAAAGTCTGAATTAGAGAGATTGAAGATAAAGCGTGTGACACCAACATATTTGAGGAAAAGCAGATAATAGAATTTTTAAAAATGAGTTTATAATTAGCAAGTTCACATTAAGTTACACTGGCAATATTCTTAATCATACTGTTGGGGCTTACACATAACCTCTTAGCAAAAGCAAGATTAAAATGCAAAGCTAGGGCCCAGGGGTGAGGTGGAACCCAGCAAAGGAGAAGAGTTTTCAGTACAGCAGTGTAGGGGACGAAGCCAGGCATAGAAGGTAGCAGTGTGGGGGCTCTGTCTCAGAGGCACAATAGCTCTCTGTTTAACCTTCTCTTGTGTCTCTTTTTCTTCTTAACTTTTGAGATCATACCTACCCAGGGACCAGAGAGACAGTGCTTACTGACTGCTTTTCCTCGATATTAGCCTGAATGCAAAGTCTTCTCAGATAACACGTAATAATTCAGTATTTTACAAATGAGAAAATTAAAGCTCAAAATTTTATATTTCTACTTAATAACAGAGCCAAGATTAGCGACCAACTTCTTTTTATTTGAATGAATGGTTCTTTCCACTAGACCATAATACCTGATAAAAATGCATATTTCCGAATGTTTTATAGTTGTGCTTTGTTGATACTTTATACGTGCTAATGTGTTGAGTTGCATTCCACAGCATTATACTGGTTATGTTTGGCATTCCTTTCTCAGAGATGTTAGATTAAAGATATAAGACACAGGTGAGTCAAGACCTGCTTTCCTACTTACAGATAATCTCTCACTCATTCAATCTTAAATATGTAAGAGAAAGATGAGCGGTATTAGTAGGATAGTATTTAATTATCGTCACAACTCATAAACATAATACTATAATATCTCTTCAAGAACAATTATAAAAATAATTGAATTAATTGCTTTGTGTTTTAAACTTCAGACTTCATCAAAATACTGAAGAAGTAAAGTTAAAAAGAAAATCACCAATATAGAATTTAGAGACAAAAGAGACACTGAGTAACACAATACGTGTTGGCTGATTGCTTCTGGAAAGAAATCCTTGTCAAGTGTGATTGGATTTGTAAGTGTCGGAATTCAAAGTCAACAGAACATGATACTGACACTTCCTGTAACAAAAAAAGAAAAGCATGGCATACTTCTTATAAGCTCAAAGACAATGTAAACTGAATTTATCTGAATTTTGATACGTTACCAAGATGGACTATTTTAGCTCTTTGTAGTGACAAATGAAGAAACTGTTGTTACCATTCTTTTTTTTTTCCCCAAGAAAAACTAAATTTTAAATAATGTTTAATACTACTGTCATTGTTTCACAGATTATAAAAGAAGGACTCTTAACCTATGAAACTTTTCTGAAAAATAAAAGTTGTCATTGTAAGCACTGTTATTTTTCCCTTCCCCCCTTTTTTTGGTACGCACTTTTTGCCTTCAGCTAGTAATCCTTCTTCAAAATACCATGGAAACAAGCAAATATGCCTCATTAAACTTTCCTTGCAAGAGAAAAATTGAAAGAATTTTTAAATTGTAGAATAGATAAAAATAAAACACGTTTCCTCTAGGGATGATTAGATTGTCCTTTTAAATTATGTAAAGAAAGATACCAGAGCTGGTTTTTTTTTTTTTTTAAAAAAAAAAAGGACTCTGAAATCTGGAATAATTTTTGAAAACTGATGGTTTATATTGTATTTCTTGAATAAATGCTGAAAAGAAACATTCTCAGTTATGTTTCATATTTAGTACTAAATACCATTTCAGGTATACTGTGAAAATAAATAGCTATTTCTGATAGTGTAGAAGCAAAATTATGAGTAGCAGCATTAAAGGATTTTTCTATTAACAAGTCATATTTGCATAATGTCTTTCCCAAGGAGAAGGATTTTATAGGAAGTAAACAAACAATAAAGCACTGTAATTTTATTCTACAATGTCACAGGAGTTTGACAGGCAATGGGTAGCTGTCTTTGTCAAATGACACTAGAATAAACTAGTTACATGTAACCTGTTTCAAAATGAGAGCAAAGCTACTACCGAGAAAGGGTTAGTGAATTCTCTAGTGTTGTAATGGTCAAATGATAAAGAAAATCATTTCTTCTTATGGGCACTTTAGCCCTTCAAGAAACTCAAGCTAAAATCGACACATTTGTGTCTTATTAAGGATTGACTCATACAGCCTGGAATTTGCTAGTCAAAGAAAATGCTAGCTTTGAAGACTAGCCTTCATTTATTCTCCCACCACCCACAGTAGGCTTAATCAATGGCTCTCAGAATGCAGAAACATCACGGTTAGTTAGAATCTCCCTTTTTTATTCTGCCTGCTTCTATTGTGTACTCTTAACTAAGGCAGCAACTGTTTAGGAACGTGACCTGAATGAGATATACAATCTTTGAAAAACTGAATGATGTGTTTAAAGGCAAACTGTAAAGTGAGAGGAGTTATTGATTTTTGTTGAGTTAGTATTTTGTACATTGAAATGCACTTTAACAAACAGCAATCAATATATGACTCTTTGCAATCGTTGTCCTTTTACTAAAACATGGATGTAATTCATTTAGCAACCTATTCATTTCCTATCTGTCTGCATTGAAAGGTTTCCGTGTTAGTGATATATTAATTGAGGTACCAAAAGGGGATCCTGAAACCACTAACATACTGATTAAGCACAAGTGCCTTAAGTTGCAAAATGAAAGGTTCTAAATATGACTGTACATGACAATTAATCGCCTAAATCTAGACAGTGTTGTTAGGCTTCAGCAATTGAAGACTATTTCCTGGAAGTTGAAAGTCTGAGTTTTATTGTATTAGCAGTGTAAAGTGAAAAGAATATGAGAAAATAAAACCCCAAACCAAATAATTGCCACCAAGTGAATTCTGATTCAAAATGGTCCCCAAATCACATTGATTGCATTTATGTCACAATAACAATATTCTCAACTTAGACTACATTAAATAATTAGGAACAACTGACAATGCCTTAAATAAAGTATTCAAATACATTCAAGTTTTCAATCTCTTATGTAGTGTTCTTGTTTGTCTTGTCTACTGATAATCTTTATTCACTTGAACACTGAAATCTCTTTGCATGGTTAAAACATTTCTTACTAATTCAAGACACAGTGGACTGATAACTAAGTTATAGTAGATACCTGTATTATGAGGGAACCCTGGGGACAAACTGGTCAAGTGTTAATGTCTCTTGACTGAACGATAAGCAGTACAAATCCATTAGGCACTCCTTGGAATCTCTATGAGGGCAATTCTAGTCTGTCCGTTGGGGTCGTTCTGAGTTGGAATGGACCCATTGACAGTGGATTTCGTTTTTCTGTTATGTATTATGAAATAGAATGAACTTTCTTTACTTAACTAATTATTAAAAATTTATTGCTTTCTTTTTTCTTTTTATTTATTATGATTGAATGAAAATGTACATTCTTGTATAAATTTACATGCCCAGCTATGTGCATGTTATGTTGAAGTCCAGTTAACATTGATCTTCTTTCTAACGTGTGTTCTCATGGATTTCATCCAAACAAATTTCTACTGTCTATTCTAAACCCTCCTACCCTTCCTGCCATTGCAGCCTTAAAGAGTCTTTTTTTCTATGCATAAGTCTGTGTTTAAGTTCTTATTGTAGGGGACTTATGCAATATTTGTCCTTTTGTCGCTCACTACTTTCACTCACTGCTCTCCCTGCCCAGTGACAGCACATTCTTCTTCTCTGCTCCATACATGTCTTATCTTTCCAATAATCTCCTATCCTCTCCTCTCCACACACTCCCCTTCCTGCTGTAAGAAGTCAGCAGGATGACATCCTATATATTCATAGAACCATAAAGTGTACACATGATATGATCACTCTGTGTTGCCAAGTCCAATCCATTCCAATCCATTGATGTCTATTATGATTTATGGATAGAAGCAGCATCAGGGCCAGAGGCCATGTTCCCAGGGGAACTCGGAGGCCCCTGGACCATCATTTGTGGTCTTTTAACAGAGATCTCAGGATGCACCCCTTTTTATTCTTTATTGCCGGTGAGACTCAACTTTGTGAGCTCCATCACGGCTATCAGTGTTGGTGGCCAGGCACCATCTGTTTCTTCTGGTCACAAGTCGATGTAGTCACCCGCTCACGTGGGTCTGTCTGTCTTCTGGGTTCTCTTTCCTCCATGTAGTTTTGGTCCTTGGTGATCACCCGTTCCTGCTAAGTTGGGACCATTTGCTGTACTCTCAGATGGCAGCTTGGTAGATTTTAAGACTCCAGACACCATTCACCAAAGTAGGGTGCAGAGGGCTCTCTTAGCAAAGTGCTAGTTGTGCCAACTGGCCTCGATTTCCCCTGAGAGTATGGTCCCCTGCCCCTAGCCCCAGCTACTCTGTCTGTGTAACATTGGATTAAGACGGAAGAAGTAATCATGTTATGTTGAAGTCCAGTTAACAGTGATCTTCTTTCTAACATGTGCTGTCATGGATTTCATCCAACCAAATTTCTACTATCTATTCTAAACCCTCCTACCCTCCATACCATTGCAGCCTTAAAGAGTCTTTTCTTCTATGCATGAGTCTGTGTTTTAAGTTCTTATTGTAGGGGACTTATGCAATATTTGTCCTTTTGTCGCTCACTACTTTCACTCAATGTAATGTCCTCTAATTGAAACCAGGTTATCAGAAGTTTCCTAAAATCCCTGTTCTTTATCATTGCATAATGTTCCATTTGAGTACATACACCATGGTTTACCTATCCATTCCTCTTTTGTTGGGCATCTGGGTTGATTCCACCTTTTTGCTATTGTGGGCTATGCTGCCATAAACGTTCGTGTGCACGTACAGTTGGTGCGAATGGCCTGGTTTCTGTAGCATATATTCCAAGCAGTAGAATTACTGGGTCAAATGGTATGTCTAGATCCAGCTTTATAAGGAAGTGCCAGATTGCTTTCCAAAGAGGTTGCACCATTTTGCAATCCTGCCAACAATGTAGCAAAGTTCCAATTTCTCCACAGCCTCTCCAGCATTTGCTGGTTTGCACTTTTTGGATCATGGCCAACCTTGTTGGGGTGAGATGGTATCTCATTGTCGTTTTGATTTGAATTTCTTTAATAGCTAATGATCCTGAGCATATCTGTACATATATTTTGGCTGCCTGGATCTCCTCTTCAGAGAAGTGTCTGCCCATCTCCTTTGTCCATTGCTTAAATGGATGATTTATGTTTTTCTTATTGGTATTTTGTAGTACCTTATAGATTATGGAGATCAGGCACTGTTCTGACATATAGTTACCAAATATTTTTTCTCATTCTGTAGGTGACCTTTTAATTCTATTAATAAAGTCTTTGGGTGAGCAAAAGTGTCTGATTCTTAACAGTTCCCATTTATCTATTTTCTCTACTGTTGTCTGTGGTTTGTTTGACAGATTTTGAAGTCTGTCTACATTGTGTATTAAAACTTTTGTTGTTGTTCCTACTTCTCCTTGGGTGAGGTTTACTGTTTTAGATTTCATATTTAGGTCTTTTATCCATTTTGAGTTGATTTTTGTATAAGGTGTGAGATATGGGACTTGTTTCAATTTATTGCAGATAGATACCCAGTTATGTCAGCACCATTTGTTGAAGATATTGTTTTTACCCCAGTTTAATGTCTTATGGCCTTTGTTGAATATCAACTGTTCAGAGGAAGATGGTGTCATCTCTTGGGTCCCAATTCTGTTCCATTGATCTATCTGTCTTTTTTTGTACCAGTACTAGGCCGTTTTGACTAGTGTGGCAGTGTAATGGGTTCTAAAGTCAGATAGTGAGAGGCCTCCCGGTATCTTCTTCAGTAGTGCTTTGCATATCTGGGGCTTCTTCTCTTTCCAAATGAAGTCAGTAATTTGTTTCTCCATCTCATTAAAAAAAAGTCACTGGAATTTGTGTTAGGATTGCATTATATAAGTAGACTGCTTTGGGCAAAATAGACACTTTCACAATGTTAAGTCTTCCTAAACATGAGCAAGGCACATTTCTCCATTTATGTAAGTCTCTCTTAGTTTCTTGTAGTAAGGGCTTGTAGTTCTTTTCGTAAAGGTCTATTATTTCTCTGGTTAAGTTCATTCCTAGGTACTTTATCTTCTAAGGGACTATAGTCAATGATATTAATTTGGTGATTTCTTCATTAATAATCTTGTTGGTATAAAGGAATCCTAATGATTTACTTAAGTTTATCTTGTATCCTGATACTTTGCTGAACTCTTCTATCAGTTAGAGTAGTTTACTTATGGATTCTTGAGGATTCTCTGCATATATAATCATATCATCTGCAAATAGGGAGATTTTTACTTTTTCTTTGCCAGTGCAGATGCCCTTGATTCCTTGGTCTTGTCCAATTGCTCTGGCTAGAACTTCTAGTACAATGTTGAATAGGAGAGGTGAGAGTGGGGATCTTTGTCTAGCTCCTGCTCTCAGAGAAAACTGTTTCAGTCTCTCTCCATTCAGGACGATATAGGCAGTTGGCTTTATATAAATGGCCCTTATTGCCTTGAGGAATTAGCTGTCTATTCCTATTTTGCTGAGATTTTTTAGCATGAATGAGTGTTGGACTTGATGAAGTGCCTTTTCTGCATCAGTAGACAAAATCAGGTGATTCTTGTCTGTTGTGTTATTTTGTGATTGATCACGTTAATTGTTTCTCTGCTGTTGAACCAGGCTTGCATCCCTTGAATGTACCCAACTTGGTCATGATGGATTACTTTTTGCCATGGTGTTGTATTCTATTGGCAAGAAATTTGTTGAAGGTATTTGCATCTAGATTCATGAGTGATATCAGTCTGTATTTCTCCTTTTTGATTGGGTGTTTTCTTGGCTTTGGTACCAGAGTTATGCTGGCTTCATAGAATGAATTGAGGAGTATTCCATCCCTTTCTATACTGTGAAACAGTGTCAGTAATATTGGAGATAACTCTTCTCTAAAAGCTTGGTAGAATTCTGTGGTGAAACCATCTGGGCCTGGGCTGTTTTCTGTTGGTAGTATTTGGATGACTTTTTCAATCTCTTCCATTGTGATGGGTTCATTAAGTTGTTTTGCTTCACCTTGTGATAATTTTGGTAGGTGATATGAATCAAGGAATTTACCCATTTCTTCTAAGTTTTCAAATTTGTTACAGTACAGTCTTTCATAATATTCTGTTAAGATAGTTTTAATTTCTGTTGGACTTGTTCTGATGTAGCACTTAACTACTATGCCCCCAGGGTTTCCAGATTCTATGAGGAAGAAGCACAAAGAACTAAGAAAGCTGAAAGGAGAAAAGATGGGAATCAGGAAAGGCTTCATGAAGAAAATTGCATAATTCTTCTCTAAAAGCTTAGTAGAATTCTGTGGTGAAACCATCTGGGTCAGGGCTTTCTTTTGATTGGTAGTTTTTGGATGACTTTTTCAATCTCTTCCTTCATGATGGGTTTATTAAGTTGTTCTGTTTCACCTTGTGATAATTTGATAGGTGATATGAATCTAAGAATTCATCCATTTCCTCTAGGTTTTCAAATTTGTTGAAGTCTTTCATAGTATTCCATTATGGTATTTTTTATTTTGATTTCTGTTGATCTGTTATGACAATTCCCCTCTCATCTCTTATTTGGGTTATTTGTTTTACTCCTATTTTTTTTTTAGTGAGTCTAGCCAATAGTTTGTCAATTTTATTGATCTTTTCAAAAAACCAGGTTTTGGTCTTTTTCAGTTTTTTCAATTGTTCTTCTGTTGTGTGATTTGTTTAGTTCTGCTTTAATCTTCAAGATCTGTTTTCTTCTGGTGCCTGAGGGATTCCTCTATCGCTGTCTTTCTACTTGTTTAAGCTGTAGGGTTAGTTCTTTGGTTTGATTTCTTTCTTCCTTCTGGATTTGTGCTTATATGGAGATAAATTGACCTCTGAGCACTGCTTTGGCTGTATCCCATAGGTTCTGATAGGAAGTGTTTTCACTCTCATGGGAATCCATAAATTTCTTGATTTCATCCTTGATTTCTTCTTAACCCATGGCCTTTTGACCAAGATGTTGTTCAGTTTCCATGAGTACCACTTTCTGTCTATGTTTTTTCTGCTTTTATGGCTTACACTTTTATGGCTTTACAACCTGAGAAGATGCTTTGCATTAATTTAGTGGTATGGATTTTGTTGAGAATTGTTTTACATCCTAACACACAGTCTATTCTGGAGAATGTTCCATGGGCACTGGAGAAGAAGATGTTGTTGTCTGCTAATGGACAGAAAGTTCCGTATACATTGATGAGATCTAGTTGGTTAACTGTGGCAATAAAGTCTTCTGTGTCTTTATTGAGCTTTTTTCTACGCGATCGGTGCAATATTGAGAGTGGAGTGCTGAAGTCTCCCACTATTATTGTGGAGTGATCTATCTCCTTTTTGAGTGTTGTCAGTGTTTCTTTGATGAATTTAGGTGCTCTAATACTAGGTGTGTAAATATTTAATATTGTTAAGCCCTGCTTGTGTATTGAAACTTTAAGCAATAAATAGTGTCCATCCTTGTCCACGACAGTGAATTTTACATGAAAATCTATTTTATCTGAGATTAATATTGCCACACCTGCTCTGCTTTATGTATTGTTAGCTTGATATACATTCTTCCATCCTTTAATTTTCAGTTTGTTCCTATCTTTAAGTCTAAGGTAACTTTCTTATAGGCAACATATGTATGGATCGTGTCTTTTGATCCAAGATGTCATTCTATGTCTTTTTACTGGAGCATTTAGTCCATTCAAATTCAATGTAATTATTGATGGGTATGTGTTCAGTGCTGTCATTGTAACATACTTATTCTTGTGTTGAAGTTTTCTCTGTTGTTCTTATTAATCTGTTCTGGGACATTCTTCTTTGTGAGTTGCTTTTTCACCTTTTCCAGGGTTGGTTTTAATGTCTGCCACTATAATTGTGAAGTGATCAATCCCCTTTTTGAGTGTAGTCAGTGTTTCTTTGACGCATTTAGGTGCTCTAATATTAGATATGTAAACATTTAATATTGTTAAGTCCTGCTTGTATATTGAACCTTTCAACAACAGTGTCCATCCTTGTCCACAATGGTAGATTATACATTAAAATGGATATCATCTAAGATTAGAATTGTCACACCTGCTCTCCTTTTTTCATTGTTAGCTTCACATATATTCTTCCATCCTTTAATTTTCACTGTGTTCCTATCTTTAAGACTAAGGTGAGTTTCTTGTAGGCAACACTTGGATGGGTTGTGTCTTTTGTTCCAAGATGTCACTTGATGTCTCTTTACTGGAGCATTCACTCCATTCACTTTCAATGTGATTACTGATAGGTAAGTACTGCCATTGTGATATGTTTATTTTTGTGTTGATGTTTTCTCTGCTGTTAAGATTAATCTGTTCTGGGACATTCTTCTTTGTGAGTTGATTTCTCACCTTTTTCAGGGTTGATTTTGTGGTTGCTGACACTCCTGTATTACATTTCTGGATTTGATATGTTGCATCTTTATTGTGCTTTATGGCTTCCCCTGTGATTCCCCTTTAATAAACTGCGTATAAACCCAATTTCAATTACTACTATTCTTGTCAACTTCCTCTTCATCTGGAAGGACTATAACGACTGTAGTACATCCCACTTTTTAATATAATGACATCATAGCTTTCATTATATGATTACTGGATCATTTCTTTCATTATTATAGCTTTGATTGAGTTTAGAACCTTCCCTAACTGAGTCGGTTTCTGGGTGATGTGTTCTGTATTTGCTTCTAAAATACAAAGTTAGTGGTTTTTTTCTTCTAAGCCAACAGATTCTTTCAGTATTTCTTGTAGTTTCAGTTTGATTTTTACAAAGTCTCTGAGTTTCTGTTTATCTGCAAATGTCTTCATTTCACTTTGATATTTGAAACATAGTTTTGCATGATATATAATTCTTGGTTGGAATTTCTTCTCCTTCAAGGCTTTGAATGTGTCATGCCACTGTCTCCATTCTAGCATTGTTTCTGCTGATAAAGCCAATGAAAGTCTACAGGATTTCCCTCTGAATGTTAGCCTTGCTTTGAGTCTTGCTGCCTTTAAGAGTTTCTGCTTATGTTTCATTTTGTTAAACTTGATTGTAGTATGCCTTGGAATCTTTCTTTTGAGATATATACTGAATGGTGTTCGGTATACATCTTGAATATCTGTATTCTCTTCTTTATAATTTCTGGCAAGTTTTCTGTCAACAGCTGTCACTGATTGAGTTGCGTCCTCCCAAAAGTATGTGTAGCCATGTGGCCATGACATAATTCCCTCTGTTCTGTGATTGTCCTCCATTTTGTGATTTTGTCTTGCTTTATGTTAAAGGATTGGAGTGAGACTGTAAATCCGTTCATAGGATCACCTCTCTGCTCCACTGCAAAGGGAATTTTCCTTGAGTATGGCTTGCTCCACCCTTAATCCTTTCATCCTACAAGAGATAAAAGGAAAGGGAAACCAGCTGAGTATTGGTAACCTCACACCATCAAGCAAGAGGCACTGGGAGAAAAGCGTGTCCTTCAGACCTGAGGTTGCTGTGCCAAGATGCTTTCTGGACAAAGACTGATACAATACTGAGCTTTCCTACAGAGCTGACAAGGGAAAAAACCTTCCCCTGAAGTGGACATTGTGAATTTGGACTTGTAGCCTACCGCACTGTGTAAGAATAAACTTTCCTTTGTTAAAGCCACCCACTCTGTGGTATTTGGCTGTGGTATTTCTGTTAGAGCAGCACTAGCTGACTAAAACAGCACGTCAGCAACAATATCCTCTGTGTTCTCAAATGTTTCACTTTGTTCAGGAATTCCAGTTAATCGTAGATTGTTCCTCTTAATAGAGTCCCACATGCTTCTTAATGCTTCTTCATTTTCTTGCTTTGTTTTGTTTATTTCTGATTTTTCCTCATAGATGCCGGAGTCAGTAGCTCTGTCTTCCAAGTCGGAAAGACTATTTTCTATTTATTTCATTCTGTTTTCTTGACTTTGAAGTTTCTATGTGTTTGATTTTCTTCTTCATCTGCTGGATTTCAGAGTACTGATGTTCCATCAGATCGAACAGCTTGCTTAATTTTTCATTTTGCTCTGGGAGAGTTCTCTATATAATCCTTTCATGTTGACTTTCCGACAGTCAGAAAGGTTTCTTCACCTGGGAAGATCTTTGGTTGTTTCTTTGGGGTGCCTTATGAAGCCACAGGTGATTTCTTGGTCATGGTTTTCTACAGAGTTTGTTGCTTTTGGGGGCATACTGTGAGTCAATAGAGGCTGCGAGAGATGCTGTGAGGATAGACTGCAGTTGTTTCTCTAGTCCACCTTAAATTGAAAGGCAAAAGGTATCTGACCACTTCCACAGTCAGTCAGGATTTCAGATGTACAGGTCCCTCTTCCCAGCTGGCAAAGTAAGCACCTCTGTATCCAACCCCAGATGTTATGAACTAGTTCAAAATACAAAAAGACTACTGCCCCATTGGCCACTACTGCTGGGCCCCAGCTTTAAGTGATACTGTGTGAAATAGTGCTTTCCTGCTGGAAAAGCACTCTCCTCTGGGCAGTCGCTGCCTCCCAGCCTAGAAATTAAGTACAGCTGAGGCCACTGTATGGATAATCAGCCTCCCAGTGGAACAAGTTGGCATCCTGCACAAGCTGCCCACCTGCCACGGTGCAGGCTATTCAATGGCAATGGCAGAAAGAGAGGCCAAAGGTGCTGAGATGCACAGAGTCCAAAGCTAGGCTCTCAAAATGTGGCAATGTCACCCGCTGATCCCACCAGCAGTGCCTCTGAGATGAGCTGTTAGTCAAATCCCAGCTCCATCCCCTGACTAAGACAGAGAAAGAAATTTAAAATGTTGAGTTACATTTGCTCCATGAAACCCAGCACTCAACCAGAACAGAGGCTGGCGAAAGCGAGGTCTTCTGTTCAGTGGTTTGAAGTCCAAAACTGACAGCCTTATGCCATGTCCTAGGGCTCACTAGGTGTCTAGAAGGCTCTCTTTAATTATCAGTTCAGGTCTTGGTTTCCAGAGGGATTTAGGGAGACTTGTGCTTAGTCTGCCATCTTGACTCTGCCCAACACATGTTTTCTTGTACTGCCTTCATGGTTGTTTTTTTCTTCTTTATTTACAGGTAAACCTAACTGGGATTTATTTTTGCCTCTGGCAAAAGTTAAATTATAACTTCATCTCATATGAACTAATTATTTTATCAGTGCTTATGGTCTATTCTGTTTCTTGTGTGTATACTACCTATTTTGCTCAAGTGATATACTGAAGTATTTCTGTAAAATATTACATTGTTTTATTACTACAGCTTTTTCGGTATACTTTTGTTATGGATTGAATTCTGTCCCCCCAAAAAATATGTGTAGCCATGTGGCTGGGCCATGATTCCCAGTATCTTGTGACTGTTCTCCATTTTGTGGTTTTCCTAAACTGTATGTTAAAGGATTAGGGTGGGGCTGTAAATTCCTTCATAGGATTACCTCCGTGTTCCACCGTAAATGGAGTTTCCCTGGACAAAGACTGATGCAATACCAGACTTTCCTCCTGAGCTGACAAGGGGAAAGCCCTCCTCTGGAGCAGACAACCTGAATATGGGCTTGCAGCCTACCAGACTATGTAAGAATAAACCTTCCTTTGTTAAAGCCATCCACTCTGTGTTATTTCTGTTTGAGTAGCCTTAACTGACTTAAACAACTTTTGTAACTGCAGAACGAGTATTTTCTTCTGGCTTGTGTTTTTAAAAAACTCCCTACATAGTTACATTTTAAATTTCATGTATTTTTTTTTCTTTATTAAACAAAAAATGAAAGTGTACATATTCTGTGCTTACAATATTGGGTTAAGATGGAAGGAGTACACAAGTTGTGGTGAAGTCCCATTAATATTGATCTTCTTACTAATGTGTATTGTCACCAATTTCACCCAACCAAATTTCTAACAACTATTTAATCTAAACCCTCGCCAATTGCCCTCCCATCCTCCCACCCTCCCCACCCTTGTAGCCATTGAGTCTTTTCTGTTATATATGAGTATGCTTTTAAGTTTTTATGTTAGGGGTCTCATATAATGTCCTTCTGTTGCTGGCTAGTTTCACTCAACATAATGTCCACCAGTTGAGACCAAATTGAGAGATGTTTCCTGATATCATAGTTGTTCTTTATTAATGCATAGTATTCCAAAAATTGAGTACATATACCAAAGTTTACCAATCCATTCTTCTGTTGTTGGGCATCTGGGTTGATTCCATCTTTTTGCTATTGTGGACTATGCTGTGATAAACATTTGTGTGCATGTACAGTTGGTGTGAATGGCCTGAATTCTGTAGGATATAGTCCAAGCAGAGGAATTACTGGGTCAAATGGTATATCTATATCCATTATTTTAAGGTAACGCCAGATTGCTTTCCAAAGAGGTTACACCATTCTGCAATCCCACCAACAGTGTAGGAGAGTTCCAATCTCTCCACAGCCTCTTCAACATTTAGTGTTTTGCACTTTTTGGATCATGGCCAATCTTTTTGTGGTGAGATGATATCTCATTGTCGTTTTGATTTGAATTCTTTAATAATTAATGATCGTGAGCATGTCCTCGTGTGTTTTTTTGGCTGCCTGGATCTCCTCTTTAGAGAAGTGTCTATCCATCTCCTTTGCCCATCACTTAATTGGATGATTTGTCATTTTCTTATTGATATTTTGTAGTACCTTATAGATTATGGAGATCAGGCGTCGATCTGACATAGAGTTGCCAAATATTTTTTCCCATTCTGTAGGTGGTCTTTTAATTCTTTTGATGACGTCTTTATATCAGCAGAAGTGTTTGATCCTTATTAATTCCCATTTATCTATTTTCTCTTCTGATGGATGTTTTTTTTTTTTTTGTCAGATTTTGAAGTCTGTCCATATTGTGTATTAAAACTTCCATTGTTGACCCTATTTTATCTTGCATGAGCTTTATTGTTTTAGCTTTTATATTTAGGTCTTTTATCCAATTTGAGTTGATTTTTGTATAAGGTGTGAGATATGGGTCTTGTTTCAATTTTTTTGTGGATGGATGTCCAATTATACCTGCACCATTTGTTAAAGAGATTGTTCTTATCCCAGTTTAAAATCTTAGGACCTTTGTCAAGTATCAGCTGTTCATAGGAGTATGATGGCATCTCTGGGGTCTCTACTCTGTTCCATTGGTTTATATGTCTCTTTTTGTACAGTACCAGGCTGTTTTGACTACTGTGGCAGTGTAATGGCTTCTAAAGTCAGGTAGTGAGAGGCCTTCCAGTATGTTCTTCTTCTTCAGTAGTGCTTTACTTATCTCGGGCTTGTTCCCTTTCCAAACAAAGGTTATAATTTGTTTCTCCCTCTCATTAAAAAATGTCACTGGAATTTGTATTGAGATTGCATTATATAAATAGATTGCTTTGGACAAAATAGACATTTTCACAATGTTGAGTCTTCCTATCCATGAGCAGGGCAGATTACTCCACTTATGTAAGTCTCTCTTAGTTTCTTGTAGTAAGGTCTTGTACTTTTCTATGTAAAGATCTCTTATTTTTCTGGTTAGATTTATTCCCAGGTATTTTATCTTCTTGGGGGCTATAGTAAATGGAATTGATTTGATGATTTCTTCTTTAATAATTTCACTGTTGGTACAAAGGAATCCTATTGATTTAGTTATGTTTATCTTGTATCCTGATACTTTGCTGAATTCTTCTATTAGCTTTAATAGTTTACTTATGGATTTCTTTGGATTCTCTGTGTAAACAACCATATCATCTGCAAAGAGGGAAATCTTTACTTCTTCATTACCAATATGGATGCCTTTTATTTCTTTGAGTTGTCTAATTGCTCTGGCTAGAACTTCTAGCACAATGTTGGATAGAAATGGTGAGAGCAGGCATCCTTGTCTAGTTCCCATTCTCAAAGGGAATTCTTTCAGTCTTTCACCGTTCAGAATGATGAAAGCAGTTGGCTTTGCATAGACGCTACTGATTATGTTGACAAATTTCCCCTTTTTTCCTATTTGTCAGAGAGTTTTAAGCATGAATGGATGTTGAACTTCGCCAAATGCCTTTTCTGCATCAATTGAAAAAATCAGGTGATTTATATCTTTTGTGTTATTAATGTGGTTGATTACATTAACTGTTATTCTCATGTTGAACCAGCCTTGCATCTCTGGAACAAAACCAACTTGATCATGATGAATTATTTTTTCTATATGCTGTTGAATTCTACTTGCTAGAATTTTGTTGAAGATTTTTGCATCTAGATTCATGAGTGATGTTGGTCTGTAATTTTCTTTTTTTGTGGGATCTTTCCCTGGTTTTGGTATCAGGGTTACATTGGCTTCATAGAATGAATTTGGAAGTATTTTCATCTCTTTCTATGGTGTGAAATAGCCTCATTACTATTGGAGATAATTCTTCTCTAAATGTTTGGTAGAATTCTCTGGTAAAGCCGTCTGGGCAGGACTTTTTTTGGTTGGTAGATTTTTGATGACTTTTTCAATCTCTTCCTTTGTGATAGATTTATTAAGTTGATCTATTTCTCCTTGTGATAGTCTTGGTGAGTCACATGAATCTAGAAATGTGTCCATTTCCTCTAGGTTTTCAAACCTGTCAGAGTATAGCTTTTCATAGTACTCTGCTTTCGTAGTATTTCAGTTGGGTCTGTTGTAACATCTCCCAACTCATTTCTTAATCAGGTTATTTCTATCTTCTGTTGTTTTTCTTTTGTAAGTTTAGCCAGTGGTTTATCAATTTTGTTGATCTTTTTGAAGAACCAGCTTTTGGTTTTGTTAATTTTTTCAATTTTTTTTTTATTCTCTAATTCATTTAGTTCTGCTCTAATCTTTATAATCTGTTGTCTTCTGGTGCCTGAGGGGTTTCTTTGTTGTTCTCTTTCTACTTGTTCAAGTTGTGAGGTTAATTCTTTAATTTGTGCTCTTTCTTCTTTCCAGAAGTGTGCATTTACAGAGATAAACTGACCTTTGAGCACTGCTTTTGCTGTATCCCATAAATTCTGGTAGGATGTGTTTTCATTCTCATTTGAATCCATAAATTTCTTTAATGTGTCTTTAATTTCTTTTATAACCCAAGGCCTTATGAGTAAAGTGTTGTTCAGTTTCTACAAGTTGGGATTTTTACCTACGAATTTTCTGTTATTGATTTCAACTTTTATAGCTCTGTGATCCGAGAAGGTACTTTGCAATAAATCAGTGGTCTGGATTTTTTGGAGAATTGTTTTCTGACCTAACATATGGTCTATTCTGGAGAATGTTCCATGTGCTTTGGAGAAGAAGGTGTATTTATCTGCTGATGGATGAAGAGATCTGTATATGTCAATAAGGTCAAGTTGATTGATTGTTGCAATAAGATCTTCTGTATCTTTACTGAGCTTTTTTTCTGGATGATCTATCCTTAACTCAAAGGGGAGTGTTAAAGTCCCCAACTATTATTGTGGAATGATCAATCTCATTTTTCAATGTTGTCAGTATTTGTTCAATGTATTTAGGTGTTTTGGTATTGGGTGCGTAAATATTTATTATTGTTAAGTCTTGCTTGAGTACTGAACCTTTCAGCAATAAGTAGTAATCAGCCTTGTCCACAATAGTGGATTTTACATTAAAATCTATTTTATCTGAGATTAATCTTGCCACACCTGCTCTTTTGAGTGTGTATTATTAGCTTGATATATATTATTCCAAACTTTAATTCTCAACCTGTTCTTATTTTTAAGTCTAAGATGTGTTTCTTGTAAGCAACATATACATGAGTCATGTCTTTTGATCCAGGATATCACTCCTTGTCTCTTCACTGTAGCGTTCAGTCCATTTACATTCAATGTGATTATTGATAGGTATATGTTTAGTGGTGTCATTGTGATATGTTTATTTTCATGTTGATGTTTTCTCTTTGATCTTATTAATCTGTTCTAGGTTATTGTTTATGGATTGTGTGAGTTTTGATTTTATATTGGTTGAGACTCCTGTATTGCATTTTTTAATTTCAAATGATACATTGTTAATCTGTTTTATGGGTATATGTATTATCCCTTTTAACATATATGTATTGAAATCCATTTTAACTATTTTATAAGTCTGAAACTTTCTCTGCATCAAAAACAACTGTAATTTTTGTAGTGTATCCCTCTTTTAATGTGATGGAATTATAGTTGTCATCATATGATCATAGATTCCCTTATTATAATACTGTAGCTTTTGGCTTGGTTTGGTGAAATTTTGTGCCTTCCTTAACTGATTAGAAATTTGGATGAAGTGCTGGCCTTGAATTACCACCTAAGACATACATTTAAGGAGGAGCTTCTTTCAATATTTCATGTAATTTTGGTTCAGTTTTTATGAAGTCTTTAAATTCCTCTTTATTTTCAGAAATCTTAATTTCACCATTATATTCAATAGACAATTTTGCAGGATAAATAATCCTAGGATGGAAATTTTTCTCATTCAGGGCTTTGAATGTGTCTGTCCATTGTTTTCTAGCCAGCATTGTTTCAGCAGAAAAGTCAGATGAAAGTCTACAAGGTTTCCCTCAGAATGATAGTTTTGATTTGAGCCTTGCTGTCTTCAAAAGCATCTCTTTGTGTTTTAGCTTATTAAGCTTATTTAGCTTATTAAGCTTAATTATAATGTGCCTTGTCATCCTTCTTTTAGGATCTAACTTTTGTGGTATTCGATAAACATCTCATATACCTATGTTCTCTTTGCTCATAATCTCAGGAAAGTTTTCTGTCAGCATCTCTACAGCAATACTTTCTGTTGTCATTAATCCTCCCTTGTTCAGGAACTCCAATTAAACGTAAATTATTTCTTTTCATGGAGTCCCATATGTTTCTTAATGTTTCTTTATTTTTCTTATTTTTTTTCCTCTCATTTCACTTCATAAATGCTGTTGTTAGTTACTTTGTCTTCTAGATCACTGATTCTAACTTCCATCTGTTCAACCATACTCTTTTGGCTTTGGATAGAATTATCCAGTTCTGTAATTTTGTTATTAATCTGATGTATTTCAGATCGTCGATGTTCTAACATTTCAAATAGTTTACCAAATTTTTCATTTTGTTCTATTACATTTTGTTTAATCTCTAGGAAGATTTTATATACAATTCTTTTGTATTCAACCTCTGCTAGATTCCAAAAGGCTTCTTCATCTGGGAAATGTTTTGAATTTTTTGTATCTTTATTTAGGGAATTTTCTGGAGCATTTGAAGGCTGTTTCTGTAAATGATTAATTATGGTCTGCTGCCTGCATGCTATCTAGATGGTATTTGATTTCTCTGATAATGGATCTAAGAGAATTGTTGGTCACCAGCTGTCTCTATTACTCTAGTGATTTGCCCCACGTGGACTCTCAAGGGTGGAAGACTCCGCTTATTGGGTAGCAAAGAGGCTGCTCTATTTATGGAGAACCTGGGGGCTCTTAGCCAATCTTACAATGTGAGTGAGAGAAAAGAGGTTTTTCAATAGAGAATGTTCAGGGAGAAATATAAGCTTCTCAGCCTTAAAAGTAAGCTGTACTTTTTTTTTCCATGGAAAATTTCTTTTAGAATTTCAAAGTTGTATTGCATTTTACTTGCATATTAATTTGAGAAGATTTACATCTTTTCAATACCAAGTCTTTCTACGCATAAACATACTTTCTTTCTATGTATTCAGATACTCTTTTATACCCATTATAGTGACATGTGGATGTTTTTCATAAAGCTTTTGTAAATTTCTTATTATGCTCATCCCTATGTATTTCATAATTTTGTTTCTATTATAAATAATATTGCTTTTTACTGTATTTCCTGATTGGTTTGCTGGAATATGGAAAAATATTGATTATTTTATATCAGTCTTATATCTTGCCACTTTGCTGATATCTCTTTCTAAATAGTTAGCTCAGTATTTTATTTTCTGTGTGTGTACAATCATAGAAATGCCAATTTTATCTCTAAAATTATAATTTTAAATCTATTTCATGCTTTACAATTTTTAGACATAATTGCAAATATATTACCTGAAAATCTCTTGATATCAGGTTGATTCTGACTCACAGTGACCTTGCAGGATAGGATAGAACATTCTCACAGGGTTTTCAAGTAGTATCTGATATATTTGAACTGCCAACCTTTTGGTTGGTAAGTGAACTCTTAACCACTGTGCCATGAGGACTCCTATTTGTCATTAAAAATAAACCAACTGCTGTCAAGTTGATTCTGCCTCATAGTGACCCTATAGGACAGATTAGGACTGCTCCATAGAGGTTTCCAAGGAATATCTGGCAGATTGGAACTTCCAACCTTTTCCTTAGGAGAGGTAGTACTAAACCACTATGCCATCAGGGTTTCCAAATTACCTGGTGGTGTTGCAAAAGCTTAGCTACTAATGGGAAGGCTGGTAGTTTAATCAACTCAGAGGTGTCTCAGAAGAAAGGATTGAAGATCTCCTTCTGAAAAACCATAGCCACTGAAAACTCTACGGAGTGCATGTCTGCTCTGAAGCACAGAGGGTTGCCATGAATCTGGATGCACTGTAAGTTTGATTTGTTTGTTCTTCTGGCCACCTGCCACACTAGTAGTCCCCTACCATGCTGGTTCTGTTCCGGCAACTCCATCCTAAGTTGGTTGTGACATAAATCAGACTATTTATTTATTTATTTTTAGGTTTCATTATTATCATCGTTATTATCAGTATAGCTGTAAATCTGATCTTTACATGCTGCAATGCTGTATGTAGTACATATTACTGATGATGTCTACAAAAAAAAAGGGACAATCATAAGTGCAACTCCAAATACTCTGTAAGTCAGGCACCAGTGTTTCTCCCCAAAGATATTCTTAGTGAAAAATAAACTTATCTACCACATACAAAGCACTGTGCCCTAAATACAGCAATGTGATGTGGTCCTTGTTCTAAATAAGCCATAAGACCTCAGAATGAGATAGCTCACTTCTGCCTAGAATAGAGGAGGCTTTGAGAATAGCTTGACTCATTATACTGCTCTTTTACCCTATCCAAGAGTTGTTATTTGTTTTTGTGTGCTGTGAAGTCAATTCTAACTAAGCATTGTTGTTAGTAGGTATCGTTATTAGACAGAATTGCCCCACGGGTGGAGTGCCACACATCTCATCAGCACAGTGTTTAGAAGCTGAAAGCTTAATCGACATGCCATCAAGGATCAGTGGCCAGGAGTGACAGCCAGAGAAACAAGAAATGGCAAAGTAAACTGTCACTTCCAGATCCACTAAGATTAAAAACACTTTTGCCCTCAGCGTACTGTGCTAACTACTGCACTGACTTCCTCCAGAGAGTAACAGTTTTCAAAGAAAACAGTATTTTTTAGTATCACCACCAACTGAACTAAACACAGTGCTATCAAGTCGATTTCGACTCATAGCGACCCCATAGGACCTTCAAGGCTGTGAATCTCTATGGAAGCTGACAATTGGCACTTTTCTCCCATTGAGCCCCTGGTGGTTTCAAACCACCAACCTTTCTGTTAGCAGTCCGTTGTTCTAAGTATCACCACAGCAACTGTGAACAGCAATATTCAGTCCCTACTAGAAACAACAGCTTTGTACAGAGTAATACATACAGAACACTCCATGTGCTAGAAACACACAAACATGAATTATTGATGTTTGCCTATAGAATACTGCTGGTGAAGTGACAGGTGAACCCAGAGGGCACCAGAGGATGCAAAAGAGCGAACCAGAGCAGGTCCAGACAACACAAGTGGCTTTCTCTGTTACTCATCCAAATCCTGTTGCACAGAGAAATGTCCCCAACTTACAAGGTTGTAAAATCTTGTTTGGGATAAGTTTGGAGTTTGGAATCCTTGGAGACATAAAAACTAGGTAATACTTAATGCCTCAACTAGCCAATTAGTTAACCTGTTAATTTATAGGTAACCTTGGTGATGTTGTGGTTACGTGCTACAGCTGCAATCCAAAGGTCGGCAGTATGAATCCATCAGAAGCTCTTTGGAAACTCTGTGGAGCCATTCTGTTCTGTCCCACAGGGTCGCTGAGTCACTCAACAGCAGTGGATTTTTTTTTTTTTTAAATCTAATTACTTCAGAAAAAGGCCAAAATTAATTTTGAAAACTCACTATGTATTGTTCTTGTTCTAGATGATGGGGTTCTCTTCCTATTTTTCTTCCTTGGGCAGTTCAGATTTATTTTGGCCTAATAGCACATTACAGGAACTTAAGAAATATGAATTACTCCAGTTCTCAGGGAATGTTATTTTGTTAGAAGAAACAGCTGTGTTCTCAGCCACAACTATACTGGACCCCTCCACCCTACAACATGGGAACCCACCACTGGCTTAGGGTGTCTCAGTGTGTGGTATACTCCTAGCAGCAACACCAGCTTCAATGGGAAAATGAAAATAAGATGCAAATCCTTCAGCTCCACCCAACATACAGTGAGTGAGCATTTGTTTTTTTTAAAAAAATTACTTACATGGTAATTTATTGTAGTTTTGGTTGAAGTGCACACAGTCAAACAGTTTCCCATTCAACAATTTCTATATATTTTCAGTGACATTATTGGTTGCATTGTTTTTTCTACTACTGTATAGGGTTTATTAGTTTGTTGTTGCAAAAGGAGAATACGTAAAACAACAACACTAACAGACTATGACTGACATGATCATTGCCCTATCCATAAATTATGAATACATATCTATTTTAGTAGGCAAAATGTCCTGCCAAATATATGAATGCCCTAATACTCAGAACCTGTGAAAATTTTATGTTACAGGACAAAAAGAACTTTGCAGATCTAATAAAGGCTGTGCTTATGTCCATTGCCTTCAAGTTGATTCCAACTTGTGGTGACCCTATAGGACAGAGTAGAAAAGCCCCACTTGGTTTCCAAGGAGCAGCTGGTAGATTGGAATTGCAGACATTTTGGTTAGCAGTCTTACCTCTTTACCACTGAGAAACCAGTGCTCCTGTTTTAGTTGTGAAAACCAGATGTCTTTATTTGTTTCTGGTTGTAATGCAAAATTATCATTTCCATGTTAAGTGTGCTGTTTCTATAGGTTTCTAGTAGGTTCATTTGGCTTTCAACTTTTTCCTCCTCTTGTTCTAAGGCATAGCTGAGAAGAAAATTTTACATCTTTAATTGTTGTTCATTAAATGAGTGGGTACTGACTGCATGCTGGAAGAAACAGACCCATCCTCATGATTGAGACTAATCTCTTTTGCTGATATTGAAGAATGTTAAGTGTGGTTTTCAGTTCCATTAAAAGGATTCACTTTCCTGACTATTTTTATCAGCTGATACTTTTGTAGATCCCTCTTCATGATCTTAAGACCATTTAAAAGCCATTGGGGTTAATGGTTTAAAACATTAATTTACTCATATTTTCTGTTATATGCCTAGTGGGTTTTATTATGCAGTGTCCAAGGAAAACAGGGAGGCCTCTGTAACTGAAGGAAGACTTTTGAACTATTTTTACTTCCAAATTAAATCTAGACTTAGATTCATACAGCTTACTAAATGCAGCACGCCCATAACTTTGAATATATTGGCACCTCCAAACTATCATTTGAATTTTAATGATTTTATTCATAACTATGTTATCTGGTGTTCCTGAGTTGCATTAATTTTTGAGAAATAATAGCAAAAACAGATGCACACTTTACATTTAGGGTTAAGATAAAAGAGAGATGCATATGGTCCACTTAAGGGTATGCAGAAATTCAGCTCTGCAAGAAACTCTTCTTTGAGTCCAATGACAGTAGAAAGACAACTTGAGGAAGGCAGAGATGTCAGGAGAAGAATGACAAAATCACTGAAAGCAAAAGGAGGGCTCATGTTATCAAAAACAAACAAAAAGTGTTCAGAATTTCATCTCATGGTCTGAGTTGCTGAGAATGAATTAATTGATTTTCATAACACATGGCACAATAAGATTCTGGACCCCAAAATAGTGCATCCTATATGGTTTAGCTTCTAGAATCCAAGAAGTTGAATCTGGAATTCCCTCCATTCATCAGTGTAACACTCTGCCCGGTGAGGTTCATGCTCTGAGTCAAATTGCTTAAGAACTTATTTCTCAGAACTGACTGGTAGGTAGGTTAATAATATTTGAGATGGAATTTGACTTTAGAATTCGACTTTAGAATTCTCCCATGAAATTGAACTGCTTGACCAGACTTAAAAGATAAGTAACTGCTTTCTTAATTCTGGGGAACTACATGAATATTGTGTCTTCTATGTGATTAGAAATCTATCTGTTAAGCAAGTAAATCAAGAAGTACGGGTTGTATGTGTGTGTGTCTGTGTGTTCATGTACCTCCACATAGATGTGTGCATTGTTCTTGGCTCAATGAAATAAACAGGACGAAGTGCTCTAGTGGGAAGGGAATCTTTTTTTTTTTTATGTCATTCTCCCAAAGCTAGCATGATGACTTGGATATTTCTTAGTTTTCTTTATCACTGTGTTCCTTAGTTTTCTTAAGTAAGAGATGAATTAATTGCCTGAGAATAAGAAGTAAAATAATTTTGAAACCTGATACGAAACTTACGAAAAGCCAGTATGCATAACGGCCTAGTTGGTCTAGGAAAAGCAGGAGTGACAGACTTACCTGAGGTACTTCCTAGTCTTCCACAAATTTGGGGCATTTCCAAATCAACTATAGGCCCTTTTGGGTTCTCACACTCTATGAGTTTGAGATATGGCTCCTGGTGAGAAGAGTTTCTGATCTTCTCTTGAATTCATATGCTTTGTATGCAGCATCTCCATACCAGCTTTTCATGTATGCCGACTGCTGGGAAACACTTTACATTTTCTCATCAGGTTATAACTCAGGCTGTTTCAGGCTTCACACTGCTGAACAGTTACAAGAAACTTTGCAGTTGGGACTCTTAAAATCAAGCAAACTTATAGATGCCTTCAGAAGAAAAAAAAAATAATGTCTTAATTACCTAGTGCTGCTATAACAGAAGTACCACAAGTGGATGACTTTTAGCAAAGAGAAGTTTATATGCTTACAGTCCAATAGGCCATAAGTCCAAACTCAGGGCATCAGCTCAAGATGAAGGCATTCTCTTTTTATCAGTCATCCCATGGTCTGGGACCTTCTCTGTACAGGAATTTCAGGACCAAAGTACGCACTTTGCTCCGGTGCCATTTACCTGGTGGTATTGGGTCCCTGAACTCTGCTTGCTTCCCTTTTATCTCTTGTGGCATAAAAGGATAAAAGATGGTGCAAGCTACACTCCACAGAAACTCCTTTACTCTGGTTCAGAGAGGTCACCTGGGTAAGGGTGTTACATCCCCACCCTAATTCTCTTTTACATAATCCAATCTTACCCTTTTAATTACAGGCAGAGAGTAGGATTTACAAAATAAGAAAATCACAAAATGGAAGACAATCACACAGTACTGAGAATCACAGCCCAGCCAAATTGCTACACATATTTTTTGGAGGACACAATTCAATCCATAACAACTAATAAGTTCATACTGAACCAGGTATATTTTAATTTGCTTGCAACCTCTCACCACCTGCAGGGGAGTTCCTGCTCCTAGTCTTAATAAGTGGGCAATAGATGATTAAATTTTAATCTAGACCATTCACTCCCTGAGCCAAGCCAAGTGCCGTCGAGTCGGATCCAACTCATTTACCAGTTTGATTCCTGTATTTAACATTTCTTTCTTTTTTCTTTTCTTTTTTTATTATGACTGAGTGAAAACATACATTCCCATATAAATTTACATGCCCACCTACATGCAGCTTCCACTGCCCTCCCTTCCTGGTGACAACACATTATTCTTCTTTGTTCCACACATGTCTCTTCCTGGTGCTTCCTTAAAAAAGTGGATACAGATATACCATTTGACCCAGTAATTCCACTACTTGGAATATATCCTACAGAATCAAGGCCTTTCACACCAATGGACACATGCACCAGAATGTTTATCACAGCACAGTCCACAATATCAAAAAGATGGAATCAACCCAGATGCCCTTCAACAGAGGAATGGATAGGTAAACTATGATATATACACTCAATGGAGCACTACACAATGATAAAGAATAATGATGATTCCAGGAAACATCTCATGACTTGGTTTCAACTGGAAGACATTATGTTGAGTGAAAGTAGTCAGCAGCAAAAGGACAAATATTGTATGAGACCCCTATGATAAGATCTCAAAAACAGGCTTATGTATAGAAGAAAAGAATCTTGGACAGCTGCAAAGGAGGGAAGGGAGGAAGGTTGAGGGGTAAGCGTTTAGATTAGATAGTTCCTTTTATTTTCTTTTTGAAGAACCCAGTGTAGCAAGGTCCATAAAATAAATCACATGTGATATGATCTCATTGCTTCTTGAATTACATGAAACTATATTACACAATGTGTGTGAATAATATTTTAAACAAGTGAGGGTGATAACTACTCTCTATCCCCAACACAGTTGATGGCATCAGGAATCAATAGACATTTAACTAGAAGTACCAATATAGGTGTCTTAGGCTGGGTTCTCTAGAGAAGCAAAAACTGTAAAGAGTGTAAATGCATATACAAAGAGAGACTTATATCTAGGAAACAGCTCATGAATTTGTAGAGGTTGAAATATCCGAAGTCAATGGGACCAGGATAGTGGTTTCTCCTCATTCATGCAGCTGAAGGGGCTGGTACACTCAAGAGCAGCTGGCTGGAGAACAGAGCTCTTGCTTACAGACTGTGAAGGCTGACAAGCTCAAAGACTGGCAGCAAGGCAATAAGCCTTTTCCTCATTTTCATAGCTGCAGGAACTGGTGAACCTCAAGCCAGAGAGCAGGACTTTTGCTCACAGGCTGTGAAGACTGATTAATCCCAAGAACAGCAAATAGATTGCTAGCTCAAGTCTCAAGAGTCAGAGTTTGTATGAATAAGAGGCAGCTGCAGGATCCAGAACAAGCCAAAACCTTGCACAAGGTGAGCAAGAAGAAAGAAGGTAAAAGAGGGCAGAGGGATGAAGGCTGAGGGACTGGTGAGCAGCCATAAGTCCCACCCATGCTGGCACCATTCAGCAAATTTCATCATGGTGGCGATCATGTATCAGATTTCAATGAGGAAGTGATCAAAATATTATATAATTGCCAAAACACTGAGAAACATGGCCCAGCCAAACTGCCACAGAATTTTAAGCATCACAGTCTACCCTTTATCAACTTGGCGCCTGTACACATCTCCCAAACCATACACAATCTCTGAAGAATGATAATTACAAAGTCATACTTGTCACTAATTTGATACAACTAACACACATA
This sequence comes from Heterohyrax brucei, assembly GCA_028571685.1. Classification (NCBI taxonomy): domain Eukaryota; kingdom Metazoa; phylum Chordata; class Mammalia; order Hyracoidea; family Procaviidae; genus Heterohyrax; species Heterohyrax brucei. The sequence goes on from CM053142.1 coordinate 50,299,189, forward strand.
CAACCAAAGCTGAACTAGACTCATTTACAATTCTGTATTAGTCAATTAATGCTCTTAATAACAGACATACCACAAGCGGACCCCTTTAACAAAGACAGACTGCTTCTCTCACAGTCTGTAAACTTGTTGCTGTCAAGTCAACTCCAAATTATCATAACCCTATTGGACAGAGTACAACTGCTTCGTAGAGTTTCACAAAATGAATGCCTGGTGGATTTGAACTGCCAACTTTTTGGTTGGCAGCCATAGCACTTAACCACTAAGTCACCAGAGTGTCCATTTCTCACAATTTAGTAGGCTAGAACTTCAAATTCAAGACATCATTTCCAGGGAAGGCTTTCTCTGTTGGCTCTGAAGGAAGATCCTTGTCATCAATCTTCCCTAAACTAGGAGCTTCTGCACACTGGAATGCTGGGTCCAAAGGACGTGCTCTATTCCTAGTGTTGTTTTCTTGGTGATATGGCGTCCCCACTCTTCAGTTATTCCCTGTTCCTTTTATGTTTTGTAAGCTAAAACATGATGCAGGCTGCACACCAAGGAAGCTCCCTCTAAGTTGGATCAGGGATGTGACCTGACCAAGGCTGTTATGTCTAACCCTAATCCTGTTTCACTACAGGCAAGGATTATGATTTACAACACATAGGAGAATCACAAAATGGAGAACAACCACACAGTACTGGGAATCATGGCCTAACCTAGTCAACACTTATTTTGGGAGATGCAATTTTATTCATTACGGTAGGTTTGTTTTGAAAAGTAAAATCATGCTAATATTTTTTTTCCCCCTCAGGATGAGAACCACAAAACTCAGACTCAGAGAGAACACAGTTGTGAGCTATGAGTCTCAGAACCTGCAACACATCACAAGTTATATATGCAGCCCAAATCCATTAGTCATATGTGTCAGCGTTGTCTGGTTCCACTCAACCACTGTTGACGAGTAGTGAAATAAATCTGTTAGGTGCCTGGCCAATTTTGACTCGCAGTGACCCTGTGTCATGGAAGAGAATTGTCTCAGGGTTTCCTAATCTGCAATTTTATGGAAAAGAGCCCTGGTAGCACAGTGGTTAAGCACTCGACTACTAAACTGATGCTCAGCAGTTGGAAGCCCCTAGCAGCTCCACATAGGAAAGAGTTGGCTGTTTGCTTTCACAAAGATTACAGCCTAGGAATCCTTATGGGGCCATTGTATTTGTCATATAGGATTGCTATGAGTCAGAATTGCCTCAGTGGCATGCAATAGTAACAATCTTTGCAGAGGGAGATATTGACATCTTTCTCCTTCAGAGAGACTAGGTGGGTCTACAGTGCTAATGTTTGGGTTAACAGCCAAACGCTTAACCTTGAATCAGCAGGGCTCTTCACTGGAAAGCAGGTAACAACAAACAACAACAACTTTCTCTTGTCTAATCAATTCTAACTAATAGTAACACTATATAGGACAGATTAGAACTGCCCTATAGGGTTTCCAATGAACAGCTGGTAGATTTGAACAGCTGAGTTTTTGTTTAGCAGCCATAGCTCTTAACCAGGGTGCCACCAGGGAAGGCAGGCAGAGGTTATTATTCACTTTGGAAAAAAACAAAACAAGTTTTGTCATGGATTTGATTGTGTTCACTAAAATGTAAGTGTGATCGCTTGGCTGGGCCATGATTCCTAGTATTGTATGATGTTCCTCCATGCTGTAAACCCTGTCTCTATGATATTAGTGAGGGAGGATGGGTGGCAATTTTGTTTGTGGGGCAGGACTCAACGTGTACGATTGATTTGTGCCCTGAGGCAGTCTCTTCAGATATAAAGAAGCTGGCAAGGAGATTTGGGGACCTCATATCATCAAGGAATGAAGCAATGCCAGTAGCGGAGCACATCCGTTGGAAAGGACTTGGGTCCCTGTACCTCAGAAGCGCCTAGTCTATGCAGAGATTGACAATGCGGACCTTCCTCCAGAGCCAGGAGAGAAAGCCTTTCCCTGAAGCTGACACCCTAAAAGTCATTTGGACTTATACTTTACTGGATTGTGACAAATAAAATTTCTCTCTTTAAAGCCATCCACTTGTGGTATTTTTGTTAAGGCAGCAAGAGCTGACTGAGACAAGTTACCTATTTGCAAAGAATGTATAGTCTGATCTGAAAGAAAGAAAATAATGTAGAAATTATAGTGCAGTGTGACTGAAGCTAATATCAAGCTATAGATGGTCTGAGGGTATGGGGCTGAGACATCTAAAACATAAGAAAGTATTGAATGTGTGGATCACTAGCTTGGAAAGTTGTGGATGAAGAGCTGCTGTCCTACCCCCTACTCCAGGCTATGTCTGAGAAGATTTGCCTTTCTGTGCTTCTACAAAAGACTACATGACAGTTATTAGTGTACAGTGCAGGGGAATTGTCAATCAGAGAAGATACTTCTCATTCTTATCACACCAAAAATGTCTTCAGCTGCAGGGAACCTCCATGTGACCTGTGTTGTGGTTGTCAGTACAGTGGGTGATTTAAAAAAAGCTGGAAGACACCTTAATAATTATTCAGTTGAATCCTCTCATTCTATAGAGCAAGGAATTAGCCCAGCAAGATTAAATAATTTAGCCAGGGTCACATGAGCTTTTTGACAGCTGTTTTGTAGGTGGCAAATACAGGATGAAGACATGCAGCAAGTCCTTTCATTTAGAAACAACTATTCTTGCAAACTGTATTTAAAAGCAACTCTTGATGGTACATGTGACTCAACCATTGGTACAACTGGGAATTACCAAATTAGTCTGACAAAAGTGAACTGTTGGTCTTTGTTAGAAAATGAAACATAATCACAAGAGTCAATTTAGTGTTATAAAAAATAGGGGATCTCTGAACAGTGACTTATGGCATCAGTGACGCACAAGACATGACATTACCAGTTTCTGTACTCACTAGGCCACATGAGGCCTTCTAATCCATCTGTGAATGATACGTTCTCCTCTCTGATTTCAGCTACTTCTCAAAATGTTCCTGACATCAAAGCGTCTAGCTTTCCCGAAGGGACTTCTACAGAAATGAATCAGTTTTACTCACGTAACAGCAAATATTCTATTCTTCTAGAAGAGACAAGTGATTTAAAATCTTAAATGGATTCTGCTGTAAAAGCCAGAATTGCTGCTTCAGGACACATCTGAATCTTTGATATCATTACTTGTACAGAGAATGCATTTTTCATGAAATACCATAGAGCAGAGTTGGTTTTCATCTATCTCTGGAATAACAGCCAACACAGAAGTTACAGCTGATATAATAACTGCACACAAACTACAAGTGTGTGTGGTACACTCTAATGCACTTAATCAAAATTTAACCACCTGTTGTTTAATAATCTGAGCAAAGCAAATGGGAAACATAGGGATATAGGAGAAAAAGGAATAAAAGAAAAAAAATACTTACCAAGAGCATTGTTTCTGAACAGTTACATGAGTTGTTGACTATAGCAAGCACTCGTATTATTTCCCTTTGTCCCTACTTCATCTTTTTGTTACTTTTCCATGTGATTTCTTTATATATTCTGTAACTGCTATGTTCACAGATAAAGTGTACCTGAAAATTTCATATTTTGGGAATAAAGAAAGATGTAGGTAATAGTGTAAGAGAGATTTGGATAAAACATATTAACAGGATAAAGGAAAATGCTTTGCTAGAGGCCGGGCAAGTTGAGGGGGCAGACACGGCAGAGGAAAAGGAGAGCGAGCGAGCAAGCGAGCGAGCGAGAGAACAGGAAGTTGGTAATATTTCTTTTCTGCCACTGAATCCCCCAGTGGAAGTGTTGGAAGTGGGGAGAATCTTAATTTACTTGAAACTAAGATGAATAGAGAAGAGTGAAAAGGTTCCCATTCGGGGACACTGATATCATTTTGTGTTATTTACTTCGGAACCACTTTTAATTTAAATGATGACTGTTTAGATTTATATACAGAACAAAGATACAAATTCAAGTACTAACGTCTGACAACGAGTTTACAGTCACCTTGTACTTGGGAAAAAAAAAGCATTCACCATTTCTGCAATTCAAGAAGAAAAATAACGAAAACTAAACTACATTGAACACATATTTGTGTTTCATGTTTATGCAATAACTTTCACAGATGCAGTAAAATATTTTGCAATGCAGTAAAATATTTTGCAATACAAAACCAGGGAATTTTAAGCACTAAATGTCTATCCATATTTCCTTCTTTTGAAACAGAGGTATATTAGCTCCATGTCCATCATTTTTGCCAGCCAACCAAGTGCCATCAACTCAGATCCGACTCATGGCGACTATCATTTTTAGCAGCCATTAATTCATTTGATTCAGCAAATATGTATTTACTGCTCATTTGTCTTTCTTCTACCAGGTATCCTTCCAAGTTCTAAGATAGAGCAGATTTCAATATAGACACTGTCCTGACTCTTACGGGACTTCACAGTTGTGGGAAGATGCAAATGATATCAGTATGTATACAACACATCTTGCTCTGCACTACAAATAAAGTCAAGTCATATAACAGAAAGAGACTTTAATGGTGCCTTGAAGGATTTTATCTTAAGAATAAATCAAGAGATGCATTTGTCATGCATAAACTCATTTAGTTTATTGCAAAGTAGTCATGGTAATGCAGGGAAGTAAGACTTCAAGACATTCATTTGTCACTGGAAAACTGGAATTAACAGTTGCAATGTTAGTTTAAATGTTAGAGTCTGTATCTCTAGACTTCAGGCTTTTTCCTTTAATGAATGGTCTTGGGGAGGAGACTTGACCACCCTTCAAACTCAGAGGAAGTCCACTTTAGCTAGGGTCCAGTGTTGGTTATGGTGAGCGATGTCTCAGATGACTTTTTAGTCTTTAGTTGGAGAGTCAGAGAAAAATTTTGCTTCTATTTTCTCTGAAAAAAGAGTAAAAATTGATGGATTTACGTCTTAGTCAGCTGGTACTGCTCTGTTAGAAACATCTCAAGTAGATGGCTTTAACAAAGAAAAGTTTGTTCTTTCACAGTCCAGTTGACTAGAAGTCCTAACTCAAGGTACAGCTCTAGGAGAATACACTCTCTTTGTCAGTTCTAGAGGAAGGTCCTCATGTTGCATCACTCTTGTTTGGTCTGAGGGCATCTCAGCATGGGAATCTCTGATCTGAAAGACACACTCTGCTCTCAGAGTTGCTTTCTTGATAGCATGAGGTCCTCACTCTCTGCTTACTTCTCTTTCGTTTTGTCTCTTATAGAATGAAAGGATAAAAGGAAATGCAAGCCACATTCCGGGGAAACTCACTTTGTATTAGAGCAGGGAGGTGACCTTAAGAAAGGTGTTACAGTCTCACCCTAATCCTCTTTAACATAATCCAGTCTATTAACCACAGGTAGAAATTAGGATTTATAGCATAGGAAAATCACAAAATGGAAGATAATCACACAATAGTGGGAATCATGGACCTGCTCAGTTGCTAACCGTGTTTTTTAGAGGCCACATTTCAACACATGCCAGTTTATATACCCAGTATGCTGTCATGTTCAACTAAAGTTGATACGTTTTATTGCCAATTAAAAGAATTGTTGCATGACATATTTATGTTTTGTTAAGTCTTCCATGCTTTATCCCCATTTAGAGGATTGTTGTGTGGCGTATTTATATTCTTGCTTACTACATGTTTCAAGACCAAGTTAATTAATTAAAAATTATGGGAATTGCTTAGTGACATACTTGTGTTTTGTTCTGTTTTTTAATTTATAGAGATTTGATTAACATTATGTGCCCTTATCACAGATTTCAGGTATACAGCCCAATTTAGGGAAGTTATTTGTTACCAACTTCATATATTTCTATTATCTGTTTTCAAGTTTAGAACAGCTTCCTAATAACTTATATTTGGTGGTTAGAGAGCATAATAGAAATATGCAATTTAATTCTAAATTCAGAAATTCTGCTTAGAACTTCACATTATAAGCAACTTATACATGTGCATTTAAAAACATCATGACAATATAAAAAAGCTTATAGAAGTATATTGTTTTAGTTATCTGGTACTGCTCTAACAGAAATATCACCAAGTGGATGGATTTAGCAATAAAAGCAAAGTTTATTTCTACACAGTCCAGTGGACTACAAGTCCAAATTCAAGATGTCCACTCCATGAGAAACACTTTCCCTCTGTTGCCTCTAGAGGAAAGCCCTTGCACTGCATCAGTCTTTGGTCTAGGAGCATCTTAGTGCAGGAACTTCAGGTCTGAAGGATGGAACTCTACTCCCTGTGCTACTTTCTTGATGGTGTGCAGTTCCCAGTTCTCTGATTGCTTCCTTCACTTTTTATCTCCCACAGGATAAAAAGATAAAAGGTGGCACAAGCCACACTACAGGGAAGCTCCCTGGATAGCAAGAGTGTTACAGTCTCACCCTAATCCTTTTTTAACATAATCATCCTATCTATCAGCCACAGGAAGAGGTTAAAATGTATAGCATAGGAAAATCACAAAATATTGGGAATGCGGGCCCAGCCAAACAGCTACACACATTTTGGGGGGCATAGTTCAATCCATGACACATGTAAAATAAATTTACACAGGAGTTTTAAAGTATTACAGAATGAAATGTGATTTGAGAGAATATGGATAGGATATATAACCAATAGTTGGTTATCCTTTTGAGACTTCCACTGAATAGTAACAAATTAGTTTTAGATTTTGCTTGACAAAAGACTCATTGTTTCTACTTAAGTATATCAAGCATTGTTTCTTATCCAGAGGAACCTTGTGGCACAGTAGTTAAGAGCTCAGCTACTGACTGAAAGGTTGGCAGTTCAGATCCACAAAATGCTTCTTGGAAGCCCTATGGGGCAGTTCTACTCTGCCCTATAGGGTCACCATGAGTTGTAATTGACTCTGTGGTACCAAGGATTTCTTATTCAATTTTTCTCTTTAGAAGATTGGTCCTGTGTAATATGGACAACTGTTGATGACCCCAACATACATACTTGTAAATTTCACAGTAAGAGAGACTTAGGTGATATATGTCAGTACAGCTGAAGACTGTACCCCATAGTTTCCGTTCAGTAAGGTGTAGTCATGTAATTGATTCCAGGCAACTGGATGGAGAGGAAGTGATGTGTGCTACATCTGCTCTTGCCGTTAAAACACTGGATGTATACTATTCTTTCCCCCTTCTTTCCTTACTGCTGGCTGACAGAGACTAAGATCCGAAGAAGTTATTTTTGTTCTGAGATACACATTTTCAAGACGGCAGGGCTTTTCCTCCAGTCCTTACCAAAGGTCGTAGAAAAATAAACCTCTACCTTGTCCAGCTACTGCAATTTACAATGTCTTTATTAGAGCAATTTAGTTTGTACCTGGACTAACACACCAACAACTTTATAATAGCCACTCATTTTCTCTGAAACAGTATGTCATGGATTGAACTTGTCCCCCCAAATACTTGGCTAGTCCAGGATTTCCCAAAACTGTGTGATTGTCCATCACTTTGTCATATGATATGATTTTCCTGTGTTGTAAATCCTATCTTTATGATATTAATGAGGCAAGATCAGAAGAAGTTATATTAATCAGGCAGGACTTAATCTACAAAACTGGATTGTATCTTAAGATAATCTCTTTAGAGATACAAAAGAGAGAAGTAAGTAAAAAGATACGGGGATCTCATATCAGCAAGAAAAAAGAGTCAAGAGAATAGCATATCCTTTGGACCCAAGGTACCTACTTTGAAAAGCCCCTTCACTGAAGATTGACATCAAAGACTTTCCCCCAGAGACAATAGAGGGAGAAAGCCCACCTGTGGAGCTGGCATCCTGAATTGGTACTTTTATCTTCTGAAATTATGAAAGTATAAATTTCTCTCTGTCGAAGCCCTCCATTTGTGGTGTTTCTGTTATGACAGCCCTAGATGACTAAAATACAATATGAAGAGACTTATTTCCTATTTTGTTGTATAGTCTTTTAAATATTTATGATAGCTATAAAATCTCCTATTTATTTAAAGAGTATAACAGTCTTTTATTGGTTGCTTGCTACTGCAGGGCATCATACTCGGAGCTGACACTGCAGTGATATTTTTTGTCCCCGTTTTCCAAGGATGTAAAACCTTCAGAATATATATTATACAAACTGCGACATTTGTATGACAGAAGTGAAAGCTGGGCCATGAGTTTGGGGAGGTGGAGGCAGCTACATAAACAAAGTGTTTCAATTCAATATAATAAGCATAACGATAGTGGAATCTTAAAATGGCATAGAAAACCAGATGTAGGGCCTTTAACCTAAGCAAGGGAGATAGGCTAGGAAGAATTTTTCAGATAAAGTGGATCCATCTATGGTATCTCATACTTACTGCTCACTGCTTACTGCTTGCTGATTTTTCACTATTCACACCTCCTCTGGATTCATGTTAGACTTGGATGTTATTTAGTGAAAGATTTTTATTTTTCCATGTGGGTAACTTGTGAATATTTGAAGCAAGTGCTACCTTTTTGTTTCTTCACAAGTAAGGGAATATAATTGAAGATTTGCCTATAGGCATTCAGATATCACAGGGAAATCATACCATGCCTGCAAGTATCCACTTACGTTTCCTTACTTGTGAAGAACCAACAGGGTACCAATAGCTTCAGATGTCTGAACACCTGTTGATGACAAGGGAAACTTGGTGGTGTGGTGTTAAAGTACTGCAGCTGCTAACCAAAAGTTTGGCATTTTGAATCTACCAGGCACTCCTTGCAAACACTTTGAGGTGGTTCTACCCTGTCTTGTAGGGTCACTGTGTTTCGAAATTGGCTTGACGATAATGGGTTTGGTTTTATTGATGGCAAGACATTACTTTTCATCATGTTTATTTATTTAGTTTCCCAAGACAGTGGTCAAATGTATGGGAATTTTAATCAAACAAAACTGGGTTGTAATTTAGATTCTTCAATCAGCTAGTCTCTTTGAGCTGTTTAGTTTCAACTCTGCATTTCCTAAGACCTTAAAGATTTCATAGTAGCGCTCCAGCCATTAGTCTCTTAATGAAATGACGAACCATGTAAGACAGACCTCAACCTTAAAGGAAGGTGAACAGATATAATGAATTAGAGGATAGAAAAACGATTGAAAAAATTGAAAATACCAAAAGCTGTTTTTTTGAAAAGATCAACAAAATTGACAAACCACCGGCTAAAGTTACTAAAGAAAAACAGGAAAGGAAACAAATAACTCAAATTAGAAATGAGAGGGGAGTTGTCACCACAGATGTGACAGAAATCAAAAGTATCATAACAGAATACTATGAAAAACTGTACTGTAACAAATTTGAAAACCTAGGGGAAATAAACAAATTCCTTGACTCATACCACCTACCCAAATTATCACAACGTGAAGCAGAACAACTTAATAAAACCATCACAAAGGAATAGATTGAAACTGTCATCAAAACACTGCCAACCAAAAAGTCTGGGCCCAGATGGCTTCATGGCAGAATTCTACCAATTATCCCCAATACTACTGAGGCTATTTCACAGTATAGAAAGGGATGGAGTACTCCCAAACTCATTGTATGACGCCAGCATAACTCTGATACCTAAGCCAGGGAAAGACCCAACAAAGAAAGAGAACTGCACTCATGAATCTAGATGCAAAGATCTTCAACAAAATTCTTGCCAATAGAATACAACAACATATCAAGAAAATAATCCATCATGACCAAGTGGGATTCATACCAGGGATGCAAGGCTGGTTCAACATCAGAAAAACAATCAATGTGATTAAACACATAAATAACACAAAAGAGAAGGATTACCTGATTTTGTCCATTGATGCAGAAAAGGCATTTGATAAAGTCCAACACCCATTCATGCTAAAAACTCTTAGCACAATGGGCATAGACAGCAAATTCCTCAACACAATAAGGGCCATTTATACAAAGCCAATTGCCCACATCATCCTGAATGGAGAGAGACTGAAAGACTCCCTTGAGATCAGGAACTAGACAAGAATGTCCACTGTCACCTCTCCTATTCAACACTGTGCTAGAAGTTCTAGCCAGAGCAATTAGACAAGGCGAAGAAATAAAGGGCATCTGCATTGACAAAGAGGAAGTTAAAATCTCCCTGTTCGTAGATGATATGACTGTATATGCAGAGAAACCCAAGGAATCTATAAGTAAGTTACTCAAACTGATAGAAGAGTTCAGCAAAGTCTCAGGATACAAGATAAACATAAGTAAATCAATAGGATTCCTTTATACCAACAACGAGACTGTTAAGGAAGAAATTATCAAATCAATACCATTTATAATAGCCCCTAAGAAGATAAGGTACCTAGGAATTAATCTAACCAGAGAAGCAACAGACCTTTACAAAGAGAACTACAAGCCTTTACTACAAGAAACTAAGAGAGACTTAGATAAATGGAAAAACCTACCCTGCTCATGCATAGGAAGACTTAACATTGTGAAAATGTCTATTTTACCCAAAGCAATTTATTTATATAATGCAATCCCAATACAAGTTCCAGCGTCATTTTTAATGAGATGGAGAAACAAATCACCAATTTTGTTTGGAAAGGGAAGAAACCTAGGATAAGTAAGGTACTACTAAAGAAGAATGCACTGGGAGGCCTCTCATTACCCAACCTTAGAACATACTACACTGCCACAGTAGTCAAAACAGCCTGGTACTTGTACAAGAACAGACAGATCGATCAATGGAACAGAATTGAGACCCCGGAGATGACACCATCTGCCTATGAACAGTTGATATTCGACAAAGACCCTAAGACATTAAACTGGGGTAAAAACAGTATCTTCAACAAATGGTGCTGGCAAAATTGGTTATCCATCTGCAATAAACTGAATCAAGATCCATATCTTACACCTTACACAAACACCAACTGCAACTGGATAAAAGACCTAAATATCAAACCTAATATGATAAAGCTCATCCAAGAAAAGGTAGGAACAACAATAGAAGTTTTAATACACAATGAGGACAGACTCCAAAGTCTGTCAAAGAAACCACAATCAACATAAGAGAAAATAGATAAATGGGAACTATTAAGAACCAAACACTTTTGCTCATCCAAGGACTTTATTAATAGAATTAAAAGAACACCCACAGAATGGGAAAAAATATTTGGGAACTCTATGTCAGACCGACGCCTGAGCTCCATAATCTATAAGATACTTCAAAATATCAATAAGAAAAAGATAAACCATCCACTTAAGCGATAGGCAAAGGAGTTGGACAGACATTTCACTAAAGAGGAGATCCAGGCAGCCAAGAAACACATGCGGACATGTTCACGATCTTTAGTTATTAAATTCAAATCAAGATGACAATGAGATACCATCTCACCCCAACAAGATTGGCCATGATCCAGAAAACACAAAACAACAAATGCTGGAGAGGCTGTGGAGAAAGTGGAACCCTCCTACACTGTTGGTGGGGTTGCAAAATGGTGCAGCCTCTTTGGAAAGCAATCTGACACTTCCTTAAAAAAATGGATATTGATATACCATTTGACCCAGTTATTTCACTACTTGGAATATATCCTACAGAATCAAGGGCTTTCACACCAACGGACACATGCACCAGAAAGTTTATCGCAGCACAGTCCACGATAGCAAAAAGACAGAATCAACCCACATGCCCAACAACAGAAGAATGGATAGGTAAACTGTGGTACATATACTCAATGGAACACTATGCAATGATAAAGAATACCGATGATTCCAGGAAACATCTCCTAACCTGGTTTCAACTGAAAGACATTATGTTGAGTGAAAGTAGTCAGCGACAAAGGGACAAATACTGTATGAGACCTCTATGATAAGATCTCAAAAACAGACTTGTGTATAGAAGAAAAGACTCTTTGAGAGCTGCAAGGGAGGAGAGGAAGGGAGGGTGACGGGGGAAGGGCTTAGTTTAGATAGTTGCTATAAATCTGGTTGGGAGAAAGTGGTGATAGCACATATTAGAAACAAGAACAACATTAAGTGGACTTCAGTATAACTTGAGTACTCCTTCCATCTTAACCCAATACTGCAAGGATAGAGTAGCTGGGGCAGGGGACACGGGATCATGCTTTTAGGTGAAATGGAGGCCAATGGGCACAACTAGCATTTTGCTAAGAGAGCTCTCTGCACCCCACATTGGCGAGTGGAATCTGGGGTCTTAAAACCTGCCAAGCTGCCATCCGAGGGCACAGCAAATGGTCCCAACTTAGCAGGAACGGATGCTCACCAAGGACCAAAATGACATGCGGTAAAGATAACCTAGAAGACAGAGAGATCCACAAGAGTGGGTGCCTACATCGACCTGGGACCAGAAGAACTGGATGGTGCCTGGCCACCACCAGTGATAGCCATGATGGAGCTCACTAGGTTGATTCTCACTGGCAGCACAAGAATAAAAAGGGGTGCATCCTGAAATCTCCACTAAAAGACCTCTATTGATAGTCCAGCGGTTTCAGGGTTCCCCTGAGAGCATGACCCCCAGCCCTGATGCTGCCCTTACCCATAAAGAATAACGAAGGTCCACTCTTTGGACATGAATGGATTGGACTTGGCAATGCAGAGTGACCATATATTGGTTGCACTTTATGGTTCTATAGCTCTATAGGATATCATCGTGCTATCCTCTGGCTGGAGGAAGGAGAGTGGGTGGAGAGGAGTGGAAAGGAGGCTGTTGGGAGGATCAGACATGTATGGAGCAGAGCGGAATACTGTGCTGTTACCTGGCAGGGAAAGCAGTGGAAGCTGCATATAGGTGGGCATGTAAATTTATACGGGAATGTACATTTTCACTCAGTCATGTTAAATAAAAAAAAAAAATAAGTTCAGCAGTAGCAAAAAATCTAAGAAGGAAACAAACCAGAATAAAACAAGAAAAAAATCATATGCACAAAAGAACTAAACAGAGCTTGCAGAAGTAAAAGCTAAAAGGAATGCATGAAATTAGATTAAGAATAGCTGCAGAAAAAGTAAGATTGGAAACAAATGTAAGGCAACACTGAGAACAAAATATAAAAATATTAAGTAATGGGAAACATAAAAACGTGTTTAAGAAACAAGCAGAATAGAATCAGAATGCCCTCCATTTGTCTACACAAGAGTTCTGACTGGGTAAACAGAAATAAGGTATGTAATCATCATCTGTTGGACTCAATCAAAATTGAGTCCAACAGACATACAAATTTTTATAAATTCAATATTAAAATGTAGATTTTTTTACAGAAATGGCCATGCCAAGCCAAGAAATATGTGACAATATTAGAAAACCATTCAATATAATTTACATCATTAACTGGTCAAATGGAAAATATTTGGTCATGTAAACAGACACAGAAAGATCGTTTGTTGAAATTAGTAGTCAATTCATAAGAATCGGACCCGTGATACATACGAATAAAAGAGAACTGCCAGAACTTGATAGAGTACATCTATCAAAATCATCCTTAATTATGGAACATTAGAAGTCACCAGTCCAAATGAATACACAAGTAACTTGAAGATGATTCCTATGGCTATGTTTATTCAAATTGTGCTGAAGGTTTCAGACAGCACAATTAGAGAAAGGAGTAAAGGAAGTAAAAGGCTGAAGGATTTGAAAGGAGTAATCAAACCTATTATTCACAGGGAATATTCCAGATAAAAAAAATCAAAATAATATGAGTAAAATACTTAAGGATTTAGCAACTTATTAGGTTAATATCAGCCTATTCAAATCACTAATGTCCTATTATAGTAGCACAGACAACTTAATAATGGAATTCATGAAATCCCCTTCCCAATAACAATAAAATCCGTAAGGCATAAATGTAACCAAGACATTTCAAATGAAAAAAAAATGTGTGTATATATATGCATATATATACATATATATATATACATATATACATATATATGTGTATATAAATATGTATATATATACGTATATGTGGTATATGTATATATATATATACACCATATATATGTATAAAATACATTACATTCAAGGATGGAAAGATTCTGTATCATATATATGACAGTCTTCCAAAATTTATGTGTACATAACTGAAAATACCAATGAATATTCACTGGTTTCATTCATCAGAATCTGACAATTCTGATTCTGAAATGTGTGTGAAAAGATTGTTGTCATTAGGAGGCTTTAAGCTGGTTCATGCTCATTAAAAATGTGTGTACAAAAGAACTCAATATTGCCCAGTCGTGTGCCGTCCTTACAATCACTGTTATCCTTGAGGCCATTGTTACAGCAACTGCGTCAATCCATCTTATGGAGGTCCTTCCGCCTTTTTGCTGACCCTCTGCTTTGATAAAGTATCATTTCCTTCTCCAGGGACTGGTCTCTACTGATAACATGTTCAGAGTACATGAGAAAAAGTCTTGCCAACCTTGTTTCCAAGGAGCTCTTTGTCAGTAGCACTTCTTCTAAAGGTGATTTGGTCCTTCTGGCAGTCCGTGGTATGTTTAGTACACTTTGCTAAACTACAGTGTAAAGGCATCAGTTCTCTGATTTTCTTTATTTGTGTTAGGCTTTCACGTCCATGTGAAATGATTAAAAATATCATGGTTTCATTCAGATACACTTTGGTTCTCAAACTGACATCTTTATTTTTGGATAGTTTAAAGAGGTCTTTTATAGCATATTTGATGATTGTAAAAAATTCTGTGATATCTTCACTCTTGCTTCCATGGTGTTGATTGTGAATCTAAACAGAATGAAATGCTTGACAGCGTCAGCATTTTTTCTGTTTATCTTGATGTTATTTATTGGTCTGATTGTGAGAATTTTTATTTTATGCTGAGGTGTAATCTATACTGAAGGCTTCAGTGTTTTGCCTTCATTGGTAAGTACTTCAAGTACTCTTTACGTTCAGAGAACAAAGCTGTGTCATCTGCATATTGCAGGTTGTTAATGAGTTTTTGTCCAAACTTGATTCCATATTCTTCTTCATACAGTTTAGCATCCTGGATTATTTGCTCAGCGTGCAGACTGAATATATATGGCACAAAAAATACAACCCTGAGTGACACCTTTCCTACTTTTAAAACAAGTCGCCACGGATCCGACTCGACAGCACTTGGCTTGGCTAGTATCTTTTTGTTCTGTTTCTTAGACTATGTGCAGTTTCCACAGGAGCACAATCAAGTGTTTTGAAATTCTCACTCTTCTCAATATTATCCGTAATTCATTATGATCCTCAAAGTCGAATGCCTTTTTGTAGTCAATGAAACAGAGGCAAACATCTTCCTGGTGTTCTCTGCTTTCAGCCAAGATCCATCAGATATTAGCAGTGCTATACCTTATTTCTTATCCTTTTCTGAATCTGGTTTGAGTTTCTGGCAGTTCCCTGTAAAAGTACTGTACAACTGCCTTTGGATTATCTTCAGCAAAATTTTACTTGTGTGTGGTGTTAAAAATGTTGTTAATTTCCACATTCTGTTAGATCATCTTTCTTTGGAATAGGCACAAACATGGGTCTTTTCCAGTTAGTTGACCAGGCAGCTGTTGTCCAAGTTTCCTGATATAGATGAATGAGCACCTCCAGGGCTGCATCAGCTTATTGAAAGATCTCAGTTGGTAGGCTGTCAGTTCCAGGAGTGTTGCTTTTCACCAGTGCCTTCAGTGTAACTTAGATTTCTTCCTTCAGTACCAGAAGTTGATTATTTGATACTTCTTGAAAAGGTTGAACTTTGACCAAATCTTTATGGTGTAATAATTCTGTGTATTTCTTCCGTTTTCTTTGATGTTTCTTGCATCATTTAGTATTTTCTCAGTGGAATCTTTCAGTATTGTAGCTCAAAGCTTGAGTTTTTCCTTCAGTTTCTTCCACTTGAAAAATGCTGAATGTTTCTTCTCTTTGGGTTTTCTAACTCCAAGTCTTCATTTCATTACAATATTCTGTCTTCTTGAGTTGCCCTAGGGAGTCTTCTGTTCAGTATTTTTACTTCATCATTTCTTCTATTCACTTTAGGTACTCTATTTTAAAAAGTAAGTTTTAGAGTCCTTTCTGAATTCCATTTTATTTTCTTTCTTTCCTGTCTTTTTAATGACTGTTTTTTTTTTCTTCACGTATGGTGTTCTTGCTACCATCGCACAATTCATCTGGTCATCAGTCAGTAGCGTTCAGTGTGTCCTATCTATTCTTGTGATGGCGTGCAAATTCAGTTGGGATATATTCAACACTGTATTTTGGTTCTCATGGACTTTTCTTAAGCTTCCACTAAACTTTGTATATGAGCAGTTAATGATCTATTTTGTATCCAACTCTGGCCTTGTTCTGACAAATGATACAGAGCTTTTCCATTGTCTCTTTCCAAAGATGTAGTTGATTGGATTCCTACAGTTTCCATTGACCAAGTCCACATATATACTCTCTGTTTATGTTGCTCGAAAGAAGTATTTGTAATGAGTGTCATTGTTCTTTGAAAATTGTATTACTGAAGGGACTTAACATCCTCTTCAAAATTAATTAATCATAGATGTATGAGTTTATTTACAGACTTTCAGTTCTATTCTGTTTATCAATGTATCCCTCATTTACTGGTATCCAACTGTTTTGAATATTGATGGTTTGCTCCACATTTTGAAATCACGAAGTGTGGGTTCTCCTAGTTTGTTCTACGTTTTCAAGATTGCTTTGCATATGTGGGGTCCCTTTCATGTCAATATAATTTGAGGAATGGTTTTTCCTTTTCTGAAAAGAATCAGTGGACTTTTGATTATCTGATTTTCCTTAGATATTGGTGGCACAGTGGTGAAGTGCTATGTCTGCTAACCAACAGGTTGACAGTTCAAATTTGCCAGGCACTCTTTGGGAATGCTATGGAGCAGTTCTACTCTGTCCTATAGGGTTGCTGTGAGTCAGAATGGACTGAACAGCAGTACTTTTTTGGGTTTTTCTTTTGTTTTTTAATCAGATTTTCATCCTTTTTGTCTGACCTGTTATTAGCAGTACCATTGTTTGTTGTTTGTCTATAAGAACTTTCCTTGGGATTCAGGGCCAAGATGAAGAAGTAATCAGACACCTCCTGTGATTCTTTTAACAACAAAGACCCGAAAGGAAACCAACCAACCGAACACCAGACAACAGCAAAAAAACCCACAAGTCTATATGTGACACTCCAAGAGCCCTGAACATCACAGGGAAAGTTAAGAAATCAAACTGAGTGACAGGGAAGAGAATAGGACCAGAAATACGTAGGAGCAAGACATTGAGGATCAGCTGCATCCAGTGTGGTGAAGAGAGCCATAGTGCTCTGAGGGCTTCTTCCTGGGTGGGAGAGACTGCATGGATAGTCCAGTCGAGACTTCAGAACCAGTGAAAAACAGCATTCAAATGTTAAAAGCTATGTGGTTTAAACTTAATATTTCGTATGTGGATTAAAATCTTTCCTTTGGGATAAACCTCTTTCTCTTATCTCGGTTTTCCCCTCCCTTCCCTGTACTGCACCCAGTTCTCGGGTCTGACATCATTATCTGACAGAAGTAAGACTTCTTATGCTTACTTTGAGCCATTCTACTAGATTCAGAGAGGGAACAATTAAATAAAAGTAGAGAAGAAGAAAAAAACAAGTCGGCTGGCTGAAAATTTATGACAGAAACAATTCCTTTGAAACAGGCATAAAGGGACACACCTTCCTCAGAGACATTGAGGACAGCTGTCAGCCCCTTGCCTCCCTCAGTACATGCAGTTATGTACCTATGCTTTTATTAATCATCTCTGCCCACCTGGGACAGTAAGATGAGCCTGTACCACACACTCCCTGACTAACTACCTGGACACCTGAGCTGAATACACATGAGAAAAATAAACAGACTTCCAGCCTTGTAGACCTATTAACAGTTCTCATCACCTAGTGATAAGATGTTACAGCTTCAAAGGTACCAACAATTAAAGTAGTGCACGAAACCAGCTGATCTGAACATTCCAAAACAAAACTAGAAGCTAGATCATTGTTTTAGTCATCTGGTACTGCTCTGACAGAAATACCACAAGTAGATGGCTTTAACAAAGGAAAGTTTATTCTTACACAGTCTAGTAGGCTATAAGTCCAAATTCAGTATGTCCACTCCAAGGGAAAGCTTTCCCCCTTGTTGGCTCTGGATGGAAGTACTTGTGTTGTATCAGTCTTTGTTCAGGGAACATCTTGGCACAGGAACCTCAGGTCTGAAGGACACAGTTACTCCTCGTGCTGCTTTCTTGATGTTGTGAGATTCCCAACTTCCTGCTTGCTCCCTTTCCTTTTATGTCATTTTTTTTTATTTAACGTGACTAAGTGAAAATGTACATTCCCGTATAAATTTACATGCCCACCTATATGCAGCTTCCACTGCTCTCCCTGCCACTGACAGCACACTACTCCTCTCTGCTCCATACATGTCTCATCCTCCCAACAGCCTCCTTTCCCCTCCTCTCCACCTACTCTCCTTTCTCCAGCCAGAGGTCAGTGTAGGATCAGAAGATAAAAGGTGGTACAAGCCACACTCCAGGGAAACTCCCTTTACAATGAAGCTGGGAGGTGACCTTACAGTCCCACACTAGTCTTTTCTAACATAATCCTGTGTATTAGCCACAGGCAGACATTAGGATTTCCAGCATATAAAAATTACAAAATGGAGGGCATTCACAGAATAGGAGAATCCTGGCCCACAAAATTTACTACACATATTTTGGGTGGAACACAATTCAATCTGTGACAAATACCTTAAGCAAACATAAAATAAACAAATACAACAACTTATTAATGGCTTGACGACAACAGTCTATGTCAAATTACCTAAAGAGGAAGAACACAATGGCTTCAGAAAGCTCCCTCCCAAAAACAATCAAGAAATTTTCGAGATGAAAGGAAATTTCTGGAATTATTGGAGGTAGAAAACAAAAGGATAATATTTGGAACTGTTCAAGAGCTCATGAAGGAGATGAGACAAAATGCAGGAGAGCATAATGACAAACTGAACATGTTGCAAGAAGGCATACAGAGACAGGTAGTAGAAATTCAGGAGATTAATAATAAAATTACAGAATTGTATAACTCAATAGAAAGTCAAAGGAGCAAAATTGAGGCAATGGAAGGCCAAATTAGTGAGACTAAAGATAAAGCATATGATACCAACATATTTGAAGAAAAATCAGATAAAAAAGTTTAAAAAATCAAGGAACACTAAGAACTATGTAGAAGTCCATCAAGAGCAACAATCTACGAATGATTAGGGCACAAGAATGAGGGCAGGGGGAAGGTGGGGAAGGAGGCAGGAATAGCAGAAAATAGAGAGAGAATTGTTGATGATTTGTTGACATAAGACTTGTCTGATATCATGAAAGGTGGGAAGATGTTTATCCAAGATGGCCATTCAATGCCACATAAGTTAAAGTCCAAGAGAAAACACCAATGAATATTACAAGCAAATGTGAGAAAAGCAAAGGAGACGGTTTTAAAAGTGACTAGGAATAAATGAAACGTAACCTACAAAAATAACTAAACTTGGGCTACTCAGCAGAAACCATGCAGACAATAGTACCACATATACAGAGTCTTGCCAGGCAAAAATAAAGATAAAAATAAAAGCCAGCCAAGAATTATACATCCAGCAAAATACTCTTTCAAGTATGATGGAAAATGAGGGCATGTCCAGAGAAACAGAGATTTCGAAAAATTGTTAAAACCAAACCGCAATTACAAGAAGTACTAAAGAGATGCCTTTGGTTAGAAAAATCAGTAAAATCAGCTAAAAATCCAAGACTAAAATGCTGGACAAAGCAACTTGATAACAACTAGACAGGGAAACCACAAAAATAAATGAAAGTTAAAACACTGAAAACAGGGAAACAGAAATGTCGTTATGTAAAGCCAAGCCAAGCCAAGTGCCTCAGTCGCCATGAGTCATTATGTAACAGAGGACAATATTATAACAAAACCAAGGAACCTATAAAAATATAGTCATAAATCTTTCATGTAGAGAGGAAGTCAGAGCGTTACAAGAAAATTAAGATTGATTTAAGTTTTTTAAAAACAGGGTAAAAATTAAGGTAACCTCAAAGGAAATTCACACTCTTACATGACAAAATAAAAAATAGAAATGAGAAAAAGATGAAGTCTTAACAAATATGAAGCAAACAAAAATACAAAAAAAAATATGAAAACACACAAAAAAGTCACTCTGCAAAGAAGATTAAATGGACCAAATAATTTGTCCACAATACACACAAAAAAGTATCAAAATGGCAGCACTAAACCCAGACCTATCAGTAACTACACTGAACGTAAATGGATTAAATGCACTAATAGATGACAGTGGCAGATTGGATAAAAAAAAACACCATCCATCCAAATGCTGCCTACAAGAAACACACCTAGACTTAAAGATTCTAACCAAACTAAAACTCAAAGAATGGAAAAAATATATGAAGCAAACCATACTCAAAAAAGAGCAAGAGTAGCAATACTAATTTCTGATAAAACAGACTTCGAAGTCAAATCCATGACATTGGATAACAAAGGACATTTATAATGACTCAAGGGTCAATTCTCTAGGAAGATATAGCAATATCAAATATTTATGCACCCAATGATAGGGCTTCAAAATAAATAAACTCTACCTTCATTGAAAACATTAACAGTAGGAGACTTCAACATACCATTTTCAGTGAAGGATAGAACATCCAGAAAAAAAGCTCAGTAAAGACAAGGAAGATCTAAATACCACCAACAACCAACTTGAGCCCATACAAGGTCTGTCAGTTAAGTTCACAAACTCACCCTAGACAAAGTGTAACATACCTTATTGCTAAATATCACTACAGTCATCTTTGAAGTACTCCGCTTGGGAAGTTATGCACTGACCCCAGTGCCTAGTCTACCCTTCAAAGCCGTTTCGGAAGTCTTTCTGGAGTGGCCATTGTGCATCATGGCACAAAGGCAAGTGCAAGAACTTGCTTGTATAGTTGTCTGTGAGGGAGTTTTTAGGCAGTAAACCAATGAGTATTGGAACACTCTCCCTACTCAACTGATCTGGCCCCAATCACTTTTTTCTTTACACAGACATAAAGGAAATATTGAAAGGAAGACATTTTGATGAAATTCAGGACATTAGGGATAATATGATAACAGCTCTGTGGCTTTCCAGAAACAGAGTTCCATAATTGCTTTGAGGGGTGGACTAGGGGCTGGTGCCAGTGCATGGCTTCCCAAGGGGAGTACTGCAAATGTGGCAAGAGTGATATTCAGCAATGGGGAACATAGCACTTTGTCTAGGATGAGTTGATGAATGTAATTGTCAGGCCTCTTATGAAACTCAGTTGGATTCCTCTACACCAACAAAGAGAATGTCAAAGAGGAAATCTTTCAATCAATACTATTTTGCAATGGCCCCCAAGAAGATAAAATATGTAAGAATAAATCTAAACATAGATTCAAAAGATCTATGCAAAAAAATTCAAAGATACTATTACAAGAAACCAAGTGACCTGCAGAAGTGGAGAAACTCATTTTGCTCGTGGATCCAGAGACTCAACATTGTGAAAATGTCTATTATACCCAAAGAAATCTGTGGATACAAAGCAATCCCAATCCAAATGCCAGTGGTGTATTTTATTGAGATGAAGAAACAAATCAAATCAAATATGAAAAGGGAAAATGCCCCAGAGAAGTAATAGAATACTGAAAAAGAACAAAGTGAGAGGATTCATACTACTCAAACCTATGGGAATCTATTATACTGCTACAGCAGTCAAAACAGTCTGATACTGATACAACAGACTCATAGACCAATGGAAGAGAATTGAGAATCCGGGCATAAAATCATCCACCTATGAGCAGCTGATATTTGACAATGGGTCAAACTCAAAAACTGCAGAAAAGACAGTATCTTTAACAAATGGTGCTGGCATAACTGGATATCAATCTACTAAAGAATACAAGACCTGTATCTCAAACCATGAACAAACACCAATTCAAAATGCATCAAAGACCTAAATATCAAATATAAAATGATAAAGATCATGGAAGAAAAAATAAGGCCAACACTGAGATACTTAATACAAGCCATAAACAGATAACAAAATCCACAAGCATCAGAAGAGAAGATATGTCTTGGAGATATGCATCTTGGGTATCCATATTCTCCTTTTGCATAATTTCCCAGAAGTTTTCTGTCAGCAGCTCAGCAACAATATCCTCTATGTTTTTGGGTGTCCCTCTCTGTTCAGGAACTCCAGTTAATTGTAGATTGGTCCTCTTAATAGTATCCCACATGCTTGTAGCTTCTTCATTTTTCTTGTTTCTTTTTTCTGATTTCTCCTCATAGATGCTGGAGTCAGTAGCTCTGTCTTCCAAGTCAGAAGGTCTATTTTCCATTTGTTCAATTCTGTTCTCTTGGCTTTGAATTAAATTTTCTATTTCTTTGATTTTGCTATTGATCTGTTGGGTTTCACAGTAGTGGTGTTCCATCAGATCAAACAGCTTGCTTAATCTTTTGTTTTGCTCTATTGCATTTTGTATAAGGTCTAGGAGGGCTCTCTATATAATACTTTTGTACTCACCCTCCAGTAGTTTATGAAAGATTTCTTTGTCTGGGAAGTTCTTTGGTTTCTTCTTTCGCAGGTCTTCTGGAACCACAGATGAATTTTTCCTTATGTTTCTGTTCAAAGTTTGTTGCTTTTTGGGCATCTGGAGGTTGTCTTATTTCACCTCTGTTACCTTATTGGGATCTAAAGCTCAGGCTTCAGGCCACAAGAGCCAGCACTCAAGAGTAGGGGTCGGCCAAGGAGAAAAAGTTTCCCATTTAGTAGTATGTTTTCCAAATTGACAGCCCTATGCCACGTCCTAGGGCTAACGGGAGTCTAGAGGGCTCTGTTTAGTTATCAATTCAGGCCTTGGTTTCCAGAGGGAATTATGGAGCCATGTGTTCAGTCTGCCATCTTGACTCTGCCCCCAAGAAGAGAAAATAGATAACTGAGACCTCCTAAAAAATCAAACATTTATACTTATTTGAAGACTTCATCAAAACAGTGAAATGACTGTCTACAGATTGGAAAAACAACATTTGGCTGTCACAAATCCAATCAGCACCTAACCTCCATAGTATACAAGATACTACCAAATCTCAATAATGAAAAGATAAATAACCCAATGAACAAATGGAATAAGGATATGAGCAGACACATCACCAAAGATCAGGTAGCTGACATATTCATGAAAAAATGCTCTTAATCATTAGCCATTAAGGAAATGCAACTTAAAACTATAATGAGATACTACTTCACTCCATAAATCCAACACCAAACCCAAGGTCGTTGAGTTGATTCCAACTCATAGTGAAGTCACTATAAGTTGAAATCAACTAGACAGAAATTAGTTTTCACCTCAACAAGGCTGACATTAATTCAAAACCCCACAAATTAGTAAGTGTTGGAGAGTCTGTGGAGATATTAGAACACTTCTGCACTGACAGTGGGAATGTAAAATGATACAACCCCACTTTGGGAAGTAATTCAGTAATTCCTTAAAAAGCTAGAAATAGAAATATATGATTCAAACTTCTTGCTTCTTGAGATGCCACACAAATAGATACGAGGACTGTCAAAGAAGTTCACAAACTCGTCCTAGAAAAAAGTTACCAACCTCATTGCTGAACATCGCTGAGGTAACCTTTGAAGTATTTCCTTTGGGAAGGTATGCACTGACGCCAGGCACTAGTCAACCCTTCAAAGCAATTTTGGAACTGTGCTTCAGGAAAGGCCATCAGAGCTGTCATCATATTACCCCTGATGTCCTGAATTCATCAAAATGTTTTCCTTTCAATATTTCCTCTGTCTTCAGGTAAAGAAAAAAGTCACCGGGGGCCAGATCCGTTGAGTAGGGAGGGTGTTTCAATATACTCATTTGTTTACTGGCAAAAAATTCCCTCACAGACAACAATACAAACAAGTCCACAAACTTGCCATCATGCCACAGTATGCAATGGTTATTCCAGAAAGAGTTCCAAATTGCTTTGAAGGGTGGACTAGGTGCTGGCATCAGGGCATAGCTTCCCAACAGGAGTACTTCAAAGGTGACAAGATTGATATTCAGCAACAAAATATGTAGCACTTAGAATAATTAAGTATTGTCAACTTAATTATCAGACCTTGTAGACATGCAGAACACTCCACCCAACAGTAGCATAGCAAATTTTCTTTTCCAATGCGCGTGGACCATTCACCAGAATAGACTACACATTAGGCCATAAAGCAAGTCCTAATAAAAGTCAAAGCACCTATATACTACATAAAACCTTTTCAGATCATACAGTCATAAAAGTAGAGATCAATAACAGAAAAGAGGACGGTAAAAAAATCGAGCACATAGAAACTGAACAATATCTTGCACAAAAACTACTGGGTTATGAAAAAAATCAAGGAGAGAGTAAAGAAATTCACAGAATCAAATGAGAATGAAAACACATCCTGTGAGAACCTCTGGGAAAAGGCACAGGTAGTGCTCAGAGGTCAATTTATTTCAATAAACTCACACATCTAGAAAGAAGAAAGTGCCAACATTAAACCATTAACCCTACGTCTCAAGCAAGTAGAAGGAGAGCAGCAAAAAAAACCCTCACACTATAAAAAAGCAAATAACAAAAATTAGAGAGGGCCTAAATGGATCAGAGATTGAAAAACGGTAGAAACAGTAAAGAAAACAAAAAGCTGGTTCCTAGAAAAGATCCAAAAAATTGATAACACAGTGCCAAAATCACAGAATAAAAATAAGAGAGGAAGCAAATAACGCAAATAAAAAGGGAGATGGGCTGCATTACAACAGACCCAACTGAAATAATAATAATAAAATTCATAAGAGAATACTGTGAAAAGCAGTACCCTAATAAACTCGAAAACCTAAAGGAAAAAACAAATTTTTTGAAGCACGCTACCAATGAAACCAACACAAATAGAGAGAGAAAAGAATAAATAAACTCATCACAAAGGAAGAGATGGAAAAGTAATTTAAAAACTTCCAACTAAAAAAATCTCTGGCCTGAATGGCTTCACTGGAAAATTCTACTAAGCTTTCAGGGAAGATTTAACACCACTATTCAGAATTGACTCAATGTGAATTTTGTTTGTTTTTTAAATTTATTTACTACTAAAGGTATTTCAGATCATAGAAAAGGATAGAACACTACCAAATTAATTCTATGAAGCTGGAATAACCCTGATACCAAAACCAGGTAAAGATAACACAAAAAAAGGAAAATTATAAGCAAATAGCTTTCAGGAACTTAGGTGCAAAAATCCTGAACATGATTCAGCTGATGGAATTTAACTACATAGCAAAAAAATAATGCACCATGACCAAGTGGGATTTGTACCAAGTATGAAGTGATGTTTCAGAATTAGAAAAATAATCAATGTCATCAACCACATAAATAAAACAACAAACAACAACCATTTATTCTATCAATAGATGCAGAAAATGCATTTCACAAAGTCCAACACGTACTTATGTGAAAATAACAAGACAACAATAGAAGGGAAATTCCTCGATGTGATAAAGGGTATTTATGCAGAGAGAACAGCCAACATCAACCTAAATGCAGAGAATCTGAAAGCATTCTGTTTGAAACTGAGAACCAAACAAAGATCCTCTTGGTCACCAATTTTATTCACCGTTGTACTGGAGGTTCTAGCCAGAATCAGGCGATACAAAAAGGAAAAAAAGAAAAGCAGACAGGGAGGGAGAGAGGGAGGGAGGGAGAAAGGGAGAAAGGGAGGGAGGAATGGTGTTTAAATTAGCAAGGAAGAAGTAAAAGTATCTCTGTCTGCAGATGATATGATTTTGTATACAGAAAACCCTAGGAATACACAAAGAAACTACTGGAACTAAGAGAAGAGTTCAGCATAATATCAAGATACAAAATAAACACGAAAAAAATCATTTGGATTTCTTTACACCAACAAAAAGAACATCAAAGAGGAAATCACCAAATCAGTACCTTTAGCAACAGCCCCCAAGAAGATAAAATTCTTAGGAATAAATCTAACCAAAGTCATAAAAGTCCTTTTACAGAGAAAATTACAAGATACTGCTGCACAAAGCAAAACCAAATCTACGTAGGTGGAGAAATCTAATCCTGAAAATGTCTGTTCTACCCAAAGCAATCCCTAGATTCAGGGTAATCCCAATGCAAATTCCAACAGCATTTTTTAAACAGATGGAGAAACAAATCACCAACTTCACATAGAAAAGGAAGATGTCCTAGGTAAGTTAAGCCTTAATGAAGAAGAAAAACAAAGTGGGAGGCCTCACACTACCTAGCTTTAAAATATATTTCACTGACACAGTAGCCCAAACAGCTTGCTACTGGTACAGAAACAGATACATAGACCAAATGAGAATCTGGATACAAAATCATCCACCAGTGAGAAGCTAATATTTGACAAAGGGCCAAAGTCCTTAAATTGGGCAAAAGACAATCTAATAAATGGTGTTGACATGGCTGGATATCTATCTGCAGAAAAGTGAGACAAGACCCATATCTCACACTATGCACAAAAAATACCTCAAAATGGACCAAAGATCTAAACAATAAAATCTAAAAAAAGACAAAGATAGTGGTAGAAAAATATAAGGACAATGCTAAGAGCCCTAATACAAAGCATAAACAGAACATAGAACACAATTAACAGTAGACAAACACCAGAAGTGAAAATAGATAACCAAGAACTGCTAAAAATCAAACACTAATGCTCTTTCAGAGACTTTACCAAAAGAATAAAAAGACGAGGTGAAGACTGGGGAAAAAATGTTGAATACAGCAAGTATGATCACTATCTAATTTCCACAATCTACAAAACACTGTAAAATCTCAACAATGAATAGACACATATCCCTATTCAGAAAACAGGCAAAGGATATAAACATCTACTTAAACAAAGAAGACATCCTGGTGGCTAACAGATACATGAGGAAATGCTTATGATTACTAGGCATTAGAGAAATTCAAATCAAAACTACGAGATACTATCTCACACAAACAACACTGGCATTAATCAAAAAACACGAAATAATAGTGTTGGAGAAGCTGTGAGTAAACTCAAACACTTACACAGCTGGTAGGAGTGCAAAATGGCACAACTACTTTGGCAATCAATTTGGCACTTGCTTAAAAAGCTAGAAATAGAAATACCATTCCTTGGAATATATCTGAGAGACATAAGGGTTATCAGATGAATAGATGCACACATGCCAATGGTTATTGCAGCACTGCCTACAATAGCAAAAAGATGGCATGACCTTAGGTGCCCATCAATGGATAAATGGATAAATGAACTATGATATACCCACGCAATGGAATACTCTGACATGATAAAGAATAATGATGAATTTCAGAAACACTTCATAATATGGAGGAATCTGAAAGACATTACACTGAGTGAAATTAGTCAGTCGCAAAAGGCCAAATATTGTATGAAACTATCATTTCAAGGACTCAAGAAGTGGTTTAAACACAGAAGAAATCAATTTGACAGTTACATGAGTCGGGGGAGAGACAGAGGTGCCCATTAATTAGTTAGTAGATAAGAATTAGGTTAGGTAAGGGAGAGACAACATACAATGTCAGAGAAGTCAGCACAACTGAACTAAACTGAAAGCTAAGAAGTTCCCCAAATATAACCCAGAACTTCAAAGGACAGAATAACAGGGCAGGTGGGAACCATAATTACACACAGCATCTAGCTCAATTGTCACAACAAAATTTTTAAAGAAAATGTTCTGTATTCCAAGTTAGTGAGAGGCCTCTGGGTCTTAATAGTTAGCAAGGGGCCATCTAAGTGACATCAATTTGTCCTGAAGCACTTGGAGCGGAGGAGAATGAAGGACATCAAAGACATAAGGAAAACATGAGGTCAAGAAACAGAAAGGGCCACATATTCCAGCACGAATCAGAAGAACTAGATAATGCCTGCCTACCACCGATGACTGCCTTGACAAGGAACACAATACAGAGTCTCTGAAGAAGCAGGAGAGAAATGGGGTGCAGAAATCAAACTCTATTAAAAGGGCCAGATTTGATGGTCCAATAGACTGGAGGTCCCTGAAAGACGTGGGTCCTGCCACTGTTGTCCCAGTTCTGAAACAAATCCTGAAGCTATCTTTTCAGACAGAGATTGAACTGAACTATAAGACATAAAAACAACACTGGCGAAGCATGTGAATCTTGGTTTAAGTAGATACCTGGTAGTAACTAGGCAGCTCCTGTCCAGGGGCAAGATGAGAGGGCACAGGAGGCAGGAATTAGGTGAATGATAACAAAAATATGGATTGAAAAGGAAGAGTAGGTTGCCACAGTGTGGGGAGACTACGAAGAGTTGCATAACAATGTGTGGGTGGGGGGGTGTTTGTATGACAAACTGACTTGGACTGTAAACCTTCACTTAAAAAGCAAAATTAAATTTTTTATAGAAAAAACTTTGCCTTGCCTAGTTCAGGGAGAGATTTTTTTTCATGTATTTCTCCTGAAAAGAGGCTGATAATTTATGATCTGTGATAATTTTGAGACTCTGTCAAGGAGCACTCTCATCAAATTGAGTAAACCTATCATTGTATGATCAACTGATTTGCCTAATTGGTCTTTAATGGGCACTTCAGTAGCAGGAATATATACAGTTCACTTACGGTAAAAAGCCGGCAGTTAGAGTTGTGTGTTCAGATACTAGAAGGTGGGTAGATGTACTTGAGTGAGTCTCTCTAATTTCTTTTCTGGTTATGTCAATGTTCTTATTGAAGTGGGAATCAAGATCATTAGCTGAGACTGAAAATGAAAAGGAGATGTTAAATATCAGATGAAAGATGAAATTGTCTAGGAAATAAGAGGGTGAATGGACTAGGAGAGTTAGTATAATCGTCAGGTAGTGTTAGTATAATCATCAGGTAGTTTGAAGTTTATGGTGATGAATTTAACTGAGAACAACAAAGGAATCTACATTCTTCTGCAGTTGCAGTCCACCATAGAGGTACAAGTGTGACATAGACAGAAGGTCTGATTTAACCAGGGTTTTGATTTTATAAAATCAGTACAAGAGAACAAAATAGGATGGGGAGTCAAGAGTATCTGCAAGGCACTGAAACGAGGGATTGATTATAGAATCTAAAAAGGATAATGGAGGAAAGCAGAGATTATTAACAAGTGACAGCCAGTAAAATATTGGCAAGATTAATGTATCAGAGGTCTCAGTGGAGTAAACATATTTTGAATAACTTGCTAGATACAGTGATATTGAAATAGAAGAAGTGGTGGTCTAAAAGAAGGATGCATGAACTTGAAATTATAAATTTAATTACTAGAAATTACAAAATCTGGGGTATCCCTATGGGGAATATTCTCAGAGGTAGGGTAATGGACAAGATCACTGGAGGAGAGAAGGTGAGGAAAGGAAAAGATCACTTCTCTACATACTGAAATGACAAAAACTTAGGGCAGTTATGTTGCACAAAGAACAGTGCATGACAAGCTCACAGAGATCTAAATTAACGGGCAGGTTTTGTAGTTAGTAGACAACAACAAATTACTAAGTTTTCTTTTTAAAGTTTTGTACTTCTTTTGTTGTTAGGTGCACTTTAGTCAGTTCCAACTCATAGAGGCCTTATGTACAACAGAGTGAAGCACATCCTGGTCTTCTGTCATCCTCATAATTGTTGCTATGCGTGAGCCCTGGTGTTTCAATGGCTTAAGTGCTACAGCTGCTAACCAAAACGTTGGCAGTTCAAATCCTCCAGATGCTCCTTAGTAACTCTATGTGGCTGTTCTACTCTGACTTCTAGGGTCGCTGTGAGTCAGACCTGACTTGATGGCAGGTTTGGTTCCTGGTATTGTTATAGCTGCTGTGTCAATCCATCTCATTGAAGGTCTTCCTTTTTTTTTCCTAGATCCTCTGCTTTACCATGCTTGATATCCTTCTTTAGAAACTGATTTCTCAATAACACGTGCAAAGCACATGAAACACAGTCTCACCATCCTTGCTTCTAAGAAGTATTCTGTCTGTATTTCTTCTGAAACAGATTGTTCTTTTGGCAGTCTGTTGTATATTCAGTGGAAACTCTGGTTGTTAACTAAAAGGTTGGCAGTTTGAATCCACCAGGTACTCCTTGGAAGCAATATGAGGCAGTTGTACCCTGAGCTATAGGGTTGCTATGAGTCAGAATCGACTGCACTGAGTTTGATTTTGGAGTCTATATGTTCAATATTTTTCACCAACACCACCACTCAAAGGTGTCAGTTCTTCTGTCTTTCCTGTTCGTTGTTTAGCTCTCACATGCACATGAGATGTTTAAAAAATCTTGGCTTGGGTCAGGAGACCTCAGTCTTCCAGGTGACATCTTTGTTTTCAACACTTTAAAGAGGTCTTTTGCAGCAGATTTACACAATGCAACACGCTTTTTGATTTCTTGACTGCTGCTTCAATGAGCATTAATTATAGATTCAAGTAAAATGAAATCCTTGACAACTTCTATCTCTTCTCTGTCTATCACGGTATTGCTTATTGGTCCAGTTGTGAGAGTTTGTGTTTTCTTTATGTTGAGGTGTAATTCACGTTGAAGGCTATGGTCTTTGATCTTCATCAGTAAGCACTTCAAATCCTCTTCATTTTCAGTAAGCAAGGCTGTGTCATTTGCAGAACAGGTTGTTAATGAAACTTCCTCCAGTCCTGATTCCCCATTCTTCTTCATATATAGTCCAGCTTCTTGAATTATTTGTTCATCAAAATATTGGATGGGTATGGTGAAAGAATACAATGCTGACATACACTTTTTCTGACTTTAAGCCACACGGATATCCTCTTGCTCTGTTTGAACGATTGCTCTTGATTTATTTTCAGGTTCTGCATGCACACAAGTATTCTGGGATACTCGTTCTTTGCAATGCTATCCATAATTTATTGCGATCTACATAGTCAAATGCATTTTCATAGTCAATAAAATACCATTAAACATCTTTCTGGTTTTCTCTGCTTTCATCCCTGACAGCAGCTATGCTATGGTTGGTTCTATGTCCTCTTCTGAATCTGGCCTGAATTTCTGGAAGTTCCCTGTAGATGTACTGCTCTAGCTAATTTTGAATGATCTTTAGCAAAATTCTACTTGCATGTCATGTCAATGCTATTGTTCAATTATTTCACTGTTTGTTCAGATTACCTTTCTTAAAAAAAGGGCATAAATATAGATCTCTTCCAGTCAGTTGGCCAGGCAGCTATCTTCCAAATTTCTTGGCATAGACTAGTGACCACTTCCAGTGCTACAACAGTTTGTTGTAATATCTCAATTGGTATTCTGTCAATGTGTAGAGCTTTGTTTTTCACTAGTGTCTTCAGTGCAGCTCTCACTTCGTCCTTAGTATCACCAGTTTTTGATCGTAAGCTACTTTGTAAAATGTTTGAATGTCAAACCATTCTTTTCGGTATCAGTGTATATTGCTTCCATCTTCTTTTGATGCTACTTGTGTTGTTTAATATTTTCCTGTTAGAATCCTTCAGTATTGCAACTCACGCCTTGTATTTTTTCTTCAATCCTTTCAGCCTGAGAAATGACAAGCATATTCTTTCATTTTTGTTTTCTATCTACAGATCTTTGCACGTGTCTTTATGATATTTTACTTTTTCTCTGGTATCTCTCTTAAATCTCTTCAGTTTTTTCATTTCCTCCTTTCTTTCACTGTAGCTACTTGATGTCAGAGAATAAGTTTCAGAGTCTCTTCTTACACTCATTCTGCTCCTTTGTGCTTGTCTTTTTAATGACCTTTTGCTTTCTACTTGTATGATGTGCTTGATGTCATTCCACAATTTGTCTGGCCTTTGGTCACCACTGTTGAACATATCAAATCTATTCTTGAGATGGTCTCTAAATTCAGATGGGATGCACCCAAGATCATACCTTGGCTCTTGTGGACTTGTTCTAATTTTCTCTAGTTTCAACTTTAACCTTCATGTGAGTAATTGATGGTCTATTTAGCATTGTTTGTTTTTCAATTGTTTGGCCTTGTTTGGACTCGTGAATTGAATTTTTCTAGCAATTCTTTCCACAGATGTAGTTCATTTGATTCCTGTACATTCAATCTGACGAGGTCCATGGGCTTAGTCACTGCTTTTGCTGATGAAAAAAAGAAAAATTTTGCAATGAAGAAATCCTTGGTCCTGAAAATTCTATCATGTGATCTCAAGGGTCATTTCTAACACCAAGGTTCTATTTTTCCAGCTGCAAATCATTTTTTCTTGTTTTCAGCCCTTGCATGCGAATCACCAGTAATTATCAGTGTGTACTGACTGCATGTTCAATCAGCTTCAGACTGTAGAAACTGGCAAAGCAATCTTCATTTTCTTCCCCTTCCACTGTGTTTAGTGCACAAATTTGAATAATAGTCATATTAACTGATCTTCCTTGTAAGTATATAAATATCATCCTATCACTCACAACACTGTACTTTAGGATAGATTTTGCAAAGTTCTTTGTGACAATGAATGCAACGTCATTTGTCTTCAACTTGTCATTTCTAGCACAGTAGACATATGATTGTCCAATTCAAAATGGCTAGCACCACCCCTTTTAGTTCACTAATGCCTAGGACATTGATGTTTATAGGTTTCATTTCAGTCTTGATTATTTCCAGTTTTCCTAGATTCATATCTCTTGCCATCTACCTTCCAGTTATTAATGGACGTTTGTATCTGTTTCCTCTCATCTTGAGCCATTCCACATTAGCACATGAGAGTCCTGAAAACCTGACTCCATCCATGTCATTAAGGTCAACTCTACTTTGATGAGGCATCTCTTGGTCATATTTTGAGTGCCTCCCAACCTGAGGGGCTCATCTTCCAGAAGTATACCAGACAGTGTTCCCCTGATATAAGATTTTCATTGGCTCATTCTTTTCAGATATAGAGTGTCCTGTCCTTCTTTGTCTGTCCTAGTCTGGAAGCTGAGTTGAATCCTGTCCTCTGTGGATGACTCTGCTGATATTTGAATATCAGTGGCATAGCTTACAGCACCTCAGTAGCTGACTCACACAAGTCTCCATAGTACAAGAAATTGACAGAAGCATAGGGGATTGTAGTTTTAGGTTTTATGTTTTAATTTTTGTGTCTTAATATTATCAATTTTACATTCATTATTATGTACTTGGCTATTATGTATTCAGAAAAAGAGATCAACAACCCCCCGCATTGGGCTAGTACTATTTGTTGAAAATACTATCCTTTCTCTAGTAAAGTACCATAACAATTAGTCAAAAATTAATTGAATACACACATAGGTCTATTTCTATATCCTTAAATCTGTTTCACTGATTTGTTTATACAACATTGTATGATATTGGTCTATTTATACTTATGTCTTTTAGTTAGAGAATAGCCTATTTTTCAAATACTGATTTTGTAAGTTTATTTTAAACAGATTTGGATATTAATGGAACCCTAGTGGCACAGTGGTTAAGGTTTCAGCTGCTAATGGGAAAGGCAGTTTGAACCTACCAGTCACTCTGGGATGGGGAGGGAGATGTGGCAGGCTTCTTCCTTAAACACTTAAACCCTTGGAAATCCTGTGTGGCAGTTATATTCTGTCCTAAGTGTTGCCAGTACTTGAAATCAACTCGATGATCAAGTGGGTCTGAGTATTTGAATATTTACTGGGATTGCACTGAATTTATACACTGATTTTGGGGAAATGATATCACAACAATTTGCAATCTTTTAATTAATGAATAGGATATATTTTTCAATTGTATCTTATTTAGTTTCTCTCGGCACTGTTTTGTAGATTGCAGTGTACAGATTTTCCACAACATATTTCATAATTTTGTTGCTATTCTAATTTGTCATGTTTTCAAATTCAATTATTCAATGTGTAGTTGAAAGGTGTTTACCTGTGATTTATTGACTATGCAAAGACATTCAACTGTATGGATCATAACAAATTATGGATTGCCAACAATGGGATTTTTCAGAACATTTAACTGTGCAGAAACTGTCCATAGATCAAGAAGCCATATTCAAACAAAACAAGGAGATATGAGTGGTTTAAAATCAGGAAAGGTGTGACTTAGAGTTGTATCATTTCACTCTACTTATTCAGTCTGTATGCTGAGCAAATAATTCAGAAAGCTGAACTATGTGAACAGGAAAGTAGCATCAGGATTAGAGTCATTAAAACCATGAACTATTCAGATGGCATAATGTTGTTTCCCCAAAACGAAGAGGATTTGAAGCACTTACTGATAAAGAGCAAAGTCTACAGTCTTCAGTATGGACTATATTTCAAAGTATAGAAAACAAAAACTCTCACAACTGGCCCAATAAATAATATGATAATTAACAGAAAAAGATAGAAATCATCAAGGGTTTCATTTTATTTGGATTCACAATCAATGTATATTAGAAGCAGCAGTCAAGAAATCAAATGAACATATTGGGCAGATATTCTGCAACATAACTCTTTAAACTGTTAAGAGGAAAAAAATGTCACTCTGAGGATTAAGATTTGCCTAACCCAAATTGTGTTCTTTTCAATTGCCTCATATACATGAGAAAGCTGGACAATGAATAAGGAAGACTTAAAAAAAGGTGATACATTGGAATTATGGTGTTGACAAAGAATACTGAACGGACTGCCAATAGAATGAACAAATCTCTCCTAGAAGAAGTACAATCAGAATTCTCCTTAGAAACTAGAATGGCTAGACTTTGTCTCATGTATGTTGGATGTGTTGTCAGGCATGGCTAGTCCATGGGGAAGGACATCATGTCTGGTACATCAGACGGAAATCAAAAAGAAGAACTTCAACAAGATGGCTTGATAGTGGGCTCAAACATAGCAATGATTGTGGGACTGGCCCAGGGCTGGGCAGTGTTTCATTCTGTTTTACTTAGGGTCATTATGAATGGTTTTAAATATAAGCAGCTGATTATGATATACTTTGCTTCAGTTGTTTTCAAGAATCTAGAGTTTGATGCTCACTGAGTTTTGGATTACTGGTTTTATATTGTTCTTGTTCTGTTCCTTCTACACTTCATTTCAAGCAGCACTATTATTTCAGGAGGAAACCCTGGTTGCATGGTGGTTAATTGCTACATCTGCTAACTAACAGGTTGGTAGTTTGAATCTGCCAGGAGCTCCTTGGAAACTCTGTGGGGCAGTTCTACTTTGTCTTATAGAGTTGGTATGAATCGGAATTGACTAGATGGCAGTGTTTGGTTTTTTTAATTAAACTTTTTTTTGTTATTATTTCAAGTACAGACTTAGAACTCAAATACAGTAATGCTGTTTTATTATCTTTTTCCCTCAGGTAATCAGTTTCTCTTCCTATGCTCAATATAGTTTTTCACAAAATGGCCCTCCTGAGTGATAATTAAGCTCTCAGTCTCACCATTTTTACCTTTCCTTATATCAAAATTTAGGAGTTTCTGTAGAGCACGTTGCAGAATGAATAAAGTATCTGTTGTGCTATGAACACCAACTCATGGAAATTGCTGTTATTGACTGAAGATAGTTTATATTTTACCCCTTTAAGAAACATTTGTAAGCCATCACGGGATTCCTAGAAACACAATGGCTTAGCCTATAATAAATAAGATAATCTTGAGAATAGGATTATCAGAAGCCATTTTTGGCAGAGGATATATCTATGGGCAGAAACACAGAAAATCAATGAATAGTCAGGTTAAGGACCAAAAATAACCAATTCTTCTTTATATTCTTCTTTTTCTCCAGAAAGATTTTCGAAGGCACGAGAGTAAAAATCACCTGATTACTACTAACTCAAGTCTTCATTTTTATTTGTGAATAGACATTGAAATAGGACAGAGGATAAGAATGTCAAGACAATTGTTATAGAAAAAGTCTCCATGAACCTCTGCTTTTAATGCAATTGCCTTAAAGCGCTCAATCTTGTTTTTTTTTTTTTTTTTTTTTTTTTTTTCTGGGGGGGTCCCAATTCCCTGTAATGAAACCCTGGTGGTGCAGTGGTTAAGAGTTTAGCTGCTAACCAAAAGGTGAGCTTGAATCCTCCAGACTTTCCTTGGAAACCCAATGTGCCAGTTGTATTCTGGTCCTGTAAAGTCACCATGAGTCAAAATTGATTCAACAACAATGAGTGTTTGGGGTTTTAATTTGGTTTTTGGTGCATTTCATTCCTCTTGTGTTATCTTCTTCTTTTCCTTTATAATCTCACGGTGATGGTTAATTGAGTACTTTTTCTCTTAAAATAATAAGCCTTCCTAAGTCTACTCCATTATCTCTAGGATTGATGGACCTGAAGGATTTGGTGGGACATACCATTTTTTCCAGCTGAGCAAGAACCAAAGTTCTGTGATATTTTCTCCTACCAAAAATGAACAAGCTGTCATTATTCACTCATATTTTAAAACTGTCATCCCAAATTCTCAGATAGTAATTCTATGCTTTATCCCCTTAGGCTTATAATAATAAGTCTATAAAATGTAGCCTGTTGGCTCACATATGTACTTAGAAGCTAAATTATACCATAGTCACGTCATAATAAAACCTTACAAGCAGTTCTCAGAGAAAGTTAGAATGAACTCTTAGGTCAGAGCTTTGAAGGTGCTAAATTAATTACCTCATACATTTAGATGGTCTAACTAGTATTCAAACAGCAGAATCCTCAAAGAATAAGATAGCAAGTGTACCTTTTTGTATGCCTACATCTCAGAATTCTTTGATATGTATTTTTCAAATTCTATTTTTTTCTTCAAAATGTTCAATGATCTCTGCAATATAATGATCCCAAACATAATTTGAGGATTGAAGTTGAGGTATGTTTTCTGTCTTCTGGCCACTGAATCCATCTTACAAATGCATAGTTTTGTTATCATTTAAATACAAACCTAATCTCAAGATTGAGGATCCCACTAGATTCAGTAAATGTGTTTTGTACAATATAGTGTTCAGAAATATCCAAAAATGATTTGATTCTGGATTTTATTATTCTTGACATTTGTTTAACAATAAGTGCTGAACATGATAATATGCACTTAATATTGCTAGCTCATAAATTAGGTATTATTATTCCACAGAAATATAAGAAAGATGAAATTTTCAGAGATTAAGTAACCTCTGCAGACCTGCTAGGTTCATATCACATACTACTAAGACACCATACCACTTATGATCAAATCCTCTTCTGTAAATCTACTTTATTATAACACATGACATACAACGAGGCAGAATAAATGTTAATGTGTTTTGATACTTCCCATCAACTTCTGAATTTATAAATCAGAGAAGTGTTCTGTCTTCTAAATATGGGTTAAGGATTCAGAAAATGTAAATGTGAAATCCTCTCTTTTAAGTCTTCAGTAGCAGAGCATTGGGCCTACTTACCTAGGTGTCCTATCTAGGGGAAGAAAAACTTGGGGGACATTTTGTAACTGATCAGGGCATGATTTATTATGAGCTAACTTGATTACAAAATGTGTGCAAACTAACCTGGCAGTTAGCAAAAGGCATTTGGTGTTAAGAGATGCATTAACAGATTATAGGGGAAAGGAACAGAAAAAGAGAAAAATTATTCAGAAAATACCAAGCATGAGTAAAATGAGCATAATATGCCCAAACCTTCTGTCTAGTGTTGGACAACGATAAGCATTACTGAGACAGGTTTCAACATAGTGACTTTACCTTGAGTTCATTTTGGAGGCTTGAGTCTTTGCCAAATACTTGTCACTGTCTCCACCAGCCTGTTTCATAAGCTTGCTCTCTCTCTCAGACACACACTCTCAAACACTCAGGCATTCTCCAGAAGAATAAATCTCACCTAATGGTCATAACCACAATAGACAGAGAAAACATTTTTGTTTATATATGGTAGAAATGAAATCATTTTACAAAAGGTAGGTTAAAAAAAAATAGCTGATAGTGAAGAGAACACAAATTCGAATGAGTGTAATGATTGCCAATTTTTTTTTTTTTTTTTTTTACTGTTAACTCAGAGAAATTTACTTTCTCACTGTCCAGTAGGCTAGAGGTCCAATTTCAACACATCAGCTCTAGGGGAAGCCTTTCTCTCTCTTTCAGGTCGGAAGGAAAGTCCTTGTTTAAAAAGAAAAATAATTGTCATACAGTATGGTATGCATAAATCCTCTAACAGGTTGCAAAGAATGCAGGGTAGCTGGATCTGGATCAATGTCCTTTTAGTGGACCTATCGTGCTGACAGTGAGAGTACCAGCCCGATACACTCAACTGCCCAAGAAGAGTGTCTTTGGATGTCAGCCTTATTGTGTACATCAATGAAACAAGAGTACTGCAGCAGTAAAGCAAGTTAACAAACCATTGGTAAGCTTGTTTCCGCTACAGTAACAGAACCGAAGGCTAACTGTGATCTCTTCTTTGAAACTTGTACTGCAGTGCTGACAACCTTTAAGGCCCTGACCCACAAATACTGGCTCTACTAGGCAAAATAAGCTGCCTTGTATCTGGAAAAAAAAAATAAGAAAGAAAGCTTATTTGACTTATTAGGACTACCTAACTTGTTTTATTTATTTTGTGTATATATGCTGTCTACTACTAACTCTGAAACATTTGTATGCTCGTCATTCATAATCTAAGTAACCTAAGCTTTAGAACACTTTGTAGAACAGTTACTTTTCTTCTTGATGAAATCATCCAAAGACTTGTGCTGCCAACAATGCTGATTTTGTTTAGGTGTAAGTTAAATATTTTAGGTTCAATGATTTACACAAATCTGTCCTTACTGTTTAAACTTCTTTAATTAACATAAAGAAGATAACCCTTTGGTAACTTAAGTTTAAGAGTATTACCTGATTAAAGGCCATTACTGTTAGGAAGCAAATTTGTCTATTATAACTGTGGAATCAACAGTTTCATCTTCATATCATTCTTGGTCATTTGATAACTACAATGTTATACTTTAAATCACAGACTAAACATACTAATTTGGTTAACCTATAGGGTCATTATGAATCAAACTCAACTTGATGGCAGTGTTTTTTTCCAAATGTGAATAGGTCCTTAGAAACCACAAGCACTTTGTGATTTGCTGCTAACCTAAAGTTTCCTGGTTCACACTCATCAAGTGACACCATGGGAGAAAGGCTTGTTTTTTTTCTCCGTAAAGATGACAGGTAAGCAAACGCCATGCTGTGGTTCTACTGTATAACACATGATGTCATCATGACTTGGAACTGACTCCATGGCAAGGAGTTTGGAGTTTTTTTTGAGGGAGAGGGTTTACAGAATTTAAATATAATAATTTATTATTTTGTTTTTTAAAATATTTTATTGCACTTTAAGTGAAAAGTTGCAATTCAAGTCAGTTTGTCCCACAAAAACTTACATATTGTTATGTAAGTCTAGTTGTTTTCTCTATGTCAGCAACACTCTTGCTTATCAATCTGTATTTCCTGTGTCCATTCAACTAGCTCCTCACCCCTCTGCCTTCTCATTTCACCTCTGAAGAGGAGCTGCCCATTTAGTCTCCGCCATATATTTAAGCCAAGAATCACGCTCTTTGCCAATATAATTCTAAGTCTTATAGTTCAGTCAAATCTTTGTCTGAAGAGTTGGCTTTGGGAATGATTTCAGACCTAGATTAACAGACAGTCCAGAGCTACATCTTCTGGGAATCCTTCAGTCTACCAGACCATTAATTCTGGTCTTTTTAAGTAGACTTCAAGGTCTGCACCCCATTTTTCTCCTACTACATCAGGGTCTCTTTGTTGTGGTCTCCTCAGGGACACCAGTGGTGGTGACTGGGCACAATCTAATTCTTCTGGTCTCATGCTGGTATA
The DNA here is from genome assembly GCA_028571685.1 of Heterohyrax brucei. Classification (NCBI taxonomy): domain Eukaryota; kingdom Metazoa; phylum Chordata; class Mammalia; order Hyracoidea; family Procaviidae; genus Heterohyrax; species Heterohyrax brucei. The sequence continues at coordinate 50,338,960 of CM053142.1, forward strand.
GTCTCTGGATTATGTGGACTGTTCTGTCTAACGAGCTCATGTTTTCCTTATTTCTTTGATGTCCTTCATTCTCCCCTGCTCCATGTGGTTTGGGACAAATTAATGCTACTTAGATGGTCACTTACTAACTTTTAAGACACAACTCATCAAAGTGGGATGCAGAACATTTTCTTAATAAATTTCGTTACTCCAATTGACCTAGATGTTCCCTGAAATTGTGGTCCTCAGAACGCTCGCTATCCCAGCTACTTTGTTCCTCGAAGTGTTTGATTATGTTTAGGAAACTTCTTAGCATTTGATTTAGTCCAGTTGTGCTGATGCCTCATCTACTGTGTGTTGTCTCTTCCTTCAACTAAAATGGTTATTGCCTACTGTCTAATTAGTGGAAATCATGGTAGCTTAGTGATCAAAGACCACATCTGCTAACCAAAAGGTCAGCAGTTCCCATTCACCAGGCCCTCCTTGGAAACTCTATAGAGCAGTTCTACTCTACTGTATAGGGTCGTTACGAGTCAGAATTGACTTGAAGACACTGGGTTTGATTTGGCTTATCTAGTTAGTGACTATCCTTCTCCCTCCCTCCCTCCCGACCCTTGTAACCATCAAAGGATGTTTTCTTCTTTCAAATCTTCTCTCAAGTTCTTATAATTGTTGTCTCTTATAAAACTTGTACTTTTACAACTAATTTCACTCAGCATAATGGCTTCCAGATTCCTTCATGTTATGAGTTGTTTCCCAAATTCGTTGTTCTCTATCAATGCACAGTAATCCATTGGGCAAAAATACCATAGTTCATTTATCCATTCATCCCATAATGAATATCTAGGTTAACGTCATCATTTTTGTTAGTGGGGACAATACAGCAATAAACATTGCTGTACCTGCTGTACATTCATTTGACAGCTCTTATTTCTCTAGTATTTATTCCAGAAAATGGGGTTGCTGGATGATATGGTAATTCTGTTCTTAGATTTTTAAGAAAATGCCAAAATGGTTTCCAAAGTGGTTATACTATTTTCCATTCCAATCAGCATCTCCACAGTTTCTCCAACATATATTATTTTGCGATTTGGGGATTAATGCGAGCTTGTTGGCTTAAGATCATATTTCATTGTACTTTTGATTTGCACCTCTCTAACGGCTAATGGTAGTGAGGATTTCTTCAGGCACCTGTGTTTTAGTCAGCTGGTACTTCTCTAACAGAAATACCATGAGTAGATGGCTTTAACAACGAAAACTTTATTCTTACACAGTCCAATAGGCTGTAAATCCAAATTCAGCGTGTCTGCTCCAGGGGAAGGCTTTCCTCCTGTCATCTCTGGAGGAAAGTCCTTGTGTTGCATCAGTCTTTGGTTAGGGAGCATCTTGGCACTGAAGCCTCGGGTCTGAAAGATGTACTTTGCTCCCAGTGCCGCTTCTTTGATAGTATAAAGTTCCCAACTCGCTACTTGTTTCCCTTTGTTTTTACCTCTTGTAGGATAAAAGGTGATGCAAACCGCACTCCAGGAAACTCCCTTTATAATGGAGCAGGGAAGTGACCTTATGAAGGAATTTACAATGCCACCCTAATCCTCTGACATACAACATAAGAAAATCACAAAATGGAGGACAATTAAAAAATATCGGGAATCATGGCCTAGCCAAATGGCTACACACTTTCGGGGGGACACAGTTCAATTCTTGATAATCTGTAAGTCACTTGAGTGTTTTCCTTGGTGGAAGTGACTGTTCATATCATTTGTCCATTTTTTAATTGGTTACTAGTCTTTTTGCTGTTGAGGTTTAGTGGTATGCTGTAGATTATGGAGATTAGACATTGACTGGATTTGTTGTAGCTATTTTTTCCCCCAGTGTATAGGTTGTTTCCTTGCTCTTTTGGTGACTTTGGATGAACATAAGTGATTTTTAAGATTTTCCAGTTATCTATTTTCTTTTCTGGTGTTTGTACATTGTTAATAATTTGTTTGTGATCTGCTGATTCTGTGCTAGGACTCCCATCATTGTTCCTATTTTTTCTTCCATAAACTGTATCATTTTAGATTTTATATTTGTTTTTGATCCATTTTAACTTTGTGTTTTGTGCATAGTATGAAATATGAATCTTATTCAATTTTTTTTTTCCAGAAAGATAACCAGCTATGCCAATACCGTTTGTTAAAGAGACAGTCTTTTACCCAAATTATGGACTTTGGGCTTTTGTCAGATAACAACTACTCATGGGTGGATGATTTTATGTCTGGATTCTCCATTCTGTTTCATTGGTCTATGTAGCTGTTGTTATACCAGTGCCAGGCTGTTTTGACTACTGTGGTGATGTAAAAGATTTTGAAGTCAGGTAATGTGAGGCTTCCCACTTAGTTCCTATTCAGTATTGCTTTACTTATCTGAGATGTCTACACTTTCTATCTGAAGCTGATGAATTGTTTCCGTATCTCAATAAAAAATGCTACTGGAATTTGGATTGAAATTACATTGTATCCATAGATTGTTTGGGTAGAATAGTCAGTTTACCACGTTGAGTCTTCCTATCCATGAGCAACATAGGTTTATCAATCTTTATAGGTCTTTTTTGGTTTCTTGCAACAAGCCAAACCCAAATCCATCACTGTCAAGTCAATTACGACTCACAGTGATGCTATGGGACAGAATAAGACTGTCCCATTAAGTTTCCAAGGAGTATTTAGTGGATTTGAACTGCTAACCTTTCGGTGAGCAGCTGTAGCACTTAACCACTATACCACCAGGGTTTCCTTCTTGCAATAGTGTCTTGTAAAATTCTTTAGCTACTTTATGTTTCTGGTAAGATTCATACCTGATTATTTTATCTTACTGGTGGTAATGTAAATGGCATTGATTTGGTGATTTCGATGGCCTCTTTGTTAGTGTAAAGGAACCCAAGTGATTTATGTGTATTTATTTGCTATCCTGACACTTTACTGAGCTTTTCTATTAGATTCAGTGGGTTTTTTGTGTATTCTTTAGGGTTTTCTGTGTATAAGATCACATCATCCACAAACAGAGATACTTTTATTTCTTCCTTACCAAACTGGATGCCTTTGATTTCTTTTTCTTGCATGATTGATTTGACTATAACCTCCAGCACAGTATTTAATAAAAGTGGTAAGAAAAGACATCACTGTCTATTTCTCATTCCCAAGGGGTGCATTTTCAGACTCCATTTTGGATGACATTGGCTGATGGCTTTGTATCAATATCCTTCACTATTTTGAGGAATTTCTCTTCTATTTCTATTTTGCTGAGAATTTTTTTTTTATCATAAATGACTGTTGTACTTTATCCAGTGCTTTTTCTGTACCACTTGACAGAATCAAGTGGTTCTTATTCTTTGTTTTATTTATGTTGTTAATTAAATTGGTTTTTAATGTTGAGTCATCCCTTCATCCCTGCTATGAATCACACTTGGTCTTGTTGAGTTACTTTTTGATGTGTTGTTGAATTCAGTTGGATTTTTACATCTAAGTTTATGAGAGACATTGGCCTGTAAATTTTTTGGGGGGGGGTGTATTTATTTGATTTGCGTATCAGGGTTATGCTGGCTTCAAACAGTGAGTCTGGGAGTATCTCATCTTGTTTAGTGCTCTGACATAACTTTAGTAACAGAGATGTAGAATTGGTAGAATTCCACAGTAAAGGGGTCAGGGCATTGGCTTGCTTTCTTTTGGCTCGGGAGTTTTTTAATTACCTCTACAATCTCTTCTTTTGTTATGAGTTTATTTGATTGTTCTGCCTCTTTTGTGTTAGTCTAGGTAAGTAGTGTGTTTTTAGAAATTTGTCCATTTCCTCCATATTTTCAGCTTCATTAGAATACATTTTTCTTCAGAGTATTCTGCTAACTTTTTTTTTTTTCATTTAAGTTGGTATGTTGTGATATCACCTGTCTCGTTTCTTATTTTGGTAAATGGCTTCTGCTTTAGTTGCCTGGTACTACTCCAACAGAAAATACCACGAGTAGACGGTTTCATGAAGAGAAAATTGTCACAGTCCAGTAAGCTGCAAATCCACTTACATGTTACAAGTCCACTCAATAAGAGAAATAATCACAGTCTGGTAGGTTGAGCCCAAATTCAATGAAAGCATCTTGTCACGGGAACCGCAGGTCCAAAGGACACTCTCTGCTCTCAGTGCCTATCTTCTTGGTGGTACAAGGTTCCCAACTTATTCTGCTCACTTTTCTCCCTTACATCCCATATGCTGATAACTTCAGTCCTGTCTGCCTCACCAACACAACTGTTATCCATTTTCTCTCATCAACCTACAGAGGAAGGATTCACAACATACTGGAGGGATTGTATCATACTGGGACTCATAGCCAAGTCAAATCAACACATACATTTTTGAGGGTACAATACACAATTCATAACAGCTTTCTCTTTTGTTTTTCTTTTGTTGATTTGGCCAATGTTTCCTCCATTTTGTGATCTTTCCAAAGAACCAATTTTTGATCTTGTTAGCTCTTCCTATCATTGCTGTATTCTCTGTTTCATTTGTTCTGTTCTCAATTTCATTATTTGCTTTCTGCTAGTGTCCAAGGTCTTGTTTTGCTGCTGTTTTTCTATTTGTTCGACTTGTAGAATTAACGGTTTTACTTATGCCCCTCGCCCTTTTTGTATATGTATGTCTCCTGACATACATACATCGACATTTGCGCACTGCTTTTTATGTGTCCCAAAGATTCAGCTAGGATGGGCTTTCGTTCTCACTAGATTCTGTGAATTTCTTTATTCCATCCTTGGTTTCTTCAGCAAGGTGTTGTTCACTTTCTATGTATTCCTTTCCTTTTTTTCTCTTGATTTTTCTATTACGGATCTCTACTTTTTTGGCTTTATGGTCTGAAAAGATGGTTTCCAATATTTCAAGGCTTTGGAATTTGTTAAGGTTTATTTTATGACCTAATATGTGGTCTATTCTGGAGAATGTTGTATGTGCATTGGAAAAGACAGTATACTTGCTTGCAGTTGGGTGCAGTGTTCTGTATATGACTATGAGGTCAAGTTCTTTGATTGTGGCATTTTGACCTTCTTTGTCTTTATTGGAAGTGCTGTTGCCTTAGTGGTTAAATGCTATGTCTGCTAATTTAAAGGTTAGCATTTCACATCCACTAGGCATTCCTTGAAAATTCTACAGAGCAGTTCTATTCTGTCCCACAGAGTTGCTTTGAGTTGGAATCAACTCACGGCAGTGGGTTTTGTTCGGCTTTTGTCTTTATTGAGTTTCCTTCTGGATGTTCTGTCTTTTACTGAAAGTGGTGTTTTGAAGTCTCCTACTACTATTGTGGAGATATCTATTTCTCTTTTCAATGTAATTACTGTTTGTTTTATATATTTAGGAGTCCTATTATTTGGTGTGTAAATATTTGATATGTTTAGGTCCACCTAGAGTATTAATCCTTTAATCATTAGTGTCTTTATTCAGCTTGGTAGAGTTTACTCTTAAGTTTATTTTATCAGAAATCAATGTTGTTACTTCTGCTGTTTTGTGGATGTTATTTGCTTCATATATATATATTTTGATCATTTGAATTTTTGTTTATTCATGTCTTTAAGTCTAAGTTGTGGCTTATGTAGGCAGCAAATAGACAGATCATATATTTTTATCCATTCTGCTATTTTCTGTTTATTGATTTATGTAATCCATTTACATTCAGCTGAATTATTGATAGGTATAAGTTTAGTGCTATCATTTTGATGCTTTGTGTGTGTGTGCATTTGTTGATTGCTTCTTTGTTCAACTTAATTTTTTGTTCTGAGTATCTTTTCTTCATGTGTTTTCATGTGTCTTCATTATTCACGGCCTTGTATTTGCTCAGACTGTTCTTGTTTTCTATTTTGATGTGTAGGATCATTTATTTCTTGCCTTAATATTTACAGCGACTTTTCTATATTTAAATTAGTCTCTTATTTCTTTGTATTGCCTTGATTTCCTCTCCATATGAAAGATCTGTGATTACAGTTTTTTTAATAGTTCCTTTTTCTGTTGTATTGTTGTCATCTTTTCCATAATGACATCTGTTCCCTGCTTCAGTTTTAGTTTTATTATTTCCCTGTGTGGGTTGATATCTTGTTGCTCTGTCCTGCCAACTTGTCTTAGGTGCTATATGATGTTATTGATTTTCTAACTGTATGACTTCTTTTAGTATTTCAGGTAATTTTGGTTTGTCATTTGCAAATTCCCTTAAATTCAATCTTCAGGAAATATCCTCAATTTGCCATAGTATTTGAGAGACAGTTTTGCTGGGTCTATAATTCTTGACTGGCATTTTTTTTCCTTCAAGCCTTTGTATATGTCATCTCATTGTCTTCTTTTCTGTATGTTTCTGCTGAGTCGTCCAAAGTCAGTCTTACTGACTCTCCCCTGTAGAATACTTTTGTTTATTTTTATCTGCTTTTTAAAATCTCTTTTTATGCGTAGTTTTGGAAGTTTGATTATGTCTTGATATCTTTCTTTTGGGCTCTATTTTGTACGGATTTTGATGATCGTCTTGGATAGACATGTTCTCTTCTTACATGATATCAGAGATGTTTTCTGTCAACAAATCAACAATTTTCTATTTATTTTCTGTTATCCCCTCCATTCTGTTTCTTCAGTCACTCATAGATTATTCCTCTTGAAAAAGTCTCACTTAAATTTGAGTGTTTCTTCATTTTTTTTAAAGTTCTTTTATCTGAATTTTTCTCATATATGTTGGTATCTAGTGATTTATCTTCAGTCTTGCTAGTTTGACCTTACATCGCTTCAGTTGTCCTTTGATTTAATATTGATTTGTCTAATTCTGTAATTTTACTGTTAATTTTCTGAAGTTCCACTTGCTTTCTCTCTATGCTTTCCTGCAGTCTTTTCACTTTGTCATTATGTTTTGTTGCACTTTGCCTGATCTCTTGAAGAGTTCTAAGTATTAATCTTCGGTATTCTACCTCTGATAATCCCAAGAAGATCTCTTCTTCTGGAGAATTTCTTGATTCCTTGTTTTGGGAGCTCTTTGAAATCAGCATGGTGTGTTTCTTCATGTGATTTGATATTACCGTTATCTCTGAGACTTCAGTAAGTTGTTGTACCTTATTTATTTTATGTTTGCTTATCATGTTGCTCTAGGGATGCTTTGAGTCAGACACGATGTGATGGTAGTGGGTTTATTGTGTTGCATCTCCTTGTTTTATTTTGTTTTGAAACTTTGAAATAGGCTGGTTGTGTAAGCTAGTTTGGTTATTAGTACCTTTGAAGCTCTAACATCCTGTCACCAGTTGGTTACAGCTGTTACTAGGTGTGTGAGCCCAAGAGTACATTTGCTTTTCTTCTATGTATTTTGGTCACATATCTATGTAGTCAGTCAACCAAGTATGTGGTGTGGGCTTTGCTCTATGAGAAGTCTGACAATTAAGTCTGAATTCCTGATTGGGTAGTAGGTTAAGCGCTACATCTGCTCACTAAATGGCCAGCAGTTCAAATCTGCCGGATACTCCTTGGAAACTTTATGGGGCAGTTCTATCTGACCTCAAGGGTCACTGGGAGGGTCACTGTGAGTTGGAACCAACTTGACAGCAATGTTTTTGTTTTTGTTTTTTTCTTAAGTGCTGCGTACCTCACTGCTGAATGTCACTATGGTCATCCTGAAAGTACTCTCCTTGGGAAGGTATGCTAAGTGCTGACACCAGTGCCTAGCCTATCCTTCAAAGCAGTTTTGGAACTCTTTCTTGAATGGCTATTGCATATGGTGGAAACAGTGCAAGTTCACGAATTTAACTACATAGTTGTCAGTGAGGGACTTTTTAGCTAGTAAACAAATAATGTATTGAAACACTCTCCCTACTTACCTGGTCTGGCCCCCAATGACCTTTTTCTTTATCTGAATATAAAGGAAATATTGAAAGAAAGACAATTTGATGACATTCAGGGCATGAAAGATAACACAACGGCAGCTCTGGTGGCCATTCCAGAAAAAGACTGAGTTTGTTAGAATAAAAATACCTGAAATAAACCTTTGCTTCATTGATGGCCTGGAAAATTTATGTAGATCTATAAAATATCTTCATGCTCATAATCCCACTTCTGAGAATTTTAAGAAAAGAAAGTGGCAGAAGAAAATTTTATTTACATTAAATGTTTTTATACATAGACAGTCAAGATTTCTTTCTTTCTCTCTCTCTCACACACAGTAAGGATTAAATATATCAATATCTAAACTCAAAACTGATACCATTGCTGCAGAATCAACTCCAAAGCATAGTGACCTTAAAGGACCAAGTAGAACTACTTCATGAAATTGCTGTCATAGGTCATCTAGTACTGCTGTAACAGAGCTATCATAAGTTGGGAAATTGCATTCTGTCACAGTTCAGTAGGTTACAAGTCTAAATTCAGGGCATCACATCCAGTGGAAGTCACTCTCTGCTGGCTCTAGAAGAAAGGCCTATTGGCAATCTTTCCTCAGACTGGGGGTTTCTGAAGCTCAGAAACTGCAGATCCTTTCCAAAGGATTCACTCTGATCCCAACACTGCTTCTTTCCAAATAGTATAAGGTCCCCAACTCTGCTCTTGCTTCCCTCTCTTTTATATCCCACGAGATTACCGCAAGGTGCAGCAGAATCTTGCATGTTGAGTCCTCTGCACCAACACAACTGCCGGCCATTGTCCCTCATGAACATTATAGATGCAAGATGTACAGCATATAGGAATGTCATATATACCAGAGTCAATTCCTAGCCAAATGAATACACACATTTTTTTTTAAGGATGACACTGTTCAATTCATGACACTTCCTAGGGCTGTAGTCTTTATGGAGCAGATTGACACACCTTTCTTCCATGGAACAGAATAGTGGGTTTGAACCACTGACCCTTTAGTTAGAAGCTGAGTGCTCAAGTATGCAAATGGTTAAGTGCTTGTTACTAATCAGAGGATCAGCTATTCAAATCCACTGAGAGGCATATTGAAAGAAAGGTGATATACTTTTGAAGAAGTTAGCTACTGAGACCTAATGTTCTAGATTAGGAAAATGTACTTAATTAGTTAAGATGTTTAAACCAGATAAATATTAAACATCCACTAAAATTATTTTTACTAAGGCTTTAGAAATTTGAAGAATGTTTACACCACTTTAAGTGAAAACATCAGAATGTAAAATGTTACACATTATTGTTATTGTTAGGTGTCGTCAATTTGGCTCTGACTGATTCGACTCTATGCACAACAGAATGAAATGCCTCCCAGTCTTGCATTATGTCCCAAATCATTTTCAGGCTTAAGCTCATTGTTCCAGCCACTTTGTCTATCCATCTTGTCCAGGATCTTCCTCTTTTTCACTGACTTTCCACTCTACCAAGCATGATATCGTTCTCCAAGGACTGATCCTTCCTGACAACGTGTCCACAGTATGTAAGACATATGTGTATTGTCATCTTTGCTTCCAAGGAGCACTCTGGTTGTACTTCTTCTGGAACATATATGTTTGTTCTTTTGGGGGTCCATAGTACATTCAGCATTCATGCCCAACAGCGCAGTTAAAAGCAGACAATTTTTCTTCTGTCTTCTTTGTTCATTGTCCAGCTTTCACATGGGTAAAATGCAACTGAAAATACTATCGCTTGGGTCAGGCACACTTTGATCTTCAAGGTGACAGCCTTACTTTCAAACCCTGAAAGAAGCCCTTGACAGCAGATTTTCCCAATGCAATGTGTCTTTTGATTTCTTGACTGCTGCTTCCATGGGCATTGATTGTGGCCCAGGTAAGAGAGATCTTTGATAACCTTAATCTTTCTCCATTTATGACTTTATTACTTACTGGTCCAGTTGTGAGGATTTTTGTTCTCTTGGTGCTGAAGGGCAATTCATACTGAAAGCTGTGGTCTTTGATCATCATCAGTACACATTTCAAGTCTTTTTCACTTCCAGAAGGTAAGGTGGTGTCATCTGTGTAACACAGGTGTTTAATGAATCATTCTCCAATCCTGATGCCTCAGTCTTCTTTGCATAATCCAGTTTCCTGGATGATTTGCTCAGCATAGAGATTGAAAAGGTGTGGTGAAAGGATACAACACTGACCCATACCCTTCCTGACATTAAGCCCTGCAGTGTCCTCTTGATCTGTTCACATGACTGTGTCTAGATCCATACACAGATTCTAGTGTTATGCATATTACAATATGTTATACATACTACTAGGAAAATATAAAATCTTGTGAACAAAGCTTGGAGGACAGTGCATGAATGTAAAACAATATTTTGGGATATGAGTGAATGGATTTTTTCAATTTCTCTTCTGTGAAAGCATTATAGTGGAGAAAACTACCTTGCTCATGGATAGCGAAGACTTAACATTGTGAAAATGTCTATTCTACTCAAAGCAATCTACACATATAATGCAATCTCAGTAGAAACTATAGCATCATTTTTTTAATGGCATGGAAAAATAAATCACCATCTTTGTTTGGAAACAGAAGAAACCCCAAGTAAGTAAAGTCCTACTGATAAAGAGAAACAAAGTGGGAGGCGTCACACTGCCTGACTTTAGAACCTGTTACATTGCCACAGTAGTCAAAACTGTCTAGTACTGGTACAAAAATAGACATATAGACCAATGGAACAGAATTGAGCTCCCAGAAATATCGCCATCTTCTTATGAACAGTTGATACTTGACAAAGGCCCAAAGGCTGTAAACTGGAGTAAAAACAGCCTAACAAATAGTGTTGGCAAAATTGGATATCCATTTACAAACAGCTAAAACAAACCCATATCTCACACCTTACACAAAAACTAGTTCAAAATTGGTCAAAGACCTAAATATCAAACCTAAAACAATAAAGATCATGCAAGAAAAAGTAGGATCAACCATGGAAGTTCTAACATACAACTTAGACAGACTACAAAATCTGGCAAACAATGCACAAACAACAGAAAAGAAAATAGATAAATGAGAAATACTAAAAATCGAACACTTATGCTTATCTGAAGACTTTATCAAGAGAGTTGAAAGACTACTTACAGAATAAGAAAATCTATTCAACAAGTTCATGTCAGATAGATGAGTGATTTCTATGATCTACAAGATACTGCAAAATATCAACAAGGAAAATTTAAATAACTCAATTAAGCAATGGGCAAAGGAGATGGACAGACACATCACCAAAGAAGACATCCAGGCAGCCAAAAGACACATGAGGAAATGCTCACAATCATTTGCTGTTAGAGAAATCCAAATTAAACTGCAGTGAGATACTATCTCACCCTTACAACGTTGGCCATAATCCAAAAAACAGACAACAAATGCTCAAGAGACTGCAGAGAGATTGGAACTCTCCTGTACTGCTGGTGGGAATGCCAAATGGTATAACCTCTTTGGAAAGCAATTTAATGCTTCCTTAGCAAGCTAGAAATAGAAATACCGTATGATCCAGAAATTCCAGTGCTCAGAATATATCCTGCAGAAACAAAAACGATCACATGAACAGATACTTGCACACGAACATCTACTGCAGCACTGTCCACAATAGCAAGAAGATGGAATCAACCCAGGTGCCCATCAACAGATGAATGGATAAACAAGCTATGGTACATCTACTCAGTGGAACACTATGCAATGATAAAGAACAATAATGATTTAGGGAAGCATCGCATAACCTGGTTTCAACTGGAAGAGATGCAGAGTGAAATGAGTCAGTGGCAAAAGGACAAGTATTACATGAAAACTCTTCTGTAAGAACTTCAAAATAGACTTATATACAGAACAAAAGACTTTTTGGCAGCTACAAGGGTACGGAGGGAAGCAGAGGTTGGTCATAGATTAGATAGTGGATAAGAATTTGTTTGGGAGAAAGCATTGACAGCACACAGTAGAGAGCAGTTCAACAAAACTGGGCTATGCCATAAGCAGAAACATTTTCTAAACTCAACTCAATATTTCAAAGGGATAGAATAGCAAGGAGAGGGGCCTGAGGACCATGTTTTCAGGGGATGTTAAAGCCAATTGGTACAACTAGCATTTTGTTAAGGGAGTCTTCAGCACGCAAATTGATGAGTGGCATCTGGGGTGTTAAAAGCTAGCAAGCTGCCATCTGAGGTACACCAAATGGTCCCAACTCAGGGATAACAAGAAAGTCATGAGGGAAAAAGAGCCCAGGAGATAGAAGGACCCATACGAATGGGAGACTGTATCAAGGCGAGACCAGAAGAACCAGATGGTACCTGGTCACCCAAAGGTAGCTCCGATAGAGGACACAATATGCAGACCCTGGGGCAACATGAGAAAAAGAGGGTTGCAGCTCAAGAACTCTATTAAAAGACCACAGCTGACGATCTGACAGCTTAGAGGGTCTACTGGGAACACAGCTCCTAGAGTTGCTGCTGGCCCAGACCTGCAACGAGTACCAAGGTCAACTCTTCAAACAGAATAGATTGGACCTGGGGATACAGTGTGATCATGTGGTATGTGTTCTTTATGGTTCTATACATGTATGGGGCACTTGGCTGGCTTGGCACATGTATAGGAGGCTGTTTCTTTCTAGATGGGAGAGACGGGGGTGGACAGTAGGGGGCAGGTGCTCATTAAGTGGATCCTTGAAACATAGAGTGAAAAGGAGGATTATGCTGTCACTGGATGAAGAGAGCAGATGGACCTGTAGATAGACTGGCATGCAAAATTGACTGGACTGTATAATTGGACTGTATAATTTCATTTAATCACAGTAAAAAATATATTAAAACAAGAAAGCATTGTATGGGAGGGTAGGTCTCTTAATTCAAGTTACTTAGATGTGAATCCTGGATCCTAAACTTATCTGTGGGATCTTGGACAATTTACCCACCTTTCCTGCACTTCAGTTTCCTTAACTGTGAAAAACAGACTAATACTGATTAGTTCTCCCACCCATATATCAGTTCGTTGTACTGCGGTAAATTGTCTGTTCCTATGATTCTGGAAGCTGTACCACCAATATGTCAAATTCCAGCTGTGTCATACACAGTTAGGTAGGAGTAGAGCTTCCAGACTCAGACAGACTAGCAAAAAGACCTTAGAAGTACTTCTGAAAGTTAGTCGGTGAAAACCCTAAATATCATAACAGATTGCTGTCTGACACAGAGCTAGTAAATGAGCTTACTTAATATGGAAGATCTCAAAATGCACAGTGGCTGCAACATTAGACTTGAGTATCATGGGACGACACAGGAGCAAACAACATTACATTCTGTTCTACATGGAGTCACTACGAGTCATAGCTGACTACATAATAACTAACAACCTCAGCTAAATAGTTCAATGGGTGGTCATGAGAGTTAAATAAAATCATACCTATAAAGAGTCATTGTCACAGAAACCAACCTAAAATTTACTATCTTTCCAATAATAAGAAACATTATGTAGGAAAAATTGTTCTCCCATACCTCCCTGAGGTATCATGACCGTAAGTAACAAGGAAAACTGCAATAGTTTGCATTCATAGAGGGTGAGGTGTCAGATACATGATGGCTCTTAGTAGAACTCATGAATTTTATTCTGGAATTTTTTTTTCACAAGACTATATTGCTTGAGAGAAACAAGACTAAACACTGAGATACTCAGCTTAACAAAAGAAATAATCTCTTCATGTTATTAGTATTAGGTGACCCGTATAGACACAATCTACTTGTATAATGTTAACACAAAACAACAGAACTTATGCACTGTTAGTACTAACTCAAACAAAAATATTGCAAAATATGAACTGGATTTTGTCTACCTTGACTTTCACTCCATGTCCAGTGTAAACATACATGAGGGGAATCTCTCCACTTGAAGAGGTACATTGTTTAAAAGTCAGTTAAGCATACGAAGTGAAAACAGCTAAGTTTGGGATGCTTCCAAAAGATGCCAATCAATCTCTGCATCTGCTCTATTCTCTCAATTGCACCAAGAAACATTTTCCCGATTAGTTAATTAACTTTAAGAACAAACCAAATTAGTTTAAAATGCAATTTAAATGCAAGCCTATAAATTGTAATTAAAACTGCACGTTGTTGGTAATAAACGTTTCAAATATTTAAAGAGGATGAATTTTGTAAGGACACACACTTCATGGGAGACTGAGAAACAGAGGAAAATTTATTCAAATAGTGGGATTTTTAAATAATGCTTAAGTTTTAATTAGCTTTTTAGTCACAGTGGCTTTGAATTATACATCAGAAATAGCATTTACTTGTTATATATGATTAGCATGTCATTTCTTTTTGCATTTCTCAATGATCTGATTTACCAATAATAAACTGATTCATTGATTAATAAAAAGGAGAATATAAACTGATTAAGAATTTAAGACTTTTTAAAAACTATTGACAAAACTAATTTGTAAATTCTTATGAGGCCACTGAAAATGTGTTCCTCTAACATCATTAATACTGATACTCAGTATTAATAAATAGCACTGTTTATGTTAAAAGTCCCCAGTCTCGAACATACACGCATGGCTAGAACAGAGGCTTATTTAAATATAATTATAAATCAAATTAATGGTTTTATTCCTAGTACTCATCTGTCATTATCAAGTAAATGCCTCATTAATCAAAAGAAAACCTTTCACCCTGGAATTGTAAGCTTTTTTGCACACCCTCTCCTTTTTGGTAGGGATATAATTCTAATGATAGGACATTATTTTTAAGTATACATAATGTAATGTCAGTAATTCCAGGTATGGCATGTACTAAACTGAGTTCTTTCAACAATATGGTAGTATAAGTGGACTGAAGTTTTAGACTTATGTCATCATCTTTTAGAGCTAGAAGAGACACCTAAGAAATTTGTGGTATTTTCAGAATGTAGTGTTTCAAAATGATTTATCAAGATACTCTTCCTTATGTCCTTACTGAATTTCTGCCTTTTGCCTAACAATTTTTTTTTCCCTTGTCCTGTTATCAACATCATTAGAGAAACAGATGGGGATTAACATACTTAACTTAGACTTGAAGGCGTTTAAATTATCAGCCAGATTTCCTTTCTTCAGATAAATTATCTTCATTTTTAATAGCTAAATAATAATATTTCAAAGAGTCAGAATGTGATAAAATTCTGTTTAAATCTCTAGAGCTTCTGGTTAATTTCCAATTTTAAATTTTGTTCAAATGCTTTGTCTCTATAAGGTATGCATAACTATCCACCGAGATAATTTTTATTTGAATTATCAGTATTGGTAGGCCCTAAATAATTAATATTAACTTCAACATGTGATGCAAATTATAAATTCCAGCTAAAAATGTTTTGGAAAACTGGTGGGAAGGAGGACTTGTGAAGTAGAAATAGAGAAAATTATAAATAAAATAGTATGTTAAAGTAAGAGAGTAAAGCCTTTTTTGGCATTTAAGAGATCCTATTTAAGTCTAATGATGAGTACTGTAAGTAAAGTAGAAGGGCTATGGGGAAGAAATAAAAGTTTAAACAAAGAGAGTAATGATTACATTCTAGAAAAACCACAACTCATAAAACAAATTTAAGGATTTTTGAAGACAGTTTTTTCTATATGGTAAGGAAATACTGCATTATAATTTCTAGTCTCAAGAAGTTGGTATAAAAGACATGCATCATCAATCAGAAATAGTTTGTGCTACTGAACTCTGACAGTGCTTTGTAGTTCCTGAGTAATTCAGTTGCTTTAGGTGCCAGAATACAAGGCATTCTTTGTCCTTTCTGCTAGGCACTGTTGAACACTTCTGCCCTGTACCAGCACAAGCAGAGGTGGTATCACTACCCCACCCTGAAGTCATAGCTTACTAGACTTTACGTTATGGGGTCTCTTCTGATCAAGAGGTCATATCAGACATCAAAGAGTTCCTATACGGTTGCATAGGATCTCTCTTTAATAGGTACTCCTGAAGCTTCACTTACAAATTACAAACATACTCCACCATCACTCAAAATAAGTCTCCATTAAGGATTTTCCAGTAGGGGAAAGCCTGTTCCCCAAAAAATAGTTTTAAAAACTTTTTTCTTTTTTTTAGTATTTGTCACATTAGATAGACTCCAGTTAGCTGAGTGTTTACCATCTTTTTAACAATATGCTGGAACCAAAGCTTGAAATACTGAATGAACTTCATGAGATGGTATTTCGTTTTTAGACCAAAAAAAGATCCAAACAAATTTACCTTATATTTAGGCAAACAACAAAGAAATATTCAGAAATTTAAAATGAGAATACAAAGAGTAATACAGTGTTGAATGTAGAAATGATACAACTTTTCCATAACAATGTATAGAACATTCATGTTTTTTATCCTTATGTGTCTTTATCATAAGTTATGGGGTGAAGAGAGAGGCAGATGTTACCCCAGCTGACTATACACTGCCAAGTAGCTCTCTAAAAACTTGTGTCACTCACATCAGGTATAGGGGAAGTGAAAATTAAGTTTGCGAACTGATGCCAGAAAAAGTGCTACATACGTCATTGCTTAATATCGCTATCGTCATCTTTGAAGTACTCCTTTTGGGAAACTCTGCACCAACGTCAGAGCCTAGCCTACCCTTCAAAGCAGTTTTGGAACTCTTTTTCTGTATCAAAGGATAGTTCTGTGTTCAACGACTTGAGGAAACACCGAACAGTTTTCCAGAGTGGCTGCATCATTTTTCTTTCCCACCAGCAATGCATGAGGGTTCCAGTTTATCCATATCCTCACAGTTACCTGTTAGTTTCTGTTTTCTTAATCACTGCCATTCTCGTGGGAGAAAGGTGTTCTTTCACTGTGGTTTCAATTTGCTTTTCCCTAATGGTGAAGATACTGAGCATCGTCTTATTTGCATGTTGGCTATTTGGATACCTTTATTTTGTGAAATGTCTGTTCAAGTCCTTTGCACTTTTTTGATTGGGTTGTCATCTTTCTGTTAAATTGTAGAAAATTTTAAAGTATATTTTCGTTATTAGATTCTTGATAGATAAATGCAAACATTTTCTTTCACAATGTACACTGTCAAGTTTGTTAATAAAGTCCTTTGATGAGAAAAGCATTTAATTTTTATAAGGTCTCATTTATTTTTTATTTTGCTGTTTAAAATTTTGTTGTCGTATCTGATATTACATCATTAAAAATTAGGTTCCTCATCCTTGTCCTATATATTTTTTTATTTTTTCCTAATCAATTTATGGTTTTAGTTTTTACATGTAACTCCATTATCCATTTTGAGTATTTTTTTTTTTTTTCAATAAGGTGTGTCACTCATGGATCAGGCTGTATTCTTTACCCAGAAATGTAATTTTTGCAGAACTACTTAATGAAAAGACTCTTCCTTCCCCACGGACTGACCTTAGTACTCCAAGTCACTTGACATATGTGCATGGATTTATTTGTGGACTTTTAACTTTATTCCATTGGTCTATGTATCTGTTATTGTAACAGTACCAGGTTGTTTTTAATTTCTATAGTTTTATAGAATGCTTTGAAGCCAGGACGTATGAGTTTTCCTACTTCAGGTTTCTTCAATATCACTTTAGCTATTTAGGGTCCCTTGCCCTTCCATACAAATTTGAGGATTGGCTTCCCCATTTTCTACAAAGAAGGCTGTTGAAATTTTGATAGAGATTGCTTTGAATTTACAAATTGCTTTCGATAACACTGACACTTTAAGTCTTCCAATACAGAAACATGGAATTTCCTTCTGTTTATTTAGGTCACCTTGTAATTTCTGACTCGACGGCACTTGGTTTGGCTTAATTTCTTGTAGTAACGTTCTACAATTTTCTATATATGTCTCTCACTTTTCTTCTTCAATTTATTCCTAGGTATTTTATTCTTTTACATGATATTGTAAATGGTAATGTTTTCTTTAATTCGTTTTCCAATTGTTCATTGTCAATGTGTAAAAACCCAACTGATTTTTGTATATTGTCCTTATGCCTTAATACTTTTCTGAATTCATTAGTTCTAATACTTTCCTGTGGATCTTTTGAGTGTTACTATGTACAGCTTTTTTTTTATTTTCTACGTACATCATCTGCAAGAAAGGATAGTTTTACTTCCTCCTTCCTGATTTAGATATCTTTTTTTATTTAATATGACTGAGTGAAAATGTACATTCCCATACAAATTTACATGCCCACCTATATGCAGCTTCCACTGCTCTCCCTGTCCAGTGACAGCACACTATTCCTCTCTGCTCCATACATGTCTCATCCTCCCAACAGTCTCCTTTCCTCTCCTCTCCACCCA
The DNA here is from genome assembly GCA_028571685.1 of Heterohyrax brucei. Classification (NCBI taxonomy): domain Eukaryota; kingdom Metazoa; phylum Chordata; class Mammalia; order Hyracoidea; family Procaviidae; genus Heterohyrax; species Heterohyrax brucei. Next base: position 50,357,136 of record CM053142.1, read on the forward strand.
CTCTCCTTCCTCCAGCCAGAGGTCAGCAGGATATAATTGCATAGTGTTCCATTGAGTATATCTACCATAGTTTACCTATCCATTCTTCTGTTGTTGGGCATCTGGGTTGTTTCCATCTTTTTGCTATTGTGGACTGTGCTGTGATGAACTTTCGTGTGCATGTATCAGTTGGTGTGAATGGCCATGATTCTGTAGGATATATTCCAAGCAGTGATAGTACTGGGTCAAATGGTATATCAATATCCAATATTTTATGATAGTGCCCGACTGCTTTCCAAAGAGGTTGCACCATTTTGCAATCCCACCAATAGTGTAGGAGAGTTCCCATCTCTCCACAGCCTCTCCAGCATTTGTTGTTTGGGGTTTTTTTGGATCATGGCCAACCATGTTGGGGGGAGATGGTATCTCATTGTAGTTTTGATTTGAACTTGTTTAATAGCTAATGATCGTGAGCATGTCCATGTGTGTTTTTTGGCTGTCTGGATCTCCACTTTAGAGAAGTATTTATCCATCTCCTTTGCCCATTGCTTAATTGGATGATTTATCTTTTTCTTACTGATATTTTGTAATACCTTATACATTATGGAGAGCAGGCATCAGTCTCACATAGAGTTGACAAACATTTTTCCTATTCTGTAGGTGGCCTCTTAATTCCATTAATAAAATCTTTCGATGAGCAAAAGTGATTGATTCTTAGTGGTTCCCATTTATCTATTTTCTCTTCTGTTGTTTGTGGTTTGTTTAACAGATTTAGAAGTCTGTGTTGTGTATTAAACCTTCCATTGGTGTTACTACTGTTTCCTGGATGAGCTTTATCATTTTAGATTTCATATTTAGGTCTTTTATCCAGTTTGAGTTGGTTTTCGTATAAAGTGTAAGATATGGGTCTTATTTTAATTTAGTGCAGATGGATATCTCATTTTACCAGAACCATTTGTTGAAGAGATTCTTTTTACCTCAGTTTAATATCTTAGGGCATTTGTTGAATATCAGCTGTTCATAGGCAGATAATGTCATCTCTGGAGTCTCCATTCTGTTCCAGTGATCTATCAGTCTGTTTTTGTACCAGTAGCAGGCTGTTTGACTATAGTGACAGTGTAATAGGTTCTAAAGTCAGGTAATGAGAGGCCTCCCAGTGTGTTTTTCTTCTTCAGTAGTGCTTTACTTATCCAGGGCTTCTTCCCTTTCCAGACAAAGTTGGTAATTTGTTCCTCCATCTCATTAAAAAGTGTCACTGGAACTTCTATTGGGATTTCACTATGTAAGTAGATTGCTTTGCGTTTTAAAACAGATATTTTCACAATGTTAAGTCTTCCTATCCATGAGCAGGGTAGGTTTATGTAAATCTTTCTTAGTTTCTTGTAGTAAGGGTTTGTAGTTCTCTTTGTAAAGGTCTGTTATTTCTCTGGTTAGATTTATTCCTAGGTACTTTATCTTGTTAGGGGCTATGGTAAATGGTATTGACTTGGTGATTTCTTCCTTAATAATCTTGTTGTTGGTATAAAGGAATCCTACTGATTTACTTATTTTTATCTTGTATCCTGAGACTTTGCCAAACTCTTCTATCAGTCTGAGCAGTTTCCTTATGGATTCTTTGGGATTCTCAGCATAGACAATCATATCATTTACAAATAGGGAGATTTTTAGTTCTTCTTTGCCAGTGCAGATACCCTTTATTCCTTGGTCTTGTCTAACTGCTCTGGCTGGAACTTCTAGTACAATGTTGAATAGGAGAGGTGAGAGTGGGCATCCTTGTCTAGTTCCTGTTCTCAAAGGAAAGTCTTCCAGTCTCTCTTCATTCAGGATGACATAGGCAGTTGGCTTTGTATAAATGGCCCTTATTGCCTTGAGGAATTGACTGTCTGTTCCTATTTTGCTGAGAGTTTTTAGCATGAATGGGTGTCGGACTTTATCAAATGCCTTTTCTGCATCAATAGACAAGATCAGGTGATTCTTGTCTTTTGTTATATTTATTTGGTTGATCACATTAGTTGTTTTTCTGATGTTGAACCAGCTTTGCATCCCTGGTGTGAATCCAACTTGGTCATGATGGATTTTTTTTTGATATTTGTTGTATTCTATTGGCAAGAATTTGGTGGAAGATTTTTGCATCTAGATTCATGAGTGGTATCAATCTGTAGTTCTCCTTTTTGGTTGGGTCTTTCCCTGGCTTTGGTATCAGAGCTACCCTGGCTTCCTAGAATGAATTTGGGAGTATTCCATCCCTTTCTATACTGTGAAATATCCTCAGTTGTATTGGAGATAACTCTTCTCTAAAAGCTTGGTAGAATACTGCAGTGAAGCCATCTGGGCCCGGACATTTTTGTTGGCAGTTTTTTGATGACTTTTTCAATCTTTTCCTTTGTGATGGGTTTATTAAATTGTTCTGCTTCACCTTGCGATAATTTCGGTAGGTGATATGAATCAAGGAATTTGTCCATTTTCTCTAGGTTTTCAAATTTGTTAGAATGCACTCTTTCATAGTATTCAGCTGTGATGTTTTCAATTTCTGTTGGATCTGTTGTGACAACTTCCCTCTCATTTCTTATTTGGGTTATTTGTTTCCTTTCCTGTTTTTCTTTAGTAAGTTTAGCCAATGGTTTGTCAGTTTTATTGATCTTTTCAAAAAACCAGCTTTTGGTCTTTTCATGTTTTCAATTGTTCTTCTATTCTCTAATTCGTTTGGTTCTGCTCTGATCTTTATGATAGGTTTTCTTCTGGTGCCTGTGGGGTTCGTCTGTTGTTCTCTCTCCACTTGTTCAAGCTGTAGAGTTAGTCCTTTGATTTGGTTTCTTTCTTCCTTCCAGATGTGTGCATTTATGGAGATAAACTGACGTCTGAGCACTGCTTTGGCTGTATCCCATAGGTTCTGGAAGGAAGTGTTTTTGTTCTCATTGGAATCCATAAATTTCTTTATTTCATCCTTGATTTCATCTATAACCCACTGTTTTTTTTTTTTGCAAGGTGTGGTTCAGTTTCCATGAGTTCCACTTTCTATCTATGTTTTTTCTGCTATTGATTTTGACTTTTATGACTTTATCATCTGAGAAGATGTCTTGCATTAATTCAATGGTATGGATTTTGTTAATAATTGCTTTATGTCCTAACACATGGTCTATTCTTGAGAATGTTCCATGTGCACTGGAGAAGAAGGCGTAGCTGTCCACTGATGGATAGAAAGTTCTTTATAAGTTGATGAATTCTAGTTGGTTAACTGTGGCAATAAGGTCTTCTGTGTCTTTATTGAGCTTTTTTCTAACAATCTGTCCAGTATTGAGAGTGGAGTGCTGAAGTCTCCCACTATTATTGTAGAGTGATGTATCTCATTTTTGAGTTTACTCAGTGTTTCCTTGATGTATTTAGGTGCTTGAATATTAGGTGCATACATATTTAATGTTGTTAAGTCGTGCTTGTGTATTGAACCTTTCAGCAATATATAGGGTCCATCCTTGTCCATGATGGTGGATGCTACATTAAAATCAATTTTACCTGAGATTGGAATTGCCACACCTGCTCTTCTTTGTGTATTGTTAGCTTGATATATATTCTTCCATCCTTTAATTTTCACTGGTTTCCTATCTTTAAGTCTAAGGTGAGTTTCTTGTAGGCAATATGTAGATGGGTCATGTGTATTATCCAAGATGTCACTCGATGTTTCTTTACTGGAGCATTCAGTCCATTAGCATTCAGTGTAATTATTGATAGGTATGTGTAACGTGCTGCCATTGTGATTTGTTTATTTTTGTGTTGAAGTTTTCTCTGTTGTTCTTGTTAATCTGTTCTGTGTCCTTCTTCTATGTGAGTTGATTTTTCACCTGTATCAGGGTTGGTTTTGTAGTTGTTGAGACTCCTGTATTACATTTCTTGATGTGGTATGTTGCTTCTTCATTGTGCTTTATTGCTGCCCCTATAGTCCCGCTTAATAAACTATATATAAACCCAATTTTGATTACCGCCGGTCTTGTCAACTTTCTCTCCATCTGGAAGGACTATAATGATGGTAGCAAATTCCTCTTTTTAATATGATAATATCATAGTTTACATGATATGATAACTAGATCATTTCTTTCACTATCATAGCTTTGATTGTGTTTGGAGCCTTCCCTAACTGAGTAGGATTCTGGATAATGTGTCCTTCTAAAATACAAAGTTAGCAGTTTTATTCTTCCAAGCCAAGATATTCTTTCAGTATTTCTTCTGGCTTTGGGTTGGTTTTTACAAAATCTCTGAGTTTCTGTTTATCTGCGAATGTCTTAATTTAATTTTCATATTTAAAAGATAGTTTTGCAGGATATATAATTCTTGGTTGGAAGTTCTTCTCCTTCAAGTCTTTGAATGTGTCATACCACTGTCTCCGTATCATCATTGTTTCTGCAGAGAAATCCAATGAAAGTCTACAGGGTTTCCCTCTGAATGCTAGCTTTGCTTTGAGTTTTGCTGCCTTTAAGAGTTTCTGTTTATGTTTCATTTTGTTAAGCTTGATTACAATATGTCTTGGAGCCTTTCTAGTGAGATCTATATTGAGTGGTGTTCAGTATGTATCTTGGATATCTATATTCTCTTCTTTCATAATTTGTGGGAAGTTTTCTGTCAGCAGCTCAGCAACAATTCTCTCTGTGTTCTCAGGTGCCTCACCCTGTTCAGGAACTCCAGTTAATCACAGATTGTTCTTCTTAATAGAGTCTCACATGTTTCTTAATGCTTCTTCCTTTTTCTTGTTTCTTTTTTTCTTGTTTCTCCTCATAGATTCTGGAGTCAGTGGCTCTGTCTTCCAAGTCAGAAATTCTGTTTTCCACTTATTCCATTCTGTTTTCTTGGCTTTGAATTGAAGTTTCTATGTTTTTGATTTTGTTCTTGATCTGTTGGATTTCCGAGTATTGGTGTTCCATCCGATCAAACAGCTTGCTTAACTTTTCTTTTTGCTCTGCTGCATTTTGTATATGGTCTAGAAGGGCTCTCTATATAATTCTTTTGTATTCACTGTCTGATAGTTTCAGAAAAGCTTCTTCATCTGTGAAGTTGTGAGGTGGTTTCCTATGGCGGTCTTCTGATGCATGGGTGATTTCCGTGTTACCGTCTTCTGCAACGTTTGTTGCTTTTGAGGCTTTGTATGGGTCAATAGAAGCTGAGAGAGATTCTGTGAAGATGGACCACAGTTATTTCTCCAGGCCATCTTAAAATGAGAAGTAAAAAGTATTTGACAACTCTCAAAGTCATTCCGGTTTTCAGGTGTATACGTCCCTCTTCGCTGTTGGCAAAGTAAGCACCTCTATATTGAACCCCAGATGTTATAAACTAGCTCATAATACAGAAAGGCTACTGGCCTGCTGGCCTCTGCTGTCAGGTCCCAGTTGTAAGTAATACTGTGCAGAAAAGCAGTCTCTTCTGGCTTGACACTGCCTCCCAGCCCTGGAATTAGGTCCAGCTGAGAATTCTTTATGGGTAACTCTGCCTCCCAGCAAAACAAGACAGCGTCCCACACAGGCTCACCAGCTGGCCAGGGCCAGGCTCCTGATGGAAAGAGAGGCAAGAGTACCAAAATGCCCAGAGTCTACAGCCTCCACTGCTGGGCCCCAGCCCCAGGTGACATTGTGCAAAACACCACCTCCCTGCTATAAAAAGCTCTCTCCCCAGGCAGGCACCACCTCCTGGTCTAAGAACCAAGTCCAGCCAGGACCTCTGCCTGGGCTTTTCCATTTCCCAGCGGATCAAGTTGCATCCTGCACAAGTGCATCTGCATGACTACCACATGGCTGAGGCAGAAAGATAGGCCAGAGGAGATGAGGTGTATAGAGTCCAAAGCCAGGCTCTCAGAATCTGGTAATTATGCTTGCCGGTCCCACCAGCAGTGTGTCTGAGACTAGCAGCTAGCCCAGTCCCAGTTCTGCCCACCAGCCAAGACAGAGGAAAAATAAATTGAAATGGTGGGTTACCTTTGGTCTGTACAAGCCTGTTCTTGCCGAGAATGGGGTCAGTGAAAGAGAGGAGGTTTTGCATTCAGTGGTATGAAGTCCAAATTAACAGCCCTATGCCACATCCCAGGGCTCACTAGGTGTCCAGAAGGCTCTATTTAATTATCATTTCAGGTCTTGGTTTCCAGAGGGTTTTAGGGAGATGAGCTTTTAGTCCATCACCTTGACTCTTAGCATCATTTTTTTTTTAGAAGACCATCCTATCTTGTACTGTAGTGAATTGTCACTGTCACATTGTTAGTAGAGCAGATTACTATTCAGAGGGAAGTCAGTGACTGACGTGGCAAGGATACTGAGTGTTGTAGAGAGAACTGTGCCCTGCAAAATATGTTGTAAACACATATAAAATATATTGTAAGTTCTAAATCTTAGCCTGTATACCTAAGTGGGGGCCCTGGTGGCTTAGTGGTTAAGTCCTACAATTGCTAACCTAAAGTCAACAGTATGAATCCACCTCTCCTTGGAAACTCTATGGGGCAGCTTCACTCTTTCTTGTAGGGTTACTATGAGTTGGAATCAACTCCACGGCAATGCCAAAGGCAAAGTTACTGCTGTCAAGTAGATTCCTACTCACAGTGATCCTATGTTGGATATACTTAAATTGATTATGTTCCAATTTGGGAATGAGTTTCTTTGATATATTAATGAAGTAGTATTAGTGAAGACTGTTTTTCAAGTCAATCTCTTTTGAGATATAAAACAGCAGATTAAGTGAGCAAGCAAGCAAGCAGAGATGAGGTAAAATAGATGACATGCTATACCACGGAATAAAGGCTGAAAAGAGACAAGGACCTCCTCCTAGAACAATATAGAACTTTCGCTAGAACTAAAACTCTTTTATCGAACTTATCGCCTCCTAAACTATGAGAAAATAAATTTCTGTTTGTTAAAGCCATCCACTAGTGGTATTTCTGTTACAGCAGCCATAGATAACTAAGACATTGAGATAAACCTCTTTCTGAAGATACAGAATTCCTCTTAAAGTCAATTTTGCCTGAAGACTCCTCTGCATCTTTGTCAAATGTTTCTTAGATGGTCTGCTGTCTAAGTCACTTTCATCTAGCCTTTCTCCCTCTAGTCTTCACTAGAGGTCAGATTGGCAACCTAGTCTTTCCCAACCTTCTCTAGCTCTCTCCTCACTTCACTTGCACAAGCCTTGATAAAACAATGACTAGCTCTCTACCACCTACAGATACGTGAATTGCCCTGGTAAGTAGAAGAAAAGAAGTAGTTTATGGGATATGGGCATGATGAAATGTGTATACTATGCAAAGATAGAGAACATAAACAATGCAATAGTGGTGGTCCCTATCCCACGTTCATTTGGTTTACCAGTCTGACCCCTTCCAGAAACTGGGTGGATTCAGGAAAATGATGTTATCTAAGCTCAGACTTCATCAAATCATAGCCTTTATTGCAGCTACCATCATTAGAACATATTAATGAGGTCTCAGATACATGGTATGTGACCACTGAGTTCATTTATGCATTCTTTTCTAGTCAGATATCATTTTGATTCACATGGGATAGATCCTATTCATTCACTATTTACCTAAGTTCTGGGTTAATTATTCTGCCTTCTGTCATCATTTAACACTAAGAGATCTGAAAACCTAGAGTACATTGTGTTTCTCATCTCATTGGTGAAATCATGTTGATCAGATAAGACTAACAAGAGGTGGCTAGCATGTTGGGGACCTTCCAGTCACCTTTATTCACTCTCATCAAGCATCTCAATTTTTTCCAGTTCTTTGCCCAGTCAGAAAACCTGAAATCTTCATTGCTGAGTGATCATGCCATTAGTAGTGTTGGTGTGGTTTTCCAGTAACAGCTACAAGATATCTTAGAAGCACTAAGAAGCATCACAGAGAATTTCAAACAGTCTAGACATACTCCCCTATGTTCTCAAATCTGCCTTGATAACAAGGATCGATCACTCATTATCTATTATGTTGAACTTCTTTTCTTCTCATTGGCTCAATAGCGTTAGGAGCCCAAAGTTAACTGGAGCAGGAGTAGATGTTGATGCTGATTTTTAGGAATCATTTTTTTTGTGTGTCTTCTACTGGAAGTTTCTTTTCTCTGGAACAAGGACTTTTAAAATGGTAAAACTGAAGAGTAGGAGGATGAGGAGTTAGGGATAATTTTGAGTTGAGGTACTCCCATATTTACCTCTTATTTGTCTGGCCTTTGAAACTTGGCCTCTTGATAAACAACACTGTATATTGGGTACCAATTTAGACTATGTTAAGAAGAATATTATCTCAGCCTCACAATACATTGCTACTCCCTTGGGTAACACTTTAACTGAACCTTTGAAAAAGTGACATAGCTCTATCAGGCCAGCTGTTTCACAGAAGTGGAGGATATGGTACAACTGGTGAATTCCATCTATGTAGCCAGCGTTGCCCTACAGTTTTATAAAATAAGACATTTTGACTCTCTAAAGATAGTGGGTTTGCCAGTGCATAGTGGGCAAGAAGAACAAATTAAAGCCAATTATTTCAGTGAGAAAAAATATTACTACTGCATCCATGATGGATGTAATCCAATGTAACCAACCTGTTAACAGGTAAATTAGTTGAGCACCCCATTGTGGAGTGGTGCCACACTGGATTCTCATTCTGCTCATTCTGGTTTCTGCTAACGACATGTTTAACAATCAGTGATGGCATCGATGACTAAAAACTCATTCTCAGAACTCCTATCTCTGTCATCATTGTCACTTACATTGAAAGACAATGAGGAAAGGTCCACAGTGGCTAAGAAAGTAAAGGGGTTGATAAGAGTAAAATAAATTATCCTGTACATACAGCTACTAAGAGACTCCTTTGTTAAGATTATTCACTTTTTGCATATTTGCATAAAACATAGACATCCTTGAGTCACTTCAATCTTAGAAAGGCCTACACACAAATCTTTTTCTTGGATTTTCTTGTTACAAAATGCCCATTTTTGTTTCTTCCAAGTCTCTGATTATCTAGTCAATTATTAACCAGGAATTAAAGTAGGTATACCTCTGGATATCTATCCTTCCAGATAAAACAAAAAGCAAACAGATGTACTTTAAAACTTTGTTCTCTTTCAGAGTACTTCTATTCACTATTGTTTTGTAAGGTCAAGTTACTAGAATGGGGCTGTAGTGCTGTAGTCCCGCAGTTGATCACTTTAAGAGATACCAGAATACTGTTCAGAATATCTATAAATCAGACATTTTTTTCTTCCCCATTCAACTGTTCAGACTACAATTTACCTTAATGCAAGAGTATGGATAGAGTGAGGAAGCAATGCAGCAAGACCAGAAGCCATGAAAGTCTGAGCCACTTGCTGCTTTTATGTATTTGTGCCTTCAGACCCACTCAAGCCTAGCTTGTATTTAAGACTTCCATTTGATGATGGAATGCTGCTATATACCTGCCCCAAATTACGGCATAATGTATCAAACATTTCCCTATTGCTGATTATCTTATCTTGCATGGTAAATTGACAAACTAGACAGTTTTTCTAGAGCCCAGGAGCAACCTTGAAACTATATTTCTAATAGTTATCTGCAAGGGACAGACCAGCTTTATTCTGAAATCCTAAAACTTTTGTTGAAGCTTTACCTATAGGGCCTTATCAAAGGCTCCAGATGCTTTAGGCAACACTCGATATACCTAGTTGGATAGCCTATATGAAGAGGTAGATTATGGGACAGAGGCTTCTTTTGCTAGGAGTTTCATTAAAAATTGTTAGTCTTATAAAATACTTTGCATGAGGGTTAAACCACTCAAACATATAATACATTCAAAACTGAGGGTTCCACTATACATTATGCTTTATTTTCCCTTCTTTTTTTTTCTTCTTGTTATTTTTACTTTTTAAGTTTCTGGGTATGCCAGATGCATTAATTTATCCTTTACCTCAGAGAGAAGATTTTTACATAGTCTAGACTAATGCACTTTTGGAAATTTTACTAAGCATCAGGTACTAGGGTCCCAAACTCTTTTTTTTTTTTTTTTTTTTTGGTATTCTCCTGGCATGTGTGTGTGTGTATATATATATACATACATACATGTGTATATATATGTACATATATCCCAAAACCCTTGTGATGTTGTGGTTAAATGCTACAACTGATAACTAAAAGGCTAACAGTTCAAATCCTCCAAGTACTCCTTGGAAACTCTATAGGGCAGTTCTACTTCATCTTATAAGGTTGCTAAACACACACACACACACACAAAGAAGTCTCAACAATCAAGTCTGCAAACATATTGTTCTAAGTGCTACATACTTCATTACTGAATGTCACTACTGTCACCTTTGAAGTGCTCCTTTTGAGAAACTATGCACTGACATCAGCACCTAGTCCACACTTCAAAGCATTTCTGGAACTCTTTTTCTGAGATGGGCATCAGAGCTGTCATTGTATTACCCTTGATGTCCTGAATGGCATCAAAATGTCTTCCTTTTAATATTTCATTTATCTCTGGGTAAAGAAAAAAGTCATTGAGGGCAAACCAGGTGAGTAGGGATGAGGTTCCCGTACAGTTATTTGTTTACAGGCTAAAAACTCCCTGACGGACAATCCTACAATTAAGTTCATGAACTTGTCACTGAGCCACTGTGTGCAATGGCCATTCCAGTAACAGTTCCGAAATTGCTTCGACAGGTGGACTAGGTGCTGGTATCTGTGCAAAGCTTCCCAAGGTGAGTACTTCAAAGGTGACCATAGTGATATTCAGCAATGAGTTATGTAGAGCTTAGGATAACTAAGTTCACAGACTTAATTGCAAGACATCCAAACCAGTGTGTGTGTGTGTGTGCATGTGCCAAAAAACCAAACCCATTCCTGTTGCGTCAGTTCATATAATGGCAACCTTATAGGAAAGAACAAAAGTGCCCCATAGGGTTTCTAAGGAGCAATTGGTGGATTCGAAATTCTAAACTTACAGTTAGCAGCTGAACTCCTAATCAGTACACACACATACACACACACGCACACACACATCTACTTAACTATATATATATATATAGTTATGTGCTTTTGAGTTGGTTTTGACTCACAGTGACTATCTTGGTCACTTAGAAATTTAGTGCTATTGTAACAGAAATACTACAGATTAATGGCTTTAATGAAGAAATTTGTTGTCACAGTTGAGTAGACTGAAAGTCCAAGTTCAGGGCATTAGCTCCAGGGAAAGGCTTTCTGTGTTGGCTCTCGGCAAAGAGCCTTGTCATCACTCTTGCCCTACACTAGTAGCTTTTTCTTCAGGAACCTTGAGCCCAAAAAGTGTATCTTGTTCCTAGTACTGCTTTCTTGGTGGCATGAGGCCCTCTCCCATCTCTGCTCACTTCCCTTTCTCTTTATCACTTGTAAACTAAACTGTGGAGCAGGCCACAACACAGTGAAACTCCTTTCACGTTGGATCAGAGATGTGATCTTAGTAAGGGTATTAGAATCTCACTTTATTCCTCCTTAACATAAAATTACAATAACCAAGTGAAGGACAATCACATAATACTGGAAATCGTGGCCTAACCAAGTTGACGTATTTTGGGGGGATAAAAACTCAATTCACGACTGTGATACTATGTGCAACAAAACACTGACCATTCCTGCATCATCCTCGCAATCATTGTTCCACTGGAGCCCATTCTTGCAGTTACTGTGTCAATCCATCTCACTGAGCGTCTTTGTCTTTCTCACTTACCCTCTACTCTCTAGTTTTCTTTATCCATGCTGGTTTTCATCAGTAAGTACTTCACATCTTCTTCACTTTCAGTAAGCAAAGTTATGTCATCTGAATATCACAGGTTGTTAATGAGTCTCCCTCCAATCTTAATGCCACATAATTTTTCATTTAGTCTAGGTATATACACAGGAAAATAGAGGAATCAAATATACATGAATAAAATCAACTATATCTATGGACAGAGACAATGTAGAAGCTGAATATCATCAGTCAGTACAAGGGACCAACTGTTTGAAATTTGTCAGTTACTCATATGCAAATTCGGGTTGAAACTGAAAAAAATTAAAACAAGCCTATGAGGAACTTGAGTACCTATCCTGAGTTTAGAGACTATCTAGAGAATAGTTTTGATGCAATGAATACTAATTTGATGTGGTGAAGTTCAGAAGTGTTGTAGATGAGATCAAGCTCATCACACACAAAGGAAGTAAAAGGACATTAAAAAGAAAGAAAAGACCAAAGTGAATGTCAGAATAGACTAACAAGCTTGTTATCAATTGTACAGTAGCTAGAGAACATAGAAGAAATGATGAAGTAAAATAACTAAAAAGAATATTTCAAAAGGGCGACTCGAGTAGGCAGTGTAATTTATTATAAGAAATACGCAAACACCTGAAGGTAGAAAACCAAAAGGGAAGAATACACCAGGCATTTCTGAAGCAGAAAGAACTGAAAGAGACAACGACCAAAAAGAAAAAAATCAAGTCCCTGAGTGGGGGATTCTATGGGGAAAATATTAAAATATGCAGGAAACATCAAAAGAAGATGGAGGAGTATGCAAAGTTACTGTGCCCACCCCTGCCAAAAGTGGTGGACATTCAACTATTTCAGGAAGTAGCACATGATCAAGAATCAATGGTACTGAAGGAAGAAGTCCAAGCTGTACCAAAGCCACTGGTGAAAAGCAAGGCTCCAGGAACTGACAGAATACATTTTGAGATGTTTCAACAAATGGAGCAGTGCCGGAAGCTCTCGCTTGTCTATGCCAAAAAATTTGGAAAACACCTATCTGGCCAGCTGACTGGCAGAGATCTATATTTATGCCAATTTTAAAAGAAAGGTGATTCAATGGGATGTGGAAATTACAAAGCAACATGATTGCTATCACACACAAGTAAAATTTTACTGAAGATAATTCAAAAGCAGCTGCAGTGGAATATCAGCAGGGAAGTACCAGAAATTCAAGCTGGACTCAAAGGAGGATATGGAATGATATCCGATGAGTCCTGGCTGAAAGCAAAGAATACTGGAAAGATGCTTACTTGTGTTTTATTTATGCCACAAAGGCATTCAGCTGTGTCAGTCACAACAAATTGTGGATATCACTGTGAAGAAGGAGAATTGCAGAATATCTAATTGTGGTCATGTAAAACCTGTGCATAAACCAAGAGGCGGTTGTTGGAAGGGAACAATGGGGTACTGCATGATTTCCAATCAGAAACAGTATGTGAAGGTTGCATTTTTTAACTTAATTATTCAATTATTCATTTTAATTGATAATGAAAGTCATATCCAAATGGGTTACATACGAATTTTTACGTGAGTTAACACAAGTCAGTTTCTACTGCTTGCATTCAAGGAATCCAACCAACTGAACCGTGTACACGTAAGTGACAATATGAAGCTATAAAAGGCAGAATGTATTTCTCCGTTTTTTGTCTGTAAGACACTTTGAAAGCTTACACAGCATTTTATTAAACAATTATTTGATTAAATTTTATACTCAGGTGCCTGCATAAAAATAACTGATATTACCAAAATATAACATTATCCAAAGTAAATAAGAAGTAAATGTTAGATAGTCTCATAAATACTGTGTCATTTGAAACTAAAATCCAGATTATTCAATAATATAAGCATGGAAACAAAAAAACAAATCAAAGAAATTGACTTAATGTACCCATTTATGAAAATGTTTATGATTAATTCTAAAACATGTCTTTCCAATGCTAGTAGTCAAGTATAACCATAACATAAGGAACATACTAAAAATCATATATGTTCAAAGTTATCTTAATACAAAAAGCGTGAATAAAACAGCAAAAGCAGAAGCATCACTTCTACTTTAAAAATTAGTGATGACTTAAAATTTAAAAATGGGTTCTAATGTTGTGTATTTTTCATGCACACAAAGCTAGATCACTGAAATAAAAGTAGAGGTTTTTATAAACATAATAGGCTGTATTAAGCCAGCCATTATATTGGATATGATTTCCATTTAGTGTCAGAAATTGGCTTTTGAAGACGGCACTCTAAAAATCAAAGCTTTCAATTTTTGCACCTTCTAAATTGATTACAGTAGAAGAAGTAAGCATTAAGGAAACATTTTGAGACTACAGTAGTTTAATTGCATTTATTTTGGGGGATGGGGAACAGGTAGGGCTTTGTTTTCATTACATCAGAAAACGAAAAGGAGACTAGCAATAAAAAGATAATTATGCCAGGGAGGGAAAACCATTCACATCAGAGCTCTCTAGCCCTTCACTATTAGAATATAAATGTTACATCTTGAAATAAACTAGAAAATATCTTTCTCCTTAAAGTGCCGTATCAGAAGACGTGAGCTTTTCTCTGAGAATCAGCAGTGTTGCCTTCTGAGGTTTCTGTGATCAAAAACGGAGAAAGCATTCGTGTGAAAAGACTGATATCTGAATTTCACAAAACTGGTTTACAGTACTGATGGTGTTAACAGAAAGGCTACCGTAAGCCCAAGTGCTGTCTAGCCCACTCACATAGTGAATTCCTGCAAGGGCAGCTGGGGAGACCCGATGCCTGATGCATAAATTCTACGCAGTAACATTTCCAGTACGGAATATGCTTGATTTCATAAAATGTTTTCCTTTATTAAAGCAGTAGAGGAACATTGTTATTCATAGCAAATTAGGGGGTGGGGAAAAGGAACATTTTTTGTGTCCCTGAAGTAACAACCCCATTGCCATTCTGGTGATTTTGATGTTTTCGATGCACAGCAACTGTACTGCAAAAAGGAGAACTTCTCCATGTGGTTTCTAAGAAGTACATGTGAATTTGAACTGATGAACTTTTGGTTATCACCCATAGCTTTTAATCAGTACGCCACCAGAGTTTTTACCTCTGAACTAGTACAGCTTATTCATGGGGAGTTTTCCTTCACCTGCACTGTGATTACATCTTTAAAAGGCCGTCTGAGTAATACAAACTCTGCTCATCCCAACAGGGAAAAGAAAATAAGAATATAGACCTTCGGCAAGAAATTAACAAAGCACTTTCCTCCAGAACTTTGGCCAAGATTTTACACATCTCTGGTACCTATTCATAAGTGATTCTGTCTGCCTGTGGTCACCACGGTGACCTATATAAGATTTTCACTAAGCTTCTTTACGCATCCTTACTTTTATTAAAAAATAT
The DNA here is from genome assembly GCA_028571685.1 of Heterohyrax brucei. Classification (NCBI taxonomy): domain Eukaryota; kingdom Metazoa; phylum Chordata; class Mammalia; order Hyracoidea; family Procaviidae; genus Heterohyrax; species Heterohyrax brucei. Next base: position 50,372,233 of record CM053142.1, read on the forward strand.
ATATATATATCGTCAGTGGCTATTATTGCTGTCATTGTCAAGTGCTGTTAACTAAATTTTGACTCATAGGGATTCCATGTGGCAGACTAGAATTGTTTTTTCAGAGGATTTCCAGCCTGGCATAGTGGTTAAGCATTCACTTGTCTGCTAACCTAAAGCTCAGTGACTCAAATCCACAAGCCGTTCGTTTGAAACTCTATGAGTATCTTAACCATCTAGTGCTGTTATAACAGAAGTATCACAAGTGGATTGTTTTAACTAAGAGAAGTTGATTCTCTCACAGTCCAGTAGGCTCCAAGTCTGAATTCAGAGCACCTGCTATAAGGGAAGGCTTTCACTCTCTGTCAGCTCTGAAGGAAGGTCCTCGTGTTGTATCAGTCCTCTTTTGGTCCGGGAGTGTCTCAGCATAGGAACCTCAGGACCGAAGGGCACCTTTTGTGCCTAGTGCTGCTTTCTTGGTGGCTTGACATTACAATGTTTCTCTGTTCACATCTCTCTTTCATATCTCAGCTCAGATTGGTTTAAGGCACTATCCAAACTTGTAAACCTCATCAGTAATCACTACTGCTAATACACTTTGTTAAATCACAGTGGTAGAATTTACAGTACACAGGAAGTCTCATCAAAAGACAAAACGGTGGAGGATCACATAATCATGGGAAGCAAGACCCAACCAAGTTGATACATGCGTGTGAGGGGAACACAGTTCAATCCACAACAATGGGGTAGTTCCACTCTCTCCTATAGAGTTGTTATGAGTGTGAATCAATCTAAGGGTGATTTGATTTATTTATTTATTTTTAAAATCTTTACAGGAGCAAGTTGCCAAGATGAGTTTGAACCACTAACCTTGCTGTTAGTAGCCTAGAGCTTAACCATAACACCAAGACTCCTTCTTTAGTGACAGGTGTTATCATACAATCCATATTCACTGAGTGTTTATTAGATTAATTAACTGTTCTAGTCTGAGTACATCTGAACACCAAAAAACAGACATACATTAGGACTGAATTCACAATTCTCTTGACTATTGTGGAACATCATTTACAAAATGTGTGACTTTTACATTGAACAATTTACCTAACCTTTCTTAATTTCAGTTTTTTTCACTTATAAAGCCTACGTGATTTGGCCTACAAATTATAACATAACATGTACACTGCCTGTCTTCACTGACACTGCATCATGTCTAGCCTCCTAACTTGGTGTTCTTTCTAGTTTTGCTCTATTTCCGAGTCTAGGTAGCTCACACAGTAGGACCCTGGGAAATAAAACTATGGGGTCACTATGAGTCAGAAACCATTTGACAGCACTGGGTTTGGGGGGGCATTGGGAAAAAATGCAGAGGATCCCCAAATTGCTATCACTGACCTTTGAGAAATGACGAAGAAAGTATGAGGAGTGGCCAATCCCAAAGACACTCTGTTATGCCAGAAAAGAAAAGAGGAGGAAGTAAGTTTATGCAAATAAATAAATTTGGTATTACTAATAAATACATTACTGTTATTAGTGAATAAATTTAATCCATTACTCTAACTAAAGAGTGATCTTTGTAAAACTAAAAAATCCTTTCCTTCTACCCACCTGTTAAAATGCTTCAACGTTCCCCCATTTGGTTTTGGGAAGATATTCACGTTTTTTACCATAGTGTCTCAAACAATTTTATGGTATGGTCATGTAATGATTTTTCCCTCTTTCAGAGTACAAACAGAATCAATAGTTTGTGTGACTCACACTTCTGAAGGTCTTCTACTAAAAATTTCTTTACTAATAAAGTGTGTGAAAGATTCTCTGCCAATGTATATTTGAGGATTATGCTTGTTTTTTTAACAATATTACATATTATGACATGTGCATTATGTATGTGCATGTGTGTAGATATAAATGAAATATATAAATACATGTAAATTTATATATAAACATATATTTTATGTATATGTATATATATATGCACACATATGATACACATATTTCATGGGCCTACTCCCAAAGTAATAAATTTTTAAGAACTGAGGTATTTAAATTTTGTCTTCCAATTCAGGAATAACATTTTACCTCTCAGTTACTTTTTATTTTTTAAAAGTTCCTCAGTTTAATTTTATCAGTTTCTTTTTTGTTGTTGGGTGCTGTCAAGTTGCTTCCAACTCATAATCACCCTATATACATTAGAGGAAAACACATCCTCGCAATCAATATCATGTTTGACCCCATTATGTCATCCACTGTGCCAATCCATCTCCTGGAGATTCTTCTTTTTCACTGACCCTCTAATTTATCAAGTGACTTCATCTGCTATAACAAAAATACTGCAAGTGGATGGCTTCAACAAAAACTGGTTCTCTCAGTATAGTAGGCTGTAAGTTCGAATTCAGGACATCAGTTACAACTGAAGGATTTCTTTCTCTGCAGAGTCTGGAGAAGAAGTCTCATATTAGTCTGCCCTTGATCTGGGAGCATCATAGCACAGGAACATCAGATCCGAAGGATGCCCTCTGCTCCCAACATTGCTTTCTTGGTGGTATGAATTCCCCAACTCTCTTCTCACTTCCCTTTCCTTTTATATCTCATAGGATAAAAGGTGGTACAAGCCATTCCCCAGAGAAGCTCCCTTTACTCTGGATAAGGAAAGCGGCCTCAGTGTAAGTGTTACAATCCCACCATAATCCTCTTTAACATAATCCAATCTCAGCCTATTAACCACAGGCAGAGATTAGGATTTACAATATAAGAAAACCACAAAATACAGGACAATCACACAATACTGGGAATCATGGCCCAGCCAAATTAGTACACATTTGTTGGGGAACATAATTCAATTTTGCCATCCTTGCATCTAGAGAGCATTCTGGTTGTACTTGTTCCTGAAGATATATTCTGTTTGTTTTGATGAGCCATGTTATAGTCAATATTCTTTACCAGCACCATAATTCAAAGGTATCAGCTCTTTTTGAGTTTTCCTTATTCATTGGTGAGCTTTCATACACACAAGAGGCAGTCGAAAACACTGTGGCTTCGGTCAGGTGTTCCTTAGTCCTTAAAGTGACATCTTTGCTTTCTAGCACTTTAAAGAGGACTTTTGCAGTAGATTTGCCCAATAGAATGCCTCCTTTGATTTCTTGACTGTTGCTTTCATGAGTGCTGATTGTGGATCCAAGTTAAATGAGGGCGTTGACAACTTCGATCTTTTCTCCATTTATCGTGCTGTTACTTATTGGCCCATTGATGAGGATTTTTGTTCTATGTTGAGATTTAATCCATGCTGAAAGCTGGCTGTTTTGATTTTCATCAGGAAGTGTTTCAAGTGCTCTTCACTTACAGCAAGCAAGGTTATGTTATCTCCATAGCACAGGTTGTTAATGAATCTTCTTCTAATCTCAATTTCTCATTCTTAATATAGTCCAGTCTCTTGGCTTATTTGCTCAGCAAGTTTATTTAATAAGTATGGTGAAAGAATACAACCCTGATTCACACCTTTTATGACTTTAAACCATACAATGTAATCTTGTTTTGTTTGAATGATTGAATTTTGTTCCATGTACAGGTTCCTCATGAATGCAATTTTTCAGGAATTCTGATTCTTTGCAAAGTTATCAATAATTGGTTATGATCCACTCAGTCGAATAACTTTGCATAGTCAATAAAATGCAGGTAAATCTCTTTCTGTGCTGTCAGCCAAGATCCATCTGAGGTCAGTAACGATATGCCTTATTCCATTTCCTAGTCTGAATTTTGCTTGTATTTCTGGCAGTTATTTGTCAATGCACTGCTGCAACTGCTTTGGAATGATGTTCAGCAAAATTTTACTTACTTGTGATATAAATGATATTGTTCAGTAGTCTTCACATTTGGTTGAATGACCTTTCTTTAAAACAGGCATGAATGTGGGTCCCTTCCAGTTGTTCGGCCAGATAACTATCTTCCAAATTTCTTGGCATAGGCAAGTGAGTACTTTCTAGCACAGCATCCATTTGTTGAAACATGTAAATTGTTACTCAGTCAACTCCTGGAGCCTTTATGCTTTGCCGATGACTTTAGCGCAGCTTGGACATCTTCGGTCAGTACCATCTGTTCTTGGTCATATGCTACCTCCTGAATATGGTTGAATCTCCATCACTTCTTTTTGGTACAGTGGCTCAGTGTATTCCATCTTCTTTTGATGCTTCCTGCATCTTTAAGTGTTTTGCCTATAAAATACTTCAATACTGCAACACAAGGCCTGAATTTTTTCTTAAGTTCTTTCAATTTGAGAAATACCCAATGTGTTCTTTCTTACCTTTTGGTTTTCTAAATCCGAGTGTCTGCCCATTTCATTATACTACCTTGCTTCACTTTCTTGAGACATCCTTTAAAGTCTTCCATATAGCTGTTTTACTTCATCACTTCTTCTTTTCACTTTAGCTACTCCAAGCTTAACAGCAAGTTTCAGAGATTTTTTGACACCCATTTCAGTCTTCTTTCTCTGTCTCTTTAATCATCTCTTACTTTCTTCAAGTATGATGCCCTTGATGTCATTTCACAGCTCATCTGATATTTGTTCACTAGTATTCAATGTGTTAAACCTATTCTTCAGGCAATCTCTAAACTCAAGTGCAAAATACATGTATTGGCTGTCCTGTACTTATTTTAATCTTCAACTTCAGCTTGAACTCTAATGTGAGCAATTGATGTCTGTCCTGCAGTTGACCTCTGGCCTTATTCTGACTGATGATGATATTCAACTTTTTTACCATGTCTCTCTAAAGATGTAGTCATTTTGATTACTTTGTATTTCATTGATTTAGGTCCCAAGGTATAGTCACCATTTATGTTGTTGCAAAAGATATTTGCATTGAAAAAGTCATTTGTCTTGCAAAATTCTGCCATGTGATCTCCGACATTGTTTCTGTTACTGAGACTATATTTTCCAGCTGCAGGTCCTTCTTCTTTGCTTCTATCTTTCACATTCCAATAGCCAGTCTCGATCAATGTGTCCTGATTGCATGTTTGATAGATTTCAGACTGTAGGAGTAGGTAAAATTGCTCCATTTTATTATATTTTGCCTTAGCTGTTGGTGCATAAATTTCAGTAATAGTCATATTAACTGGACTTTCTTGTTGGTATATGGATATCAGCCTATCACTGAGAGAGTTGTATGTTAGGATAGATGTGAAATGTTCTTTTTAATGATGAACATAACACCATTACTCTTCAATTTATCATCCCTGGTATAGTAGACCATATAATTAGCTAATTCAAAATGGCCAATACTAGTCCGTTTCAGCTCACTAATATCTAGGATATCGATGTTTATACATTCCATTTCATTTTTAATAATTTCCAATTTTCCTAGATTCATAATTGCTACATTTCATGTTCTGATTATCAGTGGATACTTGTAACCACTTCATCTCATTTTAGGTTGTGTCATGTAAACAAACACAGGTCCTTAATATCTGACATCATCCACGTCATTAAGATCACCTTGGTTTTGAGGAGGCAGGCCTTCTCTAGTCATCTTTTGAGTGCCTTCCTCTGTGAGGGGCTCTTTTTCTGGCACTACATCAGGCAGTGTTCCACTGATACTCATAATGATTTCACTGGCTAGCTAATTTTTTTTCTTTTAATGTAGATTGGCAGCTCCCTATTTCTATTTTGTCTTAGTCTGGAAGTTCACATGAGACATGTCCACTATGAATGACACTGACACTATTTGAACATTCATGGAATAGCGTCCAGCATCACAGCAACACGTAAGCTCTCATATTAGGACAAACTGAAGGATTCATGGGGGTTTCTTCTTTTAGGTATTGCAAATTATCTGGTTTTATTCCTGGATAAGTTATGTTTTGTGATCATTAGAAACTGAATTGTTTTTCTAAATAATAATTGCTGATACATTTTTTCAGTCACTCAGCAGAAATATGAGCATCTTCTATATGCCAAGTGATGTACAAGGCACTGAATTCTTCTTTAAAAATGTATTTATTTGTATTAAGAGTTGTGAAAATTTAGATCTGTAACTCACTGTGCACAAAAAATTTACAAAGGTTGAAAATTTTTCAGTAAAATGATTGGAGTTATATAATCGATGATTTTTTCTCTAATGTAATGGGTACTAGTATCTGAGCAGTCGAAGAGAACAGTGATGGCATGAAAAAAATTTTAAAGATACACAGTGGCTTTTGGCTTGGCATGTCATAAACATTTAAATTTAAATTGTATTAATATACACTTATTTGTTAGTCTATGTGGTAGTCAAAACCTATCTTTGGTTACAGATCTGCTGAGTAGTGTTTCAGATCTTATTGTCAAAAAACAAGCAAATAAAGCGAAACAAGTACCTATGTTGTACATTGTTTGCCCTTTCCTCTCGGTTTCTTTAAAGTAACGAGATAATTCTACAAAACTGCAGGGAGATCTGCGTATAGAATTTTATTGTTCCTCCTAATCCACAGACAGTTCATTTACGAAGATTTTCCAATCATTCTACTTGGTGCAAGTAGAAACAGTAATTCTTTTTTGTTTATATATTTACGCACCCAAACCCACTGCCAATGAGTCGTTTCCAACTCATACTGACATCATAGGGTTTCCAAGACTGTAAACCTCCGCGGAAGCCACGTCTTTCTCCTGTGGAGCCCACTGGTGATTTTGAACCACCTGCCACTTGGTTAGCATTTGATCATTTTGATCACTGTTCCACCAGTGCTTCTTTGTATAAAACCCATTGCCGTCGAGTCAATTCTAACTCATAGTGACCATATAGGACAGAGTAGAGCTACCCCATAGAATTTCCAAGGAGCTTCTAATAGATTTGAACTGCTGACCTTTTGAGTTAGCAGTCATAGCACTTAACCACTATACCAACAGGGTTTCTGGTACATACACGTGGATATATAATATTTAACAAAAAATTTAAAAAGTCAGTACAATTGAACATACTGGTGACAAATACAACCAATCCTTACTTAACAAGCAACTCAGTATTCTGAGGAAGAAAAAAATAAATGGAAAAATATTTTTAAAAGAAGCATTAAAAATTTTATGATCATCTAGGAAAATCATATAAACAAAGAACCAACAATTTTCCTGCAAAATTCAAAGGGGTGCAAAACCTACTAAATTTGAGGAAATATAGTTCTCGGTGAAAATCTGAATACTCTATCAAGTTATCAGAGTGAAGTATTATGCACACTTACTGATTTTGCCTTTGTCATATGTTAAATCATTGGATGTACTGGGATCCACTTCTTTTTCCCTGATCTCTCTGCATATTATAATGCAAATTGATTACTGGTTTTTGTAACAGTTGCTTTATAAAATATGCTGGTATCTGGTAAAGCAAGTATCTCTTCTTCTTCCTTCCTTTTCCTCTTCTGTTTTCCTCCTCATCTTCTTCTCTCCACCTTTATATTCCGTTTTGTTCTTTTCCTTCTCTTTGTCCACCCTTCCTCTTCAATCTCTTTCTTCCCGTCCTGCTTTACCTCTTCTTACATTATGTTTATTTCATTCTTATATACTTTAAGATAATTTTATTTTCCTTTATCATGAAAGTTTTCTTCTTATCTATTCGTAAGTATTGAATTATCATGGCAGTTATTTTGAATAAAATATCATTTTCCATTTAGATTCTAGGTATTTGTGTCTAAAACAGTGAAAAGTCTGTGTTGTATAAATCATCAGTTTCATAAATATATTGCTTCTAAGACCTACGTTTAAAGTAAAGCAATACAAGACCGAAAGACCTCTTCTCTATCACCACTCTGTTTCTGATGATAACATATATATCTGTGGTTGTCAAACACCCTCAAATTTATATTTGCTTCTTGGATTGCATTTTACATATAGATATAATAGTTCTAAATTTTTATGTACCTAATAATATAAAACTAGTAAATATCAATCAAAACTTTTCAGAATATATGGAAAAAATCCAGAAGAGCAAGTTGAAAATTCTTTGACTGATCAAGCACTTTTATATACTGAAACAAAACATATGCTTTTTTATATAAGGAAACAAAACATATGCTTAGTCAGAGTTGTTAGATTACATTACATTTAACATACAAACATTGAAATACCTTCTTTTGAAATAGCCTCAGAATCTGAAAGGTGGCTAAGAAGATTTAAAGGAAAAGAATGAACAAAACTATAATAAGAAACTGTAAACCAAAAGAAATGCAAAAGAAATACAAATATTGGTAAATACAAAAGCCCTAATAATAAAATGCACTAATACTAAAACATGTATACATAATGATTTACAAGTAAAAACTGTTCACATTTTTAAACAGTCAATGTTGGTTAGTTTGCTGTAAAATTATACTTCTTAGAGAGACACTGAATGAGCATTCTGACTGATTGCTGAGAGATCAATTTTAAAATCAATTTTGTTTAATAAAGCTAAAGCCAAATAGGCTTATTGCAAACTCCCGGGATACAAAAATATATCTACAATTTTATTTAAAAATGATAATAGCAATAGCTTTGCCTCAAATAGTTTAGTGATTGCATTTTAAAAGCTTAGCATTTTTTGTGAAACAATAATTAATCAGGTATTAAATTACTTCTTAACAGTGCAATGAATACTTGAGGGTACTAAATATAGTTTGACATGAACTAACACTCTGTACATAATGTATTGGTTGTGGTAATAACACTACCAAAGTGTTAAGCTTTCTTTTGTGAATTCAAAAATGAAAACAAAGTCTCAATTTTTGAACAATGGTCCTAATCAATATTCATTAAGTAAATTACATAAGCTGAAACTTACTGTCCTTCCTGTAACCAGTATTAATATATTCAGAAGGAGACATAACATTTATTCTGCACTTAAAAATATATTCTATTGTTTTTGTATACACTTGGTCTCTTTTAATCAGTTAAACATTTTGTTTTGTTTAGGGAGTTAGCATGCTTCCATTTGTAAATGGACTTTATTTTTCAGAGAAGTTTTGGAATTACAGAAAAATTTCAACCTTTATGTACCAAGCTAGCCATTATGTACCAAAGGAATATTCAATTAATAAATATCTATGAAATGTAGCTCCTGACATCCAGGAATTAACCTGACACAGCTACCTAGGTTTTCAGTATGTTGCAGGGAGCTAATCTAGAGCTCCCAGCTAGGCCTTAGTGTTTCCTTGCTGGACACAAATGACAGTACAAAGAGTTCTCATATATTCCACATCCATTTTCCTCTATTCTTTTTTTAATTGTGATTAAGTGAAAATATGCAATCCATATTAAATTTACATGCCCACCTATCTGCCCCTCCTTTTGCTGTCCTTGTCTGATGACAGCATACTCCTACTTTTCATTCTATGTGGCATGTCCTATTAACAATCCCCTGTACACTCTTCTCTACCCTCTCCTCTTCCTTCCAGCAAGAGGTCAGTAGGACAGCATCCTATAGATGCAAAGACCCATAAAGTACAGACACGATATAGTACCACTCTCCTCCAAGTCCAGTTCAATCATGTCAGAATAGATGACCTCAGTAATGTTTTCCGGGCAGGGACAGCAGCAGGTCTAAAGGCCATGCTCCCAGGGGAGCCCCCAGGCAGCCAGACCATCAGCTGCAGTCTTTTAATGGAGTTCTCGAGGTGAACCCGTCTTTTTCCCGTGTTGCCACCGGGACTCAGCATCGCATGCCCCCACCACAGCTGCCTTTGGTGGTGGCTGGGCACTATTTGGTTCTTCTGGTCACATGTTGATCAAGTCACCCATTGACACGAGTTCTTCTGTCTCCTGGTCTCTCCTTCTCTTCTGTTGAGTGTCTTTGTTGCTCTTGGTGATAGCTAGTTCCAGATGAGTTGGGACAATTTGGTGTACCTCAGATGGCAGCTTGCTAGCTTTTAAGAACCCAGACTCCACTCACCAATATAGGGTGCAGAGACTCTCTTAGAAATAGGCTAGTTATGTCAATTGGCCTTGACGGACCTTGACAGCATGGTCCCCAGACCCCTGCTCCTGCTACTCTGTCCTTACAATATCGGGTTCAGGTTAGAAGGGTTTTCAGTTTATGTTGAAGTCCAGTTAAATTGATCTACGTTCCACTACATGCTTTTACTGTTTTCACCCAACCAAATTTCTATCAACTATCTGATGTGTGACCAGCCCTCTCCCTCCTTACACTTCCTTGTAGCCGTCAAAAAGTCTTTTCTTCTGTACATGAGTCTGTTTTTAAGTCATTATTGTAGGGGTCTCATACAGTATTTGTCCTTTTGTCACCGACTGATTTCACTCAGTGTAACGTCTTCCAGTTGAAACCAGGTTACAAGATACTTCCTGACATTGTCGTTGTTCTTTATCATTGCATAGTGTCCCACTGAGTGTATGTACCATAGTTTATTTATTCATTCATCTGTTGTAGGGCAACTGGGTTGATTCCATCTTTCACCTGTTGTGGACTGTGCTGCAATAAACATTTGTGTGCATATATCTCTTCATGAAACTGCCCCTGATTCTGTAGGATGTACTCCAAGCAGTGGAAATAGTGGGTCAAATGGCTTATCTATTTCCCGCTTTTAAGGAATTGCCAGATTGCTTTCCAAAGAGGTTGTACCATTTTGCAATCCCATCAGTAGTGTAGGAGAGTTCCAGTCTCTCCACAGCCTCTCCAGCATTTGTTGTTTTGTGGGGTCATGGCCAACCTAGTTGGAGTGAGATGGTATTTCATTGTAGTTTTGATTTGGAGTTCTCTGATAACTAATGATTATGAGCATTTTCTCATCTGTCTTTCGGCTGCCTGAGTGTCCTCTTTGGTGAAATGTCTGTCTGTCTCCTTTGCCTATCACTTAATTGGGTTCTTTACCTTTTTATTGCTTATATTTTGCAGTACCTTGTAGATCATGGAGATCAGACATCCGTCTGACATGTAGTTGCCACATAATTTTTTCCCATCTAGTAGGTGGTCTTTTAATCCTTTTGATAGTCTTTGGATAAGCAAAAGTTTATGATTCTTAGTAGTTCCCTTTTATCTATGTTCTCTTCTGTTGATCGTGCTTTGTCAGATTTTGATGTTCATCTAAGCTGTGTATTAAAGCTTCTGTTGTTGACCCTACTTATTCTTGAATGATCTTTATCATTTTAGGATTGAAATTTAGGTCTTTCATCCAGTTTGAGTTAGTTTTTGTGTAAGGCATGAGATGTGGGTCTTGTTTCAATTTTTTTACAGATAGATATCCAATGTTGGAGAAACTTTTATTAAAGATACTGTTTTTACCACAGTTTACATCTTAGGGCCTTTGTTGGAATATCAACTGTTTATAAGAGGGTGGTTGTCCCGTCCAACATTCCAGTGGTTAGCGCTGAATAAAGTCCAAAGGCTGAATGCGGACAGGTGAAAGGATGAGAAATCTCACTCATGCATGAAAACATGGCACTTACACGTGAAAAAAGTCATGCATACAAAAAACAAATAGACAGATCACAAGATAAAGTTGGGGCCAGGTGGGACCATGATGTCTGATGGAGAATCATGGACACTGGTCCACTTACACAGGATTTATTTATAGGCTTAACAGGTAGGAAGTCAACAGGGCCAGATATTGACAAAAATGTTCATGATCTTTGTTATAGAACAAAGGACAAGAACATGCAAATAGTTTTAACCTGAGCCATTAACCTGTAAACAGTTTAAAGGAAATAGCTCCTAACTTTGGGCCTATTATATTACGGATAGCTTAGTCTTGACTAAGAGCTTCAAGGAATAGTTCTTATTATTCTGTAGTTACAAGGCCCAAACAGAGAGGTACAAAACATGGGTAGAGGGAGGAAGGGGCAAAGGGGCTAGGACACAGTAGCTTCCAGCCTGTGGCAGATGCTGGTGTCTCTGGGGTCTCAACTCTGTTCCATTGGTCTATATGTCTCTTTTTGTATCAGTAGTAGGCTGTTTTGACTACTGTGGCAGTTTATAGTTTCTAAAGTTGGACAATACAAGGGCTCTCACTGTGTTTCTCCTCTTCAGTAGTGCTTTGCTTATCTGGGGTTTCTTCCCTTTCCAAATAAAGTTGGTGATCTGTTTCTACTTCTCTTAAAAAAAAAAAAAAAGACACTGGAATTTGTATTGGGATTGTATTGTATATATAGACCATTTGGGGTAAGATAAATATTTTCACAATGTTGAGTCTTCTAATTCATGAGCAGGGTAGTTTTCTCAATTAATGTAGGTCTTTCTTGGTTTCTAACAGTAAGATTTTGTACTTCTCTTTGCATAGATCTCTTATTTCTGTAGTTTGTTTTATTCGTAGGTATTTTATCTTCTCGGGGGTTACAGTAAAAGGTATTGATTTGGTGATTTCTTCTTTGATGCTCTCTTTGTTGATATAAAAAAATCCTACTGGTTTACTTGCATTTATCTTATGGCCTGATTCTTTTCTGAACTTTTGTATTAGTTCCAGTAGTTTAACTGTGGATTCTTTAGGATTCTCTGCATATACACTCATATCTTCAGCAAATAGAGAGATTTTTACTGCCTCTTTACTGATCCAAATGCCCTTTGTTTCTTTGTCTTGTCTGATTTCTCTGGCTAGAACTTCTAGTACAATGTTGACTAGAAATTGCTAGAGTGGGCATCCTTGTCTAGTTTCTGTTCTCTAGGGGAATTCTTTCACTATGTCTCCATTCAAGATGATGTAGGCAGTTGGCTTTGCATAGATGCCCCTTATTGCAATGAGGAATTTGCCTTCTGTTCCTATTTTGCTGGGGTTTTAGCATGAATGGCTGTTGGACTTTATTGAATGTCTTTTTTGCATCAATTGATAAAATCAGGTAGTTCTTATCCTTTGAGTTATTTATGTGGTTGGTCACAGAAACTATTTTTCTGATGTTGAACCAGACTTGCATCCCTGGTATGAATCCAATTTGGTCATGATGGATTATTTTTTGATGTGCTGTTGAATTCTATTGGTAAGGATTTTGTTGAAGATTTTTGCATCTAGATTCATGAGTGATATTGGTCTATAGTTCTGCTTTTTAGTTGGAGCTTTCCCTGGCTTTGGTGTCAGGGTTATGCTGGCTTCATACAATGAATTTGGGAGTATTTCATTCCTTTCTATGCTGTGAAATAGTCTCAGTAATATTGGAGTTAACTCTGCTCTAAATGTTTGATAGAACTCTCCAGTGAAACTATCTGGGCCAGGACTTCCTTTTGTTGGTAGTTTCTTGATCACTTTTTCAATCTCTTCCTTTGTGATGAGCTTATTAAGTTGTCTGCTTCACCTTGTGATAATTTTGGCAGATGATACGAATCTAGGAATTTGTCCATTTCTTCTAAGTTTTCAAATCTGTTAGAGTACAGTCTTTTGTAGTATTCTGTTATGATCCTTTTGATTTCAGTTGAGTGTGTTATGACATCTCCCGTCTCATTTCTTATTTGGGTTATTTGTTTCCCCTCCTGTTTTTCTTTTCTAAGTTTAGCCAATGGTTTATCATTTTTGTTGATCTTTTCAAAGAACTAGCTTTTGGTTTTGTTAATTTTTTCAATTATTCTTCTAGTCTCTAATTCATTTAGTTCTGCTCTAATCTTTATGATCTGTTTTCTTCTGGCGCCTGACAGGTGCCTCTGTTGCTCTCTTTCTACTTGTTCAAGCGATAGAATTAATTCTTTGGTTTGGGTCCCATCTTCCTTCTGGATGTGTGAGTTTATAGAGATAAACTGACTGATGAGCACTGTTTTGGCTGTATCCCATAGGTTCTGGGATGATGTGTTTTTATTCTCGTTTGATTCCGTAAGTTTCTTTATCTCATCCTTGATTTCTTCTGTAACTCATGGCTTTTTGAGCAAAGTGTTGTTCAGTTTTCATGAGTTCAAATTTCTATTTATGTTTTTCTGCTATTGATTTTGACTTTTATGGCTTTATTGTCTGAGAAGATGTTTTGCAATAATTCAGTGGTTTAGATTTTGTTGAGATTTGCTATGTGTCCTAACACATGATCTATTGTGAAAAATGTTCAATGCACATTGGAGAAGAAGGTGTAGTTATCTCTTGAGAGATAAAAAGTTCTGTATAAGTTGATGAGGTGTAGTTGGTTGATTGCCATAATAAGATCTTCTGTGTCTTTACTGAGATTTTTCTGGATGATCTCTGTCCATTACTGAAAGCAGAGTGGCGAAGTCTCCAACTGTTATTGTGGAGTGATTGATCTCATTTTTCAATGTTGACGGTGTTTGTTCAGTGTATTTAGATACTCTTGTATTGGGTGCATAGATATTTAAATATGTTGACTCCTGCTTGTGTGTGTGTTGAACCTTTCAGGAACAAATAGTGACCGTCTTTGTCCACGATGGTATATTTTACATTAAAATCTATTTTATCTGAGATTAGTATTTCCACACCTGCTTTTCTTTGAATATTGTTAGCTTGGCATATATTATTCCATCCTTTAATTTTCAGTTTGTTCTTATCTTTAAGGTATGTTTCTTGTAAACAACGTATAGATGAAGCTTGTCTTTTGATCCAGGATATCACTAGTTGTCTTTTTATTGAAGTGTTTTGTCCATTTATACTCAGTGTTATTATTGATCAGTATGTGTTTAGTGCTATCATTTTGATGTATTTACTTTTGTGTTGGTATTTTCTATGTTGTTCTTAATGTTCTGTTCAGGGTCATTCTTCTTTATGGGTTAACTTTTCATCTTTTTTGGTGTTGGTTTTGTGTTTGTTGAAACTCCTGTGTTGTGTTTCTTGTTATGATATGCTGCTTTGTTACTGTACTTTGTGGCTACCCCAATTGATCCCCCTTACTATTCTAAGTTTAAAGCCAATTTTACCTCTGCATGTCTTTTTAACTTCCTCTCCATCTGAAATGACTATAACTACTATAGTATAACCCTCTTTTTTTGTGTGTTGGTGTCATAGTTTTTATGTTATAATCACTGGTTCCCTTGTGTTAATATTATAGCTAGCTTATGTTTTGTGACCTTCCTAACTGAGTAGGTTTCTGGATGCTGTGTCCTGCATTATTTCCTTAAATATACACTTAATGGTTTTGTTTTTCTAAACAAAGAGCTTCTTTCAGTATTTCTTACAGTTTTTGTTTGGCTTTTACAAAGTCTCTTAGCTTCTGTTTATCTGCAAATGTCTTAATTTCATCTTCATATTAGCAGACAGTTTTGTGGGATATATAATTCTTGGTTGGAAGTTTTTCACCTTTGAGGCTTTGAATGTGTCATGCCACTGCCTCCTTGTCAACATTGTTTCTGTGGAGAAGTCAAATGAAAGCCTACAGGGTTTCCCTTTGAATATTAGCTTTGCTTTGAGCCTCACTACCTTTATAAGAATCTGTTTAGCTTTCATTCTATTGAGCTTAATTATAATACGTCTTGGTATCTTTCTTTTGTAGACTAGCTTTTGTAGTGTTTGATACATGTCTTGGATATCTATGTTGTCTTACAATTTCAGGGAAATTTTCTATCAGCAATTAAACTACAATACTCTGTGTTTTCAACTCGGCGGCACTTGGCTGGCTCTATTAAGAGGAATAGTCTATGATTAATTGGCGTTTCTGAAACTCTAATTAATCATAGATTATTCCTCTTAATAGAGTCCCATATGTTTCTTAATGCTTCCTCATTTTTCTTATTTCTTTTCTCTGATTTCTCCTCATAAATGCTAGTGTCAGTTGCTCTGTCTACAAGATCACTAAGTCTGGCTGCTATCTCCTCAATTCTACTCTTTTAGCTTTGGATTTAATTGTCTAATTCTTTAATTTTGTTACTGATCTGTTAGACTGTTAGATCTTTGGTGTTCTATTAGTTCAAATAACTTGCTAAAATTTCATTTTGCTTGGATCTGACTCGATGGCACTTGGCACTTGGCTGCTGTATTTTCTTTAATCTCTAGGATGATTTTATATATAATCCTTTTGTACTCAGCCTCTGATAGCTTTAGAAAATCTTCTTCATCTGCAGTTTCTGGATCCGTAATGGGCTATGTCTATACATGGTTAAAGATGGTTTGTTGCCTTTGGGTCATCTAAAGGCTGTTTAGTTTCTCTGGTGTTACTTCAAAGCAGTTTCCAGTCTGGCACTGCTTCTTAGCTTAGGAATTAACCCCTGCTGAGGTCTCCAGTTGGGTGACTCTGTCTCCCCTTTAGGACAAATAGATCAGGAGCTGCAGAGTAGATCTGAGAGGGGAGGTGGTCACCAGCCGCCTCTGTGTACTCTAGTGACTGGCCACAGTGGACTTTCTTGGGTGGCAGACTCTATCTCCTGTCTGGCAAAGATGGCACCATACTTATAGAGTCACTGGGGGGCCATCAACTGACCCTATGATGTGGCTCAGTAGAGGCTGGAAGAAATGCCACTGGGATGATCTGTAGTTATTTTTGCAGACAGTCTTATTTTAAAAATTTAGAGTGATCTGACAGCTGCCAAAATCAGTGAGGCTGTCAGGTGTGGCAGACTCTGCCTTCCAACTGACAATGGAAGCACCTCCTTGGCCATTCCCAGATGCTATAACGTAGTTCAAAGTAGGGAGGGGTTACAGCCTTGCTGCCATCCTGAGGCAGGCCCTACTCATAAGGTAACACTGTGCTAAACACAGCTTTTCTTCTGAAAAAGCACTTTCTGGACTCGCACTTCTTCTCAGATTAGGAATCAGCCCTTTGTGAGGTCTCCAGTTGGGGGACTCTGCATCTCAGTTGACCATGATGGAGTCTCACCTGAGTTGCCCTCCCTCCTGCAAAGCAGCAGAATGTATGGCGGAGCTCAGAAAAAAAGAGGGTGGAGTGGCAGTGGTGACCTCAGTCAGGAGCCAGGCTCTCAAAATGTGGCTTTTCCACCCACTGTCTCTCTGTTGCACTATACTCTGTTTACTTTAGCACTACAGTTCAGTGTATTTGCCAGCTCATTCCACCCCCCACCTCCCCAACTAAAAAACAAAAAAGAAGGAAAGAAAAAAGTCAGTAGCTGCAGTCCTCCCAAGCAGTGAATCAGCAAGAGCAGGACTCAGTGCACTCTGCCTCTTCAGAGAGATGTAGTTTCCCATTCAGTGACATGTAGTCCAATCTGACAACACAGTGGTATATCCTAAGGGCTCACTGGGTGTCCAGAGTATTTTATTCAGTTATCAGTCCAGACCTTAGTTTTCAGAGGAAATTGAGGAGACATGTGTCTAGTCCACCATCTTGGCTCCACTCCACTCCCCATTTTTCCTCTATTCTTAACACCTTTCATTACTGGTATGGTACCTGGATGTCTTACCCATATAGTGTTGCTATAGCAGAAATACCACACATGGATGACCTTAATGAAGATAAATTTATTTTCTCACAGAAAAGTGAGTCAAAAGTCCAAATTCAGGGCATCACCTCCAGGGGAAATCTTTCTCTGTTGTCTCTGGAGGAAGGTCCTTATTGTCAATCTTCCCCTGGACTGGCAGCTTCTGAGAAGGACAGACCCTGGGTCCAAAGGACATGGTCTGCTCCTGTCACTACTTTCCTGATGATATGAGGTACCCAATTCTCTGCTTTCTTCCCTTTCCTTTAGATCCCAAGAGATTTCCTCAAGACAAAAATACAGTCATAATTTAGATTCAGACCTGATTCGCCAACACAATCAGCACCCATTCTCCCCCATTTACACCGGAGAGGCAGGATTTACAACACATATGAGCATCATACAATACTGGGAATCATGACCAGCCAAATTGCTACACACATTTCTGTAGGGACATAAGTCAACCATGGCAGTTTGGTGGTGCAGTTAGTACACTTGGTTGCCAACCAAAAGCTCAGAAGTTCTAGCCTATCCAGAGAAACCTCAAAAGAAAGTCCTGGTGATCTACTCCTTAAAAAATGCAGCCGCTGGAAACCTGATGGAGCACTTTTCATCTCAGACACACATGCAGTTTCCATGATTGTGAACAACTTGAGAGTAATTGGTTGGCTACTTTCCGGCATTCCACAGTGCTATAGGGTCATGTTGTACACTTCTTTTGCCAAGCATAGAATCAGTCAGTTCTCAAATAAGCCCAGATTCTCTTTATTATAGAATAGTATTGAAAACCAAGATCTGAGTGCTAGGTATGCTCATGGCTTCTATGGTATTATTGCTGCTAGGTCCTCTCATATGACAAAGCGAAGTAATATATTTGTGTATACTAATTCATGTATGTGCACCTATGTATAAATGTTTCCATCTGTGACTTTTATATTTATATTAAAATAAATATGACTTCAAGCTGATGTCATTATTGCTAATAAATTACAGTATGAGTTATTTTACCTTGGTTTTCTATAAATTCTCACTCCAGCAGTCAGAAACCTAGTTTCTGCCATCTATTTATTTTTGTTCAATACTTTTGAACATATATCACAGAATCATAATTGCTATCTTACATACCCATGAGAAAATGCACTGTTAACTAGAGTAAAATGCTTGTATGCAATTTTTTTTGTTTTTAGTCTACTCATACCTAAAGTCAGTTAGGACAATAGTTTCTACCCGCATCCTATTTACTGGTGTTACTTTACACCTTTGTAATACAGTTAAAAATTTTTTGTATTCCTTCTCGGGTTTCCATGACTTCTGGTCTCGAATTTCTTAGTATTGTGTTCAAAGATAAATCTACAAGAATATAAACTAGAGAAATATTTATAGACATGATAAATATAAGCACATTATTTAGGGTTGATATGAGTCAGAATTGACTTGATGGCAACGGGTTTATTTTTTTAATATGTATGTAAGAATAGGGAACCTAATGCAAAAAGTATTTGTGGCCACATATATGTAATAATGTAATGGTTAAGTGCTACAGTTGCTGAACTGAAGATTGGCAGTTCAAATTCTTCAGGCACTCCTTGTAAATTCCATGGGGCAGTTCTACTCTGTCTATAGGCTTGCTATGAGTGGGAGTTGACTTGATGGCAGTGAGTTTGTCTGTTTTCTTTAACATGTGGTAAAAATTGTATATGTTTCAAAAATTTTACTTCAGGGAATACTTCGTTGCATGAATTTGTCTTCTAAATAAAGATATTAGGATAAAAATCAGTATAGGAAAAGAGATTAACCTCATAGAAAGTAGGACTAACATAAAATCTCAATTACATTTTCCTGCATGGTGTGACTATAGGTGATTTTATGATAATTAGATGAATTAATACACTCATAGCACTTACAACTTTATCTGACTCACTATAGTGCCCAGGTTATGTTGGCTATTATTATCAACATTTATAACTTTTAATTAATTTTAAAATGTTCAAAATTTATTATGCTTTACTTTTATAATGAGAAAAATATTCAGTAAGAAAAACTGGTATTTAATGACACTCCTTGCTTTCAGTCTTACTATTTTGTAAAGTAAAAAAGTAGTAACTGCTGAGTTCTTAAGGTTTCAAAAGTTTGTGACTAGAAATGAAGAGTTATGAAGCATATCTCAAATGGAAGAAAAGCTTAGATGTATTGTAAAACATTGGCAATGGTTGAGAATTTTTTCATTTCATATAAAAATGAATTGTTCTGTTTAAAACTGTCAAAGAGGAATTCTTAGTAATAATTAAACCTAATGTTGCTGTAATAAATCCTGGAGCACAGTTTGTGCAGTTGACTAGATGAGAAGTAGTTGAATGGCAGAAGTTAGAGCTGTCTTGTGGAGTTTGCAAATTGGTGCTTTTGATGTTTTGACATTTGATTTGGGGCTCGTATTTGACACTGATATTTATTTCTTCTGGTACATAGTGTTCTAATACATCTTTTCAAGATTAGGGTTCACAAATCATACCTTATTTTAAACTTCTTAGGTGGGGTCTGCCTGTCTCCTTTAGGTGCTTACCAGAACCCCACAATGAGAATTTTAAGACTATCACATACTCTGTAATTTAAGACAGAATATTCCAAACACAACTTGCTAAAAAGTAACCACTGTTTTAGCATTATCTGGTGAGAAACAAAACACAGAAGCTTCACTTTATTTATAAAAATACTATTTGCATCTTACAATGCAATGAATAGTGACTGTCAATGTTTGGAGTAACTCATTCTGAAATCCTAAGGATTTGGGAAAGACTCTCTTTAACTATAAGACTCTAAGAAAAATAGATTGCAATGGAAAAGTAGCTCTCACCTATTAAGAGTCCCTTGAGACATTCATTACTTGTATTTCTTTTTTTGATAATGGGATTATTAGATTTGACCTTCCACTTAGAAATGAGAAAATCTAATCATTAGTTTCATGTCCCTATTCATTATTTAGGTTTTGATGAGTCATCTGGCACTAATAAAGAACTCTAAAATCTCCACATCTTAAAACAATGAGAGTTCATTTAGTTGCAAACTTTCTATGAGTTGAAGTCAAGCAACCATGTCATGGCTCACCTCTGTACCTCCATATTGATACAGACACATAAAAAAGTCTTGGTGAAAAAGAGAGGTGGAGAATTGTGTACCACCAACGAAATTCATCTGCCCCAAAGTGGCACATGTTTTCCACTCACATGTTTTTATGAGAGCACAATACAAGGTTAGAATATAGAAACAGATGTAAAAGTACAAGGCTAGTGCAACTGGAAGGAGTGAACTGGAGTTCTGTGGCTGTAATATTTGCCATGCCAAAATGAGAATATTACTTACTAACTAATAACCAAGATGGGTTGGTTCAACATTTATGTTCTACTGGGGTGGGACATCTAGGCTTTGTAAAGTAATTTTACATGTTAACGTATCTAAATGATGTGGAGACACATCAGAACAATATAAAAGCACATGTTAACTGTTCCCCTCTGATATGAATGTGTCCTTCCATGAAAGACAGATACTTTGAAAGACTTTATAAAAGTGACTATCTAGAGCAGGTAAAAGACTATTGATTTGGGGAGGACGATCCTGAACTGTAATTCTAGCTATTCAGTGTCACAGGTAGTTTTCCTATTAAAGATACTGAAAAAAAAATTCCCATTTTATTGATGGAGAAATAAAAGCTCCAAAAGGAGACACAAGCTTGTTTGAGACATTTGTATGATCGATTGTTTGTTTAATGGAGGCTTATCATTGCTTTATTATTATTATTATTTATTTTTATTTAATATGACTGAGTGAAAATGTACATTCCTGTACAAATTTGCATGCCCACCTATATGTAGCTTCCACTGCTCTCCCTGTCTGGTGACAGCACACTATTCCTCTCTGCTCCATACATATCTCATCCTCCCAAAAGTCTCCTTTCCCCTCCTCTCCACCCACTCTCCTTCCTCCAGCCAGAGCTCAGCAGGATGATATCTTATAGATATGGTACATATACTCAATGGAGCACTACGCAATGCTTCTTAATTATCTTAATTCAGATTAAGATTTCATCTTATGCTGTGAAATGCTACAAGTAATAGTATCTTAATAAAAAGGACTTCTATAAAAACATTATAAAAGCAGAAAACATGGGCCAATTCTATTTTTTTTAGAAAATAAAATATTTTAATGAATAAGAGTGCATATCAAAACAAAACATATACCCTGGAAACATCCAGTTATAATTATATACTGGTAGCAACTTCTGCTGTGAAAGCAATAGGACAATGTTTTCCTTAGATACAAATCACATGCTGAAATTAAGAAGTATGTTGTGTTGTTGTACTGCTGGGTGTCATAGGGCCAGTTTCCTCCCAAAGTGAACCTATGCACAACAGAACAAGACACTGTTCCATCCTGTGCCACCCTCACAAACGTTATGCTTGAGTCCATTGTCCCAGTCTGTGTCAGTCCATCTTGTTGAGGGTCTTCCTATTTTTCAATGGCCCTCTACTTTACAAGAAACCCTGGTGGGTTAGTGGTTAAACGCTACAGCTGTTAAGCGAAAGGGTCAGCAGTTCAAGTCTGCCAGGGGCTCTTTGGAAACTCTATGGGGCAGTTCTATTCTATACTATAGGGTAGTTACGAGTCAGAATTGACTTGACAGCAGTGGGTTTGGTTTTTTGGTTCTCCGTTGCAAAGTATGGAAACCCTGGTGGCATAATGGGTTAAGTGCTACATCTACTAACCAAAAGGTTGGCAGTTCAAATCAACCAGGAGCTTTCTGGGGAGCCTATGGGGCAATTCTACTCTGATCTCTAGTGTTACTATGAGTTGGACCCAACTTGATCGCAATTTTTTTGTTTGTTTGTTTTTGGTTATGACACATTACGCACTTCTCCAGGGATTGAACTCTCCTGATAATATGTCCAAAGTATGTGAGACAGTCTCAGCATCCTTGTTTCCAAGAAACACTCTGGTTGCATGTCTTTCAAGAAAGATTTGCTCATTCTTTTGGCAGTCCATGCTATATTCCATATTTTTTGTTAACACCACAATTTGACAGCATCATTTTTTCTTCAGTCTTCTTTATTCATCATCCAGCTTTTGCACATACATGGAAACACTAGGGTTTGGGTCAGGTTCACCTTAGTCTTCAAGGTGATGTCTTTGTTTTCCAATAACTTAAAAAGGTCTTTTGCAGAAAATTTGGCCAGTACAGTATGTCCTTTGATTTCTTGACTCCTCCTCCCTTGGTGTTGATTATGAATCCAAATACAATGTGAGAACTTCAATCTTTTCTTTGTTTATCATGACATTGCTTATTGGTCCAGTAGTGAGGATTTTTGCTTTGTTTATGTTGATGCATAATCCATACTGAAGGCTGTAATCATTGATCTTCATTAGTAAGTGCTTCAAGTATTCTTTATTTTCAGCAAACAAGGTTGTGTCACCTGCATATCATGTGTTAACGAGGCTTCTTCCAAACCTGATGATCTATTCTTCTTCATGTAGTTCAGTTTCTTGGATTACTTGTTCAGCATAAAGACTGAATAGGTATGATGAAAAGATACAACACTGACCACAACTTTCCAGACCTTAAACCGTGCAGCATTCCTTTGTTGTGTTCCAGTGAATGCATCTTGGTCCATGCAGTCCTCATGAGCACCAGTAACTGTTATGAAATTCCCATTTTTCACAATGTTATCCCTAATTTGGTATGATCCACACAGCTGAATGACTTTGCATAGTCCATCTTTCTGGTATTCTCTGATTTAAGGCAAATTCATTTGACATCAGCAGTGATAGCCATGGTACCATATCCTCTTTTGAATCTAGCTTGTATTTCTAACACTTCCTTGTTGGTATACTACTGCAGCCACTTTTGAATGATTTTACCTCTCTGATTTTAGTGATACTGTTTTAAAATTTCTGGATTTGACTGAATCTGCATTCTGGAGAGTAGATAAACATGGATCTCTTCCAGATGGTTGGCCACATAGCTGTCTTCCAAGTTTCATGGCATAGATGAATGAACACTTCCAGTGCTATATCTTTTAGCTTAAATATTTCAGTTGGTATTCTGCCAATTCCTTGAGTCTTGTTTTTCCTCAATGCCTTCAGTACAGCTTGGACTTCTTTCTTCGGAGCCAATAGTTTCTGATCATATGCCACCTCTTGAAATAGTTAAACACTGACTGATTCTTCTTGGTATAACAACTCTGTGCATTCTTTTCATCTTCTTTTGATGCCTCCTGCATCATTTAATATTGTCCCTGTAGAATCCTTCAGTATTGCAATTCAGGGATGGTATTTTTTTTCTTAAATTCTTTCTGCTTATGAAATGCTGAAGGTCTTCTTTTAGCTTTCTATCTCTGATTCTTTGTACATATCATGATAACAATTTGTCTTCTCAAGTTGGCCTTTGAAATCTTCTGTTCAGCTCTTTCAGTCCTCTTTTCTTCCTTTTATTTTTGCTATTCTATACTTAAAAGAAATTTCATAGTCCCTTTTGACGTTCATTTTGGTTTTTCCTTTTCTGTCTTTTTAATGAGCTTTTTCTTCATGTATGAAGTCCTTGATGTCATTCCACAGTTCTTCTGGTGTTTAGTCATTGGTGTTCAATGCATCAAATCTGACTTGAGATAGTCTATAAATTCAGATGGGATACACTCAAACCCTTACTTTGGCTTCTGTACACTTATTCTAATTTTCTTCAGTTTCATCTTGAACTTGTATATGAACAATTGATGTTCCATTTTTTAGTCAGCATATAACCTTGTTCTGAATGATAACATTGAGATTTTTCCATTATCTCTTTCTACAGATGTAGGTGATTTGATTTTTGTGTATCTCACTTGGTGAACTTCATGTTTATAGTCATTTATGTTGTTAAAAAGAGATATTTGCTATGAAGTCATTGGTTTTGTGAAACTCTGTCAAGTAACCTCTGCCATCATTTCTATTATCAAGGCAGTATTTTCCAGCTACTAGTTTTTCTTCTTTGTTTCTAACTTTTGAATTTCAATTACTAGCAATTATCAACACATCCTGATTTCATGTTTAATCAATTTTAGACTTCATAAGTCACTGAAATTCTTCAGTTTATTCATCTTTGGCTTCAGTGGTTGGTAAGTAAACTTGAATAATAGTCTTAGGAACTGATCTCCCTGTAGATATATAGATATTATCCTGCACTGATGGCTTTGTACTTCAGGATAGATCTTGAAGTGTTCTTTTTGACAGTGAGTGCAATACCATTCTTCTTCAAGTTGTCGTTTCTAACATAGTAAACCATATGATTCTTCAATTCAGCATGGTCAGTACCAGTCCACTTCGGCTCACTAATGCCTAGGATATTGATGTTTATGGCTTCCATTCCATTTTTTACAATTTCCAATTTTCTTATATTTGTGTTTCACACATTCCACTTTCTGATTATTGATGTACGTTTGCAGATATTTCTTCTCTTTTGGAATTATGCTACATCAGCACATGAAATTCCCCAAAGCCTGAAGTCATCCATGTAATAAGGGTCAACTCTGCTTTGAGGAGGCAGCTCTTCCCCAATTGTATTTTGAGTGACTGTGGATTTATCTTCTAGAACTGTATCAGACTATGTTCTATTCCACGTCCTTGTTTTTGGTCTGCCTTAGCCTGAAAGCTGTTCACCATGGGTGACCCTGCTGGTATTTAGGTAACAGTGGCATAACCTTCAGCATCATAGAGACATGTAAGCCTTCACAGCAAAAGAAACTGACATACGCGGGGGAAGAACAACATTGGTCATATTCGAGCATGAGGTTTCATCACTCAATGTAATCACTAAAGTCCTCAAACAACAGAGGAAGCACGATATATACACCACTGTGATTCTGGACAAAACAACTACCTACTGCCACCTTTTCTTAATAGCCAAACCAAGCTGTTAAATATTTTATGTGTTGTGAAGGGGCAATATAGGGTTAAGAGCTGCTCTTCAACCTAGATTTACAGATTAGAAAAAATGTATTTCACATTGCATTAAAGGTTTTAGATTTGCAGCTTTCTCTGCTAACCCTGAGCTGTATTTGCAAATTATATGTATTTACCCATGTTTTTGAGCCCTGGTGGTGGTGTGGTTTAAGAGCCTGGCTGTTAAACAAATGAATAACAGTTTGAATCTATCAGTAGCTGCCTTAGAAACTCTATGGAACAGTTCTACACTTTTCTATAGAGGCACTATGAGTCAGAATCAACTCTTGTGCTTTTGTTTGTTTTTCTTTGGTTACTTGTCTTTTAGTAGCTCTGGTAGTACAGTAGTTTAGTACTCATCTTCTAATCAGAATGTTGGTATTTTGAATTCACCAGCTTTTCTGTGGGAGATAGGTATGTGGAAGTAAGTTTCCACAAGGAAACCCTAAGGAGCAGTTCTATTCTGCCCTATAAGGTATCTACGAGTCAGAACTGAAATGACAGCAAAGGGTATAATTGTTTTTATTTCCCTTAAAGGTGATGTCATTTTTATACTTATTTGTTTTTTAAATTCTTTCGGTCATAGCATACTTTGCAGGCTTCTAAACTTATTCTTAGATCGTATTCCCTGACATTAAAATTATTTTAGTGAATGAGTCACCATATGATTTAAAAGATTATCCCTATAACATAGTGAATTAGATTATGGATTCACAAAAAGGGAAAAAAAATATGCTTTGCATCTCTCAAGCTTAAAGAAATGAAGAAAGAATTGAGTTCTTGAGTTGCAGTACTGAAGGGTTCTATGGTAAAAATTGGAGTCCTAGTTGTGTAGTGGTTAAGAGCTCTGCTGCTAATCAAAAGGCTGGCTGCCAAATCCACTAGCTATTCTTTGGAAACCCTATGGGGCAGTCCTACTCCATTCTATAGGGTCACTAAGATTTGGAATCAACACGATAGCAATGGATGAGGGAAATGTTGCACAGTGCAGGAAACATTAAAAATGATGAAGGAACACATTGTATAAAGAAATAATTGATTGAGATTCTACCATTTGCAGAAGTAGCATGTCATCAAGAACTGTTGGTATTGAAGGAAGAAGTACAAGCTTCACTGAACTGACAGAACACCTTGAGATATTTCAACAACCAGGCAGTGCTGGAGGTACTCATAGACCTATGTCAAGAAATTTGGAAGCTAGCTTCTTGGTCAACTGACTAGAAGACATTCATATTTGTGACTACCCATTTCAAAGAAAGGTCATTCAACAGAATGCAGAAATTATCAAATAATAGCTTTAATATTACAAACAAGTGATTTTTTTTTCCCCCCTTTATGGAATATACTGGATTTAATTGGTGGCTCCTAAGAAACATCATTCCTGGGCTAGGAATGTATCAATTTGATATTGCAATACATAATTTATCTGACACTATCCATCTGTTGGCATCCAATACAGAAAAGGCTCTAAAAGCACAACAGACTTCTTTAAACTCATTAGTCGAGGTTGTCTTGGACAACAGAATGGCATTAGACTTCCTATTGGCCAAGTTGGGGGGGGGGCTGCATTTGAGCAGTCATTAGTAAAACTTGCTGTACCTGGATTAATACCTCTGGTGAAATAGATTAATACCTTCTGGTGAAGTAGAAGCCAAGCCAAGTGCCGTCGAGTCGGAAGTGAGTCTAAATTGAATTCAACGTGTGGTCAATTGAACTCAACCCGACCCACACTGGGGCAGTTGGTTTACCTTTTGGTTTCCTAACATTGGGCCATTTTTGGCCCCACTACTATTACTGATAGGTGTGGGTCTCCTTATTTGTTGTTTAGTACCCATTTAATGAAAATTTATATGAAAGACGCTGATGCTATTTTACATGTTTAGTATTATCTTTTCAGTCTGAGGCAATGATGGGAGAACCCTCAAAGAAAGAAGACTAATACTTATTGGATAAAAAGGTGGAAGATGTGAGAAATATACTAATACTCTGTAGAAAATATACTAACACTCTTGACATAACTGCGGCCACCTTAAGCTACCATAGTATTGCTATCACAACTCTGACTAATCTTTTCTACTGGAGACATATTAACATCTTAAGTCATTTAACCTAGAAGAGACCTAATGGCACATCCACATCAAGGAGATAAGTCACGTAGGGACACGGAAAAGTGATCCCAGTAAGATAAGTAACCAGACAGATCTGGATCTCTTCAGTTCCTTAAAGAGCTTAACTTCCTCTAGTAAACACTATAAATAGTTCAATAAAACTCAGTTCGGGGCTCTCAGCTGCGATGGTTGTTAGCCCCTTCATCCCACTTTAGCTTGTCTTGTTTCTTTCTTATCCTCAGTATCGCCCCACCTTTGATCCTGTTCATCAGAGAAATTCTCTGACACACCTCTTCCATCTCATGTCTTATTCGGATTATGCTTCCACTACTGTGTTTCTAGTCACTTTGGTCAGTGGTTTACCAATTTTGTTGATCTTTCCAAAGAACCAGCTTTTTGTCTTGTTAATTCTTTCCATTGTTTTCCTTTTCTATATTTCATTTATTTCTACTCTAATTATTTTTATTACTTGTTTTCTTCTTCCTGGAGCTTTCTTTTGCTGCTCTCCTACTTGTTTGAGTTGTAGAGTTAATGTTTTGATTTTGGCCTTTTTTTTCTTTGTGGATATGTATGTTTGTTACTATAAAATAACCTCTCTAAACATTGCTTTTGCTGCTTCACAAAGTTTCTGGGACAAGGTGTTTTCATTTTCATTTGATTCTGTGAATTTCTTTATTCTGCCCTCAATTTCTTCTATAACCTAGTAGTTCTTGATCAAGGTGTTCGGTTTCCATGTTTTTTTTCCCCCCCTTTTCTGTTATCAATTTCTACTTTTATGCCTTAGTGGTCAGAAAAGATGCTTTGTAATATTTTCATGTGTTGGATCCTGTTAAAGCTTGCTGTGTGGCTGGAAAGAAAGTATACTTGGCTGTTGTTGGCTGTAGTGTCCTGTATAAGTCTATGAGGTCAAATTGGTTGATGGTGGCATTTAGATCTTCTACGTTTTTATTGAACTTCTTTCTTGATGTCCTGTACCTCACTGAAAGTGGTATGTTGGTGTCTCCTACTATTATTGTGGAACTGTTTGTCTTCCCAATGCTGTTAGGGTATGTTTTACATATTTTGGATCCCAGTCATTGGGTACATATATATTTATTATAATTATATCCTCCTGGTATATTAACGTTTTTGTTGTTATATATTAACTTATACACTGAAATTTTGTTGAAGATCCTTCAAAAGTGAATCCAGCAATACAGTAACAGAAAAATGCTAGAGTTTCAAGCTGGATTCAGAAAATGTCATGGAACAGGTGTTACCATCAATAATATCAGATGAATTATGGCAGAAAGCAGAAAATACCAGAAAGATATTTGCCTGTGTTTTATTCACTGTGCAAAGGCATTCAACTGTGTAGAAATAAAAAATTTAAGGATGACATTGCCAAGAATGGGAATTTCAGAACACTCAAAGGTACTCATGAGGAACCTGTACAGAGACCAAGACAGTCATTTGAATTGAATAAGGGGATACTACAAGGTTTAAAGTCAGGAAAGGTGTGCATCAGGGTTGTATCCTTTTATCATACTTATTCAATATATATGTGAAGTAAATAATCCAAGAGTCTTGAGTATATGAAGACAAATGGGGCATTTGGACTGGAGGAAGACTCATTAACAACACTCAATAAGCAGATATACAGTCTAGTGGACTGAAAGTGAAGAAAACTTGAAGCACATACTGATGAAAATCAAAGACCACAGTTATCTGTATGAGTTGCAGCTTAACACAAAGAAAATAAAAATTCTCACAGGTGGTCCAATAAGCAACATCATGATAAACAGGAAAACATTAGAATTGTGAAAGATGTCATATAATTTGGACCTACAATAATGCACATGGTAAACAGTGCATTTAATTATATTAATTATATAATTAATTTAATTATAAAAACTACAGAATAAAACAACAGAATGGAAAGTTAAAGGGGCAGAATTGAAGCAAGGGAAGGCCAAATTAGTGAGACTTAAGATAAAACACATCACACCAACATATCTGAGGAAAAAATCAGAATAAATAATTTTTTGAAAAGCAAGAAACACTAAGAATTGTGTGGAAATCTATAAAGAGAAATAGTCCACAAGAGATTGGAGTACCAGAGGAGGGGAGGATAACAGAAAACACAAAGATAGTTTTCAAGGATTTGTTGACAGAAAATATCCTTGATATCACAAAAGATGAGAATATGTCAAAGATGCTCATCAGACTCCACCCAAGGTAGATTCCACAAGGGAGATACAAAGCCATATTATAATCAAACTTACCAAAACTAAAGACAAAGAGACAATTTTAAACATGGCTAGGGATAAACTAAATATAGCCAATAAAGGAGAATCCATAAGAAAAAGCTCAGACTGTGAAGTAGAAACCATGAAGAAAAGAAGGCAATGGGAAGATACTTACAAAACCCTGAAGGAAACTGATTGCCAACCAAGAATATAACCAGCAAAACACTCTCTTGAACATGATGAAAAAATTAGGACATTTCCATATAGCCAGCCAAGCCAAGTGCCATCAAGTCAGATCCGACTCGTGGTGACCGTAGATAAACAGACATAATTTGCCAAAACTAAACCAAAATTACAAGAAATACAAAGGGAGTCCTTTGGTTAGAAAATCAGTAATATCAGGTAATAATTCAAGGCTAGATGGTGGAACACAGCAACTGAATGTCAAACCAAATAAGGGAATCACAAAATAATTCAAAGACAAAACACTGAAAATAGGAAGAGATGTCAGCATGTAAATATTATTTTAAAAAAGGTATTTAAAATAACTTTGACATGGAGAAGTCACATTGTTATAAAGAAATTAAAGACTGATTTAAATATTAAGGTAACCACTGAGGAAATTATCAGTCCTAGACATCAAAATAAAAGAGAGAAACATGAAGTCTTAGAAAATACAAAACCACAAATATTCAACAAGATGAAAAGAAAATATACAAATAAAGAAACTCAGCACAGAAAATTTAATGGAACAAAGGAATTATCTACAAAGAAAAAAAAGAAAGAAAAGAAAAATCAAAGGTATCAATAATATCAATATCAATATCAGTAATAACTCTAAATATAAATGGATTAAATGTATCAAAAAAGAAATGGAGAATGGGAGGTTGGATTAAAAAAATGAGACCATCTATATGCTGCCTACAGGAGACACACCTTAGACTTAGAGACACAAATAAACTAAAACTTAAAGCACACAGAAAAGTATATCAAGCTAACAACATTCAAAAAAAATAAGGAATGGAAACAAATCTCTGATAAAATAGAATTGAAAGTAAAATCCACCACATTGGATAATGAAGGACACTGCATAAAGTGCTCCAGGATAACATAACTGTACTAAATATTTATGCACTCAATGACACCAAAATACATAAAACAAACTCCAACTGTATTGAAAACAGATGCAAACAGCTTCACAATAATAGCAGGAGATTTCAATATATCACTTTCAGTGAAGGAAAGAACATCTAGAAAAAAGCTCAATAAAGACACAAAAGATCTAAATACACAATCAGCCAACTTGACCTCATACACACATATAGAACACTCAATCTAATAGCAGCCAAGTATATTTTCTCTTCCAATGCACAGGAATAGTCTCTCAAATCAACCACATGTTAGACCACAAAGCAACACTTAACAAAATTTAAGGCACTGAAATATTACAAAGCATATTATCAGACCATAGTTATAAAAGTAGAAATCAGTAACCAAAAAAGGAAGGAAAAAAAATCAAACACATGAACACTGAACAATATCTGGCTCAAAACTACTAGATTATAAAAATACCCAAAGATGGAGTAAAGATATTCATAGAATATAGTGAAAATGAAAATACAATTTATAAGAACATTCGGGAAAGAGCAAAAGCAGCATTCAGAGATCAAATAATAAACATTAGAGCAGAACTAAATGAATTAAAGAATAGAAAAATGATTGGAAGAGTTAACAAGACCAAAGGCTAGTACACTGAAAGACCAAAACAATTGATACTAATGGCCAAACTCACAAAAAAAGTAAATAAATAAGGAGATGAAGGATATAGCACGAATAAGAAATGCAATGTGCGATATCACAACAGATCCAACTGAAATTCTAAAGAAAAAGTATAATAAAATGAAAATTGTGATCTAAGAAATTAGCAAAACTAGAGGAAATGGGAAAATTTCTAAAATCAAACTATGTACATAAGCTAACACAAACAGAACAACTAAATAAACCCATCACAAGAGAAGAGACTGAAAGGTCATTTAAAAACTTCTAACTAAAAAGAAGTCCTGGCCCTGACAGCTTCACTGGAGAATTCTACCGAACTTTTAGAGAAGAGTTGACTCGACGGCACTTGGCGCTGGCTAACAACACTATTACTAAAAGTATTTCAGTGTCTAGAAAAGGATAGACTACTGCCAAATGCATTCTACAAAGCCAGCATAATCCTGGTACTAAAACCAGGTAAAGAAAGCATAAGAAAGGAAAATTATAGACCAGTATACCCATGAACTTAGATGTGAAAATCCTCAAAATTTTACACTGGTAGAATTCAATAACATTTCAAAGCAATAATTTACCACGTGCAAGTGGGATTCACTTTAGGGAAGGAAGATGGCTCAACATTAGAACAACAATCAGCATAATCAACCACATAAATAAAACAAAAGATAGGAGCCACTTGACTTTTATCAACTGATGTAGAAAAGGCATTGGACAAAGCCCAATGCCTATTCATGTTAAACAGTCTCAGAAAAATAGGAATAGAATAGGAATTGCTCAGCAAAATACACCGTATTTATACAAAGCTAACAACAAGCATTATCCTAAACAGAGAGAGTCTGAAAGCATTCTCTGAGAATGAAAGCCAGACATCATGCCCTCTGTCACCACTTCTATTCAACATTCTGCTAGAGCAACGTTCTAGCCAGAGCAATCAAGAAAGAAAAGTAAAGGCTATCCAAATTGGTAAGTAAAAAATGAAAGTAGCTCTATTTGTAAATGTATGATCTTATACACAGGATATCCTAAAGAATCCACAACAAAACTAATAAAACTAATAAAAGAATTCAGCAAATTATCAGGATACAAGATAAATATACAAAAGCTTGTCGGATTTCTTTACACCAACAAATATCCAAGAGGAAATCACCAAATCAATACCATTTAAATAGCCTCCAAGAAGGCAAATACTTAGGAATAAATCTAACCAGAGATGTAAAAGATACATACAAAGAAAATTACAGGAGTCTACCTCAAGTAACACAAAAGAGAACTATAAAAGTAGGAAACCTAACATGCTTGGCAAGGAAGTCTTAACATCGTGAACGTATCTATTTTACCCAAAATAATCTACACATACCATGTAATCCCAATACAAACCCAATGTCATTTTTTAGTGAGATAGAAAAACAGATAACCAACTTCACATGGAAAGGGTAGAAGGTAGAAGGCCTGGAAAAGTAAAGTATTACTAAGGAAGAAGAACAAAATAGGAGGCCTCACATTACTTGACTTTAGAACCTATGAGGACTGCCAGTTAAGTTCACAAACTCACCCTAGAGAAAGTGCTACATACTTCATTGCTTAATATCACTGTGATCACCTTCAAAGTACTCCTCTTGGGAAGCCATGTACCAACAACAGCTCCTAATCCACCCTTCAAAGCAGTTTTGGAATGCTTTCTGGAATGACTGTTAGAGCTGTCATTGTATTACCCTTGGCATCCTGAATGTCACCAAAATGTCTTCCTTTCAATATTTCCTTTATCTTTTGGAGGAGAAAAGAATCATAAGGGGCCAGATCAAGTGAAGAAGGAGGACGTTTCAATGCAGTAGTTTGTTTACTGACTAAAACCTCCCTCACAGACAACTGTACAATTAAGTTTTCAAACTTGCCACTGTGCTACCATGCAGAATGGCTATTCCAGAAAGAATTCCAAAATTTCTATGAAGGTGGACTAGGTGCTGGCGTCGGTGCATAGCTTCCCAAGGGGAACAGTTCTCAGGTGACTGTAGTGTTTATTATTCAGCAATGAGGTATGTAACACTTAAAACAATTAAGTTTACAAACTTAATTGTCAGATCTCATATTACACTGCCACTATATTCAAAACAGCCTGGTATTGGTACAAAAACAGATTCATAGACTATTGGAATAGAATAGAGAATCCAGGTACAATATTGTGCACCTTTGTGCAGCTGATAGTTGACAAAGTTTCCAAGTCTGTAAACTGGCAGAAACACAGTCTCTTTCACAAATAGTGTTGGCATAACTGGATATCCATCTACCAAAAAAAAAAAAAAAAAAAAAACAAGATCCTTATCTCATACCATATACAAAAAGTAACTCAAAATTGATCAAAGACCTAAATACAAAATCTAAAACAATTAAAATCTTGGAAGAAAGAAATAGACACAATGCTGAGAACCCTACTTATAGCATAAACAGGCTACAAAAAATTACTAAAAATGCACAAACACCAGAAAAGATAACAGATAAATGAGAACTCCTAAACATCAAATACATATGCTTATCCACAGAGTTAAACAAAAGAGTAAAAAGATAACATACCAATGGGGGGAAAATTGGCTATCATAAATCTGATCAACAGTTAACCTCCATCATCTACAAAATACTGCAAAACATCGACAACAAAAAGACAAAAAAAAAATTTTAAAAATGGACAAAGCATTTCATCAAAGAAGACATTCAGGCAGCTAACAGATATATGAAGAAATGCTCACAGTCATTAGCCATTAGAGAAATCCAAATCAAAACCACCATGAGATACCCTTTCACCCCAACAAGGATGGCATTAATCCAAAAAACACAAAATAATACTTTTTGAGAGTCTAATGGAGAGCCTGAAACATTTCTACACTGTTGGTAGGAATGTAAAATGGTACAACCACTCTGGAAATTGATTTGAAGCTTTCTTAAAAGACTAGACATATGGACCATATGATCCAGCAGTCCTACTTCTTGGGATATATTCTAGAGAAATAGGGGCTGTCACGTGAACAGGTACATGTACACCAATGTTTGTTGCAACACTGCACAATAGCAAAAAGATAGAATCAACCTAGGGGTCCATCAACAGATGAATGTAAAAACAAACTATGATATATTCACACAATGGAATAATGTACAATTTTAAAGAGCAATGATGAGCTTGGGTGACATAACATGTAGGAATCTGGAAGACATACTAAGTGAAACCAATCAATTCAAACAGATAAATGTTGTAGGAAACCACTATTGTAAGGACTGAAGAAAAAGTTTAAACACAGAAGGAAACAATCTTTGATGGTTACAAGGGTGGGGAAGAAGGGAGAGAGGTGTCCACTAATTAGATAGTAGAAAGGAATTGGGTTAGGTGAAAGGAGAGAGGGAAGCCATGCAGTTAGAATGGAAGTCAGCCTAGCTGGACTAAATCAACCGGTAAGCAGTCTCCTAAACATAACCCAACACTTCTGAATATGGAGTAGTAGAGGCAAGAGTCTGGGGACCATGGTTTCAGGGGACATCTAGGTCAATTGGCAGAACTTTTTTGTTTTTTAAGAAAATGTTCTGCATCCAACTTTGTTGAGTGGCATTTGGGTATTAAAATCTACTAAGCTGCTATCTAAGTAGCATCCGTTTGGCCCAACTTACCTGGCATGGAAAAGAACGAAAGGCATTGAAGACAAGGAAAATATAAGCCCAAGAGATGTAATGGACCATGCAACCTAGATACCACATCATCATGAAACCAAAACAACTTGATGGCTCCAGGCCATCACCAATGACTGCCCTGACAGGGACTACATACAACACAGAGTCCCTAATGCAGTAGGAGAAAAATGGGTTTGCAGAACTATAACTCTATTAAAAAGACCACACTTGATGATATGAAAGAATGATGGGTGCCCTGAAGACGCGGCCCCTGGACTCTCTGTTAATACACAGTTGAAACCATCCCAAAACCAAATGTTCTGACAAAGATAGAACTAGCCTGTAAGACTTAAAATGATACTGGCAAAGACCGTGTTTTTTGGCTTAAGTACATACATGAGGCTAACTGAGAAGCTCCTGTCTGGAGGCCAGATGAAATGGCAGAGGAGGATAGGAACCAGTTGAATGGATATAGGAAATACAGAGTGAAAAGGAGGCATATATCATCGCAGGATGGAGAAAGCAGCTAGAATTACATAGCAGCATGTGTGTAGGTTTTTGTATGACAAATTGATTTGGATTCTAAATTTTCACTTAAAGTACAATAAAATATTTTAAAAAATATTTTTTACAAGTATTCTGTAAGAATCACCCCTTTTCAAAATACTTAAACTGAAATGGAGAGGGAAAAAAATCTTAAATTTATTGATTAATTATTTTTATTTTATATTCTTTGCCAAGCGTTGATTGGTGTTTCATAAACATTTTTTAGTATAATCCCTATTACAAATTCTTTTTACAAATATCCAAGCATGCATACAGCTATATGTTCACAGGTAAACTAAAAGTTCAGTATCACATCTTTCCAAAATCCATGTTCTTTCCATGTCACTGAGCAGTAGAAAGGAGTAACCCTCCCAGTAATATAACTATGGCTTCCACAGTTCTACTGACACTCATTGGGTTCCATTAAGTCAGAAATGACTCAAAGGTAATGATTTGATTATGGTACCTAGTGGCTCAAATGATATGTGCTGTACAACTGAACAAAGTATTGATAATTCTAGTCTACCTAGTAGCACCAAGAAAGAAAGGTCTAGTGATCTGTTTATGGGCAATCAGCCATGAAAGTCTTGCAAAGCCAATTCTAGTGTAACATATAAGGGGTTGCGATTGACTTGACAACAACAGATTTGGTTTTTGGTTTACTACCTCTTCAACTGTAACAATAAAGCAAAAATTAGAGCTAAGAGTATTGAAGGATAGCTATATCTTGACATTATCCTTTTACTCTTGAGGGACCTATAAATGAGGGATCATCATCATTTGAGTTTTAGAACACTTGAATTCCCTGTCCAGTAGTATACAGCAACTGACTTAATCAACAGTGGATGTTTTAGTCAGCTAGTGCTGCTGCTGTAACAGAAATACCACAAAGTGGCTGGCTTTAACAGAGGGAAGTTTGTTCTTACACAGTCCAGTGGGCTATGAGTCCAAACTCAGGCTGTCTGCTCCAGGGGAAGGCTTCCCTCTTGTTGGCTCTCTGGAGGAAAGTCCTTGTGTTGCATAAGTCTTTGGTCGGGGAGCATCTTGGTACAGGAATCTCAGGTCTGAAGGGTGCACTCTTCTCCTCGTGCTGGTTTCTTGATGCTGCAAGGTTCTCAATTCTTTGCTTGCTTCCCTTTCCTTTTATGTCTTGTAAAGTGAAAAGATTAAGGTGGTGCAAGCCATACTCCTGGGAAACTCCCTTTACAGTGGTGCAGGAAGGTGATCCTATGAAGGGATTTACAGTCCCACTCCAATCCTTTAACACACAGCATAAGAAAATCACAAAAAAGGAGGACAATCATCAAATATAGAGGGAATCCTAGTCCAGGGAAACTGCTACATGTACTTTCAGGGTGGATACAATTCAATCAATGACAGTGGATCACAAATCAAAATTTAAGTCTCTTTGATGTCAAAGTCAAAATTCTTAGCTACTGCTAGCAGCACTCAAAATTTATAACTGAAAAGTCAACTTTTCCCCTAAATTTAACAGTAATATGTGGCTGAAAAAAATACTTGCCCCATTGAAACAAGGTGGCTATTGTGGAAGCTTGTGTGAGTAGAAAGAATTTTCGCAATGCGAATGATAAGAAGAAATTCCCAATCATTACAAGTAATTATAACTTAAAAGAAAAAGGAGCACTGGACTAATTTGCAGGTTGTTTCAGAATCTTACGTGGCCCATTAGCTTTTCTTTTCCATTTCAATTCTCTTTGACTTTGCTGTGAACATTTGTTCACAATTAATCAGCTAATCGAGTAACAAGGTCATGGACCACTCCTGGTTGACACCACCTTGCTAGCACTACTGTTGAAAACAACCAGAGGCCTTGCTTTGCTGACAAATGGTTTAGAAAAATCTCTTATATCTGTAAGAAACTGGTGCTCTAGAGTGTTCTCTGATTCACAGCAACCCTGTATGTCACAAGTAAAATAGTTCCATAGAATTTTCTGGGCTGTAATCCTGCAGAAGCAAATCCCAATGCTTTTCTTCTGCATTGCCTCAGGAGGGTTCAACCTGCCAGCCTTTAGGTTAGCAATAAAGTGAGAACCATCTGTGCCACTTAGGGCTTTTTTCCACAAAGAACAGCATTTAACATGCGGTATTTTAGTATTTCTGTACAGGGCTCTCTGCTGGAGAATTTTGTTGATATTCATAAATGATTTAACTCAAGATTTTCCTCAGTACCCAAATGTACGTATTTCAGTACAGCATATATTCTTGACATCTACTAAACAATAATATATATCATACAGAGTGATAAAAGAAGTAAATAAGCATATTAAAGCTTTGTTGAGCTTTAGATGCTCAGTGGTTAGGTTAAGCGTAATTTTTGAGATTTCAGTTCCTCCTTAAAGATTTAAAAAAAAAAAAAAAACTGCTGCTGAGTCAATTCTGATTCATAGTGACCCTGTAGAACAGAGAACTACCCAGTAGAGTTTCCAAGGAATGTCTCCTTACCTTTCGGTTAGCAGAAGTAGAACTTAACCATTATGCCATCAGGTTTTCCAAAATTAAAATAAATGCTTCCTAAAATTTACTCTTTACTATAAGTCATAGGGAAACCCTGACGGTGTAGCGATTAAGTTCTGCTTCTGCTAACTAAAACGTCATCAGTTTGAATTTGCCAGATGCTCCTTGGAAACTCTATGGGGTAGTTCTACTCTGTCCTATAGGTTCAGCTATGAGTCTGTATCAACTTGATTGTAGCGGGGTTTTTTGGGGAGGGTATGTTTCATAGACCATTTTGTCTCCTCCTGAAATGTTTAAACTTAGAATGCTATATACTCACATTTAAGGTCCTTATACTGTTATTGTGTGTAGTCTTAGATGCGATAAATCATCTGCGATAAATCATCTCTCGTTCCCAGTTTCTTCAACTATGATGTTGTAAAATAGCTCTCAGTCAAGTCTCTGCCAACACAAAAGATTTCTGAATCTTTGTGAAACTTTGGCAATCTTCCAGCGCCTCTCAGTGCCAGCTAAACTAAGTTTACAGTCCTCAGCCTGTCACTTGGGGCCACTCATCATGTTTTCCCAGTCTACTGTTCCACCTTTACGGCATCATTTTCTACAAGACAATCAAGACACAAACCAAGGACATTAGCATACTATTCTCTAAAAAAATAAATAAATAAATAAATAAAAATGGGTGTCCTTCAAGTCACTTCGGACTCCTGGAGACTCCATGGTTGTCAGAGTATCATATCTTAAATTTCTCTGTATCCCCCAGAGCAGCGTAGAGTGTGCCGTATACGCAGTAATTGCTCTTTAAATATCAGCGCGGTTGGGGGCAGGGGGGGGGGGCGGGAATCCAGTATTACTTTATTAAGCTCTCCTGGAATTCCAATAAAGTACTTGTAATTAGGGAACCTTTTAGTTCAATCTTTAAGAAACACCCTCAGAAATATCATTGTTCAGTTTCCAAGAGAAGGAAACAAATCTCAGTTTTCTCACCAGGGAATAACCACGTACACCCTCCATGCTTCATGACTTTCAGTGAAGTAATGAAATCATCATGTAATAAATGTGGCACGGAGTTTGGCACAACACAAATGCTGTGTACTTGTTAGCAGGTCCAATTATAATTACCCTTATTCTTATTTTCCAGTTGATTGTTGAACAATGCTGGATAGTTATGTTGCACGTGCTTCTTAATAATGTCACCTAGAATTCATTTATAATATTTGCATTCTAGAAACTGGTTATTAGTGTCCTCTCGACAAGATGTCATGATGGAAACTTTATGGTTTTCTGCATGCTTAAAGGCCACACAAACAAGCCTGCTCTTGTCTCCCGGTACAGCTCACATATCTAAGTGCTTGGCTACTCACCAAGTGATTGGCAGTTTGAGTGTATCCAGAGGCACTCTGGGAGAAAAGTCTGGATGATCTGCTTGCAAAAGTTCAGAGTCATGAAAGTCCTACAGAGTACTTCTGCTCTCATACATATGGGGCATCTACTTGATGGCAATAGGTTTTTAGCATTCAAAATCATTGTCATTATTGGTAGAACTACTTCCTTTGGTTTAGAACCTTATATCTTCAGAATCTCTCATTGAAATGAAAATATGTTCCTTAATAAAAACACCCACAAATTATCAAATTAAAATTATTTAACAAATAAATGGAGATCAATTTTTAAATTATAGATATCATATGACCTAACTGTCTGCTATCCGGAATTAAGGAATTGGATTACGACCCACAGTAAAAAATTTAGTAAAAGAAAGACCAGATAATCTTAGGTCATCCACATGGGAATTAGTGCTACCACTTAAAATTTTGAAGGTACTAAAGGCTTGTGAAAAATCCATAAATTTTTCATGTTTAGAATTGTATTTGTATTTATATTAGAGATCAGTTGCTTTATTTCTGACTATACACATTTACATAAGATATGAGGTTTTTAATACATCGATTTAGTATAAGTCACTGAACAAATATTAGAAAACATCACTTCGTATTTTTCAAGTTTTAAATATCAGTTATTGAACTGGCTGTTACAACAGTTGAATTGAGGTTACTTTTTTTATCAAAGGAGCCCTTGTGGTGTAGTGGTTAAGAGCATGCACTGCTAACCAAAAACTCTGAAGTTCAAATTCACCAGCCACTCCTTGGAAACCCTGTGGGGCAGTATTACTCTGTCCTGTGGGGTCTCTATGAGTTGGAACTGACTCAACAGCAACAAGTTTACATAAAAAATAATTAGTTAACATTATCAACAAACAATTGCCAAAAATAAGTAGCCATTTTTCTGGAGCTTAAACAACAATAAATCACAGAGATCTTCAAAGCAGACTTTTAAAATGAAGGCCTTTGCAGTGAAGGTTAATATTAAAGGTATATGCTATTGTTTCATAGATTAACAACTTACTTAAGTATGTACTTTCAAGTTTTTTTTATAGTTATGCAACTAATATTTATATGAATTATAACTATGCATATACATTAAGGTGGTATGATTTTTAAAAGGTGTTCAATTATTCAGTAAAGAGATTTTTTTTAAACCAATGTATGCTTTGCCACTACTAAATACTGTGGAACATAGTTCATACCTGTGGGTTTAAAAGATTAAAATATGTGCCCACAAGAGAACATAATGTCTTGAGTAACACTTTAAAGCTTACTACAAAAGCAATCATATGATATTTACATTGTCTAATATTGAAAATACATAATCGATTTCACTTCACCTCAGGGAAATTCTAAGCAGTTGACCAAAAAGGCAGAAAGTTTCAGAATCACTTGACACATCAAAATATCCTCTTTGCTGACAACACCTTAGTGGCTGAAAAACTGAGGCTGTTTACTTAATTAGTGACAGGAAGAAGAGTGTGAGATAGAAGTCCAAAAAGTGTTGAAAGCCTGAGAAAACACATCACATTGAGAGAAAATCAAAGTATAAAAAAGCTGTGTCTAAAGCAGTCGAAGAGAAACTGGAAAAATACCAGAACTTGGTGAAAATAATAACGAAAGCAAAAAATAAGGTCTGAAATGCTGAAAAGAACCTGACCTCAATTTCCTCTCAAATTACTGAATTGTATCATTTCTGTAGCTCTGGATGACATACCCACTAGGGTGTTAAGGGATTAGCTAATGAAGTTACTGAAGCACTGGCAATTATTTTTGAAAAGTCTTCTAGAATTGGGAAGGTGATATATTGAAGGACTAGGAAAAAAAAAATAAAAACAGTTTTCCCTCTGGTACTGAAAAAGTACAAGAGAAAGAATTCATAGGCTCAGTTGGTCAGTTGGTCAGTTAGTTCAACTTCAACCTCACGTAAAAGAAAAACAAAGAAAACCTACCATCTATACTATTCTGAATTTTTTTTTTTTTTTAAAGGAATTTCAGACAGCCTACTGGGTCCATGTAGGGGGCTGGGAGTTACAGAATTAGCATTTCCAAATAAATAGATAAAAATTTAAGGATATCAGGGGTGGAGTGTGGGCAGAAGTATTGTAGAGAACATGTTTTATTATAACGTAAGGAGGATATGATGCTTTGAATTTCTGAGAAATGAAGTGTTCATGTTTATTTAGATGTGAACATTGCTTCATGAGTTTAAAATTAGGGAACTTAAGACAAAAATGACATTTCAAGTCTAGAGAAACTTCAAACATTAGTATGAGGTCTGATCCAAGAGTGAATAGAAGCAAAGATTAATACCAATTGTAGCAAATATGTGAGAGGGAGGTATTATAAACACCAATCAGGAATAAGGCAAAATAATAAATCTTTTAAAGTCCGTAGAGAATTGCCAAAGGGTGGGATGTCACAAGCAGAGTCTAATTTGGAAAATAGGAGCTGATGTTTTAGGGGAACATTTCTCAAATAGATGCAAAACAGGAAGAAGTTCAAGCCAGATAATATAGTAGGGTGTATCAGCTGAAGAACTACATGCCTTCGAAGAAAACTGCTAGCCCAGTGAGAAAACTCTACTCCTTGGATGCCCATGCTATTCAAAACTTGATCATGTTTTAACAGTTTTCTTTGGGAAAAGGTTATTTGGAGAGTTTATTATATTTAACATTGAGTTATTTGCTGTAAGGCTTACCACCTTTCTGTATTCCCTGAAAAACGTTCTGATGTCACTCTATTACAATGAATACATAGCTACATAATTATTGGGGCATTCAATCACTAATAGTTTACTGAATATTTACTCTGTGATATATGCTGTGCTAGTTGCCGAAGATAAGAGATAACTAAGATACAGTTCCACCGTACCAATTGCTGTAGTCAGTTTTGACTTACAGAGGCCCCACGGGGCAGAGTAGAACTGTCCCATAGAGTTTCCTTATGAAGGCCAGCTCTCGTATCTTTCTTCATTGGAATGGATGGCAGATTCAAATCACCCACCTTCTGATTAGAAGCCAAACACTTAACTACTAGGCCACCATGGTTTCCACCTGGCTCTAGCATGTTCTAACAGATTTTTAGCTTTCTGAGATCCGTATCAAGCAGTTCCTGTGGCATGGTAAGTGCTACTTCAGCTAACCAAGAGGTCGGCTGTTCGAATCTGCCAAGTGCCCCGTGGAAGTCGGTATGGCAGTCTACTCTGACTTATAGGATCACTATAAGTCTGAATAGGCTTGACAGCAGTGTTTTTTTTTTTTTTTTTTTTTGTTTGGGGGCAAGGTAGTGCAGTGGTTAAAGCACTCAGCTGCTAAGCAAAAGATCTGTGGTTGGGACCCAACAGACAAGCTGTTTTGTGGGAAAAACACGTGACAGTCTGCTGCAATAAAGATTATGGGCTCGGAAACCCTGTGGGTTAGTTCTACCCTGTCTCACAGAGTCCCTGTGAGTGGGAATCAACTTGACAGCAATTGGTTTAGTTTTGCTTTTCTGATTTTGTATTCTTTGTTTTGTTTTTATGTATAAGCTGGGAGGAGGGAGTAGGAGAGGGCCTGTTTCAGAGATATTTGTCAATCTACAAAAAGCTTTTCTTTACCAACTGGAGGCTGCTCTATAGGATGCTTTCATTTTAGATGAAAGAGGGTTAAGATCCCTACTCTACAGATACACATCTTGATTTTTAACCATGTGAGATTATCAAACTCTAAAGTCAAAATTTAAAGCAAAAGGAAAGTTTCTTGTGACAATAAAATAGGATTAGGTGAATATCTGAGGGTTAATCACGGTCAAAAATCATAGTCTATTTTCAACTCCATGAACCCTTGATAGTTCAACAAATAGATTCTAAATATGATCAAGACTATCCTATAAATCACCATTATGGTCAACTTGCTCAGTATTGAGTAAAGTATTTAAAGTATCTGCCCTTCAACAGGGAAATCCTGGAGCTGGAGAGGGTAGAGTGCTACGTCTGCTAACCAGAAAGTTGGCAGTTCAAATTCGCCAGATGCTCCTTGGAAACTCTATGAGGCAGTTCTAATCTGACCTCTAGGGTTGCTGCAAGTTGGACCTGACCTTCAAGAGGAAAGACCTTCAAGAAGAAATCTTGGTGGTGTAATGGTTAAGTTCTGGGGCTGTTAACCAAAGGCCAGCTTTTCTAATCTACCAGGTGCTCCTTGGAAACTCTATGTGGGAGTTCTGCTCTGTCCTATAGGGTTGCTATGATTTGAAACTGACTCGATGGCAATAGGTTTGTTTTTTTTAACTTTATCCTTAGATAACAGCCTTGGTGGCATAGAGCTTGAGAGCTATGGCTGTTAACCAAAAAATTTGCAGTTCAAATTTAACAGCTGCTCTTGGGAAATACTATGGGACGGTTCTACTCTGTCCTATCAGGTTCCTGTGAGTTAGAATCGTCTCAAAGGCAAGGGGCACCCTTCAGTAGGAAGACCTGGTGACAGCATGGTTAAGTGCCTATCTGGGATCACGGGTTTGAAACTGCCAGCTGCTCAGCAGGAGAAAGATATGGCAATCTGCTACTATAAAGATTATAACTTTGGAAACTCTATGAGGCAATTCTGTTTTGTGTTATAGGGCTGCTATGAGTCTAATTGACTCTGTGGTAGTTCTTGTTTTGTTTTTTAATCCTTCAACCAGTTGCTGGGTAGAGGAAAAGGTTTGTGTGCACTGTACTGTAAGAGCTGTTCCTTTGAAGTTTAGAGGTTCTTTCTGCAAAGATTAAAATGTCGCTATTAATGTTTTGCCGGGTTATCTTTCTTTTTCTGCAGTTAAGCCTGAAAATGTCGCAGAAAGAAAATCATCCTGGAAATCTGGCATAATCCAGATGTTAGGGCCTTAAAAGAAACTCTATTTTTGCCAGCAGTATTTTCTTCCTTCCCAAGTCTCTTGAAATACTTATTTAACTGGTGAATTTTAGCTTTCACCGTAAATTTATTAAATTTCCACGTGAGCATTTGGGAGTCATGGTCAGATTAACCCACAGGGCAATCAGGCATTTCCCAGTGGTCAATTGACAGCACTTCACTTAATGTCCTCCATCAAGCATGGAATGGATTTGCAGGTACAAACGTTTCTTGATTTCTGTATTATCTATGGAAGACATTGACTGTAGGAAAAGAGGTGTATGAAGTCAGAATAGTTAAGCATGTTTTGGTCCAAATACTAGAAAAAGTATGTTCTGTTTTGATGAATACTATCAATTTGACCATTTGGACACATATATATTTTAGGATGACTTCTTTATTGTGCTGATACGTTGATTGAGGATATTCTTACTAATGGAACTTTGTGTTAAGTGCCTGGGATTGAATGGAGTGGGGAAAAATAAGACAAGTAAAGTCTATTTCTTTTTAGTAAATAAATAG
This sequence comes from Heterohyrax brucei, assembly GCA_028571685.1. NCBI lineage: Eukaryota > Metazoa > Chordata > Mammalia > Hyracoidea > Procaviidae > Heterohyrax > Heterohyrax brucei. The sequence continues at coordinate 50,416,952 of CM053142.1, forward strand.
TACTGAATGAGACTTACTCTTGCTCGTAAGTATTAATGGTGATACTAATAGTGGGTAAAGTAGACATTACAAATAATAATATTGATGATGACAATACTATTAATAACAATTAAAACAACAGATTTTTCTTAAGTTATACAACAGATGTTAACAGGCACACAGAGGAAACAGGAAATATAGCCCAACTATGAATAACGAAAGGCAAAAGATGTGAGCTGGGTGCTTATATTAACAATTAAAGTTTCAGTCAGGAGACAGAAACCACTCATTATTTTAGACACAGAAAATTTAAATAAAGCAACAGTAAATAGAATGAGGGACTGAACAAATGGGAAGTTGGCTACTTAGCAGTACAGAGAATTCTAGGGAACACAGAAAAAACAGTTATAGAGAGAAGTTATATCTCTAGGGCTATAGTGGTGAGTATCCAGTGGGATGTCATGGATTGAATTGTGTCCCTCCAAAGATATGTGTAGCCATGTGCCTGGACCGTAATGCCCAGTATTTTGTGATTGTTCATTTTGTGATTTACCTATGCTGTATGTTAAAGGATTAGTGTGGGACCGTAAATCCTTTTGTACTATCACCTCCTTGCTTCACTGTAAAGGGAGTTTCCCTAGAGTGTGGCTTGCACTGCCCTTAATCCTTTCATCCTACAAAAGATAAAAGGAAGGGATAGGAAGCAGAGAACTGGGAACCTCCCATCATCAAGAAAGCAACACCAGGAGAAGAGTGCGTCCTTCAGACCTTAGGTTCCTGCGCCAAGACGCTCCATAGACACAGACAGATGCAATACCAAGCTTTCCTCCAGGGCTGACAAGGGGAACAGCCTTCCCCTGGGGCAGACATCTGGAATTTAGACTTGTAGCCTACCGGACTGTGTAAGAATAAACCTCCCTTTATTAAAAGCATACACTCTGTTAAGGTGAAACCCTGGTGGTGTAATGGGTTAAGTGCCACCACTGCTAACCACAAGGTTGGCAGTTCAAATCCACCAGGCGCTCCTTGAATACTCTGGGGATCAGTTCTACTCTGGCCCCTAGGGTCACCATGAGTCAGATCCCACTCAACGGCACTTGGCTTTGGCTGTTACAGCAGCACTAGCTGACTAAAACAAGTGTTAACAGGCACACAGAGGAAACAGGAAATATAGCCCAACTGTGACTACTGAAAGGTGAAAGACATGAACTGAGTCCTTATATGAACAGTCAAATGTTCAGTCAGGAGACAAAAGCCATTCATTATCTTAGACACAGAAAATTTAAATAAAGCAACAGTAAATAGAGTAAGGGATTGGAGAAATGGGAAGTTGGCTGCTTAGCAGTATAGAGAATTCTAGGGAACACAGAGAAAGCAGTTATAGGGAGAAGACATATCTCTAGGGCTTAGGCAGACTACATGAGGAAGAAAGGGTAAATGTATGAAATACAGACTTGCTGGAGAGTATGCAGCTGCAACCCACTCCTTTCTGAAGTTCACTTCACTGAGGCACCACATCATGGGGATCCCTGGACCGTCACTCTCCCTGGTGTCATCCATGGGATTGTGCCATGCTTTAAGCATTGCTACTGCTGAAACAGATCTAAAACCTTCCCATTCTTGTCATTCGTAAGTATAAAGAAAGGTGCATAAGACTTAAAACTAGCTTCTGATATATTTAAGCTTAGTCTTGCTTAGAAACTTCAGGCTTCTTTATTTAGCAAGTGTTCTAAAAGAATAAGAGATATATTATGATTTAGTGTTTATGGGTACTGTTGACCATGTAGTTTATCTTCTAAAATGAGACATTTTTGAAAGAGAGCGAGGGGCACTAGGGCTAGTTACACTGTAATGACATGTATAAAGTGGGCTTCTCCTGGAAAATCTGGACTGGAGAATTTTTTGATTTTTTTAAAGATAACAACATACATTTCAAACTTTTGTCAATGATATCCAAAAGTTAGTATCTTATCAGACTTAGGTGTCACAGGAACCGTGAATTCTTGTCAAGTTTATTCTCTCACACTGTAAATAACCACCTGAATAATCCTCACCCTTAATACAAATTTGGTCATGTCACTGCTTTACTTCAATTCCATCAGTGATTTTTCATCTTCTGGTACTTAACATGGCTTATAAGGCTGCTCACAACCTATGCTTTACCTGTATTTTTAACTTTAAAATTATTATTATTGTTTCTATTACTCACTATACTATAGCTCTACTGAGCAAATTTTATTTCTAAAAACTTTTATTTTCCCCTTTCCCTTTTGTTTTTTGGTCTTTTTACATGCTGTTCCGTCTACTTGGAACTCTTTTCATTTCAACTTCCTCTCTTGGTCAATTCATCATCCATTATATGCCACTGTAAACATCACTTCTGCCAGGATCTGTTCCTGGATCCTTGCTTGAACTAAGATGTTTTATTAAAAGTACACTGTCTCCTTACATATGTGTGCATTGTACGTCTCTCTGCAAAGAACTTGGCACTCTTTATTGATTTGCATATTTAATTATCATCTGACTACACTTAAATCCCTGTAAGGTTTTCAGCAATGTTTTCAGCATTGTCTCTCTAGCACTAGATAGCAGGACAATTCTACTGAAAAATTATTAAGCTTATGAAGCACAAACTTAATTGAGTACTTACAATATGTCCTCTGCCATGTAGACACTGGCCAGTTAGAAGTATATGTAACTCTAAATGAAAATCTCCCTACAGATTTAAGTAACTGGAGTGAAGAATATGTTTTCATAACCAAAAGTTACGACTGGCCACGTAGATACTCATTATTCCTATCTTAGAGATGAGGAAATCGAAAACAGTGACATTTCTAAAACTTCCTCAAGTAGTAAGCCAGGGAGCAAGGATTCTAACCCAAGCATGTCTTCAAACATTAGAAAATTTCTCACCTGGAGGAACTGTTTTTCCAGTTTGTAATTGATACTACAGGTGGTAACTCGTTCAAAAAGATGAAAGTACAGCCAGCTTAGAATAAAGTAGAAATTTAGAAATCTGACTGAAAACTCTGTGAAGTAGTGAGCTCCCCAAGTCTGAAAGAGTTTAAGCAAAGTCTCATTAGCTTTTTGTCAAGATATTTAGAAGGAATTCCAGAATTTGCTAGAAAGACAGTAAGTTGACTTGGTAGAGCTGTTGGAGCCCGTAAAAATAATTGTGTGACATGTACAAACAATTGAACATCTGCTCAGTCTGCAATGAATCAGTCTTGGAGATGACCTGCACTTTTAGCACTTATTAAACAATCTTCAGTTTATGTAAATCCTATTGAGGAGTCTGGCATCATGGACCTTCATTCCAGTTAGTTTTGCGGACATTTAAGTTTAATTGGCCTCTCGAAGTTTTTCCCTGTAGAGCTCTTATCTCATGAACCAAATGCTTGATCTATTTTGGCAGATCCAGGTTTCATAGCTCATCAAGGAGCTGTAAAATACCTTTAAAAAACAGAAACAAAAACAAAATCCTCAGCTATTCCAGTGGGACAGCCTAGTGACAGACTTCATTTTCTATTCTGAAAACATTCCCTACCATGGTTATTATCTTATCATGCAATGCTTTCTAATGTGTTTTGGAGTTACAAGGTCATTTGAGGATTTTTTTTAGATAATAAGCACTTTTTTTTAGTTGTCAAATTATTCAATAAAGAGAACCTTAATGATTCCTAAAGAACACAATACACTGCTAGAGTAGTGGAATATATGTATCTGTATATATGTATATATATATACACATATATACATATATGTATATATACATGGTTTTTTCCCTTCCAAACAAGGTGAAATATAGTGAACCTTTAGATGTGTGAGTGGATGGTAAAATTTCAGAATGAGAAGAAAAGACTTTCCTTATATCTCACTTCCTGTCACAGATTCATTGGTTGGAAAGAAATCCTTGGCAGACTAACATCTCTATAGTTTTTACTGTGTCAGAGTTGATTAGACTAGATTGCTCATCTGTTAACATATCTTTCTATATTTAATACTTTTGGTAAAGGAAAAGTTATTTGTGTTATTTTTAGAGTCATAACTTTTGGTTATGAAAACATATTCTTCACTCCAGTTACTTAAATCTGTAAGGAGGTTTTCATCTAGAGTGACATATACTTCTCTTTCAGAAAAAAGCTACATGCACAAAAGATATGAGAAGGCATCATAGAAAGAAATAAGAATTTGGTCTGAATCACATTAAGTGTGATAATTTTTGGTGGAGCATGGCCCCTGGCCTTGATGCTGCCCTTGCCCATAAATCATAACCAAGGTCCACTCTTTGGACATGAATGGTTTGGACTTGGAGATGCAGAGTGACCATACATTGGATGCACTTTATGGTTCTATACATCTGTAGGATATCATCCTGCTGAACTCTGGCTGGAGGAAGGGGAGTGGGTGGAGAGGAGGGGAAAGAAGACTGTTGGGAGGATGAGACATGTAAGGAGTAGAGAGGAATAGTGTGCTGTCACCGGACAGGGAGAGCAGTGGAAGCTGCACATAGGTGGGCATGTACATTTATATGGGAATGTACACTTTCACTCAGTCATGTTAAATAAAAATAAATAAATAAATAAATATTTAAAAAAAACAAACCACATATTTTCCTTATAGAAGATCTTTGTATGATATACCTGAAAGTCATATGAGCATGTGTAAGCAGTATTACTAACATCTAAAAGACTAACCACCTGTAGCAAAATCATGATGTGATCTAAATTAGACAGCTCGAATTGTACCTTAAAATAAAAAAATCTAAACATGCTGTTGTCCAGTCTATCTGACTCATAGTGCCCCTCTAGGACACAGTAGAAGTGCCCCATAATTTCCAAGGAGCAGCTGTTGAAGTCCAACCGCTAACTCTTTAATTAGCAGCTGAGCTATACTATTGCATCACCAGAACATGACCTTAGGTTATATCATGTTTAATTATGTTTAAATGCTGAGATGCTAACTGAAAGATCTTTGGTTAGAACCCACCACCTGCTTCTTGGAAAATAGAGGGTAGTTGTACTTTGTCCTATAAGGTCACTATGAGGTGAAATAAACTTGATGGCACACAACAACAACAAACCCAAACTAAACAAAACCCATTGCCATTACATTGAGTGTCACTCTTAGCATCCTCACTTTTGGCTGGGTTTTCTCAGCTATAACCTTAATGAAAGCAAATCAGCACCCTTTTCTTCTGCCGTATCTTTAGGTTAGTACTTGAGCACAAATCATTTGTGCCACCTAGACGCCTCCAGTTCTCAGGAACTAAAGCTGAATTAACAAATAATTTTTTTCTATGTTGAATATCAATCTCTTCACTATCATCGATTCAAAAATTTTGAGCAGAGAAACGGTCATGATGAACCATATCGTAAATGTGTCTCCTAGAACAAAAAATACAAAACTTGTATGTCAGAGTAACATGCAGTTTCCACAATAATTTCTTTTTTTCCTATTAGCATTATTATAATTAACTAAGGAAATAGCTGAATAATGGAAAAGTGATAAACATAGAAAAAGAGACTAAGAATTGGAACTTAAAGATGTTTTTGGCTAATATTATTGTTTTTTAATACCCCAGGCAAAACAAATAATCTGGACTCAAAAGATTTGATTCTCCCCAGGCTGCTGAGTACCAAATGGAAAAGAAAAGAATTGTGTTTGAATGCCAGGAGAGAAGTGCAGACCTTCATTTTCCTTGATTGTTTCAAAACCTGATATCTGCTGGAGGGAACTACAGAAACCAGATCTAGGGTAGAGTGCTAGAATTTGCAAAAATGACACTAAATGTGAAAATAAGATCGTCCAAAAGATGAGTGTTGAGAATTTCATTCAGAATATAGTATAAAATATTTTCAGATGTGGAGACCACTGAGAAAAAATAATAAAGCAGTAAGTAGCACTTATGGTATCCCATATCTCTTGTCTACTTCTGCCCTGTAAATGTTTGACTAGAATCTTATCCAAGCCAAAGTATTGCACATGAGTACTGGAAACAATACTTCTGTTACAGGTCATTTTTAAACTATAATATATTCATTTATCTGAACAATCAGCCAATGTTAAAACTTCTTTAGCCTTCCAGCTTCAAGTCTTTGACATGCAACTTCTTCTGTGCAATGAAAAGAAAACATATTTTTATAAAATTAAAAGGAAGTTTTTTTTTTTTTTACTTTTTATTTTTATTTAACGTAACTGAGTGAAAATGTACATTCACATATAAATTTACATGCCCCCCTGTATGCAGCTTCCACTGCTCTCCCTGTCCGGTGACTGCACACTATTCCTCTCTGCTCCATACATGTCTCATCCTCCCAACAGTCTCCTTTCCCCTCCTCTCCATCCACTCCCCTTCCTCCAGCCAGAGGTCAGCAAGATGATATCCTATAGATGTATAGAACCATAAAGTGCTTCCAATATATGGTCACTCTGCATTGCCAAGTCCACTCCATTCCTATCCAAAGAGAGGACCTTTGTTATAATTTATGGGCAAGGGCAGCATCAGGGCAGGGGGCCATGCTCTCAGAGGAACCCCAAAACCGCTGGGCCATCAATTGAGGTCTTTTAGTAGAGATCTCATGATACACCTCTTTTTATTCTTGTGTTGCCAGTGAGGCTCCTCTGTGTGAGCTCCATCGGGGCTTTCACTGGTGGTGGCGGGCACCATCCGGTTCTTCCGGTCCGAAGTCGATGTAGGCACCCACTCTTGTGGGTCTCTCTGTCTACTCAGTTGTCTTTACCGCATGCCATTTTGGCCCTCGGTGAGCATCCGTTCCTGCTGAGTTGGGACCATTTGCTGTGTCTCCTCGGATGGCACCTTGGCAGCTTTTAAGACCCCAGACGCCACTCACCAATGTGGGGTGCAGAGAGCTCTCCTAGCAAAACGCTAGTTGTGCCAATTGGCCTGGAATTTGCCTAAGAGCATGGTCCTATGCCCCCCGCCCCAGCTACTCTATCCTTGCAGTATTGAGTTAAGATGGAAAGAGTACTCAAGTTATGCTGAAGTCCACTTAATGTTGTTCTTGTTCCTAATGTGTGCTATCACCGCTTTCTCCCAACTAGATTTCTAGTAACTATCTAAACTAAACCCTCCCCCCTCGCCCTCCCTCCCTCCCCTCCCTTGCAGCTGTCAAAAAGTCTTTTCTTCTATACACAAGTCTGTTCTTGAGATCTTATCTTAGAGGTCTCATACAGGATTTGTCCTTTAGTCGCTGACTACTTTCACTCAACATAATGTCTTCCAGTTGAAACCAGGTTAGGAGATGTTTCCTGGACTCATCGTTATTCTTTATCATTGCGTAGTGCTCCATTGAGTATATGTACCACAGTTTACCTATCCATTCTTCTATTGTTGGGCATCTGGTTTGATTCCATCTTTTTGCTATTGTGGACTGTGCTGCGATAAACATTCTGATGCATGTGTCCATTGGTGTGAAAGGCCTTGAATCTGTAGGATATATTCCAAGTAGTGGAATTACTGGGTCAAATGGTATATCAATATCCATTTTTTTAAGGAAGCGCCAGATTGCCTTCCAAAGAGGCTGGACCATTTTGCAACCCCACCAACAGTGTAGGAGGGTTCCACTTTCTCTACAGCCTCTTCAGCATTTGTTGTTTTGTGTTTTCTGGCTCATGGCCAATCTTGTTGGGGTGAGATGGTATCTCATTGTTGTCTTGATTTGAATTTCTTTAATAACTAAAGATGGTGAACATGTTCGCATGTGATTTTTGGCTGCCTGGATCTCCTCTTTAGTGAAGTATCTGTCCATCTCCTTTGCCCATCGCTTAATTGGATGGTTTATCTTCTTCTTCTTGATATTTTGTAGTATCTTATAGATTATGGAGATCAGGTGTCGGTCTAACATAGAGCTGCCAAATATTTTTTCCCATTCTGTGGGTGTTCTTTTAATTCTATTAATAAAGTCTTTGGATGAACAAAATTATTTGATTCTTAATAGTGCCCATTTATCTATTTTCTCTTCTGTTGATTGAGGTTTCTTTGACAGATTTTGGAGTCTGTCCTCATTGTGTATTAAAACTTCCATTGTTGTTCCTACCTTTTATTGGATGAGCTTTATCATTTTAGGTTTGATATTTAGGTCTTTTATCCAGTTGGAGTTGGTTTTTGTATAAGGTGTAAGATATGGATCTTGATTCAGTTTATTGCAGATGGATAACCAATTTTGCCAGCACCATTTGTTGAAGATCCTGTTTTTACCCCAGTTTAATGTCTTAGGGCCTTTGTCGAATATCAACTGTTCATAGGCAGATGGTGTCATCTCTGGGGTCTCAATTCTGTTCCATTGATCAGTCTGTCTGTTCCTGTACCAGTACCAGGCTGTTTTGACCACTGTGGCAGTGTAGTATGTTCTAAGGTCAGGTAATGAGAGGCCTCCCAGTGTATTCTTCTTCTTTAGTAGTACCTTACTTAACCGGGGCTTCTTCCCTTTCCAAACAAAATTGGTGATTTGTTTCTCGATCTCATTAAAAAATGATGCTGGAAATTGTATTGGGATTGCATTATATAAATAAATTGCTTTGGGTAAAATAGACATTTTCACAATGTTCAGCCTTCCTATCCATGAGCAGGGTAGGTTTTTCCATTTACCTAAGTCTCTCTTAGTTTCTTGTAGTAAGGCCTTGTAGTTCTCTTTGTAAAGGTCTCTTGTGTCTCTGGTTAAATTAATTCCTAGGTACTTTATCTTCTTAGGGGCTATCGTAAATGGTATTGATTTAATAATTTCCTTCTTAACAGTCTCGTTCATAGTATAAAGGAATCCTACTGATTTACTTATGTTTATCTTGTATCCTGAAACTTTGCTGAACTCTTCTATCAGTTTGAGTAGCTTACTTACAGATTCCTTGGGGTTCTCTGCATATACAATCATATCATCTGCGAACAGGAAGATTTTAACTTCCTCTTTGCCGATGCAGATGCCCTTTATTTCTTCGTCTTGTCTAATTGCTCTGGCTAGAACTTCTAGCACAATGTTGAGTAAGAGAGGTGACAGTGGGCATCCTTGTCTAGTTCCTGATCTCAGGGGAAAGTCTTTCAGTCTCGCTCCATTGAGGATGATGTGGGCAATTGGCTTTGTATAAATGGCCCTTATTGTGTTGGGGAATTTGCTGTCTATGCCCACTTTACTAAGAGTTTTTAGCATGATTGGGTGTTGGACTTTATCAAATGCCTTTTCGGCATCAATGGACAAAATCAGGTGATCTTTGTCTTTTGTGTTATTTATGTGGTTAATCACATTAATTGTTTTCCTGATGTTGAACCAGCCTTGCATCCCTAGTATGAATCCCACTTGGTCATGATGGATTATTTTCTTGATATGTTGTTGTATTCTGTTGGCAAGAATTTTGTTAAAGATTTTTGCATCTAGGTTCATGAGTGATATCGGTCTGTAGTTCTCTGTCTTTGTTGGATCTTTCCCTGGCTTAGATATTAGGGTTATGCTGGCTTCATAGAATGAGTTTGGGAGTACTCCATCCCTTTCTATACTGTGAAATAGTTTCAATAGTGTTGGGGGTAACTCTTCTCTATATGCTTGGTAGAATTCTGCCGTGAAGCCATCTGGTCCCGGAGTTTTTTTTGGTTGGCAGTGTTTTGATGATCTTTTCAATCTCTTCCTTTGTGATGGGTTTATTAAGTTGTTCTGTTTCACGTTGTAACAATTTGGGTAGGTGGGATGAGTCAAGGAATTTGTCCATTTCCCCTAGGTTTTCAAATTTATTAGAGTACAGCCTTTCATAGTATTCTGTTATGATATTTTTGATTTCTGTTGCATCTGTGGTGACAACTCCCTTCTCATTTCTAATTTGGGTTATTTGTTTCCTTTCCTACTTCTCTTTAGTAAGTTTAGCCAGTGGTTTATCAATTTTGTTGATCTTTTCAAAAAACCAGCTTTTGGTCTTTTCAATTTTTTCAATTGTTTTTCTATTCTCTAATTCATTTAGCTCTGCTCTAATATTTATGATCTCCTTTCTTCCGGTGCCTGAGGGGTTCCTCTGTTGTTCTCTTTCCACTTGTTCAAACTGTAGAGTTAGTTCCTTGATTTGGTTTCTTTCTTCCTTCCAGATGTGTGCATTTATGGAGATAAACAGACCTCTGAGCACTGCTTTGGCTTTATCCCATAGATTCTGGTAGGAACTGTTTTCGTTCTCATTGGAGTCCATGAATTTCTTTAACTCATCCCTGATTTCCCCTATAACCCATGTTTTTTTGAGCAAGATGTTGTTCAGTTTCCAAGAGTTCTACTTTCTATCTATGTTTTTTTCTGCTATTGATTTCAACTTTTATGGCTTTATGATCTGAGAAGATGCTTTGCAGTAATTCAACGGTATGGATTTTATTAAGCATTGCATTATGGTCTATCACGTGGTCAATTCTGGAGAATGTTCCATGTGCATTGGAGAAGAAGGTGTAGTTGTCTGCTGATGGGTGAAAAGTTCTGTAAATATCAATGACGTTTAGTTGGTTAATTGTGTCAATGAGGTCTTCTGTATCTTTACTGAGCTTTTCTCTAGATGATCTGTCTAGTAATGAGTGTGGAGTGTTAAATTCTCCCACTATTATTGTGGAGTCATCTAACTCTCTTTTGAGTGTAGTCAGTGTTTCTTCGACATATTTAGGTGCTCTGACATTAGGTGCATAAGTGTTTAATATAGTTAAGTCTTGCTTGTGTACTGAACCTTTCAGCAATAAATAGTGTCCATCTTTGTCCATGATGGTGGATTTGACATTAAGATTGATTTTGTCTGAGATTAGAATTGCCACCCCTGCTCTTCTTTGTTCATTGTTAGCTTGATATACATTCTTCCATCCTTTAATTTTCAGTTTGTTCCTGTCTTTAGGTCTCAAGTGAGTTTCTTGTAGACAACATATGGATGGGTCGTGTCTTTTGATCCAAGATGACACTCGGTGTCTCTTTACTGGAGCATTCAGTCCCTTCACAGTCAATGTAATTATTGATAGGTATGTGTTCACTGCTGCCATTCTGATAGGTTTATTTTTATGTTGATGTTTTCTCTGTTGTTCTTATTAGTCTGTTCTGGGACACTCTTTTTTGTGAGTTGATTTTTCACCTTTTTCAGAGCTGGTTTTATAGTTGTTGAGACTCGTGTGTTAGATTTCTTGAAATGGTATGATACATCTTTGTTGTGCTTTTCAGCTGCCCCTATGAACCCCCTTAATAAACTATTTATAAACCCAATTTTAATTACTACCAGTCTTGTCATCTTCCTCTCCATCTGGAAGGACTATAACAACTGTAGTACATCCCTCTTTTTATTATGATGACACCATAGTTTTCATGATGATCACTGGATTGCTTCTTTCCAAATCAAAGCTGTGATTTACTTTGGAGCCTTCCCTAAATGAGTATTGAGTAGTGTGTCGTTCTAAAATATAAAGTTAGTGGTTTTGTTCTTCTAACCCAAAGCCAGGAACTTCTTTCAGTTTTTCTTCTAGTTTGGGTTTGGTTTTTACAAAGTCTCTGAGTTTCTGTTTATCTGGGAATGTCTTAATTTCATTTTCGTATTTGAAAGATAGTTTTTCAGGATATATAATTCTTGGTTAGAAGTTCTTCTCCTTCAACACTTTGAATGTGTCGTGCCACTGTCTCCGTGCCAGCATGGTTTCTGCTGAGAAATCTCATGAGAGCCTACAGGGTTTCCCTCTGAATGTTAGCTGTGTCTTTAAGAGTTGCTGCCTTTAAGAGTTGCTGCTTATGTTTCATTTTGTTAAGCTTGATTAGAATATGTCTTGGAGTCTTTCTTTTGAGATCTATATTGGGTGGCATACGATATGCATCTGAGATGTCTATATTCTCTTCCTTCATGTGTTCTGGGAAGTTTTCTTTCAGCAGCTTAGCAATAATACTCTCTGTGTTCTCAGATGGCTCACCCTGCTCAGGGACTCCAATTAATCGAAGGTTGCTCCTCTTAATAGAGTCCCACATGCTTCTTAATGTTTCTTCATTTTTCTTGTTTCTTTTTTCTGCTTTCTGCTCATAGACAGTGGCATCAGTAGCTCTGTCTTCCAAATCAGAAATTCTTTTTTTCATTTGTTCCATTCTGTTTTCTTGGCCTTGCATGGAAGTTTCTATGTCTTTGATTTTCTCCTTGATCTGTCAGATTTCAGAGTACTGGTGTTCCATCAGATCGAACAACTTGCTCAATTTTTCATTTTGTTCTGCTGCATTTTGTATGAAGTCTAGAAGGGCTCTGTATATAATCAATTTGTATTCACTTCCTGATGCTTTCATAAAAGTTTCTTCATCTGGAAAACTCCTTGGTTGCTTTGTTTGGGAGCCTTCTGAAGCCGTGAGTGATTGCTTGTATGCCACAATTGTCTGTTGCTTTTTGGGTCCCATGTGAGTATATAGAGGCTGGAAGAGGTACTGTGAGGATGGATTCCAAATGTTTCTCTAGGCTGTCTTCAAATGTAAAGCAAAAGGTATCTGACCGGTTCACAAGTCAGTTAGGTTTTCAGGTGTAGAGGTCCCTCTTCCCATCTGACAAAGTAAGCGCCACTATATCCAACCCCAGATGATAACAAACTAGTTCAGAATACAGCAATGCTACTGCCCTGGTGGCCTCTGCTGACAAGGCCTAGCCTTAGCCAACACTGCATCGAGTACTGGTTTTGTGATAGAAAAGCGCTCTCCTGTGGGCAGGCTCTGGCTCCCAAGCTAAGAATTAGGTCCAGCTGCGGCCACCGTACCTAAGATGGCGTCCTCCACACAGGCAGCAGACAGAGGGGCTAAAGGTGCTGAGAGGTAGTGATTCCTCTGCTTCTGTTGTAGGTCCCCCAATGCAGGCAGCACTGTGCAAAATCACTACTTTTCTGACAGAGAAGCGCTGTCCCGTTTGCAGGCGCTGGCTCCCAGGCTAAGAATGAGGTCCCGCTAAAATCTCGGTACCAACATGGGGTCCGCACCCTGACCGCGGAGCTCCACACAAACCTCACTGAGGCAGCCCAAAACGAAAGGCTCAAAGTGTCTAGATTAACAGAGTCCCGAGCCTGCCTCTCAGAATATGGGAATTTCGCCTGCCTATCTCCCCAGCAGCGTGTCTGAGTCCACCTGCCTGGCAAGGCCCAGCTCCGCCCGCCGGCTGAGACAGAGGAAAAAAAAAGTCAAAATGGTGCGTTTACCTTCCGTCCGTGAGAGCTGGGGCTAGCCAGGAGCGGGAGTTAGCGAAAGAGAGGAGATTTTTCGCTGAGTGGTATGAAGTCCCAGTTAACAGCTCTGTGCCGTGTCCTGAGGCTGATTGGGTGATAAGAAGGCTCTGTTTGATTGTCAATTCAGGTCTTGGTTTCCAGAGGGATAACTTGACTCCGCCCCCCCCCCCGTTTTTTTTGTTTAAAATACGTATTGAGAAAATTAGCCAGGCTCTTTCACACACTTTTAGTGTTAATTGTAATGAATACTTATTTTGACGAGCTACACATCTTAAAATAGTAAAATATTAAAATAATTCTACATAGGAGTTCACAAATCCTTTTGCAACTTATACTTTTTTACTATTTTCAGAAGAATAGAGTATACATTTTTACTATTCTTAGAAGAATAGAGTCGCAGAATGTAAGGAAGTGTCGTCTAACTGTGAGAACAGTCTCTGAAAGTTGGAAATTCTTGCTTCCAATCCAGTTTATCACTTCTGTTCTGTTGTTGTTGATCCAACTGTGACTGCTACTACTTATAGGAGGAGTGTTAACTTTCTGAAAGATAGTCCTGGGTAGAACCATTACTTTGATTTTTAGAGCTTGTATAATGAGTGTATATGATTTCTAAGTAAATCAAATGATTATCGTAATTATCAGAGCTGTGTGACACAGTGGTTAGGAGCTCAGCTGTCAACCTAAAGGCTGGCAGTTTGAATCCACAAGGTGCTCCCTGGAAACCCTATAGGGCAGTTCTGCTCTATCCTATAGGGTTGCTATAAGTCAACAAACAACAGGTATGGCTCTAGTGGGGTATGTAACCGAAAACTTAGTAATACTTACAATATTTATAATAACATATTTATAGTGAAATTTTAGGTTCACTATAAATTGTTATTTATGTGTGTTACATAGCAAACGGACAGGAATGAAAGAGTAGGAGCAACAACAACAAAAAAGCTACATATTTCATACAGATAAATTTCCTATATGTCCTGAGTCGCTGTCTATTTTTGTCCTTCTAAGGTATAAGAACCATTCTCAACACAAAAATGGTTACGTTGATCCTTTCCAACAGCTATACTTATAAAATCTTTTCCTGAACTATAACCTCTGAAGGCTCAGTTTTGTCCCAGTTCAGTGAGAAATAGCATGGCTTTCCAGAGTGAAATGCTGCAAGAGAGCCAACCTAACTATGGCACTACCCCAACTCTTCCCTGGAAGAATTCCTGGAGGATCAGTTTTTTTTTTTTTTCCACTATAACTATCAGAGACAGCTGACTCCACGACAAAGGGAGAGACCTTCATCCTGCTTTCCAGCATGATTTAATGACCTCCTGATCTTTTAGCTCTTCTAGATCTTACCACTCAGGTCCACACTGCAGTTAGGTAGTGTTCTGTTGTTGCAAGTTGCTGCAGTCAGCCCCAGCTCAGGGAGTTCTTATGTACGACAGAACAAAAGATTTCCCTGTCCTCCTGTTCTGTCTTCCCGATTCCTGGTATGTCCGAATCCGAGTCCTCTGAGCCTCCGGAGGTTATAGTTCATAAAAAGATTCTATAAATGTAGCTGTAGGAAAGGATAAAGGTGGCCATTTTTGTATTCAGTTGTGTCAATCTACCTCACTGCGGATTCCCCTCATTTTTAATGGCTCTCTATTTTGTCAACATGACAAATCAAGCTTACCTGATAACGTATCCAAAGTAAACTAGTCTCAGAGGCTGCTCAAAAAAAATCATAAACACCAAGATTCTGGGGAGTAAAACAATGCACCTGACTTGCAATGCATACAGTGCTTCCAGGAAACACTGAAGAAGAGTGAAATCACATGGAAGCGAGGTGGGCATGAAGGATAAAAAGACTCTTATTTTAGAAAGCACCTGGAAAGCAGCTGTGGTAATGTGGATGAATTTTGTGTGTAAGTATTCTCTATATAATCCCTGGATCTTCAACTCATACTACTAAGATACGGAAAGTACTCACTGTTTCACATGTTGCCTCCCAACCTATCTAGTCACAGTATCCAGTTGCCTACTGTTGTACAGTCTACCTGCTCATTTTGGAGAACAGAAAGAAGACAGTGGGAGCAAGTATAAATAGTAGTTGTTTTATAGGCCTGCCTGTTTTGCTGAACTATGAGTAGTAAATTATGATTTAATGAGAGTGAATGGTGTACTTATCTGCTAATGTGTAGGGAGACATTTGTAAGATAGAGTTGACAGGAATGGCTGGCATAGGTATAGGATGAGGAAAAAGGAGGTGTCAAAGTTAAAGGCATTTTTCTAGGCTGGGCATTTGGATGTATGATGATTTCTCATAGAAGTGATGTGCTGACTTCAAAAATAGACCAAGAGCTTCAAGCCTTCCTAAGGCTAGTTAATTTTTACCTGGCTCTCCTGTCACAAAAGTTAGGCACAGCTGAGTCAGTTAATCACCTACTGAAAAAGAAACTTTCTAAAATGTTAAGGAGCACTGTCTGAATGCTTATGTTCTAGTAACTAAAAATCACTCATTCTTAGAAATGACCTTCCACCTTACTGTACCTGTGAGGGTGAATTTTCTGTATCAGCTTGGCTATGCTATAGAGCCTTACTGGTTGCCTAAACAGTACTCTAATGCTACTATGGAGAGATATTTACATGAGATTTAACATTTAAATCAGTTTACCTTAAGTAAAAGACATTGTCCTGTATAATGTGGATGGGACTCATCCAATTAGTTGTAGGTCTTAAGAACAAAAATGGAGGTTTCCCAAGAGAGAAGCACATTGTTTTAAACCTATGACAGACTTACCTAACCAGAGTTTCTAGTTTGCTGACTCCCTACAGATTTCAGACACAAAACTGATGGCATTTCTAGACTGTCACTTGACCCACAGATTTTCTCTCTCTCTCTCTCTCTGTGTATATATATATGAGTAAAACGTGACTGTGTCTTCAAGAGGCAGGCATGTGAACAGAGCAAGGGGACATTGTATGCTTTAAAGTCAGGAAAGGTGTGCATTAAGGTTGTATCCTTTCACCATAGCTTTTCCATCTGCATGCCGAACAAATAATCTGAGAAGCTGAATTACGTGAAGAAGAACAAGACTTCACGATTAGAGGAAGACTCACTAACAATCTGCATTATGCAGATGACACCACCTTACATGCTGAAAGTGAAGAGGATTAGAAACACTTGCTCATGAAGATCAAAGACCACAACCTTCGGTATGGATAGCACCTTAATATCAAGAAAACAGAAATGCTCACAACTGCACAAGTAAGCAAGGTCATGATAAATGGAGAAAGGACTGAGGTTGCCAAGGATTTCATTTCACTTGGGTCCACAATCAATGACCGTGGAATCAGCAGTCAAGAAATCAAAAGGTGCATTGTGTTGCGAAATCTGCTGCAGAAGACCTCTTTAAAATTTTGAAAAGTAAAGGTGTCGTCGTGAGGACGAAGGTGAGCCTGACCCAAGCCATGATATTTCAGTCACATCATAAGCATCCAAAAGCTGGACAGTGAACAAAGAAAACAGAAAAACTGATACTTTCAAATTGTGGTGTTGGAGAAGAATGTGAATGTACCATGGACTGTCAAAAGAATAAATAGATGTGTTCTAGAAGAAGTACACCCAGAGTGCTCCTTGGAAGCAAAGATGGCTAGATTGTCTTAGATTCTTTGGACATGTTGTCAGGAGGGATCAGTCCCTAAAGAAGGACATCATGCTTAGTAGGGTGGAAGAGTAGTGAAAAAGAGGAAGACCCTAGACAGGATGGATTGACACAGTGGCCTCAACAATGGGCTTCAGCATGAAAACGATTGTTGATATGGTGGAAAACTGAGAAGTGTTTTGTTTTGTTGAGCATAGGGTTGCTATGAGTCAAAATCGATTCAAAATACAACAACATATCAAGAAAATAATCCATCATGACCAAGTGGGATTCATACCAGGGATGAAAGGCTGGTTCAACATCAGAAAAACAATCAATGTGATTAAACACATAAATAACACAAAAGACAAAGATCACCTGATTTTGTCCATTGATGCAGAAAAGGCATTTGATAAAGTTCAACACCCATTCATGCTAAAAACTCCTAGCAAAATGGGCATAGATGGCAAATTCCTCAACACAATAAAGGCCATTTATACAAAGCCAATTGCCCACATCATCCTGAGTGGAGAGAGACTGGAAGACGTTCCCTTGAGATCAGGAACTAGACAAGGGCCCACTCTCACCTCTTCTATTCAACATTGTGCTAGAAGTTTTAGCCAGAGCAATCAGACAAGACCAAGAAATAAAGGGCATCTGCATCGGCAAAGAGGAAGTTAAAATCTCCCTGTTTGCAGATGATGTGATTGTATATGCAGAGAATCCCAAAGAATCTGTAAGTAAACTACTCAGACTGATAGAAGAGTTCAGCAAAGTCTCAGGATACAAGATAAACATAAGTAAATCAGTAGGATTCCTTTATACCAACAATTAGACTGTTAAGGAAGAAATTATCAAATCAATACCATTTACGATAGCCCCTAAGAAGATAAAGTACCTAGGAATTAATCTAACCAGAGAAATAACAGACCTTTACAAAGAGAACTATAAGCCCTTACTACAAGAAACTGGGAGAGACTTAGATAAATGGAAAAACCCTACTTGACGGCACTTGGCTTGGCTACCCTGCTCATGGATAGGAAGATTTAACATTGTGAAAATGTCTATTTTACCCAAAGCAATCTATTTATATAATGCAATCCCAATACAAGTTCCAGTGATACTTTTTAATGAGATAGAAAAACAAATCACCAATTTTGTTTGGAAAGGGAAGAAGCCCCGGTTAAGCAAGGTACTACTAAAAAAGAACACACTGGGAGGCCTCTCGTTACCTGACTTTAGAACATACTACACGGCCACAGTGGTCAAAACAGCCTGGTACTGGTATAAGAACAGACAGATCGATCAGTGGAACAGAACTGAGACCCCAGAGATGACACCACCTGCCTATGAACAACTGATATTTGACAAAGACCCTAAGACATTAAACTGGGGTGAAAACAGTATCTTCAACAAATGGTGCTGGCAAAATTGGTTATCCGTCTGCAAGAAACTGAAACAAGATCCGTATCTTACACCTTATACAAAAACCAACTCCAACTGGATAAAAGACCTAAATATAAAACCTAAAATAATAAAGCTCATCCAAGAAGAGGTAGGAACAACAATGGAAGTTTTAATACACAATATGGACAGACTCCAAAATCTGTCAAACAAACCACAATCATCAGAAGAAAAAATAGATAAATGGGATCTATTAAGAATTAAACACTTGCTCATCTGAAGACTTTATTAATAGAATTAAAGGAACACCTACAGAATGGAAAAAAATATTTGGCAACTCTATGTCAGACCAACCCCTGATTTCCATAATCTATAAGATGCTACAAAATATCAACAAGAAGAAGATAAATCATCCAATTAAGTGATGGCCAAAGGAGATGGACAGACATTTCACTAAAGAGGAGATCCAGGCAGCAAAAAACACATGCGGACATATTCACAATCTTTAGTTATCAAAGAAATTCAAATCAAGATGACAATGAGATACCATCTCACCCCAACAAGGTTGGCCATGATCCAAAAAACACAAAACAACAAATGCTGGAGAGGCTGTAGAGAAAGTGGAACCCTCCTACACTGTTGGTGGGGTTGCAAAATGGTCCAGCCTCTTTGGAAAGCAATCTGGTGCTTCCTTAAAAAAATGGACATTGATATATCGTTTGACCCAGTAATTCCACTACTTGGAATATATCCTACAGAATCAAGGCCTTTCACACCAATGGACACATGCACCAGAATGTTTATCACAGCACAGTCCACGATAGCCAAAAGATGGAATCAACCCAGATGCCCAACAACAGAAGAATGGATAGGTAAACTATGGTATATATACTCAATGGAGCACTACTCAATGATAAAGAACAACGATGACTTCAGGAAACATCTCACTACCTGGTTTCAACTGGAAGACATTATGTTGAGTGAAAGTAGGCAGCAACAAAAGGACAAATATTGGATGAAACCTCTACAATAAGATCTCAAAAACAGATTTGTATATAGAAGAAAAGACTCTTTGACAGCTGCAAGGGAGGGGAGAGAAAAAGGGGGGAGGGTTTAGATTAGATAGTTGCTAGGTATCCAGTTGGGTGAAATCGGTGATAGCACACATTAGAAACAAGAACAACACTAAGTGGACTTAAACATAACATGAGTACTCCTTCCATCTTAACCCAATATTGCAAGGATAGAGTAGCTGGGGCAGGGGGCAGGGGATCATGCTCTTAGGTGAAATCGAGGCCAACTGACTCAACTAACGTTTTGCTAAGAGGGCTCTCTGCATCCCACATTGGTGAGTGGTGTCTGGGGTCTTAAAATCTGCCAAGCTGCTGTCGGAAGGCACAGCAGATGGTCCCAACTCAGCAGGAATGGATGTTCACTGAGGACCAAAATGACATGGAGAAAAGACAACCCAGAAGACAGAGAGACCCACATCAGTGGGTGCCTACATCAACTTGGGACCGGAAGAACTTGATGGTGCCCGGCCACCACCAGTGACAGTCCCGATGGAGCTCACTAAGTCGAGTCTCACTGGCAACATAAGAATAAAAAGGGGTGCACCCTGAGATCCCCACTAAAGGACCTCAATTGATGGTCCAGTGGTTTTGGGGTTTCCCTGGGAGCATGGCCTCTCGCCCTCGTGCTGCCCTTGACCATAAATCATAATGAAGGTCCACGCTTCGGATGGGAATGGATTGGACTTGACGATGCAGTGACCATATATTGGATGCACTTTATGGTTCTATACATCTATAGAACGTCATCTTGCTGACCTCTGGCTGGAGGAAGGAGAGTGGGTGGAGAGGAGGGGAAAAAAGAGACTGTTGAGAGAATGAGACATGTATGGAGCAGAGAGGAATAGTGTGCTGTCACCAGGTAGGGAAAGCAGTGGAAGCTGCATATAGGTGGGTATGTAAATTTATACAAGAATGTACATTTTCACTCAGTTATAGTAAATAAAAAAAAAAAAAAAAAAAAAAAAACAATTCAATGGCGCCTAACAACAACAACACACATAAAACAATGGTGGCAAAGTGGTTAAGAGCTCCAGTTCCTAGCCAAAATGTTGGCAGCTGAAATCTGCCTGGAGCCACTTTCCTGGAAACCCTATAGGATATTTCTAGTTTATCCTATAAGGTTGCTGTGAGTTGGAATCAACTCAACGGCACCCAACAACATATATTTATACATACATATGTGTGTCTGTGTCTGTAAATGCGTGTGTATGCATATATGTGTGTGATATGGCTCAATTTTTCTGAAGAACTCTAACATATTATTGAGCCAAGCTTAGATTCAAAATGCTAGCCAGTCCCGTTAACACCCGAGCTGTCACTGTGTCTTCTCACTGTCCACCAGATCTACACAGCAAAATAATCCCTGTGATTACACAAAAACAGCAAAACCCCATCTTCTGGTAAATGAGCCAAGACATTCCACTAGTGCCTTCATGGCCATGCCTTTATAATGTATATTGATAACAATTCAATCCGGGCACTTAAATCTGCTGGATTTAACCTGTAATTATGTCACAACATTTCAGCTGAGATGTTCCATGTTTGCTGAAAGTTGTCCAAATGCTCCTTTAGAATATTAATTCTAGCACGCCAGCCAGTGTCTGCAAAGCTGATTTCTAGTTTGTATATCCTTGCTCCAGGATTTTTGTTGTATTTTTGTAATGTATTGTATATATTTTTATAAACCTTCTCATCCTTTGTGGGAAAAAGAAAGTATGTAAATAAATCAGAAAAAAACTAGACTTCATTTTTGTCTTTGAGAACAAACAGAGAGCTGAAAACACAGCAAAGACCTAAAGATTTTTCTTTTCATTTTAATTTGAGTCCTCATGTGAAAATTTACACCTAAACAGCAACCATCTGCTGAAACATATGGAACTTCTAGCTCTACTGGAGGTTTTGATATCTGAAAACATCCCTGTCTTAACCTACTACTTTATACGATTCCATCTCAATATTCACTTTTTTTTCTTTATGAAGACTAGCCTATTTAAAATGATAGAGAATATGGAAGGTACTTTCAGTCAAGATTTGGCTAAGTAAATAAATCCTTGTACAATCTGTCAACTTCTGTCAATTGTTCCTAAAGGACATCACTTAAAGAAAAATTGCTTTCTCATTATAGAAGACAATAATCATATTTCCTCATCATACTACTTAAAATAATCCTTAGGAAGAATCCCCATGGGAACAGTGGCTACAGACTCATGTATAAATATTTGTAATAGTTATGTAAATGCATATATGCCCACACACACATGCACACAAAGAGACAGATGAGTATAAAACTAACCAGGTACATGTTTCTGAAATTATCTAATTTTCAGTAGGAAGATTTAGAAAACTAAATAACTGCAAAGGAAAGATTACTTTTAGTGCTGTCTTCTAAAATGCCCAAGTGATCCTCTATTTCAATCCTTTCATGCAACAGTTATAATCTGGTGTTAGTTTTGCAAATCAGAATGCCAGCCATTTTTATAAAAAGTCTATGTTTATCTAAATAAATGTAAGGAATCTATATAAAGAAATTTGAATAAACTAGTTCAAATAAGTGATTTGAATGATGATGGGGATGATAAAGGATATACACAATCCACTTCTTTAAGGATGTTAGTCAAACACTGTCCATATTTTTTGTAACAATACACCTTCCTTGTCTAGTTATATAAATCAGGATTTTGCATTGTAGAAATCTAAGAGGAATTATTTACAGTCTAGTCTATGTGAAAGGCACTCCCCAAAGCTGTGTAGCAAACAGACTATACAACCATGCATGGCAAATGGTGAAGAAATCAATTTTGCTGAATAAGGTCTTAGAATTTTCCTTAGACATGCCTATTCAGATGTCCATGAGGAGACTTAAAGTGTTACATATTTTATTATTAAAAGTAAACTAAAAATATATAAAACATATGTTTTATATACCTTTAATCATTAAAACTTGTGGAGTTTGCTAAAACCATAACACTGAACTATAATGTATCCTCAGGTCAGTGAAAATATTGCCCAGCTGATAGAATATTACCTTCCCAAAGAATTAGACACCAAAAGAAATATGAAAAATATCTTCTTTACAGCTATCTAGTAAATATGCTTTTAACAATACCACCTGAGGTCATGCCATGGCTATCAGTTAAACAGTATCTTTGCTCTGATAATTTTTAAGAAGTGATACTACTCACCTACTATGACTAAGATAGTGGTTCTCACGTTTATGTTCAAACAAGTTTTCAGGTGACTAATGTTTCTTGTCTGAAAACCATTCTTTGAGAATGACTTCATGAATGTAATCATTTAACCATTTAGGATGCACTTAAAGACTGCAATTTCCAGAACAATACTTAGATTAACTTTTTGAAGTAAAAAGATAGGATAAGGTTTTAGTCTTGGCATGTTCCTAGACTTCTAATAAACTAAACATTTTTTGACAGAATAAAGAATGTTTCCAAACAAGAAGTTGTTAGCTGTGATCCCCTTTAGGTTTTGAGACCAGGGAAAATTGTTTCATTTCTTTTTTCCACTTCATTTGCCAAAATTTAAGGTTTTTCAATTGTAGAGCCAAGCAAACAGTAGTATCTTTGATTTAAAAGGTGAGAATATCATAATGTAATTGCCATCAATAAGCATGTGCACCTATCAAAAGATGAAATGAAAAAAGTTACGTGATAAGTGCATTTACAACAACAACAAAAAGAGTAGCTGCTAAGTTAGCTTACGTACATCCAATCATCTCTCAGGATTTGATTCCTCGGTTTAGAAGGCTAGGGTCCTGATTTCCTGGGATGCCCTAATTAACCAGCCTAATGTGTTTACTGCTTCTGTTCTACCTCCAAATTTACACAATTCCTGTTGTCTTGAAAGCTTGCAGGCAGCCATGCAAGGTTCAAAATTGATCTTTATTTATCTGGAGCTCCAGAGAAAGAATGAAAATCAAAGAAAAGGAAGAAAACGGTGTGTGACTAATTGCCTCCATGAACAACTGCCTTGTTTTCCACTAGACAAAAAGAACTTGATAGTGTCTGGTTATCACTACTGAACTACTTGATAAAAGATTCTACAGTAGAATCCTTACGAAAAGGGGTAAAACGCTGAAGACTATTTCAAATTATCAAAGAATCCAGGCTGTCTGGAGCCATAAAATCCAAACCCACTCCTGTTCAGTCAGTTTCGACTCACAGCAACCTTACAGGACAGAGTAGACTGTTCCATAGAGTTTCCAAAGAAAGCCTGGAAGATTTGAACTGCCAACCTTTTTGGTTACCGGATATAACAGTCACTTTGCCACCGGGATTTTATTCTGGAGCCATGAAGGCTGGATAAACCCCCAAAGCTATTAGACCTTAAGACCTTAATTCTCAAATCACCTTCAGACCTTAAGTCTCAAATCACAAATATCCTCTGAAGTCTTAAAATTAAACAATAGTTTAGCATAATTAGTACAGAATGTTTTGACCATGGTGCTCTTTTGAGAACTATGTATATGAGATCAAATTGTCAGAAGCAATGAAGAGAGCTTGTATTAGAAATTTAGGAGGCAGTGAGTTTATGTTAATAGAGGGACAACTTAGATAAGTAGAGGGAGAATGGTTTTATAATTCCAACAATGTAATCAGTGTCAACTGTATATGTGAAAATTATTGAATTGGTGTAGTTGAATATATTCTGAATGGCAACATAGATAAAATAAATTAAAAAAAATTAAGTTGTGAGGCTATCAAACAAATAGTTTTTCATTCTGGGCCGCCCAGGAACAGAAGAGAGACATCAGATGTGAAGGAGTGCTAGAAAACCCTGGAGACGGGAACAGTTGTTGTACAGCAGAGAGAGGAGAGCCAGGCATGCCTGAAGCAAACTCAACCAACAGAGAGAGACATTAAAATGTTTGTATATTAGGATGTTATAGTGCCATATTAATATGCTTGCTCTTAATAGTCCTCAGAGTTGTGAATCACATTTTTTTTGTGAGACTGTCATAGAATAATGGGAATTCTTTGTACATTTTCTGTTATCATAAGACTTCCTATATCCTCTTTCAAGTTAACCTTTCTAAAATTACAGTCTACCCATGCCATAGTCCTACTAGGAGAATTTCAGGGCTCTCAACTGTCCATCCAAAAAACAAACAACAAATAATTCAACCTTTCTAGCCAACTACAAGCTGATTCTACTCTATTTTTAAGAGTTTGTCCCTGTGCACCAGCCAATTTGATTTACTGATCTTTCCCTGGAGGCACTTTAAAGTATTCTAGCTCATTAACTTTGTCTACACAATTATTCTGCTATTAAATAGACTTCCCTTCTCCTTCCCTACGTGTTTGAGTACTATCCATCTTTAAATCTCTGATGAAAAATGTACCCAGTTACAAAAACTTTCAAGAGCAAGTTTCAGAGTCTCTTCTAACATCTAGTTTGACCTTTTCTTTCTTTTCTTTTTAATGACCTCATGCTTTCTTCATGAATGATATCTTTTATGTCCTTCTACAGTTCATCTGGTCTTTGGTCGTTAGTGTTCAACACATCGAATCTTTTCTTGAGATGGCCTTTTAACTCAAGATGGGACATAGGGTCGTGCTTTGGCTCTCGCATACTTGTTCTAATTTCCTTCAGTTTCAATTTGACCTTGCATATAAGCAATTGATGATCTGTACTGCAGTCAGCACCTGGTCTTGTTCTGACTGCTGATATTAATCTTTTCCATCTTCTCTTTCCACAGATATAGTCAATTTGATTCCTATGTATTCAAAGATGAGGTCCATGTGTATGGTCACCATTTATGAAAAAAAAGATATTTGTAATGAGGAAGTCGTTCGTCTTACAAAATTCTATCATTCGATCCCTAACATCATTTCTATCACTAAGGCTGTATTTTCCAACTACTGATCCTTGTTTGTTGTTTCCTACTTTTGCATTCCAATCACCAGTAATTATGAATGCATCCTGGTTACATGTTTTATCAATTTCAGACTTCAGAAGCTTGTGAAATTCTTCATCTTTGGCTTTAGCAGTTGGTGCACAAATTTGAATAATAGTGTTATTAACTGGCCTTCCTTGTAGGTGTATAGATAGTGTTCTATCACTGACAACATATTCTTTTTGATGACGAATGCAACACCATTTCTCTTCAAGTTTTTGTTCCCAGTATAGCCGACCATATGACTGTCTGATTAAGAATGGCCAGTACTGTTGCATTTCATTTCACTAATGCCTAGAATATCAGTGTTATTGGCTCTATTTCATTTTTGATGATTTCCAGTTTTCCTAGATTCACACTTAGCACATTCCATGTTCCAATTATTAACAGATGTTTGCAGCTGTTTCTTCTCATTCTGAGTTGTGCCATATCAGCAAATGAATGTCCCAGATACTTTACTCCATACACATCATTAAGGTCAATGCTTCTTTGAAGAGGCAGCTCTTCCCTAGTCGTCTTTTGAGTGCCTTCCCATCTGGGGTCCCATTTTCGACACTGTATCTGACAATGGTCCACTGCTATTCATAAGATTTTCACTGGCTAATTCTTTTCAGAAACAGACTGATGGGTCCTTCTTCCTAGTCTGTCTTGGTGTGGAAGCTCAACTGAAATGTGTTCACCATAGGTGATCCTGCTGGCATCTGAATAGTGGTGGCATCATAGCAACATGCAACAGCACCACAACAACACACAAGCCCCCACAGTACGACAGACTGACAGACAAATGGGAGCTTGATAGTCTATCCCAATCTTTGAAGAGTAGGCTTCTGGACTGTTTCAGCTGTGGGCTAACAGAGTCTGCGGTCTATGTCCTCACTGACTCTGCAGTCTATCCAACCGTGAAGTATAGTCTTTAAACAGAGTTATAGTTCTGTATATCCATTTTTCACCCTCCATATCAGGGACTCTATGTTGTCATCCTTGTCTGGACAGTCATCGGTGGTGACCAGGTACTATCTAGTTATTCTGGTCTCACGATGAAGTAGTCTTCAGATCATATGGGTGCTTCTGTCTCTTGCGTTCATATTTTCCTCATGTTTTTGATGTCCTTCATTCTCTGCTCCAAGTGGCTTGAGACCAGTTGATGCTATGTAGATGGCCACTTGCTAGGTTTTAAGAGCCCTGCTACTCACCAAAGTGGGATGCAGAAATTTTTCTTAAAAAAACTTAATTATGCCACTGACCTGAATGTTCTTTGAAATCATGGTCACCAGACCCCTATCCTTGCTACGCGGTCCTTTGAAACGTTGGATTACATTTTGGAAACTTCTTAGCTTTTGGCATACTCCAACTGTGCTGGCCTCACTGCTACTGCATGCTGTCACATTCTACACCTAATCCAGTTCCTACATACTATCTAATCTATGACTACCACTTTACCCACCTCCCCACCCTTGCAATCATCGAAGATTATTTTGTTCTGTACTTAAAGCTTGCCTTGAGTTCTTATAACAGTGGTCTGATACACTATTTGTCATTTTGCAATTGACTAATTTCGCTCAATATAATGTCTTCCAGATGAGTCTGTTACGAGATGTTTGCTAAGATCATTGCTGTTCTACATCATTGTAAAGTGTTCTGTTGTGTTAATATACCATAGTTTGCTTATGCCTTCATCTGTTGATGGGGACTTAGTTTGATTCTATCAGTTTTCTATTGTGGATAGTTCTGCAGCAAACACTGGTATGAATGTATTTATGTGCCAGCCCTTATTTCTCTAGGACATATTTCAAAGAGTGGGGTTGCTGGATCATATGGTATTTCTATATCTGTCTCTTAAAAAAAGCTCCAGATTGATTTCCCAAGTGATTGTACCATTTTACATTCTCACCAGCAAGATAGAAATGTTCTAGTCTCTACAAAACCTCTCCAGTATTTATTATGTTGTGTTTTTTGGATTAATTCCAGTTTTATTTGAGTGAGATGGTATCTCATTGTAGTTTTGATTTCGATTTCTCAGTTGAGTAATGACTGTGAGCATTTCCTCATGTATCTGTTATCTTCCTGGATGTCTTTTTAGTGAAGCACGTGTTCATATCCTTTATCTTTTTTTTTTTTAATTGGATTGTATTTTTGTTGTTGAGGTTTTACCATACCATGTAGATTATGGAGATTAGGCACTGATCAGATATGTGGTAAGCATTTTTTTTTTTTCTGGTCTGTATGTTGTCTTTTTTCCCTTTTGGTAGAGTCTTTGGATGAACATCAGAGTTTGATTTTTAGGAGTTCCCAGTTACCTATTTTCTCTTATAGTGTTTCTGCACTGTCAGCAACATTTTGTGATCTGCTTATGCCTTTTATCAGGGCTCCCAGAATTGTCCTTGTTTTTTCTTCCATGATCTTTATTGATTTAAAATTTATATTTAGGTCTTTGATCTATTTTAAACTCTTTTTTTTTTTGTTTGTTTGTTTGTTTGTTTTTCCCCATGGTGTGAGATATGGGTCTCAGGTGGATATACAGTTTTGCCAACACAATTTGTTAAAGAGACTATCTATTCGCAAGTTTACAGACTTTGGGCCTTTGTTGAATATCAGCTCCTGATACGTAGATGATGTTATACCTGGAATCTCACTTCTGTTCCATTGATCTATATATCTGGTTTTGTACCAGTACCAGGCTATTTTGACTACTGTGACTGTGTAATTTGTTCTAAAGTCATGTAGTGTGAAGTTTCCTGCATTGGTTTTCTTCAACAATGCACTACTTATCCGAGGCTTCATTTTTTTCTGTACAAAGTGATTTTTTTCTCCAACTTATTTTTAAAAACTATTAGAATTTATATTGGGATTACACTGTACGTATAGGTTGTTTTGGTTAGAATAGACATTTTGATGATATTGAATTTTCCTATCCATGTTAAGTCTCTTTTGGCTTCTTGCAGTTAAGTCTTGTAATTTTCTTTATATAGATCGCTTATATCTCTGGTTAGATTTATTCCTAAGTATTTTATGTTCTTATTATCTATTGTAAATGTTATTCATATGGTGATTTCCCCTTTGCTGGAGTAAAGGAACTCAACTGATTACTGTATGTTTATCTTATGTCCTCAATCTTTGCTGAGCTCTTCTATTACTTCCAGTTTGGATGTCCTTTTTTTCTTTATCTCAACTGATGGCTGTGGCTAGAATCTCCAGCACAATGTTGAATAAAGGCGATGACAATAGGGATCCTTGTCTGGTTTCTGTTCTCACCTGGAAATCTTTCAGACTCTATTCAGGATGACTTTGGCTGTTGGCTTTCTTAGCTGCCCCTTAATATGTTGAGGAATTTTCCTTCTGTTCCTATTTCTCCCAGAGGGTTTTTTTTTTTTTTTTAATGAATGGATGTTGGACTTTGTCAAATGTCTTTTCTGCATCAACTGATAAAATCAAATGGTTCTTATCTCTTGTTTTATTTATGTGATTGATTACATTGACTCTTTTTCTAATGTTGAACCATCTCTGCTTCCCTGTTATGAGTACCACTTGGTCATAATGAATTATTTTTTGGTATTTTGTTGAATTCTATTGGCTAGAATTTTGCTGAGGATTTTTGTATCTAAGTTTATGAGAGTTATTGGTCTGTAATTTCCCTTTTGTTGTTCTATTGTTACCTGGTTTTGATATCAGGGTTATATTGGCTTTGTAGAATGAATTCAGGATTATTTTATCTTTTCTATGCTTTGGAACATCTCATGAAGATCAGAGCTTTTTTTTGTTGTGAGTTTTTAAATCCCCTTTTTAACCTCTTCTTTTATGGTGTATTTATTTACTTGTTCTACTTCTGTTAGCGCTAGTTTTGGTAAGTGATATGTTTCTACAAATGTGCCCATTTTCTCTAGGTTTTCAAATTTGTTGGAGTACAATTTTTCATAGTATTCTGTTATGCTTCTTTTAATTTTCATTGGAACTGTTGTGGTATCACCCATTTCATGTTTTATTTGAGTAATTTGCTTCCACTCCTGTTTTTCCTTTGTCAGTTTGACTGATGGTCTATCAATTTTGCTGATCTTTACAGAAAACCAGCTTTTTGCGTTGTTAACTTTTTCAGTGATTTTTCTATTCTTTAATTCATTTAGTTCTGCACTAATGTTTATTATTTCCTTTCATTTGATGGCCAAGGTGTTCTTTTGCTGCTCTCTTTCGCTTGTTCAAGTTGTAGAATGAATTCTTTGATTTGGGCCCTGTCTTCTTTTTGCATGCATACGTTTATTGAGATAAATTTACTTTTGAGAATTGCTTGTGTTCTTCCCCAAAGTTACCAGTACGATGTTGTCATTCTCACTTGATTCTGTGAATTTCATTATTCTGTCCTTTATTATTTCTTCAATTAAGTAGTTTTTGAGCAAGATGTTCACTTACCATGTGTTTGATGTTTTTTCTTCCTTTTTCTGTGATTGCTTTCTACTTTTATGCCTGTGTAGTTTGAAAAGATGTTTTGCAATATTTCAGTGTTTTGAATTTTGTGGTCTGCCACGTAGTCTATTCCAGAGAATGTTCCATGTGCATTCAAAAAGAAAGTATATTTGATTGCTGTTGTATGAAGTGTTCTATATACATATATGAGGTCAAGTTGGTTTATTGTGGCATTTAAATCTCTCATGTCTTTACTAAGCTTGTTTCTGAATGTTCTTTCACTGATTTGTGGTGTGTTGAAGTCTCCTCCTATTATTGTGAAGCTGTTTGTTTCTGTTTTCAATGTAGTTTTATTTTGTTTTATGAATTTTTAAGCCCTGTCATTGTGTACATAGACATTTAATATGGTTACATACTCCTGAAGCATTGAGCCATTAATCACTACACAGTACCTTTCCTCATCCAGTGTAGTGGATTTTACTTTAAAGTCTATTTTGTCAGAGATGAATATTGCCACTACTGCTCTTTTATGAATGTTGCTAGCTTAATATTTACTTTTCCTATTCTTTGAGTTTTAGTTTGTTCATGTCATAAGTCTAAGTTGTGTCTTCTGCATGCAACATATAGATGGGTCATTTATTTATTTATTTATTATCACTCTGCCACTTTCCATCACTTTGTTGGTGCATGTAATTCATTTACATTAAGCATGATTATTGATAGGTATGAATTTAGTGCTGTCATTTTGGCATCTTTTTTGTGCACTGAAGAAATTCTTTTGTTCCATTTAATTTTCTGTAGTGAGTCTTTTCTTTACATGCTTTCTTTCAGTCTTTTTCAATGTTGGTTTTTTTTTTTATTTGCTGAGACTTCATGTTTTTCTTGTATTTTGTTTGGGTGTGTAGGATTGGTAGTTTCCTTTGTGGTTGCCTTAGTATTGATCACTATTTTTTTCGAAATTTAAACCAGTCTTTTATTTATGTCACTTTATCCTTACTCCACTTGAAAGGTCTATGACAATTTTTTTGGAACCTCTTTTTTGTTGTAATATTTACATAGTGACAGCTCAATTTCCCTGTTTTCAATGTTTTCTTTTGATTTACTTTTATGATTCCTCTATTTGGGGGGATATCCAGTGGCTCTGTTTTGCATTCTAGTCATAGGTTGTTATCTAATGTTACCGATATTCTGACAAAAGGATTCCCTTTAGCATTTCTTGTAATTTTGGTTGAGGTTCTATAAATTCCCTACATTTTCTCTTTATCTGGAAACATACTGATTTTTCCATCGTATTTGAGAGAGAGTTTTGCTGAATATATAATTCTTGGCTGCCAGTTTTTTATTTTTATTTTTTTTCTTTCAGAGTTTTGTGTATATAATATCATTGTCTTCTTGCCTGCATGGTTTCTGCAGAGTAGTTTGAGGTTAATCTTATTTATTCTCCCTCATAGTTTACCTTTTGTTTATCCTCACCCACTTTTAAAGTTCTTTCTTTCTTTCTTTCCCTCTCTTTCTCTCTAATAGCTTACATTTTTTTATAATACGTGTTAGTGTCTTTCTTTTGGGATCTACCATGTGTGGAGTTTGATGAGTGTCTTGGATAGATATCTTTTCATTGCCCGTGATATCAGAAAAATTTTCTGTCAACAAATCTTTGGCAATTCTCTCTGTATTTTCTGTTATCTTACCTGTTCTGGTACTCCAGCCACTTACAGTTTACTCCTATGAAAGTGCCCCAGATAATTCCTAGTGTTCTTGATTTCTGAAAATTTCCTCATATCTGATTTTTCCTAAAATATGTAGATGTCACCAGTTTTATCTTTGATCTAATTAATTCAGCCTTTCGCTGCCTCAGTTTTTCTCCTTTAACTTTATATTCAGCTTTCTAGTTCTGTAACTGTATTATTAATTTTCTGAATTTCTAGTTCTTGTGCTCTGTGCTTTCTGGTAGACTTTGCAGTTTGCCATTATACTCTTGTACCATTTCATTATATCCTTCCTGATCTCTTGAAAAGCTCTAAAATTGATCTTTTTTGTTCTACCTCTGATAATTCCTGGGAAATTTCTTCCCCTGGTAAATCTGATTCTTTTGGGGGGGGCGGGGAGAGCTTTTGCAAGTCACACTGGACTGCCTCTGTAAGGAATTGAAACTGACTTTTGTCTCTGAGCCCTCAGTAAGTTGTATTTTTCTGTTTGCCTACTGTGTTCTATGTTTGCCTGTTCTGTTCTAGCTTCTTGTTTTGTTTTTAAATGTCTGAATAAACTCGTCTTGTGTGGTAGTTTGGTTATTGATGCTGTTGAAACTCTAATATCCTATCATCAGTTAGTTAAGAACTACTGCTAGACAAGTGAGCCTAAAAGTCTGTTTACTTTTTTTGTGTGAATTCATCTTAGGTGTCCAGGTAGTCATTCAGCAAATGTGTGGTGCAGGCTCTTGTGTCCTGTCCTAAATGGGAAGTGGTGATTTGTGTAGGCATTGATATCTGGCTGTAGCTGCTCAGAGAGGCAGGCAGGCAGCTAACAGCTCTTCTTGAGTGTCTATGAAGATAGCACATCCCTTATGTATGAATCTAGATGAGGTAACAGTCGCTGCACAGAATTTCCAACTTTGGGCATCAGGAGATTTCTTTTTTGTCCCTTGCCTCTGTTTGTTAAACCGTTCTCTTGGAGGTCTTGGAGAGTGGCTTAGGGTGGATTTTTGGAGTCCTAATTTCAAGACAGTTGATAGCATCAGATCCCAGTGCTGGATGCAGCACTGAGAAAGGGTCAGGGAGATGGAGGAGGAAGCACTGGGGTAAGGGACAGAGGTTTATGCCAGAAGAAAGATTTTGATCCATACACTGTAAGTTGCATAAAAAGACTTAAATTTGATGATTTACTGCAATTATTCATTGGTCTGGCACAAGTGGATTCTTTGGTCAGTTTCTCCCACAGAGGGGAAGCCCACCAACTTCTACCACTTGCCTTGTTGGCTGCAGCAGTTTTTCCGTGGGTCAGGTTTGGTGAATCCTACACACTTGTGGAGATACTCTCCCTTTCTCATTGCTCAATCCAATTTCTCAGCTTTCCCTTTGATGTTAAGGGTTCCTGTAATGTCATATGTAATAGATTCCTTTGTTGAGTTGTTATTGTTAGAGAGGTTACAATAAACAGTTGACTACTCTGCCATCTTGGCCTCACCGACCAAACTTCGATTTTATTTTAGCTTTTTAAATATATGAGGATTACCAGTTAAGTTTCTGAAGTCATTGTGCAAGAAATGATACATATCTAGTTGGATATCACTATGGTTACCTTTGAAGTATTCCCATTGGGAAGCTATGCACTGATACCAACAACTAGTCTGCCTGTCAAAGCAATTTTGGAACTCTTTTTTCTGGAATGGCCATCACAGTTGTCATTATATTAGCTTTAATGTCCTGAATTGGAGCAAAATATCTTCCTTTCAACATTTCCTTTATCTTTGAGTAAAGAAAGCAATCACTGGGGCCAGATCAGGTGAGTAGGGAGGGTGTGCCAATGCAGTTATTTGTTTGCTGGCTAAAAACTCCCTCAGAGACAACTATATAATTAAATTCATGAAATTTCCACTTTGCCATTGTGCTCAATGGCCATTTCAGAAAGAGTTTCAAAATTGCTTTGAAGGGGTACTGGACACTGGCATCAGTGCATACCTTCCCAAGGAGAGTACTTTGAAGGTGACTGTAGTGATATTCAGCAATGAGATATGTAGCACTTAGAACAATTAAGTTCATGGACTTAGTTGTCAGACCTTGTATTTAGCTTTCTTCAGAATTGCTTGTTCCTCACACTTACTTTGTTCACAGAGTACATAATTACTACAATTTTGTATGTTAATTGTTCTCTAATTCATCCTCATCCTAAAGGTACTCAGGCACCAGTAGATAATATTCCCCTCTTCACTTTGAAATAAGAGACCCTGACAGAATAGTTTGTGGCGAGAGGCACCCTTAATTTTTTCCATTAATTTTGAAATCTATTTGTGTTTTCATATGTTTAAAGAAGCTGTACAAATTACATTTTTTGTTATAATTGGTTTTAAAAATGTATTTATTATACTGTTTAGGAATTTTCCAAAGCTGTGAGACAAGAGCATAGATGGACCAGTGTGTGTTGTCCCACTGACCATCTTCCTCTCACTGAAATAGAATTCAACAAAACTATGAAAAACATTTTCTTCACAATTGCATTAGGCTACCGATTGACTTCTTCAGGGTCTTTCACTTCATTGCATAGTTTTCTGGAAATTTAACTCAAGTGAGGATCTTCAGAATATTGCAAATGGCACTCCTTTCCCATATTTTGAAAAGAGAGAAACGTAGAAAATCAAAGTCTTTAATCAGTCTTTGTCATGGATTGACTCTGGGACCACAAGGAAGAAAATTCATGACATTATTTTAGACATTCCGTGTCCTACAGATGGAGTCCATTCAATACCAGTAAGTTGCCATCTAGTTGATTCCAAATCACAATGACTTCCTCAATGTCCCAGTAGAACTGTACTACACAAGGTTTTAAATGTCTGTTTTTTTTTGGAAGTAGATCCACAAACTCTTCATTACTAGTCATCCATGCTTGGTCTCAAATTTACAACCTTTTGATTAATAGCAGAGTGCTGTTAACTGCTTGTATCACCCAGGAACTTTGAGTCAATTCAAAGTCCCTTGAATTAAAGGTGAATTTTCACCACTTTTCAGGTCCTTCATATAGTGCCCATTGCTTCCCTATAATGTCAACAACTATTTGTCACGGGTCATAGCAAAATAATCCTATTCTAACATTTCTCATTAATGTAATTGTATATGTGCTTGGAGGGAGGGGTTGAGGTAACATTTTCTACTTTTTCCCTGACTCTGCCAGTCCCTACTTGTCTAACATAAGCTCTTTGTGCTCTGTGTTACTAACATTAGTGAGTTGCTTAGAGCAGTGGTTTCCCAGTCTGACTGATGAATAGAGATACCTAAGAATCTTTTTGAAAATGTATTTTTTTACCCCCAAACCTCGATATTTTTATTCAGCGAGTTACAGAATCTACATTACATGTGTAAAAGCAATTCTCAAGAGGTTTCTAAAAATTAGATTTGAGAGCATTAGTGGCCCACATGATTTTTCGAGGCAAGCCAAGCCAAAGCAAGTGCCGTCGAGTCGGATCTGACTCATCAAAAATCTAAAACTCTCTGTCTCCTCCCTTCTTTTTTTTTTTGTTTCTCTTCCTACACATTCTCAACAATAATGCAAAATACTTACACAAAATAGGAGTTATTGAATAGCCACAAATTTTCACAATTCTCCACGGAAAAAATAAAAATGGTGCTATGAGAAAAAGGATTTGAGTTTCTACATCATCAGTTCAAAGTTTTATCGCTTCTTTGAAATAATAGAAATTGAGTCAAGTAAGTTAACCACAGGTATCTATTTTAATGAAATAAAGTCATTTCTTACTATTCTAAAATAATCAGTGCATGCTATAAAGAAATTTTTCAGTAGCTTAGGCAATAGCACATGGGAAAGAGCAGGACTAGAACATATTTATTTTGACTTTGTCACTGTAAAGTTTAGTTGAAGGATGATCATTGAATAGCCTAACATTCTCTATATGAAGCATATACATTATCTTACTCACTATACAGAGAGAAAGCACATCCCCAAACTATGATATTTAAATTGTTCAGTTCTCAAAGTGATGAATTTTTATTCACGTTGAAAATACGTGCAAATGGAAACCTAAATTCCATATGCAATAATGATTTGGTTGAAACAAATACTATTCCCTAAAGCTATGCTGGCTTGGGGGTGGGGGGCGGGAAGGACTCTTCTAATGGTAAAATTGCCCTGGCTATGCTCCTAAGGTAGAAAGAAAAAGGCGTACAGATAAGTGTTCTTATTTATAACATGTAACAAGATAGGTTGCTACAGACAAGCATCTTTCTGATGTCTTATCCTGCTGATCAGAGTATAAAAGAGTTTATTTTCATAATTACAACAGATGGAAAACAATAAAATTGTACTTTAGGCTAATGCACTCTCACCCTTATTATCCTTTTTTGTATGTGTGCCTTCCCTGAAGCTATTTTATAACAATATAAAAATTGCAGAAATATGGCACTCACAAAACCCTGACCAGATTTCCTAATTATCTGTCATGACTCAAGAGTGCGGTGAGAAATTAGCTCTCCTGGGAAAGAAAAAATTTGACAGAACTTAAAATAATAGAATCTCATGATGTCTTTCCTCAACAAGTTGAGAAAGAAATCTGTCCTTTTTTAGTAAGATTATCCTAACTAACTTTCTCTTTTATAAATATACATTTTTATCTCAGCTACAGAAAATTATGTTAATCAGATGCCTCCATAAATGTTATGCTGACATGCTGTCACTCTTGTTTAATTAATTTTTCTTTGTTTTTTTTTTCCTCAATTCCATTCCTTTCTTCACAGCACAGGCACTAATTAATATGTAGAAAAAAATAAGATGTGTGTAGTTTTTAGGTGCCCTTCGGTGTAGCTACACTATGTACAGCAGAAGAAAACACTGCCTGGTCCTACGCTATTCTCATAACCACTGTTGCACATAAGCCTGTTGTTGCAACCACTGTATCAGTCTATCCTGTTGAGGATCTTCCTGTTTTTCCAGGACCCACGACAGCAGCTAACCAAAAGATTGGCAATTCATAACTTCCTGGCAGTCCTTGGAAAATCTAAGGACAGGTCTACTGACCTATGGGGTAGCTGTGAGATGGAATTCACTTCACAGCAGTAGATTTGGATTGTTTGGGGGGTCTACTTTATCAAGCACGATGTCCTTCTCCAGAGACTGCTCCTTCCTGACAACATGCCCAAAGTATGTGAGATGAAGTCTCACCAACCTTGCTTCTAAGTAACATTCTGGCTGTACCTATTCCATGACTGATTTGATCATTCATCTGGCAGTCCTGATATATTCAATACTATTCACCAACATCGTAATTTGAAGGCCTCAGTTCTTCAGTTGTCCTTACACTCTGCCTAGCTTTCATATACCTGTTAAACCATTAAAACCATCATGGCTTGTGCCAGAAACATCTTAGTCCTCAAAGTGACAGCTTTGCTTGCTAACACTTTAAAGTGGTCTTTCGAAGCAAATTTACCAAATTTAATGAATCTTGTTTTCTTGATTGCTGCTTCCGTAAGTTGTTGATTGTGGATCCAAATAAAATGAAATCCTTGATAATCACGGTCTTTTCTCTGTTTATCATCGTGTTTTGTTTATTGGTCCAGTCATGAGGAATTTTTTCTTTGTGTTGATGTGTCATCCATACTGAAGACTGTAATTTTAAATTTTTCAAGTACTCTTCATTTTCACCAAGCAAGGGTGTTTTACCTGCACAAGGTAGATTGTTAATGGGTCTTTCTCCCATCCTGATGCTACATTCTTCCTCATATAGTCAAGCTTCTTGTATTATTTGTTTAGCATAGAGGTTGAATAAATATGGTAAAAGGAAACAACCCTGGCGCACATCTTTCCTTACGTTAAACCACTCATGTCTTTTTGAGTGAAATGACTTCCTCTTGGTCTGTGTCACCTTCCTCTTGTGCACAGTTAACAATTCTGTGATTCCCATTCTTTGAAGTGTTATCCATAATTTGTTATGAGCTATACAGTCAGATACTTTTGCCTGTTCAATAAAACACAGATACACATCTTTCTGATATTCTCCAATTTCAACCAGGGTCCATCTGAAATCAGCAATAATGTCCCTGTGTTCTACGTCTTCTTCTGAGTCTGGCTTATATTTCTGGAAATTTCCTGCTAACATGCTGCTGCAAACACTTTAGAATGATACTCAACAAAATATTACTTACTTATGATGTTGTTTGACAAGTAGTACATTCTGTTGGATCACCTGAATTAGGAATAGGCATAAATATGAATCTATTTCAGTCGGTAGGCAATATCTTCCAAATTTCTTGATATAGAAAAGTGAGCACTTTCAGTGTAACATCTATTTGTTGAAATATCTCAGTTGGTAGTCCATCACTTCCCAGAGTCTTTTCTTAACTGATGTTGTCAGTACAGCTTAAACTTCTTTCAATGTTTATCATTTGTTGATCACATACTACCTCTTCAAATGACTGACTATTGACTAATTCTTTTTGGTACAATGACTTTGTGTGTTCCTTCTGTTTTCTTTGGATGGTTTCTTCATCTTTTAGCATTTTTCCCATAGAATCCTTCATTACTACAGCCCAAGGCTTGAAATTTTCTTCTGTTTCTTCTGCTCGAGTAGTGCTGAACTTCTTCTCTTTTGGTTTTCTAATTCCAAGTCTTTGTACATAACATTGCAAAACTTTTCTTTGTCTTCCTAAGCTACGCTTTGAAATCTTTTCTGCTCTTCATCATTTCTTCAATTTGCTTTAGCTATTCAACGTTCAAGAGCAACTTTCAGTGTGTCTTCTGACATCTATTTGGATCTTTATTTTCTGTCTTTTTAATGACCTCTTGCTTGCTTCATGTATGATGTCTTTGGTGTCATTCTACAACTCACTTGGTTTTCAATTATTAGTGTCCAGTGTGTCAGATCTATTCCCTTGACAGTCTCTAAATGCCAGTCAAGGTCAAACTTTGGCTCTCAATGTCGTATTCTAATTTTCTTCAGCTTCAATATTAACTTGCATATGAGCAAAAGATGTACAAAGGAGTAAGATATGTGTATACATATATACGTACATACAGAAACTCACATCAAAGATTTTGTGCTATAGAATCATGCAATTATATTTATTTTGCTAAATATTATCAAGCTGTATACCAATGCTAGTTAATATAGACATTTCCTTTACTTTCTAGGCTTATAGCTACTTGACATTTCTTAGCCTCATTTGTATTTAGGTATGCTCATGTGAGTGAATTCTGGCCAATGGAATGAGGCAGAAGTAATATGCACCTTACCCAAAGTACCTCCTGTGTGCTATTTTTCTCTCTTTAGTCAATACTCTGATGATTATCTATGGAGTGATTGTAGAATAAATATACTGAAAATGGAATAGCCTTCATCAACTAGGGTCCTTTAATGATTTTGTGGGTCAGAGAACTCCATTCCCCCAAGACGTATCAATGATTATATCCTTAAATTAATAAATAAGTAAAGCAATTCTAGAATATTGAGCTACTATAGTTTTAAAGATTATCTGTTGTTGCAGTTGACATAAACTTAAGAAATTACTACTTTGAAGTGAGATGCTGCTACTACAGACCCATAAGACAGTTGGTATTAGCTTAGTGATCAGATTCTAAGTATGAGAAAACTGGTATTAAAAAGTGGAAAACTACTATGGAAAGATGAAGACAAGTGTTACAAAGTGGCAAAAATTTGATAAATTTTTCGTGGTTCAAGTAGGAAGTCCAATCATCTGCCTAACAAACCTAAAATTTTAGGGGAATAACAATACAAGACTAGTGGTGTATATTGCATGGTACTAAAAGAAAGATGTGAGCTGTCTTTAGAGTTCCTTGGTTTGTCTCTTTGGAAAGCAATTTGGCGTTACCTTAAAATAATGGATATAGATATACCATTTGACCCAGTTATTCCTCTGCTCAGAATATATCCCACAAAATCGAGGGCATTCACATTGACTGCTACGTGCACACAAATGTTCATTGCAGCACAGTCCATAGAAATGAAAAAGTAGTAAATGGAGTCAGAAATGAGACCTTGTTGGGTTGGGACAATAGCCTATTTTACATCTCACAGGGTGAGAAATAAGATTGAAAAAGCTTTGAAAGAAAGCACAATTAAAACTCAAAGACATAGATTTCTGTACAAATTGTGATGGTCTTGAAGTGGTCACCGCTAAATGACAAGGGAAACACAGGTGAAAGGTATGTAGAATTATGACCAACAAACTGATGATCCTTTTACTGCTTCTGAAGTTTTTGTATTTTCTAGAATGTCATTTAATTGGAATCATATAGGATGTAGCATTTCTAGACTGGCTTCTTTCACTTAGATTATGCATTTAAGGTTCTTCTGTGGTTTGATAGGTTATTTCTTTTCTTTTAACATTTTATTGTACTTCAACTAAAATTTTACAATCCAAGTCAATTTGCCATAGAAAACCCTGAACACATACCACTATGAAACTCTAACTGCTGTCCTCCCCCAACACTCCATGATAGCACAGTCTTCCTTTCCACTCTATATTTCCTATGTCCATGCAACCAACTCCTGTCCACCCCCTCCATCTGGCCTCTTGAGAGGAACTACTCATACAACCCCAAGTATATATTTAATCCAAGAAGCATATTTTCCACTAGCATCACTCTGCATCTTATAGTCCAGTCCAATCTTTGTCTGATGGGTTGGCTTCAGTACTGGTTACATCTCTGGCTAACAGAGAGTCCAGGGACTATATTCTCAGGGGGTCCTCCGGTCTAACAGACCATTATGTGTGATCTGTTAATAGAGTTATAGTTCTGCACATCCATTTTTCTCCCACTACATTAGGGACTTTAGATTGTGTTCTCTGTCAAGTCAGTCACTATTGGTGACCAGGCACCATCTAGTACTTCTGGTCTCATGTTATTGTAGTCTCTGGAACATACAGCATGTCTTGTTTCCAGCGCCCCAATTTTCCTCATGTCTTTCATGTCCTTCATTCTCCTCTGCTCCAGGTGGATTGGACCAGTTGATGCTACTTTGCTGGCTTTTAAGACCACGATGTTACTTACAAAAGTAGTATGCAGAACACTTTCTTAAAGAAAAAATAAGCCGAGTTATGCTTGGGCTATGCAAATTACCCTAAAATAAATAACTCCACTGCTGTCAAGTTGATTCTGACTTATAGTGGCCCTATAGGACAGAGGAAAGCTGCCCCACAGAGTTTCCAAGGAGCACCTGGTGGATTTGAACTGCCAACCTGTTGGTTAACAAACCCTTATCAACTATGCCACCAGGGTTTCCAATAAGTTCCCCTGAAACCATGGTCCCCAAACCCTCTGTCTCTGCTACTCCATCCTTCAAAACATAGGGTTGTATTTAGAAAACTTTTGGGCTTTTGTTGTAGTCCAGTTGTGCCAATTTCCCTTCTACTGTGTAGTGTCATTGCCTTCACCTAAGCCAATTCCTACCCACTATCTAATCTGTGAATACTCTCTTCATTCCTTCCCACACTTATGACCACCAAAGATTATTTTCTTCTGTGCTTAAACTTTTTTTTAAATCCTTTAATAGTGGTATCAATCAATATCTTCCCTTTTGCAACTGCCTAATTTCACTCAGCATGTCGTCTTCTATATGACTCCATTTTATGAGATGTTTCTTAAGAGCATCATTTTTTTTTATCATCACATAGTATTCCATTGTGTAAATATATTATACTTTGTTTATCCAATCATCTGTTGATGTAAACCTAGCGTGATCCCATCTTTTTGGTCTTGGGGACAGTGGCACAATAAACACTGGTGTGCATGTATCTGTTGTGTGAAACCCCTAATTTCCTTAGGATATATCTCAGGTGAAAAAGCACCAAATTGACTTCCAAAGTGGTTGTACCATTTTACTTTCCCACCATCAGTGTAGAAGAGTCCCAATTTCTCTACAACCTCTCCAACATTTCCTATTTTGTGTTATTTGGGTTAATGTTAGCCTTGTTGTGGTGAGGTGGGATCCAATTTTAGTTTTGATTTGTATTTCGCTAATGGCTAATGATTGTGAACATTTTCTCTTCTGTCTTTTAGCTGCCTTGATGACTTACTTGGAAAAAGTGTCTTTTATATAGTTTGTCCATCATTTAATTGTTATTTATCTTTTTCTTGCTGAAGTTTCCTTTTTATTATTATGATGATTAAGTGAACGTATACAATTCAAATTAGTTTTGCATACCTGCCTATCTGCAACTGTAGCTGCTCTCTTTTCCCTGTAACAGCAATCTCCTGCGTTTCACTCTTAACTTTTCTCATCCTCTTAACAAACACGTGTCACCTCCTCTCCCCGCTCTCCTCTCCCATCTAGAAAGAAAGCATTAGGGCAGTCTCCTATAAATGTATGAAGCTATAAAATACACACACCACATGCCCACACTGTGCTCCCAAGTCCAGTCCATTTTTGTCTGAAGAGTTGACCTCAGCACTGGTTTAAGGTCAGGGCCAGCAGCAAGTCTAGGGGTAATGTTTTCAGGGGCCCCTCCAAGCAGTTACACCCTCAGTTCTTGTCGTTTAGTAGAGTTCTTGAACTGAACACCTCTTTTGCTCATGTTACCTCAGGGACTCTACATTGTATCCGCCATCACAGCACCATTTGGGCACTTCTGGTTTCATATTGATGCAGTCTCCCATTCATATAGGTCCTTCTGTCTCTTGGATTCATTTTTCCTTGTTTCTTTGATGTTCTCGGTCATCATCTGTTCCAGATGGGTGGGGACCATTTGGTGTTCCTCAGATGCCAGCTTGCTAGCTTTTAAGACCCCAGATATGCCACTCACCAATATGAGGTACAGAAGACTATTAGCAAAAGACTAGTTACACTAATTAACCTCACTGTCCCTTGGAAACAAGGTCCCCAGACTTCTGTCCCTGCTACTCAATCCTTTGAAATGTTGGGTTGAGTTTACAAAATGTTTCAGTTTATGGTATAGTCCAGTTATTTCAATCTGCCCTCTACTGCGTGCTGTCACTCCCTTCACCTAACCCAATTCCTATTGACTAATCTATGAACATCCGTTTCCCTCTCTCTGCACCCATGTAGCTGTCAAAGTCTTTTCTTCTGCACACAAGTCCATTTATACTCCTAATAGCAGACGTCTCATATCATAGTTGTTCTTTTGCAGATGACTGATTTCACTCAGTATAATGTCTTCTAGTTGAAACTAGGTTATGAGATGCTTCCTAAAATTATCATTGTTCTTTATCATTGCATAATGTTCCGTTGTATACATACACCACAGTTTGTTTAGCCATTTGTCTGTTGATGGACACCTAGGTTGATTCCATCTTTTTGCTATTGTGGACAGTGCTGCAATAAACATTCATGTGCACGTATCTGATCGTGTGACCACCTTAATTTCTGTAGGATATATTCCAAGAAGTGGAATTGCTGGATCATACAGTGTTTCTATTTCTAGTTTTTTAAAGAATGCACCAAATTGCTTTCCAAAGAGGTTATACCATTCTGTATGCCCACCTGCAGTGTAGGCGAGTTCCAGTTTCTCCACAGCCTTTTCAGCATTTGTTGTTTTGTGTTTTGGGATTATTGCCAATGTGACTGGCGTG
Organism: Heterohyrax brucei; assembly: GCA_028571685.1. Classification (NCBI taxonomy): domain Eukaryota; kingdom Metazoa; phylum Chordata; class Mammalia; order Hyracoidea; family Procaviidae; genus Heterohyrax; species Heterohyrax brucei. The sequence goes on from CM053142.1 coordinate 50,459,786, forward strand.
AGAGTGTATCTCATTGCAGTTTCTGTTTGGATTTCTCTAATAGCTAATGATCATGGGCATTGCCTCATGGATTCTTTAGCTGCCTGGATGTCCTCTTTAGTGAAGTGTCTGTCCATCTACTTAATTGGGTTATTTACCTTTTCCTTAATATTTTGCAATACCTTGCAGATTATGGAAATTAGATGTTGATCTGATATGTAGCTGCCAAATATTTTTTCCCATTCTGTAGGTAGTCTTTTAACTCTCTTGATAAAATCTTTGGATGAACATAGCCAGCCAAGACACTGCTGTCGAGTCAATTCTGACTTACAGCAACCCTATAGTTTGATTTTTAGCAGTTCCCATTTGTCTATTTTCTCTTTGTTGTTTGTGCATTGCTGGAGAGGTTTTGTAGTCTGTCTAAGCCATGTATGAGAACTTTCACTTTTATCCTGATTTTTTTCTTGTGTAATCTTTAGTGTTTTAGGTTTGATATTTAGCTCTTTGATCCATTTACAGTTAGTTACTGTGTAGGGTGCAAGACATGGGTCTTGTTTCAATTGTTTTGTGGATGGATATCCAGTTTTGACAACACAATTTCTTAGAGACTCTTTTTACCAGTTTACAATCTTTGGGTTGCTAAGTTATTGTTTTAGTCAGCTAGGGCTGCTCTAACAGAAATACCATAGAGTGGATGGCTTTAACAAAGGAAAGTTTATTTTTACACAGTCTGGTAGGCTGCAAGTCCATATTCAGGGTGTCCGCTCCAGAGGAAGGCTTCCCCACTTGTCGGCTCTAGAGGAAAGTCCAGTATTGCATCAGTCTTTGTCCAGAGAACATCTTGGTGCAAGAAACTCAGGTCTGAAGGATGCGCTCTTCTCCTAGTGCTGCTTGCTTGATGGTGTGGGGTTCCCAATTCTCTGCCTGCTTCTCTGTCCTTTTATCGCTCATAGAATGAAAGGAATAAGGGTGGGGAAAGCCATACTCCAGGGAAACTCCATTTACAGTGGAGCAGGGAGGCAATCCTATGAAGGGATTTACAGCCCCACCTTAATCCAGTAACACACAGTTTAGGAAAACCACAAAATGGAGGACAGTCATAAGATACTGTGAATCATGGCCCAGCCACATGGCTACCATATTTTTGGGGGGACACAATTCAATCCATGACAGTTATCATCTGTTTATAGGAGGATAGTGATATTTCTGGGGTCTTTATTCTGTTCCATTGGTCTATATGTCTGCTTTTGTACCAGTTTCAGGCTGTTTTGACTACCATGGCAGTGTAGTAGGTACTAAGGTTGGATAGTATGAGGTCTCCCACTGTGTTCCTCTTCTTCAGTAGTGCTTTACTTATCTGAGATTTGTTCCTTTTCCAAACAAAGTTGGTGATTTGTTTCTCAATCTCCTCAAAAAATAGCTGTGGAATTTGTATTGGGATTGCATTATATGTATAGATTTCTTTCGGTAAAATAGACATTTTCTCGATGTTAAGTCTTCCTATCTACGAGCAAGGTAGATTTCTCCACTTATGTATGCCTCTCGGTTTCTTGCAGTATGGTCTTGTAATTTTCCCTGTATAGGTCTCTTATGTCTCTGTTTAGATTTATTCCTAGGTATTTAATCTTCTTCGGTGCTATTATAAACAGTATTGATTTGGTGATTTCCTCTTTGATGATCTCTTTGTTGGTGTAAGGGAATCCGACTGATCTATTTATGTTTATCTTATATCATGAATCTTTCCAGTAGTTTATTTATGGATTCTGTAGAGTTCTCTGTGTATGTGATCATATCATCTGCAAATAGGGAGATTTTTCCTTCTTTACCAGTGTGGATACCCTTTGTCTTATCTGATTGTACTGGCCAGAAGCTCTTACACAATTTGAATAGAAGTACTGACAGTGGTCGTCCTTGTCTAGTTGTCATTGTCAGGCAGAATTCTTTCAGTTTCTCACCACTCAGGATGTTGATGTTTGGCTTTGTATAAACCACAAAACTAAAGCCATTGTCATGGAGTCCATTCCAACTCATAATGACTCTACAGGACAGAGTAGAACTGCTTCACAGAATTTCCAAGGAGTGCCAGGCAGAATAAACTGCCAACCTTTTGGCTAGCAGGCTTTGCATAGATGTCCTTTTTTGACTGCGGAATTTCCCTCCTATTCCTATTTTGCTGAGAGTTTTTAGCCTGAATGGGTGTTGAACTTTGTCAAATGTCTTTTCTGCATCAGTTGACAAAACCAAGTGACTCTTATCCTTCATATTATTTATGTAGTCGATTACATTAATTGTTTTTCTGATGTTGAACCAGCTCTGCATCCCTGGTATAAATCCACCTTGGTCGTGATGAACTTTTTTTTTTTTTTTGATATGTTGTTAAGTTCTGCAGAGTTGTGCATCTAAGTTCATGAGTTATATTGGTCTTTAATTTTCCTTTTTGTGTGGGACCTTTCCATGGCTTTGGTGTTAGAGTTACGGTAGCTTCACTGAATAATTTTGGGAATATTCCATACTTTTCTATGTTGCAAAATAGTGTCAGTGGTATTGGAATTAACTCCTCTCTAAAGGTTTGGTGGAATTCTTCAGTAAAGTCATCTGGAGCATGACACTTTTGGATTCATAATTTTTTGATTACCTTTCCATCTCCTCTTTTATGACAGGTTTATTAAGTTGTTCTGCTTTCCCTTGTGATAATTTTGGTAGATGATGTAAATCTAGAAATTGATCTGTTTCCTCTAGATTTTCAAATCAGAGTAAATTTTTTGTAGTATTCTCTTACAATACTTTTAATTTCCATGGAGTCTGTTTTGACATCTCCTATCTAATTTCTTATTTGGAATATTTGTTTTCTCTTCTGTTTTTCTTATGTAAGTTCAACCAATGGTTTATCAATTTTGTTGATATTTTCAAAGAAACAGATTTTGGTTTTTCTAATTCTTTCAATTGTTTTTCTAGTCTCTAATTCGTTTAGTTGAGCTTTAATTTTTGCTATCTGCTTTCTTCTGGTGCCTGAGTGGTTGTTTTGTTGTTCTCTTTCTTCTTTCTCAAGTTGTATGGTAAATTCTTTGTTTTGGGCACTTTCTTCCTTCTAGGTGTATGCATTTATAGAAATAAATGGACCTCTGAGCAGTGCTTTTGCTGTATCCCATAAGTTCTCATTGAGACCATGAATTTCTTTATTGCATCTTTGATTTCTTCTATAACTCATGAATTTTCAAGCTGGGTGTTCACTTTTCATGAATTTGAGTTTCTACTCATGGTTTTTCTGCTACTAATTTCAAATTCTATGGCTTTGCAATAATTCAGTGGTTTGCATTTTGTTGAGACTTGATTTATGTCCTAATATATGATCTATTCTGTAGAAAGTTCCATGTGCACTGGAAAAGAAGGTATACTTATCTGTTGTTGGGTAAAAAGATCTGTATATGTCAATGCAGGTTAGTAGACTGATTGTTGCAATAAGATTTTCTGTATCTTATTGAGATTTCTTTCTGTATTTTTTTCTTTCTGTTTTTACCAACAGTGGAACGTGGAAATCTCCTACTGTTATCGTGGAGTGATCTATCTCATTTTTCAATGTTGTCCACATTTACTTGATGTGTTTAGATGATCTGGTATTGGGTGCATAAATATTTCATATTGTTATATCCTCTGTCATGGATTGTGTCTCCAAAAAATATTTGTAGCCATGTGGCTTGGCCATGATTCCCAGTATTTTGTGATTGTCCTCCATTTTGTGATTTTACAGTGCTGTATGTTAAAGGATTAAGGTGGGACTGTAAATCTCTTCATAGGATTACCTCCCTGCTCCACTGTAAAGGGAGTTTCCCTGGAATATGGCTTGCCCCACACTTAATCCTTTCATCCTACAAGAGTTAAAAGGAAAAAGAAGCAAGCAGCGAATTGGGAACCTCACACCATCAAGAAAGCAGCACCAGGAGAACAGCACATCCTTCAGACCTGAAGTTCCTGCACCACGATGCTCCCTGGACAAAGACTGATGTAATACTGGACTTTCTTCCAGAGACGACAAGGAGGAAAGCCTTCCCCTGAAGAGGACATCCTTACTCTGGATTTGTAGCCTACTGGACTGTATAAGAATAAATTTTCCTTTGTTAAGGTCATCCACTTTGTGGTATTTCTGTTAGAGTAGCGTGAGCTGACTCAAGCATTCTCCTTATGTATTCAAACTTTCAGCAGTAAATATTGTCTGTGATGGTGGATTTTACATTAAAATCTATTTTATCTGAGGTTAGTATTGCCACTCCTTATTTGCGTGTTGTTAACTTGGTATATATTTTTCCACTTTTTGATTTTCAGTTTATTTATATCTTTGAGTCTAAGGTACATTCCTTTTAAGCAGCATATAGATGGATTGTGTTTTTTGATTCAACCTGTTACTCTTTGTCTCTTTATTGAAACATTGACTGTACTTACATTCAGCATAATTATTGATGGATATGAATTTATACTGTTATTTTGGTGCATTTATTTTTGTGTTGTTGATGTTTTCTTTTTTCCACTTAATATTCTGCTCCAGGTCATTTTCTTTATGGGTTTTCCTTTCATCCTTTTCAATGTTGGTTTTGTGTCTGTTGAGACTCCTGTATTATGTTTCTTGTTTTGATATGTAGTATTGTTAGTTTGCCTTGTGGCTACCCTTTTACTCTACCTTAATGTTCTAAGTTTAAGCCAATCTGTAACATCTGTATATCTCCTAACTTCCTCTCCATCTGAAAGGGCTATAAGTACTGTAATATATCCCTCTTTCTAGTGTGGTGGTGTCATAGTTTGCATGGTAAGATCTCTATTTCCCTAATTTTAATATTTTAGCTTTGATTGAGCTTTGTGACTTCTCTAACTGAGTAGGACTCTGGTTGCTGTGTCCCGCATTGCATTCTTGAATATACATCTGATGTTACTTATTTTCTAACTGGGGAGCCTCTTTCTGTATTTCTTGTAGTTTTTGCAGCCTCTAAGCTTCTGTTTATCTGAGAATGTCTTAATTTCATCATCATATTTGAGAGACAAATTTGCAGGCTATGTAATTTTTGGTTGGAAATTTTTCTCCTTCAAGGCTTTGTATGTGTCATCCCACTGCCTTCTTGCCAACATAGTTTCTGCTGAGAAGTCAGAGGACAGCCTTAAAGGCTTTTCTTCATGTGTCAGTTTTGCTTTAAGCCTAGCTGCATTTAAGAACCTTTTCGTATGTTTCATTTTATTAAGCTTGATTATAATACACCTTGGTGTCTTTCTTTTCAGGTCTACCTTTGGCAGAATTTAGGAAGCACCTTGAATAGCTATATTCTCTTCTTTCATGATGGCAGGGCAGTTTTCTGTCAGCAACCCTGCAACAACTCTCTGTAATTTTCTGCTATCCCTCTGTTTTCTGGAACTCCAATTACTCATAGTTTTCTCTTCTTGATAGAGTTTTGCATACTTCTTCATTTTTCTTGATTCTTTTATTTGATTTCTCCTCACAAATGCTGGTGTAAGTTGCTTTATCTTCAACCTTGCTAATTCTGTATTCCATCGCCTCAATCTTGCTCTTTTGGCTTTGCATTGAATTGTTTAACTGTAATTTTATTATTTTTATGATGAATTTCAGATCAGTCATTCTAACTTCATACAGCTTGCTTAATTTTTAGTTTTGTTCTGCTGCACTTTGTTTAATCTCTAGAAGGGCTCTATACATAATTCTTTTGTATTCTAACTGATAATTTCAGGAAGACTTCTTCATATGGAAAGCTTTTTTATTTATTTTGGTAGTTTTCTGGAGCCATGGTGGTCTGCTACTTTAAATGTTTAGACATTGATTGTTGTCTTGTGTCATCAAAAAGCTGTTCAGCTTGATCTTGAGGATCACAGAATGTCTGCTCTGCTCTGTTCAATTGTTTTTCTAAGCCTTAGTTCTCAGAGGGAATCAAGGAGACGTGTGACTAGTCCACTGTCTTGGCCCCACCTGCCTTTGTTGAGATTTTACAGTACTTTGTGGATTACAGAGATTACATGCTGATCAGATTTGTGGAAGACAAAACTTTTTTTCCCCAGGCTGCAGGTAGTCTTCTTACTCTTTTGGTGTAATCTTCAGAAGAGCATTAGCATTTGATTTTTAGGTGTTCCCAGTTATGTATTTTCTCTTCTGGTGTTTGTGCACCATTAGCAATCATTTGTAGTCTGTTTATTTCATGTATTAGCAATTTGTGTTGTCCCTATATTTTCTTTCATGATATTTATTGTTTCAGATTTCATAATTATGTCTTACAAGCATTTTGAGTTAGTTTTTGTGCATGGTGTGAGATAGACTCTTGTTTCATTTTTTTGCAGATGAATATCCAGTTATGCCAATACTATTTGTTAAAGAGACTGTCTTTTCCCTAGTTCATGGAATTTGCACCTTGGTCAAATATAAGCTACTCATAGGTGGATAATATGGTACATGAATTTTCACTTCTGTTCCATTGATCTATGTATCAGTTTTTGTACAAGTGCCAGGCTGTTTTGAGTACCATGGTAGCATAACAGTTTCTGAAGTCAGATAGTTTGAAGCTTCACACTTTGTTCTTCTTCACTAATGCTTTGCTTATGCACGGCTTCTTCCCTTTCTGTATGAAGTTGGTGACGTGTTTTTCCATCTCATTAAAAAAATGCTATCGAAGTTTTTAGTGGGATTGAAATGCAGCAATACATCACTTTGGGTAGAATAGACATTTTCATGACACTAAGTCTTCCTATCCATGCATAAAGTAGGTTTCTCTACATAAATAAGTCTCTTTTGGTTTCTTGCAGTAGAGGCTTATAATTTTCTTTGTGTACATTTTTTGTGTCTCTTATTAAACTTATTCCTAAGTGTTTTATCTTCCTGGGGGCTATGATAAATGGTTTTTATAAGGTCATTTCCTCTTTGATGGTCTCTTTTTTGATATAAAGGAATCTGACTGATTTACATATGTTTATTTTATATACTGATACTTTGCTAAATTCTATTTTTTTATCTTTGTGGATTCTTTAGGTTTTTCTGTGTATAAGATCGTATCATCTACAAATAGTGATACTTTTACATTCTCCTTACTCACTTGGATGCCCTTTATATGTTTTCTTTCCAAATTGTTCTAGCTAGACCATCCAGGACAATGCTAAATAAAATTGGATAGTGTGCATCTTTGTCTGGTTTCCATTCTCAGGAGGAATGCTTTCAGACTCTTTCCATTTAGGTTGATTTTGGCCATTGGTTTTGCATAGATGCTCCTTAATATGTCAAGTGACTTCTATTCCTATTTTTCTGAGAGTTTTTGACATAAATGGGTGTGTGACTTTGTAAAATGCCTTTTCTCAATTAATTGATAAAATCAAGTGGTTCTTGTCTTTTGTTTTATTTATGTGGTTTATTACATTGATTGTTTTCTTAATACTGAACGATCCATGCTTCTCTCTTATGAATCCCACTTTTATATGCTGCTGAATTGTACCAGCTAGAATTTTGCTGAGGATTTTTGCATCTGAGTTTATAAGAGATATTGACTTGTAATTTTCCTTGTTTGTGTTGCCTTGGTATCAGGGTTATACTGGCTTCACAGAATGAATTTGAGACTATTCCATCCTCTTCTAGGCTCTGAAATACCTTTAGAAATAATAGTGTTAACTCTTCTTCAAAAGTTTGGTAGAAATTTGCAGTGAAGCCATCAGGGCTAAGGCTGTTTCTAGTTGGGACTTTTTAAATTACCTTTTCAAACTCTTCTTTTGTGATGGATTTATTTAGTTGTTCTACTTCTGTTTGTGCTCTTTTTGGTAGGTGATGTGTTTCTAGAAATCAGTCCATTTCCTCTAGGATTTCAAATAGAGTACATTTTTTCTTAGTATTCTATTATGCTTCTTATAATTTCAGTTGAGTCTGTTGTGATATTGCTCATTTAATTTTTTATTTATTTGCTCCCTCTTCTGTTTTTCTTTTGTCAATTTCATCAATCTTTTCGAAAAAACCTGCTTTTACTCTTGTTAACTCTTTCAGTCATTTTCTATTTACTAATTATTTTCTCTCTGCTCTAATTTTTATTATTTGCTTTCTTCTTGTGCTGTAGTTTTTTTTTTTTTTTTTTTTTTTTTTTGCTGCTCTCTTTCCCGTTGTTCAAGTTGTAGAGTCAATTCCTCAATTTGGAATCTTTCTCGCTTTTTGGACATGTGCATTTATTGAGATAAATTGACTTCTGAGGACTGCTTTTCCTGTGGTCCATGGATTCTGAGAGAATGTGTTTACTTTCTCATTTGACTCTGTGAATTTCTTTAATCCTTCCTTGGTTTTTCTATAATGTAGTTATTTTTGAGCAAGGTAATGTTCAGCTTCTATGTTTTCTTTTTTCTTTCTTTTTGTTAAGGATTGTTTTGTGGCCTACTATGTGGTCAATTCTAGATAATGTTGCATGTGCTTTGGAAATGAAAGCACACTTGGGTCCTGTTGGGTGGAGGTTTCTACATGTTTCTATGAGGTCAAGTTTGTTGGTTGTGGCATTTAGATCTTGCATGTCTTTGTTGAACTTTTTTCTAGATGCCCTGTTTTTCACTGAGAGTGGTATATCGATGTCTTCTGTTATTGTGGATCTGTTTATTGCAGTTTCAGTGCAGTTTGATTTTGTGTTATGTGTTTTGAAGCTATGTCATTGGGTGAGTGGACATTTAATGTCGTATGTCCTTCTAGAGTACTGAACCATTAATCATTATCCTTATCCAACATGGTGGATTTTACTTTAAATTCTATTTTATCAGAGATTAGTATTGCCAGTTGCACTCTTTTTGGAATGTCATTAGCTTGATTTAGTTGTTTACTTTTCCATCTTTTGAGTTTTAGTCTGTTCATGTCTTTAAGTCTAAGACGTGTCCCCTGTAGGCACCATATAGATGGGTTGTGTTTTGTTTTCATTTTTTTGAAATTCAGTCTTCACTGTCCATCTGTTTATTTTTGTATTTAGTCCATTAATATTCAGCATGATTATTAATAAGTGTAAATTTAGTGATGCCATTTTGATGTCCTTTTTTGTGTGTTGTGATAATTTCTTTGTTACCTTTAATTTTTCATTCCTAGTCTCTTTTCTTTATGTATTTCTCTTCAGCTTTTTCACTGTTGGTGGTTTTATATTTGCTGAGACTTCATATGTTTCTTATTATTTTAATGTGCAGGATTGACAGTTTCCTTTGTGAGTGTCTTAATATTTACTCCAATTTTTCCAAATTTAAACAAGTCTTTAACTCTTGTATATTACTTTGACTTCCTCTCCACATGAAAGATCTATGAAAGATCTGTGTATTTTCTTTTGAGTCCTTCTTTTGTGTTGTAATTGCATAATTACACTTGTTTGCCTATTTTCAGTGTTTTTTCCTATGATTTGTTTTTATGTTTCCCCTATTTGTGTTGATATCCAGTTGCTCTGTTCTGTGTTCTGGTCTTGGCTTATTATCTGTTGTTATTCATTTTCTAATCAAAGGACTTCTTTTAGAATTCTTGGAATTTTGGTTTTTGCAAATTCCCTGAATTTCTATTGATCTAGAAATGTTCTAATATTGCTATCAAATTTGAAAGACAATTTTGCTGCATTTATAATTCTTGACTGACAATTATTTTCCTTCAAGGGCTTTGTGTGTGTCATCCCATTGTCTTCTTGCCTTCATGGTTCTGCTGAGTAGTCCTAGCTTAGTCTTACAGATTCTGCATTATAGGTTATTTTTTGTTTAGTCCAAACCACTTCTAAAAGTACCTCCTTGTCTTTACTTTGGCAAGTTTGATTATGATATGCTTTATTTTATTTCTTTTGGGATCTACTATATGTGCATTTTGATGAGCATACTGGATAGATATCTTCTCATATTTGGTGATACCGGGGAAGTTTTCTGTCAGTAAATCTTTGACCATTACCTCTGTATTTTATGTTGTCCCCTTGTTCCGGTAATTTAGTCACTCACAGGTGATTCTTGTTGAGAGTCACACATAACCCTCAGTGTTTCTTGATTTTTAAAGTTATTCTATCTGATTTTTCTTCATATATGTTGATGTTATATACTTTATCTTCACTTTCATTAACTGGACCTTCTATTCCTTCAATTGTGTTCCTTTGACTTTCTATTGAGTTGTCTAACTCTGTAATTTTATTACTAGTTTTCTGAATTTCTAATTTTTGCTGCTCTATACTTTCTTGCAGCTTGTTTGTCATTATGTTCTGCTTCATTTTGACTTGTCTCCTTCCTCATCTCTTGAAGCATTCTAAATATTAATCTTTTGTATTCTCTTCCAATAATTCCAGGAAGTTTGCTTCCTCTGGAAAATTTGATTCTCTGTTTTGCGAGCTTTCTGAAGAAATCATGATCTGCTTCTTTAAGTGATTTGTTATGGACTATTGTTTCTGGGCCATCAATAAATTTGTATTTATTTTCTTTGCCTTCTGTGTTCTAGCATCTTATTTTGAAATGTCTATATAGGCTGGTTTTGTGTGATAGTTTGGTTATTGCTGTCTTTGAAGTTCTAACGTCATTTCATCAGGTGGTTAGAGACGGTATTAGACATAGGAGCCCAAGAGTCCATCTACTTTTCTTATATTAGTTCAGTTCAGGTATCCAGGTAGTCAGTTACCAAGCATGTGGTGGAGCCTCACCCCTACTGTCCTAGATGGGCAAGGGTGATCGATTATTAGGAATAGGTGTCTGGCTGCAGCCACAGAGAAAGGCAGGAGCCTAATAGCCATCCATGAATGTCCGTGAGCATGGTGTATCCCCGTATGTCTCAATTTAGGTGAAGGAACAGTTTCTGCCCTAGTTTTCTGGCCTTGGAAAGATTTAGACTTGCATGCATGGTATTTACACACAAAGACAGCTTTTGACAATTTGGTGCTGTCTCTTATTGGACCACAAGTAGATTCTCCAAACAGTTATATCTGCTATGGAGGATGCCCACCAACCTCCAAGTTCAGCTAACCACAATGACTCCATAGCCATTTCCTGACAGGTCAAATCTGTGAAATCCTATGTACTTCTGGCACTACTCTCCCTTCCTTGTTGCTCAGTTCAGTTACTTAACTTTCCCTTTTTTGTTCAGACCTCCTACAATGTCACATATACTGGATCCATTTGTTCTTTTGGGTCTTTGTTGTTAGAGGGGTCACAGCAGTCATCTGTCTACTCGGCCATCTTGATTTTTATCTTCATCCTATTGGGAAAGAAAACCCTGGTGGCACAGTGGTTAATTGCTGTGTCTGCTAACCAAAACATCAGTAGTTCAAACTTGCTGGGCACTCCTTAGAAACTACAGGGCAGTTCTACTCTGATTTATAGCTTGCCATGACTCAGAATCAACTTGATGGCAGTGGATTTGGGTTTTTTTGGCTGCTAGGAAAAAACAGAGGAATAACTGTATTATTTACATAACTAATTTCAACAAGTTTTGATTGGTTTGTCACATTTCTAACATATACAATATTTCTGTATTTTGAAGTAGTCTGATGCATTGAGAAGTGTTATATGTTTTTCTCATATTGGCTTAAATCTCTGTATATTTTTTCTGAGTCCTTAGGCAACCACTTGGAAGTAGAGAAGTATATTATTATTCTTGGGAAGAAAGAGGGAATTGTGTCTTCTATGCAACCATGGCATGGACACAGCTCTTCAAAGTCATGGCCAGTTTGTATCTGGATTATTGAAGGATTCCTCCTATAAGAAAGGAACATACACTATCTGAATTAACAATTGACATTTACAATAAATAAACTACTGACATCTTCTCTAAGGACAACTCAAGCTCATTGGGAGAATATAGAGAAAGGCAGACTCTGCCTCCTTTTTAATATATCTTAAGAAGGAAGAATATCAGGTTAAAAGATTGATCATCATCTGTAGTTACAAATTAGAGCCATAAAGAGAAAGAAAGAGATATCACCAATTGAAAAATCCCTACTTCTAGAATATGTATGTTAATCTTTGAAAGTTGTGGTCATATAGATGTATAGAACCATAAAGTACATCCAATATATCTATAAATCTATAGGATATCATCCTGCTGACCTCTGGCTGGAGGAAGGAGATTGGATGGAGAGGAGGGAAAAAGGAGACTGTTGGGAGGATGAGACATGGATGGAGCAGAGAGGAATAGTGTGCTGTCACGGGATAGGGAGAGCAGTGGAAGCTGCATAGAGGTGGGCATGTACATTTATATGGGAATGTACATTTTCACTCAGTGATATTAAATAAAAAAAGAAAATGAAAGTTATGATAGTGTAATAAAGCATAATACACTTAGCTTTTATTCTTAAATCTACTTACTTATTTCAAAGATGTTGCCATTGCTCAAGATGTTCTCACAACTATTCCTTTGGAATTATACTTTTAGAGGTATTTACAAGAGACCCAGCAAAATAATTCAACTTGCTTTTTAATCATGCCTCAAAATAATGACTATTAGAGAAAAGAATAAATTAGGCATTTAGAAAAACTCAATAAACAAGTAACTTGACTTTTCTCAGATGTGAAATAGAATACAAAGTCTATATGTAGCCATATGATATGACTAACGATTAGGAAAGTTTAGTTGTTCCAAAATAATAGCTATTAGCAGTTCAAACTCACCAGAAGTGCATCAGAAGACAGTACTGCCAATCTTCTTTGGAAAGGTTGCAGCCTTGAAACTTCTCTTAGTCATCTAGTACTTCAGTAATAGAAAAACCACAAGTAGAGAGCTTTAACAAAGAAGAGTTTATTCTCTCAGAGTCCAGCAGTCTAGAAGTCTGCCTTCTGGGCTTTGACTCCAGGAAAGCCTTTCTCTTTCTGTCAGCTCTGGAGGAAGGTCCTTCTGATATATCAGTCATTCCTTGGCCTGAGAGCATTGCAGTGCAGGAACCTCAGGACCGATGGACATACTCTGCTCCTAGCTTTGCTTTTTGGTGGCATAATGTCCCTACGTCTCTCCGCTTGATTCTCTTTTATATTTCAAAAGAGATTGGCTTAAGACACTATTCAGTCTTATAGATAAGATTACTATAACTACTGCTAATCCGTCTTATTAAATCATAGAGACAGAATTTACAACACACAGGAAAATCTCATCAAATAACAAAACGGTGGACAATCATACAATATTGGGAATCATGATCCAGTCAAACTGATACACACATTTTTGGAGGGACATAATTCAATCTATAATAAAAACTATATAGAACAGTTCTATCCTGCACAGAGTCACCATGATTAGCAGTCATCTCAACTCAGTGGCATCTAACAATTTTTGATATGTTCACTGAGCCTACTCCTCATCAAATGAACTCATACAAGCACATATGCTTCATTGTTACTTACCATGATATACGTTGTATTCAATGATTGATTTTTTGCATTCCCCACTGAAACTAGCAAACACTTTTAATAATGCCCCAGATTTTCATGCTTCCTTTAAATAATTACAAATAATCCAACATTTTATGCAGTTATCTATTTTCATTAAAACACTATTCTCCAAATGGAGTTAATGATATTACAATGCATTTCCCTGAGGTCTTTTTCATCTCTTTTTCTTTCAGCATATCCTAGTTTCCTTCCTTAATTTGGAAACTCAGGGGACAGGATTGTCTTACCCTATATCAACTAGATATTCAATAAACATTATTAATTATCAATAATAAAATTCATACTGATGTTAAGCTTGGCTTAATCAATTTTAATTCAACTTAATCTAGCTCAATTAAGTTTAATTTAAGAGGTACTGCCCTGATATTTTTCTTTTACTTAGATTTTCATTTTAACTCTGCAATGGCTCCTCATTTATTTTTTTTATTATAAATTTATTCTGCAAGTAAGAGGTTTTCTTTATGCCACTGTTAAGTTACATTTTATCTGATAAATGCCTTAAAAAAGACTGATTTCCTTATCTATTCAGAAATATTGCCCGCATTTTTTCACAGTAAAACTAATTTCTATCTCTATGAATTGAAAGAAGCTGACCTAACAAACTCACCTCTGGGCAGTCATGATGAGTGTTAGAAAAGTGAAGAGTCACAGTGCATATTAGGAATGTGGGAAGAAGTGTGTAGGATGAAGAGGATGCTGACTGATCATTTCTGTGCTTTAAAGAAAGCACTCCAGAAGCACTGTGGAAGATGAATTGAGCTGAACAAGAGGGAAGACAACAAGATGTATTAGAAGACTACTGAAATCTAAGTTAGAGATGACAAGGTATTATAAAACTCTCTGACAGTGAAGATAGAGAGATTTAAGTGCAAGCATTGAGAGAAGTGGTGAAAAGTGATTGCTGATGGATAGGAAACATATCTGAGGGCATGAGGGAGGTCAAGGATGACCAAGTGGCATAAGACTGAAGTAAATTATACACAAGGAGAAGCAGTTTTATGCAGGGGTGGTGGTGGCAGCGTGGACTTGGTGACTTTAAGAAATGAAGGTTTGTAAGTTACCAAGTGAAAGATTCCGAGTCGTCTTAGAAAAATAAAGAAGGCTAACAGTAGGAATATAGAAAATGTCAACATTTAGAGAGGCCAATACAGAAACAAAAATAAAAGAAGCATCCTATGTACAAGTATGAAAATAGGACCACAAGAAAAACACCTGTTTATATAAGCAATTTGTCATTTTATTGTCAGTAGCTCTTGAAAGGAAAAACAGTATATGATTGTGACCCTTAGATATGTGTTCTCCCTTGAGAGAAAACTAATCCACCAGGCTCACTATAAACAGGGCTGATATGCAGCTGGAGGCAATATTTAGCTGGTAGGCACTGATACATTGAGATCAGTATCTGGTAGCTTGAGACTGGTATCCTGTCTGATATGTCAGTCTCTGCAATGTTAAGTATTTAGAATGTCACCTGTGAGTATAACTGTAGCTTTCTCTGCCTCCATGCATCTGTCCTATCTGCTAGCCTGTTACGCTAGGAAGAAATCAGCTTCCTGAGTCTTGTTTCTCAATAAGATCAGGTCTAAAATGTTTTGAGAAGGTAGCACAGTGTAGCAAATCCAGCAATTATAGGCACACCTTGAAGACACTGCAAGTTTGTTTGCAGACCATCACAAAAAAGTGGATCGCACAGATTTTTGGTTTCTGGTATATATGTTTACACTATACTGTGGTCTATTTTGAGCCCTGATGGCACAGTGATTGAGAGCTTTGCTAATGACTTTATGATCTGAGAAGATGCTTTGCAGTAATTCAATGGTATGGATTTTGTTGAGAATTGCATTATGGCCTATGGCATGGTCAATTATGGAGAATGTTCTATGTACACTGGAGAAGAAGGTGTAGTTGTCTGCTGATGGGTGGAAAGTTCTGTATATATCAATGAGGTTTAGTTGGTTAGTTGTGTCAATGAGGTCTTCTGTATCTTTACTGAGCTTTTTTTCTAGATGATCTGTCTAGTAATGACAGTGGAGTGTTAAAGTCTCCCACTATTATTGTGGAGTCATCTAACTCTCTTTTGAGCATAGTCAGTGTTTCTTTGATGTATTTAGGTGCTCTGATATTAGGTGCATAAATATTTAATATAGTTAAGTCTTGCTCGTGTACTGAACCTTTCAGCAATAAATAGTGTCCATCTTTGTCCACCATGGTGGATTTGACATTAAAATTGATTTTATTTGAGATTAGAATTGCCACCCCTGCTCTTCTTTGTTCATGGTTAGCTTGATATATATTCTTCCATCCTTTAATTTTCAGTTTGTCCCTGTCTTTAGGTCTCAAGTGAGTTTCTTGTAGACAACATATGGATGGGTCATGTCTTGAGAGCTCTGCTAATGAAAAAGTCAGTAGTTCAGATTTACCAATCACTCCTTGGAAATTCTGTGGTGTAGTTCTACACTATCCTATAAGACAACTATGAGTAAGAATCAACTCGACAGCAAAGTCTTTTTTGTTTGTTTGTTTTTTGGTAGCCTATTATGTGTACAATAACATTATTTCTAAAAAACAAGGTTCATAACTTAAAAAATACCTACCTTATTACAAAAAATACTGTCATCTGAACCTTCAGCAAATCATAATCTTTTTGCTGGTGGAAGATCTTGCCTTGATGTTAACAGGCTTACTGATCAGTTTGGTGGTTGCTAAGGCTTGGCAATTTCTTATAAGACAACAATGAAATTTGCTGCATTGATTGACTCTGTTTCACAAAGTATGTCTCCATAACAGTGACGCTGTTTGATAGCATTTCACCCACAGTAGAATTTCTTTCAAAAGCATATTCAACCTTCTCAACTCTGTCACTGCTTTATCAACCAAGTTTATGTAATATTCTATGTCCTTTGTTGTTATTTCAATAGTGTTCACAGCATCTTTACCAGGAACAGACTCTATCTCAAGAAACTACTTTCTTTGTTCCTCCACGTGTAGCAACTTCACGTCTGTTTTATAATGAGATTGCAACAATTCAGTCACATCTTCAGGTTCCACTTTTAATTCTAGTTATCTTGCTGTTTCTACCACGTCTAAAGTTACTTCCTTCCCTGTTGCCTTGAACCCTGCAAAGTCACCTTTGACAATTGGTATCAATTTCTCCTAAACTCCTGTTAATGTTGATGTTTTCACCTCTTTCCATGAATCAAAAATGTTCTTTTCTTTCTAAATATTTTATTGTGCCCTTTAAGTGAAAGTTTACAAGTTTCTCATAGAAAAACTTACAGTATGTGTTATGTGACCCTAGTTGCTCTCATTAAAATGTGACAGCACATTCCTCCTGTCCACCCAGTATTTATCCTGCACATTCAATAAGCTCCTCTCCCTTCTGCCTTCATATTTCACCTCTGGAGAGGAACTCTGCATTTAGTATTATGTGTCTACTTGATTCAAGAAACACACACTTCATCAGTATCGTTTTACGTCTTGTAGTCCCCTCTAGTTTCTGTTTGAAGAGTTGGTTTGGGGAATGGCTTTAGTTTGGGTCTAACAGTCAGGAAAACATGTTGTCTAAGTTCAGTATCAGATCATCGATTCTGGTCTTTTTATATGAATTTGAGTTCTACACACCTGCTTGTCTCCCGCTGCATCTGGAACTGTTTCTTGCCTATCACAGTGCGCATTGGTGGTGAACGGTCACCAAGTAGTGCTTCCCATTTTAGGCTGATGCGGCATTTTGTTTACGTGGTCTTTTCTGTCTCTTGGGCTCATGTTTTCCTAATGTCTTTGGTGTTCTTCATTCTCCTTTTCCCCAGGTGGGTTGGGACCAATAAATGCTTTTTAGATGACTGCTTGCTAGCTTTTAAGAACCTAGACATCACTCACTAAAGTGGAGTTCAAAACTTTTTCTTTTATTTTATTGTGATTAAGTAAAACTATGAATTCCAAATTAATTTTGCTTGTCTGTCTCTCTGCATCTCATTCTACTACCCTTCCCAGTGATGGCACATCCCTCTTTTTCATTCTATACTTGTCATATCCTCTTAACAAGATCCTGTTCCCTCCTCTCCATCCTCTTCTCTCCCATTTAGAAAGAGACCAATAAGGACAGCATCCTATAAATACACAGAACCACAAAATATACACACACCATTTGGTCATATTGTGTCCTCAAGTCTAGTTCTATTCCTGTCTGAAGACTTGAGTACAGCGGTGTTTTCTGAACAGGGGCAGCAGAAGGTCTAGAGGACACACTCCCAGCGGACTAGCCAGGCTGACAGAACATCAATTGTGGGATTTAGTAGAATTCTTGAGCTGTATCCCTCTTTTTACTGTGTTGCCACAGGGACTCAACATTGTGTGCCCCATCAAGGCTGTCTTTGATGGTGGCCATGTGCCATAGGTTCTTCTGGTCACATGTTGATACAGTCTCCCATTCATATGGGTCCTTCTGTCTTCTGTGCTCTTTTTTTCCTCATGTTTTTGATGTTCTTCATCATCATCTGTTTTGGGTGAGTTGGGACCATTTGGTGTACCTCAGACGCCAGCTTGCTAGCTCTTAAGACCCCAGGTGCCGCTCGCCAGTGCAGAAATCTCTCTTAGCAATAATCTAGTTATGCCAGTTGATCTTGAAGTCCCCTGAGAGGATGGCCTCCATGCCCAACTCCTGCTACTCTATCCTCACGATATTAAGTTGAGATTGAAGAGTTTTCAGCTTATGGTGAAGCCTGGTTATGCTGATCTACTTTCTACTATGTGCTGTCACTGCTTTCATGTAACCACATTTCTATCAACCATCTAATCTATGACCAACCATTTCCCTCTCTCCCCACCTTTGTAGCTGTCAGTCTTCTTCTCTACATAAATCTATTTTAAATCCTTATAGCAGGGGTCTCATACAATATTTGTCCTTTCGCTGCTGACTGATTTCACTCAACATAACATCATCTAGTTGAAACCTGGTTGAGATGCTTACTAAAATTATCATTGTTATTTATAATTGCATTGTGTTCCACGGAGTATTATGCACCATAATTTGTTTATCCCCTCATCTGTTGATGGGTATCTGGGTTCATTTCATCGTTTTGCTATTGTGCACTGTGCTGCAATAAATATCGTGTGCATGTCTCTGTTTGTGTGATGGCCATAACTTTTTTAGGATATATTCCAAGCAGTAAGGATACTAGGTCAAACAGTATACCTATTTCCAGCTTTTTAATGAAGTGCCAGATTGCTTTCCAAAGAGGTTATATTGTTTTACAATCCCAACAGCAGTGTAGAGGTCCAATCTCTGCACAACCTCTCGAGCATTTGTTGTTTTGTGTTTTCTGGATTGTGGTCAACCTTGTTGGGGTGAGATGGTATCTCGTTGCAATTTTGATTTGGATTTCTCTGATAGCTAATGCTTGTGAGCATTATTTCCTCATGTGTCTTTTGGCTGTGTGGATGCCCTCTTCGATGAAGAGTCTGTCTATCTCCTTTGCCCATCACTAAATTGGGTTCCTTACAATTTTCTTGTTGATAATTTGGAGTACCTTGTAAATTATAGAGATTAGGCATCAGTCTGATACATAGTTGCGAAACATTCTTTCCCGTTTTATAGGTGGTCATTTAATGCTTTTGATAAAGTCTTTGGATGAGTAAAACTGTTTGATCTTTCGTAGTTCCCACTTATCTGTTTTCTCTTCTTGTATTATATTTGTCAAATTTTGAAGTCTAAGTTGTGTATTAAAACTTCCATTGTTGATCTTATTTTTTTTTTTGCATGATCTTTATCTTTTTAGGTTTGATATTTAAGTTTTTTATCCAATTTGAGTTAGTTTTTGTGTAAAGTGTGAGATACGGGTCTTGTTTCATTTTTTTGCAGATGGATATCCAATTTTGCCAGCACTATTTGTTGAAGAGAATGTTTTTATACCATTTAAAATCTCAGGGCCTTTGTCAAACATCAACTGTTAATAAGAGGATAGTGGCATCTCTGGAGTTTCAACTCTGGGGTTCCACTGGTCTATATGTCTCTTTTTGTCCTAGTACCAGGCTGTTTTGACATGCTGTGGCAGTGTAATAGATTCTACGGTCGAGTAGTATGAGATCTCCCATGGTGCTCTTCTTCTTCAGTAGTGGTTTACTTATCCAGGGTTTCTTCTCTTTCTCGTCTCATTAAAATATGACACTGGAATTTATATTAAGATTGCATTGTATATGCAGATCATGTTACATAAAACAACCATTTCACAATGCTAAGTCTTCCATCCACGAGCAGGGGAGGTTTCTCCATTTATGTAAGTCTTTTGCTTTCTTGCAATAAGGTCTTGTAGTTCTCTTGTATAGGTCTCTTATTTCTCTAGTCAGATTTATTCCTAGGTATTTTATCTTTTGGGGGGCTATCGTAAATGGTATCAATTTGGTGATTTCTTCTTTGATGATCACTTTGTTGGTATAAAGGAAGCCTAGTGATTTACTTATGTTTATTTTAATCCTGATTCTTTGCCGAACTCTTCTGTTAGTTCCAGTAGTTATGGATTATTTAAGGTTCTCTGCACATACAGTTGTGTTCTCTGCAAACAGGGAGATTTTTACTTCTTCTTTGCTTATGCAGTTGTCCTTTATTTATTTGTCTTGTCTAATTGCTCTCGCTACAAACTCTGGTACAATGTTAAATAGAAGTGGATGAGAAGGTTTCCTTGTTCTCAAGGGGATTTCTTTCAGACTTCCACCATTCAGGAAGAAGTAAGTGGTTAACTTACGTACATGCTCTATATCGCATTGAAGAATTTCCTCTCTATTCCTATCTTGCTAAGAGTTTTTAGAAGGAATGGATGTTGGACTTTGTCAAATGCCTTTTCTGCATCTATTGAAAAATATCATGTGATTCTTATCCTTTGTGCTGTTTTTGTGTTTGCTCACATTAATTGTGTTTCTGATGCTGAACCAGCCTTGTATTCCTGGTATGAATCCAACTTGATCATGATGAGTTATTTTTTTGATGTGCTGTTTCACACAACGATTTTGTTGAAGATTTTTGCATCCAGGTTCATGAGTGATGTTAGCCTATAATTTTCTTTTTTTTTTTTGTGGGATCTTTCGCTGATTTTGGTATCCAGGCTGTGCTGGCTTTATAGAATAAAGTTGGGAGTATTCCATCCATTTCTATGCTGGGAAATAGCCTCAGTAGTGTTGGGGTTAACTTCTCTCTAAAGGTTTGTTAGAATTCTCCAGTGAAGCCATCAGAGTCATGACATTTTTTTGGTTTGTAGGTTTTTTATTACTTTTTCAATCTCTTCCTTTGTATCCGGCTTATTCATGTGAATCTAGAAATTTGTCCATTTCTTCTAGGTTTTCAAATCTGTTAGAGTACAGTGTTTCACAGTACTCTGTTATGATGCTTTTCATTTTAGTTTGATCTGTTGTGACACCTCCTATCTAATTTCTTATTCAGGTTGTTTCCTCTTCTGTAAGTTTAGCCAATGGTTTATCAATTTTGTTGATTTTTTTCAAAGAACTAGCTTTTGGTTTTGTTAATTTTTTCAACTGGTGTTCAATTCTCCAATTCATGTAGTTCTGCTCTAATCTTTATTATGTTTTCTCCTGGTGCCTGAGGGGTTCCTCTGCTGTTGTCTTTCTACTTGTTCAAGATGTAGGATTAATTCTTTAGTTGGGGTCCTTTCTTCCTTCTGGATGTGTGCATTCGTAGAGATAAGTTGATCTCTGAGCACTGCTTTGGCTCTATCCTGTAGGTTCTGTTAGGATGTGTTTGCATTCTCATTTGATTCCATAAATTTCTTTTTTTTTTTTTTGTCTTTGATTTGTTCTGTACCCCATGGATTTTTGAGCAATCTGTTGTTCAGTTTCCATGAGTTCCAATTTCTATCTTATGGTTTTTTCCTGCCGTTGATTTCAACTTTTACAGCTTTATGGTCTGAAGAGATGCTTTGTGGTAATTCAGTAGTTTGGATTTTGCTTTTATGCCCTAACATATAGTCTATGCTGGAAAATATTCCATATGCATTGGAGAAGAAGTTATACTTATCTGCTCATGGGTAAAAAGTTCTGTATGTGTCAATGAGGTCTAGTTGGTTAACTGCCTCAATGAGATCTGTATCTTTACTTAGTTTTTTTATGGATGATCTGTCCACTACTGAAGTGGAGTGTTGAAGTCCCCAACTATTATTGTGAAGTGATCTGTCTCATTTTTCGATGTTGTCAAGTCTTTGTTCAATGTATTTTGATGCTCTGGTATTGGGTGCACCAGTGTTTCATCTTATTGTGTCCTGTTCATGTATTGAAACTTTCAGCAATAAATAGTGACCATCCTTGTCTATGATGGTACTTTTTAGGCTAAAGTCTATGTTATCTGAGATTACTACTACCACTTCTGCTCTTTTTTGCACGTTGTTAGCTTGATATATATGTTTCCATCCTTTGATTTTCAATTCATTCATGTCTTGAAGTCTGAGGCATATTTCTTGTGAGCACTGTATAGACAGATCCTGTCTTTTGATCCAGGATGTCACTTCCTGTATCTTTGTTGGAGCTTTCAGTCTGTTGACATTCAGTGTAATTATTGATCAGTAGGTGTTTAGTACTGTCGTTTTGATGCATTTGTTTCTGTGTTGTTGATGTTTTCTGTGTTGTTCTTAATATTCTGTTGTGGGTCATTCTTTATGGGTTGACTCTTCAATTTTTTCAGTGTTGGTTTTGTATTTGTTGAGACTCCTGAGTTATGTTTCTCATTTTGATATGTCACATTGTTATTTTGCTTTGCAGCTACTGCTATGCTACCTGTTACTGTTCTAAGTTTAAACCGGAATTTAACTTCTGCATTTCTTTTTAATGTCCTCTTCAGCTGAAAGGGTTATAACTATTGTAATATATCCCTCTTTTTAGTGTGATGATGTCATAGTTTCCGTGTTATGATCACTGGTTCCCTTCTTTTAATAATGTAGCTTTCATTGAGCTTTATGACTTCCCTAACTGAGGATTATGGATGATGTGTCTTGCATTGCTTGCTTAAATATTTACTCAATGTTTTTGTTTTTCTAAGCAAAGAGTTTCTGTCAGTATTTCTTGTAGTTTTGGTTTGTTTTTTTACAAAGTCTCTAAGCTTCTGTTTATCTGCAAGAGTCTCAATTTCACCATCCTATTTGAGAGACACTTTTTCAGTATATGTAATTATTGGTTGGAAGTTTTTCTCCTTCAGGGCTTTGATGGTGTTATCCCACTGCTTTCTTGCCAACAGTGTTTCTGCCATGAAGTCAAATGAAAGTCCACAGGGTTTCTGAATGTTAGCTTTGCTTTAATCCTCACTGCCTTTAACAACATCTGCGTATGTTTCATTTTATTAAGCTTGATTATAATATGTCTTGTTATCCTTCATTTCAAATCTAGTTATTGTGGTGTTCGATACACCTCTTTGATTTCTGTGTTCTCTTCTTTCATAATTTCAGGGAAGTTTCTCTCAGTAACTCTACAACAATACTCTGTATTTTCATCTATCCCTCCCTGTTCAGGAACCCCAATTATTTGTAGATTATTCCACTTAACAGAGTCCCACATGTTTCTTAATTCTTCCTAATTTTTCTTATTTCTTTTCTATGATTGCTCCACGTAAATGCTGGTTTCAGTTGATCTGTCCCCAAGATCATCAACTCTGGATTCTATCACCTCAATTCTGCTCTTTTGGCTTTGTATTGAATGGTCTAATTCTGTAATTATTTTATTGAGCTGCTGAATTTCTGATTGTTGATGTTCCATCAGTTAAAATAGCTTCCATATTGTTTAATCTGTAGGAAGCCTCCATATATAACTCTTTTGTACTCAATCTCCTTTAGTTTCATAAAGACCTCTTCATCCGGGAAGGTTTTTGATTCTTTAGGTGGGAGTTTTCCAGTGCCATGGTGGACTCCTTCTTTAAATGGTTAGCTAGTGACTGTCTTCATGCCAACTAGAAGCTATTCGATTTCTATGGTGTTATCTCATCTGGAGCTGAGGCATGGTTTTAAGATGAGAGATGGTCACCAGATGTCCCTGTGATGCTAGTGACTGGCCCTAAGTGGACTCTGTGGGCTTGCAGGCTCTGCTTCTTGGCTGGCAAAGACTTATGGAGTCATTGGAGGGGCCATCAGCTGATGCTAAGATGTAGATCAGTGGAGGGCAGAGGACATGCTGCTGGGGCACTCAGTGGTCAGTTTTCCAGTTGGTCTTATTTTGAAAAGGTACTTTGAGGGAGGAACTGTCCAACAGCTGCTGAAATCAGTCAGACTCTGATTTGTGACTCCCACGCCTTCTGGCTGACCAAGAAAGCAACTCATAGACCATCCCCAGATGCTATGATATGGTTCTAAGTGGGGAGGGGTTTAGGCCTTCCTGACATCCTCTGCCATGTCCCACTCATACCTGCAGTTATCACTGTCCTAAATACAGCTTTTCTGCTGGAAAAGCACTTTCCAGACAGGCCCTGCTTCTCACTGTGTTTATCAGACCCAGCTAAGGCCTCCAGGTGGATGACCCTACCTCCCAGCTGACCAAGATGGCATCTCACCCGAGCTGTCCAACCTGCGGTCAAACAGCAGAATACATGGCACTGCTCAGAAATGACAGGGTGGAAGGGCAGTGGTGCCCTCATTCAGCAGCCAGGCTGTCAATATGTGGCTATCTCTTGCACAGTTTCTCTATTGCACTGCATGCTGTTTACTTAAACACTGGTATTCAGTGTATTTGCCAGCTCATGCCCTGTTCCCACCTCCTGGATAACAAAGAAGACATCAGTACCTGCAGTCCCACAAATGATGTGTCAGCAGAAGCAGGACTCAGCATGGTACTGCCTTGTCTTTGAGATAGGTAGTTATCCTGTCACTAGTGCCTAGTTAAATCTGGCAACCTCATGCCAGATCCCAGGGATCCATGGATGTCTATACTGCTCCATTCAGTTATCAGTCCAAGCCTTAGTTCTCAGAGGAAATTGACAAGACATGTGTCTAGTCTGCCACCTTGGCAGTGATCTCAAGTTGCCAGAACGTTTTCTTAGTAAGTTTTGTTACGCCAGTTGACAAAGATATCCTCCTAAATTATGATCCCCAGTCACTCACTCCGGCTACTGTTTATTTAGTGTTTGGTTGTATTTAAGAAACTTCTTAGCTTTTGGTTTAGTCCAGTTGTGCTGAATTCCTGTATTGTAAGCTTTCCTTCTCTTCACATAAAATAATTCTTGTCTATTATCTAGTTAGTGAAAAGTGTTCTTTCTCCCTCCCCACACTTGAAATCATCAAAGAATGTTTTCTTCTCTTTAAATGTTTTCTTGAGTTATTGTAAGAGTAGTCTCATACATTTGTACTTTTGTCACTGATTTCACTCAGCATTATGCAATGAAAATCCATGCTATGAGATGTTTAGTTGATTTATCATTTTTCTTTATCACTGTGTATTACTCCACTGTGTGAATACACTATAATTTGTTATTCATTCATCTGTTGATGGGCATCTAGGTTGTTTCAACCTTTCAGCTGTTGTGAGCAACACTACAATAACATAAGCCAAGCCAAGTGCCATCGCGTCAGAAGGTGTGCATAATGTATCAGTGTGGTGGCTCTTATTTCTCTAGAATATAGTCCAAGGAATGGGGTTGCTGGATCACATGGTACTTCCATTTATAGCTTTTTAAGGAAGTGCCAAATCAATTTCCAAAATGGTTAAACCATTTTACATTCTCACCAGCAGTGTACAAGTCCTCAAGACTCTCCACAACCTCTCCAACATTTATTATTTAATGTATTTATTATTTGTTTTCTTGGGTTAAAGCTAGCCTTGTTGGAATGACACGGTAACTCATTGTAGTTTTAATTTGCAGTTTCTCTAATAGCTGACAGTTGTGAGCATTTCTTGTATCTGTTGCCCACCTGAATGTCTTCTTTGGTGAAGTGTCCCTTCATGCCCTTAGCCCATTTTTTAATTGGGTTATTTGTCTATTTGATGCTGAATTTTTGCAGTATCATGTGAATTTTAGTTTCCATGAGTTCTGCTTTCTGTCTATGTTTTTCCTGCTGTTAATTTAGATTTTTATGGCTTTATGACCTGAGAAGATGCTTTGCATTCATTCAGTGGTATGGATTTTGTTGAGAACTGCTTTATGTCCTAACACATGATCTATTCTGCAGAATGGTCCATGCGCATTGGAGAAGAAGGTGGTGTTGTCTGCTGATGGATAGAAAGTTCTATATATGTTGATAAGGTCTAGTTGGTTAATTGTGGCAGTAAGGTCTTCTGTGTCTTTACTGAGCTTTTTTCTAGACTATCTGTCCAACGTTGAAAGCGGCGTGTTGAAGTCTCCCACTGTAATTGTGGAGCGATCTATCTCCTTTTTGAGCATAGTCATTATTTCTTTGAAGCATTTAGGTGCTCTAATATTACGTGCATAAATATTTAATATTGTTAAGTCCTGCTTGTCTATTGAACCTTTCAGTAATAAATAGTGTTCATCCTTGTCGACGATGGTGGATTTTATGTTAAAATCTATTTTATCTGAGATTAGAATTGCCACACCTGCTCTTCTTTGTGTATTGTTAGCTTGATATATATTCTTCCATCCTTCAATATTCAGTTTGTTCATACTGTGAAGTCTAAGATGAGTTTCTTGTAGGGAACATATAGATGGGTCATGTCTTTTGATTCAAGATATCACTCGATGTATCTTTACCGGAGCATTTAGTCCATTCACATTCAGTGTAATTATTGATAGGTGTGTGTTCAGTATTGCCATTGTGATTTGTTTATTTTTGTGTTGATGTTTTCTCTGTTGTTCTTATTAATCTGTTCTGCAACTTTCTTCTTTGTGAGTTGATTTTTCACCTTTGGGGGGTTGGTTTCGTGGTTGTTGAGACTCCTGTATTACATTTCTTGATACGGTATATTGCTTCTTTATTGTGCTTTATGGCTGCCCCTATGATCTTGCTTAATAAACTATGTATAAACCCAAGTTTGATTGCTACCAGTCTTGTCAACTTCCTCTCCATCTGGAAAGACTATAATGACTGTAGTACACCCCTCGTTTTGATATGATGAGAACATAGTTTACATGATATGACCACTGGATTGTTTCTCTCACTATTAAGCTTTGATTGTATTTGGAGCCTTCTCTAACTGAGTAAGATTCTGGATAATGTGTCCTTCTAAAATACGAAGTTAGCAGTTTTGTTCTTCCAAGCCAAGAGATTCTTTCAGTATTTCTTGTAGCTTTGGTTTGGTTTTTACAAAATCTCTGAATTTCTGTTTATCTGCAAATGTCTTAATTTAATTTTCATATTTAAAAGATAGTTTTGCAGGATATATAATTCTTGGTTGGAAGTTCTTCTCCTTCAATAATTTGAATGTGTCATGCTGCTGTCTCTGTGCCATCATTGTTTCTGCAGAGAAATCCAATGAAAGCCTACAGAATTTCCCTCTGAATGCAAGCTTTGCTTTGAGTCTTGCTGCCTTTAAGAGTTTCTGCTTTGTGTTTCATTTTGTTGAGCTTGATTATAATATGTCTTGAAGCCTTTCTATTGAGATCTATGTTGAATGGTGTTTGATACGTACTTGGATATCTATATTCTCTTCTTTAATAATTTCTGGGAAGTTTTCTGTAAGCAGTTCAGCCACAATACTCTCTGTGTTGTCAGGTGTCTCGCCCTGTTCAGAAACTCCAGTTAATCATAGATAGTTCTTCTTAATAGAGTCCCACATGCTTCTTAATGCTTCTTCATTTTTCTTGTTTCTTTTTTCTGATTTCTCCTCATAGATGCTGGAGTCAGTGGCTCTGTCTTCCAAATCAGAAATTCTCTTTTCTATTTGTTCCATCCTGTTTTCTTAGCTTTGAATTGAAGTATCTATGTCTTTGATTTTGTTCTTGATCTGTTGGATTTCAGAGTACTGATATTCCATCAGATCAAACAGTTTGCTTAATTTGTCTTTTTGCTCTGCTGCTTTTTGTATAAGGTCTGGGAGGGCTCTCTATATAATCCTTTTGTATTCACCTTCTTATAGTTTCAGAAAAGCTTCATCATCTGGGAAGTTGTGAGGTGGATTCTTTTGGGGGCCTTCTGATACCATTGGTGACTTTGGGTTACCATCCTCTTCAACATCTGCTGTTTTGGGGGCATCATGTGGGTCAATAGAGGTTTGGAGAGATGCTGTGAAGATGTATCACAGTTGTTTCTCTAGGCCGTCCTAAGATGAGAAGTAAAAAGTATTTGGCACTCTCCAAAGTCAGCCAGGTTTTCAGGTGTATATGTCCCTCTTCCCAACTGGCAAAGTAAGCACCTCTATATTGAACACCGATGTTACAAACTAGCTCAAAATACAGAAAGGCTACTGGCCTGCTGACCTCTGCTGTCAGGCCCCAGCTGTAGGCGATATTGTGTAGAACTCTGAAAGCAGTCTCTTCTGGGTAGAAACTGCCTCTCAGCCCAGGAATTAGGTCCAGCTGAGGCTTTCGTATGGATGACCCTGCCTCCCAGCAAAACAAGAAGGCATCCTGTGTAAGCTCACTAGCCCGCTGGGACTAGGCTCCCAGTAGAAGGAGAGGCCAGGAGTGCTGAAATGCCCAGAGTCCACAGCCTCCACCGCTGGTCCCTGGCCCCAGGCAACAGTCCACAGCCTCCACCGCTGGTCCCTGGCCCCAGGCAACACTGCAAAACACTGCCTCCCTGCTAGAAAAGTGCTCTCCTCCTGGAAGGAGTCACCTCCCAGCCTAAGAACCAAGTCTGGCTGGGACCTCTGCCTGGGCTTCTCCATTTCCCAATAGGCCAGAGGAGCCAATGTGTATAGGGTCCAAAGCCAGGCTCTCAGAACCTGGCAATTATGATCACCAGTCCCATCAGCAGTACGTCCAAGACCAGCAGCTAATCAAGTCCCAGTTCTGCCCGCTGTCCAAGACAGAGGAAAAAAAATATTGATGAGTTATCTTCGGTCTGTGCAAGCCTGTGCTTGCTGAGAGTGGGGTCAGTGAAAGAGAGGAGGTTTTGCATTCAGTGGTATGAAGTCCAAATTAACAGCCCTATGCCGCATTCCAGGGCTTACTAGGTGTCCAGAAGTCTCCGTTTAATTATCATTTCAGGTCTTGGTTCCTCAGGGATTTAAGGAGATGTGTGTTTAGTCGGCCATCTTGACTGTGCCCCTCATCTTGTGAATTTTCGAGATTAGACACTGATCAGGTTTGTAGTAATTTTTTTTTTCTAGTTTGTAGGGGTGTTATCCTTTTAGTCTTTTGCAAAGTCCTTCAATGAACATAAATGTTTGATTTTTTAGGAGCTCCTAGTTGTCTAGTTTCTCTTTCAGTGTTAGTGTGTTGTTAGTAATGTTGTACATTCTGTTTATAACAAGCTTTAGGTGTCTTACCTTTGTCCGTAATTGTTCTTCCATTATCTTTATCATTTTAGAATTTATGTTTAGGTATTTGATTCCTTTTAAGTTAGTTTTTGTTCACGGTGTGAGATATGGGTCTTGTTTCATTTTTTTGCAGATGGGTATCCAGTGATGATAGCACTGTTAAAGAGACTGTCTTTCCTTGATTAACAGAGTTGGGGCCTTTGTCAAATATCAGGTACTCATAGGTAGCTGATTTTATGTCTGGATTCTCAATTTTTGCCCATTGGTCTATGTATCTGTTGTACTCTTATCATGCTGTTTTTGACTATCTTGGTGGTATAATTGAAAACAAACAAACAAACACTGCCAGTGAGTTGGGCCTGACTCATAGTGACCCTAGAGGTCAGAGTAGAATTGTCCCATAGAGTTTCCAAGGAGTGCCTGATGGATTTGAACTGCTGACTTTTTTGGTTAGCAAACGTAGCACTTCACCCACTACATCACCAGGGTTTCCTGGTGGTATAATTGGCTCTCAAATCAGTTCACATGAGGCCTCTCCCTTTGTTCCTCTTCAGTAATGCTTTATTTCTCTGGGACTTATGTTTCCATATGAAGTTAATGATTTATTTCTTCATCTGTTTAAAAAATGTCATTGCAATTTGGAAAATTGATTGCATTCAATCTGTGAATTGCTTTGAGTAAAACTGCCATTTTTACAGTCTTTCACAATACCCTGTCTTCCTATCCAAAAGGAAGGTTCACCCCACCCCCCACTTATATAGGTATACTTTGTTTATTTGCAATATTGTCCTATAGTTTTCTTTGTGTAGATCTTTTATAGCTCTGATTCGATTTATTTGTAAGTATTTTATCTTCTTGGGAGCTATTGTAAATGATGATGATTTGATTTCTTCTTTGATAGTCCCATTGCATTTGTAGAGAAATCCAACTGATTTTTGTATGTTTATCTTGTAGCCTGATACTTTTCCTGAACTTATCTATTAGTTTTAGCAGCTTTTTGTTGATTTGGGGGTTTTTTCTGTGTATGAGACCCTATCATCTGCAATAGAGATACTTTTACCTCCTCGTTACCTACTTGGATGTACTGTGAATCTTTTTATATCTTAATTGCTGTGTCTACAACCTCTAGCACAATGTTGAATGATAGTGGTGATAAAAATCTTCCTTCTTCTGGTCCTACTTTAAGTGGAATGCTTTTGAAGTCTCTCCAAGATCCACTGCTGGATTTTATTTTAAAGTCTGTATTGCCAGAAATTAATACTACCATTCCTGATCATTTCTGATTGTTATTTGCTTTGTACAAATTTTTTTCCATCCTTTGAATTTTACTTTGTTTGTGTCTATCAGTCTGTATGTGTAAAGTTTGTCTCTGTAGGCCACTGTCTTTCTCTTGTTGGTACACTTAGTCTGTTTACATTCAATGTAATTATTGATAAGTATGAGTTTAGTACAGTCATTTTGATGTCCCTTTTTTTCTGTGTGGTTGACAGTTTCTTTGCCCCACTTAATTTTCTTTGCTGAGTTGTTTTTCTTTGTGTTGTTGATTTCATCTTTTTGTTGTTGATTTATACTTACTGAATCTGTTTTTCTTATTTTTTATTTTGATGTATAGGATGGTTATCATCCTTTGTAGTTACCTTAATATTTGCCGCTATTTTTCTGGTTATAAATAATTGCTTTTTTTTAACTGTACTTTAGATGAAGGTTTACAGATCAAACTAGTTTCTCATTACACAGTACACATGCTGTATTGTGACTTCACAACAAGTCAACACTTCCTTTTCAACCTTTCTTTCCCTATTACCAGATTTCCTGTCCCCTCCTGCTTTCTAGGTCTTGCCCCTGCACTGCCATGCCTCTTAATTTTTGTTTTGTTTTATGGGCCTCTCCAGTCTTTGGCTGAAGGGTGAACCTCAGCAGTTACTTTATTACTTAGCTGAAACCCAGTCTCTGTGTCAGGTTTTACTTCTTTATATCACCTTCACTTCCTCTCCACATGAAAGATCACATTTTTTTAGGCCTTCTTTTTTTGTTTTAATGCTGTCATCTGGCATAATAATGTCCCTGTTTTCTTATTTTCAGTGTTTTACCATTGATTTATTTTTGTGATTTCCCTATCTGGATTGATATCTGGTAGCTATGTTCTGTGTTTTAGTCTTGAATTGTAGTCTGATATTACTGATTTTCTAACTGCAGGACTCCCTTTAGTATCTCTTGCAGTTTTTATGTGGCTTCTGCAAATTCCCTAAACTTCTATTGATGTGGAAATATGCTAATTATGTCATCATATTTAAAAGACAGTTGGCTGGATATGTAATTCTTGACTGGCAATTTCCTTCTTCAAGGCTTTATATATGTCATCTTTATATATGACATCTCATTGCCTTCTACTTCATAGTCTGAGCTTCCTCTCCTTTGTAGAGGACTTTTTGTTTATTCCTAGTGACTCTTAAAATTATCACTTTATCTTTGATTTTGGTAAGTTTGATTATAATGTGTCTTGGTAGCTTTCCTTTGGGATCTGCCTTATATGTGGTTTGATGAACATCTTGGATAGATATCATCTCATCTTTCATGATACCAGTGAAGTTTTATGCCAATAAATCTTCAAAACTTTCTCTGTATTTTCTGTTACCCCTCTATCTTGTTACTCCAGTTACTTGTAAGTAATTCCTCTCTATTGAATTCCACATAAATCTTAAGAGTCTTCATTTTTTAAAATTCTTTTATTTAATTTTTCTTCAAATATGTTGTGTCAAGTGCTTTATCTTCAATCTCACTAAATTTTAGTTCCATTACCTGAATTCTGGTCCTAACTCTTTCTACTGAGTTGTCTAATTCTGAAATTTTATAGTTAACCTTCTGGATTTCTGTTTCATGTCTCTCTCTGGGTTCTTACAGCCTGTCAAATTTGTTACTATGCTCTTCTCAAATCTTCTTAAGTTCCTGTATTGCTTTTTCTATGTACTTCTTGGCTTGTTCTGAATTTTTGTCTGATCTCTTTAAGAATTCTATGTATTAATCCTTTGTCTTCTACTTCCAGTAATTTCAGAAAGTTCTTTTCATTCAGAAGATTTCCTGATTTTTTTGTTTTAGGAGCTTGCTAAATCCATCATGCCCTGCCTCTTTACATGATCGGATATTGATTTGCTATTGATCATTTCTTAGGAAACCCTGGCGATTTAGTTGTTAAGTGTTATAGCTGTTAACCAAAAGGTTAGCAGTTCAAATCCACAAAGCACTCCTTGAAAACTCTATGGAGCAGTTCTACTCTGTACTATAGGGTTCCTATGAGTTGGAATCAACTCAGCAGTAGCTGGTTTGGAGTGTTTTTGTTGTCTCCTAGCCATCAATAAGGTATTGTATTTATTTATTTTATACTTGCTTACTCTGTCTTAGCTTCTTATTTTGCTATGGCCAGACATGCTGGTCATGTGAGCTAGTTTGATCATTGGGGGTTTCTGAAATTCTAACATATTGTTACCAGATTGTCAGAGCTGTTGTTAGATATGTGAGCCTAGAAGTCCATTTGCTTTCCTGGTATGGATTTATTTCAGTTATATAGGTAGTTGGTCAACAAGTATGTGATGTAGGATCTCACCTACAGTCCTAGACGGTGAGGGATGATTAGTGTACGCATAGGTACTTGGCTGCAGAGACAAGTGCTGAGCAAGGAAACAAGCCGACAGCCTCCCCTGAGTGTTGGTGAGAATAACATGTCCCTGTTCCCTAGAGCATATAGGTGGGTGAGTTTTGCAGTTGGACTATGGGCACCTGGTGCTGTTGACTGTAAGAACAGGGAGGCATCATTTTTTCTTGTTCCCTGTTGCAGGTGGTTAGGTGGCATGGGTAAAGCTACCAGTCTTCAAGTCCCTGATGCAAAGACAGAAGGACTCTGCTTAGTAGGCAGAGTGGTGCTAAATGTCACAAACCTTTCTCTCTGTCATGTAGTTGATATAGCTGAGGTTAGACTTCAGGATATATACTCTTACATTGTGATAATGAGAGCCTACATTGTTGAAATGGGCCCACACAGGCCTATGCAGGTGTGACAGGCTTTCAAAGTCTAAGGCCCCCCTTGTGCTTGTCCCTAGCAAAGGATTTGTTAAACACAGCCACTTGTGTTATTTCTGTTTTAGCAGCATTAAATGACAAAGACATTCTCCTTATCAACAATAAGACTGTTTAACTTTCTTGCCATTCATGTGATCACTGGAATAGTACTTTCAAGTACTTTAAGAACTTTTCCTTTACATTCATGACTTGGCTAATTATTTTGTGCAAGAGGCCTTGCTTTTAGCCTGTCTTGATTTCAACGTGCCTTCCTCACTATATATTTCTAACTTTTGAATTAATGCAAGAGATGTTTGAGTCTTCCTTTTACTTGAGAAAACCTTACCTGACCATCATAGGGATATTAATTGGAGTACTTTCAATATTGCTGTGTCTCAGGGAATTGAGAGGCCCAAGGAGAAGGAGAGAGCTGGGGGAATGGCTAGCCAGTAGAACAGAGTATATACATTTATTGATTAAGTTTGTAATCTTATATGGGTGCAGTTTATGACATCCCGAAACACTTACAATGGTAATATCAAAATCACTGATCCGAGATCATCATAAAAAATGTAATACTAGTAAAAATTTTTGAAATATTGTCAGAATTACCAAAATGTGACATAGAGATGTGAAAGAGTACTTGCAGCAAATAGATTTGCTGCATGCAAGACTGCACAAAACTAAAATTTGTAAAAAAAAAAAAAAAAAAAAGTGGTGTCTGAGAAACACAATAAAGTAATAAAACAAGGTATGCCTTTAGACATCCTTGAAGCACATATGAAAGCCCTCAATGTGTCAGACACCTAGGCTGCTATCTGAAAGGTTGGCGATTTGTGTCTGTTGAGAGGTACTTCAACCACTGAAAATAATATAGAACACAGTTCTACTCTGACACACTGGGGTTGCTGTGAATTGGAATCAACTTTATGGCTACTGACTTGATTGGCTGTGGAACACTTATATCACTTACTAGCTGAGCAAACTTGAGTAGACTATTTAAACTTTCTGAGTTTCAAGTCTTTAA
This sequence comes from Heterohyrax brucei, assembly GCA_028571685.1. Lineage (NCBI taxonomy): Eukaryota > Metazoa > Chordata > Mammalia > Hyracoidea > Procaviidae > Heterohyrax > Heterohyrax brucei. The sequence continues at coordinate 50,493,570 of CM053142.1, forward strand.
GTGAACAGTAGCAAAATACAACCAAGTCCATAAATGTTACAGATATTAAATAAGATGGCATATATGAAAGTCTTCAATATATAACCAACTAGAAGTAAATACTCTGTAAAACTTAACTTTTCTTTTTCTGTCCACTTTGTTACATCTCTCCTTGAAAGGATGCTCTTGTACTCTGGTATTGCTGGAATCAAAAAATAAAGTCCCCTTAACTGTTGGATCCTTGTTATGATAATTACTATCACTGTTACATTCTATTCCTGAAGAACTCTTTGAAAGAAGCAAATCTTCAGAGAGAAACACAAAGAGAGTTAACACCTACATCAAGAAAAAAGACACTGCTAATCATCCCTAAAAACTTTTCTTGCCTGGTTTTCTTAAGCAATCTTGATAATATTATGTCTTTCATTGTTCACTCCTTCATCCATTTCAGCTGCTGTCTTCTTACTCTTTAGGCAAGTATACAGCCATGGCTCAACTGATGAAGTGTTGAAATAAACATCTGCTCGTACACATTCTGTTGAAATGCAGTCTAAAGCCTCAAGCATTTTTAGCTGACAAGTTCTCTGTACATATGCAGCATTTTACACTTACCAGGAAGAATTCTATGCGCTAAAGATGCACAAATACATGGATTTCCATCAAGATAACATAGGAAGATTTTCTATTGGGTTCTGTAATTTCTCTGATGTTTCAAAAGGCTTTTTGATCTTTGTGTGAATGGCCAAAATCATTTGGACTTAAAGGAAACATAACAAAAATTTGATTTTCAGTATCTGTTTGTTTTGACCCTCATGTGACTGTCAATTTGTCATATGGCAGAAGCTTGTGTGTTGCTGTAATGCTGGATGCTATACCACCAGTATTCAGACACCAGTAGGGTCACCCATGGCAGACAGGTTTCAGCTGAGTTTTTTGACTAAACCAGACTAGGAAGGACCCAGAAGTTTACTTCTGAAAAGAATTAGCCAGCAAAAACCTTATTAAAAGCAGCATAACATTGTCTGACATGGTGCTGGATGATGAACCTCCCACCCCCAAGTTGGAAGAGCTGTCTCCTTAAAGTAGAGTTGACCTCAATGAAATGGATGGATTCAAGCTTTGGTGGCATCATTTAGTGATGTGGCATAACTCAAAATGAGAAGAAAAGCTGCAAATATCCATTAATCATCAGAATGATAATGTATGAATCTCGGAAAATTGGAAATCATCAAATATGAAATAAAAAGCATAAACATCAGTATTCCAGGCATTAGTAAGCTGAAATGGACTGGTATTAGCTATTTTGAATAGGACAATCACATGATCTACTATGTCAGGAGTGACAACTTGAAGAGGAATGGGAATGTATTCACTGTCAAAAAGGACATTTTGATATCTATCCTAAAGAACAATACTGTCAGTGATAGGATGGTATACATATGTCTATAAGGAAGACTTGTCAATACAATTACTATTTGAATTTATGTACTAATCACTCCAGCCAAAGATGAAGAAATGAAAGGTTATTACCAGCTTCTGCAGTCTGAAACTGACTGAACATGCAATCAGGATGCACTGATAACTACTGGTGATTGGAATGCAAAAGCTGGAAATGAAGAAGGATAGACATCTGGAAAATATGGTTTTGGTGATGGAAATGATGCTGGAGGTTGCATGATGGAATTTTGTAAGACCGGTGACTTTCTCATTGCAAACAAGTTTTTCACCAACATAAGCAGTGATTATACACATGGAGCTTGCCAAATGTAACACGTAGGAATCAAATTAACTACTTTTGTGGAAAGAGATGACGGAAAACTCAGTATGATGAATCAGAATAAGCCCAGATTGTGGCAGAGATCGTCAATTGTCCCTACAGAAGCTCAAATTGAAACTAAAGAAAATTAGAAAACTTCCATAAGAGCCAAACTATGACCTTCAATACATCCTAACTGAGTTCAGAGGTTGTCTCAAGAACAGATTTTAGGCATTGAACACTAATAATTGAAGACCAAACCAGTTGTAGAACGACATCAAAGAAATCAACCATGAAGAAAGCAAGAAGTCATTAAAAAGGCAGAAAAGAAAGACCAAATAGGATTTCAAAAGAGACTCTGATACGTGCACTTGACTGTTAATTAATTAAAGCAAAAGGAAGAAATAATGATGTAAAGGAACTGAACAGAAAATTTCAAAGGGCGGCTCAAGAAGATAAAATAAAGTATTATAACGGCATGTGTAAGGAGCTGCAAATAGAGAACCAAAAGAGAAGAAAATGTTCTGCAAATTCAAGCCTTGAGTTGCAATAGTGAAAGATCCTACACAAAAAATATTAAATGCCTCAAGAAGCATCAAAAGAAGATGGAGGAAATAAACAGTAATTATACCAAAAAGAAGCGGTCGATAGTCAACCATTTCATGAGGTAACATACAATCAGGAACGAAAGGTACTGAAGGAAGAAGTCAAAGCTACGATGAAGGCGTTGTTGAAAAACAAGGCTCCAGCATTTGACAGAGTATCAATTAAGATGTGCCAACAAATGATGCAGTGCTGAAACGGCTGATTCATCTGTGCTGAGATATTTGGAAAATAACTACCTGACCAAAGATACCCATATTTATGCCTATTCCCATGAAAAGTGATCCAATCAAAAGTAAAAATTATCAAACAATGTCATTGATATCACATGCAAGTAAAATTGTGCTACAGATCATTCCAAAGTGGCAACAGTAGTATACTGCGGGAACTAAATACCAGGAATTCAGGCCAGAATCAGGAGACATGGAACCACTGTTATCATTGCTGATATCAGATACATCTAGGCTGAAGGCAGAGAATCCCAGAAAGATGTTTATTTGCGTTTTAATGACTATGCAAAGATATCCGACTGTGTGGATCACAACAAATTGGATAACATTGTGAAAAATGGGAATTCTAGAACACTTAATAGTGCTAATGAGGAATCTGTGCATGGGTCAAGAGGCAGTTGTTCAAACAGAACAAAGGAACACTGCATGTTTTAAATTCAGGAAAGGTGTGCATCAGGTTGTATCTTTCACCATACCTAACCAATATATCTGCTGAGCAAATAATCCAAGAGGGGAGACAACATGAAGAATACGGCATCGGAACTGGAGGAAGACTCATTAACATATTGCATTATACAGATGACACAACCTTACTTTCTGGAAGTGAAGAGGTCCTGAGATAGTTTTTGATGAAGATTAAAGACCACAGCCTTTACTACAGATTACATCTCAATGTTAAGAAAGCAAAATCCTTTCAATTGGAACAATAAACAATGTTTTGATAAATGGAGAAAAAATTGAGGTTGTCAAGGATTTTGTTTTTCTTGGATCCACAATCAACACCCTTGGAAGCAGCAGTCAAGAGCTCAAAGGACACATTGTACTGGAAAAATCTGCTACAAAAAACCTCTTTAAAGTGTCGAAAAGCAAAGATATCTCCTTGAAAACTAAGGTGTCACTGACCCAAGCCATACTATTTTCAGTCACATTATATACATGTGAAAACTGGACAATGAATAAGGAAGATAGAAAAATAACTGGCATCTTTGAATTGCGGTATTAGCAAAGAATATTGAATATACCATGGACTGTCAAAAAACAAACAGGTGTGTCTTAGAGGAAGTACAACCAGAATGATCCTTTGAATCAAGGATGAAGAGACTATGTCTTACATACTCTGGACGTGTTGTCAGGAGGGATCAGTTCATGGATAGGTACATCATGCTTGGTAAACTAGACAGTTAACAAAAAAAGAAGGCCATCAATGAGCCATATTTACATAATGGGTGCCACAAAAGGACCAAGGATAACAACTGTGACTGTGACTCAGGACTGAGAAGTGTTTCATTCTGTTGCACATAGGGTTGCTATGAGTTGGAACTGAGTCGACAGCACCTAACAACAGCATACATTTCCAATTGGAAATTGTGTAGATGAGAACATTCTTAAAAGTTCAAAATGAACGCCACTAAATTCATGAAAACCTTTGCAATGTAATGGTTAAGTGCTACAACTGCTAACCAAAAGGTCAACAGTTCAAATCCACCGGACATTCCTCTGAAACCCAATGGGGCAGTTCTATTCTGTCCTATAGCATCATTATGAGTCAGAATTGACTTGACTGCATTTTTTTATAAGCTCATGTAGGAGCACTTGTAGCTCAAGTAGTTAAATACTCAACTGGTAACCAAAATGTTGGAGGTTCAAACCTAAACAGAGACTCCGTGGGTCAAAGTCCTGATGTTCTGCTTCCATAAAGATTATAGTTGAGAAGACCATATGGGACAGATCTACTCTCACATGGAGTTGCTACAAGCTGAACTGGACTCAAGGATACCTAACTCCAGCCTCATACAGAAGAGTGGTGATTAGGTCCAGCACGCCATAGTGAATAGAGCACCAGGTCAGTATCTGGAACCTTGACACTTTATTCTTAGTTTATGTATAAAAGTGAATTAGTAATCCTGACTACTATCAATGTCTCTAAAATGTGGATATTGGTCATAAGAGCTTCAGCAAGAAACAACCTACAGACACAGTGGAATGTTGAAGATATTCAACAAATGCTAGTTGGTCTACTCTAATTCTAATCTTAACATGCTGTGATTTTAGAGGTATTGTGTTTGGGCTGCTCTGCTGCAACACGTTTAAATTGTAACTTGGTAACAGACAACACTTCCATTCTCATCTCTTAAATAGTTTATTTCATATAGACTTTTTTCCTGACAATGAATATATTTTGGCTAATGAAAAACTCATATTACCTAAAAGCAGATTATGGTATATGCAAGCTTCCTTTCTCTGTAACATTGTCAGAAACAGCATTGTAGATCTCTATTGAAGAGTTTCTAGAATAATGCAGCCTTCAAACTTTCTAGTTCAACTGAGTACAGTACCAAGCAACCATGAACAGAAACATGGCTACATATTTATTTACGCTTGTATAATGAGGACATACGATGTATGAGTGTTTGAGGAAGACATGACTTGAACATGGATTTTAAAAGTAGTCTTCAAAACAGTGGCTGACAGAGCACTGTGCATAACATAAACATTTGAGTTGAATTTGTTGAGCTTCATTGAAGTCACAGAAACAAGTCCCAGCCAAAAAGCAATAGGTTGGAGTTGATTAGTCCATTATACCTTTAAAGTTCAAAGAGAAATTGTGGACGAATGCACACAAGTTGATTTCTTGAGAAAACGTGCAAGGTAGTCAACAAAGGAAAAAGGAAACTTAATGAGATCTAAAAAAGTAAAATCAAAGGAAATGCCTTGACCTGAGCTTACAGGGACTTGAAAACTCAGAAATAATGTTTTTTACTTCATCCATAGTGCACACTGTTCTTCTTCAGTCTCAAAAATAGCATGTGACCTGTGAAGCATCCTATTAGCTGTCTCAGAAAAGCACATTTTCCTCAGAAAAGAAATTGGTTTATGTACCAAGGAAACAAGTACAAATACAAAGCCAAACACACTGGGGCCTACACACTGCACTCATTCAAAATGTCATTCAAACAAACTTGTCTATAGTTTTTAATGATGCTTCAATGGGGCCTAATCAAATTCAAACCCCGATGGGTTGCGTGCAATTACATGCTTTAAAAACATGTAGCTGAGGCACAACTAAAATAAAGGGCTCATATATGCCAGAAACTGAAGCCCAGATAGAAGCTTTTAGGATTCTCTTGCATCTGGTATACTCACAAGGTCATCTCTGACTTGTTGTCCACCTGTGTCTCTGGTCACTTATTGTTAAAATAAGAATGGTCATTACAAATGATTTAGGATATAGAGCTTTCATTTGTATTAAATTACATTTAGAAGCCTGTATTAGGAAACCAGACAAACATCTCTTATTGTCTTCTTTCCTTTCCCATTACAACATGAAAGGGATTGAGGACACATTTTCAAACGTGAACAGGGCTATTTCTATATTTTCTGGGAACGCAATAGCTCTCCAAAGTTTCAGACAGAATGATGATCTAAAACTTTCTTCCAAAATAGTTCAAATGGTGATTTTTCTTGTTCTGCTCATTTTAGCTTTGTAGAAGGTCATATTAAATTGTATGTGCACATCAAACAGTGTTATGTATCTTTAGGCAAGTACATGGGAATAGCTGGTCCTTTGATTATTTTTGCCTGAAGTTTGAACATTTACTCATGAAAATTTTGCTCTATTTTTATTTTTTATTGTTGACATTCAAATGGAATTGAACTGAGTTTTCTGGTCAGGAAAAAGTAAAAAAAAGATAAAACTGATGAATCCATAAAGCTTGTAATAATTTCTAACAATATCTCACTGTGTTTGCTTCCTCATTCCAGCTGTCGGAGTGATATAATCAGAAGCAAAGTGCATTTCATAGTAAGTGCCTTGGGGTAAACACAACTCTCTTTTTCTTTCTCAAAAATTAATAATTCTTTGTTTTGCTTCATCTTGATATTAGCAGGTTTTCCAAGAGAAAGGGAAAAACACACACACACTCATAAACTCATCAAGTTTGGCTGGTACAGGTTAGAGGCGACCACATTATGTCTTATTTTCCTAATCCCAGAACAACTAAACATTAACATGTTTTGCCCTGAGTAACTGGAGATGGCATAAAATATGAAAGAATATATTGTAGGTGAAGACAGCCCTTTCCAAAGTAAATTAAAATGAGATAGGTTTGAAAAACACTCCTGTAAGAGGCTTCACTCCATCTGCAGAACTCAATCGGTGCCACTGACAAAATAATCAGATACCAAGAACAAAACAGTGACCCATTAAGTGAGCTGGAGCCTGGCGCACAGAGGCACTGGGGTAAGCACATGGGTAGACTGATGAGGTACTTTCTAGTCTGTGAGAATGCAAAAGGACTCAGGAGGAAGTTATGAAAGCTGCTGACAGACCACACTGAGGTGACAGGATTTCAGCAAAGGAAAGGGGCTTTTGTGGCCAGCACTACTTATCAAAGTTCAGAGGGAATGCTCTGAGATGAGCAGTGTTTTGGTTTCAACACACATACTGGAAGGATGTTATTTCTGACTTCAGTCACAAAGTAGGAAGTCTCCAAGGAACAAACTTAATTTCAGTCATGTTATTAGTTGCTGTTGACTTGATTCTGACTTATGGAGATCTCACGTGTTGAGAAAAGAGAACTGTGCTCTGCAGAGTTTTAAAGGCTGTGAGCTTTTGGAAGCAGATAGCCAGGCTTGTCTTTCTAAGCACCTTTTGTTGCCAACGTTTCCACCAGTAGCCGAGTGCTGTCTGTTCCACCCAGAGACCTCACAACCATTAAGCAACATCATCCCAATATTATAAGGAACAAAAATGTCAAAATAATATTTATTTTCTGACATATATTACAAGAGAATCAACTAAAAAATTTACTCTCAGTCAAAAAAAAAAAATCCACTGATCAGACAGAAATCTGGCTTTCAACGAGAACTCAATGAAACTGGCCCATTGTTATATGAATCCAGCAATTAAGTCCACAAACTTAATTGTTCTCAGTTCTACATACATCATTGCTGAATATCACTACGGTCACCTTCTAAGTACTCCCCCTGGGAAGCTATGCACTGACACCAGTGAATAGTCCACCCTTCAGAGCATTTTGGAACTCCTTTAAGAATGGCCATTGTCTATGGTGGCATGATGGCAAGTTCACAAACTTAGATGTAGAGTTATCTGTGAGGGAGTTTTTAGCCAATAAACAAATAACTGTATTGGAATATCATCCCTACTCACCTCAGCTGGCCCCTGATGACTTTTTTCATTACCTGAAGATAAATGAAATACTGAAAGGACGACATTTTGATAACATTCAGGACATCAAGGGTAATAGGACAACGGCTTTGATGGCCATTCCAGAAAAAGAGTTCCAAAATTGCTTTGAAGGGTGGGCTAGGTGCTGATGTCAGTGCATAGCTTCCCAAGGGATCACTTGGAAGGTGACTGTAGTGATATTCAGCCATGAGGGATGTAGAACTTTGTCTAGGGTGAGTTTGCAAACTTAATTGGCAGTCCTCATATCTGTAAAACTAGATGAATAGAGTACAAGTGCCTAGATACACGGGTGTTTTGCGAGATCTGGCTGAGTATCTAGCTAAAACATATAAAGAGATGCTCAGACTGCACTTCAAAAACTAATCTTTTAGTGTCATATTAAAAAAAAGGTATCTTCAACACCCAAGGACTACTGTGAGTCATAAAGCGAGAAGAATAAGCCCTATCACTAAATAATTTCTACCCATCATTCAGCTGTGAGCCTTCTGTGTCAGAGGGCTGCTGAGATGCTCATCTCCCTCTCACCTACCCATTGTGCCTCTTTCTTACCCCAGAATGAGTCCTGATCTTCTTTAGTTAGCACCACTGTGATATCAGCAGTGAGCATCTGATGACTCTGGAGCTTGCACTTCTTATCTCCAGGTCTAAACCTGAGCATGCATCTGAATCACCTGGAGGACTTGTTTAAAACTCGGATTTCTGGATCACATTCTTAGGAGTTTTCAGTCTGTAGCTCTGGCATGAGGGCCAGGAAGGTGAAGTTCTCAGATGATGTTGATACCACTGCCCAAGATGATGGTCATTCACACTACTGTTATTTTTTCCCAGTACCCTCTCTGTTATACAAAATTAACTTAAAAATCTTTGGATCTTAGAAGGGTCTATAAAGTACCTAGTTCAAATACCCCCTTTTAAAGCACTGAGTCCCAGGAAGGTTCAAGAATATGACAAACACTATAAAGCACATTGCCCGATTTCCAGTTTGTAGAGCCTTTTATGAGACCATTCTACCTCACTGTTGGCTCCTTTTAATTTTGACCCTGCAAAGTTAATCATAATTTTTATATTGGTTTGTGCTAAAAACACTTCCATGAAAGATTATGAAAGGCTTTTAAATGGGAATATGGCTGTTAAGACCCAAATTAAAGGTTGTCTTTAGAGTATTAATTTATAAAGGGGAGGTCTTCATTTCTATACAAATTAGACTATTCTTGGATATTTAGTTGAGATCAAACATATTTGAATTTGCTGAGTCTTCTGGAATAAGCTTAGCTTCTTTATTTATTTATTTACTTTGTCAACAGTTGGCTTGTTCAATTTTGCTGTGAAAGACAGCTAATACCTTTCTGAATAATGTTCTCAGCTAACATATTTCTTTCCACTACTGTTGACATTCAAATATAGTTTTGTGGCATTTCTCAGTCATTTTGTATGTGTGTGCATATTGGAAATAAGACTATTAAGTGAGAAGCTGCAGAAGAGTCAGAGTGATGCATCAGTGCCATTTCATTTGAGGCATTGTTTTTCTTTTGCATTTGACTCTTTATAGATATCATTTCAAAACCATTTCAATTTTTCCAAGACAGAGCTACTTCTTCAGCTATATTTGCAAACAAATTTTGAGCTAGACTCAAAAACGGATCACTACAAATTGCAAATTCAAGTTATGTGGAAAAAATCTAATGTCTATGACTTATTTGAACACCGGTTTCTAAATGACAACAACTTTCCATGTGTCCTTGTCATACTGCAGGCATTCGAGGCCTAGCATACAAATGCATGATTTTAGCAGACTCAGCAATGGAGGCACAGTAGGTACAGTAATACTAGTTTTATTGGAGTAATGGTGGTAGGAAGGGAGAGCATTCAGTGGCTTTGCCACCTCGTAGCACTGTGGCCTTATATACAGATTCACACAAAGGTGGCTAGCAGCCAGGTACATGAGTTTTCAAGGCCAGGTAAATCATATAACACTTTATGTCATAGTATTGAATCATACTTATCCGGAAGGTCTATAACTGGCTGGGAGGCATGAGCAAGACAACCTTCTACGCCATCCTCACAGTCCTACTCCAAGACACTCAAGAGATTTTCCCATGTACTTATCCTCAGCAAGGAAAGGATTCTGAAAGGAAAAGTTGAAAATCAAGATTTTTCCATGATCCAAAACATACATAACAACAAATGTTGGAGAGACTATGGAGAAATTGGAACTCTGCTACACTACTGGCGGGATTGCAAAATGGTACAACCTCTATGGAAAGTACTCTGGCAGTTCCTTAAAAACCAGGAAATAGGTAAACTGCTTGACAGAGTAGTCCCACTGAAGCAAGTAATCCCTATAGAAGCAAGGACAGTCACACAAACTGATACACGCACATGAATGTTTATTGCAGCATAGTTAACAATAGCAAAAAGATGGAATCAACCCAGATGCCAAACAACAGGTGAATGGATAAACTATGGTATATATACTCAGTGGAACACTATGCAATGATAAAGAACAACGATGACTTTAGGAAGCATCTCATAACCAGGTTTCAGTGGGAACGCATTATGCTGAGTGAAATTAGTCAGTGACACAACAACAAATATTGTGTGAGATCCCTTCTATAAGGATTTAAAAACAGGCTCATGTACAGAAGAAAAGTCTCTGATGACTGCAAGGGAAGGGAGGGAAGGAGGGAGAGGGTTGGCTATAGTTTAGATACTTGATAGAAATTTGGTTGTGTGGATTTGGTGACAGTACACATTATAAAGAAGATCAGTTTAACCAAACTTCAACATAACCTGAAAACTCTTCTAATCTTAATGCAATATTGCAAGGACAGAGTAGTGGTGAGGAGGGGCTGGGGGGACCATGCTCTCAGGAGACACTGAGGCCAGTTGACATAACTAGCTTGTTGCTAAGAGAGTCTTCTCCACCCCATATTGGTGACTTGTGTCTGGGTTCTTAAATGCTAGCAAGCTGCCACCTGAGGTACACCAAATGGTCCCAACTCAGCTGGAACACATGATCACTGAGGACAGCAATGACATGGGGTAAAGAGAACCCAGGAGACAGGAAGACCCATGTGAATGGATAACTATATCAACATTTGACCAGAAGAATCAGATGGTGCCGGGCCATCACCAATGACAGTTATGATGGAGTTCACAGTGTTGAGTCCCCATGGCAACATGAGAGAAAAAAGGGGTGCATCCTGAGAACTCCACCATAAGGCCAGCAGGTTCCCCTGTGAGCATCACCCCTTGACCTGATGCTACCCTGATCATAAATAATTACTCAGGTCAATTCTTTGGACAGGAGTGGATTGGACTTGGGGACGTGGAGTGGCCGTATTGTATGTGCACTTCATGGTTCTATGCATCTGTAGGATGTAATCCTACTGGCCTCTTACTAGAAGGCAGTGGAGAGGGTGGAGAGGAGGGGACAAGAGATTGTTAAGAGGATATGACATGTATAGAATGGAAATGAGGAGTGTGCTGTCACAGGGCAAGGATTGCAGAAGGAGCTGCAGATAGGTGGGCGTGCAAATTTAAACTGGATTGTATACTTCCACTCAATCACAATAAAAAGATTTTTGTTTGTTTTGTTTCTTAGTATTCTTACTACCAAATCATGGAAATTTGGATGCTTTTCCCATTTTAACAGAGACGTGAGATAGTAAAGAACAAACATCTTGCCACTTTAGGTGAATGTCTGTTAAAAGAGAGGGGAGGATGGGGAATAGTAGAAATTCCTACGGAAATTGTCTTCTCTGGGAAGTGTGGCTGGTGTTGCCTCCAGTACCTTTAGTACTTATTTGTTGCTAGGTGCTATCGAGTCAGTTTTGACTCCTAGTGTCTCTGTTCAGTGGAACACTGACTGGTTCTGCGTCATCATCGCTGTGCTTGAGCTCAATGTAAGCACTTCTTTTAGGAGATGTCAATTATTTTTCAGTCCACCCAACTGCTGCCATCCTTAGTTAACATGAAAGCTGTAACCAACATTCCTTTGAGGTTATCCACAGTTGCAGTGATTCAGAAGCCAATTCCTGAGGCTACCTCACTTATGGTGAAGAAGCAGCTCAAGGATCTCAATTTATTATATTACGGATTTTTTTTTTTTTTTAATCTTAGCTTCTAGGAGATGAAGCCTATGAATAGTCTTATTTATAGTGGGACCTTGGGTACTCTCAGTGTGCAATTCATTGTTAATCATTTTGAATATCAATGTAAGAACCCATGGTCAGCTTTCACTTCTCTGAAATTGTCTGTGGGGAAGCAACATCATCACACAGAAAGAACCTTGAGATGCTACATGGTTACAAATGGCCTTTATTTACATAAACAAGTATTTAAAAGATCTTGGACAAATGTTTGTTTTCTTTAAAAGGGGTTTAAAAAATAACTGGTTCTTAGCAGGGACACATTAATCAGCAGGAAAATATCCAATGGCTTACTTACATTTTCTTAATAGTCTTTAGAGAAAAACTCCACATGAATTTCACCTGTGTTAAAAAAAACTGGGGAAACTGTTCACTGCAGATTAGTAAGTATGCACAAGTAAACACATATTTGACTTGACTACTGGTAGTCTAGCTTGGCTTCTTAGTTCTCTTTCATAGTCAATACAATGAATAAATATCTAGAGGTACCCTAAGGCTTAGCCTCAGCAATCTTACAGCTCTGTAGGATAGTCATATAACTGTAATTCAAGCATTAAAAAAGTTGCTGTCAAGTTGATTCTGACTCATAGCAAAACTATAGGACTACTCTGCTGTTCTTCCACAGCATTTAGATTTTATCTATATTCTAAAATTTATTTAATTCTGACCTGTACTTAAATTATGGGAACGCTGATGGTGTAGTGGTTAAGTGCTATGGCTGCTAACCAAAATTTTCGCCGTTCAAGTCTACCAGGCACTCCTTGGAAACTCTATGGGGCACTTCCACTCTCTTCCGTAGGGTCACTGTGAGTCAGAATCTACTCGATGGCAATTTGAGTATGGTATAGAAGACAAAAGCAGAAGTGATTCAATCAACCCAGCACCACTGGGGGAAGGCTTTAGGTAGACAACAGTATTTTAACTGAATCTTTAGGAAGGAAACAGATTTCAGAGAGTGAAGACACATGTTTTCTGGAAAGGCACTGAGAGTTAGGAATGTGCATGGATTTATTTATGAGAAACGATGAATGCAACCAGAGCGGAGAATTAAGCAGGGTTAAGAAACAAAACTATATGTATTGGAAAATACAATGTGAGCAACACTTTAAATGTCATGCTAAAGCATTTAAAACTTATTATCTAGGCAACTGGAATCCTTTCAAGGTTTTGAGGAGAGGTATAACACCATTACTGTTCTTTAAAGAAATTAATTTCATGCTAACTACCTCACTGAAATAAATACTTGTTGATGGCACTTGGCACTTGGCTCATTCAACTCTACTCCATGGGACTCTCTCCTGTTCCGTGAACATGTCCAGCATGTTTCTGTCTCAGGGCCTTTGAACTTGCTGTTCCTTCTTCCTACTAAGTCATTTTTCTGAGTGTTCAAGTGAGTTTCTCCTTATTCCTTTCCTTCATTTCTCTGTGCAAATATCACTGTGTCGGTAAATACTTTCTTGACTACTCTAAAAGTACAACTCCTTCTTCCCCTCTACCACATTCCCTACTTCCATTCTATTTTATTATTTCCATAGCTCATGACACCATATAACATTCTTTATATCATGCTGTAAAAATGACCTTCTTTAGCCCCACAAGGAGGGAAGGAGAATCAAGAGCAACAGCATATTGCTGACTCCCATGAGGTGGAGGCTAGATAAGCTTCTTCTTTTGCCATATGCCATGGATTGAATGGCGTCTCCCCTGAAACATGTGCAGTGTTTTGGCTAGGACATGATTCCTGATATTGTGTTTTGTTCCTATATGTTGCAAATATTGCCTCTACGATGTTAATAGGGAGGATGTGTGGTGGCTGTGTTAGTGAGACAAGACTCACAACATAATCAATAAGATTATACTGCGCCTTGAGGCAACCTCTTAGAATATGAAGAAAAGGGAATCCAGCAAAGAGTCAGGAACCTCTTACTGCCAAGAAAGAAGCCCTGGAAGCAGAATGCATCTTTTGGACCTGAGCTTTCTGTGCTGAGTTGCTCCAGACCGAAGAAAGACTGATGCAACACAAGGATCTTCCTCCAGAGCCAACAGAGAGAGTCTATTCTTTTGGACCCTGCCTGGGAGCCAGAGCCTGCAAACGGGACAGCGCTTCTCCATCAGAAAAGTAGTGATTTTGCATAGTGCTGCCTACATTGGGGGCCCTGCAACAGAAGCAGAGGAATCGCTGCCTCTGGGCACCTTTAGCCCCCCTGTCTGCTGCCTATGTGGAGGACGCCATCTTGGGTACGGTGGCCGCGGCTGGACCTAATTCTTAGCTTGGGAGCCAGAGCCTGCCCACAAGAGAGCGCTTTTCTGTCACAAAACCAGTACTCGAGGCAGTGTTGGATAAGGCTAGGCCTTGTCAGCAGAGGCCACCAGGGCACTAGGAGTGCTGTATTCGGAACTAGTTTGTTATCATCTGGGGTTGGATACAGTGGCGCTTACTTTGTCAGATGGGAAGAGGGACCTCTACACCTGAAAACCTAACTGACTTGTGAACCGGTCAGATACCTTTTGCTTTACATTTGAAGACAGCCTAGAGAAACATTTGCAATCCATCCTCACAGTACCTCTTCCAGCCTCTATATACTCACATGGGACCCAAAAAGCAACAGACAATTGTGGCATACAAGCAATCACTCATGGTTTCAGAAGGCTCCCAAACAAAGCAACCAAGGAGTTTTCCAGATGAAGAAACTTTTATGAAAGCATCAGGAAGTGAATACAAATTGATTATATACAGGGCCCTTCTAGACCTTATACAAAATGCAGCAGAACAAAATGAAAAATTAAGCAAGTTGTTCGATCTGATGGAACACCAGTACTCTGAAATCCAACAGATCAAGAAAAAGACCTCAATTGATGGTCCAGTGGTTTGGGGGTTCCTCTGAGAGCATGGCCCCCGGCCCTGATGCTGCCCGTTCCCATAAATTATAACAAAGGTCCACTCTTTGGACAGGAATGGAATGGACTTGGCAATGCAGAGTAACCATATGTTGGAAGCACTTTATGGTTCTATACATCTATAGGATATCATCTTGCTGACCTCTGGCTGGAGGAAGGGGAGTGGACGGACAGGAGGGGAAAGGAGACTGTTGGGAGGATGAGACATGTATGGAGCAGAGAGGAATAGTGTGCAGTCACCGGACAGGGAGAGCAGTGGAAGCTGCATATAGGGGGGCATGTAAATTTTCATGTGAATGTACATTTTCACTCAGTTATGTTAAATAAAAAAAAAGAAATGTGAGTAAAGTCTTTTTTTTTTTCCCAGAGATGTGACACAGTTGAATAGAAAACTAGCTCAGCTGCCCTTCCCACTGGATAGAAAACAGTAAAACCCAGTATATCTATAAAAAGCTAAGTAGGTTTAAAGAAAAGGCCATTCTGCTAAATAAGGGGAACCTACCTCTCTGAAAGATGGATGCTGGATAAAGCAGGAAAGATAAATTGATTTCAACATGAATTCCAAAGATAACTGAGAAAGTATATAAATTAAACTGCTTCAAGCCATTTAAAGAAGATGTTTCAATGTGGAAAAAAAGGAAAACACCAACGCTGAATTAAAAATTGTGAGTGATATCACAAACAAAATACACAGATAGAAAACAGAAAATAGTTATTGAAGTATATGATAAAATGTGAAAACTCTCCCAAAACTCACAGAAGAAGGGTAAAGAGAAAATGTGGGAGATACGGGAAATAAAGCAGAGATCAATCTGTGTAATAGAATTTCCAGAAATGATACAAGTATTTTAAAAAAGATAGGAGTAGATAAAATAGTTAGAGAAATACACATTAATAAGTAGGATACAGACATTGTATGGACCATAATAGCATATCTTGACTTTCTCTCTCTTTCAGATGTCCCACTATTCACTTAACCCCTAATCACTCCCCCTTTCCTCTTCTCTCCTTAGAATCCAGAATAAATTTTAGTGGGGTTTTCAAATACGCGTAATGTTACTGGTAAAATAAGTTGGGAAGTGTGTGATATTTCATTGTTCTGGATTTATTACTTACATATTAAACTAAGAGTTAAGTGCTCTAAAAAACCCAAAGCAAACTCATTGTTGTTGAGTTAATTTCAACTCATAACAACCCTTTACAGGTTACAGTAGAACTGTCCCATTGAATTTTCAAGGAATGCCTGGTGGATTCAAACTACTCACTGCTCCAAACTACTCACTTTAGTAAGCAGTGGAGCTCTTAACTGCTACATAGCCAAGGTTTCCTGAGCACTCTAGATATGCTTATATTAGAAAATAAATAGCCAGTGCTTTTTCATCCAGGTTTTTGAAAATTAATCTTGACTATAAATGAAACAAAGCTAGTTTTTAATGAAACTCATGATTTCCTTCCGCTTATAGTACAGTGAGTTGGGAATCTGTTCAAATTGCTTCAGTATAGAGTTTCTCTCTCTCTCTCTCTCTTTTTAATATTTCCTGGATTTCCTTTTTGGCCACCTGACAAAGATAAAAGTCTCTTTAAGACTTTGAAAAATATACTGTGAACTTAAGAATGGAAACCACAACGAAAAACAATTCTCTGGTGAACAAGTAAGGCAACATTTGAAGGCTACAGTGGGCTTCCATCATGGATGTCTACTCGATGTCTGTCCGCTGTGGGTCCTTACCCAGCTCCCTGGAAAGAAGATCTGTGGAAGCCAACTTTTGCCTATCGCTGTAGCTACTAACTTAGTTTGAGGCCACTGAAGCGCTGGTGCTATCTGCATAAGGACACACAGAGAGTTATTTCTATGGATGTTATTACACATATTACTAATGCTCTGATTAAAAAAAAAAAAAAAAAAACAACTTTATGAGCAAACAGAAGACATTCCAGTATCTACCCAATCGCCTGATACAGAGATGTGACATTCACTCAGCCCTCTCCCTGGGTCTGTTCAGCCTAGCCCGGCCCACCGCAGCCAGGTGCAGCACAGCACAGCATAGCTGAGCTCAGCACAACTGTCTCCTGTTTAACTAATAGGTAATGTTTTGCTATGCCTTGACCATGGCCAGTCTTCTGTAACATGCAAACAGATTCCCATGGCTACCCAGACAGTTACATTTCTGTCAAGACAAATGCTTGTTGAAGTAGATAAAGCCAGCCAAGCCAAGTGCCATCTAAGTAAATGAAGTAATTTGGCTTTTGCTCCATTGTTCAGTGGAATGAATATTTATGGAACTGAGTACAATACTCTGATTTTGTCACTCTCATTTTTTTCCCCACAAAAGAAGAGAGGAATGATACAGGAGACTTTTCTTAAAACTCTCAAATTACATCTGTCAAAAAGAAGTGAAATAGAAGTCTTCATCCTGCCTGTGGTTAATTGTAGACCACTGTTGACTGTATCGTAAATGTCTATATAGTTTCATGGGACATAAGACATGCATGGTATCAGAGAAATCCTACTGGTCCAGTTTCCTCTTATTATCATCCTCAGGGTTTAGTATAAAAAAACTTAGACCTAGTACATTTTCACAAGTGGGGTCCTGTATCTCTGGACTTCTGATTTCCTAACTATTACAGGTGATATCAAACAGCTCTTCTAAGTGAACAAATCCTTTTAACGCTTTGAAACTTCACTCTGTGGAAGAAAACTGAGCCACAGAACAAAACTGCCTCTTGGAACTTTAATAGATATTTTGTAGGGTGGAGGTGGGAGGGGCGTTCGGTGGTCCAGTAAGTTTTGGAAATGCTTTATGCTCTAATCTGTCTTGGTGAGAAAATATAATCAATACTCTGAGAAATCAAATGGTGATCTGTTTATTTAGTTAGTTTTAATCCTGCATTACCTACACATATATGATCATAGAGCTGCCTTCTCTATTTTACTGAGGATTTAATTTATCTTAACAGGGAATCCTGGTTGCATAGTGGTTAAGTGCTACAGCTGCTAACCAAAAGGCTAGCAGTTCAATTCTACCAAGTGCTTCTAGGAAACTCTATGGGTCAGTTCTACTGTGTCCTATAGGGTCTCTGTGAGTCAGAACTGACTCAATGGCAACAGGCTTAGTTTTTAATAAGTACAAACCTTCCTGAAAGGGACATCTTAACAGATTTATTCAAACAGGAGTTTATTTCAGTTTACTTTATTTGAACATGTAGCTTCTTGGATAACAATAAAACAATCACTCTTATCAACTCCCTTGTCAGCTTATTTCTGTGTAGTGCAGTGCTTGAGTAATAATTTCACAATGGTAAAGTTTACTGTGCCATAGTTCCCGTAAAGTTTAAAGACAAGCCTTTTGTCCTAGTAGTATTTCTAGCGGTACTTTTATTTTTTCCTGGGTCCCAGGATATGACCTTTGTCTATTTCTGTCTTTCAGTGACTATGGGCATGAAGACAGTTAGATATGGAAGGCAAAAGATAATTGCCCTTGGCCACAAGAATAAGCAGTGACTAAGAGTATGTGGAAGATTATACATCTTGAAATCTGCTTCCCTCTGGCAGCTTCATTAACTGCTGCCACTGTCACCTCAAGAGGTAGGTGAGCTTTCCTTTGGTCTGAAACTAGTTAACAACAAAATAAAGCTCAAAGGAAATCAATAAATAATTTTTAAAAAGTAGCAAGCACGATCACTTCCACCTTATTCTGTTTCTGGTTAAATACATTTGACACTACCAGTTTGCATTCATTACATTTGATTTATATACCCAGATCCAATCATCCAATTGTAGCCTACTTAAAAATTTTGCCTACAGCAAAAGATTTAGAATTCATGCCCATAGCATAATTTTTAGCTGAGGGTGACATGGGTTCTGATAACGCCAACACTCTTGAAATTGTATGGGCTGTATTACAGGTAAAATACCAAGGGAAATACCAGAAATGAGAGAGAATTTGCTTACAGTTTTTGCTTATTTATTTGTTAATTTGTGTTAATGGTTGTGTTTTAGATGGCAGGAGTGCGTTGGTATCAAGGAATCGATACTGTTAGGAAATAAACACTTAGGGACAGTTAACATCAAAGGATGTTTTGTTGCATTGTGAAGCCAAATTGAGTATCGCCAACCTCTTTTACTTAGTAAATACTTACTGGAAGAAGTTTTTATCTTAGTAAAGCAAACTGGCAGACATCCCTGTGACATACTGCCCAAGCTAAAATCAAAGACGTTTCACTGAGGGGAGAGAGTAGAAGAAGAGGCTGGTCAAAATAGGTGAGAGGTATCGAGGCAATGTGCCATACTAGTTGCTCTGCAGTCAGTTCTAACTCATGACAATCATATGTGCATCAGAGTAGAGCTGTGTTGCATAGGGTTTTTAATGGCTGATTTTTCACAAGTACATTATGAAGCTTGCCTCCAAGGACCTGTGAGAAAGTTCAAACCGTCTTCAACCTTATAGTTAGTAGTCCAGCACGTAACTCTTCAAGCCACTGAGGGACTCATCAAAGCAACATGATTTTCTTTTTCTCTTATTTTAAAATAAAGGAGTATTTCTTTCAGAAAATGCAAAACCAAACCACACCCATTAGCTTCAAGTCAGTTCCACCTCATAGTGACCCTATAGGGTATACTGGAGCTGCCACATACAGTTTCCAAGGAGTGCCTGGCAGATTTTGAGCTGCTGAACTTTTGAGTTAGCAGATTTAGCACGTAACCATAATACCATTCCAAAGGTATGCATCTAATACCTATTTGCCTCCTGGCTTTTCAGTCTATTCTCTTACCTCTGATCTAAGCTGGGAGTATCTCGTCTCTTTAGGAGATTCACAGTTTCATGTTTTTTACATTCTTGTTCCAATCCAATAAAGGAGTGATAGTAGATGGATTTATAAATGGTCATCTGATTTATAGGACTAGTGATGCTGAATCCCTGCCTCTCAGGCAAAGTTTTGCTGTATCTGGTTTTGTTAGTTTTTGCCTCTGTGGGACTCTGTCTTTAGTTCTTTGCTTTCAAGTCAGACTTTCCCGAATCCCTAATGCAATCTTTAGACCTTAACACCTTTTAGCAGATGTAGATGAACACCTTTGCTCACCCAAAAGGGAAGTAAGCCTGTGAGTCACCAGTAACTTAAAGAGTCTAGGTCACCTTCAAGTTCAGGACATCAAAGACAAATCACAACCACAAATACCTACATTTTTAGGCATAATATCTAGCATTCAATAAGTAGTTGTAGAAATACGAAAGGATAGACTGAGTTTAGTGACACTGTGAAAGCATTTCTTATAGTTCTTAAAGCATTTCTTTTAGAAAATTAAAAATAGCACTCACATACAATTTAAATAATTGAACCAATTTTATTTTCCATAATGAAGTAAAAAGGCTGACAGAAACTATTTCCAGTAGAGCAAATTCTATTTATTTTGATTTTCTTTTACTACTTTTCCCCGAACAAGCAACCCTATCCAGCTGCAAACTGTGTGACATTAATTAGCTGCTCCATACATAGAAATCATACTTGCTTATATACAGACATGACAAATGGTGAGCCATGTCTGATGTAGTTTACACTCTGTGTCTGTTGTATGATTTCTACCATGGTAACAGAGTTTAATCATGCTTCTACTATTTAGATAACATTTCAAAGAAGAGAATAAAAACATGTCTGAAAAGTAAAATTCCAAAATCTGTACAGTTTCTTGAGGACACATACATGTGCACATCTAACGCACACATAGTTCACAAATCAGTAAAATTAGAATACTCTTAGAAATGCCTAGATAAAGTCCCAGATTTGTTTCTAAGGTCTTTTAACTGGAATCTTTAAAAGTGACAAAGGAGAATTGAAAACCAGTTGATTAGAAAGAAGGAACTAGTGCTCAATCGCCCATACGCCTGGGTCAGTAAGTACGTAAGAACAACGAATTGAAGAAAATGTTTCTGACTCCTGTAGTTAGTCAGTTGTGAATCCCCAGTGCTTAAAGCTTGGAAATGAGGAGGAAAACAAACACTACTGAAAGGTAGCGGGCCACCTGAAATGCTGTGACTGTCCTTGGAGTTGCAAGTGAATTCTTCTAGGCAGACGAAGGTTCACTTTAAAAAGAGCATTACTATATAATGGAGTCTATTCAATCTCCACAGCAGGATAAAGAACACAATATTAGAGCCGTATCATTTTCCTCCATTGTCTATGAAATATTTGAAGTGGAAATGGCTTCTTTCGACACCAGAGACCATGTGGGAAATGACCTGCGAGCTGGATAAGCTGACAGGCGCGGTAGGGAATTTCATTACACCTTAGAATTTGACTGACATGATCATCTCACTCTTGGCTCTCCCTAACTTTCAGCAAGTGCCTGGAATTGAATCTGTGAATGTTAATCAATATTTGAGGCTTATTAAATAAAGAAAGGCATTGTGAAAACCAAAGTACTAATGGCCTACGTATTATGACCTATGAAGGTCTTTTCAGTTGTTGAATGCATGGTACCTAGCACGGGAGAATACACTTTAATAAAATCTTTCAGATTTATATAAATTGCAATGTCTTCGTTCTACCACAGTATGTTTAATATAACAGCATCAGAATATTCAAATAATAAACAAGAACATAATTAGTTCTTCCTGAAAACTCATTGATACTAGTATCCTTTAAGCAAACTTAGGGTAAAATACATAGGGAAGTGATAACATACCATTTATGTAACCCATTCCTGAAAGCAACAACACGAAAGTCTGGGCATATGTAAAGAGCGAAAGATTGTTAAAAAAAAAAAAAAAAAAAAATTGTGTCTTTGGAGCTGGGTAAGCTTTTTAAGGAAGATTCAAAATTGAAATTATACAGAAAAATAAATAAATAAGAAATTTATGATAAAGACCCTATGATAAAACTAAAATGACACATTATCATGGGAAAAATATTTAAAACTATGTACCAACCAAGATAATTATATCCAAGGAATTATCAGTAATTCTAATAAATCAAATGAAATGCAATTACTTCTCTAGAAAAATAGGGGAGAAACAGGCCAATAATGGAATATGGAGAAAAGAGTAATAAGCATATAAGAACATATTTTTCCTTACTAGTAACCTAAATCATTCATTTTAAAAGTGAAATACTGTTTCCTTTACTAAACAGACAAATCTTAAAATGATAGACAATATAAATTATTGGCAAGAATATGAAGAAATGGACACTCATAACTACTAGTTTGAATGTAATTATTTCCCTGGAAGGCAATAAGAATTTAAAATATCCACACTTTTTGTATTAGTGATTTCACCCCTAAGAATCCATTTCACAGGGAAAGTGCACATAAAAACAAAATTTACTTATTATAGTCATGTTTATTGAATTAAAGTGTGTCTAGGCATGCTTCTAGGGAAAACAGACAGTGAAAAACATACAGAGGAGACAATGAAGAATATAAAACAGGTAAAAATCTCTACCCTTCTTTGGACGGGACAGAAAACAAACAGCATGAGTAAGTATGACACACATTACCTTACACAAATAGTGAGTGAGTGCTGAGGAGAACAATAATTATGCACGTTTCAAGATTAGTACGACTAGGGACACGCATTGCAGTTTTAGACAGGATGGCCAAGCAAGGTCTCACTGAGATGACATTTGAGCAAACATCAAGAAGAAAAGGAAAAAGGCCATGCAGATATATGAATAGTGAGCATTCCAGATAGAAGCACAGTAAGCATGAGGATGCTAAGGCTGGACCATGCCTATGGTACTTAGTGAAGTCCAAGAATACCAGAGGAGCCTAAGCAAAGTGAGTAAGGAGAAGTAAAGGAGGGAAGGAGCCGGAGAGGTGACGACAGTGCACTTAGTGCAGAGGCTGTCTGTTATTGTATGAACGGGGTTTTGTTCTTCTAGAAATGTGGAACTCACCCCCTGGCAAGGATTTTCTAGGGTCACTCTGATGACTCTATTAAGGGACACAAGAGAGACGAAAGGGCCAACTCAGGAAGACCAGTCAGGAAAGGATATACAGCATCTTTGCACATTTGTTTCAATATTAAAATACAGAAACAAAACAAAACACAACCTAAAGTCCACCAATTTTGTCTTACAGATTTGACTCAATTATGACGGCACTTGGCTTGGCTATAATACTATAGGATACCATTAAAAAGAATGTGGGACACCTATTATAACTAACATGATAAAGTCTCAAGACACACTGTTGAGAAGGGGGAAGAAAAGTATTGTGATCCATTTCTGTGACATTAAAAACACAAAAAGCAAATGTGTCTACTTCCGTTAGTAAAGAAGGACTACAAAGTAACACACAGCAAAGAAAGGAAAGATAAAGAACATCTGTTATATTCTGTACTTTGACATTCATCATTACACATTCCTAAATTTTGAATCTTATATGTGACTCTATTTATTTATTATTATGTGATCTTAATAGATCATTCAAAGATGGAGTGAAAGAGTGCAGCCTTTATTGATAAGTTACCTGCTGCCATTGAGTTGATTTTGACTCACAGTGATCCTATATGACAGGGTAGAACTATCTCCCAAGTTTATAAGGAGCAGCTGGTGGCTTTGAACTATTCATCTTTTTTGATAAGCAGGCCTGCTAGAAACACATCAATGGCAAGGTGCCATTGAGATTAAAATATTTTTATTTGGCTAGTGATAAACGAAAAGTCCTGTTTAATATGTCCTTTTTTTATTATTTAGATTCCAAAAAGCAATTCTAAAGAAGCAAGTAATCTCAACAACCAGGTAGACTTAATATATAATAAGTTTTATATACCATTGCATAAAGTCTGAATTGTTAATGGTAACTAGAATAGAAAGACAGAATATTCCTTTCAGTTCACTTCTTTATACAAATGAGATATTACAATCTAGGTTAACTTTCTAGGTTTTTTCTCTTCTTTTTTCTAAAGGAAATTATTTTGGTACTTTAAGTGTGCTAAGAGGATCAAAAAAAAAGTGAAGGAGTATTCAAGTTGTGAATTAAAAGTCAACTTTTCACGAATGGAACCTTCTAAATGTGTATAGCTACATTCACTTGAGCACTCAAAAATCCATAATGACATAAAGCCAAGTGCCGTCAAGTCGGATTCAACTCATGGCGACGTAGGCAGTTCATTATTTAACATTGCATTTCAGACATTACACACAGAAGTTTGAAACTATGCTGTATTTCAAAACTAATAATTTATTTAAAGAAAAAATATAAGTAAATTTTCTACCTCACAATTTCAAAGAATAAATATCAGCTGAATTAAAAAATCAAAAGATAAAAATAAATTATTTAAATAGGATATGTGTACATATTTATAAGTTATTAATAAAAAGTGTTTCTTAACTTGCCATCAAAGTCACAGGCTAAAAGAAAAATATGTATTTTTTATTAAATTATATTTCAGAACTTATACACTAGAAATTATACAGGACAATTTTTAAAAATCACTTGCAAAACAAAAACAAATAGCTTTAATATATAATGTGCTTTCACAAATCGACAGAAAAATACTAATGCCCCAATAGAAAAAATACAATAAGGACATTAGCAGGCAATTCACACATACACAAAAAAGGAAATGTGAATGGATACTAGATATACTAAAAATGTTCAACTCCAGTAATAAAGATGCAAATTTGAGTTGGAGCTTGAGATTGTGCCCCAAATAATAAGATACTCTTTCATATAAGCAAAAGGAGAGAGAGAGAGACAGAGAGAGAGAGAAAATGTGTGCACACAGATGTCACAGAGAGAAGCCCAGACCCAGAGAGATGGAGAGAATATTATATCTCAGAGAAGGCACATTATCATTTACCTGTTGCCATAAGTCTCCTGAACAATAAGATCATCCCATCAGCTTTCAACAAAAAGAAAGAAAAGCCAAGTTAAATACCCTCCCCACCTTCCCTTCACCCCCCTACCCTCCAACCCACTCCCCACCCGCTGAAATTCCCCATTTCTCATTTCTTCTCCCGCTGCTACCTTCTTCTTACTTGACATTTCACTTCCATGACTTTTGACGTATCTCCCACTGGTGATTTTCTTCTATCTCTGATGATGTTTATTCTCTCCTTTGTTGGCTTATCAGCATTACACAACTCTTAAATGAGGTGAGAATTGTTCAAGACTCAGACCTAAGTCTTTTTTTCTTCTTCCTTTGTGTTCTCTTTCTATTTCTGTTCTGCTACAATCTAAATGCAAACCAAAACCAAACCAAACCCGTCACAATGGAGTCAATTCTTACTCATAGTGACCCTACAGAACAGAGTAGAACTTCCCATAGGGGTTCAAAGGACTGCCTGCTAGGTTCAAATTGCTGACCTTTTGGTTAGCAGCCGTATTTTTTTTTAACCACTCTGCCCCTAGAGTTTTTACAATTGTAGGTGACTCTTAAATGAACATGCACAGTCCACATTTCTACTCAGAACTGTGGACTGGAGTATCAAAACTGTGTGTTTAATATCTGCATTTGGACATCTCAAGGACATTTCAATTTTTACTGAACTAAAGCTAAAATAAGTGGTCTTTGAATATATGTTATTTGTTGTAATATATGACACTTCCTGCTCTTCAGTGAGGAGCACCAGACATCTGGAACTTTCTTTGATATCTCTCTTTCCTTGACCTATCCATGTCTAGACCATTACAAAATTATGACCTGAACATTTCTCTAGTATTTATGTTTCTATCTTCATCACTGTTTTAGTGAGCTAGTGCTGCTCTAACGGAAATACCACAGAGTGGGTGGCTTTAACAAAGGAAAGTTTATTCTTACAGTCCGGTAGGCTGTAAGTCCATACTCAGTGTGTCCGCTCTAGAGGAAGGCTTTCCCGCTTGTTGGCTCTGGAGGAAATTCCGGTATTGCATCAGTCTTTGTCCAGGGAGCATCTTGGCACAGCAACCTCAGGTCTGAAGGGCACATTCTTCTCCCGGTACTGCTTGCTTGATGGTGTGAGGTTCCCAATTCTCTGCTTGCTTCCCTTTCCTTTTATCTCTTGCAGGCTGAAAGGATTAATGGTGGTGCAAGCCATAGTCCAGGTAAACTCTCTTTACTGTGGAGCAGGGAGGTGGTCCCATAAAGGGATTTACAGTCCCACCCTAATCCTTTAACATACAGCACAGCAAAATCATAAAATATTGGGAATCATGGCCCAGCCACATGGCTACCCATATTTTTGCAGGGAAACAATTCAATGCATGACAATCACCATGTGAGTAATCATAGCCCAATTCGCCATCAGTCGTTGACTAAAGTCTTGCAATAACCACCTGCTTTCAATGCTTCCGTTCTGTTTCACGTCAGTACCCAAGTGTTATTTTGAAAACATGTACCATACTACATGAACCTCCACCTACATTGTTTTTAGAATGTACACTAAAATCCCTAACATGTCTGTCATGGATTGAACTGTGTCCCCCAAAACACCTATCAACTTTGTTAGGCCGTGATTCCCAGTATTGCGTGATTGTCCATCATTCTGCAATCTGACTTGATTTTCCTATATCCTTAATCCTGTCCCTAAGATGTTAACGAGGAGGGATTAGCAGCAGTTATGTTAATGGAGCAGAACACAATCTACAAGATTAGGTCATATTTTAAACCAGTCTGTTTTGAGAGATACAAGCAGAGACATGGTGCCATATACAAGAAACAAGAGCCAGGAGAATGGTGTCCTTTGAACCCTGGGTCCCAGCACTGGAGAAATTCTTCAACAAGTAAAGGCCAGTGACAAGAATCTTTCTCCAGAACAGCGAGAGAGAGAAAGTCTTGTCCTGGGGCTGGTGCCCTGAATTTGGACTTCTAATCTCTTAGAAGTGAGAAAATAAACTTCTCTTGTTAAAGCCATCCACTTGTGATATTTCTGTTACAGCAGCACTAGATAACTAAGACAGTGTCCTCTAAGACTTCAAATACTTTAGTTTCTAATAAGCCTCATGTGTATCAGACCACTTTTTCTCTAAATCGATAGCATCTAAATTGTGATTGCCAGACCAGTACCATCAGTATTACTTGTTAGAAATGAAAATTCTCAAGTTCCACTCTAAACCTACTGAAACAGAAAGTCCAGGAATAGGAACCAGCAGTCTGTGTTTTAACACATCCTACATGTAATTCCACTGCAGAACAAAGTTTGATAAGCTCTCCTTTAGGTCTCTGTGCTCCAGTCACAACTAATACAGCCACAAAGCTATGGTCTTGCCAGTCGACATTAGTAGCTAAAGGATTAAATAGTATTTTGTAAAAGTACTTGTAGATATGTCATAAAACCTCAATTGCACATGATATAAGTGTATGTAGGTAGGATTCTAACATTAATTGGAATTATAAATTAATTACGTACATAATTATATATACTATACATATATATATATAAAGAGCAAGCTCGTTGCTGCTGAGTTGGTTCCTATTCATAGTGATTCTATAAGACAGAGTAGGACCTTCCCAAAGGGATTTTAAGGATGGTTTGTAGATTTCAACTACTCACCTTTTAGTTAATAGCTGAACTCAACACTGTGCCACCAAGTCTTGAGATA
This sequence comes from Heterohyrax brucei, assembly GCA_028571685.1. Classification (NCBI taxonomy): domain Eukaryota; kingdom Metazoa; phylum Chordata; class Mammalia; order Hyracoidea; family Procaviidae; genus Heterohyrax; species Heterohyrax brucei. Next base: position 50,520,919 of record CM053142.1, read on the forward strand.
CATACCTACATATAAGCACATACATGTGTAATTGAGAACACAGGTGATTACAATAGCACCCAGGTAAAGAAATAAACTATTACTAGCACTCCAGGAGATCTACTTAAAATCAGTATGCTCTGAGGGTAGCCTTTATCCTGAGTTTTAACAGTATACTTTTTTAATATATTTTTTATATTTTATATTTTTATATCTTTTTATATTTTTATATTATATATTTTTATATTTTATATTTATATTTTATATTTATATTTTTAATATAATTTTATATAATATTTATATTTATATTTATATTTATATTATTTTATATATATTTTATATATATAAGATATATAAGATATAAAAAATATAAATATTTATATTTTATATAAAAAGAATAAAACATCGTGCACTATCCAGTGTGTGGCTCCTTTTGTTAAATATTTGTTAGATTCACCCATATTCTTACATGTTATTATACAGCATTTACAGTCACTGATGGTTAATATTCCACTCTGAGAATAAGGAAACCGTGGCAGCCTAGTCGTTAAGTGCTATGACTGCTAACCCAAAGGTTGATGTCAGTTCAAATCCTCCAGGTGCTCCTTGGAAACTCTGTGGAACAGTTCTCCTCTGTTCTATAGAGTCACTGTGAGTTGGAATCAACCCGACGGCAGTGGGGTTTGTGGCATAGTGGTTAAGTGCTGTATCTGCTAACCAAAAGACTGGCAGTTCAAATCCTTCAGGCATTCCTTGGAAACTCTATGGGGAGATTCTACTCTGTCCTCTAGGGTAGCTATGAGTCAGAATCAACTTGATGGCATTGGGTTTTTGGTTTTTGTGTAAATAAAGAGGATTTGTTTATTCAATTTGCTATTGTTGGATATTTCAGTAGCTTCAGGTTTCCAGAAAAACCAGACCAAATTTGTTGCTGTCGACTCAATTCGGATTTAGGGTGATCCTGTGTAATATAGTAAGATTACCCCACAGGATTTCCAAAGACCCATTGATGGATTCAACTGCCAACAGTTTGGTTAGCAGCCGGAGCTCTTAACCACTTAACCAGAGCTGAAGGCTAGGACATATTAAAATGTAGTATTCTGTTAAACAATCTGCATGCTTTGGGAGTGAACATTTGCTATCATGTCTGTCCAATATACATCTAGGACTGGAAATGCAAGGTCATGAAAATATGCATATATTCAGCTTTGGTGTTGGGGTTAAGTGCTGTCCAGTCAATTCCAACTCACAGCAATCGCATGTCAGAATAGAACTGACCCATAAAGTTTTCTTAGCTCTGATTTTCATGGGAGTTGTCTTGGGTTAAAATGTGTCCCTCCAAAAATGTGTGTAGTAGTTTGGCTGGGCCTTGATTCCTAGTACTGTATGATGGTCCTCCAAGTTGTCAATCCTGCCCTGATGATGGCCGTGAGGGACCATGGGCAGCAGTTGTATCACCAGGGTAGGACTTAGTGTGTTAGATTGCATTGTGCCTTGAGGCACTCTCTTGAAACAGAAACTAAAGAACCTAGCAGAGAGATTTGGGGATCTCACAATAACAAAAAGTAGTGCAGGGAGCTTAGTGCATCCTTTGAAAAAGATGATGGTCCCTGCACCTCAGAAGCTTCCTGTCCAGGGAAATGCTGAGGACTACAACCTTCCTCCACAGCCAGTGAAGAAAACCTTCCAATGGAGCTGACACCCTCAATACAGACTTGTAGTCTCTGACAAACTAAAACTTATATTTTTAAAGTCATCCGCTTGTGATATTTCTCTTAAAGCCCAGTAAATGACTAAGACAGGAGTGCATCAGTTTTTTCTCTCAAATAGTCACTGGGTAGGTTCACATAACCAGCCTTTTGGTTAGCAATTGAGAATTTAACCATTCTGCCACCATGGCTGCTTTAACAGACACTTACGGTGTTAGAAAATACTATCAAAACTGACAAACAAATGATTCAATTTGTATGGTCACCAACAACGTAAAAGTCCTGGCTGCTCACGCATTTGTCAACACTTGTATTTTCTAGTCTTTAAATTTTAGCTACTGCTGTGCTGAGTGGTCACTGCTGTGCCCTAGTGGTAGTATAGTTTTAAACAGTATTTCTCTGACACCCAATAAAGACACACATCTTTTCAACATTTAGGAAGATTTTAAATACTGAACTCAGCTTTTCAGGATCTAACTTTGCATGTACAAAGAAAATTCAATATGAGTAATACCAATAACTTCAACCAGTGAGATAATGAGTGGTGAAAGAATGAGAAAGAAGAGTTCCTGATGTTGAGAAAATCTGGGACAAAACTATGCTTATACGACACTAGGAAAATCAGATTGAGCCTTACTTTCATTCAGTCTGGTTTCTTAGTTATCATTAAAATCTGCTTGGGGATTACTATGTAGAGAATCTGGTTTTTCAAACCATTCCATAAGTCAAAGCCTTCACTACATTCTACTTACAATATTAGAACAGTAAGTCTGCCTGGGTAAATAGTTCCAACTACACTATCTTACAAAATTCCTGCTCCATCTCTTCAATTAAAGTCTGAGGAAGCACAATAGCCTTCTAATAGTTTGCCCCATTTCTAGTCACTCAAAAGTGACCACATTTATCCTAAATATCTCTGCCAGATTAATTTTCTACATCCATGACTCGACTTTACCTTTCCCCAGAAACTTGCAATACATTGCACAACCAGTGTCTGCTCTAACTCCTTGGTCTACTCTCTAAATATGACATCAACTGACTTTTCGCTTGCACTCTCAATTTTTCTTTTTTTAACAGGAGATACTCTATCTTTCTCTGGTGGTCAGGTTGAACCTTCCTTTAAGGCCTGTCTTTATTACTGTGTTTTCCAAAAACTTCTCTAGATTCTTCCAATATAAAGTAAATGGAGCTATTTACATTCTTTGTGACATTTATTATGATTCACTTTATAATTATTTTCCAGAGTCTTAAATTCTGCTTGTACAGCTGTTATGGGGCCCTATGCATGGACCCTGGTTCCAGGACAGATGCCTGATGAATAGATTGCTTCTCTTGGCCAACATTGTATATCTTTTAAAGGATCTCACCAGGCTGAGCTACCACAATTGTGCTGGCATGATTTTGAGGGACTCTTATTCACAATGGAAATAAGATATTTCAAGGCTCCAAGCTACTGATAGTTCCCTGTCTGTGTGCAGCATCTCTCACCCATCCACATTCTAAGTGGAGTTTTCCCACTCGTCTACAGCAGCAGAGGGCAGAAGGCATATCAGCAGGTATCCTTTACTCTGTGTATGCCATCCCATCATAGTCTGGGAAGGCACCCTCAGCTCTTCCACAGGCTCTGTACCAAGTGCCAGGCAGTCCACTGGGGAGGGCTGTGACTATCTTCTTGGAGTGCTTTCTAGACCACGGGCCACCACAACAGCAATGGGCCCTTTCTTGACTACGATCAGAGAATTTCTTCGATGAACAAGGTCGAAGGTAGGGGTGATGCTGAGGACAAGAAAGAAGCAAGAGAAGCTGAAGTGGGATCGGGTGCTAATGGCCATCACTGCTGAGAGCCCAGAATTGGGTTTTGTTGAAATATTTGTAGTGTTTACTAGAGGAGGTTAAACTCTTTGAAGTTAAAGAATTGAAGATGTCCAGATCTGTCTAGTTCCTTATCTTAATTGAAATGGTTTTCCGTGCCCTGTGTTTTCTCACGGTTTTCCATGTCGCTATGTGACTTATTAGGTCACTTCTAGTTTAAAAGACTCAAGATGTTAATACCATGCCACCAGCACAAAATGTTAGGCAGATTTGTGATAAGCAACACTATGGAGGCTCAAGATGGCCTCGGTCCCATCAAGAGTGTTAATGTAGTTCCTACAGAATGTTAGCATATTTCCCGTATGAACCTTTCACAACATCATGGTTTTTTCTGTCTGCCATAAGCCATAGAAACTGGTAGTGAAGTGGTTAAGTGCTATGGCTGCTAATCCAAAGATCAACAGTTCAAGTCCATCTGGTGCTCCTTGAAAACTCTATGGGACAGTTCTACTCTTTCTTATAGGGTTGCTATAAGTCTGAATCGACTTGAAGGCAATGGATTTGGTTGGATTTTTTATCATAAGCCACGGCCAGATAATAGACAGATAGACATTCCTTGTTTAAATGAGGTAAATTTTGCTTTGCCTCTGAGCCCTGGTCTATCCTCTTCTCCATCGGCGGTATGCAGAAGGCTGAGATGTAGTCAACACTGGAAGAGATCATAGTTAGAAATTCACTTATTATGGCCTAAAGAATTTGAGAAAAGACATGCTTAGGTGTGTTGTTCTAGGTTTATGCTCTAAAAATGTAAACCTGATCAGAAAATGCATTGTTGGAATTTTTTGCATAGTCTAATAAAACTAGCATTTGTAGTGATCCCCAATAAGGTACCACAACAAACTTTGAGAAAGTCATTGGAAGTAATATTTATGGGAGGTATGATAGACAATGTAATATCACAAATAATGATGTAATTGGCATTTAACACATGATATCAGAGAACTTCAGGGGCAAAAAAAATGTATTATTGTAATACAAAAATGATAAAAAGAGCCAAAGTTTATCAGCTTACTAGGGTTACTGTCTTATAGGATCACTGTGAGTCAGAATTGACTAGACAGTAAATCACAACAAGAAAAACACAAACACTTCATTTGGAAAACATTCTTGGCTTTTTTATTAATTTTAGGCAAAGCCTTGGGTGACCTGTGATTTATCTGTATTATTTATCCATCCACATTGCAATGACATTCAACTTGGGGGATGCACGTTGTAGGGTGCATAGAAGATGAGTCATTGGTATGCAGAAGACAAACTTGAGAATGTTTCTTCACATTTTTATCTTTCATCTCATACTTGATTTTTTTTCCTTGTATTGAATATCAGAGAGTACTGATTCTTTGTTCAACAGATTAAAAAACCCAAATATCATGAAAATTATTTCACTTGAGTAACCTTCAAAATGAAGGGGCAGTTGTAGAATATTAATATTTTAGGTTAAATTGTTTAAACACCATAAGAGTTTTGTGCCTGTGTACCAAGTTTTTTTAACTTCTAAAAGCTGTCAGTGGAACTCTGATAATGACACCTACTGTCAAACTTATCTTGACTTAATTATGTTAACACCTTCTCTTGAAATTTTCTTTTTAACTGGAAAACACGATTTATTATAAAAAGTCTCCACAGAACCTGCAAGTATTCAAAGGCCCCCGAAGGCTGCTCTTAAGGGAACAGTAGGCATGAAAAACTTTATGTTCATACTGTGAGTAACTTAGTTTCCCTTTGCTGTGAGAATAAACCACTAGAAGAATTGCAATTTGAAGGATCTTCAGCCATCACCTAGGAATTTTATATAAACTGAGCCAATGCCCTTGAGGGTCTCTGAAAAACTTTATGGAATCAGAACAATCACACCTTATAATGACCCCTTGGAATGTACCTATCAAAGAAACCTTGACTACAAACCTTACTGCTTTCTTGTCAAAGTAGTTAAGACAGCCGAGACAGCCAAGAGCCGTCGAGTCGGATCCGAGGATGTTGAAATCATGAGCGGAAAAACCCCCAGCACCTCACATGCACATTCATTAGTGCATGTTCACATGCTGACCGTTTGATATAGAGCAGGTTATTACAATACCCACTGGATGAGGACCCACCTTGTAGTTGCTGACATGTGTAACATCAGACCTAAGTGGCAGCATGTTGTTACCACCACCTCTGGACAATCAACCTACTGATTAACGTATGACACACTCCTCTGGAACAGAGCAAGTATGACCCAGGATTAAGCGGCATCCATAAAAAACCTAGCTGCCCCTACCAGCATGCAGTTAACAGTCTGTCTAGCCAGCCACCACTGGATGCAGTACTGCTGTCTCAGTCTGTAAGTTTCCCTTTTGATGAATAAACCCATGTCTCCTGGATATTCTCCTGGTCAGCTTTTTAGTCTCTTGGCAGCCACGTATTCAGAAGCATTTGCATTATTGGGAATAAATCCTAATGATCCAAACAAGTGGCAAGCCACCAAGGAGACTGAAAAACTCCAGAGCATCCAGGGTAACATGGGGAAAAAAGAGAGTCCACCGGGGGAAATCCCAGGGTGGCCCTCAGCCTCCGTGTTTGGTTCTTTGGCCTAGCTGGTAGAGACCTTGGGGCCAGTTCATGAGTATGCAGATGTCCCCAAAATGCCACAAGGGCTGCTGGAACTCTTACAGGAAATTGGAGTGGATAAAGCAAAGAGAATGCCCGGGTGCTGGTTGCCTCAGTTGCGTGACCTTTGCTATGTGCTGCCCATGCTGCTGCAGAAGTAGAGATAGCAGCCAAAAATGAAACCAGAAGAGAAAAGGAAGAATCACACCTAGAGCAGAAGACTAGCCTAGTCCAAAGCCAGTTGATAAAAACTTTGTGACTTAAAATCAGACTGGGAAAAATATGAGACAGAGTAAAACTTCACAGAAACCTGGAATGTTTAAGCAAACTTTATTTTAAATTACAGACTTAAAATGATTTCCAGGAGTATTTTTATTAATCATGATCATGTTAAGTTTTTGTTCTCTACAGTTTTTGCTAGTTTTCTGAAAATAATTAACCAGAGTGTCTTAGGCTGGATTTTCCAGGGAAGCAAAACCAGACAATGTATATGTACAAGGAAAGATTTATACATAAAGGAAACAGCTCATGCAATTATACAAGCTGAACGTCCCAAGTCCTGGCACAAGCCTCATGTGGCCACAGGAACTGGTGAACCCAAGGTCATCAGGTCAGAGACCAGAGTTCTAGATCACTGGCTGTGTAGGTCAGTGTATTCTAACGTGGTAGTGAGACTGCGATGACTCTGTTGACTCATAGAGCTACTCAGGGTGGCACATCCAAGATTGGCAGGTCAGGGAACAGGTCTCTCTCACCGGCTGTTAGGGTTGATGAATCCAATAGCTGCTAGATCAGGTCCAGAAACCAGGTGCAGAAGAGAGCAAGAGCTTCTGGCAGTGTGAGCAGACAGGAAGTAGGTGGTGGAAGGTGGAGAGGTGAGAACTGAGGGAAGGGAAGCCACCACAGGCCCTACCCCTGCCACTTCATACAGCTATCAAACATGGAGTTGCTAAGTTGACACAATCTTGACCACCACGTAGAGTATCTCAACAATTTTAGACTTATCAAAAGGACTGTGACTCAAGATATCGAAAACTCTTATACAGATACATGAGTGACTCATGAGGTTTGTTTCCCTTTTCAGAGAACTTAGAATCATAGCTTCACTGGTTAGTTCAGATAATTGACCTAATAGCACTTCTATTCTACTTCCTAGTTCACTGTGTTGTGCCTGAGATCTTAAAAACCTGATGGTATTCAATTATTATTGAACATTTTAGATTGAAGATTCTATGGTAAAATCATGATCTAAAAGGGGGTAAAAAACATGAAAGATATGTGTGATTCTTCCAAGATCTAAATTTCTGACTTTCATGGGCATTGAGGTAATCTACACAGGCTACTCAGTTTAGATATCTTCACAAGCTCTGAGCTTTAACAAAAAGTAGTTCCTAAAGCCACTTGTCAGATACGGTGCCAGAAAGTGAGTCCCCCAGGTTGGAAGGCACTTGGAAGACAATTGGGGAACAGCTGCCTCCTCAAAGTACAGTCAACCTTACTGACATTGATGGAGTAAGACCTCCAGGACCTTCGTTCACTGAAGTGGCCCTACTCAAAATGAGAAAAAACAGCTGCAGACATTCACTAATAACTGGGACAGGGAATGTACAAAGTGAGCAAAATGACTAGTTTGGTCATTTTGAATCTGACAATCATATAGTCTACCATGCTGGGAATGAAAACTTGAAGAGGAACAGTGTTGCATTCTTCATCAAAAAGAATGTTTCAAAATCTGTCCTGAAGTACAATGCTGTCAGTGATAGGATAATATCCATACTCCTACAAGGAAGGCCAGTTAATATGACTGTTATTCAAATTTACACACCAACCACTAAGGCCAAAGATGAGAAAGTTGAAGATTTTTATGAGCTTCTGTAGTCTGAAATTGATCAAACATGCAATCAGTATGCATTGATAATTACTGGTGACTCAAGTAGAAAACTTGGAAACAAAGAAGGATCAGTAGTTGGAAAATATGGCCTTGGTGATAGAAATAATGCTGGAGATCACATGATTGAATTTTGCAAGACTTTTTCATTGCAAATATCTTTTGTAACCAATACAAACAGCGACTATACACATGGACTGCACCAGATGGAATACTCAGGAACCAAACTGACTGTATCTGTGGAGAAAGAGCAATGGAAAAGCTGCATATCAGCAGTCACAAGAAGACCAGGTGCTGACTGTGGCACATATTATCAATTGCTCATATGTAAATTCAAATTGAAACTGAAGAAAATTAGAACAAGTCCACTGGAGTCAAAGCATGATCTTGAATATATCCCTCCTGGGTTTAAAGACCATCTCAAGAACAGATCTGATGTGTTGCTCACTAATCACCAAAGACCAGACCAATTCTGGAATGATATCAAAGATATCATCCACGAACAGAGCAAAAGGTCATTAAAAAGACAAGAAAGAAAGAAAAGACCAAACTGCTTGTCGGAAGAGACTCTGAAACTTGCTCTTGTGTTCAGAAGAGGATATGGAACCAAGGATTTCATTGCTGATATCAGATGGATCTTGACTGAAACCGAAGAATACTAGCAAAATGTTTGCTTGTGTTTCATTGACTACACAAAAGCACTCGACTGTGTGGATCATACTAAATTATGCCTAGTGTTGTGGGGAATGGGAATTCCAGAACACCTAATTGTGCTCTTAAGGAACCTATATATTGATCAAGAGACAGTCATGTGAACAGAACTATGGGACCCTGAAGGGTTTAAAGTCAGGAAAGGCATGTATCAGGACTGTATCCTTTGGCCATACCTTTTTAATCTGTATGCCGAACAAGTAATCTGAGAAGCTGGATTATACGAAAAAAGAATGAGGCATCAGGATTGGAGGATGACTCATTAACAACTTGTGTTATGCAGACAACACCACCTTACTTGTTGGAAATTTAGGAGATTTAAGACACTTACTGACGAAGATCAAGGACCACAGCCTTCAGTATATACTGCACCTCAACATCAGGAAAACAAAAATCTTCACAGCTGCACCAGTGAACAACATTGTCATAAATGGAGAAATGGTTGAGGTAGTCAAGGATTTCATTTTACTTGGGTCCATAATCAACACTCTTGGAAGCGTCAGTCAAGAAATCAAAAGACACAGTGCATTGTAAAAACCTGCATCAAGGGACTGCTTCAAAGTATTCAAATTAAGGATGTCACCTTGAAGACTAAAATGCGCCTGACTCAAGCCATGATATTTTCAATCACATCACAAGCATGCGAAAGCTGGACCACGAACAAAGATGACAAGAATTGATGCCTTGGAATTGTGGTGCTGGAGAAGAATCTCGAATGTACCATGGACTACCAAAAGAACAAACATATCTGTTCTGGAAGAAGTACAACTAGAGCGCTCCTTGAAAGCAAGGATGGCAAGACTGTGTCTTACATACTCTGGACATGTTGTCAGGAAAGATCAGTCCCTGGAGAATGACATCATGCTTGGTAGAGTGGAGGGTCAGCAAGAAAGAGGAAGACCCTCAACGAGATGGATTGACACAGTGTCCCTCAACAATGGGGGTTTAAGCGTAAAAATGATTGTGGACATGATGTAAGACTGGGCAGTGTTTCGTTCTGTTGTTCATAGGGTCACTATGAGTCAGAACTGATTCTACAGTGCCTAAAGACAACAAGAAAGCCACCACTTGAGTCAAACAATGGTCCAGATTAACTAGTCTGACTGTTTCACTCTGGGTGTTCTGTTTTGTAAACATAAGGGAAAATCGAGGAAATCCTCTATGTACGGACTTTTATGACCTTCTATCAGAACCTCAAACCCCACTCTCCTGACCAGTAGAGGGGACCTTTAAGGTATTTAACAGCAAGAGATTTGGGGCAAAGGAAAAAGAAAAAGAAAAAAGAAGGCCTAATTGTTGGCTGTAGCTCTCTGATGCCAACCTTGAAGTAATTCAAAGTTGGTTCCAGAGATCAAGACTTGGGTCACCTCACCAGCTGGTGAGTATTGACCCTGATCAATGCAGATACTCTCAGAAATGAGGCCACTGAAAAGTGGAGTTTGCTGAGTGCCCTAAAACAGGATGCCTAGTTGACTGATAGACAGGCCCTCCTAGAAGAATGATAACTCTTTCAGAAGACACATCTGAAGAGAGGGACTACTGACGGAGCCCCGAGGCCCACCTGACTCTTGACCACACCATGACATCTCCACTGGGGGAACCAAGGGTAACACTTGATCTGGAAGGTAAGGAGATTCAATCTGTCTTAAACATAAAAGCTACCTTTTCTACCTTGAATTATGCCATGGACCCAAGTTCCAAGCACGACATTACCAGCTTGGGTTAGAAATCGAAGCTGAAAAGTTTGCTCTTGTGCCTGATGGGGATGCAATTATTAAGACTCTCCTTTTTGTATGTCCCCTAAGTGCCCTGTTGTGTTGCTGGGACAAAAAATTGCTAAGTAAATGGAGACAAAATACTCATTTATTCTGTTACTAAATTAAATTTTAGGATCCTATAAATAAGATTTCTATCTTCCAGGTTACACCAGTTCCAAATAAAATAGTGTTCCATGGGTCTTAACTGATACCTAGTAATTGTATCAGATTATAGATTATTAACACAGACAGTGAGAGATTTCTGCTCAGATTGATAGGCTTACACCCATATTCAGCATGAAGCAGATAAAGGAGATCTTCATCCATGTCCCCTTAAAAATTAGGAGTATGGAATCTCTCAGGATAAGTTGAAATAGATAAAATAGTCTATAAAAGAAACATGGTAAAGACCAGGACTTTCAAGTAAACTAATCTCATAGGTATGAGATGTAATAAAACTAACAGTAGAAACTGATAGGGTTAAGAGTGTTGATTAAAACTTCTTTTTTTTTTTTTATTATGACTGAGTGAAAATGTACATTTCCATATAAATTTACATGCCCACCTCTATGCAGCTTCCACTGCTCTCCCTGCCTGGTGAAAGCACACTGTTCCTCTCTGCTCCATACATGTCTCATCCTCCCAACAGTCTCCTTTCCCCTCCTCTCCAGCCACTCCCCTTCCTCCAGCCAGAGATCAGAAGGATGATATCCTATAGATGCACAGAACCATTAAGTGCTGATGGTAAACTGGAAAAATTGCAGTGACTAACCTAGAAACTGTTCCCCCCACCACCACCCCAGATCTTGCCCAAGAACCTGAGATTGTTCTTCTCAATCACTGACTGGAAAGCTACAAACCACCACTGAGATAACATCACAGAACAACCCCGGGAATATGTGGTCTGGAACATGCTGGAGTGGCTACCTGATTCACAAAACAGTGGGAGCCTTCCTGATACCCTGTGGATAGTTACTGGCCTGCGGATTACATCGTTGGCTATATTGGACATGTAGCTGGACTGAGAGGTACATGCAGGGGTGAACTCTCTCCTTTGTACCTAGGGGAATACCCTACTTGGTTTCCCGGATCTGTGCGTGTTGGGGATCCTCTTATGCTGTAGCCTATATTGTTGCTGCAGACTCTGGTTACAATTCACCAATGCCCATGCTCAATGAATAATGTGAAAGAATGGCAGCTAGATTGAGTGGAATGTATTTAACCAGAACAATAACACCCTGTATATATGACCCCCTTGGAATGTACCTATCAAGGTAAACTGGACCACAAATCATCCTGCCTTCTAATCAAAGTAATTAAGAGTACTGAACACATGAGCTGAAAAATGCCAAGCAGCTCAGTGCACATTCACTAGTGCATTTCCGCATGCTGACTCTTCGACGTAGAGCAGGTTGTTACAACACCCACCAGGTGGGGACCCATCTTGTAGTTGCTGACGTGTGTACCAGCGGACCTAAGTGGCAACATACCGTCACCACCCCAATGGACAATCAACCTAACTCTGATTAACAGATGACTGACCCCACTGGACCAGAGCCAGTATGACCACAGGGAGGGGGCATTCATAAAAACCTAGCTGCCCCTACCAGTGTGTGGTCAACAGCCTGTCCAGCCAGCCGCCACTAGATGCAGTGCTGCTGTCCCGGTCTGTAAGTTTCCCTTTTGATGAATAAACCCATGTCACCTGAATGGTCACCTGGTTAGTTTTTTGGTCTCATGGCAACCAAATATTCACAAGCATTTGCATTATTGGGAATAAATTCTAATAATCTAAACAAAATCCCTTCACAGTCTGCAATCAGAAGGTTCTCCTGACTCCTCAGGTACAGCACTGCAATGTTTTCATAATCCGTGTATGGTTAGTTCACTTGTACCACCTCTAAAACCAATCTTTAGTTGCCATCAGGTTAGTTTTGATTTACATGACCTCATTTGTGTCAAAACAGAACTGTGCTCCTTTGGGTTTATAATGTTGATCTTTTGGAAGTAGATTACTAGGACTTCTTTTTGGAGAACTCCTAGATGGATTGGAATTTCCAATCTTAAATTAATAGTCCAGTGCATTAACTGCACAACATTTGAACTGTGTACCTTCTTTATCTCGTGGCGTTTTAGATAACCAAATATTTATAAACCATCACCTTACCAGAATACTCAAATTTCCTTTTGAAAAACTGCATTAACTTCTCACAAATGATGATTTCTCTATGTGTCTAGTTAAGGTGTGTCACGGATTGAACTGTGTTCCCCGAAGAATCTGTATAGCAATTTAGCTAGGCCATGACTCCTGGTATTGTGTGATGCTCCTCCATGTTGTAAGTCCTACCTCTTTGATCTTAATGAGGTTGGATGTGAAGCAGTTGTGTTGGTGTGTCAGGACTCAGTGTGTAAGATTGTTTTCTGTCTTGAGATAGTCTCTTGAGACATAAGGGGAAGAAGCTAGGAGTAAGGCTATATCATCAGAAAGAAAGCAATGCTGGCTGCTGAGTGAATCCTTTGGAAAGGACTTGGGTCCCTGTGCCTCTGAAGCTTCCTGTTGAGGGGAAGATTGCTGACAAGGATTCTGCTCCCCGGACAGCAGAGAAAGCCTGTAACTGGAAAAGCCAGACACAGTTTCTCACTGCCTATCACTACAAAGCCAGACATAAAGATGCAAGGGATTGTGCTGTATTCTGCTGGCCCATGATATGAGATGATATGTTAGCACCCTAAAAACCATCTTAACATCTCATCTCAAGCCAGAGGTTTTTACAGGAAGAAGGAGGAAGAGTTACAGACAAAAGGGGTTATAATTCAGGTGCCTGGGGGGTGGGGTGGCAGGGAGTTGCTAGATGGGTTGTCCAGGAACTGCTATGCTATTTGGGCAGCGGTCTCAGGTCCCTGGGCAAGACCTGGGGTCACAAGGTGAGCCACAGCCATGGGAGGTTGTTAGAGGAGCTGTCCCATTATCTGGATGGTGGTGGGTCCCTGCACAGTCTGGGGTCACAAGGGGGGTGATGTCACCGTCTCAAGCCAGAGCTTTTGGGGGTCCTTGGGTTGGGCCCCGGGTGAACCAAAGTCATGGGGGCCATTAGAGGAACTATGATGTTATCTGGACTCTGCAGCTTTCTCAGGTCCCTGGGCAAGGTGGGTGGTGGTATCTGGCTCAGTGCCCTGGGCAGGATCTAAAAAAGAACTTCAGATTCCAGGTTAGTTTCTAGTCAGCCTGAGAGCTCAAGCAAGGATTTTGAATCAATATTTTACAATTATTAGCTCTTTGAAGCTTTTCCTTGGAGCTGACATCCTGAATTTGGACTTTCAGCCTACTGAACTGTGACAGTTTCTCTTTTTAAAGCTCTCCACTTGTGATATTTCTGTTAAAGCAGCACTAGATGACTAAGACAAGGTGTATTACAGATCAGAAATGACAAATGCTTAGCACTGTGAGTTCTCTTGTATTTTTTCTAAATGGAACTAATCATTATGCATTTTCATACTACAAAGATAGGCTTGTATCTCTTTCTTGCTGGAACCACTATCCATTTGTCAGAAGGTATGCAAATTGAAATTTATTTGCCATTTTTGTCATACACACTATGGCAAAGCCAATCGCACCTGATAGCAAGTGGATTCTGACTTATAGTGACTCTATAGGACTAAGTAGAACTGCCAACAGTTTCAAGTCTGTAATCTTTATAAAAGCAAACTACCATGCGTTTGTCCCAAAGAGTGGCAGGTGGGTTTGAGCTCCTGATCCTTCAATTAGCATGAGAGAATTCCAACCACCGTGACAATACTTTCCAACTCATCTTTTTTCACAAAGTAAGTTTTGTATTTGAAAGTTGCAAATAAATACAGTTTGTGAAGCAGGAGTACAGCATGGGCTGACTTCCTCCTTTGTTCATAGCTGTCTCTACATTTTATATTCCAAGCTAATCTGAAGATACACAAGTGTTTTTCCCAGCAATAATTAGACTCAATATTCATTTGCAATAATGTGAAAACCAACAGAATAAGAGTAAATGGATCATTGAGATGTTTTCCTCTCAGCAGACTCTTCCTATTCTTTTCCTATGTATTTTTGATTTTTAAAATAATTTGATAATCATAAATGAGTTTATGATGACAAAACTTAATACTGACCCAATTCATTTTTCTGCAGTAGGTGTGTTTGAAGCTTTAGATTATATAGCTAAGAAACTTAAAACAAAGAAACATCTGAAGAAAAAGGATTAGTATTATGCTACCTAGGACACGAATTTCTGCTTTCAGGATAAATTATAAGTTACAGGAGCCTAGAGAAATCCTTTAACTTCTGGTTTTATCTTTTAGTGAGAGCAATCATAGAGAAAATTATGATCATTATCTAGACCCTCATTTGGATAACATATTTGCAGGAAGCAGCTACTTGGCACACATATTGCCTGAAAAAGGAAAGTGTTATAGTACCTACTATGCAATACTTTGGTCTCCCTTTTTTTTTTTTTTTCGCATTTTTTTGCAGAATGTTTCTGAGGCTTGCATCATGCCTGGTGTACAAGGACTGCCAATTAAGTTCATGAACTCATCTTAGAAAAAGTGCTGCACACCTCATTGCTGACTATCACTACAGTTGTCTTTGAAGTACTTCCCTTGTGAAGCTATGCACTGACACCAGTGCCTAGTCTACCCTTCAAAGTAATTCTGTAACTCTTTTTCTAGAATGACCATCATAGCTGTTATTGTATTACCCTTAATGTCCTGAATGTCATCAAAATGTCTTCCTTTCAATATTTCGTTTATCTTCAGGTAAAGAAACAGTCATTGAGGGACACATCAGGTAAGCAGGTAGGGTGTTCTAACATAGTTGTTTACTGGCTAAAAAACTCACTTACAGACAACTATACAATTAAGTTTGTGAACTCGCCATCTTGCCACTGTGCACAATGGCCATTCCAAAAAGAGTTCTAAAATTGCCTTGAAGGAAGGAACAGGTACTGGCATTGGTGTGTGGCTTCCCAAAGGGAGTACTTCTAAGGGGACCACGGTGATATTCAGCAATGAGGTATGTAGCACTTAAAGCAATTAAGTTCTCAGATTTCATTGTCAGACCACATGTATGAGTCTTCATATATATGTATATATATATATATATATATATATATGTAGATACATGTATAAAAACCCATAGAAAAGCCACTGCTGTTGAGTCAACTCCAACTCATGGTGAACCTATAGGACAGAGAAGAACTGCTCCACAGAGTTTTCATGGATTTCCTGGCAGATTTGAACTGCTGACCTTTTGGTTGGCAGATGTAGCACTTAACCACTACACTACCAAAATGCAGAAATGAAACTTTTTGTAATGAATCACCAAGGCACCATTATTATAGGTATGAACATTCTGAAAGAACAATTTATTTCCATTTGTGAGTGTTTTGTTTTGTTTTGTTTTTTATCCTCTTAGTAGCTGGTAGCATACTGGAAGTTATGAACAGATACTCATGTTTTTACTTGACCAACTTTGGGAATCAGCATCCTGAGACTCCTGGTGCTCGCCTGTATCAGTTACCTACTTCTGTGTAACAGAGAATCCCAAAATTTAGTAACTTAAAGCAATAGTAAACTGCTTTATGATTAGGTTCATTAGGATTTTGGGTAGGTCTTCAGCTTCACATTATTTATGCTATTTGTGGTGTCAGTTGAGATTATGTACCCAGCTTTATTTAGATGGAAGCTAGTCAGGGTTGGAAATTACAAACCTTCATTCTTATTTCTGCTGTGTCCATATTCCTCCAGACGGTAAGTATCTCTCCATGTGGAGTCTTATAAATAATTCTCGAAATTTTTTATTTTTATTTTTTAAAGTGGCAGCTAGCTTCACTGGAATGTGTGAAAACAGAAATTGTCAGCAATTTTAAAGAGTAGACCAAGAATTGGAGAAGCATCACTTTTGCCATATTCTATTGAACAAAAGAGATAAGATAATCGAAGATTCAAAGAGAAAAAAACAGACTTTACCTGTTGTTAAGAGTGACATGTGCACAAAGGGAAGAGAGAAATTGGTAGTTGGTATCTTTGGAGACTGACTACTCCCTGTTCACTACACTGAGTTCTTAAGAATTCATTCAAGATGTATATGTTGAATGTCCACATGGAAACCCTGGTGGCATAGTGGCAAAGTGCTATGGCTGTTAAGCAGGAGGTCGGCAGTTCAAATCCACCAGGTACTCCTTGGAGACTCTATAGGGCAATACTGCTCAATTTGCTATGAGTTAGAACCAACTCAAATGCACCTAACAACAATATTTGCACAGTTCATCTTTTTCTACATTTGCACTTTTAACCTATAGAATAGTTTTGTAGGCAATGTGGTTTTCTTATAGGCGGTATATAGTTGGTATTAGCCCCCCTCTTTCATTTGAAAATCTGTTCTTTTTAATCTGAACTTTAGGTCATTTATATGTAATACAAGCATTGATGTAGTTGAATTCAAAGCTGCTCTCTTTCTTTTTATTTTCTATTTTCCCCAAATGTTTCTCTTTTTCTTTCTTTGTTGTACTTTCTCTCTTTCCCTAACTTCTTACAGATTATTTATTCAGATTTGCGTATCCATTAGATATCCATTTTTGTAAAATATTTTTGTCTTCTATTTATTGCAGAGAAATAACACAAGAGCTCCCTTCTCCAGCTTCAATAACAATGTTCTCATAGCAGTTTTCTCTTTTCTTCCTCATTAGCACATAGTTTAAGATTCTGTTACTATGGCACATCATTTCCAGTCTTATGGATTATGTGAATAATCCAGCTTTTCACTGCATCTTGGAACTGTTACTAACTTGAATAGTTCCTTTTACAGGAAATATTTCTGTCTTCGTGAGCTTTGAATATTGTTCCCTCATGTTGTTTGGGTGATTTTTCTCTGATCTGGGCTAGTTTACCCGTATAAAGCACAACTCATTACTCAGGTGAAGACTTAAGGGTACTCTCTACAGATCTCCAGAATTCTCTGTACAGCTAATCCTTCTGGTATTGCTGAAAATCTAGCCACATGAGTTTCCTGGAACTCCAAACTTTGTCTCTTGACTCAGAGTCTTCTAGGCTTTATGTGGCTTTACATTCTCTCTACAGTAAGTTAAGCAAGTTACAGGACTCAATTTGTCCCTCTTATAATCAGGTATTAATGTCATATATTGCTTAATGATTAGCATCTTAAAAACGAATTTTAACATATTTTGTTCAGTTTTGTAGTTGTTTTAGGTGACAAGTTTTATCTGGCCCTTTCAACTCTATCTTGGCTTGAAGTGAAAATTTATCATTAAAATTTTAGCTGTTTTATTTTTCATTTTTAAAGCTACCTTAGAAATTCTATGGGGCAGTTCTTCTCTGACCTATAGGGTCACTATGAGTTGGGTTTGAGTCAATGGCAGTGGCTTTTTTTTTAAATTTTTTTAAATGTCTCCCTAGGGATCCCTGTTGGTGAAGTGGTTAAGTATTCAGCTAAAAACTGAGTTAGTTAGAACTCACCTGCTGTTCCACAGAAGAAATATGTAGCAGCAGTCTACCTCCATAAAAATAATAGCCTTGTAAACCCTATGGGATAGTTACATTCTGTTCTACGGGGTCATTATAAGTCAGAATCAATTGACAGTAATGAATTTGGATTTTGGTTAATGCCTTTCGACTCATCATATTCTCTCTCTTTCCATTTAATGTATTATCAATTAATAATTTAGCTCAGTCTTCTTTATGTATGGTATCTCACTTCACAAAATAATGCAAAATCAGAACCTGCCAGCTCACTTCAAAACTATGCAAAGTGTCAAAACAGGTCATAAGCCTGGCTATGTTCAAAAGTGGGGAAATAGATTCCACCTCTTTATGAGATGAAAAAATGTGGACATAAGGAAGGAAGGAGTTGTTGATAACCATATTTAGAATCTATCTACCACATTGTCTAAACTGCATCATAAATTCCATGTAAAGGCTCTAAATTCTTTATCATCTTTCAACTGAGTGACTAAATTCATGTTACTGTATCTACTAAAAGAAGGAAATATTTTTGAGAACCAATAGGGCAGTTCAACAAAATAAATTTTCTAGAAGCTAAATGTTGTCATAGGTCTTGATAATTTAAGTACAAAAATTACATTTGTCTATGTTATATAATATGAAATTTCTTTAAAAAAAATCCATCAAGATGTGTTATAGGAATGGCGTGCTGTCACCAGACAAGGAGAGCAGTGGAAGCCGCATATAGGTGGGCATGTAAATTTATATAGAAATGTACATTTTCACTCAGTGATATCAAAAAAAAAAATAAATAAAATAAAACTCTCATTCTATTTTAGAATTCCATTTCTCATGAAGAAAATTTGGTTTATATTTGCTTCTGTGTCATTTCAATTTAAAGCCACACTTTTCTAGTTTTACCTGTAGCTTTCAGCTGTATGTCAGGAACCATCTTATTTGGTTACTGGTCACCAATTCACAGTCTTAGCGTATAGCCAGTATTCCAAAATGCTGCTAATAAGAGTCTTCTAATGAAGGTTTAGGGGCAAACGAACAGACAGAATTTTGATAATTAAACTTAAATCTACTGCTGCTAGAAATAAACTGGTTATTCAGTGTCACAAGAAATCTCTTAGCTTTGTTCTACTCTTAGGCTCTAACCTGCTGACACACTGTCAGTAGAAGTATTTTTCATTAATGTATTTTTCTTCCTTTTCACTGAGATTTATTGTGACTCTGGAAACTCAAAGTTCTGCTATTCTTTTATAGACCAATTCCTTTATTTTTTCCTCATGTTCTCTGAACTATGCTTTTATAGGCTTTCTCATCTTTCTCAAATAAAAAAGACTGTGCATATTAAAACCAACCAAACACACTGCTGTCAAATTGATTTTGATTCATAGTGACCCTATGGACAGAGTAGAACTGCCCCATAGAGTTTCCAAGGAGTACCTGGTGGATTTGAACTACTGAATTTCTGGTTAGCAACCTGAGCATTTAACTACTATGCTAACATGTTTCGTTGAATTGTTGTCTGAAATAAGTATTGCTTATATGAGAGATGGAGCCCTGGTGGCACAATGGTTAGGAGCTACAGCTGCCAACCCAAAGGTCAGCAGTTTGAATCTATTGGCTGCTCCTTGGACACCTTATGGGGCAGTTCTACTCTATCTTATAGTGTCACTATGAGTGGGAATTGACTCAATGACCATAGGGTTTTGGTTTATACCAGAGAAAAATTATGACTCTTCCAGAGCATTTGCTGTTAATATTGGCTTTAAATGGCAAAATTCTCTGTCTTGCTCTCTCTCTCTCTGTGTATGACTTGGATTAGAAAGTATATACTTTTAGAATAATTAGAAGTTATCCTCAACTTGGAATAGGGTAGAGAGGACCATATTCAAATTACTTTGAGTGTACCCAGACTTCAAACATTGAGTCTTACCCACAGCATAGAAGGTTCAGAAGAGCAGCAGAGTCCACGTTCATGAAAGTCACAAGTTAAAGAACACTGTGGCACTGAGTGTGACTTTTCCTGTTGAGTTGTTGTTGGATTTTGGATCTATAACTTAGATGTGTTGGTTGGAAAAGTTTGAATTCAGAGTATAAATAAATATCCACATAATTTAAAAGCCAAAGAATGATTGTATTTCATTAATTATAATCCTTATTAATCATACACCTCAAAAAAAAAAAAAAAAAGCAGCCTGAGTCACCTGACCTCATAGTAATGCTGTGTCAGAGTGCATTCCATAGAGTTTTTAGTAACTAATTTTTTGGATGTAAATCACTAGCCTTTTCTTCACAGGAGGCTCTGTGTGGTCTCAGTATCACCCTAGTGCATTAACGATTTCTGCCACTCAGGGACTCCATCACAATTACAGTAGTCCTTCTTTGTAGATAAAGAAACTGTAGTAGGTTAATTCAAATTATATTAACTGGCTTGAATTAATGTCTTATACAAAATAAACCATCCTTCCTGGGTGGCACAAATGGCTAAGCACTTGATTACTAGCCAAAAGGTTGGCAGTTTGAACTCTCTCAGACATACCTTGAAAGACAAACCACACCAAACCCACCACTGTTGAGTCAATTCTGAATCATAGCAATCCTGTAAGACAGAGTAGAACTGCTCCATAGGATTTCCAAAGCTTCAGTCTTTATAGAAGCAGTCTGCCACCTTTTTCTCTCACAGAGTGCCTGGCTGATGGGTTCCAACTTCCAACATTTCAGTTAGGAGTTGAGTTTGTAATCACTATGTCACCAGGAGTCGTTAAACATGGGCCTGGAAACCTCTTTCTGAAAGGACACAGCCTCCAAAAATCCTAGGGAGCAGTTATATCCTGCCTACAGGAGGGTTCTGTGAGTTAGAATCAAACTAACAGCGCTTAAGGAATGAGTCAAGCAATAGTTAAATCCAGGCCTTTCTGATATCAAAATATATGTTCTTTCTGTTATAGCTATTTCATCTACATACTTGCTCCTTCACTCCTCACAGTAATGTACTAGGGGAAAGGGTTTAGGAGCCGTCTTTTTAATTACTAGGACTGGGGAGAGCCCTCTTTGAGAAGATAAAAGATTGCTAGTGGCTATCAACTGGGAGTGAAGAGTGGGGGCTGATGACGATTAAAACATGAAGAGTCTAGTCCATGGTGATAAATGTCTGAAGGATCAGAAAAACTCCCCATTGAAATTCTATCTGAAACTAAAGATGAGAAATAAGTCAACAGCTTTGCAATACAATGTGTTACAGATAGTGGCTATCATCTGGCCTGGTGGCAATGTTCTTTCCATCTCTCTCTGCTTTTGTCCATCTCTTCAATGGTTTTATTGAGATATATAATCCTCACACCATAAAATATACCCAGTAAAACTGCACAACTCCATGTTCTTTAGAGTTTTCACAGGTTTGTGCAACCATCACCACATTAGAACATTTCCTTTTTACCTCCTCTCCCTTAAGGTGCGCTAATTGACATCTAGATTTGCCTATTGTAGACATATAAAAGGAATCATGTAGTATGTAGACTTTTGTGACTCTTTTTTCACTTAGTGTAATGTTTTTAAGGCTCATTCATGTTATAACATATGTCACTACTTCATTTATTTTCTTTCTTGAATAATGTTTCACTGGATGGGTATATCACATTTTCTTTTTCTATTTGTTAATTTCTTGCTGTGCTTAAGAGCTTGGCTGTTAAATCAAAAGATCAGCAGTTCAAATCCACCAGCTGCTCCTATAGGATATTCATCAGTTGGAATCAACTCCATGGCAACATTTTTTTTTTTTTTAATTCATTAAGTGATGGACATTTGTATTGTTCCCATATTTGGACTATAATTCTGCCATGAATGTTGGTGCACAAGTTTTTGTGTGAACATTTGTTTTCATTATAATTGGAATAGGAGTGTGCTAAACTTTCTGAAGAAATGCCAAATTACTTTCCACAGAAGCTGTATCATCCTATATCGCCCCCCAGGAGAAATTTCTCCACATTTTTGGAAACATTTGTTACTGTCCATCTGTTTTACTATAACCATACTTAAAGGAATCATGAAGATCATGAAGGTGCCACAAGACCAGGACACAGTTTGTTCTGTGACACATAAGGTCTGCACGAGTTGGAGCCATGAGTTGATGGCAACTAACAAGTTAGGTGTTAAGTAACGCATTTTTTATTAAAAAATTTAAAGTAGTATTTCTGTGCCCAAAAATCAGTGACTGAGATCATTATTAGTGAGGCTATGTTAATCTGTTTCAAAATAGAAATAATAGTTTATTTTCTGGTGATACGAGGTCTGACCATTCAGTTCATGAACATCATTGCTCTAGGTGCTACATACCTCAATGCGGAATAAATATCACTGCAGTCACCTTTGAACTACCCCCCTTGGAAAACTATGCACTGATGCCAATGCCTAGGCCATACTACAAAGCAATTTTGGAATTCTTTTTCTGGAATGGCCATTGCACAGGGTGGCAAGTTCACAAACTTAATTGTATAGTTTTCTGTGGGGGAGTTTTTAGCCAGTAAACAAATAACTGTGTTGGAACACCCTTTCCACTCACCTAATCTGGCCCCCAGTGACTTTTTTCTTCACCCTAAGATAAAGGAAATATTGAAAGGAAGATGTTTTGATGACATTCAGGACATCAAGGGTAATACCATGCTCTGATGTCCATTCTAGAAAAAGAGTTCCAAAACTGCTTTGAAGGGTAGACCAGGTGGTTGTGTTGGTGCAGTTTACCAAGAGGAGTACTTCACAGATGACCGAAGTGATATTCAACAATGAGGTATGAAGCACTTTTTCTAGGATCAGTTCATGACCTTAATTGTCAGTCCTCATATCAGAGTACAATGTGAGGAGAAGGATGGCAGGGTGGGCAGGAAAGCTCAAGTCATCCAGGAATCTTCTTTACAACTACCATTCTTCTTTGCCTGCAGAGAAAGAGTCAGAGCTCCTATGGAGTGCTGATTTGGAAGTGTTAGGGGTGAATCAAAAAATAACATATTTCCCTTCTACCCACAGTCCATTTATTAGAATTCAATCACATGCCCCCATCTCAATACAGGTTGAGAAGCCCAGTATTCTTGTTGAGCACTCAGAATGAAAGGGGAATAAGGTTTGTAGAACACATTTTATTTTCTCTGTCAGCACACTTGTGTAGTGGATAAGGAGTGAACAATTTTACATAATAGTGTTCTTGAGAATAGAAGTTATGATTTCTAGTATTCATGACATAAACTCATTGTATAATTGTAAGAAAGTCATTAAATATTTCTGCAGACAGTTTGTCACCTCTAAATTAGCTCTGGTATTCACACGTGTTGTATTTCAAATTCTTGCTACCCTGTGGTATAAGCCTTTAAAATTTGTATTATCTTAATGAAATTTAATGGTTTCTAGAATTATTAAAGAATCTATTTAGCACATTTTAAAAAGCAAAATCCTCCTTTGCATATTAGTTTTGAAAACTCCCCAAATCCAATATTTAACATATTATTATAATGGAAAGTAAAATTACATCTCTATATCTAAGGTTTATTAGTTTATTCCCTACCAAGCTGCCATTTGCAATCAGATTGTAACCTGATTGTGTCCATAAAGGTATTTACCAAACTGTTACACCGGTATTATTATTATCATATATACCAAAATTTTATTTGACATTGTAATATTCTTTGATAAGTCTTACATATTTAAAATGTATATGCATATATATTGTATGGATCATAATGATATTACCAGAACCCTTGCAGTAACAGCTGGACATAAATTTTGCTCTTTATGTAAAAAAAATTGAAAACCATGGTGGCATAACTGTTAAGAGCTACAGTAGCCAACAAAAAGGGTGGCAGTTCAAACCTACTAGGTGCTTCTTGGAAACTTTGTGGCAGTTGTACTCTGTCATGCAGAGTTGCTATGAGTCAGAATCAACTCAGTGGCAGTGAGTTTATATTAAGATTTAGATTTTAACTCTTGAAGAAGGATTTATTTGTAGATAAACAAATTAAATCTTGTTAAAATTCTTATGCCACACAGAGTCTTGTAACTGTACTCTGCTTTTTTTTTTTTGTTTTTAAGCATATATTTTAATACTTTTATTTCTTCTGGGTTGGTGAGAATTTATTAGTCAATACTTTTTATTTATCTTTATTTCTTCATTTAAACTAATGGATTTACTTAAATTTTTTTTTCACCTTTCGTTTTACGCCTCATGTTTCTCAGTTCACCTTTCTGTTAGATAATACTCTCAGAACTAATCAAGCTAGTAAAGTGAGAAAATACAATGATGTTACTACATCTGAGAAACTACAGAGCAATGTGTTTGACAGTTGCATGTACATTTCCATAATCATTTCTTATTGCACTATTTATTGAATTTAAGATGACTTCTAACATTTAATTGCTTTAGTCAAGTATGTGCTAAGATTTTGATATTTATTTTTACTCTCCAATCAAAAATTTCTTTAAATTGTATTTGCTCTAGACACACAACAGTTAGTTACCCAGCTCCTGCCAGATAAAATGATTGTGCTAAGATCTCCTTCAGGAGTAATTTATACATCCTGCATTCTCTTTACCTTATAATACTCTTATTTGTCTTGTTGGTCAGACAGTGCAATGAGTGTAAAGGGATACGGCAGGTGTTGAAAAACTTTTTTAATCAGTCATGTAGTAAAAAGAGGCACCTTGGAAGACAGATCTGTTGATCTGCTTTTGCAAGTTCATAGCATGGAAAATCTTATGGAGCACTTATACTCTGCACACATGGGGTCACTGTGAGCCTGAATCAACTCAGCAGGAACTAACAACAAATAAATAGTTTAGGCTTTATGATACATGTGGCATTCATTACAGCAATTCAGCTCAACTGTTGTAGCGAAAAAGCAGCATAGACAATACATGTATAGTGGAGAATTCTTGTGCTTTAATAAAAGTTTATTTACAGGAAACAATGATAGGCTGGATTTTACCCACATAGTATGGTTTGTGAACACCAAGAGTAGACTGTTAGTTATTTTGCTAGTAGATCTATCATATATAAGATTGAACTGAGAGTATCTCTCAGAATAAGTTCTAAGGAAAACACTAATAAATGGCATCCATCAATAAAAGTAATATTAGACATGAGGAAAAAGCTCTCCAGAAGACACCATCAGAATATTAAAAATAAATAAATGAATTGCCATTGAGTTGGCAATGAGTTCTATGAGTGCAGCTCATAGAGCATTATAGTGTAGAGGACAACTACCTCATAGGGCTTCCAACGCTGAAATCTTTACAGAAGCTGACTGCCACATCTTTCTCCAATGTAGTGGCTGGTGGGTTCAAACTGCCACCATTTCTGCTATGGTTGAATGCTTCACCACTGTACTACCACTGTTCTCCCAGAATACAGTACAAAAGGAAATAACAAAAACAAATCACAGGAAGGAAAATCCATTGTAACAACTTGTTGATTTATTTTTCTCTTTATCTAGCATTTACATAAAAAAAATCAAGTATATTTTCATGTAGATATAATAGCCAAACTGTATCAACAGAATTTCAAAAGGCATCTTACAAAGGATGCAGCTCCTTAAAATTGCTTATTTTAATTCATTGAATTCTTTCCTACTAATAAGTTCTCCTTTGAAAAAATTAATAATCAACAATAATACATAAAAATAGTTATTTAAACCCTCTAGAAATATCCTATTTAAACAAAAGGTATTTACATCAAAAAACAGTAAACATGCTGCATCTTCTCTACCTCTCTGGAGCAATTAAAATACAGTAAAGTTTAATGTCAACATTGCAGAAATGATAAATTTAGTCAGCTGAATTTCTCTATAGTTTTCCTTTTTCAAGTATTAGATGGTTGTGAGATTTAATGTGGAATTCACAGAGTTGTATAAAGTAGACTTAGTATTTTGTGTTTTGTAGAACTCACAGTAGGCAATTTTCCAATTCAGCATTATCTTCTGATTTTTAAAACCTAAATCATACATAATTTGGTAACACTTTTGCTTATAGAGTAATTTTAAACTGTAAAAACCAAACCTATTTACCTGTCCCGTCAATTACAACTCACAGTGACACCACAGGGTAACTGTACAGGATAAAAGTTTCCATTGAACTATGTCTTTGGCTAGATTCTCTAGGAAAGCAAAACCAGTGAAACATATAAATATACATATAGAGAGATTTACACAAAGGAAATTACTCACTTGATTACAGAGACTGGAAGTCTCAAGTCCATGGATCAGGCTGGAGGCTTTTCCTGGTTCATGTATCTACAGGGGCTGGGAAACCCAAGATTGGCAGGTCAGACACAAAACATCTTGCTCACAGGCTACCAAGGTTGATGAATCACAAGATCAGCAGGTAAGCTGATAATTCAGGTTCCAAGAAACAGAATTCAGATGAACAAGAGCCAGCTGCTCCAGAGCAAGCAAGAGATAATGAGTTTTGCCAGAAAATCCACCTATTTATTGGATTTTGCCCAAACCCCCAAGGAAACTCCCTTCCAACCAATTAGCTTCTCAGAATGGATACTGTCTTGAGGTGATTATATTATCCACTGCTACATAGCTACCAAACCATATCACAACTGCTAAACCACTTAGAATCACAACCCAGCTAAGATGACACACAACCTTCCCCATCATAGTTCACCACTTCTCTGCTTGGCACCCATTCAGATCTCTAAATAAAGACAATTATAAAGTCACACTTTCTTTTACCATGATGCAACTAACAAGTGTTCAACCACAAATGCCCTTGCCCTGTTTATATCTTGTATTGTGAAAGTGAAGAAAACAAAAATATTTAAAGAACACATACAAGGAAGAGATATTCATAACAATTAGTCCTCATTTTAACTTCAGGTACCATTAAAATTTGGGAATTCAACTGGCGTTGTAATTCTGCCACTCAAATAAGACTCTGGATTTGGTTTTTGACAATATTAGCTTTTACTACAGGAAATAAGACTTTTTTTGACAGAGCACAAGTGGAAATTTTGAGATCATTTATGCAGCACTTGCACTGTGACTCTGAAACTTTGAGCTTGTCTCTTTCATTCAGTACCTTATCTAGTAAAAGTGTGAGCAACCAACCATCTTTCTTATACCTCTTTCTGATCAAATTGTAGAAAGATATCACACATGCAGTCAACCAGAGCCTTGCCTCTCAGTTACACCTAACCTGTTGGTGGCATTTTGCATTATTTCCATTGTCACTTCATCCTATGATTAAAAGTGCTCTGTTTATTACTGGAAGCAAAGTTATCAATATTTTTATGATTAATCAGATTAGAGAAGCAATTTGGGAAAATCATCTTTACTATTTCATGTTTTTTAGAACCACTCTCAATACCAAATGACTTAGGCTGGGTTCTCTAGAGAAGCAAAATCAGTGAAATATGTAAGTATATAGAGATACTTTTATATTAAGGAAATGGCTTAAGTGATTGCAGAGGCTAAAAAGTCTCAAGTCCATGTGTCAGCCCAGAGGGTTTGCCTGACTAATATTGCTACAGGAGCTGGTGAACCCAAGATCAACAGATGAACTGTTAGCTTAAGTCGTAAGAGCCAGAAGTCAGATAACAGGAGGCAGATGCAGAATCTAAAATGAACGAAAGCCATTGAACTTCGCCAGAAAGTCCACCTATATAGGATGAAGACCACATGCCCAATGACACTCCCTTCAAGCTGATTGGCTATTCAAAACAGATCTCATCATGGAAGTGATTACATTATGTCAGATATCATTATGGAGACAATTATATCATTACAAACAATATCAAAATTGCCAAACCACTGAGAATCATGGCACACCCAAGTTGACACACAGCCTTAGCCATCACATTCGGTCATCACGTTCCCTTATTTTTCACATCTTGTACTTTGACTCTACTTGTTAATAGAAAAACCAATATATTCTCACCTTTGGATATGGTGTTGATTTGAATAAGATAAATTGCTGGAGCTCCAGGCGTCTCACAATGACCCAATCTTCTCATAATTCCTCTCTGTGTATCTGGTTCCCACTTTTGGAACGGACTGTGACAGTCATGTGGAGGCTGTCATAAGATTTCATAAGAAATTTTTTGTGTATTAGACTTACCAAAGGTGGCTTCTAGCCCATAGAATCCAATAGCTTCTCTTAAAACAAGTATACTACATACGTGCTTGTTTTAGTTATGTAGTGCTACTGTAACATAAATACCACAAGGGGATGGCTTTAACAAAGAGAAATTTATTCTCTCACAGTCTAGTAGGCTACGAGTCCAAATTCAGGTCAACATATACAGGTGAAGCCTTTCTTGATCAGCTCTGGAGGAGAGTCTGTGTCATCAGTGTTTTCTTTGATCTAGGAGTTTCTCTGCACAGGAATCTCAGGTTCAAAGAACATGCCCTGCTTTGCTCCTGGAGCTGCTTTCTTGGTGGTATGACATTCTCATGTCTCTCTGCTAACTTCTCACTTCATACTTCCAAGAGATTGGTTTAAGTTAGTATCTAATCTTGCATATCTTGTCACTATAATCACCACTAATTCATCTGATTTCATGAGAGTGATAGAATTTACGTTATGTAGGGAAATCACATGTATAATTGCGGGTAATCACACAATACTTGGAATTATGGCCTAGCTAAGTTACAAATATTTTTGGGGGGATGCAATTCAACCCATGCCAATGCTGCAGGATCTTATGAAAGGTTTTTTAAAAATGCCTGCATATCTTATTTATCTTCCATAGTAGTCAGAGATTATCTCTTATTTCAGAATCCGTATTACTTTTCCCAAGTAGATATGTAAGTAAGTAATCAGCTGTCTTACTACTTCTTCTATAGTTACTACATTGTTTTCATGGAAATTAATTTTACCCCCAAAAGAGGTCTTCTTTAACTGCTATTCACATAAAATACTTTAAAATACTAATACATACAGAAAAATATTTGTACAAATAATTCACACATTACATTCAGCACTTCCACAATTTTTATCTACCAAAAGATAGTAAGATTTTGTATTTCAGTAAACATTAGCATCTTTCTTTTCAAGGAGTTCTAGGATGCTTTATTTGTACTGATGACCTATACTTCAAAGGACAACTTATAGTGATTCATCCAAAGAAGCTCAGTTAAAGCAGAGATAATATAATCTAATTATTTTCTCAATTACCTTTTTGATTCAAAGCTTATTTTTACTAATATCTCCCAAAGGCCCTGTAGGATCTTTTCTTTATAGAACTTAGAGAAATTTTGTTTGTACAGTTCCATCAAAGCTCAGCAACAACTTTTTTCTTTCTTGTCTACCTCTGCTGGTTTGTGGCTGCCTAGCTATGCTTTGTGGATTTCTGTTCCTATTACTGGGCCCTGGTGGCACAGTGGTTAAGAACTTGGCTGCCAGACATAAATAGGTCAGTAGTTCAAATCCAGTAGCTGCTCCTTGGAAACCATGTGGGACAATTCTACTCTACCATGTAGGGTTGCTGTGAATCAGAATTAACTCTGTGGCAACGGACTTGGTTTTTATTTGTTTTGGTTCCTATTATCTATTACTGCCAAATCAACCCTTGAAAACTCAATGGTACGAAATAACAATCATTTATTTTGTTCACAAATCTTCAATTTGGGCAGGACTGGTATGAAAAACTTAGCTGTACTCAACACTGTTTCAGCTAAGAACTGAAGGATCTCTTTGAAGGGTGGGTTACTCACGTATTTCGCAAACTGGTACTCACTGGTTTTTCTTTGGCACTCACCCAGGGCTCAGGGTTGGAAATCTCAGTTCTACTTGACCTGAGATTCTCTGCGTAGCCTAGGCTTTCCCTTGTATGGATACCAAGGCTGAATATCCCAACACAGAAAGTGTCATATAGAAATTGGTATTGCCTTTTAAAACACAATCTCCATCATTTTCCATGTGTTTGTTAGTCAAGGCAGACACAAAAGTCTATTTAACTTCAAGGGAAAGAGACTTCAACTTAACCTCTGATGTGGTAATAGCAAGATTCTAGAAGAGCATGTGAGATAGTAAGTACCATCATTTCCATATTTAGAAAAAAAAATAAATCGTCTGTACTTTCTCTGTTGTCCTTAGGATAGTTCAGTTAATTTTTTAAAAGTGATCTTCAAAATGTGTACACCTGAAAAGCCCCGGCCTTTCCTCCTACTGAACACTGGCTGCCAAAAATGCCTAGTACATATTTGTTACCCACTTAATTAGAGCTATGCAACTCAAACATATTTATATGACTTTATCTTGTACTCTAAATAAACTCTAGGTAAATACACGACGGTGCAACTGCAGTTAATGGTTGTAAAAAATTATCTGTTGGCAAGCCCTTTGTAAAGAGAAGGTGAAGAGAAGAAATGCACTGCTCCAGAATCTCTTCTTTCACAGTGCCAAAATATGAATAGCTTGATTAGTGCACTCAATTCAATTGATTAAATATCTTTATATGACAATTTCCAGGCTGAGATAGAAGCATTAGAATCCTGACTCCAGTTCTTTGTGTGATATTTCACCCCTTGGCTTCCTCCAGGGAGGAAAACTAAGGTGAATGCCAATGCTTACCAGGTTATAAGTAAGCATTCTTATATTAGGATTCAAATTTACCATGTCGTTAGACAAAACAGCTTTCAAATTTCTAATCCACTCAAGCAAACTGACTAATACCAAAAAAATAGCAAAACATATTTACAAAATGAGCTAACTATACCCAGCTGTGGAGGCAATGGAATATCTGTCTATCTAAAGTGATTAGATCTGTTTTATCTTGATTCAGATTGCATACCATTTCTTTTCTGGCTTTTTTTTAACATCCTTAGGATAAAATCCCTCTGTAACTCAGTGTAAGGATTCCTAAAGTGATGGCTACTCTCAGTAGACTGCTCTTTTTGAGGTAAGAGTCTTCAGAAAGTAAAGATGTCAGAAGACCTAACAAAATAAATCAAAGTGCACAGCAATTTTATAAGGAAATTGTACTTCCAACAGCTGACAGATTCCTTTAATGGAAGATACCTAAAAAAGATACAACAATGTACCATAAAATCAATTTACCTCTCTTGAAGATGGTATCCCAGGTTGCTGAAAACATCTTCTGTGTGGTAGTTCCAGCAAACTTCTCCAAGCAAAAAATTCAGTATATTATCTGCATCTGTATATAAGCATATATTTGCATTTTCTTTGTGATAGATACATACATTTCATGTGAAATATCATTACAGTTTTTATACTAGGCTATACATATGACATATATGTGCAGTGTAGTATCAGGAACGCTAATCAATAAGTACACGTGCATTTGTTGTCTGGCTAAACAAACAGAATATTGTCAATATTGTTAAAAAAAAACTATCTATGGGCATCTTTTGGATTTTATTCCAGATTTTCACTTCTGGAAGTAATTACCATTTTAATTTTGTTAGTACCAAACCAAAAATCTAAACTCATAGCCTTCGAGTTGATTCTGACTCAGTAATATTTATAAGAATTAATTTGATAAAAGCAAAGAAAAAATAAAACTCCATATATATACACCTCAGTGAGTTTTTTTTTAACTTTTAACATCATAAAGTATGTAAGTATAGTTTATTTTTACTTCTGCATAGAATTTCTGTGGTGCAGGGTTCAAGAACTTGGCTGCTAACTGAAAAGCTAAGAGTGCAAACTCACCATCTGCTCCACTGGAGAAAAGATCTGGTGCTCCCCTCCAGTAAAATTTCAGCCTAAGAAACCCAATAGGGTGGGTCTACACTGTCCTATAAGCAGCTTAGAGTTGGAATCAGTTAGACAGCACACAGGTACAATCTTGTCCATTATGCTTATAAACAACGTGGTTATGTACGTTGTTGGATATGTCTTCTGATGAAAATTAGCAAATATTTCTCTAGAGTATTAACTTGATATTGAACTACTGGTAATAGAAAGTATATCAGTTAAAATTTACTTAAGATATTTGATTGTACTGTAAAATAAATTATGTAATTTACACCTCTACCAGCAGGGAATATGTTTCCTATTGCTTCACATTCTATTCAGTATTTATTATCAAAATTTGCCAATCTGATGTGCATGAAATTAGAACATATTATTATAATATGAATTTACTTGATTGCTAATCAAGCTGATACTTGTTGTGTTGGTTATTGCCGTTTCCTCTCCTGTAAAATGCCTATTAAAGTCCTTTGCCCATTTTTCTACTGAGTTGTTCTTTTCCTGTTAATTTGTTGGGGTTATTTTTGTTTTCTTAACAACAATGTTTTCCAAGTATGTGGCAGTATTTTCACCTCTTTGTGATTGTGAAGACTTGCTTTTATGTTTTCTTTGAAGAATTTTAATGCCTTTTAATGATACTGAAATTTTAGTCCATCAAATATTGATTTGAGAATATCGTTTGAGATGGAGATCCAGTTTTGTTTCTCCAAGTTGATAACTAATGTTCCAGGAATATTTATTAAATAGGCTACTTGCTTTCCAATGACCCAAAATGTCAACTCTGCTAAGTACCAAAAGTTATGATTTTGTAGGTTTGTTTCACGGTTCTCTATTCAATTCTATCAGTCTCATGTAATAACATTATATTTTTAAAACTTTAATAACTTTATTAGTAGTCTGAATAACTGAAAAGACAAGATCCCTCAATGTCTTTTTCTTCTTTCAGAAAGTCTATTATTAGAACTTTGAATTTACACATACATACACATGTATCATTTTAGCGTACTTTAGGTGAAAGTTTACAGCTCAAGTTAATTTCTCATACAAAAATTTATACACATATTGTTAGGTGACACTAGTTGTAATCTCTATGTGACAGCATAGTCCTTTCTACTCCGAGTTTCCTGTGTCCCTCCAACCAGCTCATGCCTCTTCTTGGCTTCTCGTTATGCTTCCAGACAGGAGTCATCTTATTTGTTCTCCTGTATCTGCTTGAAATTCAGGGCACTTTTTTCGTAAGTATTTTCATAAGTATTATTTTCTGTTTTATAGTCCAGTCTAAACTTTGAAGATGGAATTCGTGAATGGTTTAGGTAGGGCTTAACAGAGCATCTGGAGGCTATGGGTTTGGGAATTTTCCAGTCTCAGCCAGAGCACTAAGTTTGCTCTTTTTACATGAATTCGAGTTCTGTTCTATCCACTTTTTCCTTCTCTGTCATGGGCTTTTGTCTGTGTTCCTGTAAAAGTGGTCATTGTGGATAGAAAGACACCATCAAGTTCTTCTGGTCTCAGGCTGATGGAGTCTTTGGTTTATGTGACCCGTTTTGTCTCTTGGGCTAGTATTTTCCCGTGTATTTCTTTGGTCTTCTTCATTCTCCTTTGCTCCAGGTGGTTTGGGATGAATTAATGCATCTTAGATGGCCATGCCGCAAAGTGAGATTCAGGACATTTTCTTAGTAAACTTTGTTAAGCCATTTGATCCAGATGTCCTCTGAATTCATCCTCCCTAGAGCCGGGTCCTGCTACTTTGTCCTTTGAAGTGTTTGGTTGTGTACAGGAAACTTCTTAGCTCTTGGATTAGCTTAGTTGTACTGACTTCCCTTGTATTGTGTCTTTTTCTTGCCTTCACCTAAGACAATGTTTGTCTACTATCTAGTTAGTGAGTTTGTCATTTCTTCACTCCTCACCCTCCTAACCATGACAGACTGTATTCTTCTGTGTATATCTTTTCTTGAGTTCTTATAATAGTGGTCTTATACAATATTTGTCCTGTTGTGACTAGTTTCACTTTTCATAGTACTTTCCAGATTCATCCGTTATGAGATATTTCACTGATTCATCTTTCTTTATTTTTACATAGTATTCCACTGTATGTACATACGATAATTTGTTTCTCCATTGATTTGTTGATGGGTAGCTAGGTTGCTTCTGTCTTTTTTGCCATTGTGAACAGCTCTTCAATTAACATGGTTGTACATATATCTATTCATGTGGTGACTCTTATTTCTCCGGTCGATATTCCAAGCATTTGTTACTGTAGGTTCCCGGTACCCACCAGAAAAGAGTTTCTAAAGGAAGCACAAGACTAAGTTAAAATCAAACATCTTTACTGGAGAGAAGCACTGTGTAGCAAGCCTACCAATGCCATATAACAATGTTTAAACAAAATCCCAGAGCACCTGTGGGGTCAGGACTTTAAAGCTTACTGAGATGTAGAAGCTCAGTCTCTCAGCCAATCAGAACTACCAGTTTCTGTTTCTCCTTTAATTGGTCTTGATGGTGTATGGGTCCTTAGCTCTTTCTGAAATGCACGCACACATTAAATTCAAGATGGCTTTTGTTGCTGAGGATTCTGGGTGACTGGCAAAACTTATTATGAGCCATTGCATGTGCATAGACATTTGGTTCCTTCAGTTAGATTCCTGACCCTGGTTTAGCTTTTCTGGCACCACCGGAGGGGGGTCATCTCATGGTGACACCACCTGCATTTGCATCAAGATTACCTGACCAGCTGTTTCTGAGAAACAGCTTTTAGGAAAGATCATATGATGAGGCAGGGATTGAGGAGGAACTTTACCAGTTGTGGCTTTTGTGCAAGAAATCCATTCTTTATCTATTCTGTGCCATTCTCCCCTAAGATTTCATACCCCCAATGCTTTTGGGGGTTAAAGGATGAAAGTGTCTTCTTTGTAGCTACTTCCTACTGATATGGGATGTCATCCTAACTAGCAGAGTAGAAACCTCTGCCTGTTCTAAGTCCAGATAAGCTGTTCCCAAAACTGGGTGCTTCCCCTACATCATCAGTAGTTTAAGCTGTCATTGTTGCAATCTGGAAGATAAAAGTTTCACTGGTAATTTAATAAGGCAGGGCCCAGAGATCAACAGTATAATTACTATAGTCACCCAGTGCTGTCCTAATAAATAGTGGAATCTTCCCACAGAACACAGGTAATAATATAATTAAGAAAGCAAGGCTAAAAGTATTCCCAGGACTGCAGTCAGTGATACTGTGGGGTTATTTCCCATCTGTTGATCCTTTCTACTTCTTAAAGACGAATCTCAGATCCTCTACTGGTTCACAGCTCCTTTGGTCCTTGTCCTGAGCCTGGTTAATGATTGTATTCTGTCCAGTATAAGGTTTTAGTTTGGACTGGTGAATCCATGGTGTAATTCTTCAGACTTTTGCAGCTGAGGGAGTGGCTGGAATTGCTCAATATAGTCCTCTCCATTTCTCTTTTAGCTGAGCCTCTGGCCTCTCTTCTTGCTGATGTTTAACAAGGGCTTGCTCCCCTGGCAGGGCTAGGCTTTTCTCCTCAACTACTTGGACTGGGAAAGACTTTTCCTGTCATTTTTCACAAAGATTGTTGGAATTTCCCCAAATCTGTCACATACCTCATTAAATGCTGAACTTCTGGGTCTAAGACTAGATCAATGGTGAGGAAAGGTCTTCCATAGTTCATATTGAAAGGGCTCAATTGGAGATAACCTCTAGGGGCCATTCTAATGCACATGAGAGCAGTAGGGAACATGAGTAGTCATTTAGAATGGATCCCTTGGCACAGTTTAGCAAGAATTCTCTTCAAAGACTGGTTCATTCTTTCTGTTTTTCCTGAAACTTGGGGCCCGCATGAAGAATGAAGTCTAATTTATCCTTAATGCCTGGGACAGACTGTGGTTAACCTGAGCTACAAACTAGTAGTCATAATCACTTTGAAGGGAGCTAGGCAATCCAACTACTAGAGATGATTTCCTTAAATAAGGCCTTGAAAATCACCTTAGCTTTTTCTGAACTTGTAGGAAAAGCTTCAACCCACATGGTAAAGGTGTCTACAAAGACCAATAGGTATTTATGTCCCTGATTTGGGGGGCATAATTGTGAAATCATTATGCCACTCTTTCCCTGGGTACCTTCCTCCATGTTGTGTTGGTTTAGGAAGGGGAGGAGAACAGCTGGTCTTTGGATTATTCCTGATGCATACCTCACATGCCCCAATAACTATATGTATATCCAAAACAGCAGAATCTGTGGTGGAGGTCCAAAAAGAGAGGGTGGAGGCTCTGTGGTGCTCTGAGTCTGGAGCCAGGCTCTCAAAATGTGGCCGTTCCACCTGTTGATCACTTTAGTACAGTAGGTCTGCATAGCTGCAATTTGAGCCCCTCCTCCACCTGACAGCCAACAAAAAGAAACAAAAGTTGAAAACACTAGTTATCTTTAGTCCGTAGTAGCTGGCCGATTCAACCAGAGTTGGAGTCAGCTGTAGACAGGCAGTTTCCCATTTAGTGGCATATAGTCCAAAGTTACAGCCCTATGCCATGTCCTAGGGCTCACTGGGTGTCCAGGAAGCACCATTTAATTATCAATCTAGGCCTTAGTTTTCAGACAGAATTAAGAAGACATGTGTCTAGTCTGCCATCTTGACTTCACTTAAAATGGTATCTGAAGAGATAGAAGGGCATACGTCTCAGTGGTTGAATGGAAATACTGAAAACATTCATTTCACTTACATTGACATTAACATATAAACTTAAAGAAATTCTAATTAGAATATATTTGATTACTTTTCATGACTTGGGAGCATATTTAACAATATTTTTGAAATAATAAATTTATTTATCTTTCCAATCACGTTAATTTTGTCTAGGAGAAGAAGAGATTTTCTGTAAAGATAGGCAGCCAAAAAAGAAGTAATAGACATATTTGACTTGAATTTCCTGGCTAAATTTCAAGAAATGTCCCATGTTTCAGGCAGAAAGGGGAGAAAAGAAATCATTTTGCAATATCTCCATAATATACATCACAGCAATTGTCTGCTCCCCAAGGAAAACCACTTCACCAGACTTATATCTAGGTGAATGACAATTACTAACCCTAGTCCCTTCTAACATTCTTATTTCACCTTAGGGTGAGATAATAATAACAAGCCTCAGAATGTGCAGGATGACATATACACAGAAAAGCTACATTGTATCATTTAAAATGTTCAATTAACAACATTTAATTTTGAGATATGCAAAGAAACAAGTATGACCAATATACCACAAAAAAGACAGGCAACACAAATTGTGCAAGTTGCTAGATATCATATTTAACAGAAAAAGCTTTTAAAGATGCCATGCATATGATTAAAGAAGTAAAGAAAATAGTGATTGAATAAGTTAAAGAAGGAATGCTGACAATGTCACATCAAAAAAAGAGAATATCAGTAAAGACACAGAAACTGTAAAGCAGGAAAAAAATGAATTTTTTTTTAAATTGAAAAGTACAATAACCGAAATGGAAAAAGTTAAACACTGGAGGGCATAACAGGAGATTTGCACATACAGAAGAAACAATTAGCAATCTTCAAGACACTGTGATAGAGATTATGCAAACGAAAGAACAGACAGAGAGAGATAAGGAGAGAAAATAGCTTCAAAGAAGTATAGAACATTATTAACTACACAAATGTAAACACAATACAGTACCAGAAGGAGAGGGGAGAAAAAAAGAGCTGAAAAAGATATTTTCAAATAGTTAAAAACTTCTGAAATTTATTGAAAAATATTAATCTACATTCCCTGGAAGCTCGACAAACTCCAAAAGTGGTACATAGAAGAGAACCAGAAATAAGACACATTGTAATAAGAATGCTAAGAATCAATGCAGAGAACCAATCTCGAAAGCAGCAAGAAAAACACAACTTGTAACATACAAGGAAACCCCAATAAGAATAATAGCTGAATTGCAGAAGAAATAATGAAGTCCAAAGACAGTACCATAACATATCTAAAGTACTGAAAGAAAAAAAAATACCAATAACATTACAGTTATAAAAAATATTAGTTGTATGAAGTTAAAAATATATTTATATGGGAATACCATGAACTCTATATAAACAAATTTGATACTTGAATGAAGTGGACAAATTTCTAGAAAGATCTAAACTATCATAAATTATCAAAGCTGATTTAAGAAGAAACAGAAAATCAGAATAGACCTACAGCAAGTAAACAGACTGAAGTAGTACTTAAAATTCTGTCCACCCCTCCAATCCAGATCTAGAAGGTTTCATTGGTCAATACTACTAAATATTTACAGAATTCATGTCACTGTTCTGCCGAATCTTCCAAGGGATAAGAGAGAAGGGAACTCTTGTCAACTCATTCCCTGAAGACAGAATTAGTTAGGAATAAATTTAACAAAAGTTGTACATAACTTACACTCTGAAAACCAGATAACATTGTTAAAAAAAATTAAAGAACATTTAAATTAAGGAAAAGACATCATAAGTTCATGGTTTAGAAGATTTGATATTGTTAAAATAACAATACTCCCCACTTTGATCTATAGATTTACTGCAATACCCTTCAAAATCCAGCAGTTTTCTTTGCAGAGACAAGCTGATACTTAAAGTCATATGAAATATTAAAAGATCCAAAATGGCCAACACTGTCTGACAAAAGAACTAAGTTGGAGGTGTCCCATTTCTCAGTATCTCATTATCAACTCAGCTATAGTAATCAACACATAATAACACCTATGTAACAAGTGAAATATAAATCATTGGACTAGAACCGAAAATCCAGAAACAAATTTTCACTTTACAGTCAACTGACCCTCCACAGTGGTGCCAAGACCATTCAGTGGGAAATAGTCTGGTTGATTAATGGTGCTAGGAGCCCTCATGTTACTTGGGTAAGTACTGGGCTGCTAACCAGATGGTGAGTGATTCAAATCCAGCAGTTGCTCTGCAGAGAAAAATGTGGTGATCTCCTGTAAAGACAGCAGCCTAAAAACCCCATGAGGAAGTTCTACTCTGTTATATCAGGTTTCTATGAGTTTCAATTGATTCAGTGTCACACAACAACAACATACTATACTGTATACAAAAATATGTATCAAAGTCTTAAATATAAGTATTCAACTACAAAAGTACATAGGTGTGAATCATTGTGAACTTGAACTACACAGTGATTTCTTAGGTATGACACCAAACCATAAGCTATAAAATTTAAAAAGAAAGAAGGAAAGATAAAATTAAAAATTCTTGTGCTGCAAAGCATACTGTTATAACAATCTACAGAAGGGGAAATACGTTTACAAAGTGACTTGTATCTACAATATATGTACAAATACTCCTTATGTAGAAAAAGGTAAGCACTACAACAAATAATTGAGTGCAGGATATGTGCAGACAGTTCAATGTCTATCAGTGCAAATACCCAATAAATACAAAAAAATATTAAAAACCCAGTGCCATAAAGTCAATTCCAACTCACAGGAACCCTATAGGACAGAGTAGAATTGCCTTTTAGAGTTTCTAAGCAGTGACTGGCAGCTTTGAACTACTGACCTTTTGGTTAGCAGCCAGAGCACTTTATCACTATGCCACCATGGTTTCCTTTTTCTTTTGTAAGGGAATGTACATTTTTACTCAGTCATATTAAATAAAAAATATATATATAAAAATGTGCAAATTATAAAAAACTGTCCTTTTATATAAATAACATTTTTAAGTTATTTTACAGACAATGACATTCTATTATTGAATAATGGATTTTTAACAAATACTGCAAGTCAACTGGAAAAAGTTTGTATGTAAACTCTTACAACTCAGTAATAAAAAGACAAATAGCCTAATTAACAAATTGAAAAAGGTCTGAAAAGATACTTTTAAAAAGACACAGAATTGATCAACAAACGTAGGAAAAGGTGTTTGACAGGGAATGGAAATCAAAACTGCAGTAAGATATTGCTTAACATCCAAAAAGTCAGGTAATAGAAAGTGGTGGCAAGGATGTAGAAAAATTGGAACCCTCAGGCATTTCTGGTAGGAATGTGAGATGGTGTAACCACTTTGGAAAACAGTTTGGTAGCTCCTTAAAAAGTTAAACACAGAGTTATCACACCCAAACCTAACCCACAGACACTAAGTAGATTTTGATTCATAGTGATCTTATAGTACAGAGTAGAACTATTCTAGGAAAGTTTCTAAGGCTGTAA
Source organism: Heterohyrax brucei (assembly GCA_028571685.1). Lineage (NCBI taxonomy): Eukaryota > Metazoa > Chordata > Mammalia > Hyracoidea > Procaviidae > Heterohyrax > Heterohyrax brucei. Next base: position 50,560,834 of record CM053142.1, read on the forward strand.
TTATTACTGAAACCAACTGCCACTTCTTTCTCCCTATGGCAACTGGTGGGTTTGAACTGCCAACATTTTGGCTAGCAGGAGAGCACTTTCACCACTGCATCACCAGGGTTTCTTAGAGTTACCATGTTGTGTTGTTGTAGACTGCCACTGAATTGGTTCTGACTCATAGTGACCCCATATATAGCAGATGGGTACACTGCCCAGTCCTGCAACATCTTCACAGTTGTTCTTGAGACCATTATTGTAGCCACTGTGTGAATCCTCTTTCTAGAGGGCCTTCCCCTTTCTCACTGGTCCTCTGCTTTACCAAGCATGATGTCCTTCTCCAGGGATTGATCTCTCAATAACACATCCAAAGTATGTGACAGTCTCTCTATTTTTGTTTCTGAGGAGCATTCTAGTTGTACTTCTTCCTAGAGAGATTTGTCTGTCATTTTGGCAGTCCATGGTATATTAAACATTCTCTACTAGCACCGCAATTCCAAGGTATCATTTCTTCCTCAGTCTTCCTCATTTATTGCCCAGCTTCTGCATTCATAGAAGTCAACTGAAAACACCAAAACTTTAGTCACATGCAACTTCGTCTTCAACATAATATCTTTGTTTTTCAACATTTTAAAGAGGTCTTTTGCAGCCAATTTGCTCAGTGCTGTGCATCTTTTGATTTCTTGACGATTGTGGATCCAAGTAATATGAAATCCTTAACGAGGAATTGCCATAAGACCCAGAAATTCTACCCCTAGATAAAATTCTTTAATTCCAAAAGAATATAAAAGTAGATACTCAGACAGACATTTGTACACAAGTGTTCATTGCAGCATTATTCAGAGTAGCCTAAAAGCTGGGAACTACTCAAGAGTCAGTCAGAGATAAGTGGATAAATAAAAAGTTGTATCTATATATAATGGAATATTACTCATCCATAAGGAGAAACAGTCATTCTCCTACACATTGGAAGCATAAGTTTATACTTTACAGGTGCGTAAGCAAATTTTATAAAATAAGGTGCCATTAGCTAGCAAAATTTTAACAATGTTCCTCAAAAGGTTACACCTAAAAGGTTACACCCCAAAATACTACGCCTAGGTATTTGTCAAAGAGACATGAAAGTGTATGCTCACACCAAACATACACGCGAGTGTTTATGAAAGCATCGTTCTTTATAACCACAAATTGAAAATGATCTAATCCTGCAATCTCTAATAGTGTGAAAACAGCTAGGAGATAGTTAAATAATGCCTGTTTGGCCATTTAAAAATGTCTCTGAGAATGAATCCATTTCTTGTCTTCTCATAAAATAGGTGACGTAAAATGTTATTGAGATTTTAATTTATAGAGATTATATCTATAAAGCTCAGTATGGCTTTCACTGGAATTTTTCATGTTCATCAACTGATGTATAGAAAAACAAAATATAGTATACTCTTACAATGGAATATGAATTTGCCATAGAAGAAATAAAGTACTAATACATATGACAAATAATGTTTGAAAACTTACTCTAAGTCAAAAAAATTCACCCAAAGACCACATATTGTATGATTCTATTTACATGAAATGAAAAAAACCTGGTTGCATAGTGGTTAAGTGCTATGTCTGCTAACAAGAAAAGTTGACAGTTTGAATCTTCCAGGCACTCCTTGGAAACTCTATGGGGCAGTTCTACTCTGTCCTATAGGGCTGTTACGGATCAGCATTGACTTAATGGCACTAGATTTTTTTTCTTTTTTTTTTTTTTTTTGGTTTAGTGTTGGGACCAGTGATGAGATTATGACTAAGTGCTGGGGATTTCTTTTAGGGTGATTAAAATGTTGTAAAGTTCATTGTGGTGATTAATTTGTGTAATACAATAAAACTTATTAAATTTTGTAATTTAAATGTTTTAATGGTATGATATGTGTATTCTACTGTAATACAAAAAACACAAACCCATTGCCATCAAGGCAATGCCAGCTCATGGCAATGTCATGTGTATCAGAGTAGAGCCACACTCCACAGGATTTTTAATGGCTGTAATTTTACACAAGTAGATCACCAGGCTTCTCTTCCATGGCACTGATGTGTTGATTCACACTACTGACTTTTCTGTTAGTGTTTGAGTGTCGTTAGTGTCACCTACAGGCCTTTATTCTATAGGAGGTGTATATTAACATTTCCACAAAACACTTTTTAAAAATTTTAATAAAGCAATCTTCTTATTACAGCACAAGTAACTTATTTACTGATAAGCTTTTATTCTACTTACACATGTAATCACACAAAGTATGAGGGAAGCCAAAGGTAAGTTTTTATTTTTGCCTCCAAATTTAGGTTTTCGGTGTAAATCATCATAGTACATGTAGAAGAAATAGGATTACAGATGCATCTCTTTACAGAAGTTCTAACAGCATATCAAAATTTTTTCTATCACATATGTATTCCAACATACAGAAATTTTAGGGAACTATTGAAACCATAGAGAAATAGAAAAATTAATGTATTCTTTATATATCTTGGATAATATTTTAATTCTATATCATTGACTTAGTACCATCAGTTTAATGTAGCATGATATAATAGCTGTCATTAAGTTCTCTCTAGAATAAAAGGCATCAACAAAATATTTCTCCTGAAACACATCCTGTAGTCTCCAATAGTGCAAAAATTTCTAGGCAATGGCTAAATTATACCTGATTGGCTATTTAAAAATGTCTCTGAGAAGGATTTCATTTCCTGTCTTGTCATTAAATAAGATGACATAAATTTTTTATAGAGATTTTACTTAGCAGAGATTATATCTATAAAGTTTAGTGTGCCTTTCATTGGAATTTTTCATTTCTGAGAACCTCTAAACAGAGATGTCAAAAGTGATAAAACAACTGCTAATTTCAATATCTGGACTAGGTTACCATATTAAAAATGTTATAACCTAACAATTTTATCTTCAATATTATATAATAATGATTTCTTTTAATGTCCTACCCTGCAAAGGTAAAAGAAACCAGACTGTCTCTAAATCGTGTTTGTGTAACTCTAAATATCACTGCAGCAAAGCATTATTCTTACGTGTAGTACAGCTTTATGGCATCAATTTAGCTGAAAGAATGTATATGTATATATCTTTTATGGCACTTTCACTTTAGAGAATTAGATATGACTTGTTTGTGTAAAGCTGAATAAAAATGAAAGGTTTATTTCGGTTAAGGAAACTGGCATTAAGAATGCCTGCTCTTATAAGAAGGAATGGATCCTAGCTGCAGCAGGACTCACATCTCTGAAAATGCAATATTAGGCTTAGTAATATATGGGGAACACTTTTGAAATGTGGGACCAATTTCAAAGTCACATTATGAGGGAAGAGGAAATATAGGAATAATATATCAGGCCACCAAATGCTCTTTTAGTCACACAACAAATACTCAGATATGGGGATAATCATGAATGATTCTTCCTACCCCTTTCTGATCTTAATTTTATGTTTCATTATAGCTATAAAAAAAGTCTACTTTCTCTATATCTTACATGAGAACTACAGGAGATGATACTGAGGACTTGATGCTTCCTCAGAGGAATATGGCACTTTTGAATTTATTCCTTTTTGTGATCACCAAAAGCAGGATATTAAGAGCTGGTTTCTGAAGAATCCTCCTACCATTTTATTCTGTTTTTATTTTGTGGTGCATTAACCCATTTCTTCCTCTTTATGCTGTATGGCTTGTACCTAAAGCTTTTCTAAAAGGAAAGCACAAGAAAAGGAGACATTTTGGACTTCACAACAGCATTACATATAACCTTAGAATTCCAGGGTGGTGCAAATGGTTAACTTAATCAGATGTAACCAAAAGATTGGCCACTGAAGTTACCCAGAGACACCTGGTGGTATAACTATCAAATGATATGCTGCTAACCAAAAACAGTCATCATTTCCAATCTAACAGGTCTTCTTTGTAAATATTCTGGGGCAGTTTTGCTCTGTCCTACAGGGTCGTTATCAGTCAGAATCAGCAGCAATGGGCTTTGGCTTAGGGGAGCTGTGGAAGAAAGAGTTGGTGATCTGTTTCCAAAAAATTAGCCATTGAATACCTTATGAGGAGGGCCAGACCTTTGTTAAAAGGTCACAGGATGCTCTGAGCAAAAGAGGAAGAGTACTGTCACTTGTTAAGGGGAAGAGGGGAAAGCTAGAATAAAATAGAGGTGAAAGTTCTATGTATTATATGACAACATAATATTGACTGTAAAATTGTTCTTAATTCACAATCAAAAGAAAAATGTAAACAAAGAAAATCTTATGGAGCACGGTTCTACTCTGACACACATGGGTCACCATGAGTTATAATTTGAGGGATGGCAACTGATTTCACCCTTTGGTGTCCTGTGAACTTTATTCTGCAATAGCCTTCTGTAGAACTCTTGGAAGTAAGGCCAGTTTATGAGGGTTCTTCTAATTTCCCCAGATAAATACGGTGAGAGAATTGGTTTTCTCAGAATACTAACAGAGAATAAGTAAAAAAGTATTCTAGGGCCAAAACACTTTAGGAGAAATGTATTTTTAAATTGTGTAACTCCTTAGAACCTTTTATATTTAATTATGCTGACATATAAACTAAAAAGAACAGTGCCTAGTTCAACACCTAGACAGCTCTCCACAAACAAGCGAAGTTTACTTTTAAGGCTGAGAGGTCTATGTATTTGCCTAGAGATCTGTCAGTTGAGAGGCTGGGCAGCTTTTTCTCCCACCCTTCTCTGACTCACATTGTAGGGCTGGCTGACAGTCCCCAGTTTCTTCATAAGTAGGGTGGCCCCTTTGTCACCCAATAAGCAGAGACTTACATCCCAGAGAGCCCACCTGGGGGCAAATCAGAGTATTAGAGACAGCTGAAGACCAACGATTCTCTTAGAACTAATACCAGAGAAATCATACAGTATCTATATGGCATGCAGGCAGCAGACCATAATTAACCATTTTAAAAAGCAGCCTTCAGATGCTTCAGAAAACTCCCAAAATAAAGATTCAAAAAATTTCCCAGATGAAGAAGCCTTTCTGATTCTATCAGAGGTTGAGTACAAAATACTTATATAAACAACAATCCCAGAAATTAAACAAAATGCAGCAGAACAAAATGAAAAGTTTAGTAAGCTATTTGAACCGATGGAACATCAAGAATCTGAAATAGATCAGATCAATAACAAAATTACAGAATTAGATAATTCAATCCAAAGCTGAAAGAGTGGGATTGAACAGATAGAAGTTAGACTCTGTGACTTTGAGGACAGAACAACTGACACCAGCATTTATGAGGAGAAATTAGAGAAAAGAAATTAGAAAAATGATGAAGCATTAAGAAACTTATGGGACTCCATTAAGAGGAATAATTTACATGTAACTGGAGTTCCTGAACAAGAGGGTATAAATGACAATATAGAGAGTATTGCTGTAGAGATGCTGACAGAAAACTTCCTGAGGTTATAAACAAAGAGAATATAGGTATCCAAGATGCTTATTGAATACCACAAAAGAAAGACGCCAAGATGTATTGTAATCAAGCTTGACAACATGAAACATAAACAGATGCTTCTGAAAGCAGTAAGGCTCAAAACAAAGCTAACGTTCCAAGGGAAGCCCTGTAAGCTTTCATTTGACTTCTCTGCAGAAACAATGCTGGCTAGAAAACAGTGGGCTAACACATTCAAAGTGCTGAAGGAGACAAATTTTGAACCAAGAATTATTTATCCCACAAAAGTGTCTATCAAATATAATGAAATTAAGACTTTTGCAGATAAGGAGAAGTTTAGAGACTTAGTAAAAACTAAACCAAAATTACGTGAGATATTGAAAGAAGCTCTTTCCTTAGGAAAACAAAACCATTAAATGTATACTTAAGGTGACAATAAAGGACACACATCCAAAATTTTACTCTGTTAGAGAAGTCACAAAACTTAATCAAAGCTACAATATTAAGATGAGGGAATCTATGATCATATCATGATAACTATAACACTGTCACATTAAAAGAGGGATACACTACAACAGTTATAGTCATTTCAGATGGAGAGGAAGTTTAAGAGTTACGAGGTAGTTAAAATTGGGTTTAATCTTAGAATGTAAAGGCAGGTAATACCTGTAGCCATAAAGCAAATTAACAATATATTGTATCCAAATAAGAAACACAGTACAGGAGTCTCAACAAACATAAAATCAACACTGAGAAAAACAACCCATAAAGAAGAATGGCCCAGAACAGAACATTAAGAGCAATATAAAAAACATCAACATAAAAATAATTACATCAAAATGATAGCACTAAGCACATATCTATCAATAATTACACTGAATGCAAATAGACTGAACAGAGACAGTGGGTGACATTGTGGATCAAAGGACGTGACCCATCCATATATTGCTTACAAGAAATACAGCTTAGACGTAAAAATATGAACAAATTGAAAACTAAAGGATGGAGTAATATATACCAAGCTAACAACATACAAAGAAGACCAGTTGTGGCAATAGTAATCTCAGATAAAATACATTTTAATATAAAATCCACTATGTGAACAAGGACGGTCACTATTTATTGTTGAAAGCTTCAACACTCAAGCAGGAATTAACAATATTAAATATTTATGCACCCAATACCAGAGCATATAAATACATTGAACAAATACTGACAACACTGAATAACAAGATAGATCATTCCACAGTAATAGTTGGAGACTTCAACACTCTCCTTTCACTTATGGATAGATCATCCAGAAGAAAGCTCAGTAAAGATACAGAAGATCTTATTGCAACAATCAACCAACTTGACCTTATTGACATACACAGATCTTGTCCTCCATCGATGGATAAGTACATCTTCTTCTCCAATGCACATGGAACATTGTCCAGAATAGACCATGTAGTCGGTCATAAATCAATTCCTTATAAAATCTAAACCCTCGATTTACTGCAAAGTATCCTCTCAGATCATAGAGCTATAAAAGTTGAAATCAATAACAGAAAAATCATAGGCAGAAATTCAAACTTATGGAAACTGAACAATACTTTGCTCAAAAAGCCTTGAGTTACAGAAGAAATCAAAGACAAAATAAAGAAATCTATGGACTCAAATGAGAATGAAAACACATCCTACCAGATTATATGGGATACAGAAAAGGAGTGCTCAGAGGTCATTTTATCTCTATAATTGCATACATCTGGATAGAAGAAAGGTCTCAAATTAAAGAATTAACCTTACATCTTGAACAAGTAGAAAGAGAACAGCAGAAGAACCCCTCAGGCAACACAAGAAAACAGATTATAAAGATTAGAGAAGAACTAAATGAATTAGAGCATAGAAAAACAATGCAAAAAATTAATACAACCAAAAGCTGGATCTTTGCAAAGATCAAAAAATTGATAAACCATTGGCTAAACTTACAAAAGAAAAACAGAAGATACAAATAACCCAATTAAGAAACAAAATGGGAGATGTTACAACAGATCCAACTGAAATAAAAAATATCATAACAGAATACTATGAAAGGCTGTACTCTAAGAGGTTTGAAAATCTAGAGGAAATGGACAAATCTCTAGATTCGTAATATCTACCAAGATTATCACAAGGAGAAATCAATCAACTTAATAAATTATATCACAAAGGAAGAGAATGAAAAAGTCATCAAAAATCTACCAAACAAAAAAAAGTCTTGGCCCAGGTGGTTTTACCAGAGAATTCTACCAAGCTTTTAGAGAAGAGTTAACTCATAGTATTGAGACTATTTCACACCGTAGAAACGGATGGAATACTCCCAAATTCATTCTATGAAGCCAGCATAACCCTAATACCAAAGCCAGGGAAAGATCCCACAGAAAAAGAAAATTACAGACCAGTATCACTCATGAATCTAGATGCAAAAATCTTCAACAAAATTCTAGCCAATATAATTCAACAGCATTTAAAAAAAAATCATTCATCATAATCAACTTGGTTTCATTCCAAGGATGTGAGGTTGGTTCAACATCAGAAAACAATTAATGTAATCAACCACATAAATAACACAAAAGATAACAATCACTTGATTTTGTCAATTGATACAGAAAAGGCATTTGACAAAGTTCAACACTCATGCATGCTAAAAACTGTCAGCAAAATAGAAATAGAGGGGAAATTCCCCAATGTAATCAGTAGCATCTATGCAAAGTCAACTGCCTTCATTATTCTGAATGGCACAAGACTGAAAGAATTGCTTTTGAGAATGGAAACTAGACAATGATGCCCAATCTCATCACTTCTATTTAACACTGTGTTAGAAGTTCTAGCCAGAGCAATTAGACAAGACAAAGAAATAAAGGGTATCCATACTGGCAATGAAGACGTAAACCTCCCCCCCCTTTGCAGATGATATGATTGTATATACAGAGAATCTAAAGGAATCCATAAGTAAACTATTGGAACTAATAGAGGAGTTTAGCAAAGTATCAGAATACAAGATAAACATAAGCAAATCAGTAGGATTCCTTTATACCAACAATGAGATTATTAATGAAGAAATCACCAAATCAATTCCATTTACTATAGCCCCAAGAAGATAAAATACCTAGGAATAAATCTAACTAGAGAAATAAGAGATCTTTACAGAGAAAATTACAAGACCTTGCTACAAGAAACTAGAAGAGACTTGCATAAGTGGAGTAATCTATCTTGCTCATGGATAGAAAGACTCAACATTGTGAAAATGTCTATTTCACCCAAAGCAATCTACTTATATAATGCAATCCCAATACAAATTCCAGTGACATTTTTTAATGAGATGGAGAATCCTAGGATGAGTAAAGCACTACTGAAGAAGAACACACAGGCAGGCCTCTCACTACCCAACTTTAGAGCCTATTACACTGCCACAGTGGTCAAAACAGCCTGGTACTGGTACAAAAAGAGACATATAGACAAATGGAACAGAGTTGAGATCCCAGAGATGCCACCATCCTCCTATGAACAGTTAGTATTTGACAAAGCCCCTAAGATTTCAAACTGAAGTAAAAACAGTCTCTTTCACAAATGATGCCACCAAAATTGGATATGTACCTACAAAAAATTGAAACAAGACCCATATCTCACACCTTATACAAAAACCAGCTCAAATTGGATAGAAAACCTAAATATCAAGTCTGAAGTGATAAAGCTCATTAAAGAAAAAATAGGATCAACAATGGAAGTTTTAATACACAATGTAGAAAGACTTCAGAATCTGTCAAAGTGTGATCAACAGATGAGAGAATAGATAAATGGGAACTACGTGTAATCAAACACTTTTGCTCATCCAAAGACTTCGTCAAAAGAATTAAAAGACCACCTACAGAATGGGAAAACATATTTGACAATTATATGTCAGACTAATGTCTGATCTCCGTAATGTACAAGGTACTGCAAAATATCAACAAAGAAAAGGATAAATAACTCAATTAATAACTGGGCAATGAAGATGAACAGACATTTCTCTAAAGAGGATACCCAAGCAGCCAGAAGGCACATGCAGAATTGCTCAAGATCATTAGCTATTAAAGAAATACAAATAAAAACTACGATGAGACACCATCTGACCCCAACAAGGTTGGCCATGATTCAAAAAACACAAAACTACGAATGCTGGAGAGGCTATGGTGAAATTGGAACTCTCCTGCACTGCTGGTGGAATTGTAAAATGGTATAACCTCTTTGGAAAACAATCTGGTGCTTCCTTAAAAAGCTTGAAATAGATATACCATTTGATTCTATAATCCCACTGCTTGGAATTTATCCTTCAGAAACAAAGGTTGTCACAAGAACAGACACATGTACACAAATGTTTGTTGCAGCCCAGTCCACAATAGCAAAAAGATGGAATCAACCCCTATGCCCATCAACAGAGAAATGGATAACAAACTATGGTACATATACTCAATGGAACACTATGCTATGATGAAAAACAACGAACATTTTAGAAAACGTATGAGTCGGATCCGACTCGACGGCACTTGGCATTGGCTTGGCATCTTAACATGGTCTCATGTGGAAGAGATCATGCTGAGTGAAATCAATCAATGTCAAAAGGACAAATTTTGTATGAGACCCTGTTATAAGGACTTAACAAGAGAATTATCCACAGAAGAAAATGACTGTGTTGGCTACATGGGTGGGTGGGGTGCTGAGGGTTTATCATAGGTGAGATAACTGATAGAAATTAGAAATTTTATTCTTCTACTGTGATTAATAAAAAAATAAAATTAAAAAAATATATATGGAGACAAAAAATTTACAGTGACTCCAAATAAAGGAGACAACCCTCGGAAAAAAAGAAAAACTGAAACCAATTGTCGTTGAGTCAAGTTCAACTTATAACATCCCTGCAGAACAGGCTAGAACTGCTCCATCGGGTTTCCAAGGACTGTCTAATGAATTTGAACTGCTGCTGTTTGCAGCCTAGCTCTACGTGTGACATATTTCATTGTTAACACTTTACTCAGTCTTGTCTAGCCACCCTTTGAAATTTTCTATTCAGTTATTTCACTTCATTGCTTCTTCTTTTCACTTTAGCAACTTTATATTCAAGAACAAGTTTTAGAGTCTTTTTTGTCAACCATTTTGGTGTTTTTTTTTCCTATATTTTTAATAACCTTTTGCTTACTTTGTGTATGATGCACTTGAGGTCATCCCACTACTCATCTCGTCTTTTATTATTGGTGTTCAGTGCATTATATCTATTCTTGAAGTAGTCTCTAAATTCAGGTGGGGTATACTCAAGGTTGTGCCTTGGCCCTTATGAATTTGTTTTAATTGTCTTTAACTTCATCTTGAACTTGCCCATAATCAAATGAAGGCAGTTTCTACAATCAGATCCTAACCTTGTTCTGACTAATGATATCAAGCTTCTTCATTGTCTCTTTCCACAGATACAGGCAATTTGATTCCCATATATTCCATTGGATGAGAACCATATACTTACAGATGAGTTCTGGCTGTAAAGAAGGCAGCCAAGAGAATCCTATGAAGAAGTTCTACTGTGTAATATGTGTTGTAGTTAATTTGATAGCTAACTGTACCAGAATCTTACAAGCTTGTTCTTTCAAATGAGCTATATAACATGAATGAAAACAAACCATTTCTTCCATAACACATAAGGAAAAGTTCAGAAGCGACTGTGTGAAAACAGGTACTGATATACTTTAAAACAGTGTAACCTCTCTGGACAGGGATTTGAGAAATATAATAATACTAGTTTTATTTGTTTTTACAAATTTCTAAAAATATCTAAGCTTCTAAATAACTCATGGATAGTTATCTTTGACCACAAAGCCAGTATCTAGAAGCTTACATGAAAAGACATACCTACAAATATGTATGTAGCATTATTTGTACAACTGAAGTATTAAAGAGAAAAAAATGATTGAACAAGCTATGGTATACATTATGATGTGATATTATTTTACTGCAAAGAGAGAATGAAAATAATCTCATTGAATTGGTAGGTAAAAGAAAAAAACAAGTACAAAAGATTGCATAATGTATCCTAAGTGTTGTAAGGAAAAGATGGGGAAATTAAAAGTGCATGTACACCTGAAAAATTTGATGGATGATTTTTCAGTTAAAGGGATCATGACATTATTGATTCTACATGTAATTACAGAGTAACTACCATGTGCCAGTCACATTTCTAGTGCTGGTGGTACAGTGATCAACAAGTTAGACATATCTCTGACTTCTTATAGGTTACATTCTGTTTTGGATTTTTCATTCCAGTGACAGCATAGAATTTAGTGGACACTGCCAACTGTTTTTAAAAATAAATTACCAATTACCACTTGGAAAAGAATTGTTCATCAAACAACTTTCATCTCCATATGTTTGTTCTTACTTGAAATAATACTGTCAAGTAGGATTAAAACAGAATTATAATGAACAGTTATTAGACAAAAGCCCTAAGATTTTAAACTGGGGTAAAAAAAGTCTCTTTAACACATGGTGCTGGCAAAATTGGATATCCATCTGCAAAATAACTGAAACAAGACCCGTATCTCACACCTTACACAAAAACCCACTTAAATTGGATAAAAGATCTAAATATCAAACCTAAAATGATAAAGCTCATCCAAGGAAAAACAGGATCAACAATGAAAATTTTAATACACAGCTTAGGCAAACTTCAAAATCTGACAAACAAAGCACTATCAACAGATGAGAGAATAGATAAATGGGAACTACTAAGAATCAAATGCTTTTGCTCATCCAAAGACTTTATCCAAAGAATTAAAAGACCACTTACAGAATGGGAAAAAATTTTTGGCAACTATATGTCAGACAAAAGTCTGATCTCCATAATGTACAAAGTACTCAAAAACATCAATAAGAAAAGGATAAATAAACCAATTAAGTGTTGGACAAAGGAGATGAACAGATATTTCTTTAAGGAGGACATCCAAGCAGTCAAAAATACATACGGAAATGCTCACGGTCATTAGCTATTAAAGAAATTCAAATCAAAACTACGATGAGACATCATCTCACCCCAATGAGGTTGGCCACAATCCAAAAAACACAAAACAACAAATGCTGAAGAGGCTGTGGAGAAATTGGAATTCTCCTACATTGCTGGTGGGATTTCACCATGTTACAACCTCTTTGGAAAGCAATCTGGCAATTCCTTAAAAAGCTGAAAGTAGATATACCATTTGATTCTGTAATCTCACTGCTTGAAATATGTCCTACAGAAGCAAGGGCAGTCACATGAACAGATACATGCACACTAATGTTTATTGCAGCATGGTCCACAATAGCAAAAAATGGAATCAACCCAAATGCCCAACAACAGACGAATGAACAAATAAAGTACGGTGTATACACTCAATGGAACACTATGCAATGATAAAGAACAATGATGATTTTAGGAAGTACCTCATAACCTGATTTCAATGGGAAAGGCATTACGTTGAATGAAATCAGTCAGCAGCACAAGGACAAACATTGTAAGAGACCCCTGCTACAAAGACTGAAAAACAGACTTAAGTACAGAAGAAAAGACTCATAGATGGCTGCAAGGGAGAAGAGGGAATGGGGGAGGGAGGGAGGGAGGGAGGCAGTTCATTACAGATTAGATAGTTGGTAGAAATCTGGCTAGGTGAAATCAGTGACAGCACACATTAGAAAGAAGATCAACTGACCTGGACTTCAGCATAACCTGAAAACTCTTCCAGTGTCAACCCAATATTACAAGGGTAGAGGAGCAGGGGCAGGTGTCCAGGGACTATGCTCTGAGGGGACTTTGAGGCCAATTTGCATGACTAGCCTATTGCTGAGAGGGTCTTCAGCACTCTATATTGGTGAGTGCTGTTCATAGTCTTAAAAGCTAGCAAGCTGCCATCTGAGGTACACCAAACGGTCTGAACTCAGCTGGAACACGTGATCACCAAGTACAACAAGCACATGAGGGTAAAAGAGCACAGAAGACAAAATGAGTGAGTGACTGTATCAACGTGTGACCAGAAGAAACAGATGCTGCTCAGCCACCACAAGTGACAGCCATGATGGGGCTCACAATGTTGAGGTCCAGTGGCAACATGAGAGAAAAAGGGGGGCACCCTTTGTACTCCACTAAAAGACTGCAATTGATGGTCCAAAAGGCTGGGAGTTCCTTTGGAAGTGTGGCCCCTAGACCTAATGCTGCCCCTGATCATAAATCATTATCGAGGTCAGATCTTTGGACAGGAATGTGTTGGACTTGGGGACACAGCATGACCATATCATGCATGCACTTTGGTTCTGCACATCTACAGGATGTCATCCTACTGGCCTCTTACTAGAAGGGAGTGGAGAGGATAGAGAGGAGGGGACAGGAGATCTTTAAAAGACTATGACATGTATAGAATGGAAAAGAGGAGTGTGCTGTCACCAGGCAAGGAGACCGGAAGGAGCTGCAGGTAGGCGGGCATGCAAATTTAAATGGCACTGTACACTTTCACTCAATCACAATGATAACAAAAATAAAGCAAAATTATATGTATGTGTGAGTGTCGTTGTACGTATGTGGGGGTGCTGTATGTGCATAAACTTTCCAGGCAGGGAAATGACACAGGCTGTCATTGCATTGCTGGATAAAATTATGCAAAATTTATCTTCTGTAGATCAGTTATAATGATCTTAAAATAATTTAAACCTGTCTCCAGAGAGCCTACTGTTGTCTCTATCATGGAGAAACTTGTAAAGTAACAAGCTATTCATCACCCTTCTCTGAGGGAGAGGGCAAGCAAACAAGAGGGAGGCTCAGGGGTCATGCCTTCCAGTGTAGTTAGAATGGTTCCATCAGCAAGACCCTGTCACCACAGCTGCACTGGGTATCAGAAATGCAACTGCAGTGAAGTTTCCCTGACAGCATATGAGAAAAAGAACACTTCTCAGTGAAATTGCAAGGGTGAGAAAATGAATTTTGAAGTCAAATTTATGATGTGGATAAATTGTTTTTGTTTAACTCTTCCACTGAATGAATCAACACATGTTGGAGTCTTGCAACTTTAAGGGACAATGTACCCTTAAGAGAATAAACAATTTAACATCCATCTTTGGTTAGCATTTGTTTTACACAAACACACACATACACACAAGGTTTTACAGTTAATTCCACAAACTTAACTGTGCTAAGTGCTGCATACCTCACTGCTGAATATTACTGTGGTCACCTTAGAAATTCTTCCCTTGGGAAGCTATGCACTGATGCCAGTGCCTAGTCCACCCTTCAAAGCAATTTTGAAACTCTTTCTGGAATGGCCTTTGTGCATGGTGGCACGGTGGCAAGTTTGCAAACTTAATTTATAGTTGTCTATGACAGAGTTTTTAGCCAGTAAACAAGTAACTGTATTGGAACACCCTCTGTACTCACCTGATCTGGCCCCCAATGACTTTTTTCTTTACCTGGAAATAAAGGAAATATTGAAAGGAAGACATTTTGATGACATTCAGGGCATCAGAGTAATACAACACTCATTCTGATGGCCTTTCCAGAAACAGAGTTCCCGAACTGCTTTGAAGTGCTGACTAGGTGCTGGCGCCTGTGCATAGCTTCTCAAGGGAGTACTTTGAAGGTGACAGTAGTGATGTTCACCAATAAAGTCTGTAGAACTTTTTCTAGGATGAGTTTGCGAACTTAATTGGCTATCCACACCCACACCCACACCAACAACCCCCCCCTACTTCTCTCTACTCCTTCCCCCCCCAACACATGCTTTCTTCTTACCATCTGCCGTTGTAAAAAGAAGAAATCTGCTTTCCTAAGAGGTGGGAATATATCCTAGTTGATCAGGGCTTGTCTGAATTTGTATATTTCCAACAGGAGAACAAAAGTTTTCCATTCTGTGCTCTAAAATCTCAGCTTTTTTTTTTTGGTATCTTAGGGGGAAGAAGTAAGAAAATCACATCATATACATGCTTTAGAAATAAATAATTGCTCCTGCATTTGTCTGGTAGTTTCTCATATTTTTAGAGCAATACAAGAATGTAACCTATTGCTTAAGACATTGGGCTGGATTTCTGTATGAGATGGTATTTTGTAGATGAAAAAAATATTTCTGAGGGTATTATGAAAACTTAGACTCTTGTCTCTTGATATCCCTATCATATCATGAAATTTCTTGGGGAGTGTGCATCTTTAATAGCTAAGTGCTTTTCTAAAGACAGGTGAAAATTATGTTTATGCTTGACGAAAGACACCCTTAAAGAAAATTAGGACGGAAATGTCATTTTGATGCTTAAAGACAAGGCTGTGTGCATGGTTGTCTTAGGGTGCTAACACTCAAATGTGTAACACATTATGCCAGTAAAATATATTTTCAGAAAAAAAATCTTACTGGGAGAGAAAAATTATCAATTATTGGAAATGTAAAAAGGAAAAATATGGATTGGCTGGTTTCCCTTCATACCTTTTAAAAGAGTAAACCACAGACAAAGAGTTTAATTATTAGGCACATTTCCTATCCTTTATAGGCAATGATTGCATGTTCTATATATTCTTATCAATCACTTCATTGAGTTTAGGTTCAGTTTCTCGTACTTAACAGACATGAAATATTTGGAAATCTGTGTCAGTCTTTTTTTACATGAGGAATGAATTATTTCCTTAATAATGCACAATTCTGCAAAATAAAAAAGGGAAAAAAGATAATACAATTTCATCTTGCTACTATTTCCAAGAAGATATGCCAAAAAAAGATTAATTTTAGCATAATTAAATTGAAAGACATGTCTTTTCTGGTACTGGTGTTTTGAGATACAACACAAAATTTTTGGGGGGTTTCTTGTATGATAGATATTTGTATAGTCTCTAAATCTGTACCATACTCACTGACAACAAACTAAAAGGTTGTTTCTCAAAGCCAATCCTCTTTGTTATTACATAAAAAATCCTTGACACAAAACACTAGAACTCATGTTTCCTGTTCGGCAAGGATGGTTGTTTACCAGTCGGCCTAGAGAAAATATTGAGTGTCCTGTGAATTCTACAAATTCTTGAAATTGGTAGGCAGCCTCATTGAAATCACAGAACAGAGCTAGGAACTGGAGGGCTGCTTCACCTATGCACCATGACTGAGGAAGCGAAGCTGGTTCTTAGGTATTGCTCTGAACACTGTCAGAGTAGCGTATATGATTCAGTGTCAAGTTACTTCAAAATTCTAAAAATGCTATCTGTTCAGATTTCTGGAATTTACTTACGCTAGTCTTATGCTTAAGGGTACTCTTTCTTGAGTTATTAAGGAGAATAACACCCGTGCCTTTTCTTTTTTTTTATCTCTCTGCCTCATGCAATTCTTGGAGAACTGTAACTCATGAATATGTATACACACACACACACACACACACACAGCATCACATGAATAAATGAAGTGTTTGGAAATCTTCATACAGAGAGGTCTTCAATATGACTTTACTTTGTAACTGTGAATGTTACCATTTTGAAATCTATTATTATCTCAGTTATCAGAGGCTTCAGATAACTAAGGAAAGGAATAACAATTGTGCATACTGAAAATTCTTCTAGTAGTCTTCAAGTCCTCATCTGAATTTCAAGCTAATGTCAATGTTCTTTCTCTACGTGCTTGTAGTAATGTATGCCCACTGCTATAAAGGCATGTACCACTGTTTCATTCCAGTGGTAGTTTGGATTTAATTATCATCTACATAACTCTTTGAGTGGCTAAGATGTGTCAGACACGTGACAGGCAACATAATGTACTGAAGAACAGTCAGATTACCTGGGTTCAATTTTGACTTCAATGATTTCTACCCATACGTATTTGGGCTATTTAATTGATAATCTACATGCCTCGATTTTCTCATTTTCACAGTGGCAATAGTTACAGTACCTTTGGTATAGGGTGGTTATGATAAGTAAATTAAAATAAACAGAATCTCAAATAGTGTTTTGGTAGTACTAAACACTTAAGAAAACATTGTATTTATTTATTAGCTGTTCTTAATTCTGATTGTATATTAAGTCATTGTAGAGGCTTTTTAAAGCAGCATTATGAATATTTACTGTGCAGACATAAGGATACAAAATTTCTGTTCTCAGAAAGCTGCCTTAATGGCTAAACCATCATTGTCGATAGTAAAAATAATGGGGTGATATCAAGGCAGAATCAAAATAGTGGCTCAGATAAAGATGCTATTGAACTAGTTTAACGAGCTTTAGGAAATACACACTTTTTGGAATAGACAGACGTGTTTCTAAACACAAAGTGATAAAGGTGGCTAAAAATAGAGGAAAAAATACAAAAGGGATAAATATCAACACATTTGATAAATTTCTATGTCTTAACTAATAGGTAGTTTCCTAACCAGGATAACAGATGTTACTGTCTTTTTTTTTTTTTTTTGGTGGGCTTTCAGTCAATGCATTGGTCAACAGTGCCTGTGTTTTTGAAGTGCTTTTTTTTTTTCCTGAACATAATATTGGTTTTCACAGAGGCATAGCAGAATGTCTCACTCAAAGTATGCTCAAGTCAGTGGTTTGTACTGTGAAATAGTTTAAGATAAAAATATTCCAAAGATTTATTTAAAAGTATTTGGAAATCAGGTGATATATGTTTCAAAAGTGTCCATAGATTTTGTGAATTGTCTCTTTACACATATCTTTGTACAGTATTGTTTGAGGCTAATTTAATGAAGATGTGTAAAGAGTTCTAAAGCAAAGGAGAATGAGTAATTTTTTCTTTATGTAGAACTAACTGCAAAGCAAATGAAACCCATTACCATAGAACTTATTCCAATGCATAGTGACCCTAAAGGACTAGCAGAACTGCCCCATAGGACTTCCAGGGAATCGCTGATAGATTTGAACTGTTAACATTTTGGTTAGCAACCAAGTTCTTAACCACTGTGTCACCAGAGACTCAGAATGAACTATAGAGCTTTTTAAAATATAATTTGTCATGGTTATTTATTTTAAAATAAGGCTTGTTTCCACTTAGATATAAGGAGGAGAAATTATTGCCATTTTTTAAAATTCTAGATGTAACAATGGTTATACAAAAAAGACACTTGTATCTTGTGTAATAAAATTACTGATTCCTCAAATAAGCAATTTTCAAAGTATATTGACACATTAAAAAAAAAAGACTGGTGAGATTTTAATAAGTCATTTCTTATGAATGTCCTGACACTGCCCTTAAATATCTGATAGTGTAGAAGATGTCATCTCCCTATACTAGTCTCTGCTATTGAGACATACTGTCATGTATCATAGTCACATTATTTAGTTTTAAAGCTAAAGGAAAAATAATTAAGGCTCATATTATGTGTGACAGTGTGGTTTTGTAAAGGAGACAGTTCGTGGGGATATTGCAAAGTCTCAACTGCGAACTAATAGTGATATTCTTTGATACTCTGGGTGTTAATAAGAAAGGGAAACTTTATCTAATGACAGGAGTAAAACACTGTTGTTGATAATGATTCTTGCAACATTTCCCTCGGGATGCAGGTCATATGAGGATTATGGCAGCCTTTTATATCATATAGGAGACTGAGGAAGGTCATCTCACCGAATCACAGCTAAACAATTAACAAGAAAATGAAGACTCACGAATCAAGTACTCTAGGACCATATTACTAAGAGCTTTACGTCACTGATTGAACTGTGTTCCCCCATTTGGCTGGGCCACGGTTCTCAATAGTTTATGATTGTCCTCTGTTTTGTGATTTTCCTAAGCTGTATGTTAAAGAGGATTAGGGTGGGACTGGAGGTCCTTTCCTAAGGTCACCTGTCAGCTCCACTGCAAAGGAGATTTCCCTGGAATGTAACTTGTACCACCTTTTATCCTACAAGAGATGAAAGGGGAAGCAAGCAGGGCATTGGGAACCTCCGACCATCAAGAAAGCAGCACCAGGGTAAATCACATCCTTCAGACCTGAGATTCCTGTGCCAACGTGCTCCCTGCCTGAGGACTGATGCAATACAAGGACTTTCCTCTAGAGATGACACAGAGAGAAAGCTTTCCCCTTGAAAAACAGCCTGAATCTGGACTTGCAACCTACTGGACTGTGTAAGAATAAACATTCCTTTACTGAAGCCATCCACCTGTGGTATTTCTGCTAGAGCAGCACGAGCTGACCAAAACATTTCACCGATGCCATTTCACTTTATCCTTGCCTCAAACCCACAAGGTTGGCATTTTTATGACTATTTTAGAGCCTAATGGAATGGAAAACTCAAAAACTGAGACTCATACAAGTTACATACCTTCCCTAAGATAGCTAAGTAATTGGCATAGCAAGGTTTTAAAATCAGATTCTTCTAAGTCTCTTTCTCTTGCCCGCGTCTCTCACATATACCACTTCCGCACTCCGTCTCCACACCTAGTCTTATTTTTCTTCATAGAAAGAGTTAACGTGTACATACAACTACTATATGCCTGACAGAGACTAAAGTGTTTTACATCTACCAATCTTTCTGACAATTGCATGTTGCGTGTTCTGTTGCCGTCTTCATTTTATACATGCAAAAACTGAGATACAGAAATATGACTTAATTATGGTTATACAACTAATACGTGGTGGAGACATGCTTCTAGTTCCCAAGTACATTCTCTTAACCCCAAATCCACTGCCACTGAGTTGATTCTGCTTCTTATCCCCCTTGTAGGACAGGGTAGGCTGTCCCATAGAGTTTCCAAGGAGTACTTGGTAGATTCAAACTGCTGACATTTTGGTTACCAGTCACATTTATAACCATGCTTTTAACTACTGTATTAAAAAATGGCAGTTGTAGGTGGTGGAGTAGTCAGACTCTGCCTTTGTCCCCTCTAGCAACAAAAAACAAAAAGAACAAATGAATCCATTACATATGATATCTTAGGAGCCCAGAACATCAAAGGGAAAGCTGAAATATCAGACTGAGAAACGGAGACGGGAAAGCAGAATTTGCCAGATCTGACCACTGAGGAAATGTCTGTGGCCAACGTGGTAAGCTGAACGTGGTAGCTGGAGGGTGTCTTCCACAGCAGGAGAAAGCAGCCAGAGAAACCACTTGTGCCTCTGAGCCAACAGGCAACAGCAGGAGACCAGTAAAATCGAAGCCTTTGCTTTCAACTGAACTTGAGGGTCTAAACCTTTGCCTCTCCTGTCTTCCAGTGTGCCCCCTTCCCTCTTCTGTACTGCACCTGGATCTAAAGTCTGATGTCATTAACTGAGCCAGAAGTAGAGTTCCTCCGGCCTGCCCTGAAATATTCTCTGAACTTCAGAGAGGGAACAATTTAACAATTGGGAGAAGACAGGTAGGCAGGAAGGCAGGAAGGGAGGAAGGAAGAAAGAAGGAAGGGAGGAAGGGAGGGAAGGAGGCAGGGAGGGAGGGAGGAAGGAACTGTAGATGCCCCTGAGCCAGAAATTTAGGACAGAGGCTGTTCCTTCACCTGGATTCAGACATAAGGACACATGTCATCCTAACAGACACTCAAGGAAGGCTTTTTGTCCCCTACCTCTGTCAGTGACTGCAGCCAGCAATAATTGCTATAGGCACCCTGCTGCCTGTAGCAATCAACCCTGCCCATCTAGAACAGGAGGTGGGAGCCTGAACCAGACACTTGTTTACTATCTGGACCCGTGAGATGAATCATACAAGAAAAGCAAATAGACTTTTGGGCTTCCATATCTAGTAGCAGCTCTAACCACTTGGGGACAGGATGTTCAAATTCAAAGACACCAATAACAAAACTATCACGTGACCAGCCTATTAGGACACTTCAAAACAAAACAAGAAGCTAGAATACAGTAAGCAAACATAAAATAAATAAATTCAACAATTTACAGATGGTTTAGAGGAAACAGTCTGTATCAAATCATGTGAAGAGGTAGACCCCAATGTCATCAGCTCCCCAAACAAAGATTCTAATACTACAGAGGAAGAGAACTTCCTGGAGTATCAGAGGTAGAATAAAAAAGATTACTATTCAAAGCTCACCAAGAGATCAGGAAAGAGATGAGGCAAAAACATAATGAAAAATTGAACAGACTGCAAGAAAGCGTAGATTGTCAAGAATTAGAAATTCAGATAATTAATAACATAGAATTAGAATTATAGAATTATTAGAATCATAGAATTAGATAGCTCTTTTGAAAGTCAAAGGAGCAGAATTAAGGCAATAGAAAGCCAAATTCATGACAGTGAAGGTAAAGCATATGACATCAACATGTTTGTTTATTCCATCACTATCCACAACAGAAGAAGATGGAATCAACCTAACTGCCCGTCAACAAACAAATGGATAAACAAACCATTGTATATTCACATTGTGAAACACTACACAACAATAAAAAACAATGATGATCTTAAGGAACTTCTCATAACTTGGAGTCACCTGGATGACATTACACTCAGTAAAATTGGTCTATTGCAAAAGGACAAATATTGTATGAGACCACTTTTGTGAGTACTCAAGAAAAAGGTTTAGCATAGAAAGAAATGACCTTTGATGATTTACAAAGTTGGAGAGTAAAGGAAACAGGTATTCATAGATTACATAGTAGATAGGAATAGAGCTGACTGAAGGGAGTCACAGCACACAGTAGAAGGAAGGTTAACACAGTTGATCTACACTAAAAGGTAAGAAGTTTTATAAATACAACAAAATATTTCAAGGACAGAGCAGCAAGGACAAGGGTCTCAAGACTATGGTTTCAGTGGACATGTTGGCCAATGGGCATAACATGCTTTTTGTTTGTTTTTAAGAAAATATTCTGACCTATTTGGGTAACTGGTTTCTGGAGTCTTGAAAGCTAGCAAGCTGCCACCTATCAGTTGATGCTGATTTACCTAGAACAGAGGAGAATGAAGGACATCAAAAAAAAAGAGGAAAATATGAACCAAGGAGACAGAATATTCAACATGATCAGAGACTACATCAATAGGAGACTTCAAGAAATGCCCAGCCACCACCAATGATTGTTCTGATAGGTAATACAAGGTATTATCTGATGTAGTAGGAGAAAAATGGGTGTGCAGAGCTGGAATTCTATTAAATGCCCGGACTGGATGGTCCAACAGACTGGATGGCCCCTTGAAGACATGGCCCCAGACTCTCTGCTAGCTTATAGCTGAAACTAGTACTGAAGTTGACTCCTCAGAGCAACACTGGACTGGACTATAATGCATAGAGTGATACTGGTGAAAAGTGTGCTTTTTGGTTTAAATATATACATGAGGTTGTCTGAGCAGCTCTTGTCTAGAGGTGAGATGAAAGGGTGGAGGTGGACAGGAATTGATTTAATGGTCATGGGAAGTACAGGGTGAAAAGTAGGAATGGCTGTCACAGGGTGGGGAGATCGGCTAGAGCTGCATAGTGATGTGGGTGCAGGGTTTTATATGGCAAGTTGAACTGCATTGTAAACTTGCACTTAAAGCACAACAAAATTAAAAAAAAAAAAAAAAGAGGGGGTTGGCTGTGAAGTCCATTTCGACTCATGGCAACCCCAGGCATGTCACAGTAGATGTGCCAACATAAAGTTTCATTGGCTGGCTTTTGGAAGCAGATTTTCTTCTGAGGTTCTTCTGGGTGAACTTGAACCTCCAACCTTTGGTTAGCAGTTAAGTTCATTAACCATTTGTACTACCCAGGTACTCCAAACCACTAATCTAATATTTCTTTGTGGCATGTTACATTTTTTTCTCATTTATTTACTGTATTTATTGTATATTTAGTAAGCTCTCACTTTAACGCAAGTTCCATGATAACAGAACTTTTTTCATCTTTTTTAATCCACTGTCAGTTGCCAGGGAAGAATACCCAATCTATTGAAGTTGTTGAATCAACAATTACTGAATGAATCCTGTTGCCTCTTTGGGGAAACAGGAGGCTGACTTTAGAGCTGAGGGTCCTCATAAGTTAGGCCTAAGGAGTTGAACTTGTGCTATTTGGAGTGAGATGTTTTCCACCTCTGTTTGCAGCCAGCTACTGCAGTGTTTCCTGGATGACCAGCCTTAAGAATTCCTGGGTAAGTCTTATCCTCCAGATAGCACTCATTCTGGTGTATGTATCTTATTATCTTCAAAGTATTAGGAGACTTCTGGTTGCAGATATGGTGAATATTCCTTAGATTTTTCTCTCATGAGGATCTGACATACAAGATGATGTAGATTAAATACGTGACAACATGTATTAAATCCAAACCCTACAACTCAAACATTTGTGATTCTAAGCACACTGCTTAGCATCTCTAAGACTCAGTTTTATTCTCTCTAAACTATGCTTAAAACTTTGAACTCAAGGTAGTTAGTTTCTAATCTAGCCCTTGGTAAGAATTTAACAAGTTCATCCATATTTTCTAATTTAGAGGTTGCTATAGTGGTAGCAGAAACCCTGGTGGCATAGTGGTTGAGAGACAGGGCTACTAACAAAATGTCAGCAGTTCAAACCCACCAGACACTCCTAGGAAGCTCTATGGGGCAGTCTATAAATTGGAATAAACTTGAAGACCATGGATTTGGTTTGGCTTTTTTAATAGTGGTGGTGCAGTGGTTAAAGCAATCAACCAGCAACTGAAAAATCTATGGTTCAAAACCACCAGCAGCTCTGCGGGAGAAAGATGTGGCAGCCTGCTCTCCTAGAGATTTACAGCCTTGGAAACCCAGTGGGGTCACCATCAGTCAGAACAGACTCAACAGGAGTGGATGGGTTATAGTGTAGCTCTTTTAAAAGATCCTTGGTAGTATGATTAAGGCACTTGGCAGCTAACTAAGATTAGTGGTTCAAATCCATCAGCTGGTCCTTGAGAAAATTATGTGGCAGGTGCTTTCCGTGAAGATTTTAGCCTTGGGAACCCCATGGGACAGCTCTACTTTTTCCTTTAGGGTCATTACAAGTTGGAGTCAACTCGATGGTAATGGGGTTTGAATTGTTCTTTTAGGTCTTTTGGTGATGCAACTGGTTTGTGCTCACTTACTAACTGAAAGCTGTCAGTTCAAACTTACCTAGCAGTGCTGTGGAAGAAAGGCCTGGCAACCTGCTTCTACAATCATTGCAGCCAAGAAGATCCTATGGGAAAGTTGCACTGTGTAATCTGTGCAGACATCGTGAGTCTGAGTCAACTCTATGGCAATGAGCACATATACTCACACACAAATTTCTTTTATATCTCATTCTACCTAGTGCTCGAAGTAAGAAGTAGAATAGCAAAATTACTTCTCATGCTACTGTACATATATGCATACAGTGGAAAGGTGCCCTGATGTTGGGGCTGCAGTTAATTATGACTGTTCCATGTTTTTATTCCTGAAGATAATGATAAGCAGATGAAATACAGTGTCACCATTCCTGAGAGTTGGGACTTTAGAAATAGGCTGATTGTACATCACAATCATCTGTGTTTGAAGGACTCAAAGTATTGGACATGAGGGCAATTTTAGTAAAGTAGAAAACATTTTCAAAACAAATTCTGGATCTTGCTTGAAACTATAAAAGTTGATCAGGGCAATGATGAATACAGAACACTCTTATCTACTCCATGAAAGAACTTTTTTTTTATTTTTCAATTATGATTAAGTGAAAGCTTATAATCCAAGTCAATCAGCCATATAAAACCTTGAGCACCTATGCAACTCTATCTGTAACCCTCACTCTGTGACAGCACATTCTTCCCTTTTACTCTTCCAGTATTCACTCAACTAACATTTGTGCCCTCCTCTCCGCCTTCTCCTTTCCCCTCTAGAAAGAAACCATTTGGACAGCCTCATATATATGTTAATCCATAAATTAGACACACATGTGCATCACTCTATGTCCTATAGTCCAGTCCAATCTGTCTCAAGTGCTGGCTTCAGTACTGGTTTCAGTTGTGGTTTGGCAGCAAGTCCAGAGGCCATGTTTTCAGCAGACCCTCCAGACTGTCAGACCATCAAGTCCATTTTTTTAATAGAGTTCTGTATCTGCACTCCAATTTGTCTCATGCTATGTCAGGTGGTGGGGGGCATTGTGTTCCCTGTTAGGGTAGTCATTGGTGGTAGCCAGGCACCATCCAGTCCTGGTCTCATGCTGATTCAGTCTATGAATCATATGGACCCCTCTGTCTAGTGGGCTCATATTTTCCTCGTGTCTTTGGTGTCCTTGGTTTTTATCTGCTGCAGGTGGGTTGGGACTGATTGAAGTTCCTTAGACGGCAGCTTGTTGGCTCTTAAGTCGCTACGTACCACTTACCAATATGGATTGCAGAACACTCTTAGAAAAAGACTAGTTATGCCATTTGACCTCAATGTCCCATGAAAGCATGATGCCCTGTCCCTTCTGCTCTTTCCTTTAAAATTTTGAGTTGTATTTAAAAAACCTTTTAGCTTAAGGTATAGTTCAATCATGCCAACCTGCCTTCTACTGCATGCTGTCACTCCCTTCACCCAACTGAATTTCTATCAACTACCCAATTTATGAATAACCCTCTTCCTCCCTCCTTACTCCTGTAGCCATCAAAGAATATTTTCTTCTGTGTATGTCCTTTTCTTACGGCCTTATAATAGTGGCCTTTTGTAGCTGACTGATTTCACTCAGCATAATGTCTTCTAGATGATTTTCATAAAATCTTCATTGTTCTTTAGCATGATATACTATTCCATTGTAAAAGTATACCACAGTTTGTTTGTGAACTCGTCTGTTGATGGGCACCTAGGTTGATTTCAGTTTTTTGCTATTGTGGACGGTGCTACAGTAAATACTTGCATGTATCTGTTTGTGTGACAGTTCCATAAAGCAACTTTTTAAACACATCTCCTCCTAATCTCTCCCCTTCCTCTATGAAAATTAAATACATAAATACATTGTCTTTGTACTGTATACATATCTGCACTTTCTACATGAAGAGTAAATATTTTTTGCCTCCCACTCTGTTCTCTCTGAATCAATTTTCTCCTTCTTGGGAGGGATGGGTATCATGTGCATCGACAACGCATGCTCTAAAGAAGGGATCAACCAATAATGGCCTTTGGGCTGAATCCAGCCTGCCATGTAAATGTGTAAATAAATTTTTATTGGACAGAATACAGTCATGCCCATTGATTTACATATGGCTGTTTCTGTGCTGTATCTCCAGGGTTGAATATTTGCCACATAGACTGTCTAGTCCACAAAGTCTGCCACAATTTTTATCTTGCCCTTTACAAAAAATATTTGCCAACCCTTACTGTAGAGCCTCAGGTCTGAGAATTGAGTGTATAGATGTATTTTTGTTCATAGAGAGACAACTTATCAAAGAATGCCTTGGCTTTATGATTTCCTAGTATTCATAGGGCCTAGGGTCTTTTCACATAGGAATGCTTATTAGCATCAAACAAAGGAGAGTGAGCAGAGGCCAAGTTAATTCTAGGAAACTATTTAGTTTGAAGAGGAGCTCTGGTGATGCAGTGGTTCAGTGCATGCCTGCTAACTGAAATGTTGCTGGTTTGAAAGTACCAGCTGTTCTGAAGCAGAAATATGTGGCAGTTTGCTTCCCGAAAGATTACAACCTTGGAAATTCTGCAGGGTAGTTGCATTCTGTCCTGCAGCATCCTAGTGAGATGGAATTAACTCTCTGGCAATAGTTTGAGAGGTTTTTTTTTTTTGTAGTTTGAAAGATGTTTTCAGATATTATGAACTTACATGGACTTGACCAGGGTCAAGCTTTTGAATAATATCAGAAGAATCAAGCCAGTGCCACAAAGCAGGGAGATTGAACATAAAGTCTGAATTTTTCTGAGATAAGAAATGAAAATCACGAGTTTCAAAAGACAGGCCCAAATCAAGAGGCAAAGATATTCTGATAATAATAAAAATAATAATTGGTATTGAAAAGAATAATACTAACAGTTAAAATTTACATGAGACAAATTTTGTGCCATGTATTTTTTTAATATTCTTCTTATTTATTGGTTAAATCCACCAACTCAATGAATATACTAACAATATAATAAATAATACCAGCAACAGAATCTGGAATTTACAAACCACTTTTAATTGTACTTTAGATGAAAGTTCACAGAGTAAGCTAGTTTCACATTAAATAATTAATACTCATATTGTTTTATGACACTATTTACCAACCCCACAGCACATCAAGACTCTCCACTTCCTGATATTGGGTACTCCGTTATCAGATTTCCTATTCCTCCTGCCTTAGCATCTTTGTCTTGGGCTTCGGTACACATTTAGTCCTGGTTTGTTTTATGGGTCTGTCTAATCTTTGAAGGGTGAACCATGGGAATGACTTTGTTACTGGTTTATAAGGGTAACTGAGGTCTGTACTCTCAGGGTTTCTCCAGTCTCTGCAGACTAGTAAATCTGGTGTGTTTGTTTGTGTGTGTGTGTGTGTGTGTGTGTGTGTGTGTGTGACTGTTCATGTGTGATATTGTTCTCCATTTTATTCCAACTGTGTCCAGAACCTTCTATTGCGATACCTGTCACAGCAGTTATAGTTGTTGGTGGTAGCTGGGTATCGTCTAGTTGTGCTGGACTCAGTTTGCAGTAGTAGTAGTTCATGATTCTTTGGAATAGTCTTTACTTGTGTCTTTAGTTTTCTTAATTCTCCCTTGTTCCAGATGCGGTGAGGCCAGTGATGTATCTTAGATGGCTGCTTCTAAGATTTTAATACCCCAGACATTCCTTACCAAAGTGGAACATAGAATATTTTTGCTATAAAATACTTTATGTTGGTTGAAATAATGTTGCCTGAGACCATAGTTGCCATGAGCCTCAGCTCAATAATTTGGTCCTTTGGGCAGTTTGGGTGTGTCTGTTGAGCTTCCATGACCTTGCCTTCTACAAGATTTGCTGGCTTCTCTGATATTGTGTACGTTTTTACCCTTCATCAAAGTTACCACTTATCTATTGTCTGCTTGGTTGTTTTCCCTTCACCTTTCCCTTCCTTAATAAGCATCAAAGACTGTTTCCTTTTGTGTATGGAACTTTTCATGAGTTTTTACAGTAGTGTTCTCATAAATTATTTTATCGATCATTTACTCTGCACATACCTAAACCTAAAAAATAACTGCTTGAGAGAAAGAACTTCTTTGTATTTCACAAATAAGACACTGATGTTTAAAAAAAGGTACTTGTGGGGTTGGGACCAAGAAGGCAGACTAGTGACACATCTCCTTGATTTCCTCTGAGAACTAAAGCCTGAAAAAAAAAAAAAAAAAAAAATTAATGGAACAGAGTGGACATTCTTGGAGACCAAGATCATGTGGAGGGTTGTGAGATCAGGCTAGGATATGGGGAGGGGAAAACTACCTTTATCAGAGGCAAGACAGCAATGTTAGGAGTCCCAATTCTGCTGACTCAGCAACTGAGAGGCTTATAGGTATGGATACCATCTTTGTTAGCTGGGAGACTGGGACTGGTACTGCTGACCCTGAGAGCCTGGCAGGGGCCAGCTGCCATGTTGGACTGCAGTTCCTAAGTAGACAGCATCTTTCCCAGCAGAGAGGCTGTACTTAAGACAGTCACATATAGAAAACCCAGGGGAAGCTGGCAGCTGAAGGTACCAGTGCCCCTCCTCCCCCATATCTCTGAGCTTTGCCATAGATTTTTCTGGCCCACCACAGGAGAGGTAGCTCAGGAAGGATGCCAGCTTAGTCAGCTGAGAGGATGACAACTGTGGGCCCGGCTGGGGCTGGCTGCCACATTGAGCAACAGTACCCGGCTGGACAGTGCCTCTCTCAGCAGAAAAACTGTTTTCAAGACAGCTATACCTAGAGAATACAATGGTGGCTGGCAGCTGAATGCAGCAGTATCCTTACCACACCCTTCATTGAGCCACTTCTTAGTGACTGTGGACACAGACTCTGAGAGACTCAACAAGTAGGTCACCCATTTTGTCAGCTAGGAGGCAGAGCCAGAGAACCCTGAGGACCTGGCTGGTACTGGCTGATGGTGGACAGTACCTTGCAGCAGAAAGCAGTTCTCAAGAAAATTGCATCTAGAGAACTCAGTAGTAGCTAGCGGCTGAGTATGGTAGTGCCGTTTCTTCATGTTTCTGTGTCAGCTCTGGAGGAAGTTTCTTATGTTGCGTCAGTCTTTGGTCAATGAGCATCTTGGTGCAGGAACCTCAAGTCTGAAGGATATGTTCTATACCTGGTGCTGCTTTCTTGATGGTATGATGTTCCTAACTATCTGCTTGCTTCCCTTTTCTTTTATCCCTTGTAGGATAACAGGGCAAAATGTGATACAAGACACACTCCAGGGAAACTCCCTTTACAGTAGAGCAGGGAGGTGACCTTAGGAAGAGATTTACAATCCTCCCAAATCCTCTTTAACATAACAGTGTACGAAAATCTCAAAATGGAAGGCTATCACACAGTACTGGTAACGACAACCTAGACAAATTTCTACACATGTTTTTGGGAGGACACAATTCAAACCATGACATTCCACCCATTGGCTCCCCAAAATCACATGTTTGAAACTCAATGCTCCAATAAAGAGACAGAGAGTAACAGCCAGGATCAAAAAATGCAATCTGTTGATAAGCAGCTTACAAGAAACATACTTTAGACTCAAAGATATAAACAAACTGAAAACCAAAGGACGGAAAAATATATACCAAGCTAACAACATGGAAAGAGCAGGAATAGCAATATTAAACTCATATAAAAGAGATTTTAAAGTAAAATACACCTCATGGACAAGGATGTTCACTATTTATTGCTTAAAGGTTGAATACATAAGGAGCCAAGCCAAGTGCCATTGAGTCAGATCCGACTCATGACGATAAGGAGGACATAACAATATTAAATATTTATGCACCCAATATTAAGGCATCTAAATACATCAAACAAATGCTGACAACATTGAAAAATGAGACAAATCACTCTACAATAATAGTAGGAGACTTCTATACTCTACTTTCAGTAAGGGACAGATCATCCAGAAAAATGCTCAATAAAGATGGAGAAGATTTTATTGTGACAATCAACCAACTCAACCTCATAGGCTTATGCCAAGCCAACAGAACTCTTTACCCAACAACAGATCAGTGCACCTTATTTTCCAATGCACGTGAAATATTCTCCAGACTAGACCACGTATTAGGCCTTAAAGCAATTCTCAATGAAATCTAAACTGCTGAATTATTGAAAAGTTTCTCCTCAGACCATAGAGCCATGAAAGTTGAAATCATTAACAGAAAACGCATGAGTAGAAGTTTGAACTCATGGAAACTTAACAACACCTTGCTCAAAAATCTATGGGTTATAGAAAAAATCAAGGATGCAATAGAGAAATTCATGGAATCAAATGAGAATGAGCAAAAACAGTGCTCAGAGGTAGTTTATCTCTATCAGTGAACACATCCAGAGTGAAGATTCCAAGCCAAAGAATTAACCATGCAGCTTAAACAAGTAGAAAGAAAGCAAAAAAGGAATCCCTCAGGCACCAGAAGAAAACAGAAAATAAAGATTAAAGCAGAACTAAATTAGTCAGAGAATGGAAAAACAATTGAAAGAATTAATAAAACCACAAGATGGTTTTTGGAAATGATCAAGAAAATTGAACAATCATTAGCTAAACTCACAAAAGGAAAACACGAGAGGAAACAAGTAACCCAAATAAGAAATGAAAGGAGACATATCACAACAGACTCAACCAAAATGAAAAGTATCATAAAAGAGTACTGTGAAAAAATTGTACTGTAACACATTTGAAAGCCCAGAGGAAATGGACAAATTTTTAGATTGACATAAATTATCAAAATTATCACAAAGTGAAGTAGAACAAATTAATAAACCCATCACAAAAGAACAGATTGCAAAAGTAATAAAAAAAAGCTACCAACCAAAAAAGTCCTGACCCATACAGCTTAACCAAAGAATTCTACCAAACTGTTAGAGAGGAGTTAACTACATTCACTGAAGCTATTTCTTAACACAGAAAAGGATGGAACCTTCCCAAATTCATGCCATGAGTCCAGCATAACCTGGATACCAAAGCTGGGTAGAGACCCCACAAAAAAGATTGCAGATCAATATCACTCATGAACCTAGATAAAAAAATCGCCAACAAAATTGTAGCCAAGAGAATTCAACAACATATCAAAAAAAAATTATGACTAAGTAGGATTCATATCAGAGATGCAGTGTTAGTTCAACATCAGAAGAACAACTAATGTGATCAACCACATAAATAGCACAAAGGATAAGAATCCTCTGATTTTCTCAATTGATCCAGAAAAGGCATTTGACAAAATCCAACACCCATTCATACTAAAAATTCTCACCAAAATAGGAATAGAGGGGAAATTCCCCAACAAAATAAGGGGCATCTATGCAAAACCATCTGCCAATGTCATCCTGAATGGAGAGAGACTGTAAAGAATTCCCCATGAGAACAGGAACTAGACAAGGATGCCCACAGTCATCGCATCTATTCAATATTGTGCTAAAGGTTCTGGCCAGAGCATCAGACAAGACAAAGAAACAAAGGACATCTGCAGTGGTAAAGAAGAAGTAAAAGTGTTGCTATTTACAGATAATGTGAGTATATACACAGAAAACACTAAAAAATCCATAAATAAATTTCTGGATCTAATAGAAGAGTTCACAAAAGTATCAAGACACAAGATAAACATAAATATATCAGTAGGATGCCTTTACACCAACAAAGAGATCATAAAAGAAGAAATCACCAAATCAATATATTTACAATAGTGCCCAAGAAGATAAAACACCTAGGAATAAATCTAACCAGGGACATAAGAGACCTACACAAACAAAATTACAAGACCCTACTGTAAGAAACCAAAAGAGACTTATGTAAGCAGAGAAACCTACCTTACTCGTGGGTAGGAACACTTAACATTGTGAAAATGTCTATTTCACCCTAAGCAATCTACATATACAGTGTAATCCCAATACAAATTCCAGTGACATTTTTTAATGAGATGAGAAACAAGTCTCCACCTTTGTTTGAAAAGGGAAGAAACCTTGGATAAGTAAAGTACTAGTGAAGAAAAACAACGCAGTGGGAGGCCTCACATTACCCAACCTTAGAACTTATTACACTACCACAGTAGTCAAAACAGCCTGGTGATGGTACAAAAAGAGACATACAGATCAATGGAACAGAGTTGAGCCCCCAGAGATGCCACCATCCTCCTATGAACAGCTGATATTTGACAAAGGCCCTAAGATTGTAAACTGGAGTAAAAACAGTCTCTTATAACAAATGAGTGTTGTCAAATCTGGATATCCATCAGCAAATTCTGAAAAAAGACCCATATCCCACATCTTACACAAAAACTAACTCAAAATGGTTCAAAATCCTTAGTATTAAATCTAAAAAGATAAAGATTATGGAAGACAAAATAGGGACAACAGTGGAAGTTCTAGTACACAGAGTAGACAGGCTGCAGAATCTTACCAGCAATGCATAAACAACAGAAGGGAAAACAGATAAATGGGAACTACTAACAATGATTAGCCTGGAGTCATTCTGAAACAAAAATGCAGAAAGCTTTGGCCACTTTTTCACCACATTCCAGCAGTGCATACTTGAGCAGGTTTGGCACGATTATTTGAAAAGTCTAGAATAAAACAGATACCAAACTAAGTCCTTTACCAGTCAACAGGAATACAAACACAAATAAGACAAGGCACCCCCTCCCCATCTGCCACTTACTTGTTGTCTAGTCTAGTAAAAAAAGAAAGAAAGAAAGAAGCCTTTGTCAAACAAAGTCAAGGGGAGTAGACAGAAGGAGGATACCATTGAAGGGCTGTTTTTGAGTCTTTTGTTTATAGTCTGAGGCACAACTAGCTGTTTGGAATATTTTGTGACCACAGATTCCCATTCAGCACACCAATCTCTCAGTGGTATCTGGTCTAAAGCTTTTAAGTAGTGTAAGAGAATAATGTAAGCATTTACATTTAGGAAAGAGCAACTAACTCTTTCTAAAACAAGAGGACATAATGACTCCTATTTAACTCTTGCTGACAGATATGCTGTCAATTAAGTTAATTTAGATGCTACATATTACAAATTATTTGGGTACTAATCTTAGGGTGAATAATGGTCCTCCAAAGATGTTCATATCCTAACTCACAGAATCTGTGAATATGTTACCTTACATGGCAAAAGGGACTTTGAAGATGTAATTTAGTTAAGAATTTTGAGCTGAGACATCATTTTAGATTATTCAGGTAAGCACAATATAATCACAAAGTTTCTTATAGGAGAAAGACGAAGGCGAGAGAATCAGAATCAGAGAACAAGATATAAAGACAAAGACAGAGAACCAAGTGGTTCTTGACTTAAAGGTAGAAGAACGTGGCCATGAGCCAAGGAATGTGGGCAGCCTACAAAAGCAGAAAAGCTAAGGAAATAGATTCTCCACTAGAGCCTCCAGAAGGAACACAACCCCACTGATATCTTGTTTTTAGCCAAGTGAAAATGTTTTTGGACTTTAGACTTCCAGACTGTAAGAAAATAAATATTTGATGCTTTAAGCCACAAAATTTGTGCTAATTAGTTACCAACAATACAAAACTAATGCATCAACAGACATGACATCCTTCACCTCCATTCACTGTCCACTTAGATAATTTTCACTGTAAGACTGATGCAATATCACCTTTTCACAATCTCAAATATAATTTTATTACCAAGCAGAAACTCTTCAAGTATGACATTTTTCAGAAGTGAAATCCGCTAAAGCTCTTAGTGTCAAATTCTTTGTCAGAATCAGTTCTCGTGGACTTCTTGGTCCAAATGGAATATATTACAGATTGTAAGCTTAACATGCATTGCTTCTACACATCACCAGGTAGATCTGTCCTTGTGTAGAGTACTTTGCATGATTATGTATGTTAGAAGATGCAAAATCTGTCACTCTCTTCCCATGCCAAAGTTTCTCAATGGAAAGGAAATAAAAGAAACTGCAATAGGTGGTGATGAGAGTATAGTCAGAAAATGTGTTTCTGGCAGCTCTTTGGTTTCATTCTCACACTACGGAGAGGGGTGCTAATTCTTGGATTTTTTCATGATGTAGACACTGTGCTTCCAAACTATGTCAAGTAATGAGGAAAGCCAGAGGCTTACTGAATTCATTTTCCATCAGCCGGATTCTTCTATTTCAGTTGCTGTTGCTTTCAATCTCAATCCTTTCCCACTTAATAGAATCCTTTCAGATGTTGCCATAAATTGTCTTATTAAATTTGTCTCCTGCACATTTTTATGCTTTAAAACTTATAGCTTCACGGAGAGTTCAAAGGAGGAATAATAGTCACTATTAGATATTTTACCTGATGTTGATTTCTCCTTTTATTTGAATTTATTTTTAAAGTTAGGGGAAATATTTTTGCCTTTTGCAGAAATTCACATCAAATGATTCTTCTGGAAAGTTAGATTTGAATAATTGTGTTCTCTCATATTGTTCCCCAAGTTTTGATGCTACTGTTGCATTATGAACATGTGATCATAGTCCTCTGTTTAAAGGAGAATTAGAGATACAGTGAATTTATTTTAGACTATATCCAAAGGCATTCATTACTATAGAAAAATATATGTATCCACCCCAGACAGATTAGAACTCTCAGGATTTCTTTGTCATAATATAATGTAACTGCCTATTCCATTTCACTTTTCTGTGATTAGGTTTCTCAGCTTTGGCAAAATTGGTATTTTAGCATGGGTGCATTTTTGTTGTGAGAAGATGCCCTATGCATTATAGGTTACTTAGCAGCACCCTTGGTCTCAACCTGATAGATTCTAGTAGAAGTCTCACTGTAGTTGTGACAATCAAAAATATCTTTGGACATTCTCCAACAAATGTACCCATCTAGAGGGAAGAAATGCCCCCAGATAAATTGCTTTGTGGACATGCAGATGAAAAATGAAATGATGGATTTTGGTCTTGATTCTACTCTAACCCAATCACCGAAAGGATGTATACTACCCAAAGAGAGACATGAGTGAAATAAGAACGATGCTTATTAAACTATTTAATATTTTGAGACCAAAGCAAGATTTACCTTTGGATCCTCGAACTTCCAGTCACACAGGGGAGAAACTTAGTTCTTTCGGTACTTCAGTTGGAGCTTAGATCAGCAGGAAACATGGCTTGGAAGAGAAGAAAAAGCAAGGAGATAAGGAGCAGCAGTTCAGGTTAACAGAGAGAGAGAGAGAGAGAGATACACACACATAAGGACAGGTAATGTAGCAATGGAAAAACACCAGAATTATTTAAATGAGTGGAAGTGGTACGGTCAGTAAATAGGTAGGGTAGTGGCACTAAATCAGAAGTTTGGGGCATTAAAGATAAGACAGACTCATTTGAATCCATAGGCTAATGAGAATTAGGAAGTGGTATTATATTCAACTCAATAAACTGTCACTTAAAATTAGTGCTTTTAGGTACCATATGGGCTGTAAATACTCGAATACAGAAGTTAGAACAATGAATAAGAAATAGAGTCCTGGAAAAGTGTTTAGTGACTCTTCAGTATACTTCATGGCTGTTAAGAAAACTTTAAAAGTTGTTAGTGAGAAAGTAGTGGTTTTGTTTATTTCCTCGTCTCTGTAAATGTAGTTTTAATTGAACTTCTGGTCGCATCTTATCAGGGTCTATGTGAAATTTCCTTACCCTTATAAATAAAATGCAATTATTTATTTGTGATTAGGCAACTCATAAGGCTTTGGATATATACATTTTAGCATATAAAGAAAGTACAGTAGTTTTGAACAAGGGATATTAGGAAAATATAATAAATGTTCAATGGAATCAGAGGACTCGGCATTGTGAAGATGTTGATTCTTTCGCAAATTGCTATACGGGTTTAATGCAAATTCTAGAAAAGTATTAGAAATAATTTTTAGACACAAAAATATTTTAAAAAAATGCAGAAAAACTGGAATACCTAAAATTCTGAAAAAAAAATTTGGAGAAAGTAAAAGGAATTATTCTAGCTAATTTCAAGTCTTATGAACCTACAGTTACTAAGACTGTTATCGGCAGAGGGATTTACAAATCCAACAATCAATTTTCTACAAAAAAAAACAACAAAGACAATCCAATGGAGAAATAATAGTCTTTTCAATAAGTGGCACTGAAGCAACTGAGTGTTCATAAGCCAAAAAAAAAAAAAAAAAAAAAGTCCTCAAACTAAACCTCACACTGTATAGAAAAAACAACTCAAAAATTTATCTTACATTTTAACAGAAAATAAAACATTTGGAAGACAAAATAGGAGAAAATATTTGTGGCCTTGAACTTGACAAAGAGTTGTTAGATGCATCACTAAAACATAGTCCAAGAAATAAAAACAAATACATCAACCAACTGGACTTTATCACAATTATAATCTTTGCTCCTATCAAAAGAATGAAACAATATGTAAGACTCAAATAAAATATTCACAGACCACGTATCTAAGTACCCATGTCTAGAATGTATAGAGAACCCTCACAATGTAATTGTAAAATAGTAGAAGAGCTAAAATAAATAATGAACATACTAAATTCTGGAAAGGACACAAAGAAACAGAATCAACAATATATCTTTTAGAAACTGCCAAACTGTTTTTCAGACCAGCTGTATCATTCATATAAATGGACAGTCAGTTCGGCAGTTTCTTAAAAGTTAAACATACCCTTAGCATATAACCTATTTCCAATAAATGGAAACTATTTTCTTACCAAAAACGTGTGCAAGGTTGTTCATAGTGCTTCATTTCATAGCCCAGAATGACAGCCAAAATGTATCTTAAATAGATGACTGATTTTTTTAAAGCCAGAAACTGTGGTACACCCATACCAAGTAATACTATTCAGGAATAAAAACTAATAAGCCTTTTTGCTATTCCAAGTGAATAAGGCCAACTTGAAAAGGTCACAAACTATATGATTCTATTACAGTATATTGTTCTCAAATTATAGATAACAGATTTATAGTGGTCAGGAGTTACAGAGGGTAGTAGACAGGGAAAAGGAGGTTAAGTATGATTATAAACTTACAGCACGTGGTAGTCTTTTGTGGGGATGTAATTATCTGTATTTTGACTGCAGAGGAGCCCTTGTGGTACAGTGATTAAGAGTAATGGCTTCTGACCATAAGGTAGACAGTTTAAATCTACCAGCAGCTCCTCAGAAATCCTATAGGTAGCTCTATTCTGTCCTGTAGGATCCGTTAGTCACAAATGACTCGATAGCAAGTTTTGTTTTGTTTTTTGTTTGACTAAGGTGATGTTTATGCAAATCTGCACAAGTGGATAAAATGGGACACAATGGGACATATACGTTATACCAATGCCAAATTTCTGATTTTGATGCTGGTATAATTTAAAAGTTGTAATCATTGGGGAAACAAGGTAAAGGGTACATCAGTCATCTCTATACTGTCTTTACAACTTTTGTGAGTCTATAAATGTTTAATAATTAAAAGTTAAGAAAATAATTGTAACATAACACTAAAGAAGACTCTTGCAGATAGAAGAGAGGATAAAACTGAAGGGAAAAGTATACAAGAATTCCCATGTCCCGGAATACATCTCATTACCAAGAATCATGGAAAGATAGGTCATAGAAAGCAGACAGGAAAAAAATTATTGAAAGAATAACATGCTAAAAAAATATTTTTTTAAAAAATTAGAAGTATGTATTGCTAACTCTCCAAGGCCTGTTCTGGTAGCAGAGCAACTGAACGCTCAGCTGCTAATCAAAGAGTCGGTGGAATAACACCCCAGCTGCTCTGCAGGACAGCGGTATGGATAACACTCCGCTTTCATAAAAATTTTAGCCTTGGAAACCTATGGGAGAGCTCTACTCTGACCTGCGAGGTTACCATGAATGAGAATCAACTTGATTGCAGTGGGTTTGGGTTTGGTCTTCGGAGTATTTAAAGAAGTCCTGGTGGTACAATGATTGAAAACTCTGGTGGTGTGGTGATTAAGTGCTCTGGCTGCTAACCAAAAAGTTGGCTGTTTGAATCCATCAGATGCTACTTGGAAATCCTATAAGGCAGTTTAATAAATGTTTAATAATTAAAAGTTAAGAAAATAATTGTAACAATAATTGTAATAATAATTGTAATAATTGTAACTCGTCCTATAAGGTCACTATGAGTCAGAATCAGCTCAATGGGTAACGGGTGTTTTGTTTTTGGGTGGTGCAATGACTATGCACTGGACTGCTATGTGAAAGTTCAGCAGCTGGAACCTACTGGTTGCTCACAAGGATAAAAGACAAGCCATCTTTTCATATAAAGGTTACATCCTAGGAAATATTATGGGGCAGTTCTACTCTGTCATATAAAACCAAAAATAATTAAAATTATTGTAGTTGAGTCAACTCTGACTCATAGCACTATGCCACCAGGGTTTCCATTCTGTCATATAAGATCCGTATCAATCGGAATCAACTCTGTGACACAACAGCAACAATTAAGTATTTATGAAGCCCCAGCAGTGCCATGGTTAAGCACTGAGCTGTTAACTGAAAGGTTGGCAGTTCAAACACACCCAACAGCTTTGCAGGAGAAAGACCTGGCAATCTATTTCATAAAAATCACAGACAAGAAATTCCCATGTAGACAATTCTTTTCAGTCACACAGGGTCACTATGAGTTGGAATTGTCTTGACAGCACAGAAACACAACACTGAGTATTCATTATTATAAATAAAAAGATACAAACCATATTAGATTATTGTGCAAGGGTAGATTATCCAGTGTGTAACAAGATAAGCAGAACTATCTACTGAATATCATCAGAGATTCAGGTTTACTGTCACAGGATATTTGAATTAGGATATTCAAGCAAAACTCCCACAAACTCCACCTACCCTCAGACCATAATTTCCTCCTTCTCACCACTCACAAGAAAGCCAAGTGCTAGCAGCTGGTGTTAACAGGCAGCTGACTTAAGTATAATATGCATTATACTTAATTATTTGACACTTAATTACTCACTGTGAACTTTTTAATATTAAGTATTCATCATACTTGCATTATAAGAAGGGTTGGCACAGACCTACGTGGCACATATGTCCGATCAGAAATCATAAGATTGTATACCTTCTCTTGTTGTCCCTTGTCTTATACATTTTCACAATAAAGTCTTTTCTTGTTTGTATCCATAATACATAATGCTGTGAAATTTGCCCTTGCCTGAGTTTCCACATTCAGGAAAAAGGCACAAGTCCTTCAAGAATACAGAAAGACAAAATAAAAGAAGCTACAGTAGCAGAATGATATACAACTTCTAAAATATCACATTAGAAGCTAAAGTACAAAGGAAACTTGTTTTTCAAGTTGGATTTCTGCACCTAGCTGGAAAAACAATTAGTCAAATGTAAGGTTAGTTTTAAGGTACATGTCCTTATATGGAGAATGCGATCCTATAAAATAAGGGAGAGTGTAAACCAGGAAAAAGGAGAATATCCAAGGTACAAAACCAAACCAAACCTCAACCCTTTGCCATTGAGTTGATTCTGACTCATAGCAACCATATAGACAGAGTAGAATTGTCCTGTAGAGTTTCCAAGGACTGCCTGGCAGATTTCATCTGCCGACCTTCCTGTTAGCAGCCATAGTACTTAACCGCTACGCCACCAAGTTTTAATCCAAGGTTCAAGGAATCAGATACCTGCATAAGACATTTAAATATCATGGCAGGGTATTCAGGTTGGTAGAAGAAAACGGAGGCAACTAAGAAGGATATTCATTCCTACAGAAAAATAATGCAATTGCCACGTTAATGCAAAGGAAAATGCTGATGCCACTCTTAGGTACCAACAAGTGGATTTCAACTAATAGCAACCTCATGTGACAGATTCTAACCGGCTTATAGCATTTTCCTTACTATCATCTTTACTGAAGCAGATTCTCAGGTCTTTCTCATGTAGGGCAGGTGGTTGGGTTTGAACTGCCAACCTTTCAGTTAATAACCAAGGACTTAACTGTAGGAAAATACTGACAAGTAATTTTCAGAATTGCTACAAGTATAGGAAAATATTAAAGTAAATATACGAACAACTAAAGAAATTAGAAAATCTGTCACAATTATTAAATTCAGGATAAACAATTTTTTTTTTTTTTTTAACATAAAGTGAATAGTAATTACAGTGAACAATGTTTGGACATAGAATCTAGACTTTGAGGGGGCGGAGTTAAGATGGCAGACTAAACACATGTTTCCCTAAATCCCTCTGGAAACCAAGGCCTGAATTAATAATTAAATGGATCCTTCCAGATACCTAGCAAGCCCTAGGACACGGCATAGAGCTGTCTATTTGGTACACATACCACTGAGTGGAAAACTTCTTCTCTTTCACTGACTCCCACCCTTGTTGAATTCTTGCTCACATGGACTGAAGGTAAATTGCCCTTTTGACTTTTTTTTCTCTTTCTTGGCTAATGGGAGGGGCTGAGCTGACTGGCAGTGAGGCTCAGATGCACTGCTGATAAGATCAGCGAACAGAGTTGCCACATTTTGAGAGTCCGGCCCTGGAATCTGTGCAACTCAGCACCTCTAACTTCTCTCTCTCTCTCTCAGAATCTCCGGATCTCTGTCATTGAATAGCCTTTTCCAAGGCAGGCAGGAGAGCTTGTGCAGGACACTATATTGATCCACTGGGAGGCAGGGTTTCCTGTATGGAGACGTCAGCTGGATCTAATTCCCAGGCTGGGAGGCAGTGCCAGAGAATGCATTTCTGGCAGTAAAGCAGTCTTTTATATAAAGGTGCTTACTTTGCCAGCTGGGAAGAGGGACTTGCACTCCTTAAAGCCTGGCTAATTTTGAAAGCTGTCTGATATCTTTTATATTATAATAGAGAAATAAATGCAGGGCATGCAGATGGCTTCTCTTCCAGCCTTTACTGTCTCACATTATAGAGTCAGCTGATGGCTCCCTAGTGACAGTATAAGTGGGGCTGTGTCTTAGCCAATCAGGAGGTGGAGCCTGATATCTCAGAGATTCCACTGAGCCAAGTCACTGCAGTACACAGAGGTGTCTGGAGACTAACTTTGTTTTTAGACTGAACCCATTAAAGTAACATCAGAGACACAACCTCCAGATGCCCCAAAAGCAACAAACTTTGGGCCAG
The DNA here is from genome assembly GCA_028571685.1 of Heterohyrax brucei. Taxonomy (NCBI): domain Eukaryota; kingdom Metazoa; phylum Chordata; class Mammalia; order Hyracoidea; family Procaviidae; genus Heterohyrax; species Heterohyrax brucei. The sequence continues at coordinate 50,602,349 of CM053142.1, forward strand.
AACATTAGGAAGAATTGACCTATGGCTTCTGAAGGCCACAAAAGAAAGATCCAAAGAACTTCCCAGATGAAGAAGCCTTTCTGAAACTATCAGAGGGTGAGCACAAAAGGATTATACATAGAGCCCTCCTAGACCTTATACAAAATGTTGCAGAGCAAAATGAAAACTTGAACAAGCTGTTTGACATTATAGAACACCAATACTCTGAAATCCAACAGATCAATAACAAACTCAAAGAGATAGAAAATTCAGCTCAAACCCAAGAAAACAGAATTGAACAAATGGAAAACAGACTTTGTGATTTGGAAGACAGAGCTACTGACTCCAGCATCTATGAGAAGAAATTAGAAAAAAAGAAATAAGAAAAATGAAGACGCATTAAGAAGCATGTGGGACTCTATTAAGAGGAACAATCTACGATTAATTGGAGTTTCCGAACCGGGTGAGACACCTGAGAACACAGAGAGTATTGTGGCTGAGCTTCTGACAGAAAACTTCCCAGAAATTATGAAAGAAGAGAATATCGATATCCAAGATACATATAGAACGCCACTCAATATAGATCCCAAAAGAAAGATTTCAAGACATATCATAATCAAGCTTAATAAAATGAAACACAAGCAGAAACTCTTAAAGGTAGCAAGACTCAAAGCAAAGCTAACATTCAGTGGGAAACCCTGCACGCTTTCATTGGATTTCTCAGCAGAAACGATGCTGGCATGTAGACAATGGAATGGCACATTCAAAGTGATAAAGAAGAACTTCCAACCAAGAATTACATATCCTACAAAACTGTCTTTCAAATATGAAAATGAAATTAAGACATTCGCAGATAAACATAAACTCAGAGACTTTGTAAAAACAAAACCAAAGGTGCAAGAAGTACTGAAAGAAGCTCTTGGTTTAGAAGAACAAAACTGTTAATTTTATATTTTAGGGGGAAATACAGGACACATCATCCAGAAACCTACTCAGGTAGGGAAGGCTCTAAACTCAATCAAAGCTGTAGTATTAAAAGAAGTGATTCAGTGATCACATCATGAAAGCTATGATGGCATTGTATTAAAAAGAGAGATGTATTACAGTCATTATAGTCCTTCCAGATGGAAAGGAAGTTAATAAGACTTGTAGTAGTTAAAACTGGGTTTAAACATAGACTTTTAAGGGTGATCACAGGGACAGCCACATAGCACAATAAAGATCCAACATATCAAATTAAGCAATGTAATACAGGAGTCTCAACAACCACAAAGCCAACACTGGAAAAGGTGAAAAATCAGCTCATAAAGAAGAATGTTCCAAAACAGAATAATAAGAACAGCAGAGAAAACATCAACAGAAAAATAAACACATCACAATGAGAGCACTAAACACATACCTATCAATAATTACATTGAATGTGAATGGAGTGAATGCTCCAATAAACAGACAATGAGCGGCATCTTGGATAAAAAGACATGACCTATCCATTTGTTGTTTACCAGAAACTCACCTTCGGCTTAGAAATATGAACCAATTGAAAATTAAAGAATGGAAGAATATATGTCAAGCTAACAATACACAAAGAAGAGCAGGTGTGCAATGCTAATCTCAGATAAAATAGATTTTAATGTAAAATCCACCACTGTGGACAAGGATGGACACTATGTACTGCTAAAAGGTTCAATACACAAGCAGGAACTAACAATGTTAAATATTCATGCACCCAATGCTAGAGCATCTAAAAACATGGAAGAAACACTGACTACACTCAAAAACAAGGTAGATCACTCCATCATAATGGTGGAAGACTTCAACATTCCACTCTTAATACAGCACAGAGCATCTAGAAAAAATCTAAATAATGACACAGAAGATCTTATTACCACAATTAACCAACTAGACCTCATCAGCATATACAGAACTTTCTATGCATCAGCGGACAATTGCACCTTCTTCTCCAGTGAACATGGAACATTTTCCAGAATAGCCCATGTGTAAGGACATAAAGCAAATCTCAACAAAATCCATACCACTGAATTATCGCAAACATCTTCTCAGACCACAAAGCCATTAAAGTCAAAATCAATAGCAGAAAAAATATTGTTAGAAAGTGGGACTCATGGAAACTGAACATCTTACACAAAAAGCCATGGGTTATAGAAGAAATCAAGGATCGAATCAACAAATGTATGGATTCCGATGAGAATGAAAACACTTCCTACCTGAACCTATTGGATACAGCCAAAGCAGTGCTCAGAGGTTAGTTTATCTCCATAAATGCACACATCTGGAAGGAAGAAAGAAACCAAACCAAAGAACTAACCCTAAAGCTTGAACAAGGAGAAAGAGCAAAAGAGGAACCCCTCAGTCACCAAAAGAAAACAGATCATAAAGATGAGAGCAGAACTAAATGAATTAGAGAACAGAACATTTGGAAAAATTGAGAAAATCATAAGCTGGTTTTTTCAAAAGATCAACAAAATTGACAAACCATTGGCTAAACTTCCTAAAGAAAAAAGGAAAGGACACAAATAACCCAAATAAAAAATGAGAGGGGAGTTGCCACAATAGATCCATCAGAAATCCAAAATATCATAACAGAATACTACAAGACTGTACTGCAACAAATTTGAAAACCTAGAAGAAATGGAAAGATTCTTAGATTTACATCAGCTGCCAAAATTATCACAAGGTGAAGCAAAACAATTTAATAAACCCCTCACAAAGGAAGAGTTCGAAAAACTCATCAAAAACTATCAACCAAGAAAAACCTAGACCCAGGTGTCTTCACCGTAGAATTCTATCAAGCTTCTAGAGAAACGTTATCTCCAATACTACTGAGACTATTTCACAGCATAGAAAGAGATAGAATACTCACAGTTTCATTCTATAAAGCCAGCATAACCCTGATACCAAAGGCAGGGAAAGGCCCAACAGAAAAGCAGAACTGCAGACCAATATCACTCATGAATCTAGATGCAAAAATCTTCAACAGAATTCATGCCAACACAACACAACAACATATCCAAAAATAATTCACCATGACCAAGTTAGATTCATACCAGGGATGAAAGGCTGGTTCAATATTAGAAAAACAATTAGCGTGATCAACCACATAAGTAAAACAAAAGACAAGAATCACTGGATTCTGTCTATTGATGTATAAAAGGCATTTGATAAAGTCCAACACCCACTGATGCTAAAAATTCTCATCAAAATAGGAATAGATGACAAATTCCTCAAGGCAATAAGGGCCATTTATACAAAGCCAACCGCATACATCATCCTGAATGGAGATAGACTAAAACAATTCCCCTTGAGAACTAGACAAGGATGCCCACTCTCACATCTCCTATTCAACTTTGTTACTAGAAGTTCTAGCCAGAGCAATTAGACGAGATCAAGAAACAAAGGGCATCTACATCAGCAAAGAAGTAAAAATCTCCATATTTGCAGGTGGTACGATTGTATACGCAGAGAATACTAAAAAACTCATAAGTATACTGCTCAAACTGATAGAAGTGTTCAGCAAAGTGTCGAGATTCAAGATAAACATAAATAAATCTGTAGGATTCCTTTATACCAACAATGAGATTATTAAGGAAGAAATCAGGAAGTCAATACCGTTTACTACAGCCCCCAAGAAGGTAAAATACGTAGGAACAAATCTAACCAGAGAAATAACAGACCTTTACAAAGAGGACTACAACACCTTACTACAAGAAACTAAAAGAGACTTACATAAATGGAGAAACTTACCCTGCTCGTGGATGGGAAGACTTAACATTGTGAAAATGTCTACTTTACCCAAATCAAATTTACTTGCATTAATGCAATCACAATACAAATTCCTGTGATATTTTTTAATGAGATGGAGAAACAAATCACCATCTTTGTGTGGAAAGAGAAGAAGCTCCAGATAAGCAAAACACTATTTAAGAAGAAGAATACACTGGGAGGCCTTTCACTGTCCAATGTTAGAAACTATTACACTGTCACGGTGGTCAAACAGCCTGTTACTGGTACAAAAAGACAGACAGATCAATGTAACACAATTGAGACTCCAGAGATGACACCATCTTCCTGTGAACAGCTGATAGTCAACAAAGGCCCTAAGACATTAAACTGGGGTAAAAACAATCTCTTCAACGAATGGTGCTGGCTAAATCAGATATCCATCCGCAATAAATTGAAAGAAAACCCATATATCACAGCTTATACAGAAACCATCTCAAACTGGATAAAAGACCTAAATATCAAGTCTAAAACGATAAAGCTCATTCAAGAAATATTAGGATCAGCAATGGAGGTTTTAACATACAATATAGACAGACTTCAAAATGGGGCAAACAAACCACAATCAACAAAAGAGAAAACAGATAAATGGGAACTACTAAGAATCAAACACTTATGCTGATCCAAAGAATTATCAATAGAATTAAAAGACCGTCTATAGAATGGGAACAAATGTTTGGCAACTGTATGTCAGACCAACATCTGATCTCCATAATCTATAAGGTACTACAAAGTATCAGTATGAAAAAAATAAATAATCCAATTAAGCAATGGGCAAAAGAGATGAACAGATACTTCTTTAAAGAGGAGATTCAGGCAACCAAAAAGTATATGCAAACATGCTTACAATCATTAGCTATTAAAGAAATTCAAATCAAAACTACAATGAGATACCATCTCACTCCAGCTAGGTCCGCCATGATCCAAAGAACACAAAACAACAGATGCTAGAGAGGCTGTGGAAAAACTGGAACTCTCCTACACTGTTGGTGAGATTGCAACATGGTGCAACCTCTTTGAAAAGCAATCTGGAGCCTCCTTAAAAAGATGGAAATAGATATACCATTTGACCCAGTAATTTGACCCAGTAATCTGCTTGGAATATATCCTGCAGAATCACACCAACTGATACATGCACATGACTGTTTATTGCAGCACAGTGCACAACAGCAAAAAGATGGAACCAACTCAGATGCCCAACAACGGAGGAATGGATAAGTAAACTATAATACATATACTCAAGGGAACATTATACAATGATAAAGAACAATGATCATTTTCGGAAACATAACCTGGTTTCAACTGGAGAACATTATGTTGAGTGAAAGTAGTCAGCCACAAAAGGACAAATATTGTATGAGACCCCTACAATAAGAACTTAAAAACAGACTCATGCATAGATGAAAAGACTGTTTTATGGCTGCAAGTGTGGGGAGGGAGGGAGGGAGAGGGTAGGGAATAGATTAGATAGTCGATAGAAATTTAGTTGGGTGAAGTCAGTGACAGCACACATTAGAGAAAACATCAATTTTAAGTGGACTTCAACAAAGCATGATTACTCCTCCCATCATAACCCAGTATTGCAAGGATGGAGTAACTGGGGCAGAGGACCAGTGACCATGCTGTCAAGGGAAATTGAGGCCAATTGACACAACCATTGTTTTGCTAAGAGTCTTCTGCACCCCAAATTAGTGAGTGGCAACTGGGATCTTAAAAGCTGCTAAGCTGCCATCTGAGATATACCATATGGTCCCAACTCAGCAGAAACTGAAGATCTCCAAGGACCAAAATGACATGGGGCAAAGAGAACCCAGAAGAAAGAGACACCCACGTGAACAGGTGACTACACCAACATGTGACCAGAAGAACTGGATGGTGCCCGGCCACTACCAGTGATAGCCATGATGGAGCTCAAAACATTGAGTCTCACAGGTAACACAAAAATAAAAAAGGGGTGCACCCTGAGGTCTCCACTAAAAGACTGCAGTTGATGGTCCAAGCATCTTGTGGTTCCCCTGGGAGCATGACCCCTGGCCCTGATGCTGCCTTGGTCCATAAATTATAATGGAGGTCAATTCTTCAGGCAGAAATGGATTGGACTTGGTGATACAAATTAACCATATGAGGTGTGAACTTTATAGTTTCATGCATCTATAGGATATCAACTTGCTGACCTCTTACTGGACGTGGGGGAGAAGGTGGGAGGAGGGGATATTGTTAGGAGGATATGACATGTACAGAATGGAGAAGTGTGCTGTCACCAGGCAGGGAGAGCAGTGGGAGCTGCTCATTGGAGGGGACGCAAATTTATATGGGATTGTATATTGTCACTCAATCATAATAGAATATATTTTTTAAAAAAGTTAATAAAAGCATTTGATTAAAAAAAGGAATCTAGACTTTGATCATTCATTTCACCAAAGCTTATGATATAATCATATTGGATGAATGAAATCATGGAACATAGGAAAGAGGACTAAGAATCGTCCTATACCACAGAAAGAAATCAAATGCAAAACACGAGCGTTTACAAATGAAAAAATAGCTAACTAAATATATAATTTACAAACACCATAAAGAACTCCAAGAGAGTGGGACTGTGTAGGAGTGAGAATGGAGGATATTACTGGAACTTAATTTTTGTTTTTACATCTTTTAATATGTTTTGAATTAATAGGTCCTACTTTGATGGATGTTGTTGAGCCTATTCTTTAGTCCATAGACAAAAGATGCAGACTGATCTTTTCTTTCATTGTTTACACTGTTTTCTATTCTTGAAAATACTGATTACATAGCAAGACTTTTTAGTCTTCAGCAAATAATTCAACACAGTAGTTTATTTATATTTTAAGCAACTTCTAAGAATTGATCCCTCAGTTATACAAGGCACCGACCTCTATGAATAACAACCCTATGTGCCCGGCAAGAGGAAGGTCGTTGTCTCCTAAACACAGGCTACTTTCCTCAACATCAAGTTTCCAAGCAATGAACACTTTAGCTTTTCAGGGTGAAGTAATTGATCAGGCAACATTTATTTTCCTTAATAAAAAAATTAAAGTGGCTTATCTGCATACATTGTTAAATAAAATGGGAAGTGAATACAAGGAATTTTAGCTACTGCAAACAGAATTACAAAACCAAGTAAAAGAGTATATATACTGCTTGGATATTAGGTTGTTTCTATGTAATAATGTAATCACTATCATGTCAACCAATCAGTCAAAAGAGTTTCATGGGGATGTGGCCTGCATCCAATATAGGTGGACTTTCTGGCAAAGCTCTTTAGATCTTGCTCACTCTAAATTTTGCCAGAAGCTCCGGTTCATCTGACTTCCAGTTGTTGGGACTTGAGCAGCTTACTAGCTGATCTTGTAATTTATCAGCCTCCACATCCTATGAGCAAGAGGCCTGCTGTGTAGTTTGTTGGTCTTGAGTTCTGTCATAGACTGAATTACATCCTTTCCAAACTCTGTCAATTTGGCTAGGTCATGATCCCCAGTATTTTACGATTGTCATCTCATGTGATTTCCCTGTGTGTTATAAATCCTGTCTTTGTGGTGCTGATGAGATAGATTAGAGGGAGCTATATACTGATGCTCATGGTGACCCTATATATACTGAAGATATCTACAAGATTATATAGCATCTTAAACCAATCTCGTATAAGATATGAAAGAGAGGCACAAGCAGAATATGATCTCAGACCACCAAGAAAGCTGCTCTGGGGACAGAGAGAGCATCCTTTTTGACCTGGAGTTCTTTTTCAGAGAAGTCCCTAGTCCAGGGAAGGATTGATGAGAGAGAACTTCCTCCAGAGCCAACAGAGAGAGACAGCCTTCCCCTGAAGCTGACTCTGGATTTGGCCTTCAGGTGTACTAGACTCTGAGAAAATAAATTTGTCTTCGTCAGAGCCATCCACTTGTGGTATTTCTGGTATAGCACCACTAGATGACTAAGACAGAATTGCCAGCCCCTGTAGTTATGTGAGTCAGGTGAAGTTTCCAGCCTGACCCACAGACTTGAGACTTTCCAGCCTCTACAACCATGAGAGCCATTTCTGTGACATAAATATCCCTCTATAATATACTACATATATATCCTTCACTGATTTTACTTCTCTGGAAAACCCAGCCTAAGACACAGGGTAGCAAACAAGTCAATTGAACAAAATTAATGTCCCACAACCAACATTTTGGTGGTTGTATTTTGTTTAGTTTTATTTTGTAAAACACTGGTAATCAGAATTTATGCTGCTCCATCATTGCTTTTTTCAGCCATGTAATGACATCAGTGATTTTTATAGCACAGTCTAATCCCACAGTTTATCCATTGTTGTCAAGTACATTCCAATTTATAGTGACCTTATAGAACAAGGTAGAAATCTCTCATGGGACTTTGAAGAGGTGACTGGTGAATTAGAATTGCTAACCTTCTAGTTAGCAGCCTAACACTTAGTCTTGTACCTTTTCATGGTACAAAGTGAGATAAATTAGTCTTCATGGGATTAAGTTCTTAATCACAAAATTATTGATACAGGATGCTAACTGACTGTACATTTACAGACATTTAGAAGTTTCCTCAATGGAGTCAAGTCCTTGGTATAATAAATTATTTTATTATTAGAATAAAAAGTAAAACCCACTGCTATCAAATGTGTTCTAACTCATATAGGTCCTATGCGATAGAGTAGAACTTCCTCATAGAGTTGTCAAAGAACTCCTGGTAGATTCAAAATGCCAACACTTTGATTATCAGCAGTAGATCTTAACACCACCAGGGTTTCTACTGTATATATAATATAAATGTACGGCACTTCGCTTGGCTGGCACATATACCTATATCTATTTCAATAGCTGGTGTTCCTGGGTGGCACAAATGGCTAAATGCTTGACTACTAACTGAAAGGGTGGTGGTTCAAATCCACCAGAGGCACCTGAGGAAGAAAGGTCTGGCAATCTGCTTTTGAAATGTCATTGTCTTGATAACCCTATAAGATGCTGCTCTCCTCTGCACTCATGAAGTTGCATTGGTTTAGTTTTGGTTTTTATCTTTGTTTATTTATCCCTCTATTGATTTACTGGTTGACAAATGTATATGTTTTGGAATTTGAATTTTCCCATGCTAGTAAGTAGAAATTATAATAACAAGAACATACTGACAAACCAATTCCACACCCTTAAATTAGAAATACAAATGCTAGTATTTATGACCAGCAATGTCATCTGAATTAGCTAGCGAATGTTTGGACATTTTGGAAATGGACATGAGTGTACAATCAGTAAACTGTGTAGCATATGGTTGTGATCATATAATTGACAAAATAGGATGCTTTAAAATAGATGTGTTCCTTTTTCAATTTCAGACATTATCTATCTTGAAATGTATCCATCGGTTTAGTGAAACATAATATGAAATCTTTTATATTAGAATAGATTATATTTACACTGAGCAAAATATAGATAATATCAGATGTATAGTTTGTTTAAATTACATTTCATTTTCTTTCTAACCGATTAATTCAAGTCAACAAAAGTTCAATTTTGTGAGTGTTGTTTATTTTCAAAAGCAAATGTGCTAAAGAGCATTTTGTATACTTATGCATTTTTCAAAAAGCTTAAGGTAGCTGATTTATTCATGAAATGTTTGAGGGGACACAGATAATTTCCCAAAGTGATGTTAATTTTTAAATTAAGTATACATAAATTAATCCACATAACTCTGCTACCAGAGTTATGTGGATTAATTTATGTATTCTTTGAAAATACATGGAATTCATTATGAACCATTAAGGAAGCATTTGGTAATTGCTAGCAATGAGAACAATTTATAATATAAACTTGCACCTCATTTTCTGTTTTGTAATGAGGAAGTTTGCTTAGATTTAGAGAATCTAACTGCTTTTTGAAGTATTTTCTTGCAAGGGTAATTTCATATGTTTTGCCCTTCTTATAGAAAAAAATAATGCACCTACTCCTCACCTATATGGTTAGTATCCAAAGAGCAGATTGTTATGTGCAAACAGCATTATGCAAAGTGTAGGATGATTACATCATTACATAACTGCCAAGCTTCTAAGAATTATGGCCCAGTCAAGCTGACACATAATTTTAACTGTCCCAGCCAGTGTTATTCCTACTTTACAACTCAGTACTTGTTACTGCTAGACATGTATCGTTAGTGAACAAAGTAGTCATAAAGTAGATTTTCTACTATTTTCATAAATGCAAAATGTTGGATAATGAGACCATTAATAAGTAAGGGGTGGTTGTACTAAAGTTTTAGTACATAGTGCCTTTGGCATGATGCCATTAAGGGTAAAGCTCCTTTGTAACTCCATTCTTTTGTAACTTAGATAACGAATTTTCTTCAGTAGATTTGCTTAATGCCACATTTTGTTCCATAAATAATATCATATTAGCATTCATTCTCTTGCCTCCATCTAATGATAGTTACATTTAAGGTCTATAACATGCTACATACTGTCACAAATACGTGTGTACATTACCTCAGTTAGTCTTACACGGAAAACCTATAAAGTTCTACTACCTTCATTATAAGGATAATGAGACACAGAATTTGCGGGGCTCAGCAAACATTTGGCCTGTGTGCCAAATTTGGCCCCCATCTTGGAAATGAACTTTATTGATGCAGAGCCACACACAGATGTTTACATATTGTCTCTGGCTGCTTTCCTTGTCAAGCCAAAAAACCAAACCCACAGCCATCAGGTCAATTCTGACTTATAGCAACTGTATAGGACAGAGTGGAACCACCCCATAGAGTTTTCAAGACTGTAATCTTTTTGGAAACAGACTGTTACTTCTTTCTCCCATGGAGAGGTTGATGGGTTGAGGTTGACTTTTCATTTAGCAGTGTAATGTTTTAAACATTGTGCCGCCAGGACTCCTTTTGCTTTCATTCTGCAATGATACACTTGAGTCAGGAGTGGTTGTACTAAAGCTCTGTCACTTGACAGAGACCAATCATCTGGCCAGCAAGACAAAAACATTTCCTATCTGGTCTGTTAAGTTTATAGATTCTTGCCGTAGGTCACTCAGAGAGACTTCCCTATCAAATGCAGAGTTTTCTGATGAGAATGCCAGCATTGTTTGCACCATATCGTCATGTCTCTCAATCAATAATAATAACATTAAGAGGGATGTGAATGATAAACCTCCTCCTTTTCTAAGACTATTTGCTGTGAAAATCTTAACTAATAAAATAAAGCTTTTAAATTTAAATTCTGTTTTAGAAATACAGGATTTGCAGTTTAAATCCCATTTTAAAAACTGATTACCGTAATGTATCTAGGCTAGCTATATAATGACTTAGAAAGATCATTTTAAAAAATGGAAATAATAATGCCTGACATCCTTCACTCGAGGTTCTATAACAGACAGGCTCTTTCTTACTCTGTTATCTGGCAATTCTGTCTCTCAGGTCCGACTTGTTACAGGTCTGAGTCACTTTGTTGAAGCTAATCTAAAATTGTTAGGGATAATATTTTCAATCTATGATGTGAATAAACTATGTTTACACTTACAAAGGAAACTCTGGTGGCATGTTGGTTAATGCTATAGCTGCTAACTAGAAGGTCAGCAGTTCAAATGTGCCACGTGCTCCTTGGAAACTCTATGGAGCAGTTCTACTGTGTCTTCTTGGAATCAATTTGATGACAGTGGGTTTTCGGTTATACTTACAAAGAAACAGACACACCATACTCTTAAAACTTGTAGTTCCTCACCTTGAGCCACTATGAAGTATAACCTACAGTAACTCAATTCAAAAATGTTTTTAAGAATTTTTTCAGCATTTTTCGAGACCTTCTATAGCTGCTGACTTAATGTCAGTCACTTTAACAAACACTGATTGTTTTGAATTATCCACCTACTCCAATACACACACAATATACAAATAATAATGACCAAGTTTACCTAATTAAAATTTATTGGACAGTTTTCTTCTTGTTGATTGCTGTCAAGTTGATTCCAACTCATGGGCACTCCATGTGTATAGGGTACAGATAGCATTTTCAGGGCTGTGACCTTTTAGAAGAGATAGCTAGGCTTGTCTTCCTAGATAACTCAGAGTGGATGTGAAGCCCAATATTTCAGCTCATATTTGAGTACTCAATCTTTTGTACCACCTAGGGACTCCATTAAAAATTACAATGTACTAATTACTGTGCTATGTGCAGGTTTCAAATGTTTAAATTCTTGAGCGGAAGACAGAGCAGAAAACATTTTTTACCAATATTTTTAAAATAGAAGTTTTACATCAAAGATAATCAGGACACTGATCTTTTAAAGAAACTAATATTGCTGACCTGGAGAAAGTGAGGCTGTTAATGTAGAGCAAAGGTTTTCAATCTCAGAATCTCAGTATCATTCACATTTGGGCTAGATAATTCACTACTGTGAAAGGCTGTCATGTTCCTTGTAGGGTGTTTGCAGCATCCCTGATGTCTACTCATTAGATGCCTCTAGTAGTCCCACCTAAATGTGACAATCAAAAATGTCTCTAGACACAATCAATGACTGCAAGTCACCTAAGGAACAAAATAACTTCTTGTTGAGAATACAGTACAAAGAATAGATTAGAATGAGAAAAGTAAAAGGTAAATCCTATAAATTTAATAAAACTAAAAGTCTATTGCAGTCATGCAGATGAGAAATTAATGGAAGAAGAATGGAGATAAAAATGTTTTGAAGGGAAAATTATATAAAACTTGACAGATTGAATAATAGCTTGAAAAAAACACTAGAGGAGCTTGTTACTAATTCTAAATTATAATCACTTTAATTCATTTGCTGTGAGGAGGGGCCCAGGAATATATATTTTAACTAACAAATACCCCATTTTGAGGAAAAATAACTGATAAAGCAAAGCCATGAGAAGACAAGACTGGAAATAATGAGAAAGTAGTCCAGTGAGTGATAACCGACAACTGGGTTAGTTGACCAAGAAGTTAAGAGTCTCAAAGTGGAGTAGAACTGGAATGTAGAATGCATGAATCAATCTTGCCTTGTTAGCAAGGAAACATCTTTTTAGCAAGGAAACATCTTAAGACATTAACTGAGAGAAAATGACAAGAACATGTTTCTCTGTTTTTACAAGAATGAGAGCATTTACTTCCTTCTCATAAGTAAAATCCTAGAACATAGTGATATGAGCCATTTATTTGAGGAAATCTGTAAGGACATCTTTATTATCTGACCAAAGGTTATCCAGATCTGAGTTATTATGTTGGTTTCAACAATTACATGTTTCAATAAAAAGTATAATATACAATTTTAAGAAATAATAGTACTTTGTAAGAACATTCTTCTAATGTGTATGAAGTAATGTATTTCGGGAAACATTTCATCATGAATTGTAAGGTTTGAATTTCTGTTTTGAGTGCAAAGGAAACAAAAAATATGTTTTTCAGATTTTCTGGGGAAACACTGCTGTGTACTAATAGGATTTTTGCCATTTGTGTTTACTGAACTGGAAGCTGCTGAAAGCTTTTAGCTCCTTAGAGGAAAGATTCTTGTCACCAACTGCATTACCTCCCAGTACTTTCTATGGTTTATTGTGCATGACCCATGGTTATGAGCTCTCTGGTTGATTTTTATGAGATCATATGACTTAGAGAAGTACAAAACTGACAAATATAATTTTTGAAATTAAGTATTCTGCTCCTATGACCTCTAATCTTGGTTTAGCCCTCTCACAACTGGTGGGATACACAGGTACCTACCAACACTTTCTGTTTCTCATGTTTTCTGGGAAGCTGCTTTCTCAGTTTTAGTAAATTCTGCCAAAAACTGGCAGCCTGTGTAAGACCTCACCAAGTTATCTGCAATGCTAGGCTATTTAGTATTTATCACCAATAACAAGGAGCCCTGATGGTGCAGCGCTTTAAGTGCTCAGCTGTTAACTGAAAAGTTGTCAGTTTGAGCCCACCAGCTGCTTTCCAGAGTACAAAAATGTGGCAGCTTTAGAAACTCTATGGGGGTAGTTCTATTAAGTCCTATAAAATGGCTATGAGTAAGAAATGACACTACAGCAATTTTTTTAAACAATGCTAAAAATAACTATTCAGAGGAAAGTGTCAATTTATTCTCAAATATTCAATGAAGTTTTAAAAAGGAACACTATAATATATAAAAATAAGATCAATGAGAACTTTTAAATAAAGTTGGACCTCTGTCTACGTACAAGGGTGGAGTACTTTAGAACCTACAGAAAGCAATTTTTAATATTGTCCTTCATGAATATTAATCATTTTTCTAAGCAGATTTGTTACTTTTGGAAAATATCACAGCCTCCCTGAGTTTTAATTTCCTCATCTGTCAAATGAGGAATCAGAGCACCTAAATTGAATGATTATTGGTGTGATGATTAAGTGAGCTAAAGAACAGAAAACACTAACCATTAATTGGCACTTGTAAGTGCTAAAATTAAAAGTACTATGGTGCTATCAAATGGTAGTTAGAAAAATGGAATCATTATTCCACTAGAAAAAAGTATTTTTTTTCCTAAATACATGACCTATTCTAGCACTCCTGATTTACAAAATGGATTTTATCCAAATTTCTTTCTTCCCATTGCTGTTTTAGGTCAACATTTTTTGATACCAACATGGTTGTAAAGTTATCAGTATTTTAAGTAGCTACTCAAATACTAGGGTTTTATAACTCAGTTAATAGTTTAAAAGCCACATAAAGCCAAAACTAAATATTATTTGTGTTATACACTCCCTAGGCAAACTAAATTTCTAAGTCATGGTTCAAAGCTTTCACCTAACAAGTCTGGGTTATTTTTCTCTCCTATAATAGGACAGGGAACCCTGGTGGCATAGGGGTTAAGTGCTACAGCTGCTAACCAAAAGGTCAGCAGTTCAAATCCTTCAGCTGCTCCTTGGAAACCCTCTGGAGAAGTTCTACTCTGTCCCAAGGCAGAGTAAAACTTTGTCCCATGGCAGATCATTGACTTGATGGCAATGTGGACAATAACACAAGATCTCAACATCTGTGTAAGTGACCATAAATAGAGAATGTGGACCTGTCTGTAGGCATGTGGGCTTGGTTGGGGCACAGAGATTTTAGATGTAGAAACTCTATTTCAAGTATTTCACTGACACAAAGCCTGTTAATTACCCAAGTCTCCATTTTCTTCCTTTGTTTCTTTTTTTTTTTTTTTTAATTGCTGTGACTGAGTGAAAATGTACATTCCTGTATAAATTTACATGCCCACCTATATGCAGCTTCCACTGCTCTCCCTGTCCGGTGACTGCACACTATTCCTCTCTGCTCCATACATGTCTCATCCTCCCAACAGTCTCCTTTCCCCTCCTCTCCAACCACTCTCCTTCCTCCAACCAGAGAAAACTTGTCCAGCTCCTGGTGGCACTCCTCTGGGAATCTTCCAAGAGTCCTCTGAGGTTTTGTTTCTGTAAGTTTTTCCCATGCTGCAGTTTCAAAGAGAGACCATATTGTTCCTGTTGTCTTTGACCTTCTAATTACAGGCTTCTTAAAGGCTAGAAGGCCAATCCTCTTCTTCTGTTAATTTCTCATTTGATTGAGTGCAATAGGCTTTTAGTCTTACTTCATCTATTGCATTAAATTTTTACTTTCCTCATTCTAATCTTTCTCTGTCCTGTATTTCTACTAACAGCTCACATCAAGGTCTGTTGCAGCAGGGTCCTCACCAAGTTCTCCTCATTAAATGATAATACACGTAAATAATAGGTTAGCTTATGACATAAAGAATATCATTCAGTTCTTCTAGTCCCACATTGATGTAGGCACCCACTCATGTGGGTCTCTCTATCTTCTGGGTTGTTATCCTGCTGACCTCTGGCTGGAGAAAGGAGAGTGGATGGAGAGGAAGTGAGAGACTGTTGGGAGGATGAGACATGTACGGAGCAGAGAGGAATTGTGTGCTGTCACTGAGCAGGGAGAGCAGTGGAAGCTGCATATAGGTGGGCATGTAAATTTATACAGGAATGTATATTTTCACACAGTCATAATAATAAAAAAAAAGAATATCATCCATTGGTACTGCATACCTTAAAAAATCATCTATATGAGACTAAATTTCAACAATTACTGTAAAGCAAAAATTAGAAGGTACAGAGGCAGAAAAACTATATTAGTGCAAATGAAACAACGAGAATAAAATTTATCAGAATGTTGACAGATTGTGAAAAGCGTAACCAATGTCACTGAACAATTTGTGTAGAAACTGGTAAGTGTGAACCTAATTTACTATTTAAACTTTCACCAAAAAAGCACAGTAATATATTATTTAAAAAAAGAAAAAGAAAACAATGTAATCTATGGTAATTTGGGCCAAAAAGAAGCATTTTAAAGCTTATCATTCAACATTTGCTAGTATTTAGTGGATAGGAGAAGCCTGGTCACACAGGGTGAAATGCTCAACACCCAGGCATCAGTAACTTTGCTTAAGAAAAGCAGTTGTTCCGTTTATAAATCTTTTGTAATGTTTCTCATTTTCTTTAAATTTGACCACCTATTTAATGTGCCATATTCCTTTAAATTATTACCTGGTAGAACCTAGTTAACGCTATACGTGAACATACACATTTCAGAAGAGTTAAGGTTATAAATCAGACTCGAGTTGATAGCACTAGGTTTTATGGTACTTAATTAGAATGCTGGATATTAGAATCTTTTTTGTTATGATTAAGTGCAAGTATGCAATCTAAGTCAATTTTTGCATACCTACTTCTCTGCAACTCTACTTGCTCTCTCCACCCTGTGACAGCACACTCCTCCTTTTCAGTCTTTGGTTCTAGAATCCTTCCAGTGAACACCTGTCGCCTCCTCTCCACCCTCTCCTCTACCTTCTAGAAGGAAACTAGTAGGAAAGCCTTCTATAAAAATATAAAACCATAAAGTACACACCACATGCTCACTCTGTGTGCCTGACTCCAGCACGTTCTTAAAGTATTGAGCTCAGTACTGGTTTCAGATCTGGGGCAGCAGCAAGTATAGGGATCATATTCCCAGGGGACCCTCCAGATTGTCAGACCAGTTATGGTCTTTTAGTAGAGTTCTTGATCTGCACACTTCTTTTTCCTGTATAGCGTCAGGTACCCTACATTGCGGCCCCTATCAAGGCTGTCTTTGGTGGTGGCTGGGCACCATTTGATCCTTTTGGTCTCACCCTGATGTACTCTGTCAATCATATGGGTCCTTATGTCTCCTGGGCTAATTTTTTCTCTTGTCTTTGATGTTTTCAGTCATCACCTGTTCCAGGTGGACTGCGACTAATTGGTGTTCCTCAGGTTGCATCCTTGTGGCTTTTAAGACCCCAGATACCACTCCACAATAAGGGGTGCAAAAGACAGTCTTAGCAATAGGCTAGTTGTAGCAATTGATCTCAATGTCCTCTGAAAACCAGGTCCCGGACACTTGTCTCTTCTACTGTATCCTTTGAAATGTTGGCTTGAGTTTAGAAAATGTTTTAGATTATGGTGTAGCCCATTTATACTGACATGCCTTCTACTGAGTGCTGTTGCACCCTTCACCTAACCAAATTCCTGTAGTTCAGTCCATGAATAACACTTTCCTTCCCTCCCCTCCTTGAAGCTATCAAACTGTCCTTCTGTACGTAAGTCTATTTTTAAGTCTTTATAGTAGGGGTCTTGTACAATAACTGTTCTTTTGCAGCTGACTTATTTCACTCAACATAATGTCTTCTAGTTGAAACCAGTTTATGACATGCTTCCTAAAATCATCATCGATCTTTATCATTGCATCGCATTCCATTCAGTATGTATACCATCACTTGTTTATCCATTCGTCTGTTGATGGGCACCTAGGTTGATTACATCTTTTTGCAATTGAGGACTGTGCTGAAATAAACGTTCGTGTGCTTGTATCTGTTGCAGTAATAACCCTTGTTTCTGTAGAATATATTTCAAGCAGTGGGATTTCTGGATCATATGGTATTTCTATTTCTAGCTTTTCAGAAAAGTGCCAAATTGGTTTGCAAAGAGGCTGTACCATTTTGCACTCCCACCAGCAGTGCAGGAGAGTTCCTTTCTCTACACGGCTTCTCCAGTATTTGTTGCTTTGTGATTTTTGTATTATTACTGCCAACCTCATTGGGGTGAGATGGTATCTCATGGTAGTTTTGATTTGGATTTCTCTAATAGCTAGTGATTATGAGCATAACCTTATATATCTTTGGCTACCTGAATGTCTTCTTTGGTGAAGTGCCTGTCCATGTCCTTTGTCCATTGTTTAATTGGGTTATTTATCTTTTTCTTGTTGATATTTTACAGTACTTTGTAGGTTATGGAAATTAGACAGCTATTCAATATGTAGTTGCCAAACATTCTTTCCTAATCTGTAGGCAGTCTTCATATAACCTTTGGATGAGAATAAATGCTTGATTTTTAGCAGTTCCCATTTATCTATTTTCTCTTCTGTTTGTGTATTGTTGATCAGATTTTGAAATCTAAGCTGTATATCAGAATTCGCATTGTTGTCCCTATTTTGCATTCCACATTCTTTATTTTTTTAGGTTTAATATTAAGGTCTTTGATCCAGTTTGATTTAGTTTTTGTGTAAGGTGTGAGATAGGGGTCTTGTTTCAGTTTTCTGCAGATGGATATTCAATTTTGCCAACACCATTTGTTAACGAGACTATTTTTACCCCAGTTTACAACCTTTAGAGTTTTGTAAAATACCAACTGTTCATAGGAGGGTGGTGATATTTCTGGGCTCTCTATTCTGTTCCATTGTTCTATAGACTTGTTTTAATACCAGTACCAGGATGTTTGGACTACTGTAGCAGTGTAATACGTTCTAAGGTTGGGTAGTGCTAAGCATCCCACTGTGTTCCTCTTCTTCAGTAGTGCTTTACATATCCAAGGTTTCTTCCCTTTCTAAACAAAGTTGGTGATTTGTTTCACCATCTCATTAAAAATGATGCTGGGGAGG
Source organism: Heterohyrax brucei (assembly GCA_028571685.1). Lineage (NCBI taxonomy): Eukaryota > Metazoa > Chordata > Mammalia > Hyracoidea > Procaviidae > Heterohyrax > Heterohyrax brucei. The sequence goes on from CM053142.1 coordinate 50,621,086, forward strand.
AGGCAGAACCAAGATGGTGAACTAGACAGCATCTCAATTTCCTCAGAAAACTAAAGCCTCAATTGATAATTGAACAGAGCACTCTGGGCACCCAGGGAGTCCTAGAATATGGCATAGGTTGTCAGATTGGACTCCGTGTCACTAAAAGGGAAATTTCCTCCCTCTGGCATGAGGCAGCACATGCTGAACCCCACTCCTGCTGACTCATAGCTTGGGTGGACTATAGGTACTGATGTTTTTGTTGTTGCTGTTATCTGCAAGGTGGAGGATGGGCATGGGCTGACAAATACACTGAACTACAGTGTTAAAGTAAACACAGTATAGCACAAGAGAGAGTATATGGGATAGCCACATTTTGAGAGCCCAGCTGCTGACTGAGGGGACCACTGCCCCTCCACCTTTTCTTGTTTGAGCTCTGCCATAGATTCTGCTATTTTGTGGCAGAAATGGCAGCTTGGCCGGGACACCATCTTGGTCAGCTGAGAGGAAGAGTCACCCAAATGTAAGCCTCAGCAGGGGCTAATTTCCAAGGTGAGAAGCAATGTCAGTCCAGAAAGCACTTTTCCAGCAGAAAGGCTGTGTTTAGCTAAGCAGAGCCCGGCTGAGGATGGCAGAAAGGCCATAACTCCTCCCTACTTTCAACTACATCATAGCATCTGCGGATGGCTGAAGAAGTTCTTCCATTGTCAGTCAGAGAACAGGGCCTGCCATAGTTGATGATCTGACTGATTCTGGCAGATATCAGACAGTTCCTAGCTTTTAAAAATAAGACTTCCTAGAGAAATGACTGCTGAGCAGCCCAGCAACATCTCTTCCAGACTTTAGTGATCTTTATCATTAGGTTGGTTGACAGCCCCACAGTACACCATAAATAGGGTGCAGTCTTTGCCATACAAGAGGTGGAGCCTGCACACCTCAGAGGGTACACTGGGGCTAGTCACTAAAGTACACAGAGGTGGCTGGAGACCAACTCCCTCCTGAAACCTACACCTCAGCTCCTGTTGAGGTAACACCAGGGGAACTAAACAGCCTCTGCCAAGCCAGCCAAGTGCGTCCTCTAGATGGCCCAAAGACAATAAACCATTGCTAAACATTTACAGAAACAGTCCACCATGGCTCTGAAAAACACCCAAAATAATCAAAAAACTTTTCAGATGAAGAAGCCTACCGGAGGTTGAATACAAAAGAATTATAAATAGAGCCCTCCCAGAGATATAAGAAAATGCAGAAGAGCAAAATGAAAAATAAAGCAAGCTATTAGAAGTGATGGAACATCCCACAAAATGACAGAATTAGACAATTCATTCCAAAGCTGAAAGAGCAGAATTGAGGAGACAGAAGTCAGACATTGTGACCCTGAGCACAGAGCAACTGACACCAGCGTTCATGAGGATTAAATCAGAGAAAAGAAATAGAAAAATGAAGAAATATTAAGAAACATGTGGTACTCTATCAAAAGGAATAATCTACGATTAATTGGAGTTCCTGAACAGGGAAGCATAGCAGAAAATATACACATTATTGTTGTTGAGTTGCTGACAGAAAACTTCCCTGAAATTATGAAAGAAGAGAGCACAGATATGCAATACATGTATCGAATGCCACAAAAACTAGACACAAGAAAGACATCAAGATATATTATAATCAAGCTAAATAAACTGGAACAAACAGATTCTCTTAAACCCAGTGAGAATTGAAGCAAAGCTAACATTCAGAGGTAAACACTGTAGACTTTTGTCTGACTTCTTGGCAGAAACGATGATGGCAAGTAGGTGGTGGGGTGACACATTCATAACCTTGAAGGTGATAAACTTTCTACCAAGGATTATATATCCTGAAAAATTGCCTCTCAAATATGAAGGTGAAATTAAGACATTCACAGATAAACAGAAGTTTAGAGACATTGTAAAAACCAAATCAATACTACAGGAAATACTGAAAGAAGCTCTCTGCTTAGAAAAACAAAACCATTAAGTATATATTTAAGCAGGCAATGCAGGACACAGCATCCAGAAGCCTACTTAGTTAGGGAAAGCGCAAAACTCAATCAAAGTCACAATATTAATAGAAGAAACCAGTGATCATATCATGAAAACTATGACACCATCACACTAATAAGAGGGATATACTACAGTAGTTTTAGTCCTTCCAGATGGAGAGGAAGTTAAAAAGATATGCATAAATTAAAATTGGATTTAAACTTAGAATATTAAGGGGAACAATAGGGGTAGCCACAAGGCACAATAACAATACCACATATTAAAACAAGAAACATAATGCAGGAGTTTCAACAAACACAAAACCAACATGAAAAGGATGGAAAGTCAACCCCCCAAAAGAACGACCTAGAATAGAATATTAAGAGCAACAGAGAAAACATCAATATAAAAATAAATACGTGAAAATGACAACACTAAACACATACCTATCAATAATTACAAGGAATGTAAATGGACCAAATGCTCCAATAGACAACAAGTGATATCCTGGATCAAAAAACATGACCTGTCTATACATTGCTTACAAGAAACTCACTTAGACTTAAGTTATGACCAAACTGAAAATTAAAGGATTCAATAATATCTACCAAGCTAACAATATACAAAGAGCATATGTGGCAATACTAACCTCAGATAAAATACATTTTAGTGTAAAATCCACCATCGTGGACAAGGGCAGTCACTATTTGTTGCTGAAAGTTTCAATACACAAGCAAGATTTAACGGTGTTAAATATTATATATCAAATACAAAGCCATCTAAATACATCAAACAAACACTGACTACATTGAAATATGAGATACATCACTCCACAGTAATAGTTGGAGACTTCAACACTCCACTTTCAGTAATGGACAGATCACCCAAAAAAAAAGCTCAGTAAAGACGCAAGATCTAATTGTAACAAATACCTGGACCTCACTGACATACACGGAACTTTTTTTCCAGCAACAGATAAGCACACCTTTTTCTCCAGTGCATGTGGAACATTTTCCAGAACAGACCATGTGTTAGCATATAAAGCAAATCTCAACAAAATCCAAACTGTTGAATCATTGCAAAGCATCTTCTCAGATCATAAAGCCACAAAAATTGAAATTAACAGTAGAAAAAACATGGGTAGAAAATTGAACTCATGGAAAGTAAACAACATTTTGCTCAAAATTCATGGTTTATAGAAGAAATCAAAGGCACAATAAAGAAATTTATGGAATCAAGTGAGAATGAAAACACATCCTACCAGAACCTATGGGATACAGCCAAAGCAGTGCTCAGAGGTCAATTTATCTCTACAAATGCACAGATATGGAAGGAAGAAAGGACTCAAACCAGACAATTAACCCTATAGCTTGAACAAGGAGAAAGAGCAAAAGAGGAACCCCTCAGGGACCAGAAGAAAACAGATAATAAAGATTAGAACAACACTAAATGAATTAGGGAAATTAACAAAATCAAAGGCTGTTTTCTGGGAAAGATTAACAAAGTTGATAAACCGTTGGCTATACTTACAAAAGAAAAACAGGAGAGGAAAGAAATAACCCAAATAAGAAAGGAGATGGGAGATATCACAAAAGACCTGACTGAAATAAAAAGTAGCACAGGAGATCATTAGCTAATACAGAAATCCAAATCAGATCTCTAAGGATACACCATCTTACTCCAACAAGGATGGCCATGATTCAAAAAAAAACAGAAAATGACAGATGCTGGAGAGATTGTGGAGAGATTGAAATTATTCTAAATTTCTGTGGGATTGCAAAATGATACAACCTCTACGGAAAGCAATTTGACACTTCCGTAAAAAGCTGGAAATAGATACTCCATTTGATCCAGTAATCTCACTTCTCAGAATATATCCTACAGAATCAAGGGTAGTCACACGAACAGTACATACACATGAATGTTTATTGCAGCACAGTCTAAAATACCAAAAGATGGAATCAACCCAGATGCCCAACAACAGATGGATAAACAAACTATGGTACATACGCTCAATGGAACACTATACAATGATAAAGAACAATGATGATTTTAGGAAGCATCTCATAACTCAGTTTCAATTTGAAGACATTTTGCTGAGTGAAATCAGTCAGTGGCACAAGGAAAAATATTGTATGATACCCCTACAATAAGGACTTAAAAACAGACTCAAGTCCAGAAGAAAAGACTCTGTGTTGGCTGCAAGGGAAAGGAAGAAGAGAGAGGTTGGCCATAGATTAGATAGTTGATAGAAATGTGGTTGGGTGAAAGCAGTGACAGCACACAACAGAAAGAAGATCAACTTAACTGAACTTCAACATAAAACTGAAAACTCTTCTAATCTTAACCCAATATTGCAAGAATAGAGTAGCAGGAGCAGTGGCCTGGGGACCATGCTCTTAAAGGCCATCAAGGTCAACTGGCATAACTAGTCAATTGCTAAGAGAGCCTTCTACACCCCGTGGTGGTGAGTGGTGTCTGGGGTCTTAAAAGCTAGCAAGCTGCCATCTGAGGTACACCAAATTGTCCCAACTCATCCGGAACAGATGATCACTGAGAACAACAAAGACACAAAGGAAAAAGAGCCCAGGAGACAGAAGAACCCACTTGAATGGGTGACTGCATCAGCACATGACCAAAAGAACCGGATGGTATCCAACCACTGCCAAAGACAGCTGTCATGGGGCACACAATGCTGAGACCCAGTGGCAACACAGGAAAAAGAGGGATGCATCTCAAGAATTGCACTAAAAGACTGCAAATGATGGTCCAGAGGCCTGGGTTCCTCAGGGAGCATGGCCCCTAGACCTGCTGCTGCCCCTGACCAGGAAACGTTACTGAGGTTAACTCTTTAGACAGGAATAGAACGGACTTGGGGAAACAATGTGACCATATGCTGTGTGTACTTTATGGTTCTGTACATTGATAGGAAGCTGTCCTACTGGCCTCTTACTAGAAGGGAGAAGAGAAGGTGGAGAGAAGGGGATAGGAGATTGTTAAGAGGATACGACATTTATAGAGAGAAAAGGAGTGTGCCGTCACTGGGCAAGAAAAGCAGAAGGGGCTGCAGATAAGAGGGCATGCAAATTTAATTTAGATTTTGTATTTCCACTTAATCTCTCACACACACACAATTTAAAAAAATGTCACTGGAATATGTATTGAGATTGCATTGTTTACATTGACCACTTTGGGTAGAGAAGACATTTTCACAATTTTAAGTTTTCCGGTCCAAAAGCAAGGTAGGTTTCCCCACTTATGTAAGTCTCTTTTGGTTTCTTTTAGCAAGGTCTTGTAATTGCCTCTGTATAGGTCTCTTCTCTAGTTAGATATTCTCTAATTAGATTAATTCCTAGGTATTTTATCGTCTTGAATGCTATTGTAAATAGCATTGATTTGGTGATATCCTCTTTGATTATCTCTTCATTGTTGTGAAGGAATCTTACTGATTCATTTATATTTATCTTATGTCCTGACAGTCTGCTGAACTCTTTTATTAGTTCTAGTAGTTTATTTATGGGTTTCCTCCAGTTTTTCTGTGTATACGACCTTATTGTCTGCAAACAGGGATACTTTTACTTCTTTCCCAGTGTGGATTCCCTTTATTTCTTTGTTTTGCCTGATAGTTCTGCCCAGAACCTCTAGCACAGTGTTGAACAGAAGAGGTGGCAGTGGGCATCCTTGTCTAGTTCCCATTCTCAGGGGGAATTCTTACAGTCACTCTCCATTCAGCATGACATTGGTGGACGGTTTTGCATAGATGCCTCTTACTGAGTTGAGAAATTTCTCGTCTATTCTTATGTTGAGGAGAGTTTTTAGCATGAATGGGTTTTGGACTTTGTCAAATGGCTTTTCAGCATCAGTTGACAAAATCAGGGAAACTTATCCGTGGTTATTTATGTGGTTGATCACATTAATTGTTTTTCTGATGCTGAATAAACATTGCATCCCTGGTACGAATCCTACTTTTTTATGATTGATTAATTTTTTGATATGTTGTTGAACTCTATTGGCTAGGATTTTGTTGAAGATTTTTGCATCTAGGTTCACGAATGATATTCGTCTATAATTTTCTTTTTTTGTGGAACCTTTACTTGACTTTGGCATCAGGAATATACAGGCTTAATAGAATCAATGTAGGAATGGTCTTTCCTTTTCTATCTTGTGGAATGGCTTCAGTAGTGCGGAAACTAACTCCTCTCCAAATGTTTGGTAGAGTTGTCCAGTGAAACTGTCTGGACTAGGACTTTATTGGATTGATACTGTTTTTTTTTTTTTTAATTATTATTTATTATTATGCCTTTTCAATCTCTTGTTTCTTGATAAGTTCATTAAGTTCTTCTACTTTGTGACAGTTTTGTTAAGTGATGTGAGTCTAGAAATTTGTCTATTTCCTCTAGGTTTTCAAATATGGTATTGTACAATTTTTTTGTAGTATTCTATTATGATACATTTAATTTCCAGTTGGGTCTGTTGGGACACTGCCCATCTCGTTTATTATTCAGTTATTTTTTTCTCTCCTTTATTTCTTTTGTGAGTTTAGCTAAAAATTTATTAATTTTGTTGATCTTTAAAAAAAAAAACACCTTTTGTTTTTGTTAATTCTTTCAGTTGTTTTTCTGTTCTCTGATATGGGTAATTCTTTTCTAATTTTTATTATCTGTTTTCTTCTGGTGGTTGAGGGTTTCTTTAGTTGTTTTCCTTCTTCTTGTCTAAGTTGTAGGGGTAATTCTTTGGTTTGGGTCATTTTTTCATTCCAGATATGTGCATTTATAGATATAAACTGACCTCTGAGCACTGCTTTTGGTGTATTCCACAAGTTTTGGTAGGATTTGGTTTCGTTCTCATTTGAGTCCGTGAATTTCTTCATTGCATCCTTGATTTGTTTAATGACACATGAGTTTTTGAGCAAGGTGTTGTTCAGTTTCTATGAGTTAGAATTTATATTCATGTGTTTTCTGCTACTGATTTCAACTTTTATGGTTTTATGATCTGAGAAGATGTTTTGCAATAATTTAGTGGTTTGAATTTCATTGAGGCTTGCTTTATGGCTTACTATGTGATCTATTCTGGAGAACGTTCCATATGCATTGGAAAAGAAGGTATACTTATCTGTTGTCGGGTAAGAAGTTCTAGATATGTCAAGGAGGTTTAGTTGGCTGATTGCCACAGTAAGATCTTCTGTATCTTTACTGAGGGTCTTTCTGAATGATCTCTCCCTTACTGAAAATGCAGTGTTGAAGTCTCCTATTATTATAGTGATCTATCTCATTTTTCAATGTGGCAGAATTCGTTTGATGTATTTACATGCTCTAATATTGGGTACATAAATATTTAATATTGTTATAGCCTCCTTATGTATTGAACTTTTGAGCAATGAATAGTGACCATCCTTGTCCATGATAGTGGACTCTACTTCATAATCTATTTTATCTGAGATTAATATTGCAATTCCTGCTCTTCTTTGCTTGTTGTTAGCTTGGTGTGTATTTTTCCATCCTTTGATTTTCAGTTTGTTCAGATACGTATTTAGTGTTGTCATTTTTGATGCCTTAATTTTTATGTTGTTGAGATATTCTTTGTTACACTTAATATTGTGTTCTGGGTCATTTCTCTTTAAGGGTTTTCTTTTCATTTTTTTCAATGTTGGTTTTGTGTCTATTGAGGCTTCTGTATTGTTTTTCTTATTTTGATACATAGTACTGTTAGTTTCCTTTGTGATTACCCCTTTGTTTCCTCCTGATGTTCTAGATTTAAACCAGTTTTCACTTATTTTTGTCTTCTTTCTTTCCATTTGAAAGAGCTATCAATATTGTAATATATCCCTCTTTGTCATGTAATGTTGTCATAGTTTACATGCTGAGTTCTCGTTTCCCTAATTTTAATATTTCAGCTGTGCTTGAGCTTTGTGACTTCCTTAACTAATTAGGACTCTGGATGTTGTGTCCTGCATTGCATACTTGAACATACATCTGATGTTTTTGATTTTCAATCAAAAACTTCCTTCAGTATTATTTGTAACTTTGGTTAGGTTTTTTCAAAGTCTCTACTCTTCTGTTTGTCTGAGAATGTCTTAATTTTACCATCATATTTGAGAAAAATTTTGTAGGATATATTATTCTTGGTTGGAAGTTTTTCTCCCTCAAGGCTTTGTATGTGTCGTTCCCTTGCCTTCTTGCCAACAAGATTTTGACTGAAATGTGAAAGGACATTCTACATGTCTTTCTGTTATTAGTTTTTGTTTAAGCCTAGCTTCCTTTAAGAACCTCTTCTTATGTTTCATTCTACTATGCTTGATTATAATCAGCCTTGTCTTTCTTTTGCAGTCTATCTTTTGCGGAGTTTGATGAGCATTTTGAATAGCTATCTTCTCACCTTTCAAGATGTCATGGAAGCTTTCTATCAGCAAATCTTCAAGAATGCTCTCTGTATTTTCTGCTACCCCTCCTTGTTCTGTAATTCTAATTATGTGTAAATTGTTCCTCTTGAAAGAATCCCACATGATCCTTAATGATGTTTTCTTTTTCTTAACTCTTTGATTTCTCTTCACAAAGGCTGTGCCCATTGTTTTATCTTTAATCTCACTATTTCTGCATTCCATTTCCTCAGTTCTGTTTCTTTGGCTTTCTATTGAATTGTCCTAACTGTGTAATTTTATTGTTGATCTGCTGAATCTCAGGTCATTGATGTTCCAGCAGTTCATACATCTTATTTAATTTTTCATTTTGTTCTGCTGCACTTTCTTTAATCTACATCCTAAGATCTAGAAGACTCTATAAATAATTTTTTTGTATTCCACCTCTGATAATTTCAGTAAGTCTTCTTCATCTGGGAAGATTTTTGATTCTTTACTTTGGGAGTTCTCCAGAGCCATGGTGGTGCTTCTTCAGACACTTAGAAATTTATTGTTGTCTTCATGCCATCAGAAAGCTCTTTTACTTCGCTGGAAGTATGGGCACTTCTAGGCTTGGCTGCCAGCCACTGCTCATTCTCTAGGTGCAGTCATCTTAAGTACAGCTTTTCAGGTGAGACAGATGCTATCTATCCTAGTGGCACTACTCAGCTTGGTAGCTGATCCCAATTGGGCCCTCAGGGGTGTCAGGCATCCTCCCTCCCTGGCTGACAAAGATGGAGACCTACTGATGCCAATTCTTCAGGGTCACATTTGCAAACTATTTGTGGAGCCTTTCAGGGGCCATGTCAGCAGACACTATGACATGGCTCAGAGAAGGGAGGGTGAAGGGCACCACCACACTCAGCTGCCAGCCACCACTGTGTTCTCTATGTGCGATTGTCTTAAAAACAGGTTTTCTGCCAAAAGACACACTGTCCAGTCAGGTGTTTTTGCTCAGTGTGGCAGCCACCCAAGCTGGGACCTCAGACATGGCTGACTCTACCTCTCAGCTGACTGAGCTGGTGTCCTACCTGTGTCACCTCATCTGTGCTGTGCAGCATAATATGTGGTGCACTCCTAGAAGTGGAAGGGCACTGGTACTCTCAACCACCAGCTGCCTCTTGGTTTTCTAGATGCCACTGTCTTAAGTACAGGCTCTCTGCTATGAAATAAGCTATATACTTAGGCACTATAGCTCATCATGGCAGCTGGCCCCAGCCATGCTCTCAGGCTCAGCAGCCACAGTCTCACTCTCACAGTTAACAAAGATGACATCTGTACTGTAAGCCTCTCATCTTCTGTGCCAGCAGAAGTTGGACACCTTGTGCTGCTGTCTCACCTCTGTCAAAAGTAGTTACTCCCTTCCTGTTGTTCAGTCAGATTACACAACCCTCCACCTGATCTTGGGGCTCCCAGAATGTCCATTCTGTTGTATTCAATTTTTTTTCTAGGACTTAGTTCTCAGAGGAAATCAAGGAAATGTGTGACTAGGCAACCGTCTTGGCCCTGCCCTCCAGAAAAGCTTTTCAATTGTTGAAATCTATTTATGTTGAAGATATGTAGATTTGGTCGTGTGTTAGTCATCTAGTGTTGCTATAAGAGAAATACAACAAGTGGATGACTTTAACATGCAGAAATTTATTTGTTTACAGCAAAATAGACGTAAAGTCCAAATTCAGGGAGTCAGCTCCAGGGGAAGTCTTTCTTAATCAGGCCTGGAGGAAGATCCTTGTTGTTAATCTTCCATGAAATGGGAGATTTTCAGATACAAGGACTCTGAGTCCAAGAGACTGCTATGCTCCCAGTACTACTTTCTTGGTGGCATGAGGTCTCCCTGTCTCTCTGCTCACTAGTTTCTTTTATATTCTGAGAGACTGCCTTAACACAGTCCAGGTTGATAGACTGAGTCCTGCCTTTCTGAAACAGCTACCACCAGTTCTACCTCATGAACATCGTAAGGGCAGGATTCACAACACTTCAGAAAATATCACACAATCTGGGAGTCATGGCTCAATCAAATTATACTCATTATGGAAGGTGGGGCTGAGAACAGCATAATTCAATCCATGGCAGGTAGAAATGAAAAGTATGTAAGAACGTAAGTCATCTATATTCCCTAACTTTTGCAGTAAGGCTCATCTACATTGAATTTGTGTAAGTTCTGTGGCATGTATGTAGTTTATTGTTGAACATTTTTTGTCTGTTTCATCTTTGGACTTGCACCAGAAGGTTAGAGGAATTCCAAAATGTCTCAAAGGGACTTTGTTTAGCTTCCCTAGTGATTAAGTTCTGTGTCTGCTAGCCAGAAATCTGTAGTTTGAATCTACCAGGTGTTCCTTGGAAACTCTATGGCACAGTTCTACTGTGTCCTATAGGGCCACTATGAGTGAGAATTACTTAACAGCAGTGAGTTTGGTGTTTTGTCTTTCCTTTACTGGTAGAAACCTTGATGGCATAGTGGTTAAGTATTATGCCTGCTAACCAGGAGGTTGGCAATTCAAATCTGCCAGGTGCTTCATGGAAACTCTATGGAATAGTTTTACTCGGTCTGCAGGGTTGCTATGAGACTGAACTGACTCGACAGCAGTATTTTATTTTTACCTGTTAGAACATAGCACCATCTCTCCAGCAAACCTGAGAACACATTTCATTCCCCTGCACTCAAAACAGAACTTCAAATCATGATGAAATGTTTTGCCAATACTTTACTTCATATACATTTTAGAAGAATGTTCTTACGAAGTATTATCACTTTTGAAAATTATAGATTATACTTTTTACTGAAACTTGGAATTGTTGCAACCAGCATAGTAACACAGATCTGGATAATTCATGGTCAGATAGTAAAGATATCATTACAGATTTCCTCAAAGAAGTGGCTCATATCAGTATACCCTAGCATTTTACTCATGAAAAGGATGTAAATACTCTCACTCATGGGAAAACAGACATGTTCTTGTCATTTTCTATTCAGTTAACCTCTGAAAAAGAAGTTTCCTTGCTTTAGTTATCAAAAAGCCAAGTCTGATTCTCACTGAAATTGATACCACTGGATCCAAAGTTGATTTAGAAGAGCCAAATTTTGAATGTGCAGATGTCTCAGGGATACAGTAACTAAAGAATTTTCTTTATATTTTCCAATTAATATATACAGAAGAATGGTGTATGTCATGGATTGAATTGTGTCCTGTAAAAAAAGTATCTAACAATTTGGCTGTACTATGATTACTGGTATTTTGTAATTGTCATCTGTTTTGTGAATTTCCTATGCTGTCAATGTTAATCTTGCCTGTGGTTAATGGATTGGATTATGTTAAAGACGATGAGGTTGAAACTATAACACCCTTCCTAAGGTTACCTCCCTCCACCAAAGTAAATGAAGTTTCCCTGGAGTGTGGCTTGTACCATTTTTTATCCTTTTATCCTACAAGAGCTAAAGGGAAAAGGAAGCAAGCAGAGAGTGTGAAACCTCATACAACCAAGAAAGCATCACCAGGGGCAGAGAAATCCTTCAGGCCTGAGGTTCCTGTACCAAGATGCTCTCAGACTGAAGAAAGACTGATGCATCTCAAGGTTCTTCCTCCAGAGCCAACAGAGAGAGGGAGAGACTGCATTCTACTGGAGCTGGCATCCTGAATTTGGGCTTCTAGCCTCCTGGACTGTGTTAGAATAAACTCTTCTTTGTCAAAGCAATATCAGATGACTAAGACAGAATTTTGTACTGAGAGTGGGGTGTTGCTCTAACAGATACCTAAAATGTGGAAGCATCTTTAAAACTGAATGGGTGAAAGATTCAAAAGAAACTGATGAGAACTGCTAACACAAAGTAAGGAGTAGATGGTGAGAAGCAGTGATGAATGGGCAGCAGCAGAACTAGGAGCTAACCTATGGAGTGACAGAGATGAGTGCCTATGTACAGGTGGCTTCCTGGTGAAGTGGGGTGCCTCTGGACATGTATATCAGTGATGGTACAGAGCTATGGAACATGTGCCCTATCAAGGCAAATGTGGGGCTGAGGCTTGGCCCATGAGGCCACAGGAAGCAGAAGCTGAAGAGATGAGGGCATGAGATACTGAGCTGCCTCAGTCTTGAAAGGTATGGTCCTAACCTCATGGGGAGTCTAAGTGTGGTAACATGGCCTCTGGTGTTTCTAAGGGTGTATCTGCCACCGAGTTTGGCTTAGAAAATAACGCATCTAAAGCTGAGGAAGTAGAGTTGCTGTTCTAGTGGGGCTGGAAGGCAGAGCTACAGACCAGGGGCAAGAGGGCCTCCACTAAGAGTTTGGAGAGTGGGGCTAATACCTTGAGTTTGGAGGACAGGGCCATTGTGTAAAATGTCTCAGCAAACTGAAGACTGTTTTCAAGCCCTGAAGGCTAATGTGTTCTACTGGTCTGCTTGGTGATTGTTATGCCTGCTTTCCCTGAACCTTCTCCCACTGTAATGGAAATGCATATCTTATGACTGCCTATTCTACTGCTATACTTTGAAGGTAGCTACCTAGTATTCTTGATTTCATAGATGTAGAGGAATTTTTGGATTTTGGAATTGGAATTGATTTAAGACTTTTGCTATCATATGAGATGAATGTGCTTTTACTATGATGGGATGAATTTGCTTTTCATTTTTCAAAGATGTGAGTTTGGGGGAGCAAAAGGTGAAATGTCATGGCTTGAACTGTGTCTGCCAAAAATGTGTGTAATAATTTGGCTAGGCCATGATTCCCATTATATTGTGATGGTCCTTCCTTTTGTGATTTTCTTATGCTGCCAAGCCTAATCCCTGCCTGTGGTTAACTGACTGAATTATATTAAAGAGGATTAGGGTGAGAGTGTAATACCTTTCTTAAGGTCATTTTTCTGCTCCAGTGTAAAAGGAATTTCCCCAGAGTATGGCTTGAACTACCTATTATCCCACAAGAGATTAAAGGAAAGAGAAGCAAGCAGAGAACTGGGGGCCTCATACAACCAGGAAAGTAGCACCAGAAGCAAAGTGTGTCCTTCAGACCTGAGATTCTTAGACCAGGATGCTGTCAGAACAATGAAAGACTCTTGCAACACAGGGATCTTACCCAAGATCTGACAGAGAGAGTGTGTGTTTCCCTGGAGCTGGCACGCTGAATTTGGACTTCTAGTGTGCTGAACTGTGTGAGAATAAACTTTTCTTTATTAAAGCAATCTAACTGTGATGTTTCTGTTACGGTACCTGATAAGTAAATCAATATATAATACCCGTGTCTAAATAAAGTCTCCCCTTTCTTAATTATAAAATACATTATTAATCACAAAACACGGTAAGTCATATTTGTGTCATAATTTAACTGGCATCAAATGTTTTTCTTAGTTTACATAAAATCATATTTTGCATTTTAGAGTTGATGAAAAGTCATAATTTCCAATAATAAGAGTATCTTAGTCCATTATTTCCAATACTGTGGCCCAGAGTGAGAGCCATCAGGCTCCTTTCAGACATCTAGCATGAAGAGGCTATCACTGGCGCTTGGGAGTTCACAAACTTAAATTTCAAGGACACTTGGGAATAGTCTCAAATTTGTCTTTAAAAATATAGCCTCATTCCCACCTGAGCAAACCTGTGCAAGTCATGTCCTAGGGATGGCAAGAGTTCCTCGAAGAAATGAATTCAAACATTAACTTTCAACACACTGTCATGTGAAGTAAATCTTCAAATTATTTTTAGGATGTGAATTTCAACAAAATAAATCCAGCAGATTTATAGGTTAAAATATAAATAGCATGATAAGAATAAGAAGAAATCTGTGCATCAATAGACCAAAACATTTATCAAATTTAAGCAACACAAAATCAATCCAAGGCACTAGCTCAAAAATTAATGCTTTCTTTTATTTACTTAATATCAGGATACACAATATGAAATCATTTTGTTTATGGAGTCCTAGTGGCACAATAGTTAAGAGCTGAAGTGCTACAGCTGCTAACCAGGGATGCTTTGAAACTGTATTGGACAGTTCTACTCTGTCCTATAGGGTCACTCTGAGTCAGAATCAACATAAGAGCAATGTTTTCTGTTTCTTTCTTTGCTCATTTTTACTTTTGATTAGGATTAGCCAAAAAAAAAAAAAAAAAGAGTGAGGGGAGCCTGACCCATACAAATAATTCAGTTAGGGTGGGTGAAATCTGAATTTGATTCTTCTCACTCCAAAAATTCACTCGGAAATATTCAACTGCAGTCTTGGTTTATCTAGGAATATCTGTATTAAATTCACTTGGTTCCATGTTGCAAGTCACAAAACAAGCATAAATAGGACTTAGCCAAAAAAAGACAGATAGAAGGAAAGGAAGAAGAAAGGAAAAAAGAAGAAAGGCAGAAGAGGCATTTATTTGAAACATAGTTCTGTATTACTTAGAATTTAGCAATCTAGAACCAGATATAGACAAAACTATTAGCAACACAGCCTATATTATCTCTATTTCTTGACTTTGTTTCCCTCTGTGTTTCTAACTTAGTGTTCTCTCTTTCAACCCTGTTTACACAGTGCTTAAGTGCTACATCTGCTAACCCAAAAAGATCCGGAGTTCAAATTTGCCAGGCTGTCCTTGGAAACTATGGGGCAGTTCTACTGTGTTCTATAGGGTCACTATGAGTTGGAATTGACTCAGAGGCAGTGAGATTTTGTTTTTTTCAACTCAAATTTCTCTGTGTTTTTCACACATTACTACCTAATTGTTAAAAGACTTGCATATTCATCACTGAGGAGACTACCCAGACTGTGTTGTCATCCCTTGTTTAAGCTCCACAGGAAAAAGAATATGATTGCCCAGATAATAAGGCAGGCCTTTCGGTACAATAGCTGTCAGACTCTTTGGCTACTAAGGCCTGTGAGTTGCTCTTGAATAAAAGGTGTCAGTAGGTCACCAGGGGCGGGGAAAATGTAGTAAAAGATATTTACAGCAAATATCTAATAATAAAAATTGATCTTTGTTAGGTTGTTATAGTAAGAACAGATTTTAATTTTGTTTTTATTAAAGATTAATTTGATTAAAATGATGAGAACCATGTGCTGTTGGGTTCATTCCAACTCATGGCGGCCTCATGTGGATTACAGTAGAACTCTTACTCCATAGGATTTTCATTAGCTGATTTTTCAAATGTAGACCACGAGGCCTTTCTTCCAAGAGGCTGGATTGGCTTGAACATTTCAAATTGCAGCCAAGTGTGTTAACAGCTCCATACCATCCAAGGAGTCCAGAATAATAATAGCTATCATTTATGAGTGCTTGCTCTATATGGGACAAGCATTTCTATAGGCATTGTTATTAATCTCCACAAATTCATGGTAAGTACTTTATTCTAATCAACTAGAGATGAAGAAATTTAGAGTTCTAAAAGCGAGATTATAATAACTACAAATTTGTTAAAAGGTCCAAATAAATTTGGGCCCTCAATATCAGAAGTATGTCAACAAGACTCTGAGGGAAAATTGGAGATGTTTTCCCTGAATATCAGACACACTCTATGTTAAGATCAGAAAGGTAAAAGAAAATCATTCAAATTTAGGATAACAAATGTTTTGAAAGCGATAGCAAGAGTGTTTCACTTTAACGACTGATCAAACTTGAGATCAGAAAATCAACTCAGGAATTTTAACCTATGGTGTTAAAGTAGCTATTTGTTTTACAATGTCAACTAAGTTTCTAGGCTTTGAGATACACCATTTCAAAGATATCTTTAAATAATACAAAGTTATGAAACTGATAAGCAATTGTAGTAATTCTTACCTTTTATAAATTACAGCAGTTTCACAAATGCAACTCAAGAGCAAATTTGTCAGGCATGTGTAAACCATATTCAGAGGATCCATTAACTAAGAATCAAATCCAATTCTGTGCTTCAGGAAAAGGTGAAATAAAACTAGCCTTCCAAAGATTAGGAAGAAAGGTGACAGCTACATGAAACAGGAGATAGACAAACGGTGACATCGGAAAAGTAAAATCAAACAAAAAAACAGTAATTATAACCTCTTGTGGGAGAGCTAATTTGGGGAGTTAAAATATGTCTTACAGCTTTGTGAACATGGAATATTAACCTAATACAAAAAGAAGCAGCGTTTCAACTTCTACCTTACATTTCAAACACAGATTTTCAGCAAACACGTCTTCATACAGGAAATTAAAGAGCCCAGTTTTATATAGGTTGCAGTTCCTGAGCCAGTTTTCTATAAATAACTCACTGATGTCAAGTGAATTACAGTCTTCTCCAGCTAAGGAAGCTGTAGGCAAACCCAGAAGCCTATCAACAAGGAAATGACAAGCTTCAGGCACCTAATTGTGTTAGCTCAGCACCAGTAAGACACCAGAAGTATAAAACTAATCAGACTGGGCATTGACTGGAATTAAATCTTCTCTAGAATGTTGTTTTCCCCTCTTAAAAGCCCTATATGTTCAAAGAGATTTTTTTTTAATAGTTTGATAAAAAATAAATTTTATTTTCTCTTTTAACTGATGAGATAGATATATAAGCTCAGACAGTTTTTACTAATTTTTGTAAGAACTTATTTGTAACTTGAAATATGTAAGGAACAGTTTTGGTTGGAAATAAATAAATAAAGTACACCGTTGTCTTAGTCACCTGGTACTGCTCCAACAGAAAACATGAGTGGAAGGCTTCATGAAGAGAAATTTTGTTGTCACAGTCCAGTAAGCCACAAATCCATTAACAAGTTACAAGTCCACTAAATAAGAGAAGTTATCACAGTCCAGTAGGCTAAGCCCAAATTCAAGGAGAGCATCTCAGCACAGGAACCTGAGGTCCAAAGGACGTGCTCCGCTCTTGATGCTGCTTTCTTGGTGGTGTAAGGTTTCCAACTTCCTCTGCTCACTTCTCTACCTTATATCACATAAGCTTGTAGTTTGAGTCCTGCCTCACTAACACAACTGCTGCCCATTGTCCATCATTGATTATCACAGAGGCAGGGTTCACAACACAGAGGAAGAATGGCACCATATTGGAACTCAATAGCCAAGTCAAATCAATACATAAATTTTGGGGCAACATAATTCAATCCCTGACCATCATGTTGCTGGAAACCTTGGTATTGTAGTGGTTAAGTGCAACAGCTGCTAACCAGAAGTTCAGCAGTTAAAATCTGCCAGGTGCTTCTTGGAAACTCTATGGGGCAGTTCTACTCTGTTTATAGGATCACTATCAGTCAGAATCGACTCAACAGCAGTGGGTTTGGTTTTCATGTTGCTAGGTTACTATGTTACGATGCTGCTTTACTATGTTGCACTATGTTTACTATGCTTACAAGTTAATCGCTGGTGGTGGAGTCATAAAGCTTAACTGATATTTCAGTTGCAAAGGCCTTGTTTTCCCTTACCTTCACTGTGTTATAATATAGTGTTGTCTATAACGAGCTACTCAAAGTATCTGTCTCAGTTTGGTTATCAAGTAGATATGATTCATGCTGTACCTAGACCTTTTCTGGGTCACTTATTAATGCTGAAGACTTCTTTCTGGCATCTATATGTTTGGCTTCTAATAGCACACACCTGGAACTCTTTGAGGAGCACTCTTGTACTTCTAGGACGATCCAGTTTTCAGAAATAAAGCTGGCCATAACTAGAGTTTACCCACTACACCCCTCCCGTTTGTGGGCTATAGGCACAAAATTCAGAGAATGAAAGTCCAGCACCCTTTTCTTCAGCCAGGAAAATAATAAAATAAAATAGAAGCATGATTTATACTTCCAGACTGCCCTGCAGTTGTCTTTCGTTTACTTCCTTTCTTTTTCTGCCCTATTTCCTTACTCTTTTCCCTCAGAGCACTCCCTGAATAAACTATTTGCACATAGATTCTCATTTCAGGTTCTGCGTTAGGAAACTTGGCCTGAGGTACCATCCTTCTCTCCTTCCTTTGTTTCTTCACTGCTATTCTAGTTGATGGATGTACCTACTAAATGAGCTCCAATTCATTACACATTTATTAAATACCTAGAGTGAGCCAGGCAGTGGCTTATGCTCTAGGATCTTATAGTTTGTTAAGGTCAAGTTCTGTTTCCACCTAGCCACAAAACAACTTTCACCTACTCAGAGTCTATTGGGATTCCCACCCAACCCTGGGATACGTTGCACTTGATTCATAAATATGCTGTGTAAGTACAGATTTGGGCTACAAAATCTTGATTTCTGTAAAATCTGTATGATGATTTATTTTATTTTTTTGTATATATTAAGTGTGATACAGAAGGCACATTTTATAGTCCCAAAGAAATCTAAAGAACTCATAGAGACCCTATATGACACAGTAGAACTGCCCCATAGAGTTTCCAAGGAGCACACCTGGGATATTTAAATTGCCAACCTTTTGGTTAACAGCCACAGAGCACTTAACTACTATGCCACTAGGGTTTCCACTACAATTATTAATATATTAAAAAATAGAAATGGAATTTGTTCCATCCAGTTGTTATGGAACATTAAATTGGGCAGTTCTAAACAGAGTACATCTGAAGATTTTGCAGAAAAGTTCAGGATCACAGTATTTTTTTTTATGTTAGTGAATTAAAAAATCGATTTATTTAGCACACAGATTGATCTTTAATAGATATAAGAATAAGAAACCTCAATTATGGTATGAAATATAACCATATATACACAAGATTCTAGAAATAAGATATCAAAAAATATTTGGATTATGAATTAGTAAAGGGAGTAAGGTAGACTATGGCATATAAAATAAATACCAACCAAATTTAAGACATTAAAATCATACAGAATACGTTTATTGAGATCAACAGAATCAAAATTGGAATTAATAATGGAAATTTAATAAGGTGAAGAAATGAGAAGAGCTAAAGAATTTTGAAAAAATAGAAAGTAAAAGGAATAGTTGACTCAATTTCAGCCTTGTATACAACTGCATAAATCAAGACAGTGTGGTATGGTCAGAGCGATAAAGACAGATGAGTAGAACAGAATAGAAAACCCCAAAATAGGCTGACACAAATATGAGCAATTGATTTATTTTTTATTAATTACAATAAAGGAATAAAATTTCAAACATCTATAAATTAACTTACCTGTGATAATCCCTCAGCCCCCATCCCCCCCTTGTAGCTAACACAATCATTTGCTTCTATTGATAATTCTTTTGTTAAGTCTTTATAACAGGGGTCTCATACAAAATTTGTCCTTTTGACACTGATTTCACTCAACATGATCTCTTCCAAATGAGACCATGTTATGAGATGTTTTCTAAAATTGTCATTGTTTTCTATTATAGCATAGTGTTCCACTGAGTATATGTACAAAGGTTGCTATCCACTCATCTATTGACAGGCATCAGAGTTGATTTCAAATTTTTGCTATTGTGGACTGTGCTGCAACAAACATTTGTGTACATGTGTCTGTTTTTGTGACAGCCTTTGTTTCGGAAGGATAAATTCTGAGCAGTGGAATTACAGGATCAAATGATATATCTACCTCCAGCTTTTTAAGGAAGTGCCAGACTGTTTTCCAAAGAAGTTGTACCATTTTGCAATCCCACCAGCAATGTAGGAGAGTTCCAATTTCTCCACAGCCTCTCCAGCATTTGTTGTTTTGTGTTTTTTGGATCGTGGCCAACCTTGTTGGGGTAAGATGATATCTCGTTGTAGTTTTGATTTGAATTTCTTTAATAACTAATGATCATGAACAATTCTGCATGTGTGGTTCAGCTGCCAGGATTTCTTTAAAGAAATGTCTGTCCATCTCCTTTGCCCATTGCTTAACTGGATTATTTCTCCTTTTCTAGTTGATATTTTGTAATACCTTATAGATGATGGAGATCAGATGTCAGTCTGACATAGAGTTGCCAAATTTTTTTCCCATTTTGTAGGTGGTCTTTTAATTATTTTGGTGAAGTTTTTGGATGAATATAAGTGCTTAATTCTTAGTAATTCCCATTTATCTATTTTCTCTTCTGATGAATGTGCTTTGTCAGATTTTGAAGTCCGTCTATATTGTGTATTAAAACTTCCATTGTTGACCCTATTTTAACTTGGATAAGTTTAATCGGTTTAGATCTTATATTCAGGTCTTTTATCCAATTTGAGTTGATTTATGTATAAAGTGTGAGATATGGGTCTTGTTTCAATCCTTTGTAGATTGAAATCGAATTTTGCCAGCACCATTTGTTAAAGAGATTGTTCTTACCTCAGTTTAAAATCTAGGGCCTATACCAACAACGAGACTGTTAAGGAGGAAATTATCAAGTCTATACCATTTGTGATAGCCCTAAGAAGATAAAGTACCTAGGAATTAATCTAACCAGAGAAACAAGAGACCTTTACAAAGAGAACTACAAGCCCTTACTACAAGAAACTAAGAGAGACTTAGATAAATGGAAAAACCTACCCTGCTCATGGATAGGAAGACTTAACATTGTGAAAATGTCTATTTTACCCAAAGCAATTTATTTATATAGTGCAATCCCAATACAAGTTCCAGCATCATTTTTTAATGAGATGGAGAAACAAATCACCAATTTTGTTTGGAAAGGGAAGAAGCCTCGGATAAGTAAGGTACTACTAAAAAAGAAGAACACACTGGGAGGCCTTTCATTACCCAACCTTAGAACATACTATACTGCCACAGTGGTCAAAACAGCCTGGTACTAGTACGAGAACAGACAGACTGATCAATGGAACAGAATTGAGACCCCAGAGATGACACCATCTGCCTATGAACAGTTGATATTCGACAAAGGCCCTAAGACATTAAACTGGGGTAAAAACAGTATCTTCAACAAATGGTGCTGGCAAAATTGGTTATCCATCTGCAATAAACTCAATCAAGATCTATATCTTACACCTTATACAAAAACCAACTCTTCCAACTGGATAAAAGACCCAAATATCAAACCTAAAACAATAAAGCTCATCCAAGAAAAGGTAGGAACAACAATGGAAGTTTTAATACACAATGAGGACAGACTCCAAAATCTGTCAAAGAAACCTCAATCAACAGAAGAGAAAGTAGATAAATGGGAACTATTAAGAATCAAACACTTTTGCTCATCCAAAGACTTTATTAATAGAATTAAAAGAACACCCACAGAGTGGGAAAAAATATTTGGCAACTCTATGTCAGATCGACGTCTGATCTCCATAATGTATAAGATACTACAAAATATCAATAAGAAGAAGATAAACCATCCAATTAAGTGATGGGCAAAGGAGATGGACAGATACTTCACTAAAGAGGAGATCCAGGCAGCCAAAAAACACATGCGGACATGTTCACGATCTTTAGTTATTAAAGAAATTCAAATCAAGACAACAATGAGATACCATCTCACCCCAACAACATTGGCCATGAGCCAGAAAACACAAAACAACAAATGCTGGAGAGACTGTGGAGAAAGTGGAACCCTCCTACACTGTTGGTGGGGTTGCAAAATGGTCCAGCCTCTTTGGAAGGCAATCTGGTGCTTCCTTATAAAAAATGGATATTGATATACCATTTGACCCAGTAATTCCACTACTTGGAATATATCCTGCAGATTCAAGGCCTTTCACACCAACGGACACATGCACCAGAATGTTTATCACGGCACAGTCCAGAATAGCAAAAAGGTGGAATCAACCCAGATGCCCAACAATAGAAGAATGGATAGGTAAACTGTGGTACATATACTCAACGGAGCACTACGCAATGATAAAGAATAACGATGATTCCAGGAAACATCTCCTGACCTGGTTTCAACTGGAAGACATTATGTTGAGTGAAAGTAGTCAGAGACAAAAGGACAAATACTGTATGAGACCTCTATGATAAGATCTCAAAAACAGACTTCTGTATAGAAGAAAAGACTCTTTGACAGCTGCAAGGGAGGGGAGGGAGGCTGGGTAAGGGGGGAGGGTTTACTTTAGGTAGTTACTAGAAATCTAGTTGGGAGAAAGCGGTGACAGCACACATTAGGAACAAGAACAACATTAAGTGGACTTCAGCATAACTTGAGTACTCCTTCCATCTTAACTCAGTACTGCAAGGATAGAGTAGCTGGGGCGGGGGGCGGGGGACAATGCTCTTAGGCGAATTCCAGGCCAATTAGCACAACTAGCGTTTAGCTAAGAGAGCTCTCTGCACCCCACATTGGTGAGTGGCGTCTGGGGTCTTAAAAGCTGCCAAGCTGCCATCCGAGGACACAGCAAATGGTCCCAACTCAGCAGGAACGGATGCTCACCGAGGGCCAAAATGGCATGTGGTAAAGACAACCGAGAAGACAGAGAGACCCACAAGAGTGGGTACCTACATCGACCTGGGACCGGAAGAACCGGATGGTGCCCGGCCACCACCAGTGATAGCCATGATGGAGCTAACAGAGAGGAGCCTCACTAGCAACACAAGAATAAAAAGGGGTGTATCATGAGATCTCCACTAAAAGACCTCAATTGATGGTCCAGCGGTTTTGGGGTTCCTCTGAGAGCATGGCCCCTGGCCCTGATGCTGCCCTTTCCCATAAATTATAACAAAGGTCCACTCTTTGGACAGAAATGAATTGGACTTGGCAATGCAGAGTAACCATATATTGGAAGCACTTTATAGTTCTATACATCTATAGGATATCATTTTGCTGACCTCTGGCTGGAGGAAGGGGAGTGGATGGAGAGGAGGAGAAAGGAGACTGTTGGGAGGATGAGACATGTATGGAGCAGAGAGGAATAGTGTGCAGTCACCGGACAGGGAGAGCAGTGGAAGCTGCATATGGGGGGGCATGTAAATTTACATGTGAATGTACATTTTCACTCAGTTATGTTAAATAAAAATTAAAAAAAAAATCTAGGGCCTTTTTCAAATATCAGCTGTTCATAGGAGGATGGCGGCATCTCTGGGGTCTCTACTCTGTTCCGTTCTTCTATATGTCTCTTTTTGTACCAGTACCACGGTGTTTTGACAACTGTAGCAGTGTTAAAGATTCTAAAGTCAGGTAGTGAGAGGCCTCCCAGTGTGTTCTTCTTCTTCAGTAGTGCTTTAATTATCTGGGGCTTCTTCCCTTTCCAAAAAAAGTTGATGATTTGTTTCTCCATCTCATTAAAAAAAGTCACCGGAATTTGTACTGGGATTGCACTATGTAAGTAGATTGCTTTGGGCAAAACAGACATTTTCACAACGTTAAGTCTTCGTATCCATGAGCAGGGCATATTATTCCATTTATGTAAGTCTCTCACAGTTTCTTGTAGTAAGGTCTTGTAGATCTCTTTGTAAAGATCTCTTATTTCTCTAGTTAGATTTATTCTTATGTATTTTATCTTCTTGGGAGCTATAGTAAATGGAATTGATTTGGTGATTTCTTCTTTAATAATCTCACTGTTGGTATAAAAGAATCCTACTGATTTACTTACATTTATTTTGTATCTCGATACTTTGCTGAACTCTTGTATTAGTTCCAATAGCTTACTTATGAATTCCTTTGGATTCTCTGTATAAACAATCATATTGTCTGCAAAGAGGGAGATCATTACTTCTTCATTGCCAGTACAGATGACCTTTATTTCTTTGTCTTGTGTAGTTGCTCTGGCTAGAACTTCTAGCACGATGTTGAATAGAAGTGATGAGAGTGGACATCCTTGTCTGGTTCCCGTTCTCAAAGGGAATTCTTTCAGTCTTTCACCATTCAGTATGATGAAGGCGGTTGGCTTTGCATAGATGCTTATGATTACATTGAGGAATTTCCCCTCTGTTGCTATTTCTCCGAGAGTTTTAAGCATGAAAGGGTGTTGAACTTTGTCAAATGCCTTTTCTGCATCAATTGGCAAAATCAGGTGATCGTTGTCTTTTGTGCTATTAATGCGGTTGATTACATTATTTGTTTTCCTGATGTTGAACCAGCCTTGCATCTCTGGAGTGAAACCAATTTGATCATGATGAATTATTGTTTTGTATGCTGTTGAATTATATTGGCTAGAATTTTGTTGAAGATTTTTGCATCTAGGTTCATGAGTGATACTGGCCTGCAATTTTCTTTTTCTGTAGGATGCTGGCTTCATAGAACGAATTTGGGAGTATTCCATCTCTTTCTATGGTGTGAAATAGCCTCAATACTATGAGTTAACTCTTCTCTAAAAGCTTGGTGGAATTCTCTGGTGAAGCCGTCTGGGCCAGGATTTTTTGGTTGGTAGATTTTTGATGACTTTTTCAATCTTTTCCTTTGTGATAGATTGATTAAGTTGATTTACTTCTCCTTGTGATAATCTTGGTGAGTCATGTGAATCTAGAAATTTGTCCATTTCCCCTAGGTTTTCAAATCTTTTAGAGTACAGCCTTTCATATTATTCTGTTACAATATTTTTGATTTCAGCTAGGTCTGTTGTAACATCTCCCATCTCATTTCTTAGTTGGGTTATTTGTATTTTCTACTGTTTTTCTTTTGTAAGTTCAGCCAATGGTTTATCAATTTTGTTGATCTTTGCAAAGCAACAGCTTTTGGTTTTGTTAATTTTTCTGATTGTTTTACTATTTTCTAATTCATTTAGTTCTGCTCTAATCCTTATAATCTGTTTTCTTCTGGTGCCTGAGGGGTTCCTCTGTTGCTCTCTTTCCACTTGTTCAAGCTGTAAGGTTAATTCTTTAATTTGGGCCCTTTCTTCTTTCTGGTTGTGTGCAGTTACAGAGATAAACCGACCTCTGAGCACTGCTTTTGCTGTTTCCTGTAAACTCTAGTAGGATGTGTTTTCATTCTCATTTCAATCCACAAATTTCTTTATTTTGTCCTCAATTTCTTCTATAACCAAAGGCTTTATGAGCACAGTGTTGTTGAGTTTCCACAAGTTTCAATATCTACCTATGAACTTTCTGTTATTGATTTCAACTTTTATAGCTCTACGGTCTGAGAAGATACTTTGCAGTAAACCAGTGGTTTGCATTTTATGGAGAATTGCTTTATGATCTAACACATGGTGTATTCTGGAGAATGTTCCATGTGCATTGGAGAAGAAGGTGTACTTATCTGCTGATGGATGAAAATATCTGTATATGTAGATAAGGTCCAGTTGGTTGATTGTTATAATAAGATCTTCTGCATCTTTACTGAGCTTTTTTCCTGAATGACCTATCCATAACTGAAAAGGGAGTGTTGAAGTCTCCAACTATTATTGTGGAATGATCTATCTCATTTTTCAGTGTTGTCAGTACTTGTTCCATGTATTTAGGTGCTCTGGTATTGGGTGCATAAATACTTAATACTGTTAAGTCCTGCTTGAGCATTGAACCTTTCAGCAATAAATAACGACCATCCTTGTCCACAATAATAGATTTTCCATTAAAATCTATTCTATCTGAGATTAGTATTGCCACACCTGCTCTTCTTTGTGTATTGTCAGCTTGACATACACTCTTCCAACCTTTAATTCTCAACTTGTTCATATCTCTAAGTCTAAGGAGTGTTTCTTGTAAGCCTCATGTAGATGGATCACATCTTTTTGATCCAGTATGTCACTCCCTGTCTCTTTACTGGACTGTTCAGTCCATTTACATTCAATGTAATTATCGATAGGTATGTGCTTAGTGCCATCATTTTGACTTTAATTATTTTTGCGTTGATATTTTCTGTATCACTCTTAATGTTCTGTTCTGGAGCATTCTTCTTTATAGGTTGTTGTTTCAGTGTTGGTTTTGTGCTTGTTGAGACTTCTGTATTGCATTTCTTATTTTGATACAATGCATTGTTAATTTGCTTTACAACTGCATGTATTATCCGCCTTAACATACTAAGGTAAAACCCAGTTTTAACTACTTCATAACTCTCAAACTTCCTCTGCATCTAAAACAACTGTAAGTATTGTAGTGTATCCCTCTTTTAATGTGATAGTATTATAGTTGTCATGATATAATCACAGGTTCCCTTATTATAATACTAGAGCTTTGGTGAAGTTTTGTGACTTCCTTAACTGATTAGAAATTTGGATGAAATGTCCTGAATTGTCACCTAAAATATACATTTAGGGAAGAGCTCCTTTCAGTATTTCACATAATTTTGGTTTGGTTTTTATGAAGTCTCTAAATTTCTCTTTATTTTCAAAAGCCTTAATTTCACCATTATATTTGATATACACTTCTACAGGATAAATAATTCTAGATGGAAGTATTTCTCACTCAGGGCTTTGAATGTGTCTGCCCACTGTTTTCTAGTCAGCATTGTTTCTGCAGAAAATTAGAACAAAAGCCTACAGGGTTTCCCTTGGAGTGTTAGTTTTGTTTTGAGCCTTGCTGCCTTCAGAAGCATCTGTTTATGTTTTAGCTTATTAAGCTTGATTATAATATGCCTTGGCATCTTTCTTTTTTGGGTCTAGCTTTTGCTGTGTTTGATAAACATCTTGGATACCTATTTTCTATTTGCTCATAATCTCAGGAAAACTTTCTGTCAGCATCTCTACAGCAATACTCTCTATATTGTCATTAATCCTTCCTTGTTCAGGAGCTCCAATTAAATGTAAACTATTCTACTTCATGGAGTCCCACATGTTTCTTAATGCTTCTTCATTTTTCTTATTTGTTTTCTCTGATTTCACCTCATAAATGCTGGGGTCAGTTATTCTGTCTTCTAGGTCACTGAGTCTAACTTCTATTTGTTGAAGCCTACTCTTTTGGCTTTGGATAGAATTATCTAATTCTGTAATTTTGTTATTGATCTGATGTATTTCAGATCAATAATGTTCCATCAGTTCAAATAGCTTGCCAAAATTTTCTCTTCATTCTACTGCATTTTGTTTACTCTCTAGGAGGGTTCTATATATAAATCTTTTGTTCAATCTCTGATAGATTCAGAAAGGCTTCTTCATTTGGGAAATTTTTTGAATCTTTATTTAAGGAATTTTCTGGAGCATTTGGAGACTGCTTCTTTAAATAGTTAATTATTTTCTGCTGTCTGTGTGCCATCTAGACACTGTTTGATTTCTCTGGTATTGGATCTAAAAGAATTGTTGGTCACCAGCTGACTCTAATACTCTAGTGATTTTGCCCCAGGTGAACTCCCAAGGGTGGAAGACTCTGCTTATTGGGTGGGAAAGAAGCCCCTCTGCTTATGGAGAAACTGGAGGCTGTTAGCCAACCCTACAATGTGAGTCACAGAAGAGAGAGAGGAAAAGATGAGCCCTCTCAACAGACAGATCTCCAGGCAGATACACAGGCCTCTCAGCCTTAAAAGTAAACTACACTTCTATGCAGGGAGCTGTCCAGGTGTCGAACTGGGAGCTGGGAGCTGTCCAACAGGCAAGCCTGAACAGGCAGTCAGGAGCAGCAGACTCCACCTGCCAGCTAATAATGAAAGTACGTTTACCGGCAAAGTACATTTACCAGTAGTTTGCAGGAGCTGCAGTTCTCCGATACAATGAAACAGCAGAAGTGGAGGTCAGACAGTTGCTGGATCATTTTTGAGAGGGGAATATTAGTCTGATACTGTTGCCTAGTCACATATGCTAGGTCTTAAGGCTTTCCAGATGTTTAATGCTCCATACAGATATCATCCAGGCCTTAGTTCTCAGAGGGAAATGAGGAGACGTCTGTTTACTCCACCAACTTGTAACAGAATTTGAGCAATTGATTTTTGACAAAAACACCAAAGTAATTCACTGAATAAAGGATAGTCTTTCCAACCAATGATGCCACAGCAATTGAAAAAACAGAGGCAAAAATAAATAAATAAATAAACCCAGACCTTACTTTCACACTTTATTAAAGAAATTAATTCAAAATTAGATCATAGTTGTAAATGTAAAGCATAAAACTGTGTAACTTTTATGGTAAAATCTTTGCTAACTAGGTTTATATGAAAAGTTCTAAGCCATAATTACCAGAACCATAGTTCCTAAAAGAAAAAATAATAGAGGCTATAAATTGACTTCATTGAGATTAAAAACTTTTGCTCCATTAAGTACCTCATTATGAGGATGAAAAGACAAACTACAGACTGAAAGAAAATATTTGCAAATCACATGTCTAACAAAGATTCATATTTGGAATATACAAAATCTCTCAGAACACAGCAGTTAAAAAAGAAGTCTGGTTAGAAATGGAAAGAAAACATCTGGACAGTTTTCTCTCCAAAGAGAATATACAGGTGAAAAATAAGCACATGAAAGTATGCTCACATCATTACCCATTAGAGAAATGCAAATTAAGACCACAATGAATTATCATAACACACATATTAGAATCAATTTTTAAAAACATCATCTAGTAAAAAATTAGCTAAATTAAAAATGATAATAATTACAGCACTAAAAGATGGTGAACTTGGAATTCCCCTGGGAGCATGGCCCCTTGCCCTGATACTGCCCCTGTCCATAAATAATAATGGAGGTCAACTCTTTGGACAGGAATGGATTGGATTTGGTAACACACAGTGACCATATCATGTGTGCACTTTATGGTTCTATGCATCTATAGGATGTAGCCCTGCTGACCTCTTACTGGAGAGAAGCTGGAGCTGCATATAGGTGGGCATGCAAATACAAATTTATATGGGAATGTACATTTTTATCCAATCAAAAAAAAAAAACAGCTGAATACGCAGAAAGTCTGAATTTCTTCTATGTTGCTGGTAGGAATATAAAATGGTACAGCTACCTTGGTAAATAGTTTGGCATTTCTTAAAAATTCTTAACATTTACTTACCATACAGCCTGACCATTGAGCTACTAGGCATTTATCCCAGATAAATGAAAACTTGTATCTGCAAATGAACCTCTACACTAATTTTGACAGCATTTTTTTCCCTGTGGCTAAAAACTACATAACTGCCTTCAGTGGGTGAGTGATTAAGCAAATTAATACATTTATATTATGGAATATTATACAACAATGAAAAAGAATAAATTACTTATTCATAACACAGAATTTTAATTAATTGGATCCAGCTCAACAGCACTTGGCTTGGCTAAGTGAATTATTTTTAGTGAAAAAATTCCACACCCAAAGGTTACATATGGAATGATTTCATTTACATAATATCTTTGAAATAACAAAATTACTGAGATGGAGGACATCATAGATATTGCCCAGGGATTTTGGATGGAGATTAAAGAAGTTTGGTGTGACTCTAAAGGGGTAGTATGAGGGAACTTTGTGGTGATGAAACAACTTCATATCTTGATTGTGTAGATTTATATAACCTCCACCACAATCAAGATACGAAGTTGTTCAATCATCACACAGTTCCCGCATACACATAAATGTACATGTACAAGGCGATTTGGCTGCAATGGTGAAGAGCTACTCTGTTAATCAGAAGGTTAGCTGTTTGGTTCAAACTCACCAGTTGCTCTGCAGGAGACAGGGTGTGGAGATGTCCTGCCATGAAGATGAGAGTTCAGGAAATCCAATGGGGAAGTCCCACTCTGTCCTACAGGTTTACTATGAGTCAAAATCAACTTCCTGGCACACAACAACAACACACACACAAACACATACACAGGTAAAGGAGCACATGCAAAATGGATGAAATATGAATAAGTACTGTAGACTGTGTGAATATAAGTTTCTTTGTTTTGATATTGTTTTCTAGTTACGTAAGTTGTTCTCATTGGGGGAAACTAGTTAAGGTAATATAGGACCTCACTCTACTATTTTTCAACTTCCTATGAACCCATAATTATTATTATCTCAAATTTTAAAGAAGTCAAAATATAACGTGAAGTAGAATACTAAAGAAATGAACAAATTAAAATCTCAATTCATACACAGAAAGAGAAAAGGGAGAACAAAAACCAATGGCAGATGCGACAAACCAAAAGCAAATCACCAAATGATAGTCTTAAATTCAAATATATCAATAATGTATATAAACAAGTTGAGTCATATCATGGAATATTCATTTCAGAAAGAACAGCTTCTAATATAGACTGTAATACTGATAAATCACAAAATAAATAGTGTGAAAAAGAAAGAAAGCACAGATTCTATGATTCAGTTTGTTTGAGTTTCTAAATCATACTTCTATCTTGAAAGAAGTACAACCAGAGTGCTCCTTGGAAAAAAAGATGGTGAGACTGCATCTCTCGTACTTTGGGCATATTGTCAGGAGAGATCGGTTCCCAAAGAAAACAGTTTGCTTGGTAAAGTAGTGTGCCAGTGAAAAAGAGGAAGACCCTCAAGGAGACAGCTTGACACAGTGGCTGCAACAGTAGTCTCAAGCATAACAAGGATTGTGGAGATGGCACAGGATCAGACAGTGTTTTGGTCTGTTGTACATAGAGTTGCTATGAGTTGGAACTGACTCAGTGGCACCTAACAACAAAAACAAGCCATACCTCAGGTGCTAATCACAAGGAACAGTTTGAATCCAGAAATTGCTCCTTGAAAACCCTGTAGGGCAGTTCTACTTAGTCCTATAGGGTCACTATGAATTGGAATGGACTTATGGCAATGGGTTTGGTTACTTTAAAGTCAGGACAAATCTTGTGTGATGAAATAAACCAGAAAAGTGTTTGCCTGGGGTGGTATATGTTTGACTGGCAATAAACATTAGGGAATTCTTTGGAGTGATAGAAACATTCAACACTTTGGTATGGGTGGGGGTTAATGAGTAAATGCATTTGTCAAAATTAATCAACTGTATATTGATATGAGTAGATTCCAATAGATGCAATTTTTGCCTTAATTTTAAAATGTCCTTTAAAAAGAACTTTAAAAATTTTTCTCACATTTGTGTGAATCATGCAGTGTGCCTTCTAGGATGCCCGCACTCCATTTAGAAATTACTGGAGGAGTAGAATAGTTATTACGATATAGCACTTGCAGGCACGTACATTACAAGGGTTGTACATCTATTTTTACATGACTCAGTATGGGATACATGCCTTTCAAGTAGTCTACCTAATCTTACTCTCCACATTTTTAAAAAAAGATGAAATGAGGAATCCAAAAAGAGATAGAGATCTTCTAACCATTTTGACAATTTCTCCAGTTCCTTAAAGGGGTAAAACTTAAAAAAGAGGCTCAGATCCTGGCAGAAGAATCTCTACTGGGATGGCAGAAGAATCTCTACTGGGATTTTAGGAACCATTTGATCTACAAGAACATACATCTAGTTATAATCATGTGTCTGTAAAAATGAGCAAACTTGCAAAGGAGTATTAGATACAAATTTATATTGTAAAACTACAAATTTAAGATTAAAGACATCTTCTTGGATACCATGTTCAATCATTAAAATTTCTTTCCTATCACTTTAAGAATTTTTATGGTGTACAACTGGTCTTAAAAAACAGCTAAGAAGTTTCCTGAGTACAACCAAATACTTTGAGGGACACAATAGCAAGCAGGGGTTTGGGGACTGTAGTTTCAGGGCATATCTAAGTTAACTGGCATAACAAAGTTTACTAAGAAAATATTCTGCATCACACTTCAGTTAGTGGTGTCTGTGGTCTTAAAAGCTAGTAAGCAGCCATCTAAGAGGCATCAATTAGTCCAAATCTACCTGGAGAAAAGGTGAATGAAGAACACCAAAGAGACCAAAATGAAAATGTAAGCCTAAGAGACTGAAAGAGCCACATAATCCAGAGACTACATCGGCATGAGACCAGAAGAACTAAAGAGTTCCTGGCTACCGTCAGGGGCCACTCTGACATGGAAAACAGTAAAGAGTTTCTGATGGAGCAGAGGAATATGGGGTACAGAACTCAAACTTTAGCAACCAGACATGATGGTCTGACAGGCTGGAGAGTCCCCTTAAAATATGGTCTCTGAACTCTTGTTTAGCTCATTACTGAAACCACTCCCAAGGACAGATCTTCACACAAAAATTAGACTGAAATGTATGACATGAAATAATACTGGTGAAGAGTGTACTTCTTGATTAAGTAGATACGTGAGACTAACTAGGAAGCTGCTATCCAGAGATGAGATGAGAAGCTGGAGGAGGACAGTAGCTGGTTGAATGGACACGAGAAATACCATGTGGAGGGGAGGAGTGTTCTGTCACAGGGTAGGGAGAGCAACTAGAGTCACATAACAGTGCATATCTAAGTTTTTGTGGGGCAAACTGACTTGAATTTTAAACTTTCACTTAAGGTTCAATTAAAAAAAACTCTACAACAAAAATAAAAACAAAACAAAAGAATTAGTGCTGCATATTCTTTTTTTCTTTGTTTTGGAAACTCTGGTGATACAGTGGATAAGGGCTCTAGCTGCTAATGAAAAGGTCAGCAGTTGAAATCCACCAGGCACTCCTTGGAAATTCTATGGGACAGATTTCCTCTGTCCTATGAGATCACTGTGATTCTGAAATGATTCTATGACAGTGAGGTGTTTAACTTTATTTTTTTATTGTGCTTTAAGTGAAAGTTTATAATTTGAGTCTGTTTCTCATATAGAAACTTATACATGTGCTGTTACGTTACCCTAGTTGTTTTCCCTACAATGTGATGGTGCACTCCTCCTATTCACCACGTTTCTCTTTTCTGCTTGAACCAGATCCCATACCTTCCCACTCTCTCATTTTGCTTCCCAACAGGAGCTGCACATTTAGTCTCATGTATCTGCTTGAGCCAAGCAGCACACTCTTCATCAGTATCATGGATATCCATCTGCAATAAATTAAAACAAGACCCATATCTTACACCTTGTGCAAAAACCAACTCAAACTGGATAAAAGAACTAAATATCAAATCTAAAATGATAAAGCTCATCCAAGTGACAGTAGGAACAACAATGGAAGGTTTAATACACAGTGTAGACAGACTTCAAAATCTGTCACAGTAACCACAAACAATAGAAGAGAAAATAGATAAATGGGAACTACTAAGAATCAATCACTTTCACTCGTCTAAAGACTTTATTAATAGAATTAAAAGGCTACCTATAGAATGGGAAAAAATATTTGGCAACTCTATGTCAGACAATGCCTGATCTGCATAATCTACAAGGTACTACAAAATTTCAATAAGAAAAAGGTAAATCATAGAATTAAGTGCCGAGCAAGGGAGATGTAGACACTTCTCTAAACAGGAGATACATGTGGACATGTTCACGATCATTATCTATTAAAGAAATTCAAATCAAAATGACATTGAGATACCATCTCACCCCAGCAAGGTTGGCCATGTTCCAAAACATGCAAAAGACTAAATCCTGGAGAGGCTGTGGAGAGACTGGAACTCTCCTACACTGTTGGTGGGACTGCAAAATGGTGCAACCTCTTTGGAAAGCAATCTCATGCTTCCTGAAGAAGCTGGAAATAGATACACCATTTGATCCAGTAATTGTGTTGCTCAGAATTTATCCTTCAGAAACGAAGGTTGTCACATGAACAGACACAGGTACACGAATATTTGTTGCAGCCCAGTCCACAATAGCAAAAAGATGAAATCAACTCAGATGTCCAATAACAGAAGAATGGATAGGTAAACTATGGTATATATACTCAATGAAACACTATGCAATGATAAAGAACAATGATGATAGCAGGAAACATCTCTTAACCTGGTTTCAACTGGAAGACATTATCTTTAGTGAAAGTAGCCAGCGACAGATGGACAAATATTGTATGAAACCCCTAGGACAAGAACTTAAAAGCAGACTAATGCATAACAGAAAAGACTCTTTGAAGGCTGCAAGGGTGGGGAGGCTGGGAGGCCGAGGAGGTAGGGTTTAGGTTAGATAGTTGTTAGAAATTTGGTTCGGTGAAATTGGTGACAGCGCACATTATTAAGAAGATTGGTATTAACAGAACTTCAACCGAACTTGTATACTCCCGCCATCTTAACCCAACATTTCAAGTACAGAGTAGCTGGGTCAGGGGGCCGGGGACAATGCTCTCAGGGGAAATTGAGGCCAATTCACACAACTAGATTTTTGCAAATGAGGACTCTCCACACCCCACATTGGTGAGTGCCATCTGGGGTCTTAAAAGCTGCCAAGCTGACATCTGAGGGTACAGCAAATGGTCCTAACTTAGCAGGAACAGATGACCACCAAGTCCATAATGACATGGGGAAAAGAGAATCCAGATGACAGAGATCCAAGTGAGTGGATGTCTACATCGACTTGTGACAGGAAGAACCAGATGGTGACCGGCCACCACCAGTGATAGACACAATGGAGCTCACAAAGTTGGGTCTCACTGACAACACAAGTATAAATAGGGGTGCATCCTGAAATCTCCAGTAAAGGACCACAACTTATGGTCCAGGGACTTTGGGATTGCCCTAGGAGCAAGGCCCCTGGCCCTGATGCTGCCCCTGTCCATAAATAATAATGAAGGTCAACTTTTCAGACAGAAATGGATTGGACATGGTGACACAGAGGGATCGTATTGTGTGGGCACTTTATGGTTCTAGGCATCTATAGGAGGTCATCCTATTGACCTCATACTGGAGGAAGGGGAATGTGTGGAGAGGAGAAAATAGGAGACTGTTGGGAAGATAAGACATGTTTGGAGCAGAGAGAAAGAGTGTGCTGTCACCCTGCACGGAGAGCAATGGAAGCTGCACATAGGTCAGCATGCAAATTTGTATGGGTATGTACATTTTCAATCATAATAAGAAAAATTGCTTTGAAGGAAAACTAGGCACCAGCATCAGTGTATAGCTTCCTAAGTAGAGTACTTCAAAGGGGACTGTAGTGACATTCAACACTGAAGTATGTAGCACTTTTTCTAGGATGAGTTCATTAACCTAATGGTCTGAACTTGTATATAGTGAAGTAAAAGGTATAAAATGGAATTATATACGTTTGAGGGGTAAATGAATATGTTTGGAGTGTAAATTCTCTCAGGTCACGTAATATGAGAGCAGACATCCTGACTTTCTAATTTGTGCTATTAGTCTTGTAGCTAGAACAGCATCTAGTATATACAAACTGCTGATACTTACTGTTTTTTGTATAGCTGGAAATGTGGAAACAGTACAGGAAGTGTCCTATATAGTGTTTCAGACAACCAGGTGGTAATACACACCAGTGTTATTCCACTTTGCAGAGTGAAACAATTGAGCAAGCCTGTGGAGTTGTGCAGGATTTTCACTGTATCCTAGCACCTAGCTAATGGGGAGAGTGAGAGCTGGATTATTCCCCCAACCTACTCTTCTTTGCAAGGCTGATGTTGCATCTCCCCAGAGGTCCCTCTTTTACTAAGTTTTGCGGTGCCATTGGGCTATCAGTGATGATAAAGCTGGGAAAAAAGGGAAGTTATGTAACTTTCCAGGAGTTACGCAGTTACTTCGTGCTGGCAGTTGGATTCCAAGTCTAGAAGAATTTTTACTTTGCAAACTGTGTGGTACATATAGTTACGTGCTAGACTACAAACCAAAAATCTGGTAGTTGGATCCTAGGCACATTGGAAGAAAGATCTGGCAATCTGCTTCTGGAAGTTTACAGCCTTGAAAACAGTTCAACTCTGCAATATATGGAGTCACCATGAGTCATAATCTCCTCAAAGGAAACTGGTTTAGCTTTTGGTTTAGTTCTGTGTTACATGTTACTGGATTCCAAAATTATTTGTGGAAAGAATGAATAAATGTATGTCAGGAGGAAACTTGATTAACTGGAAATGTAGTCTCTCTCCATTGCTGGGTTCCACACTTACTTCCTATGACTGATCTTTTGGGGGGAAAAGAGGCCACAATAATAGCTAAGATAGAATGTCTTATGAAACTGCTAGGATAGGGTGTCACAATCATGTTAGTTTTATTCAACTAAATAAGAAAGGTTATTAAAAAAAAAAAAAAGTTTGTTGACTGAGATTCCAGTCACTGCATGGTACATTTATTGGCTGTTTTCTTACACATTAATAGCTTTGGGCTTCTGGAATTACACTCACATCATTTTTCTTCATCTGTCTCTACACTTGTGTCCAGATTGTTACTGTGCCAGGCACATAGGACAGTTTCAACAAGTGTATGAGTAGAAGAGTAAATTCCCAACTCATTTGAAAAGAAAAACTGAAAAGTACTCTTAGCTGAAAATTGCAGAATCCTGAGAAAGCTGGTAAGGAAGGCCTGCACAGATCCAGGTAAGTGGTGACACAAGTGCTTTTTCAATGCTTTTATTTCTCTAGAATCTTCTGTAAAGTGGTGCTTTAGGAATCATGAATAACTTCTACTGTCCCTGAAAAGGGCAGGATTAAGGTCCCATTATTATGATGAAATGAAGGCTTTGGCACTTGCAACAAATTATGGGAAGCTTTGGCCAAGTGGCAGTGGAAATTATCTTCTCTGGTTTATAGTGACTGTTGTGCATGAAAATAATTGGGAATGGCTAACAGTACACAATAACATGACAAAGTTTCTTTCCAGGAAACTAATTCAACTCTCAAGCTGCATCATATCTTTAAAGGTCTTTTTTTGTTTGTTTGTTTTTAACATGTTGCAATCAAATTTTTTATTTTAAAAACAAACACTATGCTCCAGAAAACCATGTCAGTGCACACTGTTCCTTTTCACAGCATACAATAGTTAGATGTGGCATGTTTTTGATGTCCTGGATGCTCTCTGGTGTCATTTGCAGTTTCTCACCTCTGACATCTCAATTCTGCACATGATCACACATCATAGTGTTCAAAGCTTTCCTGATTTTCCCCTTTGTTCTTGTCTTGCCCCATTCCACTTGAGAATTAATTGGAGGAGAGATAAGCAAGCCCATTCAGGCAAATTAGCTAATGTCACAATTAATTCCAAATCATAAAACAATTTTCATCTTCATTCAGGTTGAAGTAGTTATCCACTGTTCTTATTCTCACCACGAGTCTTTCTAAAATTATTGCTACTGGTTGGAGACATGGTATTAGCTTTGTTGTAAAAACTTGTACTTATGCCTGTTTGTAACCTTGCAAAAGTATAGGAGTTGTTGGGTGGCACAAATGGTTACATGCTGGATTAAGCTGTTCAGACACACTCAAAAGTACCTCAGAAGACAGGACAGGTCATCTGTTTCTTAAAGGTCATGGGCTTGAAAACTCCACACACATGGGGTCATTATGAGTCAGAATTCACTTGACTGACAATTAACAACTACAACAAAAATGTTTCTTGCCCACTGGGACTTATTTACTCAGAATTTTTTCCTCTGTTAAATAAGTATACCAAAAAGCCAAACCAAACCCCATTGCGATGGAGTTGACTCTGACTCATAGCAGCCCTGTAAGACAGAGTAGAACTTTCCAATAGAGTTTTCAAGGAATGCCTGGTGGATTCCAACTTCTGATCTTTTGGTAAGCAGCCATAACACTTAACCACTATGCCACCAGGGTTTCCTGAACAAATATGTCTTGCCAAATTTTCTCTCTTGCCACCAGTATTTATGTGCATTTTATAGGAAACATCATAGTACTTGTAGTGGAATTTGGGTGCCAATCAAGAGGTAAATAGAAAAAAAAAAAACAGAAACATTGTTGTCAAGTTATTACTGATTTGTAGCTATCCTAAAGGACAGAATACAACCACCTAGAAGGGTTTTGAAGGAGTGGCTGGTAAATTCAAACTGTCAACACCTTGGATAGCAGTTATAGCTCTTAACCACTAAGCCACCAGGGCTTGCAATTAAGAAATAGCCATCATAATAACTACCATTACATGCCAGTAGAAGGTATCCTCTCTTTTGTGTATCACTGTACCATGTTGTTGTCGTTAGGTGCCACAGAGTCACAGCAGAACAAAATACTGGTGGGTCCTCTGCCATACCCACAGTGGGCTTATGCTTAAGCTTGTTGTTGCAGTCACTGTGTTAATCCACCTTGGTGAGGGTTTTCTTTTTTTTGCAGACCCTCTGCATTTCCAAGCATGATGTCCTTCTCCAAGGATTGATACCTCCTGACAACATATCAAAGGCTGTAAGAAGCAGTGACACCATCCTTGCTTCCAAGGAGCACTGTGGTTGTACTTCTTCCAAAACAGCTATGTTTGTTCTCTTGGTAGTCCATGGTACATGCAACATTATTCTCTAACATTGCAATTCAAAAGTGTCAATTTTTCTTCTGCTTTTCGTATTCATTGCCCTGACCCTGGATGCTTGTCAAGTGAAAACTCTAGATAAGAAGGACTGGCAATAGTGTGAGTTCACACATGGCCTGGGGGAAAGGGTAGCATTAGGAACACACTTGACCCTGGGGTGGCAATGACAGTAGCTCAAGGTAAGTGTAAAACCCAGGAGCAGTTGTGAGGGATGGCCATGACTGAGGCTCTGCAAGCAACCTGACCAGCCCAGAGGCAGCAGCAAGAGGACTCACACAATGCAGGAGCAGCAGCTAAAGGGTTCCCAAGCCCTCCCTGAACTTAGAGTTGTGGCAAAGTCTTTGTGAGTTGCCTGTTCAGCTCTGAGGCAGCAGCAAGATGTGTGATCCAAGAGTGGCAGCTAAAGGATGAGAAATGTCTCCCTCATCAGAGGCACGGCTGAGGCTGTGCCAGGGAACTGCCTAGCCAAGAGTCAGGAGCAGCGGAGATGCTACTAAGGCATGGATAACTCCCTGTCCAGGAGCTTCAGTACAACTGACCTACCCACCTGGGGGCTGCAACAGCAGTGCAGAGCAGGACAGTAAGATCCAGGAGCAAAAAGTATTCATACCACACTGAAAAACACTGGCCCAGCCACAAAAGGAGGTGCCAGACAGGTCAACTGAAGTATTAGGTCTCCAAAAAACAACCTAGCTTGAAAGGCCTAAATG
Organism: Heterohyrax brucei; assembly: GCA_028571685.1. Lineage (NCBI taxonomy): Eukaryota > Metazoa > Chordata > Mammalia > Hyracoidea > Procaviidae > Heterohyrax > Heterohyrax brucei. The sequence goes on from CM053142.1 coordinate 50,660,068, forward strand.
ACCACAGATACAACTGAAATCATGATAACAAAACTTTCTGATGACTGAGAGACAAAAGTCAATTTCCAAACATCTAAAGAAGCAGATTACCATGACTTCCAAAAACTCCCAAAATAAAAGTCGATTTCCCAGACAAATAAGAGTTCCTGCAATTATCAGAGACAGAATACAAAAGATTGATGTACAGAGTTGTGCAAGTTATTAGAAAAGAGATCAAGCAAAATTCATCAGAGCACACTGAAAAATTACACAAGCTGCAAGAAATATTTGAGTAGAAATAACCTCAAAATTTTCAGATTAACAATGAAGTCACTAAGAAAGCCAAAGTAGCAAGACTGAAGATACAGAATGCAGAATAAGCAAGACTGAAGACAAAAATCAGATAAAAGATTGAAAAAGAATGAAGAGTCATTAAGGGTGATGTGGCACTCTATCAAGAGGAACAATATACAAATGATTGAGAAATTAGAACTAGATGATATGGTGAACATACAGAAAGAATTGTTGAAGACCTCCTGACAGAAAACTTCCCTGACATTACGAAAGATGAGAAGATCTCCATTCAGGATGTTCTTTGCACACCACTCAAGATAGATCCCAAAAGAAATAGACCAAAGTATATTATAATCAACCCAAGAAAACTAGAATCCAGGAGGGGGGTGGAGTCAAGATGGCAGACTAAGGACACGTCTCCCTAAATCTCTCAAGAAACCAAGACCTGAAATGATAATTAAATGAAGGCTTCTGGTCACCTTGTGAGCCCTAAGACACAGCATAGGGCTGTTAATGTGGACTTCATACCACTGAATGGAAAACCTCCTGTCTTCAGCTGACTCCTGCTCTTGGCTAGTCCTTGCTTTCACAGACTGAAGATAACTCACCATTTTGACTTTTTTTTTCCCTCTGTCTTGACCAGCCGGCAGAGTTGGGTCTTGACTAGCAGCTAGTCTCAGACACGCTGCTGGTGTGATTGGTGGATGAAATTGCCATATGTGGGGGGCCCCACTTGGGGGGCCCAGAATTGGTGCGTCTGGACACCTTTGGCCTCTCTTTCCACCTCTGCCACAGGGCAGCTTGTATGGAGACACTGGGTGGCGAGCTTGGGTGGGATGCCATCTTGGTTACAGAGACCTAGGCTGGACCTAATTCTTAGCCTGGGAGGCAGTGTCTGCCCACAGGAGAGTGCTTTTCCACCAGAAAAGCAGTAGTTTACACAGTATCACCTACAGCTGGGGCCCAGCAACAGAGACTGTGGACTCTGTGCATTTCAGCACCTCTGGCTTCTCTTCCCACCTCTGCCGTGGTACAGTTTGTACAGAGGTGCTGGGCTGAGAGCTTGTGTAGGAAGCCATCTTGAGTACAGAAGCCTCAGTGAGACCTAATTCCTAGGCTCTGAGCCAGCACTTGCCCACAGGAGAGTGCTTTGCCGGCAGAAAGTATCCCCTACGACTGGGACCTATCAGCAGAGGTCAACAGGGCAGTAGCCTTACTGCATTTTGAACTAGTTCATAACATCTGGGATTGCATATAGAGGTGCTTACCACACCAGTTAGGAAGAGGGCCTGTACACCTGAAAACCTGACTGACCTAGGAAGTGGTCAGATACCTTTCACTTTTCATTTTCAGACGACTTAGAGAAACAATTGCGTCCATCCTCACATCATCTCTCCCAGCCATTATTGACTTCAATGACGCCCAAAAGCAACAGATGCTGGAAAAAGCAATAATGAAAAAATCATCTACAGCTTCAGAAGGCTCCCAAACCAAACAACCAAAGAGCTTTCCAGACGAAGAAACTTTTCTGAAATTATCAGAAAGTGAATACAAAAGGATTATATAGAGAGCCCTGCTAGACCTTATGGAAAATGCACCAGAGCAAAATGAAAAATTAAGCAAGCTGTTCAATCTAATGGAACATCAGCACTCTGAAATCCAGCAGATCAAGAACAAAATCAAAGACATATAAACTTCAATCCAAAGCCAAGAAAACAGAATGGAAGAAAGGGAAATGAGACTTTCTGACTTGGAAGACAGAGTTACTGACTCCAGTATCTATGAGGAAAAATCAGAAAAAAGAAACAAGAAAAATGAAGAAGCATGTGGGACTCTATTAAGGGGAACAACCTACAGTTAAGTGGAGTCCCTGAACAGGGTGAGATGCCTGAGAACACAGACAGTATTGTCACTGAGCTGCTGTCAGAGAACTTCCCAGAAATCTTGAAAGAAGAAAATATAGAAATCCAGGATGCATGTCAAATGCCAGTCAATATAGATCTCAAAAGAAAGACACCAGCCAGCCAAGTGCCATCAAGTCAGATAGTATAATCAAGCTTAACAAAATGAAACATAAGCAGAAACTTTTAAGGCAGTAAGACTCAAAGCAAAGCTAACATTTAGAGGGAAGCCCTGTAGGCTTTTGTCAGATTTCTCTGCAGAAACAATGCTGGCATGGAGACAGTGGCATGACATATCCAAAGCCTTGAAGGAGAAGAATTTTCAACCAAGAATGATATATCCTGCAAAACTGTCTTTCAAATATGAAAATGAAATAAAGATATTCACAGATACACAGAAATTCAGAGACTTTGTAAAAATCAAACCAAAGCTACAAGAAATACTGAAAGAATCTCTTGGCTTTGGCTTAGAAGAACAAAACCACTAGCTTTATATTGTATCAGGACCCACCATTGAGAATCTGACTTAGTTAGGGAAGGCTCCAAAAACAATCAAAGCTATAATGGTGAAAGGAATAATCTAGTGTCATGAAAACTATGATGTCATCATATTAAAAAGAGGGATTTACTACAGTCGTTATAGTCCTTCCAGATGGAGAGGAAGTTGACAAGACTGGTAGCAATCAAAATTGGGTTTACATATAGTTTATTAAGCCGGATCATAGGAGCATCCATAAACCACAATAAAGATGCAACATACCATATCAAGAAATGTAATGCAGGAGTCTCAACAACCACAAAACCAACCCCCAAAAAGGTGAAAAATAAACTCACAAAAAAGAAGGTTGCAGAACAGATTAATAAGAACAACAGAGAAAACATCAACACAAAAATAAACATATCACAGTGGCAGCACTGAACACGTACCTATCAATAATCACATTGAATGTGAATGGACTGAATGCTCCAGTAAAGAGACATCGAATGTCATCTTGGATCAAAAGACATGATCTATCCATATGTTTCCTACAAGAAACTCACCTTAGACTTAAATATATGAACAAACTGAAATTTAAAGGATGGAGGAATATATATCAAGCTAACAACACACAAAGAAGAGCAAGGGTGGCAATTCTAATCTCAGATGAAATCTATTTTACTATAAAACCACCATTATGGACAAGGATGGACATTATGTGTTGCTGAAAGGTTCAATACACAGCAACACTTAACAATATTAAATATTTATGCACCTATTATTAGAGCTTGACGGCACTTGGCTTGGCATTATTAGAGCACCTAAATATGTCAAAGAAACACTGAATATACTCAAAAAGGAGATAGATCACTCCACAGTAATAGTAGGAGACTTCAACACTCCACTCACAATATTGGACAGCTCGTCTAGAACAAAGCTCAGTAAAGACACAGAAGACCTTCTTGCCACAATTAACCAACTAGACCTCATCGACATATACAGAATTTTCTATTCATCAGCAGAATACAACTTCTTCTTCGGTGCTCATGGAACATTCTCTAGAACAGACCATGTGTTAGGACTTAAAGCAATTCTCAACAAAATCCATACCACTGAATTAATGCAAAGCATCTTCTCAGATCATAAAGCCATAAAAGTCAAAATCAATAGCAGAAAAAACATAAATAGAAAGTGAAACTCATGGAAACTGAACAACATCTTGCTCAAAAAGCCACGGGTTATAGAAGAAATCAAGGATGAAATTAAGAAATTTGTAGATTCCAATGAGAACAGAACCTATGGGATACAGCCAAAGCAGTGCTCAGAGGTCAGTTTATCTCCATAAATGCACACATCTGGAAGGAAGAAATAAACCAAATAAAAGAACTGACTCTACAGCTTGAACAAGTAGAAAGAGAACAACAGAGGAACCCCCCAGACAAAAACAGATCTTAAAGATTAGAGCAGAACTAAATGAATTAAAGAATATAAAAACAATTGAAAAAATTGAAAAGACCAAAAGCTGGTTTTTTAAAAAGATCAACAAAAGTGACAAAACACTCGCTAAATTTACTAAAGAAAAATAGGAAAGGAAATAAATTACCCAAATAAGAAATGAGAGGGGAGCTGTCATAACGGATCAAACAGAAATCAAAAATATCATAATAGAATTCTATGAAAGAGTGTACTCTAACAAATTTGAAAACTTAGAGAAAATGGACAAATTCCTTGATTCATATCACCTACCCAAATTATCACATGGTGAAGCAAAACAACTTAATAAACCCATCAAGAAGGAAGAGATTAAAAAATTTCATCAAAAAACTGCCAACCAAAAAAGCTGGCTCCCAGATAGCTTCACTGCAGAATTCTACAAAGCTTTCAGAGAATAGTTATCTCCAATACTACTGAGACTATTTCACAATATAGAAAGGGATGGAATACTCCCAAATTCATTTGAAGAAGCCAGCGTAACACTGGTATCAAAGCCAGGGAAAGACTAAACCAAAAATGAGAACAGACTGATATCACTCATGAATCTAGATGCAAAAATCTTCCACCAAATTATTGCCAAAAGAATGCAACAACATATCCAAAAAATGATCCATCATGACCAAGTTGGATTCATACCAGGGATGCAAGGCTGGTTCAACATCAGAAAAACAATTAACGTGATCAACCACATAAATACCACAAAAGACAAGAATCATCTGATCTTGTCTATTGATGCAGCAAAGGCATTTGATAAAGTCCAACACCCATTCATGCAAAAATTCTCAGCAAAATAGGAATAGACAGCCATTTCCTGAATGCAATAAGGGCCATTTATACAAAGCCAACTGCCTACGTCATCCTCAATGGAGAGAGACTGAAATAGTTTCCCTTGAGAACGGGAACTAGACAAGGATGCCCACTCTCACCTCTCCTATTCACCTTTGTACTAGAAGTTCTAGCCAGAGCAACTAGACAAGACAAAGGAACAAAGTATATCTACTTTGGCAAAGAAGAACTAAAAATCCCCCTATTTGCTGATGATATGATTGTACATGCAGAGAGTCCCAAAGAATCCATAAGGAAACTATTCAAACTGATAGAAGAGTTCAGCAAAGTCTCAATATACAAGATAAACATAAGTAAATCAGTAGGTTTCCCTATACCAACAACGAGATTACTAAGGAAGAAATCACTAAGTCAATACCAATTACTATAGCCCCTAAGAAAATAAAGTACTTAGGAATAAATCTAACCAGAGAAATAATAGACCTTTTCAAAGAGAACTACAAGCCCTTACTACAAGAAACTAAGAGAGATTTACATAAATGGAGAAACCTACCCTGCTCATGAATAGAAAGACTTAACATTGTGAAAATGTCTATTTTACCCCAAACAATCTACTTATATAATTCAATCCTGAAACAAGTTCCAGTGACATTTTTTAAAGGACAAGCAAATTACCATATTTGTTTGGAAAGGGAAAAAGCCCCAGATAAATAAAGCACTACTAAAGAAGAAGAACACACTGAGAGGCCTCTCATTACCCGACTTTCAAACCTATTACACTGCCACAGTAGTCAAAGCAGCCTGGTACTAGTACAAAAAGAGACAGATAGATCAATGTAACAGAATTGAGACCCAAGAAATGACACCATCTGCCTATGAACAGCTGCTATTCCACAAAGGTCCTAATACATTAAACTGGGGTAAAAACAATCTCTTCAACAAATGGTGCTGGCAAAATTGGATATCCATGTGCAATAAATTGAAACAAGACCCACATCTCGCACCTTATACAAAAAAACCAACTCAAATTGCATAAAAAACCTAAATATCAAATCTAAAATACTAAAGCTCATCCAAGTGACAGTAGAAACAGCAATGGAAGGTTTAATACACAACATAGACAGACTTCAAAATCTGTCAAACAAACCACAATCAACAGAAGAGAAAATGGTTACATGGGAACTATTAAGAATCACTTTTGCTCAAACAAAGACTTTATTAATAGAATTAAAAGGCCACCTACAGAATGGGAAAAAATATTTGGCAACTGTACATTAGACAGACACCTGATATCCATAATATATAAGATGTTACAACATATCAATAAGAAAAAGATAAATAATCCAATTAAGTGATGAGCAAGGGAGATGAACAGGCACTTCTCTAAACAGGAGATATAAGCAACCAAAAAGCACATGCAGACATGCTCACGATCATTAGCTATTAAAGAAATTCAAATGATCCAACAAGGTTGGCCATGATCCAAAAACACAAAACAGTAAATACTGGAAAGGCTGTGGAGAAATTGGAACTCTCCTACACCTGTTGGTGGGACTGCAAAATGGTACAACCTCTTTGAAAGCAATCTAGTGCTCTCTAAAAAAATGAATCTAGATGTATCATTTGATCAAGTAATTACACTGCCTGCAATATATTCTACAGAATCAAGGCCATTTTCACCAACTGATACATGCACGGGAATGTTTGTCACAGCAGAGTTCACAATACCTAAAAGATGGAATCAACCCAGATTCCCAACAACAGAGGAATAGATAGGTAAACTACAGCATATATACTCAATGAAGCAGTGTGCAACGATAAAAAACAACGATGATTTCAGGAAACCACTCATGACCTGGTTTCAACTGGAGGACATTACGTTAAGTGAAAGTAGTCAGCAACAGAAGGACAAATACTGTATGAGACCCCTACAATAACAACTTGAAATCAGAAATATCCATAGAAGAAAAGACTCTTTGATGACTGCAAGGGCGGGGAGGATGGGAGGATGAGGGGGAGGGTTTAGATAAGATAGTTGTTAGAAACTGATTGGGTGAAATTGGTGACAGCAAATGTTAGTAAGAAGATCACTATTAACGGGACTTCAACACAACTTGTGTACTCCTCCCATCTTAACCCAATATTGCAGGGACAGAGTAGCTTGGGCAGGGGTGCCAAAGACTGTGCTCTCAGGGGAAGTCAAGGCCAATTGGCACAACTAGCATTTTGTTAACAAGAATTTTCCACAGCCCACATTGATGAGTGATGTCTGGGGTCTTAAAAGCTACCAAGCTGCCATCTGAGCTTGGTCCCAACCCAGCAGGAACAGATGATTGCTGAGGTCCATAAAGACATAAGGGAAGAGAATCCAGAAGACAGAGAGCCACATGAGTAAGTGTCTACATTGATTTGTGACCGGAAGAACCAGATGGTGCCCAGCCACCACCAGTGATAGCCACGATGGAGCTCACAAAGGTCAGTCTCACTGGCAACAAGAGAATAAACAGGGACGCACCCTGAGATCTCTACCAAAAGACCACAGTTGATGGTCCAGGAGTTTTGTGGTTCCCCTGGGAGCATAGCTCCTGGCCCTGATGCTGTCCCTGTCCATAAATCATAATGAAGGTCAACTCTTCAGACAGTAAGGAATTGGAGTTGGTGATGCAGAGTGACCGTATTTTGGGGGGCACTTTATGGTTCTAGGCATCTATAGGACGTTGTCCTGCTGACCTTATACTAGAGGAAGGGGAGTGGGTGGAGAGGAGGAGATAGGAGACTGCTGGGAGGATAAGACATGTATGAAGCAGAGAAGAAGTGTGTGCTGCCACCATTCAGAAAGAGCAGTGGAACCTGCATATAGGAGAGCATGCAAATTTGTATGGATATGTACCTTTTCAGTCAGTCATTAAAAAAAAAATACTAGAGACCAGGAGAAGCTACTAAGTGCAAGCAGAGTTAAACAAAAAATAACCTACGAAGCAAAATTATTAGATTAAGCTCAGTCTAATCACCTGATACCATGCTGGCCAGAAGACAACAAAATGGCATATAAAACCCTGAAGGAGGAAAAAAAATACTGCCAACCAAGAGTCATATGTCCTGAAAAACTGTCTTCCAAATATGAAGGTGAAATCAGGACTTTCACAAATAAAGAGAAGTTTAGAAAATTTGCAAAACCCAAACAAAATTATAAGAAACATTAAAGGAAGTTCTTTGATTAGAAAAATCAATAACATCAGGTATTTACTTAAACATCCAATGTTCAACAGAACAGCTAGGTAGCATCAATGAAAGGAATCCACAAAGGATTGCAAAATCAAATCACAAAAAATAGAAATTCAGAGATTTCAGGATTTCATGGACACCATTATATGAAAAAGAGGGTCAAACGTACACTCTCACACACAGAACTTTCAGATGTGGAAGGAGTCAAGGAAATACAAACACTCTGAATTTTGAATTACCTTTAGATTAATAAAGGGGACTAAGGGAGTAACAGCAAAAGAAACCTATAATTCTACAAGACAAAACATCACACAAGCTAAAAAACAAGCAAAACATGAAATCTAAATTTCAAAAACAAACACTGAAAGCCATGAAAATAAAACACATAAAAGAAAGACAACACAGAAAACTGAATGCAATAGAGGAGCTGTCCAGAACTCCCAAAAAAGGCTTTAAAATGACAGCACTAACATCGTATATATCAGTTATTATGTTGAATATAAATATACTAAACTCACCACTAAAGAGAATGAAAGTAGCTGATTGGATTTAAAAAATGAACCATCTGAATGCTGCTTACAGGAGATACAACTTAGACTCAAAGACAGAAACAAACTTCAACTCAAAGACTGTGAAAAATATATCAGGCTGATAACATTTAAAAAGTGCAGGACTATCAATACTAATCCCTGACAAAATATACTTTACAGTTAAATCCACCAAGCAGGATAAGGAGGAGCAATACGTAAGGGTTAAAGGCTCAATATAGCAGGAAAACATAACCATAGCAAATATCTATATACCCAATAACAAGCCTCCAAAATACATAAAACAAACACTATTCACACTGAAAACAGGTGCAGGCAGTTCCACAAAAATAGTAGGAGACTTCAATACACCATTCTCAGTAAAGGAGAGAACATCTAAAAAATAGCTTAATAAAACACATGGAATATCTAAATGCCACAATCAACCAACTAGACCTCACAGAAATGTTCAGAACACTTCAACCAACAGCAGCCAATACATTCTCCACAACTGACCACATATTAAGCCACAGAGCAATCCTCAACAAAATTCAAAATACTGAAAATATACAAAGCTTCTTCTCAGAGCATAAAGCCGTAAAACTAGAAATCAGTAACAGAAAAAAGACACAAAATCAAAATCATGGAAACTGAATAACGTTTTGATCAAGAATTACCAGGTAATAAAAGAAATCAAAGACATAATAAAGAACATCATAAAATCAAATGAGAATGAAGACACATTCTGCCAAAATCTGTTGGACACAGCAAAAGCAGTGCTCAAAGATCAATTTATCGCAGTAAAGGCACACATCCAAAGAGAAGAAAGAGCCCAAATCAAATAATTAACTCTTCATCTTCAACAACTGGAAAGATCCTAGCAAAAGACCCTATCAGGCTCCAGAATAAAGCAAATTTTTTAAATTAAAGCAGAAATAAATTAAATAGAAAACAGAAAGATGATTGAAAGAGTTGACAATTCCCAAAGGTGGTTTCATGAAAAGATCAACACAATTGATAAGCCACTGGACAAACTGACAAAAAAAGAAAGGAAAAAAAGAAAAACAGAAGAAACAAATAATCCAAATAAGAAATGAGATGGATAATGTCACAACAGACCCTATTGAAATTAAAAGAATGATAGCAGAATACTACAAAAAATTGTACTCTAGTAAATTTGAAAACCTAGAACAAAAGGATAATTTTCTAGAAAATACCACACCTAAAACTGGCAAAACAAAGATAGAACAACTAACCAAACCCATCACAAAAGAAGAGATTGAAAAGATAATTTAAAAACTCCAATCTAAAAAAGCCCAGAAATGGATAGCTTCACTGGAGAATTCTATCAAACAATGAGAGAAGAGTTAGTACCAATACTTCTAAAGGTATTACACAGCATAGAAAAGGATGGAATGCTCCCAAATTCATTCTACAAAGCTAATATAACCCTGGTACCCAAACCAGGTAAAGATAGAGCAAACAAAAAAAATTACAGACAAATATCCCTCATGAGCTTAGACACAAAAATTCTTGACAAAATCCTAGCTAATAGGATTCAACAACACATCATGAAAAAATAGTTCATCATGATCAAGTAGGATTCACACCAGGGATGCAGGGATGGTTCATTATTAAAAGACAATTAATCCAATAAACCACATAAAGAAAACAAAAGACAAAAACTACCTGACACTGTCAATCAGTGCAGAAAAGGTATTTGATAAAGTCTAACATCCATTCATGTTAAAAACTCTTGGCAAAATAGGACCAGAAGGGCAATTCCTCAACATAGCAAAGGCCATCTATACTAAACCAAGAGCTGATATCATACTTAATGGAGAGAAGATGAAAACATTTCCGTTAAGAACAGGCAAGGATGCCGATTGTTACCACTTCTGTTCAACATTGTTTTGGAGTTCCCAGCCAGAGCAATCAGATGTGATAAAGAAATAAGTGGGCTCCAAATTGATGACAAAGAAGTTAAAATATTGATATTTGCCAGTGATATGATCTTACACAGAAAACCCTAAAGAATCCACCAAAAAAACTACTAGCAAAGTATCAGGATACAAGACCAATATACATGAATCAGTGAGATCACTTTACATCAACAAAGAGACAATCAATGAGGAAATCTCAAAATCATTACCATTTAACGTAGTCCCCAAGACAATAAAATACCTGGGAATAAATCTAACTGGAGATGTAAAAGACCTATACAAAGGAAAGTGCAAGACCTTACAGCAAGAAACTAAAAGTGACTTACACAAATGGAGAAACCTGCCTTGGAGAAACCTTGTTCATGGATAGGTAGACTTAGCATTGTGAATATGTCTATGATTACCAGAGTAATCTATACATGCAATGCTATCCCAATTCAAATTGCACATACATTTTTTAATGAGATGCAGAAACAAAGCACCAACTTCATATGGAAAGGGATAAATAAATTATTACTAAAGAGGAAGAAATAAGTGGAATGCCTCACTCTACCTGACCTTAAAACCTACTACACTGCTGCAATAGTCAAGACAACTTCATACTGGTACAAAAACAGACACATAGACCAACAGAATAGAGTTGAGAACACACATACAACTTAATCCTTTTATAAACAGCTGATATTTGATAAAGGACCAAAGGCTGTGAACTGGGAAAAAGACAGTCTCTTCAACAAATGGTGTTGGCATTCCTGGCTATCCATCTGCAAAAAAAGTGAAACAAGACCCTTATCTCACACTATGTGCAAAAACCAACTCATAATGGATTGAAGACCTAAATATAAAAGCAAAAATAATAAAATTCTTGAAAGAAAAATCCAGGAAGATGCTGGAAGCCCTAACTCATGGCACCAACAATTTATAAAACACCACCAACAAGAGGAGGCAGGGCCAAGGTTGCAGACTAGACACAAGTCTCCTCAATTCCCTCTAAGAACTAAGGCCTGCAATGATAACTGAATGGAACCGTGGACATCCAGAGAGCCTTAGAACCTGGTGTAGTATTGTCAGATTAGACTAGGCACCAGTAACAGACTAAACTGCCCCTGTCAAAGATGAGCCAGCAGACTGACCCACCTCCTGCTGACTCACTGTTTCAGAGGACTACAGTACTGACTCCTTTGTTATCTGGGAGGTAGGTATTGAGCATGAGTCAGCAAACACGCTGAACTGCCGTGTTTAACTAAACAGTACATAGCACAGCAGATAGTCCGTGGGAGAGCAACATATTGAGAGCCCAGCTGACTAAGAGCACCACTGCCCCTTTGCCCTCTCTTTTCTGAACTACTCCATATACTCTAAAGTTTCACAGCATGCAAGGCAGCTCAGCCTTGGTCAGCTGGGAAGTAGAGTCATGCAGGGAAGTAGCTGGGAAGTCAGCTGGGAAGTAGCTGACATCTTGGTCAGCTGGGAAGTAGAGTCATGCAGCTCAGTCCCTTAGCTACAGCTGATTCTCAAGTAGAGCAGCAGCCTGTCTGGAAAATGCTTCTCCAGCAGACAAGTAGTGTTTGAGACTATTCGTGTCTAGATTCATGGGTGGGCATGGCAGAGGACAGCTGGAAGGCACTAATATCTCCCTACTTTGCACCATGTAATAGCATCTGGGGATGGCCTATGAGGTACTTTTGTTGTCAGCTAGAAGGCAGGGTCTGCCACACCTGAGGGCCTGACTAAATTCAGCATCTGTTGGACAGCTGCCTTAGAAGCAAAGAAGCCTTTCACATAAGACCTGAAGATCTGAGAGGCCCTAGAGCTCCTCCTCCACCCTTCACTGACCCACATCATAGGGTCATCTGATAGCCCCCCAGTGACTCTATAGGTAAGGAATTGTCTTTGCCAGCAAAGAGGCAAAGACGGCCCCCCCAGAGAGTCCATGTGGAGCCAGTTACTACAGTACATAGAGATGGCTGGTGACCAACTCCTGTCTTAGAACTGTATCTCAGCTCCTGTTGAGATAACACCAGAGAAATCAAACAGCTTCAACATGTCACACAGACAATATGCCATAGCTAATCATTTAAAGAAACAGTATACCATGGCTCTAGAAAATTCTCAAAATAAAGAATCAAAAAACTTCCCAGATAAAGAAGCCTTTCTGAAACTATCAGAGGTCAAGTACAAAACAATTATACAGAGAGCCCTCCTAGAGATTAAACAAACTGCAGTGAACAAAATGAAAAATTAAGTAAGCTGTTTGAACTGATGGAACATCAATCATCTGAAATACAGCAGAATGATAACAAAATGACAGAATTAGAGAATTCAATTCAAAGCTAAAAGAGCAGAATTGAGGAGATGGAAGTCAGACTTAGTGAGTTGGAGGATAGAGCAAATGACACCAGCATCTATGAGGAGAAATCAGAGAAAAGAAATAAGAAAAATGAAGTAGTATTGAGAAACATATAAGACTCTATTAACAGGAATAATCTATGATTAACTGGAGCTTCTGAGCAGGGAGGGATAGCTGAAAACACAGAGAGTACTTTGTTGAGTGGCTGCCAGAAAACTTCCTTGAAATTATGAAAGAAGAGAACATAGATACCCAAGACATGCATTGAGTGGTACAAAAACTAGACCTCAAAGGAAAGACACCAAGACATATTATCATCAAGCTTAACAAAATGAAACATAAACAGATTCTCTTAAAGGCAATGAGGCTCAAAGCAAAGCTAATATTCAGATGGAAACCCTGTAGGCTTTCATCTGACTTCTCATCAGAAATGATGTTGACAAGGAGCCACCCTATGAGATGACACATTCAAAGCCCTGAAGCAGAAAAACTTCCAAACAAGAACTGTATATCCTGCAAATTCCCTCTCAAATATGGTGGTGAAATTAAGACATTAGCAGATAAACAGAAGCTTAAAGACTTTGTAAAAACCAAACCAAAACCACAGGAAATACTGAAAGAAGTACTTTGTTTAGCCAGCCAAGTGCCATCGAGTCAGATCCGACTCATGACTTTGCTTAGGAAAAATAAAAAAAATTAAATTAAATTAATATATACTTAAGGAGACAATACAGCATCCAGATCCCACTCACTTATGGAAGTCAATAACTCAATCAAAACTACATTATTAAAAGAGAGAAACCAGTGATCATTACGTGAATGCTATGATGTAATCACACTAAAAAGAAAGATATGTTACAGTAGCAATAACCATTTCAGTTGGAGAGGAAATTAAAAAGATATGCAGAAGTTAAAATCTGGTTTAAACTTAGAATAGTAAGGGGGATCTTAAGTGTAGCCACAAAACGAAACAACAATGTGACATGTTAAAAGAAGAAACATAATACAAAATTTTCAACAAACACAAAACCAACACTGGAAAAGAAGAAAAGTCAGCCCATACAGAAGAATGACTCAGAACAGTATATGGAGAAAAATGTAGAAAATATCAACAACACGAAAGAGACAACAAGTGACATCCTGGATCAGAGGACAAGACCTGTCTATATGTTGCTTACAAGAAACACACTTAAGACTCAAAGATGTGAACAAACTGAAAATTAAAGGATGGAAAAATATGTACCAAGGCAACAACAAACAAAGAAGAGCTGGAATGACAACATTCATCTCAGATAAAATAATCTTTAGTGTAAGACTCACCTTTGTGGATGACGATGGTGACGATTTATTGCTGAAAGGTTCAGTTTATAATCCAGACATAACAATATTAAATATTTATGCACCCAATACCAGAGTATTTAATATATTGAATAAATACCAATGACACTGAAAACTCAGATAGATCACTCCACAATAGTAATTGGTGACTTCGGTACTCCAATTCAGTAATGGACAGATTATCCGGAAGAAGCTCAGCGAAGATACAGAAGATCTTATTACAACAATTAACCAACTAGATCTTATCAACCTACATAGAACTTTTCACCCATCAACAGATAAGCACACCTTCTTCTCCAGTACGCATTGAACGTTTTCCAGAATAGACCATGTGTTAGAACATAAAGAAAGCTTCAACAAAATCCAAACATAACCCTAATACCAAAGCCAGTGAAAGAGCCCACAAAAAAAGAAAATTACAGATCAGTATCACTCATGAACCTAGATGCAAAAATTTTCAACAAAATTCTAGCCAATAGAATTCAACAGCATCTCAAAAAATTAATTCATCATGATCAAGTTGTATTCATACCAGGGATGCAAGGCTGGTTCAGCATCAGAATAGCAATTAATATGATCAACCACATAAATAACACAAAAGACAAGAATCACCTGAAGAATGTCATATTTTGCTGAGAGTTTTTAGCATAAATCGGTGTTGGGCTTTATCAACTCAATAAGGGATATCTATGCAAAACCAGCCACCTGCATGGTCCTGAATGGTGACATACTGAAACAATTCCCCTTGAGAATGGGAACTAGTCAAAGATGCCCACTCTCACCACTTCTGTTCAACATTGTACTAGAGGTTCTAGCCAGAACAGTTCAACAAGATGAAGAAATAAGGGGCATACACATAGGTAAAGAAGAAGTAAAAAATCTCCCTATTCACAGATGATTGAATTGCACATACAGAGATTCCTAAAGAGTCCATAAGTCAACAGCTGGAACTAATAGTGGAATTCAGCATAGTATCCAGATATAAGATAAAAATAAATAAGTCAGTAAAATTCCTTTATACCAATAAAGAGACCATCAAAGAAGAAATCACCTAAATCTGACAAAGCATGATCAACAGAAGAGAAAATAAATAAGTGGGAACTACTAAGAATCAAACACTCTTGCTCTTCCAAAGACTTTATCAAAAGAGTTAAAAGACCACCTACAGAATGGGGAAAAAAGATATTTGGTAACTATATGTTGGACCATTGTCTGATATCCATAATCTACTGAAAAATAACAGCAAGAAAAACGTAAATAACCCAATTAAGTGATGGGCAAAGGAGACAGGACGACATTTCACTAGACAGGACATCCAGGCAGCCAGAGGACACATGAGAAAATGCTCATGATCATTAGCTACGAGAGAAATCCAAATCAAAACTACAATGAGAAACCATCTCACCCCAGTAAGGTTGGGAATGATCCAAAAAACACAAAACAATAAATGTTGGAGAGGCTGTGGAGAGTTCAGAACTCTCCTACACTGCTGTGTAGGATGCCAAATGGTATAAACTCCTTGGAAAGCAATCTGTGGCTCCCCCAAAAGCTGGAAATAGATATACCATTTGCTCCAGTAATTCCACTGCTCAGAATATATCCTAGAGAAACAAAGGTTGTTCACACAAACAAACACATGCACACAAATGTTTTCGGCAGCACAATCCACAATAGCAAAAAGGTAGAATCAACCTAGATGCCCATCTACAGATGAATGGATAAACAAACTATGATACATGTACTCAGTGAACACTATGCAATGATAAAAAACAATGATGATTTTAGGAAGCACCTCATGACCTGGTTTCAACTGGAAGACATTATGCAGAGTGAAATCAGTCAACAAGAAAGGACAAATATTGTATAAGACTCTTGGTATAAGGAATTAAAAATAGACTTAAGTACCAAAGACAAGACTCTTTCACAGCTACAAAGGAGGGGAGGGGGGCAAATATTAATTATAGATTTAATAGTTGGCAGAAATTTCGTTTGGTGAAAGCAGTGATGGCACACAACAGAAAGTGGATCAACTTAACTGAATCATAAACAAAAAGCTCTTCTAATCTCAACTGGATATTGCAAAGACAGATGGCACACAACAGAAAGTGGATCAACTTAACTGAATCATAAACAAAAAGCTCTTCTAATCTCAACTGGATATTGCAAAGACAGAGTAAGAGGGGTCAGGTCTGGGGATCATGCTCTTGGGGACATGGAGGTCAATTTGTGTAATTAGCCTATTGCTAAGAGAGTCTTCTGCACCACATATTGGTGAGTGGAGATGGAAGCACACTTCCATCTGAGGCACACCAAATGGTCCCTACTCAGCTGGAACAGATGATCACTGAGAACACCAATGACACAAAGAAAAAACAGCCCAAGAGACAGAAGGACCCATATAATGGGAGACTGTATCAACATGTGGCCAGAAGAACCAAATGGTGCCCAGCCATCACCAAATACAGCCGTGATGGCACACATGATATTGAGTCCTTGTGACAACATGAGAAAAAGAGTGGTACAGCTCAAGAACTCTACTAAAAGACCACAATTGGTGGTCCAACGGCCTGGAGGATCCTCTGGGAGCATGGCCCCTGTACCTGCTGCTGTCACTGTCTAGAAAACACTACCAAGGTCAACTCTTTGGACAAAAATGGACTAGACTTGGGGACACACTGTGACCATACGGTGGTTGTATTTTACGGTTCTACACAATTTATAGGAGGCTGACCTACTGGTCTCTTTATAGATGGAAGAGAACAGAGTGGAATTGAAGGAGCAAGAGCTTCCCAAGAGGACAGAAGAAATACAAAATGAAAAGGAGGAATGTGCTGTCATGGACAAAGAGAGAAGCTCTACAGATATGCGGGCATGCAAAATTGATTTGGATTGTATACTTTCACTCAATCACAATAATAAAAAATAAATAAATACTTTTTAAATCCTTTAAAAAAAGAAATGAAAACAGATAATTGGGAACTCTTAAAAATCAATCACTTATGCTCCTCCAAAGCTTTCATCAAAAGAGTATAAAGACTGCCTACAGAGTAGGAATGAATATTTGCCAGCATGTTTCTGTTCATTGCCTCATCTCCCTAATCAAGAAGATACTGCAAAACCTCCACAAGTAAAAGATATATAAGCCAAGCCAGATATAACCCAATTAAAAAGTGGACAAAGGATATGAACAGGTGTTTCATCAAAGAAGAGGTACGGGTTGCCAATAGATGCATGAGGAAATGCTCACAATCACTATCCATGACAGAAATCCAAATCAAAACCACAATGAGATAACATCTCACCCCAGCAAAGCTGGCAATAATCCAAAAAAACACAAAATAATAAATGCTGGAGAGGATGTAGAGAGATTAGATCTCTTCTGCACTGCTGATGGGACTGTAAAATAGTTCAACCACTATGGAAATTGATATGGTGATCTTCAGAAAACTAGAGATGGAAATTTCCCATGATCCAGCAATCCCACTCCTGGTAATATAACACAGAGAAATGATGGCCAAAACTCAAACAGATACACGCATATCAATGTTTACTGAAACTTTCTCCACAATGGCAACAAGCCTGAAGCAACTTAGACGCCCATCAACAGACAACTGATTAAACAAACCATGGTATACTCACACAATGAAACACTAATCAATGATAAGAAACCACAATGGCCTGGAGAAATGCTTGTCCATGTGGGACCATCTAAAGGAAGTTATGCTGAAAAAAATTAGCCAGATACAGAAGGACAAATTTCATATGAGACCATTATTATAAGGACACAACTGAGCATTCAAGCACAAAAGAAATCAATATTTGATGGTTACAAGGGTAGAGAGGGTAGCAAGGAGGGGGACTTTTACAAATTAGATAGTGGTTAGGATTAGGGTTGGATGTAGGATGTGATAGAAGTCACTAGAAATGGAGTACCCATAGGTACTTGACTCTAAAACCAAACTGTGCTCTTACGTGGCCCACTTCTTCGCAAGGACAGAGAAACAGTGTCTTGGATTGGGGGACCACATTGTCAGGAGACATCCAGTATAACTGGCATACCCAAGCTTTTTATCTCTCCCCCTCTTAAGATAATGCTCCACATACCACCTGGATGAATAATGTTTGGAATCTTAAAAGCTAGCAAGCGGCAGTCTAAATAGCACCAAATGGTCCCAATCCACCTGGACAGGTGATAAAAACACGGACATTGAGGACAGGAGGAAAAATATGAGCCCACCAGATGGAAGGAGCCATGTGAGCCAGGGTCTGCTTCTGCATGGGACCAGAAGAACTAGGTGGTGCCTGGTCACCACCAATGACAGCCCAGATGGGGTACAGGGAACGGAACACCAGACATAGTGGGAGAGGGAGTAGAGGGCAGAGTTAGAACTCTACCAGATGACCATACTTAGTGGTTCTTTTGAATGGAGGCCACCTGAGTGCATTGCCCCCAAATTCTCTAACCCCAGACTACACCCAGCTCTGGGGCCAGCTCCGCAAACAAAGACTGATCTGGACTATAGAAAACATAGAGTGAGGCTGGCGACAAAACAATCTTTAAATGCGTGCCTTTCGCTGGAGTGGAGATGACTGAGTGAGAGAGGCCAGATCTCTTTGGAGAGATCACAGAAAGTTCTGGACAAAATGCAAAGAGTTTTGTCATGAGGAGTGTGGGGTGGGGGGAGCAGCTAGAATAGAATAATGGGAATGTTCTGGGTGTTCTACGGCAAAATGATACAGATAGTAAAACTGATCTTAAATCACAATAAAATATATATATTTTAAAAGGTATGTAAAAGGATATAACCTTGAAACACACTTTTCCTGACTGTAAACCATACAATATTACTTTGTTCTGTTTGCACCATTACCTCTTGAACCTTGTATAGATACCTCATAAGCACCAGAGCATCTGTTTATTCTCTATTATTCCTTTCGTAAGTTCACACACCAATAATTTATTGTTGTCTTTGGTCAAGTAGTGTTACTTTAATTGTGGAGATGGTCTTTATTAAAATTCATTAATCAGTCTTGAATTTAACAAGACACCATGCATTGGATCCAACTCGACGGCACTTGGCTTGGCATATAGAAACTAAAGAAAATAATCTTAAAATTATTCCTTAAAATATTAAGAATAATCCATATAATATAAATTTACTGATGTAGGAATTTTACTCACCAACAGGAAAAAGAAGCAGACTTATAATCAATGCTATCATTTATCCTGATTTTTTGTAAACATTTAATTTAAAATGATTAGAAGAAAAAAGAAAAATCATTATTATTATCAAATGATGTAACTTGATGCTGAGTATCTAACACGTGAAGGTTGTGTTAGATGATAAAATTGTTACAACATTAGGCAAAATTAATAATTTATCTAGATTAATGTAATATACATCTACAGAGCATAGTGTAAAACTAAGCTATTTTCAATATAAAAACTAATTTGGAATTTTAAAAAATTCTGTAACCTAAGAGAGCCAAATATTCTTTTTTTTTAGCTACATACTTTTCAAAGTTTGGTATCCACTTTTAGATTTTGTTGCTTATACTCCAAGTACCAGGATCTTTATATTTGCATCATTCATAACCCACCCACAAAGTGTTGTGACATTTTATTTGGTTTCAATAGCTCTTAATGCTTTTAGGCAAAGCTGATGGGTTACAGTAGAGAGGCACAGGAAAGTGAAAAAGATTTCTACAAGACTGCCAATTTTATACATATGTGCATGCATATATTCAAAGCCAGTTCACCCTTGTAATTTTTTGTTTCTTCTTAGTGAATATATGCTTGTCTTTGCTGTTCATTAAATTCCATTCTACCGAATCAACTTCTGATGCACAATTTTTTTGAGATATAAAGGCAAATTAGGACAAATTTCAAGAGATGCCATATGTAACACACCAGAGACATAAAGCTTTAACCAGGGAGCCTGATTAGAATGGGACTTGGAATCTTTTATGATGCTGAATATAATTTAAAACACCATGTTGCTACTTAGGAGGAAGTAGTATTTATAACAGCAGTGCCATGCTGTATAACAGATGCCAGTGGAAACTGAAACTATGATGAAATTAATTTGACCTTTCTCAAGCCTGCAGAACGTAAATCAGATATATTTAATAAAGATCAAGTTTGCAAGAAATAGCTTCGACTTCAGGCATGTAAATGTTTCAATGAAAGAAATGAAGACAGCACTTTGTACAGTTTCGATTATAACTTAAATTAAGCAAAATGAGGAAAAATGTAGTTTGGAGATGTGCAACTTTTCCTCATTAAATATATGTGACATATTGAGTAACTGAGTCATTTCACAGCATTTTTTATGCCACTGGGCACAGGAAAGGTATCAATCTCTGGTATATGTAACAAAACTTTTATTTCTGATGTCGTACCAGGATAGCTGCATTGAGTAGTATTTTTGGTATTTATCTGGCGATAATGTTGATATCAAATCTCCTTTACAGTATGTGATTTAGTTGTCAATAAAGGCCTAGGACTTTTGAACATCTTATATAAGAACAGTGTTGAAGTAATTCTTTCTCAAAATAAACACATAGTAATTGAAGTTTTGGTGGCTAGAAGAGAAAACAAAAGTTTATTCTTGAGACAGAGGTTTTGTAGATTAAAGTCAGGTTTGGTACGAAGCCTGCTTTATTTTTGTGAAACAATGGAAATAGGCCAAATCATTACTGTTGAAATATCAAGAAGCACCCACATTCAGAAGTAAAAGGAGAAAGACACCACATGTCATCTTGGCTTACCGAGATCAGAGTAGAATGGAACAAAGCTCATTCACTCTGTCATTTATCCATTTATTAAAAAACCACCCCTACTATGTGACAGATCATGGATAAGTAAAAAGAGTAAGATGTATATTTTGCTTTCAACATGCTCTCCTAAGATTGATTGCAACAATTTGCTTGCATGCACATCTCTTTCAAATAACTTAATGCTGTAATCATGGAATGTGTAAGCTCCCTTCTGTTTCAAGACTATCAATAAAAGCTCTTTAGAGGATCTCAGCTGAGTCTTGCAATATAGACAGGAATTCACAAAGCTGGGCAAATAAGAATACATTTTCTGGGCACAGGAAATAGCAAGAGCGAAGCCACAGAATTAAGAGTGAGTATGAAGGGCTTGGAAACTATGGCTGCTAACCAAAAGGTGGACAGTTAAAATCCACCAGGCGTTCTTAGAAATTGTGTGGGGGCAGTTCTACTCTGTCCTTCAGGGTCACAAGGAATTGCCATCAACTCAACGACAACGGGTTTTTTGTTATGAAGGGCCTGGTTGTATACAACAGAGATTGAGTAAAACAAAACAAAAACCACAACTGCTGTCCAGCCAGGTCTGACTCATAGTGACCACAGAGGTCAGAGAGGAACTGCCCCATAGAGTTTCCAAGGAGCATCAGGCAAATTTGAAATCTTAACCTTTTGGTTAGAAGATGTAGCACTTAACCCACCAGGGTTTCCAAAGATAATGATAAATAAAAAATAATAGTAATAATTAAATCAAAGCCATGAAACAGAGACACTTCAAGTGTAGAGACAATTCAATTATAGAAAGATTCATTCTCAAGATGGGGTGGTTGGGCCAGGATGGGAGCATTAAGACTCAGGGAGACTCATCAGGAGACTACTGTAATGAGCTAGAAAGGATGAAAGGGCCCAGGTTAGGACAGTGACAGTGATAGTGAAGAGGGAAAGAAGGATTTCTGTTGTATTTAGAAAGTATGCCTAACAGAATTTGTATCTTATTAGGTAGTAGAGAATCAAGACAAAAATGAACCTCACTTAGATTAAAACACTAGGGTTTGGAGTATCTGAAAAAGTTTCACTAAGATGTCTAGGAAGCATCAGAAATAAAGAAATGCTTAGAAAATATTTGTTCCAGAAATGCAGTTTTCAGAAATCATTAGCATAACATAGTTGAATCCAAGAGAATAGATAAAATGGCCCAGAAAGAATATACAATTATAGAAAAAGAAGAACATCATATCATGAAAAGCATGAGTATATAGTTGGAGGCCTAGGAATGTCTGGATAGAAGAAGGAAAATCCAGTGTGGCAGTTCAAGAAGAAAATCACGGAAGAGAAATATCATTTATAGGCAATTTCTTTGTGCCAAGCACCAGGCTAGGTTTTTTTGACATAGTTTCTCATTGTAATTCTGGGTATCAGATTTCATCTGTACACTATGCCCATTTTATGGATAAACAAAGTGTGACTAAGATAGACTGAGTGTCACAGGTCTCTAAGCTATTAATTGGCAGAAAATGGATTGGAACAGTCTGATTCCAAAAGCTCTTAGTCATTTGGGAACTAAATTAAATGTTATGCACATTTCCCCTCTGTGAGATGCCAAAAAAAAAGCAGTCTGCTTTCCTGATAGGGTATCATTTTGTTATGGGATACATGGTCCTTGTTTAAAAGTATAACATGATCATAATTTATTTATTTTGTACTATGAAAACTCAAAATAGTATTTGTAAAACGTCAATATAATTATTTTATGGTCCCATTTACAAGGCGAGTTCCACATTTTTTTTTTTTTAGAAAATTAGGGTTGCATAATTTCAAATCTGATCATAAGCTGTGCTTACAATATTATGGTTTCAGTTTAGTTGGCAAACAGAAGTTACTGATTAGTAATATCAGTCCATTCACATTCAATGTAATTATTGATAGGTACATGTTCAGGGCTGCCGTTGTGGTATGTTTACTTTTGTGTTGATGTTTTTTCTGTTGTTCTTATTAATCTGTTCTGCAACTTTCTTCTTTGTGAGTTGATTTTTCATCTTTTTCAGGGTTGGTTTTGTGGTTCCTGAGACTCCTGTATTACATTTCTTGATATAGTATGTGACATCTTTATTATGCTTTATGGATGCCCCTATGATCCCGCTTAATAAACTATGTATAAAACCAATTTTGATTGCTACCAGTCTTGTCAACTTCCTCTCCATCTGGAAGGCCTATAACGACGATGGTACATCCCTCTTTTTAGTATGGTGATATCACAGTTTACATGATACGATCACTAGATTATTAGTTTCACTATTATTTTTTGTTTGGAGCCTTCCCCATCTGAGTAGGATTCTGGATAATGTATCCTTCTAAAATATAAATTTAGCAGTTTTGTTCTTCCAAGCCAAGAGATTCTTTCAGTATTTCTTGTAGCTTTGGTTTGGTTTTTACAAAGTCTCTCAGTTTCTGTTTATCTGCAAATGTCTTCATTTCATTTTCATATGTGAAAGATAGTTTTACAGGATATATAACTCTTGGCTGGAAGTTCTTCTCCTTCAAGGCTTTGAATGTGTCATGCCACTGTCTCCATACCAGCATTGTTTCAGCTCAGAAATCTGACAAAAGCCTAAAGGGTTTTCCTCTGAATGTAAGCTTTGCTTTGAGTCTTGCTGCTTTTAAGAGTTCCTGTTTATGTTTTGTTTCATTAAGCTTGATTATAATATGGCTGGAGTCTTTCTATTGAGATCTATTTTGAGTGGTGTTCGATACATATCTTGGATATCTATATTCTCCTCTTTCATAATATCTGGGAAGTTTTCCGTCAGCAGCTCAGCAACAATACTCTCTGTGCTCTCAGGTGTCTCACCCTGTTCAGGAACTCCAATTAATCATAGATCATTTTTCTTAACGGAGTCCCGCATGCTTCCTAATGTGTCTTCATTTTTCTTGTTTCTTTTTTCTGATTTCTCCTCATAGATGCTGGAGTTAGTAATGCTGTCTTCCACTCTGTCTTCCATCAGAAATTCTCTTTTCCATTTGTTCCATTCTGTTTTCTTGGCTTTGAATTGAAGTTTCTATGTCTTTGATTTTGTTCTTGATTTGTTGGATTTCCCAGTACTGATGTTCCATCAAATTGAACAGTACATTTAACTTTTTGTTTTGCTCTGTTGCATTTTGTGTAAGGTCTAGAAGGGCTCTCTATATAGTCCTTTTGTATTCACCTTCTGATAGTTTCAGAAAAGCTTCTTCATCTGGGAATTTCCAAGGTGGTTTCTTTCGGGGGCCTTCTGATGTCATGGCTGATTTCTGGGTTACTAACTTCTCCAAAGTTTGTTGCTTTTTGGGCTTCATGTGAGTCAATAGAGTCTGGGAGAGATGCTGTGAAGATGGACCACAGTTGTTTCTCTAGGCCGTCTTAAAATGTGTCGGGAGCCGAAATCATCTTAAAGAAAATCTTAAAGAAATTTACTGGGCAATGCTCACTTAAGAAAAATATTGTGCCACTAAGGTCATGAGAACTGACTGCTTAGTAATATCCCAAGAAAGAATAACAACATGTGGCTGTCCTTGGATAAGGCTATTATTAGATCAGAGGTTTTGAGAACTACGGAACACAGGTGTGTGAGAAAGACCAGAGTTAAGAATAAACAAAGAAGTGTGTACTGTATAAAAGTTTGCTCAGTAAAGAAATAAACATTTCAGCTGGACTGGGTCACTCCTGATGTGAGTGTCTTTCTTTAAGCTCCCACGCCCTCCCTTCAGTCTTGTTCACCTGTAGACAGAAGGCTGGCCCCATCATTTGGCACCCCGAATACGGACCTTAAGTACGAGGGAGATCATGACGAGCCACCGACATGAAGACGAGTACTCAAGGTTAGTAGGGTGGTGTATTCATTTAACCATCAGGAGTAGAGATGGGAATGGCTAGTAGTAGAGTTCTCTTCTCTCAAATGTTGCAGCACATGCTTAAAAGCAGAGGTGCCAAGGTAGGGCACACACAGATCTTAAAGTTTTTGGAGTTTGTAGAGAAGATATGCCCTTGGTTCCTGGAGGAGGGTAGTGTGAATATAGAAACTTGGATGAAGGTGGGTGAAAAAATGAAGGATTATTTTTCAGCCTACAGGCCAGAAAAAATGCCTGTAGATGCTTTTAGTCTCTGGGCATTGGTAAGGGATTGCTTAGACCCCTGCCATGAGGCAGAAAAATTATCTGCTCAAATAAAAAAGGAAGCTGTCACTGAGGGGACTCTCCCGAGTGCCCCCCTTTTTGAATTAGCTGAAGAAGAAGAGGAATAACTTGATCCTCAATCTGTTATAGATTTAGAGGATGCTGCGGCCCAATATCAGTCTGGGAAGTTCCCCACCGCCCTTGTTTATTTGGCAGAGCCCGCTTCCCCAAAGACAGATACCTTTGATCTTCTTAAAAGTATTGCAAAAATGCAACACCAATTAAATACTTTATTAACACAGCTTTCCCCCTCGAAACCATTAAGCCTTCCTCCACCGCCAAGTCCAGCTCCTAGTGGCATCGCAGGCTTGGATCCACCAGATGTGGTCCTTAACCCCATAATTGCTATAGCCCAGCAATCTGCATTACATCCTTTGAAAATATATCAGTCTCCCTTGCAGAGCTCTGTACAACAGGTGACAAATAATGGAGAGAGTGCAGATGGGTTTGAACACCTTTATCCTGTGTTTGAGGATGGTGTTGATCAGCAGGGAAACTGTAATAGAGTTCATAGACCAATTCCTTTTAAACAGTTAAAATAATTGAAAGCTGCTAGCGTGTCTTATGGTCCCACCGCACCTTTTACATTGGCATTGCTAGAAAATATAGGTACTGATGTTCTCCCTCCTGCAGACTGGAAAATGTTGGCTAAAGCGTGCCTATCAGGGGGAGATTTCCTATTATGGAAGTCAGAATTTACAGATCAATGTCAAGCTACAGTTAATATAAACGCATGCAATAATATTGATGCCACCTATGACATGTTGGCAGGAAAAGGTATATATGGAAATATACATCATCAATTACTATATGATGTGGGAGTTTATGCACAAATTAATGCTGCAGCAAAAAAGGCATGGAATAAGCTCCCCCCGACTGGCAAGCCAGCAGAAGATCTGTCCAAGATCAAACAGGGACCTGATGAGCCATATCAGGACTTCGTCTCTCGCCTTCTTAAAACTGCTGAGAGACTTTTGGGTGTTACTGAAGCTGGAACACTTTTAATAAAACAGCTAGCTTAAGAGAATGAAAATTCGGCATGCCAGGCAGCCATATGGCCTTGGAGAAAAAAATCAGATTTATCTGATTACATTCGCCTTTGTGCAGATATCGGCCCTGGGTATGTACAGGGTATTACCCTTGCTGCAGCCCTACAGGGAAAGACTGTAAAAGAAGTTCTTTTCCAACAAGCAGGACAAAGAGGAAATAAGGGAGCCTGCTTCGGATGTGGCCAACCTGGTCATTTAATCAAAAACTGCCCAAATCAGAAAGATAAAAAGTTTCAGCCTGGCATTTGCCCAAAATCTAAGAAAGGCAGACATTGGGCTAATGAATGCTGTTCTAAACTGATAAAAATGGAAACCCTGTTCATCTGGGAGACGGGAGGAGGGGCCAGCCCCAGGCCCCGAACCAATGCTATGGGGTACTCAATTATGGACAGGAAAACAATCCATTTGTGACCTCTGGAAAGCCACCTCAGGCAGCGCAGGATTGGACCTCTGTACCGCCACCCACACAGTACTAACCCCCGAGATGGGAGTACAGCTCCTTCCCACTGGCATCTATGGCCCGTTACCCAGTGGTACTGTGGGGCTTTTATTAGGAAGAAGTAGTGCCACGTTAAAGGGCATTCAGGTGCACCCAGGTGTAATAGATGAGGATTATGAGGGTGAGATCAAACATACGGTTTCTTCCTCTCAACCCGTATCTGTGCTTGAATCTGGCCAACGAATTGCACAACTTATACTTGTGCCAAGTAGTGCCACTTCCTTTAAGAGCAAAATAAAATGGAGAGGAACACAAGGTTTTGGCTCCTCTGATACCTATTGGGTGCAGGCTATAGGGCAACAACGCCCTGAATTGGAGCTTACGATACAGGGTCTTAAATTTTTAGGGCTTTTAAATACTGGTGCAGACGTATCTGTTATGTCTGAAGCTCAGTGGCCAGCCTCATGCCCAGCCCATGACAGTGTCACCCAATTAAAGGGAATTGGACAAACTCAAAACCTGAAAATTAGTAGTGATATACTTGTTTGCACTGATGGAGAAGGACATCGGGGAACTTTTCAACCTTATATCATTCCTCATCTCCCGCTTAATCTATGGGGAAAAGATGTTATGTCCCAAATGGGAATTTACCTCCACAGCCCTAATCCTATTGTAACTCACCAGCTAATGAACAAAGGACTCATTCCCCATCAAGGATTATGGGCTTCTAATAAAGGAATAGTCGAGACTATTTGCTCACAACCCCATCCACAGTGAGCAGGTTTAGGTTCCTTTTAGTGGGAGTCGTTGATTCTCCTGCGAGTCATGCAGATGCTATCGTTTGAAAAAGTGATGACCCTGTATGGATAGATCAATGGCCCCTAAGTCAAGAAACAATCCAGGCCACAGAATAGCTGGTGCAGGAGCAGTTGGCCAGCGGTCATACAGAGCCTTCCAACTCGCCTTGGAACTCACCTATATTTGTTATAAAGAAAAAATCAGAAAAATGGTGACTGTTACAGGATTTAAAAGACATAAATAAAACCATGCAAGTTATGGGGGCCCTACAACCAGGGCTCCCCTATCCTGTAGCAATCCCAGCAAATACTTATAAAATAGTCATTGATCTTAAAGACTGTTTTTATACTATGCCTCTTAAACCTCAGGATTGTCAGTACTTTGTCTTTAGTGTGCCTTCACCAAATTTTACACACCCTATGCAGCGATATCACTGGAAGGTACTGCCTCAGGGCATGGCCAATAGCCCCACACTTTGTCAAAAATTTATAGATCAGGCAGTCATCGCGGTACAATCCAATTATCCTAATCTCTATATGATTCATTATATGGATGACATCTTATTGGCTTCTGAACAAGAAGGATACTTCCTTTGTGCAGATGCAGATTTAACTAATGCATTATCTAAGGCTGGACTTCAAATTGCACCTGACAAAATACAGAAGGATTCACCCTTTTCTTATTTGGGACACTTTCTATATTCAAAACATATTGTCCCTCAAAAAATACAGTTATGAAAAGATAACCTAAAAACATTGAATGATTTCCAAAAATTATTAGAAGATATTAATTGGATTCGGAGCCACCTATCTATTTCCACAGCTGAATTAAAGCCTTTATTTGATATTCTTAAAGGAAATTCTGATCCTACTTCAACCTGTCAACTCACTATTAAAGGACTAGTAGCTTTACAAAATGTTGAGAAAGCTTTATCCTCTCAAAAGATATCCTATTTGTCTTATGATCAGCCATGGTATGCTTGTGTTTTATCAACCAAGCACACCCCCACTGCTGTTTTATGGCAGAATGGTCCCCTCTTATAGATCCATCTGCCTGTGTCTCCTTCTCGCACTTTACAGCCATACAATGAGGTTTTAGCCTTTCTAATACAACAGTGCCGTGATGAAGCTCGCCGATATTTCGGTTAAAAAACCCCCACTATTATTTTGCCTGTCTCCAAACAAAAAATTCAGTGGCTGTTTACTAAATTCTACTACATGGGGAATTGCCCTTGCACATTATCCAGGACAATTGGAAACTCATTACCCATCACATAAATTATTACAATTTGCCTCAGAACATGCCTTTGTGTTCCCAAAGATTACCAGTTCTCATCCTATTTCCCATACAGCTCTTGTTTTTACTGATGGTTCATCTAGTGGTGTTTTTGCCTATTCAATTAATGGTAAAATATCTCGTGTTACTTCTCCAGCAGCGTCCGCCCAAGTGGTAGAATTACGGGCAATAGCTGTAGTATTTCAGCTCTGTGCACATCAACATTTCAACTTATATACAGATAGTCAATATATTGCTTCTGCCCTTCCTTGGTTAGAAACAACCTCAACCATTTGTGCTTCTAATTCAGAAGTACATTCCTTGTTCACACAGCTGCAATCATGCATTCAAAATAGAACCCACCAGTTTTTTTGTAGCCCATATTCGTGCACATTCTGGCCTTCCAGGACCATTGTCCCAAGGAAACAATCTTGTAGATCAAGCTACCCGAATCATCGGTCTTTCCAAAGTTCAAAGGGCCCAAGCTTCTCATGCATTACATCATCAAAATAGCCCCAGCCTTCACTGAATGTTTCAAATTCCCCGTGAGGTTGCAAGACAAATAGTAAAACAGTGCCATACCTGCCCTCAACAACTTTCAGTCCCTCATTATAGTATTAATCCACATGGCCTCTCACCTAATCACCTATGGCAAATGGATGTTACTCATATTCCCTCATTTGGCAAAAGTAAGTATGTTCATATTTCTATTGATACATTTTCTGGATTTATACTCGCTACTGCTACCACAGGAGAAACAAGTAAGCATGTCATTTCCCACTGTCTGCGTTGTTTTGCTATTTTAGGACTTCCTTGGGTTATTAAGACTGATATTGACTCTGAATATACTAGCCGTGCTTTCTAAACCTTTTGTGCCCAATTACAAATTCAGCATAAAACGGGCATCCCATATAATCCCCAAGGTCAGGGCATTGTTAAGCGTGCTCACAATACACTTAAACAACAAACTGAAAAAATTAAAAAGGGGGAATTATATCCTTGTACCCCCCAAAATCTTCTATACCACGCTCTGTTTATTTTAAATTTTCTTATATTGGATCATGATGGCTGTTCACCAGCTGATCGTTTGTGGCATACTCAGACCCGTTCTCATTATGCCATGGTAAGATGGAAGGACCCTATAGCAGGAATACGGAATGGTCCAGACCCTGTTCTCATTTGGGGATGAGGGCAGGTTTGTGTTTTCCCACAGGATGCTGATGGGGCACACTGGCTTCCTGAGAGACTGGTGTGTCTGGTTGATGAAACAAAGAATGATGATATGGCTGTGGCTCCACCTGGTGACTCCGGCGACTGAACAAGGATGCATTGGGTGTACGTTCCAAACCCCCCATTGCTACATGCTTGTACCTGGGGACGGGAAATGACTCTCTCCTATAATCACGCTGGGATTCACAAAACACAGAATTATACTGGTCTCGGAACAGGACGGGTACTTTGCCTAGGACATAACATTCCCAGTACTTATATAGGATGTTACAACATAAGTGCCTTGAATGACACTGGAGGTTATATTATAAATGGCTGGAACGGAGGAAATTCAGAACTTGGACACAAACTGGCTCAGTCGTTGTCTAAAGAAAATAGCACCACTTGCTTGTCCGGAGCTAATGTCATGCTAAAAGGAAACTCCAACAATAGTGGAGTGAATATCACCTGGGTGAAGGTGATTGTGAACTATGAAAATGGGACTTACAATCAGACCCGCTTCAATATTTCTTGTATTACTTGTAATCTTACGAATTGTGTTGATCCCTTAAGGGACAGAGAACTTGTAATTTTCTTGCACCAACCTGCTTTTGTAATTATTCCTGTGAATTTGTAAGGACCTTGGTATCAAGATAGGGGATTACACATAGTTGAAAAATTACAGGAATTATTTAGACCTAAGCGAGCCATTGGTATGATCGTACTACGTATAACTGCCCTTGTTTCAGCAAGTATCGCTACAACTATGGCTGCAGTAGCCCTTCCACAAAATGTACAAACTGCACAATTTGTAAATGAGGTAACCTCTAACACATCACATCTCATGGGAACCCAAGAGGTAATTGATTTAAAGGTGGAACAAAAGTTAAATTTGCTTTTTGAAATTATAGAATTCTTGGGTAACCAGGTCCAGATTCTACAACACCAAAGTAAACTAGCCTGCCATGCAGAATTTACATGGATTTGTGTAACTAACAAAGCATATAATGCTAGCACAGACCCTTGGGAAAGAGTTAAACATCATTTAGAAGGAATGTGGGTGGATACACATGAAACGTTAGATTTAGTTAAATTACACAAAGAAATTCTTGAACTTAGTCAGGCTCACTTGGATTTTGATGCAGCAAAGACAGCCGAAAATATTTTAAATGGCCTGAAAGAAGCATTTGAAAGCCCACTCAACCAAATATGGCATTTACTTGTACCCATGACTGCCATAGGAGTCATTGTCTTTATTGACCTCCTTTGTGTGCCCTGCCTTCTTCGGCTAATATGTAAAACTATACAACAAATAAGCACTGATGTACATCATTTGAAACTGCGAGCATGATCTGAGCCCCCACTATATACCCTGTAACCCACTGCGGTAATCAAAGATGGGTAAGATGCTCTTGATCTATGTTCACCTAAGACAGGGCCCTATCGCTAGAGGATGGGGTTCTGAAGACAGGTAAGGCACAGAAATAGAGGTACGACCCAAGACAGACACGCAGAATGGGTCAGCTGTGACACAACTGGATTTTATAAAAAGAAAAAGGGGGAAAATGTCAGGAGCCAAAATCATCTTAAAGAAAATCTTAAAGAAATTTACTGGGCAAGGCTCACTTAAGAAAAATATTGTGCCAGTAAGGTCATGAGAACTGATTGCTTAGCAATATCCCAAGAAAGAATAACAACACATGGCTGTCCTTGGATAGGGCTATTATTAGATCAGAGGTTTTGAGAACTAGGGAACACAGGTGTGTGAGAAAGAACAGAGTTAAGAATAAACAAAGAAGTGTGTGCTGTATAAAAGTTTGCTCAGTAAAGAAATAAATGTCTCAGCTGGACTGGGTCACTCCTGATGTGAGTGTCTTTCTTTAAGCTCCCACGCCCTCCCTTCAGTCTTGTTCACCTGTAGACAGACGGCTGGCCCCATCAAAAATGAGAAGTAAAAAGTATTTGACAACTTCCAAAGTCAGTCAGGTTTTCAGGTGTATACGACCCTCTTCACAGTTGGCAAAGTAAGCACCTCTATATTGAATCCTAGATGTTACAAACTAGCTAAAATTACAGAAAGGTTACTGGCCTACTGGACTCTGCTGTCGGGCCCCAGCTTTAGGCGATACCATGTAGAACTCTACTTTTGTGCTGGAAAAGCAATCTCTTCTGAGTGGGCACTTTCTCCCAGCCCAGGAATTAGGTCCAGCTGAGGCTTCCATATGGATGACTCCACCTCCCAGAGAAACAAGACGACATCCCTCACAAGATCACCAGTTGGCTGGGACCAGGCTCCTGGCAGAAAGAGAGGCCAAGAGTGCTGAAATACCCAGAGTCCACAGCCTCTGATGCTGGGCCCCAGCACCCGGTGACACTGTGCAGAATATAGCCTCCATGCTTGAAAAGCACTACTCCCCTGGCAGGTGCCACTTGCCAGCCTTGGAACCAAGTCCAGCCAGGGCCTCTGCCTAGGCTTCTCCATTTCCCAGTGGATCAAAATGGCATCCTGCAGAAGTACATCTGTATGGCTACCACATGGCACAGGCAGAAAGATAGGCCAGGGGAGCCAAGATGTACAGAGCCCAAAGCCAGGCTTTCAGAACATGGTAATTACATTTGCCAGTCCCACCAGCAGTGCATCTGAGACCAGCAGCTAGTCAAGTCCTGGCTCTGTCCACCAGCCAAGACAGAGGAAAAAATAATCAAAATTGTGAGTTACTTTCAGTCTATGCAAGCCTGTGCTCGCCAAGAGTGGTGTCAGTGAAAGAGAGGGGGTTTTGTGTTCAGAGGCACAAAGTCCAAATTAACAGCCTTATGCTGCATCCCATGGCTTACTAGGTGTCCAGAAGGCTCCATTTAATTATCACTTCAGGTCTTGATTCTCAGAGGGGATTAGGGAGACGTGCGTTTACTCTGCCATGGTGACTCCGCCCCCCAAATATTTTTAATATTCTACATCTCTCAAACATGCATTAAGTGATAGACTTAGTGATAAGCTGGAAACTCTTTAAGGCTGAAAGATAAATTAGATGTAGTAAAGCCACTAAAAAGATGGCCAAACAGCTGCTGTGATATGCTGCTGATTTAGTATAAAACATTTTGAAATACTAGTGATAATATTGAAAAAATAAGCACTATTAAAGCAGGTAAAAATAGCAAAAGTTCTCATATTGCCAGGCAAAATTATTGAAAATAAAGGAAGAAAAAATTTGGGGCAAGTATGATACATAAGAAACCCATAAGAAATATTATACTAAAGCATGATTGTTACAGATAGATATGCTCCTAAATTACTCTAGTCCCTTCTCTTACACACATTTGTGTTTACTGTTGTTTAAAACTGGTACTGAATTAAGTATACTTGTGTGCCCTAACTTCCTGTATTGTGAGTGTTTACTAATAGATTCTGTGAGGTTATTGAACACAGTATTGTTGCAGTTCAGGAAAGTGATTTGAAAAGAAGGGAAGAAGTTCCAACCATAAAGGATATTGCAAGGAGAGAAATGAAACAGCCTGTGGTTTTGCTGTCAGTAGGGAAGGCAAACCAGAATATCAGAATGCTACACATACAAACTTTGCCTAGGTGTGCCCTTTCCCTACACTCTACCTCTATGCGTGGCCTGCCTCCCTTATCCTGGCTGAGTCCATGAGTTCTAGAGGAAATTTCAGACAGCAGACACTGCCCTGTTCCTGTTTCACTGCAGCCTCCCTGTACTGCCCTTAGACTAGTGCCTTAAGGAGTAACGATTTTTTTGTAAGTTAATTGTTAATGCTAGAATTTGGAGGTGTGTAAAGGTATCTTGCTCCCCAGTCAACTATTCCCTTGAATTCAGGGGAGACTAGAATAACTGATTAATTATCCAAATTTCACTTCTTAACTGTGAACCCTGACAACTGTTGTATTGGGGAACAAGTCAATGCATTTTTGAGGACATTCACCTGTGAATTGAGAGTTACTACAATGTTCAGATTTCACTAACATTTTGTGCAGAGCCAAGGGAGTATTGATTATTCTTTGGATTCATAGCATCTGAATACTCATCTGAAGCTGAAAGATTCCTTCTAATTAACATCTTAATTGTTTATATATATCAGCTCTTCAACGTGATGATGAAAAGAAACTCGTGCACAAATCTGTGAGAGATCATTAAGGTGACAATTAAGATTTTCCCCACACAGTTTCCAGTGATATCTACACTATACTTATTGACTAGTTCATTATCTTCCATTTCTCATTTATGACAATAGTAAAAAATCAGATATCTGATGATTTTGTGCAGTGGAGATGCACATCTGGTGTTAATGAATATTCAGGTATGAGGCAAGAGTAATACTGCTGTGGTGGTTAAGGTTATGTGCCAACTTAGCTATGCCAAGATTCTCTGTGGTTCAGAATTATCCACTGGTGCATTTTGGTAGTTGTATAATGATGCAGTCATCCTCCACTTTGTGATATGATTTGGTCAATTTCCATTTTCAAATAATGCCACTTTTCAGCTAATAGCCTGGTCTTTGGAATCTAATCATGGTGACAAGTCAGAAGTGAGTGTAATATATCTGATTTATAAATGACTAAGTTCATATGCTATGTGTGAGACAGGAATTTGTTTCTTCAAAAAGAGATTTAGTACTTTATTTTTTAAAAAAATAAAGTCCAAAAATGCCTGTGTCTCCTATTTAAACTACTTCAAAAATAAACAAAATGGTAACTGATTTTAATGGGATTTTACCTAATGGGGGTCCATAACTTAGTGTCTTTGAACATTCGTTCTACTATAGGAGTGCCCAAATCACAAAGAAGCCAAAATATCTGTACATCAATGACAATGCAATCAGTAACTCAAACATTTTTTGTATTAAAAATTCATTACGCCAGGCATGATTATCTGGAACTGCTGTTGACAGTGTCAGTTATTATATGCTTTTTAAAAATATAAATTGCACAGTACCTCTGCCATCCCACTTCACTTTTTTTCAATATCTTCATCATTTTGAAAGAATCACGCTTTGAACCAGCAGCAGATGTTAATACAGAAATATAGAACATCTCAATTTTCTCACTGCTAGCTCAGCTTACTGAGCCAATTTCACAATTCTCACATTCCTGAGTCCTAGGAGAAAATGTTAATTTAGATTGTTAAAATTGACACAGGTTAGGGTATAAAGGATAATTAGCATAAAATCCTACACAAAGTGTTCTTAGCACCATTAATCAACACCCACCTAGGCATACACTTTTTAGTCAGAGCTGATGCTTAACAGAGCTGAAAAATATCTAAAATATTCTCTTGTCGTTAAGTAATAAAAAATGCAGAGTTTTTTCTCAAATCAACTTTGAGGGTTTTTAAGGGAAAGTACGTAATGTGCACTTCAGGCTTAACTTTCATCTTACACTTAAGAACTATTTAAAGCACACAAAAGTATTATCTTGAGGAGAAATGAGTT
This sequence comes from Heterohyrax brucei, assembly GCA_028571685.1. Lineage (NCBI taxonomy): Eukaryota > Metazoa > Chordata > Mammalia > Hyracoidea > Procaviidae > Heterohyrax > Heterohyrax brucei. The sequence continues at coordinate 50,695,581 of CM053142.1, forward strand.
TTAAACACTTGTGGTTTTGACATATTTATGTTAGCTCTCTTCTCTACATGTGTTGTTAACACTGAAAGGACTGATCTATTTTCTGTTTCCTCCCTTGGTGTTTGCAAAGGCTGTTGCATTTGCCACCACTGTTTCTGCTCTCTGTACAGGACACTGCGGGTATTTCTGCCTGTTGTTTTTGTCAGGCTCTTAAATCTAAATAAGTCTCTCTGGTCTGAATCTTCTCATTAGGGCAGAGGTGTTTATTGGCTTCTCGAACTTTGCAAACCTGCTCTACTAATTAAAGCTCCTCTTTATTTCTCTTTGCCAACAATATGAAGTCAGGGCAATGCACCTGTCTTCTCATTAGATGAATAACCCAAAGTTGTTTCATTTTACAGATCTACAAACCCTGGTGGCAAAGTGGTGAAATGTTACATCTGCTAACCGAAAGGTCAGCAGTTCAAATCCACCAGGCACTCTTTCAAAACTCTATGGGGCGGTTCTACTTTAAGCTATAAATTCGCTGTGAGATAGAACTGACTCGACAGCACCTAACAGCAACAACACCACTTTCCTCCTTTGCAAAAGAGAAAAATGTCAAAATAACAAGTACAACAAGGACAATGGAAAAAAAAATTAAGTGCTATATTTCAGGGTCACACGGGGTGTATGACTCCAAAAGCCAGTCTATGATGTTGCCAATGTGACCCTTATCTTTGAAAATTCTATCTTGGAGACACAATGAAAGGGGGTAAAGGTCATTTATAGAACACATGACAATGTTTTATATTCAACACTAGAGTGGCATGTTAAGCAACATAGCCTTGCTGGGGATATTAAAAAAAAAATCCAAAACCAGACAATGAGTATTTTGATAAATGCTTATACCTACAGAGGTATCTGTAATTGAATTTTGGAAGAACTAAGTCAGAAGATGAATAAAATTTATTCAGAAGGTCCAGAAAGCAAAGAGGATATACCTGATGCAAAGAACACAAGGTACAAAGTAGAGAAGGGTGAAATGAGTTTTAGGAACTGGAAGTTCTGTAGTTGAAGCAGAAAGTACAAACTGGAAACAGAGTTGAGATGAAGGTGGAACAGTGGGCAAGAGCCAGGTGGTTAGATGTCTTGTGAGCCAGATTAAGGAGCTGGATGAAATCTAAAACTCAGTAGACAAGTATTAAAGGCATTAAGAAGGACACAGGTATCATTGTGTTTTAGAGAGACCACTCTGTCTGCAGTATGGAGAGGAGGTTGGCTCTTGGAGGAAATTTGGAATCCATGGAGAAGCTATAGCTGGGATGTAGGTAAGGGATGACTGCTGTTGGCTGCAAGGCAGGAGTGACAGAAAACAGACTGGACTAATGGTAGTAATAAATCAGTAAAAAACAACATTTGCCTTGGAGTTGATTGTGACTCTTGGTGACTCCATGTGTGACAGCATAGAACTGTGTACCCTAGAGTTATCAGTGGCTGATATTTCAGAAATAGATTATCAAGTCTTTCTTCTAAGGCATCTCTGGGTAGCCTCAAACCTCTGACCTTTAGATTAGCAGCTATTTGTGTTAACTCTTTACATCACTCAAGGACTCTAAAGAACTATAAAGACTTCTAAATTACAGACACTAGTGAGCATCTGTTACTCTTATTACTGTTTGTACTCCATGGGGACTAAGAATAATAGTAGTTTCCATGTTTTCAATGTTTATTACCAGATAAACCTATACTCAAGTGCCTGGGTAGCACAAATGGTTTGTGTTCAATCATTAACCTAAAGGGAGAAAGGCCCGATGGTCTGCTTCCATAAAGATGGTAGTAAAAAAAACCCCTGTGGAACAAAGTTATGGCTCCATCACACAGGGGGTTGTTGAGAATCAAAAAAGACTCAATAGCAGCAGGTATTTTGTTATTAATCCCACACCTATCACTCACTGTGCATTGTCTCATTTATCGGAAAAATTTCCTATGACATAGGTACTATTTTTTCTATTTAATCATAGTGTAATTCAACTTTTAGGAAATAGGCTCAAAACAGGAGTTTGAATTGATTCATTCTAGTTTTATCCCCTGCCGAGGATACGCATTTCCACCCCAGGTACATATACTGAGTCAGACTCCACATTTTAACAATAATCTATGTTTTAATAAGAATCACCTTGGAATTTTGTTAAAATGTAGATACTGATGCAGTACATATATGCAAGATGGAACTGCAAATTATCAACAGGAGTTGAGTCAGTTTGAAGCCCTTGCTCAAAGTCAGACCTTCTGAAAAGACAAGAGATGGGATTAGAAGTCTGGCAGTTTTACTCCAGAGCTACCTTTAATTTCCCTTACAGAGCTGTGTTTGCTGACTGTCTAGTAGATATGGTATGTTATATGGGACAGTCAGGACAGAAAGATGTGCCTAGGTTGTTAGGTGGCTACAGCCAGTAGATTAGAAAACTAAATGCAAGAGGCGGCTCAGGTTGGTAAAAGACAAGAGGAGCGATATGGTTGCATGTGTGGTTATACAACTTGGAGAAGCCTGCAGGAGATCAAAGTGAATTGACAATTTGTGTGTGTGTGTGATTACCAGGTATTTTATTTTATTTTATTTATTTTTTTTATTATGAAAGAATGAAATGTACACTCCAACATATATTTGCGTGCCCACCTATATGCAGGTCCCACAGCTCTCCCTGCCTGCTGACAGCACATCCTTTCTCTCTGCTTCATACATGTTCTATCCTCCTAACAGTCTCCTATCCCTGCCTCTCAACCCACTCCCCTTCCTCCAGTAAGAGGTCAGAGGATGACATTCTATAGTTGCATAGAACCATAAAGTGCACATATGATATGGTCACTCTATGTCACTAAGTCCAATCCATTGCCGCCCGAAGAGTTGATCTCCATTATATTTATGGACAGGGGCAGCATCAGGGTCAGGGCCCATGCTCCCAAGGGAACCCTGAAGACCCTGGACCATCAGTTGTGGTCTTTTAGTGGACATCTCAGGGTGTACCTCTTTTCATTCTTGTGTTGCCAGTGAGACTCAACTTTGTAAGCTCCTTCATGGCTATTACTGGTGGTGGCTGGGCACCATCCAATTATTCCAGTCACAAGTTGATGTAGTCACCCACTCATGTGAGACTCTGTCTTCTGGGTTCTCTTTCCCCCATGTTGCTTTGATCCCTGATGATCATCCATTCCTGCTGAGCTGGGACCATTTGCTATGCCCTCAGATGGTAGCTTGGCAGCTTTTAAGACCCCAGAGGGGTCTTAACACTCAACAACATGGGGTACAGAGCACTCTCTTAGCAAAATGCTAGTTGTGCCAATTGGTCTCGATGTCCCCTGGGAGCATGACACTTAGCCCCCAGCCCCAGCAACTCTGTCCTGGCAATATTGGGTTAAGATGGGAGGAGTACTCATGGTATGTTGAAGTCCAGTTAATATTGTTCTTCTTTCTAATGTGTGCTGTCACAGATCTCACCCAACCAAATTTCTATCAACTATCTAATCTAGACCTTAACCCCCTTGCCGTCTCTCCCTCCCAGACCCTGCAGCTGTCAAAGAGTCTTTTGTCCTATGCATGAGTCTGTTTTTCAGTTCGTATCATAGGGGTCTCATACAATATTTGTCCTCTTGTCCATGACTACTTTGACTCAACATAATGTGCTCCAATTGAAACCAGGTTATGAGATGTTTCCTAAAATCATTGCTGTTCTTTATCACTGCATGGTGTTCCATTGAGTACACGTATCATAGGTTACCTATCCATTGCTCTATTGTTGGGCATCTGGGTTGATTCCATCTTTTTGCTATTGTGGACTGTGCTGTGATAAACATTCATGTGCGTGTATCAGTTCGTGTGAATCGCCTGGAGTCTGTAATTCCAAGCAGTGGAATTACTGTGTCAAATGGTATATCTAGATCCAGCTTTTTAAATAAGCACCAGATTGTTTCCCAAAGAGGTTGCACCATTTTGCAATCCCACCAAAGGTGTAGGAGAGTTCTCCACAGCCTCTCCAGCATTTGTTGTTTTGTGGTTTTTGGATCAGGGCCAACATTGTTGGGGTGAAATGATATCTCATTGTAGTTTTGATTTGAATTTCTTTAATAGCTAATGATTGTGAGCATGTCCACACATGTACTTTGGCTGCCTGGATCTCCTCTTCAGAGAAGGGTCTGTCCATCTGCTTTGCCCAACACTTAACTGGATGATTTATCTTTTTCTTATTGATATTCTGTAGTACCTTATAGATTATGGAGATCAGGAGTCAGTCTGAGAAATAGTTGCCAAATACTTTTTCCCATTCTGTAGGTGATCTTTTAATTCTATTGATAAAGTCTTTGGATGAGAAAAAGTGTTTGACTCTTAATAGTTCCCGTTTATCTATTTTCTCTTCCGTCGATTGTGGTTTATTTGATAGATTTTGAAGTCTGTCTGCGTTGTGTATTAAAACTTCCATTGTTCCTACTTTTTCTTGGATGAGCTTTATTGTTTTAGTGTTGATATTTAGGTCTTTTATCTAGTTTCAGTTGGTTTTTGTACAAGGTGTAAGATATGGTTCTTGTTTCAATTTATTGCAGATGGACATCCACTTTTGCCAGCACCATTTGTTGAAGAGACTTTCCCCAGTTTAATGTCTTAGGGCCTTTGTCGAATATCAACTGTTCATAGAAAGGTGGTGTTATCTCTGGGGTCTCAGTTCTGTTCCATTGATCTATCTGTCTCTTTTTGTACCAGTACCAGGCTGTTTTGACCACTGTGGCAGTGTAATAGGTTCTAAAGTTGGGTAGTGAGAGGCCTCTCAGTGTGTTCTTCTTCAGTAGTGCTTTAGTTATCTGGGGCTTTTTCCCTTTCCAAGCAAAGTTGGTAATTTGTTTCTCCATCTCATTAAAAAATATCACTGGAATTTGTGTTGGGATTACATTATATCAGAAAATTGTTTTGGGCCAAATAGACATTTTGACAATGTTAAGTCTTCCTATCCATGAGCAGGGTGGGTTTCTCCATTTATGGAAGTCTCTCTTAGTTTCTTGTAGTAAAAATTTGTAGTTCTCTTTGTAAATGTCTGTCATTTCTCTGGTTAGATTTATTCCTAGGTACTTTATCTTCTTAGGGGCCAGCATAAATGGTATTGATTTGGTGATTTCTTCCTTAATAATCTCATTGTTGGTAAAAAGGAATCCTACCGATTTACTTATGTTTATCTTGTATCCTGAGACATTGCAGAACTCTTCTATCAGTTTGAGTAGTTTACTTATGGGTTCTTTAGGATTCTCGGCATATGCAATCATGACATCTGCAAATAGGGAGACTTTGACTTCTTTGCTGATGCAGATGCCCTTTATTTCTTGATCTTGTCTAATTCCTCCGGCTTGAATTTTTAGTATAATGTTGAATATGAGAGGTGAGAGTGGGCATCCTTGTCTAGTTCCCGATCAGTCTCTCTCCATTGAGGAATACGTAGGCAGTTGGCTTCGTATAAATAGCCCTTACTGCATTGAGGAATTTGCCACCAATTCCTATGTATGATCCTTTGGTATTCACCTTTTGATAGTTTCCAAAAGGTTTCTTCATCTGGGAGGTTTTGTGATGCTTTCTTTTGGAGGCTTTCTGAAGCCATAGGTGATTTCATGGTTAGGGTTTTCTCCAGAGTTTGTTGCTTTTAGGGCATCATGTGACTCAATAGAAGCTGTGAGAGACACTGTGAGGATGGACTGCAGTTGTTTCTGTAGGCCACCTTAAAATTAAAGACAAAAGGTATCTGACAATTTGCAAAGTCAGTCATATTTTCAGGTGTATAGGTCTCTCTTCCCAGCTGACAAAGTAAGCACCTCTATATCGAACCCCAGATATTATAAACTAGCTCAAAGTACAGAAGGCTACTGCTCTGATGGCCTCTGCTGTTGGGCCCCAGCTGTAGGCGACACTGTGTAGAATCCTGCTTTTTTGCCAGAAAAGGACTCTGCTCCAGGCAGGTGTTGCCTCCAAGCCCAGAAATTAGGTACATCTGAGGAGGCCTCCATAAGGATATCTCACCTCCCAGGAACAAGATAGTGTCCTGCACAAGCTTGCTGCCTGACTGGGTCCAGGCTACTCTATGTCAGAGGTGGAAAGAGAGGCCAAATGTGCTGAGATGCACAGAGTTCAAAACCTCAGTTGCCAGTGCCCAGCCTTAGGCGACAGTATGTAAAATTCTGGTTTTCTTCTGGAAAAGAGCTCTCTTTCAGGACAGGGGCTGCCTCACAGCTTAAGAACTAGGTCCAGTTGGTGCCTCCATGTGGGTTTATCTGCCTCCCAATGGAACAAGATGGTGTCCCACACAAGCTCGTCGTCTACCTCCATTCAAGCTATGTGGAAAAAGAGGCCAAAGGTGCCTAGATGCACAGAGTCCGAAGCTGGGCTCTCAAAATATTGTAATTTCACCTGCTGATCCCACTAGCAGTGCATCTGAGGTTAACTGCTAGTCAAGTTCCAGCTCCACTCACTGGCTAAGGAGAGAAAATAAAAAGTTAAAATGGTGAGTTAACTTTGGTCTGTGAAAGCCAATTCTCACAAAAAGCAGGGTCATTGAAAGAGAGGAAGTATTCTGTTCAGTGCTATGAAGTCCAAATTAACACCCTATGCCATTTCCTAGGGCTCACTAGGTGTCTAGAAGTCTCTGTTTAATTATCAGTTCAGTTCTTGGTTTCCAGAGGGATTTAGGGATATGTGTGTTTAGTCCACCATCTTGACTCCACCCCCTGAATGAAAAATTTGAATGGTGGATCTAAATATGGAGAAAGGGATTTGGAATGAATATGCAACTTCAGTTCATTAACAGCATACCAGTATACTCCTTGAGAAGAGATTGCAGAGGAACAATATATTCAGAGTCCAAAGATAAAAGGAAGCTGAGAAGGAGCAGCCATTGAGTTAAAAGCAAAATCAGAAGTATGTCAGAGAAGCCATGAAGAGGGAAAACACTGCTTCATGATCAAGGACTGACTAGAAGCATCAAATATTCCTGAGAGGTCAATAAGGTGTAGAAAAGAAAAGGGGTCTTTTTGTTGTATAGTAAGAGGGCAGTCTCCTGGAGATGCAGGACATGGCGGTCACAGACTACAGTGTCCCCACCCAGTCTTAACTGTTACTGTTCTGTGCAGTCTACACAGATTACAGAATGCTGACTAGAGCACTACTACTGCACTGTCAGAAACCTGTGAAAACTTCTAACAGTCTTAATTTTGCATCTTAACTTAGAAAGACATCGATTCAAGTGTGTTTGAATACTGGCTTGGATAGTTGGTGAAGACATATCCTAAGCCCCCTGTGATCCACCAAAGTTAGGCACTAAGACCAGATAGTCATTATAAAAGCTATCGCACTTTGCTGTATGTCCTCCCCAAATGCATAATTTTCAAACGAGAAATTATGGCAAGAAGCTTCCTTTAAAGAACTTCTCGCATGACTGCTGATTTTATTTTTAGACATTGTGATAACCTTTTGTTGAGTAATTATACAATAAATTGCTGTTGCCATAGAGTTAGTTATGACCCTAGTGACCCATGTATGTCAGAACAAAACTGTGCTCCACAGAGTCTTCAGTGACTGACTTTATAGGAGCAGATCTCCAGATCTCTCTTCCAAAGTGCCACGCTTGAATACAAACCTCTAAACTTTTGGTTAGCAGCTAAGTGCATTAGGCATTTTCACCACTCAAAATGTAAAACTCCAAATCCACTGCCATCAGATCAATTCAGAGTGACCCTGTAAGAAAGAGTAAAAGTGCCCCATAGTGTTTCTAAGATTATAATCTTTGCAGAAGACAAGTGTCCCATCTTTCTCTCAGAGAGCATCTGGTAGGTTTGAATCTCCAGTTTTTGAGTTAGCATCCATGTGCTTCAACCAGTGTGTCACTACGGCTCCTTTTCCACCATCTAGAGCCTTCTAATTGTATCTGCTTCAGGAATTAATAATATTAAAAGTATTTTTAGTTTGTGAGTTATTTTCTATTGTTTGTGTCATCTTATCACTGCTGTGTTTTCCACTAAGAAGGTTCATGGGGGTAAAACATGAGGCAGCAGGAGAGAAGAGAGTAAGGACAATTCATGGTTAATATAAAATGATACTTTTCAAAATTGATTACAAAAATAAATGTAATTTAAAATACCCTTCATGCACAAGGTTTTCAACAAATTAACAATTTACACAATCTCCTGTGAGGCTCAGTAGTAATACTCATTTACTAAAAGGAAATGGTGCATTTATAATGTCTATCTCGGGTCACTTACAAAGTCAGTAACATAGCCATGAAGGAAATCAGAAAGAATGTCTTCTCCGACACTAGAATAATAATTTCTCCAAGTCTGAATCTTCCAATTTAGCTCTGTTGCACCGAGGATTAACAAATTTAGTTTTCTCAGAATAGGGAAGAGAAGATTCATCTTATTTTCTGCTGTGTTTGAAATTGTGAAACCAAACTCATTTTCGCAGAATATTATTTGGAAGCCAACCAAGCCCATTCACTATGTAAGGAAGTCTGTCTCTGCCAGCAAGTGTTCGCAAGATGAATGTACAGATGAAAGACATGAAATTTATTTTTGATGTTGAAAATGTAGACTTCAACTACAGTGAGTTTGTCCTTTGAAGGAAATGTAAAGTATAAGTGAAATATCTTGATACGTGTATCAACACATAAATAAGTGCCATAAATGTGGATCAGATCAATTCTGAGCTATGGGACAAGTGTAGTAATGATACTTTTTATCTTAATATAGTTTATAAAATACATACATATATACATTTACTTGGCTGGCTTGACATATACATTTATAGGATTCATAAACTACCTTCTCATTTCTGTATTACTGAGTGAATTACACCTGGAATATGATTCCACTGCAAATCAGTCAAGCCTTTAATTGCTTTAAATGGGGCATGAACAAGCTGACATTCTATATTATAAACAATATACTATATTCTTTTATAATAAGGATGTAAAAGTGAAATTTAATGGTAGAAGGTTAAAATGAATAGAAACAGTGATATTCTTTTCAAGTGTGAAGAGATCTTATAAAATGTCTCATTAAAATTTTGTATTTACAGGTACACTGTAAAGCTTCTGGCTGATCTTTCCTTCTTCCATCTACCTACCTCATTCATCTTTCCTCCCTCTCCTTTTATTCATCCTCCTGCTCTTACTCATTCTTTTTTTTTTCTTAATGGAAAACATAATCTCTGTTATCCATAACTTTTCTCTGAAGACTGAAAGGATGTTATACTTTTAACACTTGGGGAAATGTAAAGTTTTATTCAAATGATAATTTGATGTTTAGATACTACCATCAGCTGATAATACCTGGACATTGATCTAACGACCTTGAGATTTCCAGGCTACATACATGTTCTATTGTTCTTCTACAACCCTAGATTAAGCTCATAACTAATCCTTATATAGTGTCACCATTACTTGCTTGGATCTTTGTTATCTAGACATTTTCTTTGGAACTGAACATGAGAATTCACTTAGTATCCTAGTTAAAAAAGCCTAGTCTACTATGTCTACATAATATCAAAAGAGAGATAATGAAAGGAACAGAACAGAGAGATTTCGTCTTCTAGAAACAAGAGATGCTTTAGTAGAATCATCAACAATGCAGATTTCAAAGTTAGAAGCCTTGAGTGACTTGCTAAATGTGTGACTGCATTTGTCTGCGTCAGTTTCTTCCCTGTGAAATGTAGAGAATAATCAAAAGAATTCTTACTAGAATTAAATGACTATACGTATTATATGCACATAAAAGATTGTCTGGCACATGGTAGGTGCTAACTAAATCTTAGTTTATTGTTTTCTGGAAGCAAGGTTTTTGACTGTAGTTCAACTTAAACCAGTCTTAGAGGTATGTATGGATCTACATATGGATCATCATAACAAATTTTAGGCTTCCTTCATTACTTGACTTAATTCCTTGGCCAGGGAGGGGAGACAGTGGAATATTATGCAGTCTTAGCTTTACATTGTTGGCCGGAGAGGGGGGAGATACTGGGATATTATGCAGTCTTAGCTTCAGATTGTTTCTGGTAAATGTGTGCTAGTGATTGTGAAGCCCTATGTTTACAAAAAAATTAAAAAAAAAAAAAGAGCTTTTGACCTAGCAATTACACTTCCATAAATGTAGCCCAAGGACATAATTATATTCATAAAGACGTAACTACAAGGGTGCTCATTACAGGGTTGTTTATAGTGGCAAAAAAAGTTGGACTCAAACTAAATAAGCTACAATACAAAATGCGTTTAATAAACTACGAGAAGGCTTTATCAGGCAGATAGATAAAAACATGAAAATACATTTATAATTGTATCACTAAGTGGAAAAACAGATTATAAAACTTTGTTGTGGGGTGCCATTGAGTCAGTTTCCACTCTTGGCAATCTTATGCACAACAGAATGAAACACTGCTCAGTCCTTCACCATCCTAACAATTGTTGCCCATTGTCATAGCCAGTGGGCCAGTCCTTCTTACTTAGGATCATCCTCCTTTTCAGACTATCTAACCTGTGAAGCACAATGTCATTCTTCGGGGACTGATCTCTCCTAATAACCTGTGCAAAGTATATGAGAAGTAATCTCATCATTCTTGCTTCTAAGGATCTTTCTGGTTGTGTTTCTTCCAAAACAGATTTGTTCCTTCTTTGGCAGGCCATGATATATTCAGTATTCTTCACCAACAACACAATTCAAAGATATCAGTTCTTTGTCATTCCCCATTTAGTGTCCAGCTTTCACATGTACAATGCGAGGTGATTGAACATACTGTGGCTTGGATCAGGCACATATGAGCCTTCAAGGTGAACATCTTTGCTTTTCAACATGTAAAAGAGGTCTTTTGCAGTCAGTTTGCCCAGTGCAATGCATCTTTTGATTTCCTGACTGCTGCTTCCATGGGTGTTGACTGTAGATCCAAGTAAAATGAAATCCTTGACAGCTTCAACCTTTTCTCCATTTTTCATGATAGTGCTTGTTAGTTCAGTTGTGAGGACTTTTGTTTTATGTTAAAGTGTAATCCATAATGAAAATTGTAGTCTTTAATATTTCTTCAGTACATGCTTTAAATCCTCTTTACTTTCAGTAAGTACGGTTATGTCATCTGCATAACACAGGTTAATGATGCCACGTTTTTCTTTATATAATCTAATTTCTTGGATTATTTACACAGCATATGGATTGAATTTGTTTGGTGCAAGGACACAACATTGATGCACACTGTTTCTGACTTTAAGCCACATAGTATTCCATTTTTTCTGTCCAAATAATTGCCTCTTGGTCTATACACAAATTCCTCATGACTACAATTAAGTGTTTTGGAATTCCCATTCTCATTAATGCTACTTATAATTTGTTATGAAACACATAGTCAAACACCTTAGCATAGTTAATAAAACACAGGTGAACATCTTTCTGGTATTCTCTGCTTTCGTACAGCATCTATCTGAAGTCAGCAATAATATCCCACGTTGTTTGTCCTCTTTTAAATCTGGCTAGAATATATGGCTGTTCCCTGTCCATATGCTGCTATAGCCACTTTTGAATGATATTCAGCAAAATTTTGCTGGCATGTGATATCTTTTGATCATTTCTACATTCGGTTGAAGCACCTTTCTTAAGAATAGGCATAAATATGGGTCTCTTCGACATTCCAGGTAGCTGTCTTTCAAATTTCTTGGCATAGAAGAATGAGCACTTCCAGTGCTGCATCTGTTTGTTGAATTATCTCAGTTGGTTTCTGTCAATTCCCAGAGCACCCCTACCACTGCCTTTTTTTTTTTTTTTTGCCAATGCTTTCAATGCAGCTTGAAATTCTTCTTTCAGTACTATCAATTCTGGTATATATAATATTAAGTAAATACATATCTAAGACTTCATTCTTCTGTTTTCTCAATCCTCATGCAACATAATTATATCACTCTACTCAGCAGGCAACATTCAACCCTGTAATTATCACATGATTTCTCAGTAGCAACTGACACTGTAAACCATTTTATCTTTTTTAAAACCACTCTCATACTAGCTTCTTGAACTCAACATTTTCCCATTTTCTCATTTTAACCATTACTCATCTTCTTGATGCATGGCCTAGTACATGCATTAACTCCATCTAGTATTGTGTTCCTCCTCTTTCTACTCCAGCTACTCTTGCTTTTTTACTTAGATACTCAGAAAACTTGCTGGCACAGTGGTTAAATGCTTTGGCTGCTAACCAAAAGGTCAGCAGTTGAAATCCACCAAGGTTCCTTAAACGCTCTATGGAGAAGTTCTACTCTGTCCTATAGGGTCACTATGAGTCAGAATCAATGTGAATGCAGTGGACAGTTGCTTGTTTATGCAATGAAGCATGGGAGCCTGAAAGTCAGCCTTGCAATTGCTATTTATTAACCTTTTTTTGAGCAGCTTTTCCAGACCAGCTCCAACTTTATGACCTCCCCTCAAGTAGCTCCACAAATTTTTATTTCCTTTCTGCTTCAGGTTCCAGGCCCACTCTCTTTTTCCAAGGTCCCATACAAATCCCCCTTCCACATTTTTTTCTTTATACATCTTGGTTGCTTGTTGGTGTATTCAAAGTAGTATCATTAGCAACAAAAAATATTGGATGATGAGCTTAATCTTTAAGAGTACATTAAGCTAAAGTATTGAGATAGAAATGCCTCACTGCATTCTTCTATTGCATCAAGGAAAGGAAAAAATAAACCCTTAGTATTCTACATTAAGACATGCCAAATTTCTGATATACCCATATTAAAAAATTTTCTTATTGAGAGTAGTATACTCAACCTAAAAGTAAATTAATTTTTGTTTCATTCATTCTATCTTTATTAACTATGAAGTATGTGCTAGACACAGAGATTAAAGAATAGATGTGGCAAGTTTGATGAATTTTAAGAGTGAAAATTTAGTAAGAAAGAGAGATAGGAAAATCCATGTTGTTTTATAGTATGCTGACTGGGCATAGGGTCCCATTAAGTAGGAAGATAAACTCTAAGCTAGACTTTAATGATGAATGGAAGATATCCAGGCAAGGGATACAGGGTTGGTGGTGGAAGATGGGTCCTAAGGAATAGAAAGGGCTATACAATAGGGACATACAACATACATGTGGGAAATACAGTATACATGTAAATAGGAATATACATTATACATGTGGAAAACCTAGTCTTCTAGGAACTCCATGTGTTTTGGGGAAATATTTCTATGTATAGTAATGAAGTAGGAGATGATGTTGCATAGATAATAAAAGACCATATTTTGCAGCACCTAAAATTTTGATTCTCCTATAGGTATGAAGCCAAGCCAGCCAAGTGCCAAAGGAAGTAAAATAATATGATAAGAATTATCCTTACAAAAGTGGTCAATAGCACTAACAGGGATTGAATAATTTCTAAACAATCATAGCATGTTTTCCAATAGTAACTAGTTAAACACTAGAAAATTTCTTCAGTGTTCTCCAGAGCCAATGTAAACCACAAATGCATAAAGATTATGAAATACATATTAGCAGCTGATAAAGGAGTAGAGGGATTAATATCAAAGTTTTGGGGGCAGAAAAGTAAAACAACTTTTTGTTTGTTCATTTGTTTTAAGTCTTGGCTCTGCTAGTAATAGCTGTATTATCTTGGAAGATTATCTTACACATTTAAGTTTCAGCTTCCTTTTCTATGGACTAAAGCTAGTAATGCTACTTCAAGAGTTTATTGTGTGGATCAAATAAAAATAATATCTATATAGTGTAAAGTGAACATCAAATAATGCTATTTCTTTATTGAAAATATTTTGGAAATTATTGTCATACATTCTACCAGTTTGAATATCTGTAGTTCTACCCTGGCCCCTAGGGTAGCCATGAGTTGGATCCGACTCGACGGCACTTGGCTTGGCCTTCATATGATATACTTTTATTAAAAATATAATAGCATTTCTGTTGTATTATGAAAATTATTTCTTATTTTTAAGATATTTTCTAATGATGCTAAATAAATTGTATCCAGTCAGTCTCAGTATTAATTATTTTTTCAGATGGACTAAAGATTTGATGTGGTTATCTATCAGGTGTCTTAGAAATTGTGGGAGTACTGTGAGGAGAATGGAAAAAAAAAGAAAAAAAGTAAGTCAGTTAAATTTCAGATACTCTCTAGAGATCAAATTGATCATTAGATCATAAATTCAAACTGAAAGAAAATAATGACAAGATCAATCATACGAGACATATTGCCAGCATGCTCAAAAACTGAAGGCATTCAAAATCCCAGTACATAAGGTTGCATGAGTAACTGTGCCAAGTGTCATATGAATGAGATTCCCAGAGAGACAAATAAGTAAATCCAAAAAATCAATGTGCCATGAGGTTGACATTTCACATACTGATTTCCCAGCTCCTTTATTTCCATCTTTCCTATGTAGAAAGGAGTAGAAATGTCCTCTGACAGATGTCCACCTAAGTAGAGATGGACTCTCTCCCAGTCAAGTTGGGAGCACCAGATACTGCCATCTTGGTTTAACTAACTAGATGCCAACCCCATGCATACAGTTGGAAAGAAGATACATGGAAAGACATCTGGATAATAATAATAAAAAAAAAAGAACATAAACAATGCAGCTTAATAAATCTTGGTATTTTTTTGAACAAAGGACATGGCTATAAACAATTTCAAATCCCCAGAACTCCATTTTATTTATTCACTTTTTAATGTTCATTTGTATAAAGTTTTCATTTTGATTTGTCTAACCTGCTGTTATCCTCTGATGTGCTTTCTTTCAAAACAACCATCACATTTCTGAGTGAATAAGTGACTGCAAAAATTATATTTTCATCTCTCATAAAGTTTTCTTCATTTCCTCTCATTCAAACTACTGTTGTGTAGGACCTTCTCCGTCTTCTCCCTGTTTGTCTACCAACACCCCATCTAACTGACTGTCACAATAGGGAAGCTGAACCATCATGGAAATTTGAGTGACAAAGGGAAACTGATAAAGATAAGATTATTAACTGATACTTTCCATCAACCAGAAACAAGTCCAAGATACTTTCACATGAAAACCTTGTTTAATTTATATATTCTAAACTCACATTGTTTAGAGACATCAAGAACCTTTGTACGTTATACAAATGAAAAAAAGGACCTATGACCAAATCACAAACTTGCTCAACTTCTAAAAGACCTGCCTTTGTTTACATCTTAACTTCTTTTTTTTCAACCAATTTCCTCAAAGTTTCTACAAAAAAAAAAAAACATTTTTATTTTTCTATAACTGAGGTCATTGGTATCGTCTCTTGAATGCCAGTCTTCCTTGCTGCAGCACTTTGGTTTACTTCCAAATACATGCTTTCTTGAAAAATTTTTAATTCCAGAATCTATCATTAAACATGCCTGTATCTTTCCTGTAACTCAGTCTTGGTTTGTGAATATCATAGATAAAAATAAATCTTCTCACTCTATGTCTTTCTTGATCTTTATTTTTAGGCCTTTGACAGAATTGGTGTCTATGATGACATACAAATGAATCTCATTTCAAACTTTGTATAGCCAAAGGCACAGTTTTAAGGCATCAAAACATTTCTTTTGCCCAGAAAAAGTCCTGATTTACATCTGTGGTCTCAGTTCAATTATTCAGTAACCACATCTACTATTTTTTTTTAATGTTGTTGAAAATATAAATCAGGTCAACATGTTCTATGCATACAATTTAGTAACACTTATCTGCATGGCAAAAAACATACAGTTGTTGTGTTGATAGAGTATAAGTAAAAAAGAAATTGATGAGGAGGAATGAGCATAGGAAACAATCATTGCTTACACGTTTTGCACTATTAGTGCAAAAAGTCATACACTTTTAATAGTGTAGAGTAGAGGAGGAGAAAATGATGACAACAAAAGCAATAACAACAGACATACACATGCATGCACATGTACAATCTCACAAGAAAAGTAATGGATCTAGGTACTATATTCATTTCCAGAGAAGAAAAGACCTCCTGACAAGAAGCAAGCACTAACTGTGGTCCTAGATGGTAGAAGATATGTTTATTTCTACCTGGCAGAGGAAAAAGCAAACCTATTACGTTGATGGAAAGAGATGAAAGAGAATATCAGTCAGTCAGAACAAGGCCAGAGGCCTACTGTGGAACACACCACCATCTTCTTGCACACAAGTTGAAATTGAAGCTGAATAAAATTAAAACAAGCCCGCCAGAGCCAAATTATGATTTTGAGTATATTTTACCTGGGTTTAGAGACCATCTCCGTAACAGATTTGACCCATTGTACCTCAATGACTGAAGACCAGACAAATTGTGTGATGACATCAAAGTCAGCTATCTACAGAAAATAAAAGGTCTTTAAAAAAAAAGAAGGAAAGAAAAGACTGAAACGGATGAAGTGACTTTGAAACTTGAACTTGTATATCAAGTAGCTGATGGTGTTGGTAAAGAACGTTGAATATTCATTCCACAGACTGTCAGAAAAAGGAACAAACTTGTCTTGGGAAGTAGCACAGTCAAAATGCTTCTCAGAAAAGAGGATTGTTTTCATCATTGTTTGGTGCCATGGAGTCAGATCCAAATCACAGTGACCCTATGTACAACAGAACAGACACTAGCCCGTCCTGCACCATCTTCACAATCACAGTTATACTTGAGCCCATTGTTGAGGCCACATCTTGTTGAGAATCTTCCTCCTTTTTGGTGGCTCTCCACTTGGCCAAGTATGAAGTCCTTCCTCGGGAACTAATGCCTCCTGATAATACGTCCAAAGTATGTGAGACATATAGTTTTGTTATCCTTGCCTCTAAGCAGCATTCTGTTTGTACTTCTTCTAAGACAGAGCTGTTTGTTATTTTGGCATTCCGTAGCATATTTAGTATTCTTCACCAACCTCAGTTCAAAAATGTCAATGTTTCTCTAGTCTGCCTTATTCACGATCCAGCTTTCACATGTATATGATGAAACTGAAAACATCATGGCTTGAATCAGGCACATTTTAGTCTTGAAGGTGACATCTTTGCTTTTTAATGCTTTGAAGCAGTCTTTTCACAGCAGATTTGCTCAATATACTGTGTCTTCAGATTTTTGGACTGCTGCTTCCATGGGTGTTGCCTGGGGACCCAAGCAAAATGAAACATTTGACAACTTTAATCTTTACTTATCATGACGCTGTTTATTCATCCAGTTGTGAGGACTTTTGTTTCCTTTATGTTGAAGTGTAATCCGTACTGAAGGCTGGGGTCTTTGATCTTCAGTAAGTGCTTCAGGTCCTCTTAATTTTCAGCAAGCAAAGTTGTGTCATCTGCATATTGAAATTTATTAGTGAGTTTTCATCCAATCCTGATGCCTTGTTCGTCTTCATATAGTAAGATTCTCAGATTATTTGTCCAGCGTACAGACTGAATAAGTGTGGTAAAAGGATACAGCCCTAAAACACACCTTTCCTGACTTTAAACCAAGCAGTATCCCCTTACCGTGTTCAAATGACTGCTTTGATCTACATATATGTTTCCTATGAGCACCATTAAGTGTTCTAGAAATCCCCTTCTTTACGATGTTATCAATAATCCCCCGGACTTTGGACATATTATCAGAGGGAACCGTCTTTGAAGAAGGATTTCATGCTCAGTAGAGTGTCTGTGAAAAAGAAGATGTCCCTTGAGGAGAAGAATTCACACGGTGGCTACAACAACATTCTCACACACAACAATGATCGTGAGGATGGTACAGGACTAGGCAATGTTTCTTTCTGTGATACATGGGGTCACTATGAGTCAGAACTGCCTTGAAGGCACATAACAACAACAACAAAGGAAAAACAGGAGCACAAAGGACTAACTAGTCAGGTGCCCAATCCTCCCTCACAACTAGGTGGCTACAGATGAGACAGAGGTGTGCATGGCAGAGGACAAGTTGAGCAAGAAATCCTTGGCTGCGCTGTAGGCAGCGATCTCTTTTCTACTTCCTATTGCACCTACCCCCATTAAAATTCTGAGCCTATTTTTACAGAACCATTGTTATACATGGTGATTAAGTTCTATAATTCCATTAGCAGAGTACTAAGCTTCAGATACACTGGGCTTAATTAGGCTTTTATTGAAAAGCCTAGGGAATTAACCACTATGTATAACATTGTTCATTTGAGAAAATGTATTCCCAATTGCAAACAACTGCTTAACAAACAAACTTCTGGAATGCTATTCCTTTGAAAGTTATAAATTACAAAAGGGTTCTGATCAATTGTTCTCAACTTAGTCTGCACATTAGAATCTTTTGAGGAGCTTTTAAAAATTACTGTGACCTGTGCTGCACACCCAGGGAATCTGTTTTAACTGACCTGAACTGAGGCTTGGAAATAGTATTTTGTTTTTTAAAAACCTCTGTTGGTGTTTCTAGTGTGCAGCAGGGTTGAAAAACACTGGGCCGGGTAAATGCTTCCCACATTTAAATTTGAATAAGTGGGATCGAAGTATTTAATTGTTTTCATTACTAAGGAGTCTTTTCTTTACAGTAAGATTCACTACTAGTTTCATTTCTTAATTGTTGTTCAGCCCCAAATTATCTCTTTAGCTGAGCCTTTCTTTTTTAAAAAAGGCACATATCTGTATTTTAAAAACAAATATACCTCTTATCTAATATACAGTTACCACTGAGCCTTTAAAAGGTTCACAGCATCATTAATAAGAGAAATAATAGATCTCAATATACAATTGGAACCCTGGCAGCATAATGGCTAAGTGCTACACTTGCTAACCAAAAGGTCAGCTGTTCAAATCTATCAGGTGCTCTTTGAAAACTCATGAGGTAGATCTACTCTGAACTATAGGGTCACTGTGAGTTGAAATGGACTCAATGGCAATGGGTTGGGTTTAATATACCATAAAAAATTTAATATAAAATTAATTCTGTATATTTGAGAGATTTCACTGTTTCTTAGCACATGACAGAGAGAACTTGACAAGATTTTAGGGTGTATCTGAAGTCATGAACTATGCCTGGAAGTTCCTTCCAAGCAAGTTTTCAGTCTTCCCAGCAGAGATCGAAGTTATGGAGGTATTTATTGGGTGCATTATCTATCTCCTTGTAGTCTAAAATGCAGGACTATTGATAAATGTCAAACTTTTGTAAGGCAATGCCAGGCATTTCAGGAAGCCCCTGTGGTCACCCATGAATCCTCATATTGTCATCAGAGAGGTTGCTGAGTGCTACAGGAACCAGTCATAGCCATGCAGCAAGATGTCCCCACAAATCCACATCCTCTAGCCTCACTACTGTCCCTCTGCTGCCTAGCTCGATCCTTATCTTTCTAGTATTTTATGTCTTCATTCACTGCCAAATGGGTATTTGGATGTTGTCGTTGTTAATAGGTGCCACCAAGTTTATCTCGCACCACTCTCTTCTCTAGGCTGTAGTATTTATGCCAGCAGATCATCAGATCTCTCTCCCACAGAGCTTCTGCGTAGATTCAGACTGTCAGCTTTTCAGTTAGCAGCCAAGCTCTTAATCATTGCACCATTGGGACTCCTTGTTTCTGGATATGTTATGAAAAAATTCCTAAAAAACTAAAATTCTGTGCACTGAAGTCTACTTGTACCCATTTAGTTTCCATTTAGGAAATGCAAATGAATGTTTGCATAATTTTTTTTTTTTTGCTCAGAAATGGGCTGGAGTTGTACTACTGCTGTGAATGATGATGAGGTGAGTTTCTTACATTAGATTTTTGTTTCCTTCTTCCGATGCCTGTGATTCACGTTCAGGTGGCGATGTGTGGTAAAATGGATGAGCAGACTCACTTTGTCTATGTATGTATAGGCAAAGATGCATATTTTTATGTCAACCTATTAAATTTACCTTTATATTTCTAAATTGCATTTTAACTGAATTCCCATGAAATACCTCTTTTGAATAATATTCATTATTTTCAATTCAACCTTAGTATGATTCTGAATTTTTGATGCAAAGGGATTTGTTGTTTGCTACCATCAAGTCAGTTTTGACTCGTGGCAACCAATGTGTCCAGAATGAAACCATGTTGCATAGAGTTTTCAAGGCTGTGACCTTTTGGGAGAAATATCTAAGCCTGTTTTTCAAGGTGCCTTTGGGCTGAGTGTTACCTACCAACATTCAGCTAGCATTCAAGTGTATAACTATTTACACCATAGAAGCAACAGAAAATTAAGAGAAACTAACTAGGTTTAATATTTATTGTACATAAACAAATTTGTGTTTGGTTGCTTAGTGCTATCTTGAAGGAGATAATAAACTGAAATTTATGTGTATGATTTCTTTGCTTTCAGTTATTTGCATTATTAAGATTGACTCATTCAGTAAATTTCTATGGAGCAACCACTATTGGGGCAAGCATGATGTCAGTCACTGAAGACAGAAGAATGAATGAAATGGACAAAAATTCCTGTCTTCATGGACTTTACATTATTTGCATGAAATATTATGAACCCTTGAAAAACTACTTCTAAAATTGGTTGCTAAATTTCATGCCAGTCAAAATAATTCGTCCATTTTGTTATTGTTGTTGTTTTCCATCTGGCTATAGATATTGGAAAAATGAGGCAAAGAGTAAAAGGATTTAGTTGATGAAAATAGAGGAGTAAAATAAGATTGGAAGATTAGAAGGATTATAAAATCAATACGTTAAGAAAGCATTCTTACTTTATAAAAAGCTCTAATCCCAGTCATTGCAGGATAAAAGTTCTCAGCTCAAAATTAAAAATACTGAAAGCCAAAAGAGTTGTCATGTATTTTTTGATTGCTATTAATCTGTGTTTCCTCTAAAGACTCTTATGATAAAAGCCGTTTGCAAATGTAATATAACCCCTCTGCATACAAAATCATGATAACGATACTAGGATGGAGGAACAAACCTTGTGAAACTGGACAGCTGTTCATAGATCTAACCAGTGAGTATGAAGAAGACTTTCAAGGATAAAAACATAGAAAATTTGGTGGAAAGAAGCATGTAGAGAGGAGCAAACACAACAATCAAAGACAAACTGAAATAATTTTTCCTAGTAACACAAATGGTAGGAGCTGATTGCTGATAAACAGCAGGAAGAAATGCAGGTGATTCTGTGCAAGACCTAGACAGCAGAGCCATCAGACCAAGGAAAACAAAATGACGGTGATTCAGAGGGAGGAAAGGAGGCTGTGATTATGAAATGCACATCCCAATGAGATGCCATAGTGTGATCACATTTGCATACTTTAAACTTTCTTTGCAGACCATCACTGACATGCTGGGAGAGACCATCATCCCTCCTGTTTAATTAGGTTTGACTTACCATTCATAATAAAACAACAGCCGATAATGGTCATCTAAAAACTGTCTCCATAAAGGAATCTCTTTGAGTTTCCTAGGAAGAATATAACTGAAACATGTTCCTTATTTTTTTTTTAATTTAAGAATGTTAAATTATAAAATATATCACAGTGTCTGTAAGTAAGATCTTCAGTACAGTGAGATAAACTGCTATATTCTCAGAGATAAAATATAAGATCTGACAATTCTGTGAACGTAACTATTCTAAGTGCTATACCTCATTGCTGAATATCACCACGACAATCACATTCAAAGTACTCTTCTTGGGAATCTATGTGCCAATGCCAACACCTAGTCCACCTTTCAAAGCAATTTTGAAACTTTTTCTGGAGTGGCCATTGTGCACAGTGGTGCAGTGGCAAGTTCGTGAACTTAATTATACAGTTGTCTGTGAGGGAGTTTTCAGCCAGTAAACAAATAACTGTACTGGAACACCCTCTCTGCTCACCCTGATTTGGGCCCCAGTGACTTTTTCCTTTATCTGAGGATAAAGGAAATATTGAAGGGAAGACATTTTTTTGGCATTCAGGACATCAAGTGTAATATGACAGTATCTCCTACGGCCATTCCAGAAAGAGTTCCAGAATTGCTCTGAAGAGTGGACTAGCTGCTGGGATCAGTGCATAGCTTTCCAAGGGGAGGACTTCAAATGTGACTGTAGTGATATTCAGCAATGAGATATGTAACACTTTTTCTAGGATAAGTTCATAAACGTAACTGGCAGTCCTCTTATCTTCTGTCCCCAAATGTTAATGACCACACCAACCAATATCTTGTTAATAAAAACTCACTGTTGTTGAGTCAGTTCTGACTCATAGTGACCCCAAGGAACAAAGTAGAACTGCTCCATAGCTTCCAAGGAGCTCCTGGTAGACTTGAACTGCCAACCTTTGGGTGAACAGCAGTAGCACTTATCCACGACACTATCAGGGTTTCCATCTTGTTACTAGTGAAGAAAAATACTTTCAAATACTGTACTAACCCATCTTTGTATGACTGGAACAGAGATGTGGACAAGTTTGTATTAGCCAATGTTTTGAAAACAGGATATTTCTAGGATGCACTAATGAGGAATGTGAGCAATATATTCAAAGAAGAGAGGAATATAATCCTTTATTTTTCAGTGGAGTAGTTTAAATCATCAATTTTATTTAACTCAAATTTCCATTTAGTTTTAACAGAAATAAATAAGAGTAAAAAATTTCAGTGTTCTATTGTTAAGTTTTCATGCTGTTGTGGCTTGCATGTTGACTTGAAACTGGAAGCTAGAGTATCAGTATTTAAATTCCAGCATGGCCACCTACGATGAAGAAGTTTCAGCTGAGCTTCTAGACTAAGAGAGACTAGG
Organism: Heterohyrax brucei; assembly: GCA_028571685.1. NCBI lineage: Eukaryota > Metazoa > Chordata > Mammalia > Hyracoidea > Procaviidae > Heterohyrax > Heterohyrax brucei. The sequence continues at coordinate 50,718,255 of CM053142.1, forward strand.
AAGAAGGATCTGGTTGTCTACTTCTGAAAATAATTAGCCAGTGGAGCCTTATGAATAATACCATTGAACACTGATATAGTGCTAAGAGATGAGCCCCACAGTTTAGAAGGCACACAAAATACATCTAGAGAAGTGCAGCCTCCTCAAAGTAGGGTCAAATTTAATGATATGGGTGGAGTCCAGCTTTCAGAACCTTCATTTTCTGATGTGGCAAAAGTCAAATGAGAAAAAACAGCAACAAACATCCGTTCATCAGAACATGGAATATACAAAGTAGGAATCTAGGGAAACTGGGAGTCATAAATAATGAAATGGAACCCATAAACATCAGTATCCTAGACATTAGTAAGCTGAAATGGACTGGTATTGGCCATTTTGATTTGGACAATCATATGGTATATTATGGGGATGACAAATTAAAGAGAAATGGTGTTGCACTCACTGTACTCATCCTCGAAAAGAGCATTTCAAGATATATCCTGGGAGGGAGGGCCAAGATGGTGGACTAGGTACACGTATCCTCAATTCACTCTGAGAACTAAGGCCTGGAATGATAATCAAATGGAGCAGCATGGACATCCAGGGAGCCATAGGATCTGGCATAGGGTTATCAGATTGGACTACACAGCAGTAATGGGGTAACAACCTCTCCAACGATGATGCAGCAACATTCTGTATTCTGCTTTTGCTGACTCACTGTTTGGGAAGATTGCAGGTACTAACACCTTTTTTGTTATCCAGGAGACAGAGACTGGGCATGAGTGGGCCAGTGTGTTGAACTGCAGTGCTTAAGTTAGCAGCATATAGTGCAACAGAGAAAATGTGCTTGGGATAGCCACATATTGAGAGCTTGGCTACTGACTGAGGGCACCACTGCCCTCCACAATCTCTTTTCTGAACTGTGCCATAGATTCTCCTGTTTCATGGCAGGCAGGACAGCTCAGGTGAGATACCATCTTGGTTAGCTGGGAAGTGGAGTCATCCACCACAAGCTCTTAGATGGGGCTAATTAGCAGCCCCTGTTTGAAAAGTGCTTCCCCAGCAGAAAAGCTGTGTTTAGGACAGTGGTGCATAGAGTTATGAGTGGAGCTGGGAAGAGGAGGGCATCAAGGCCATAACTCCTCCCTAATTTGAACCATGTTACAGCTCTAGAGATAGCTTTCCTTGTCAATCAGAGGTGCTTTCCTTATCAGTCAGAGAATGGGACCTGCCACACTTGAGTGCCTGACTGATTTTGGAAGCTGTCAGATAGCTCTTAGCTTAGCAGTAAAGTACCTTTTAAAATAAGAGCACCTGGAGAACTGACTGCTGAGTAGCCTAAGAGCATCTTGTCCACCTTTCACTGACCCACATCATAGCATCAGCTGATGGCCCCCCAGTGACTCTGTAAGTAGAATGCTGTCTTTGTCAGCCAGGAGGCCAAGCCTATCACCCAAGTGACCTGGAGCCAGTCACTAGAGTACACAGAGGGAGCTGGTGACCAACTCCCCTCTTAGAACTATGCCTTAGGTCCTGTTGAGGTAATACCAGAGAAACCAAACAGATGCTAGATGGTGTGACGACAACAATCAACAGCTAACTATTTAAAGAAACAGTCCACCATTGCCAAAATAATCAAAAAACTTCCAGATGAAGAAGTCTTTCTGAAACTATCAGAGCCAGGTTCAAAAGAATTATTTCTAGAACCTTCCTAAAGATTAAACAAAATTCAGCAGAACAACACGAACAGTTAAGTAAGCTACTTGAACTGATAGAACATCAATGATCTGAGATCGAGCAGATCAATAATAATATCACAGAACTGGACAATTCAATCCAAAGCCAAAAGAGCAGAATTGAAAAAACAGAAGCCGGAGCTGGTAAGCTGGAGAATACAGCAAGTGACACCAGCATTTGTGAGAAGAAATCAGAGAAGAGAAATAGAAAAATGAAGAAGCGTTAAGAAACATGTGGGACTCTATTAAGAGGAAAAATCTACAAATAATTGGTGTTCCTGAGCAGAGATGGATAGCTGAAAATACAGACGGTACAGCTGTAGAGCCAGCCAAAGCTAAGTGCCGTGAGCAGCTGACAGAAAACTTCCCTGAAATTATGAAAGAGAATATAGATCTCCAAGATACATATCAAATGTCACAAAAACTAGACCCTAAAACAAAGACACTGAGGCATGGTATAATGAAGCTTAAGAAAATAAAATATAAACAGAGTCTCTTAAATAAAGCAAAGTTAATATTCAGAGGAAATTCCTGAAGGCTTTTGTCTGACATCTCTGCAGAAACACTGTTGGCAAGAAGGCAGTGGGGTGACACATTCAAAGCCTTGAAGGAGAAAAACTTCCAACCAAAAATTATATATCCTGCAAAACTGTCTCGCAAATATGAAGATGAAGTTAAGGCATTCAAAGATAAACAGAAGCTTAGAGGTCTTGTAAAAAACAAAACTACAAGAAATACTGAAAGAAGCTCTTTGCTTAGAAAAGTGAAAATATAAAGTGTGCAATTAAGGAAGAGCTACAGGATACAGCACCCCAAATCCTACTCAGTTAGGGAAGTCAGAAAGCTCAATCAAAGCTGCAATATTAAAAGAAGGGCATAAGTGATGAGAACACAAAATCTATGACATCATCACACTAAAAAATGGATATATTACAGTAGTTATAATCCTTTCAGATGGAGAAGAAAGTAAAAAATATGCAGAAGTTAAAGTCTGGATTAAAATTAGAATAGTAAGGGGGATCATAGGTATAGCCACAAAGCAACATAACAATGTGACAAAATAAAACAGGAAACATAACATGAGTCTCAACAAGCACAAAAGCGACCCTGAAAAAGATGAAAAGTGAACCAATAAAGAAGAATGACCCATAACAGAATATTAAGGGCAACGTAGAAAACATCAACAACACAGAAATAAATGCATCAAAATGACAGCACTAAACACATACTTATCAATAATTACACTAACTGCAAATGGACTGAATGCTCCAGTAAAGAGACAGCAAGTGACATCTTGTGTCAAAAGACACACTCTGTCTATATGCTGCTTACAAAAAACACACCTTAGATTCAAAGATATGAACAAACTGAAAATTAAAAGATGGAAGAATATATACCAAGCCAACAACATACAAAGAAGAGCAGCAGTGGCAATACTAATCTCAGATAAAATAAACTTTAATGTAAAATCCACCATCATGGACAAGGATGGTTATTACTTACTGCTGAAAAGGTCAACACATAAGCAGAACATAAGAATATTAAATATTTATGCACCCAATACCAGAGTATCTAAATACATCAAATAAACACTGACAGCTTTGAAAAATGAGATAGATCACTCAACAATAGTAGTTGGAGACTTTAACACTACAGTTTCAGTAAGGGACAGATCATTTGGAAAAAAGCTTAGTAAAGATACAGAACATCTTACTTCAACAATTAGCCTACCAGACCTTATCAGTGTACGCAGAACTTTTCACCCATCAACAGATAAGTACATCTTCTTCTCCAATGCATCTGGAACACTTTCCAGAATAGACCATACGTTAGGCTATAACTCAAGTCTCAAAAAATCCAAACCACTGAATTATTGAAAGGCATCTTTTTGGATGATAAAGCCATAAAGTTGAAATCAATGACAAGAAAAAAAATGGGTAGAAAGCTGAACTCATGGAAACTGAACAACATCTTGCTCAAAAATCTATGAGTTACTGAAGAAATCAAAGATGAAATAAAGACACTTATGGAATCCAGTGAGAATGACAACACATCTTACCAGAACCTATGGGATAGAGCCAAAGCAGTGCTGAGATGTCATTGTATCTCTATAAACACACACATCCAGAACAAAGAAAGAACCCAACCAAAGAATTAACTCTGCAACTTGAACAAGTAGAGAGCAACAGAGGAACCCCTCAGGTGCCAGAAGCAAACAGATCATGAAAATTAGAGCAGAACTAAATAAATTAGAGAATTGAAGAACAACTGAAAATTTTAACAAAACCAAAATCTGGTTCTTTGAAATGATTCGCAACATTGATAAACTATTGGCTAATCTTACAAAGGAAATTAGCAGAGGAAATAACCCAAATGAGAAATGAGATGGGAGACATCACAACATACCTGTCATGGATTGAATTGTGTCCCCACAAAAATAAGCGTAGTGATTTAGCTGGGCCAGGATTCCCGGTATTCTGTAACTGCCATCCATTTTGTAATGTTCTGATGCTGTAAATCATAATCTGTGCCTCTGGCTAATAGATAAAATTATTATATTAAAACAGAATTAGGGTGGGACTGCAACACCCTTGTTAAAGGAGTTTCCATGCAGCATGGCTTGCACTGCCCTTTATTCTTTCATCCTATAAGATATAAAAGGAAAAGGAAGAAAGCAAAGAATTGGGAACCTCACACCCTCAAGAAAGCAGCACTGGGAGAAGAGTGCATCCTTCATATCTGAGGTTCCTGTGGCAAGATGCCCCCTGAACAAAGACTGATGTCAGACAAGGGCTTTCCTCCAGACCCAACAAGGGGGAGAGCCTTCCCCTGGAGAAGACATCCTGAATTTGGACTTGTAGCCTACCGGACTATTTAAGAATGAACTTTGCTTTGTTAAAGTCATCCACTCTGTGGTATTTCTGTTACAGCAGCACTAGCTGATGAAAACAAGACCCAACTAGAATTAATAGCACTATAAACGAATATCATGAAAGACCATATTTAACAGATTTCAAAACCTAGAGGAAATTACCGAAATTGTCACAAGGCAAAGTAGAACAACTTAATAAACCCATCACAAAAGAAGAGATTGGAAAAGTGATCAAAAAACTACCAACCAAAAAGTTGCTGGCCCAGATGGCTTAACTAGAGACTTCTACAAAACTTTTAGAGAGGAGTTAACTCCGATACTACTGAGATTATTTCACAGCACAGAAGGGAATGGAATACTCCCACATTCATTCTGTGAAGTCAGCATGATACCAAAGCCAGGGAAAAGATACCAAAGCCAGGGAAAAGATACCAAAGCCTGATACCTGATACCAAAGCCAGGAAAAGATCGCACAAAACAATAAAATTACAGACCAGTATCACTCATGAACCTAGAAGTGAAAATCTTTAACAAAATCCTAGCCAATAGAATTCAACAACATATAAAAAGAATAATTCTTCATGACCAAGTTGGATTCATACCAGAGATGCAAGGCCAGTTCAACATCATACAACTGTACAATTAAGTTTGTGAACTTGCCACTGTGCCACTGTGTGCAATAGCCATTCCAGAAAGTGTTCCAAAATTGCTTTGAAGCATGGGTTGACATTGGTGCATATCTTCCCACAGGGAGGACTTTGAAGGTGACTGTAGTGATATTCAGCAATGAAGTATGTAGCACGTAGAACAATTAAGTTTGTGGACTTAATTGTCAGTCTTTATACAGCTTCTTCACTGCAAATGATGACCATACATCTGAATCTTTCCAAACAGAAGAAACAAGAATCAAATTGGCTGTATCTGTGGATAGAGATGATGGAGACCATCAATTGCTCATATGCATTTTCAAGGTGAAGCTAAAGAAATTTAGAACAGATACAGAAGAGCCTAAATACAATCTTAAATATATCCTATCTGAATATATAGACTATTTCACTAGCAGTTTTGACCCACTGAATATCTCAAGACTGAAGAGCAGACACGTTGTGGAGTCGAATCAGGAACATTATACACTAAGAAAGTGAGAAGTCCTTAAAAAGACAAGAAAGAAAGAAAACTCTAAAATGGGTGTCAGAAGTGAAACTGAAACTTCTTGATCATAGAGCAAGATAAAGCAAATGTAAGAAATGATGAAGTAGAAGAGATGAACAAAGACTTTAAAGGGCTGTTTGAGAAGACAAAGTAAAGCATTATAATGAGATGTGCAAAGACCTGGTGTTAGAAAACCCCAAATGAAGAATATACTGAGCATTTCTCAAGCTGAAAGAATTGAAGAAAAATATTAAGCTTTCAGTTGCAATACTGACGGCTTCTACAAGGAAAATATTAAACGACACAGAAAGCATCAAAAGAAAATGGAAGGAATACAGTTATTGTATCAAAGAGAATTGTTCAGTGTTCATCTGTTTCAAGAGGTAGCATATAATTAGGAACTAATGGTACTGCAGGAAGAGGTCCAAGCTGCACTAAATGCACTGGTAAAAAACAAAGCTTCAAGAATTGACAGAATACCAATCGAGAGGTTTTAACAAATCAATACAGTGCTAGAATTGCTTGCTTGCCTATGCCAGGGAATTTGGAAGACAGCTACCTGGTGAAATGACTGAAAGAGATTTGTATTTGTGCCCATCCAATGAAGTGGATCCAATAGAATGTGGATATTTTTGAACAATATCATTGATATCACTTACAAGTAAATCTTTACTGAAGATCATTCAAAAGGGGCTGCAGCAGTAACTGACAGGGAACTACCAGAAATTCAAACTGGATTCAGAGGAGGACATAAAACAAGGGATATCACTGCTGATGTCAGATGGATTTGGCTAAAAGCAGAGAATACCAGAAATATATTTACTTGCATTTTATTGACTATGCAAAGGCATTCAACTATGTGGACCCTAACAAATTATGGATAACATTATGAAGAATCAGAATTCCAGAACTCTTAATTGTGCTCATGAGGAACCTGTACAGAGACTGTCATGAATAGAACCGCATCTCCCCTCCACTTCCCAAAATGGTGTGTAGCAATTTCGCTACACCATGATTCCTAGTATTGTACGATTTTCCATATGCTATAAACTCTGCCTCTATGATGCAAATGAAAGACAATGGACAGTGGTTGTGTTGATGAGGCCGGATTCAATCTACAAAGCTGTATCATGCCTTCAAGTAACCTTTTGGGATATAAAGCAAAGGAAAGCAAGCTGAGAGATAGAGATCTCATGCTATTGGGAAAGAAGTAGTACCAGGAGCAGAGTGTATCTTTTGATAAGGTACTGGGATCCCCGCACCTGCCTCAGAAGCTGGCAGCCCAGTGGAAGTTTGATGGCAAGGACCTTTCACCAGAGCTAAGAGAGAGAGACTTCCCCTGGAGATAACACCTACCAAACTGTGAAAAATTAAATTTCTCTTTTTAAAACCATCCACTTGTGGTATTTCTGTTATAGCAGCACTACATGACCAAACCATAGACCAAGAGACAATAGCTAAATGAAAAGCACGTGGACAGTGGGTGGTTTAAAGTTTGGAAAACTTCTGGTCAGGGTTGTATCCTTTCACCATAATTTTTTCGATTTGTATGCTGAGCATACAAGCTAGACTAAATGAGGAAGAATGCAACATCAGAACTGGAAGAAGATATTAACAGCTTACAGTAGGCCAAGAACTTGAAGCACTTATTGATGAAGATCAAAGACTCCAGATTTCAGTATGGCTTACACTTCAACATAAAGAAAACAAAAACCCTTAAAAATGAAACAGTAAGCAAAATAATGATATGCAGAGAAACTATAGAAACTGTCAAGGATTTCATTTTACTTGGATCCAAAATCAGTGGGCTCAGACTGTTGCAAGAACGTGCAGTGTTTTGTTCTATTGTATATTTGGTCACTCTGAGTCAGATGCAACTGGATGACATCTAGCAATAATGTTGAGTTTCCAGTATCCCTGTGATAGCTACCTTTATGTGTCAACTTGGCAAGGCTATGGTTCCCAGTGGTTTTGCTAAACACTAGATTAACAGCTGTTCCATAATGCAATCCAGTGTAATGTAATGTAATCCTCTCCATGATGTAATCTAATGTAAGGCAATCAACTAATCAGTTGAAAGAAGAGTTCCTTAGGGTGTCATTTCCCTCCAAACTACAAACAGATATTTTGGCAGAACTTGCTCTCTCTCTCTCTCTCTCTCTCTCTCTCTCTTCACTCTGCACTCTTTCTATCTCCTGACCTATGTGCAAGCCTACAGAAGTATCAAGCTTGGCATCTGAGCTATGGATTTTGTACTCGCCAGCCCCCACAATTATGTGACTTAATACATTGAAGTTAAAGCTCTCTGTCTCTGTCTAAACATATATACACATATACATATATATGTATATCTATTTCACTGGTTCTATTTCTTCAGAGAACTCTAAGACAATCTCTGAGAACAACAAAAAAAGTATTAGGAATTCAATACAAACTTTAAAACTGCAGCCAATTTCATACGCATACAAATAAGACATAGGTAAATAGATACTAGTCATTCTGGACAATTAAATAAAAGTGTTTCTATGTTAATGAAAATGGATATATTTTTGAGTAGGTAGCTCCTTTTTTTTTCTTTTTGATTCTACAATACTCCTCTCAGCACAACATATTTAAGCATGTTTTATAAATTAAGTGAATATCTTCAAAATATTTTAATTATACTCTTAAAATAATAAAACTATGATACAGAAATATAAAAAGTATATTTTTGTATAAACAATATTCTGCAAGAGTTTGATCTTTGGGCTTCTGTTCCTTGATGTCAAGAATACTTTGTGTTTCTGAAGCACCACTACACAGTTTCCATGGTGTAAATATTTTCTAAACACAGAATAAACATACATTCTGGTGTGTCTAGGATGGTCCTCTTTTCCTAAAATGATTGTCAGTGGCCTCTCCTTTCTCAAAACCATCCTAAATTTCATGAAAAATTGTATGGTCACCCAACCTAAGTAACACTGCATTTTGTGATGCTGTCAAATATTTATAAAGGAAATTAAAATGATGCCTTATGCTCATCAATCAGGAAAACAACAAATTGTACTCTGACAGGAACTCACAATAACAGAAGTTAATATGAACTAGCCATTTAGTGAGTGCCTTAAATCTGTACAAGCTTGTGCTTTGCTCACAGCACATCATTAAGTTCAACATTATCGTTCTTATGTTACCAAGAAGGAAGGCATAGGTCTAAGAAGACAAGTGACTGACCCGAGGTTAAACAGCTAGTTAAGGGTGGAATGGACATTTGAAGGCAGTTCTACTTGGCTCCGAATCCAATATTAATTGGATGCCAAGCCCAAACCCCCAATTGTTGCTGTTGCATTGATTCTGACTCACAGTAATCCAACAGGATGGAGTTGAACTACCCCATAGGGTTTCTGAGGAGCCCCTGGTGGATTCAAACTTCTACCATATTGGTTAGCAGCTGTAGTTCTTAACCACTATGTCAACAGGGTTTAAAAATCTATTGTAATATTTATTCTAGCAATATTATGAATGAAAGTAGCTGTAGGAGAATTAGAGATATCATGTAACTGTTACATTTTTCTTAAGTCACAAATCCTGTGGTGACTACAACTGAATTTAATTTCCATTTCAGTATCATAGCTGAAAATGAAATTTAGGCACCTCTGAGGGAGCTCTGTCAAAGTCAGCAGCTTTTCTCCCATATTGCTTTTATCCCTGGAACTGACTCTAACCATAGGAGTTTATACAGTGTGTAAATTTTTATGAGGGAAAAATACCACTGCTTGACCTTGAAGAGTTATAGTCTAGCTTTACTAAGTTGTATGAATCTTTATGGTGTTTGATTGCAGTCTCTGGGTGGTGTAAGTGGTTAATTCAACCACTGCTAACAGAAAAGATGGACATTAGAGGCCATTCAAAGGTGACTCAGAAGAACAGCCTAGCTATCCACTTCCATAAGTCCTTTGGAACACAGTTCTACTCTTACACACATGGAGTTGCCATGCACTGGAGTTGACTTGATAGCAATTAGTCTGGTCTTTAGTTTTTAGCATTGATATTCACAGTTGTCAAGATGCCATGTGCACTGAAAGGACAACCTATCCTGTGGCATTGTCTACTCACAGACTTGATACACCTCTAGACTCCAGAGTCTTTTTTTTGGTTTTCAGTGTGTTCCCTATATTTTCTGTACCCTGTGATTATTCAGCTGCTTACCAACAGCATTTTCACTGGGACGGATTGCTAAAGGTTTCCTTGTTCCTGCATCCAAGGTAGTAACCAGCCACGCTAGTGATGTAGATCACATATGAGAAACTACTATGTCCCACTTGACCAGATAGGAAGTAACTATATCCTCTCTGTGCACATATATCTACATTTTAAGGAATTCCAAACATTTTTTCTCACTCTCCCTTTCAACAAAAAGGATAAGAAGCTATGAGAACTCCTTCTATCATCCATAGCAGCTTTTAACTTTCTTGCCTCTCTGACAATTACTCTTCTCTTTGGAATTCCTCATCTGAAACTCAACTAGTATATACCACTTCTCTTGTTTCTTTTACTTTGTAAGGTAAGTGTTGAACTTAAAAATCAGTGATTTGTTACTTTTTTTCTCCCTTGCCACACTAACCAACACGGAAAGAAAGTCCTTGGAATACAAACGGGTAAAGGCACAAACAGAAGTTAAACAGTTATTACTTCAAAAATACAATCTCATGTGAGTAATAGACATAAACACTTGAGTGTGCGTGTGTGTGCATGAGCGTGCTCATGCATACATATGTCTTCACAGGGGTAACAAAAGACATACATATATAAAGTAACAGAAGACATATATCTGTATCTATGTCTTTTGTTACTCCTCAGGGATTGTATTTGTGTGTGTGTGTGTGTGTGTGTGTGTGTGTGTGTGTGTATGTGTATGTGTATGAAGATGTGGAAAAACTAAAGGATTATATGAAGAAAAAACTAAATAAGGATCATGAGAGAATGGAGAGACAAGGAGGAATAAAGCTGAAAGATGAAAAAGAAAAACAGAATGAACATTCAAAAGAAAAAAGAGTATAATGGTAGTGAGCAATAGCCAAGAAGAGGCAGCAACAAAAGAGAGTAGAAAAGAAAGGAGAGAAGATACAAGAAGGAATGTAAACACCCAGAAAAGAAGAGAAAAAAGAGACAAGAAGGAGAAGAGAGAAGGAAAACACAATGCAGAAAACAAGTGTATGAGAGAAAACAAAAAGAAAATAACATGAAAAATATTAGAGGGAAAATCATTTAGTTTTCAAATTTCCTAATTTGCACAAACAATGTAACACGGCAGCCTGAGATGCTTTGTTCCCATTCCTCCTTGCTGATGACCATTGTATGTCCCTTTTTTCTCAGCTTCAGAGCCATCCATTGTAAGAACACGCAGTTGAGTAAGTTTAGATTTATTTTTAAAACTTTTAACTTAATTTGTTGCTGCATAATGCAAAACCAAACCAAAATCCAGAGCTGCAAAGTCAAGTATGGCTCATAGAGTAGAACTGCCCCATAGGGTTTCCAAAGATCAGTTGGTGGATACAGCTGCTCACCTTTGGTTAGCAGCCAAGTTTGTAACTACTTTAGCACCAGGACTCCTCTCACATGATAGCGTTTTCTTTTCTTTCTTTCTTTTTTCAAAAATAAAAACAACTATTATTACTATTATTTAAAGTTAACTGAGTTCCAAACAGAAACCCTGGTAGCATAGTGGCTAAGTGCTACTTCTGTTAACCAAAGGGTCGAGAGTTCAAATCCTCCAGGAGCTCCTTGGAAAATCTATGGGCAGTACTACCCTGTCTACAGTGTTGTTATAAATTAACAATAGCGGATTTTTTTTTTCATTCCAAACACTAATCTAAGGGTTTATGCAAATTATTTCACTTAATCCTAACAAGAAATGTACAAGAGATAATATTCTTTTTCCTTTTAAGTTGCTGTTGTTGTTAGGTACTGTTGAGTTGGTCCCCACTACAGAGACCCTGCATACAACAGATGGCCAGGTCCTGTGCCATCTGCATTATCATTGTTATTTTTGAGCCCATCATTGCAGCCACTATGTCAATCCATCTCACTGAAGGTATTCCCCTTTTTTCACCAACTCTATTTTACCAAGCATGAATTTTTCTCCAGAGGCTGATCCTTCCTAATGACATGTCCAAAGTATGTGACAGGAAGTCTATCCATACTGCTTCTAGGAGCTGTTCTTGTTGCACTTCTTCTAAAACAGGCAAATTTATTCTTCTGGTTATTCATGGTTTATTCGGTAGATTTCCCAAAAGCAATAACTCAAAAGCATCAGTTCTTATTTGCTCTTCCTTGTTCACTGTCCATCTTTCACATACATATGAGGAGACTGAAAATGTCATGGTTTGAGCCAGGCAAACCTTAGTCCTCAAAGTGATATCTTTACCTTTTATCACTTGTAACAAGTCTGTTGCAGCAAATTTTCCCAGTGCAATACATCATTTGATATCCTGGCTGTTGCATCCACAGGTATTGACTGTGGAGCAAAATGAAATGAAATCCTTGACAATGTTAGTGCTTACCATGATGTCGCTCATTGCTTCCATTATGAGAATATTTTTTCTTTATGTCATGCTCATCAATAAGTGCTTCGTGTCTTCTTCACTTTCAGTAAGTAAGGTTGTGTCATCTGCGTATTACAAGTTAGTAATGAATCTTACCCCAATTCTTATGCCCTGTTATTCTTCATAAACTCATATTCTTGGATCATTTGCTCAGCATACAGATTGAACAAGAGTGGCAAAAAGCATGTAATCTTGACATACGTCTTTCTTGATTTTAAACCATGTAATATCCTATTGCTGTGTTTAAACATCTGCCCCTTAGTCTATCTATGTGCAGGTTCCTCATAAGCACAATTAAGTATTTTGGAATTACCTGTCTTTTTAATGTTTTTCATAATTTGTTATGATCCACACAGTCAAATGCCTTTGCATAGTCAATAAAACACAGATAAACATCTTTCTATAATTCTCTGCTTTTTGCCAAAGTCCACCTGACATCAATAATGCATCCCTCAATTCAATGTCCTCTCCTGAAACTGACTTGAATTTCTGGCAATTCCCTTTCAAGGCACTGCTGCACCTGTTTTTGAATGATCTTCAACAACATTTTACTTGCATGTAATATTAATGATATTGTTTGATAATTCCTGCAATTTGTTGAATCATGTTTCTTTGGAATGAGCACAAGCACGGATATATTTCATGTTCTGCTGCAACTATACTGATGAGGAATTTAAGGCTTAGGGCGACAAAAAAAATGTGTGCAAGATAACATAGGTGCAAACAAGAAGTACAAATGCAAATGAGAAAATTCAACTCAAGATTCTGCATGTTAACCACCACACAAACATTCCCTCAGATATCCAAATTGTTAAACAACTGTTCTACTTGCCTTTAATTCAATAGCTCAAGGATAACATAATATTCAAATTTGATTCAGCCTATGTTTTGGGCAGTTGTTACGATTTTCTTTGATTTTGATTACCAATTCAGGCTTCTATGTTCTAATGGCAATATAACGTATCAAAGATGTGCTCACTTAAAAATCACGGGCAATAAACCTTCTCGGGTATAATTAGTAGGTATTCTTTTATACTCCCAGAGAGAATAAATCATGTGTTTAAGTTTGTACAGCATCAGTGCAGCCTCCCCACAGATGGGTAGTCATTCTGTGCTGGTTGATGAGGGAAAGATATTTCAAAGTTCTGAAGCTGACATGAAACTATGACAGGAGACTAATGTTCATGCCAGGAATTACAGCTAGTCTTTACCGTAAGGAAAGGTGTTTCAGAGATTTTAACCAGCCATTCAACATTCTTCTCAACTCGTGAAATTCTGGAAACATTTTTATATGTCAGGTAAAAAATAAAATAAAAAGGCAGGAAAATTTGTGGAATTTCTCAAAGATGTCATTGACAGTGTTATGAAAATCCTTTCTTGACAGTTCATGACCTACTCTCTTAGGCTGGGTTCTCTAGAGAAGCTAAACCAGAAAAGTATGTAAATATATAGAGAGATTTATATCAAGGAAATGGCTCCTATTTTGGTAGAGGCCACAGTGTCCCAAGTTCATGCATCAGGATAGAGGCTTCCCCTGATTTATGTAGCTGAAAGTGTTGGCAAATCCAAGACTTACAGGTCAGAGAGCAGGGCTCTTGCTCACGAGCTGTGAAGATCTGTGAATCCCATGAATGGCAGGAAAGAATGCCAATAAAGAGCTAGCTCAAGTCCCAAGAACTGGAGTTTAGGCAAACAAAAGCCAGCTGCATGATCCTGAAGAGGCAGACTTCAGAAAGTCTGCTTATATTCTGATGGAAGCCACAAACTCAAGGAAACTACCTTTCAATTGATTGACTATTCCCAGCAGATCTCATCATGGAGGTAATCACATATCAAATCTCAAGAGGGAAGTGATTACAACACTGAGAATCATGCCAAGCCAAGGTGACATACAATACTAACCATCATACTTGCCTTCAATATATTTTTTTCTCCATATTTTGCAATTTGCTCCCAATTTAAATGACTTATTTTTTTATAACACTTATTAAAATGGTATACATCTGCTTAAGAATGGAGTGGGCAAGTATTTCAGATTCAAGAAGTCTTATATTCATTTTCCCACTTACTACGTTTTGACTTCAGCAAAGTGCTTTAAGGCCTCAAAATCTCACTTTCCTGATATAATATGAGTAGAATAATAGTTACTAATCCTAGATGCTTTGTGTGTGTGTGTGTGTGTGTGTGTGTGAGCATTAACTAAATCTGACATATAAACACTTGGTTTATTCAATACATATTAGCTGTAACAACAATAATAGAAACAATAATTATCATTATTCTTATTAGAAGTCCCAGTACCTCTTAGAATATTTTGCACAGTAAATCCTTAAAAATTATTTCTAAATGGAAGAATTATATGGCTCAAGAATAAACATTTGATTACTAATACTATATATAATATTTTAATTGACTACAACAAAAACTAATTGTTACAAAGCCAGGAATCATGTTTTCAAATTACATGAGATTTTGTAATTTTTGAAAAGTAGCCTTTAAGGATTTTGGGTTTAATTTTTTTTTGTTGTTTTGAAACAAAAGCAGAAAATGATGTGTAAGGTGGCGATAAATGCCAGTAATCCATATGTTTCTGGTTACAGTAGAAAATCCTAAGTAGATATTTTAATAAAATTATAAACTGATAGTTGGGGCATGTCATGGATTGAACTGTGTTTCCCAAAAAATGTGTGTTGAAATTGGCTGGGCCATGAGGTATTGTATATACCACAAACCCTACCTTTGGGATCTTAATGAAGGAGGATGGGTAGCAGTTGTGTAGGTGGGACAAGACTCTTTGTGTAAGATTGTTTTATGACTTGATGCAGTCTCTTGAACCGTAAAAAAAAGAAACTAGCAGAGAGATTTGGGGGTCCTGGAGAAGTACAGAAAGACAGGCTCATATTACGAATAAGGAATGCCAGGAGCTGAGTGCATCCTTTGGAACGGACCCTGGGGTCCCTGCAACTCAGAAGCTTTCAGTCCAGGGGAAGATTGACTATAAGGCCCTTCCTCCAGAGCCAGCAAAGAAAACCTTCCCCTGGAGCTGACATCATGAATTTGGACTTTTAACTTATTGGACTGAGAAAAGTAAAGTTTTTGTTGTTAAAGTAATGCTCTTGTGATATTTCTGTTAAAGCAGCAGTAGCAGACTAAAACAAGGCCTTAGTTGATTTACTTCCGCTCAGATCAAAAGATTTTTATCTGGTTCTTTTGCAAGAAAGTTCTGTTTGTTCCCATCCCTTCTATCAATTGGTGACTGAGTTTAAGCTTAGCTAACTCAGTATATTGTATTGGCAATGGATATGTATACATTAAGTGTATTTTGAATGAGTCTATTCTGTTGAGTACAAGACTAAAATTATATTGCATTAATCCACTAAAATCGAAAATCATATCACAAGTGACTATATAATTAAACACAGCAAAATTTAATGTTAACAATGGTGCATCAAACATTCACTATCGGTACATGATAGGACCTTGTTTATATTCACAGAAACCTGACATCTCTGTTTACCCAAAGCTAATGGAACTACCTAGTTTTTTGATCCCTCAGATTCTATGAAATTCCTGATTTGGATGTGAGAGAAACAGAGCTGAAATGTCAAAAGAGACTCCTCCACCCTAGCACAGCTGAATATTAAAAGTATTTCTGAGCTGCTTATTGCATAATTTTTAGGCAGTTCACTTTCTCAATGTGTACTTTTGCCACTTTTCCAAGTTAAGCTGCCTGTTAATCATAACTGTACATACATTATAGTTCTTAAAAGCTTACCAAGTTCTTACTCTTTGTCTCCTATAGCATCTGGTATTGTATATCCATCTGATGTGCCCTCTTAGCATCTCCCCTCAGTTAGGACAAGAATGTGGACTAATTTACATTGATTTTGAGGAAACTGAATCACAATTTTTTCCCAGTATATGTCATTCATTAAATAGAGTGTTTGAAAACGAGTCCTTTTATGGATTTTTACTTCCTCAAATTAAATGGGAAACGTTAGATCTGTCCACAGAAGCATTCTTTTTCTTTTTATTCTTTAAGCAAAAATTCACAGTTCATGTCAGTTCCTCATGTGAAAACATACGGACGTTTTTACGTGACCCTAGTTGCTGTCCCTAAAACGTGACAGCAGATACCTCATGTCCACCTGGTATTTCCCTGTCCATTCAGCCAGCTCCTGTTTTTGTGTCTTGTATCTTGTATTCTTACCTAACGACAGTAACTGCCAAGTTAGGCTCATATATCTACTTGAGCCAAGGAGCACACACTTCACCAGTACCGTTTTGTATCTTATACTTCAGTCTAATCTGTGTCTGAAACATTGGCTTTGGGAACAGTTTTAGTTCTGAGCTAAAAGAGAGTGCAGGGGCCAGGTCTTCCAGGGTCCCTCTGGTCAATTAGACCATCAAGTCTGGCCTTTTTACTAGTTTGAATTCTGCACCCTTGTTTTCTCCTGCTTCATGGAAGCATTTCTGAGGTAAATACTAATCTTCTCTGATTCAGAAGCTTATAAGGAAGGAATAGTTATTGGGCCTATTGTCATAATTGAAGTCTCTTCATAGATGGTACCCCGTGTGTCAGTGGTGGCTTGTGACAGCTGGAAAATGAATAAAGAAGAATGAAAAAGAATTGACGCCTTTGGACTAAGGTGTTGGCAAAGAACATTGACTATACCGTGGGCTCACAGAAGAATGAACAAATCTGTCTCGGAAGAAGTATAGCTGGATTAGTCCTTAGAAGCAAGCATGGTAAAATTTCATCTCGCATACTGTGGAAATGTTACCAGAAGGTACCAGTCCCTGGAGAAAGATTATCATCCTTGGTAGAGGGTCAGTACAAGAAGAATATTTTCAAAGAGATGCACTGACACAGTAGCTACAAAAATAGACTCAAGCATAACAAAGATTGTGAAGGTGGTACAGGATCACCCATTGTCCATTGTTTCCTTTTACTGTACCCAGAGTCACTCTGAGTTGGAACCAACTCAAAGGCATCTAACAATAACAATGGATAGTAAGACTACCACAAATACTTAGATTTTAATTTATATTTTTATGGGCAGGTCATATAACATTACTAATGTCTTTCTGTAATCATATTGTTGATGTTATCGTTAAACACACACACAGAACTACTGCCATTGGATCGATTCCAACTCATAGCCACCCTGTAGGACAGAATGGAACTACTCTATAGAGTTTCCAGAGGAGATCTGTTGGATTCGAACTGCTGAGCTTTTGATTAACAGGTGTAGTGCTTAACCACTATGGCAAATTCACCCAGACTTATGCACAATGAAACAAAATACTGCCTGGTCCTAGGTCAACCCCTATTGGACCAAATTATTGTGATCTGTAAGTCTCTCAATGACTGATTTTCAGAGGCAGATTTCTAGGCTTTAATTCCGAGTCTTCTGAACCCTGTTCAGCATCAGAGCAACACCAAGCTTTTACAGACAGACAGGTGATGGCTGCATAAGAAGTACATTGTCTGGGACTCGAACCTGGGTCCCCTCCATGGCAGGTGAGAATTCTACCACTGAGCTGCCAATACCTGCTTGTCTTGTTACATTTTTGTTGTTGCTAGATGTTGTCAAGTCAGTTCCAACTTATAGTGACCTCATGTTAATGAATAAATAAAACACTGCCCTGGCTTGTGCAGTCCTCACATTGATTGCTATGTTTGTGCTCACTGTTGTAAACACTGTGTCAACCCATCTCTTTGAGGGTCTTCCTCTTTTTCTCAGACCCTATGCTTAACAAAACATGATGTCCTTCCCCAGGGAATTTTCCCTCCTGACAACATGTGCAAAGTAGGAGAAATCAAGTCTTACTACCCTCGCTTCTAAGGAGCAGGCTGATTATACCTCTCTCAAGATAGATTTGTTTGCTCTTCTGGCAGTCCACTGTATATTCAATATTCTTTGCTAAAACTGTAATTCAGATATATCAAATCATGTATATAGGTGATTGAAAATACATGACTTGGGTCAGATGTATCTTAGTCTTCAAGGTGACGTCCTTGTTTTAAAACATATAAAAGACATTTTATGTTAATGTATGGGAAACTCTGGTGGCATAGTCGGTTAAGTGCTACATCTGCTAACCAAAAAGTCGGCTGTTCAAATCCACCAAGCACTCCTTGGAAACTCGATGGGGCAGTTCTGCTCTGTCCTACAGGGTCACTATAAGACAGACCTGACTCGATGGCAGTCGGTTTGATCTTTTGGTTTTATGTTAACATAAGGAAATTCCACAAGGTTTTTTTCCCCTCCAATCTGTTCACTGTGTGCAAGGCTTATCAGTGGTTGTCAAGTTCTTAGAAGATAGACTGTTTATAAAGCAGAGTTAGTATTGCCAAGTATAGACTGCAGCACTTTACATCTTATAAATTTAACAATGAACTATTCAACCAATAAGCTTGCACCCATGGAGAAAATACCATTGCACTTTTCATGTTTTAACTGTGCTGATTCCTGCTCCTTACCCCTCCACAGTATACACATCTCCCCATGGAAGTTAATTCTGGACTGGCGAAGTCTCCAAAACATCACGGTTGACTAGATTTTCTTGTGATTAAATACTAGCTTACAAGAATGCAAAATAACCTCGAGTCCTTTTCAAGAGATCAACAAGGCATATACAGTTTGGGACCCACCAGCTTCATAATTCTGGTGATAAACTAATTTCTATAAAATGTTGATTTTCTTCTTTTCTCTTGTAATAATGTATAGAAGGATAACCCAGCTGTGCCCTAACCATATGTTCCAACTCACACAAAAGGCAAATCAGCTTCTTTTTTCTAAATTACTTCATCCCTTGATGCATGGACCTTATTTATAACCTCCCTTTGTGCAGCCGTAACACTATCACATAGGGCTTAGGTTCTGAAAACCGTAGCAATTGCCTGAAAATTGATTTGATGTCTTTTGCCCATCCCTCCCTTTGGTCCCTGAAGACATTTTAATATGAGCCATGACATTATGATGGATGAAATCTGGCATTTTACTGTAGCAATGCTACTCCCATGTGGAAAATAACAGCTTGTTCAAAAGCTGGTCTTCCAGCCAGATTTAGTATATATGCTACACCACATTTCCAAGCCTCTTTCCTTTCCTTCCTTTTAAAATATCCTTCCCAAATCTCTTTGTATTGCTTATCAAATTCTCCAGTTATCACAGGATGAAGCTAGTTGAAGTTCACCAAATGGTAAATATGTAGCCAAAGGATAGGGCTAATTGTGAATAAGAAACAATCTAGATATTTGAACACGAATGAAATAATTTTCTCACATATAGTCTGTAAAAACACCAAATTTCTGCTGATTCTTGAAACTCCTGTACTGTTTTTAAAATACCATGTATGGAGAAGATAACTGGCTTTGTAGTGTTGGTAGACCAGATGCTTAAAAAGTTATCGCATTTATAATACATCTTATGTGTATGTGTTAGCTGCAACATCTTTCCTAGCTTTATACTGTCTACTGTAGTTGACTCTTCTAAAACTAATAAATATGAATATATCTACGAGTTTCCTATTCAAAAAGGAGCACAAATAGATTTCAGATTCATTCGGGGGTACAGTTAGTACCCAGTGTCATCGAGTCAATTCCAACTCATAGTGACCTTATAGGATAGAGTAAAATGGCTCCATAGAGTTTCCAAGGAGCTCCTGGTGGATTTAAACTGCTGCCCATTCGATTAGCAGACATGGCACTTAACCTCTAGACCACCAAGTTTTCCCACTTAGTACTACTTACATTTAATTAAGATGTCAGAAGTCTTAAAGTTTGAGGTACACTGGTTAGCTGGTCACATCTGAAAATGCCTAACCGCAACAATGTTCTCCATTTGTTCTGGGTGGATTGTACATATCCAGATCTCCTATCACAATTGAATAAGAAGTTGGGCTTAGAGAAAATATGAAATGCACTGTAGGAAAAAAAAGTAGCATTTCCACACATGTAATTGGTACTCATACCTTTCACCAATAGAACTCAATGTTTACTTAAAGACCAGCAGCAAGCAGGTAATTAATTATTAGAGTGAAAGAAGTTGTACTGGTCAATAGGTGCTGAATTTAGGAGTCCTGATTTCCCAAGTCAGCCTCAATGCTATCAGATCAGTTCCACCTCACCAGAGGATGGAATAGTTTGTACATTCTCTGCAGTCATCCATGCTTAAATGATAAAATGAGGCAATCATTGTCAATAAGCACACATTCTGAATACTTTAGCACCATGAATAATTTAATGTTGGTTGGAGACTGAACTGAAGGTAAAATTTAGTTCATGACACTAGCATTTTGTATCAGTCCAGTTTACTGTGGGTGCATTCATTTGACTTAATTTATTTTTCAGTTTCACTTTTATTTTGTTCACTTTTTGTAGCTACCTCCTTCAAATTCCTTTGACAACCTGAGAATGTCTTGCAGCTGAACGTAATATTAATTACATTTCAAAGCAAACCTTTATTCATTTGGGGACAATCTGTGAAACAGAAATCTGTGACTGAAGCTGCTGCCAAGCCAATTACTGCAAAATAACTCAAATATGTCTCAACAGATTGCATTTTTCCTATTGTTAGATTGTTTATTTCATAGATCAAAAGGCTACATTTGCTTTAATTAAAATGAACTAACTCACATAGTTAAATATATCATTTATTGCTTGGGAAATATATGGATTTGTGTATAGATAGGGTGTGCTAATGAAAAGTCTGTTTTCTTTTTTCACTGTTATTGCATAAACCTTTTTTTTTTTTCCTAGATGTTTCCAGGCTTTCTTTATGTCAAAGCATCCTTTGTATGAAATAACCAGAGAAGAAAGAGCTGATCGTCACTGAAGAACAGAGTGCAAAGAAATTGTTTAATGCTCAAAGAAAGCCACCCTAGGTACATATCATTTCACAGCCCACATGCAGAAAAGACTGGTAAATTACAATAGATTCCATTTGGATAAACACTTGGCATTCAGATACTTATCTGAACTTTATCCAGAAGAGCCAGGATTCTTAGCTCATTAATACAAGGATGAAAATTTTTGTCGTATTATATCAGAAGGTCTTGAAGCACTTTTGTAGGAGGCTTCATATATCCCCTTTTGCTCAGGATGAAGTAACTTCAGTAAATGTACTGGTTTACAGAACAAAGGCTAGACTTCCTAACAATATATAATACATGACTGGAGCCCTGGGGGCACAAGTGGTTAAGAGACCACTTGCTAACCAAAAGGTCAGCAGCTTGAATGTTTCTAGTGCTTAATAGGGCATGAGTTAATATCTGAGTCTTTCAATGCTATCATTCAAAAGCAAACAAAACATCATAACCCCACTTATTACCATCATTTTTTTTCTAAAGTTATATTTAGTTTTGAATATATAAAGAAACACATTCAAAGTACATCAGTTGCCTGTGAAATGAAATTTTTGTTTTGAAAAAGACCCCATTCATCTTTCACGGTACCTAACAGGTGATTATTTCCTCTTCCACTTCAGAGGGTTCAGGTAACATTTAAGCAGAAATTCTGAGATATGCATTTTCGCAGGAGATAGAATTCCAATGGCACAAGCTTGGAGAAATTAAGCTTTAAACAAGTGTGACTCCAGATAGAGGGTAAGCAGGGGAAGAACAATAGAGGATGTGTGACTAACAAAAATTGGGCAGGAAAAAGATAAACTCAGTATCATTTCTTCCCCCTAGTACACTTGCTGGGATTTTGGTCATACGTGACTTCTTCCATTTCCTGGTAGGCCTGGTAAGAAGAGGAGAGACTGAAGCACAGTACCATAGCCTTTGGCACTGCTGAAAATTGTAGCTCCAGGTTCCTTCACCTGAGCGGGTTTCCGTAATGATATTCAGACTTGCTACGTTGTTCCTCTTCCATTGTTGTAGAATACAGCAAAGCTATTAGTCAACAGGCCACCAGGATGTCAGTCTATTTTTCTACTCCTGGCAACATATTAGACTTCGGCCCTTCTGTATCTCTGCTTTTGCTTGGGATGATGTAAATCTCTACAGGCAGAAATGGTTAATTCAATTGTCTATTATATAAGGCTATTTTTGCCTTGCTTATTTCTTCTCCCTCATTTCAAGTTGTCTTACAGGTATTTGCATATTTTAGTTCTAGCAAGCTTTATGTGCTGGACCAACACCTGTCTCTTTAGCTCTACTTTGGAATATGGAAGTTGGAAATGAGCTTTGAATCACAAATCAGTCCCTGTTGGTGGTGTTGCATGCTGTCCAATGTATTCCAACTCATAGTGACCCTGTAGGACAGAGCAGAACTGCCCCCATAGGGCTCCCCAGGCTGAAATATTTACAGAGGAGATCACCAAAATCTTTTCTCACACAGAGTGATGACTGATTTTGAATTGCCTACCATTTGGTCAGCAGTCAAGGTAGACTTCAAGTACTCTGTGATCACTGAAATCTGTAACTTGGGTCTAAGCAGTTTTTAGCATAAGCATTCAATACCATTCCTTTGTGTTTCTTATGCCCAATGTACTATCATCAACGTGCAAAAACACAGACTAGGATTCCAAGAATAACTCACATATTTGGGAAAAAAATGATGGAACTATTAGTCAACTTAGAAATCAGACAATACACAAAATAAAGCAATCTTTATTCCACATAAATTGCTAAATAATGTGAAATACTTTTAGCTACACATAGCTTGTCACTTAAAAATGCCAGTCTTCAAACATCCATTTAGTTCTTTCAGAATCATGAGGAAGAAATAATCAGTTTGGCAGATCACGAATAATCAATCTTAGGCTTAGAAAGACAGTAAGAATGGTGAATGTGAAAATATATTATTTACGTATGCATTTCTCTGGCAGCCTGGGTTTACACTACACATGCTTCCCCTCAAGAGAGAACCTTCTGTGAGGAGGGCAGTTAGCTGACAGCTGCCTGCTGTTGTACGGTAAGGATCCAACAAAGGGCTAAGGCCCAGGCTTCTGTCTTCCTAGGCTGTTTCCAATCAGTGATAGAGCTTGGTAGGAATACTAGACTCTTCTAATGTACAGTCTTTACTATGGGGCTTATCTTCAGCCTGTTGAAGAATTTCTCAGAGCTTCACTACTGCCTGAGGCTCTTTTACCTTACCTCATCCTATGTCCTTCTCCTTCTTCTCTCAGAGGTATCAGACCACCATTTTAGTTTGATGATTTGCCTTTGCCCACTCCTACCCTTCTCTCCTTTATGCTTCACAGTCAATTCCTGCAAATAATTTATTTCATTACTAGTACCATCATAGAGTCTATTTACCGGAAAGCAAGAAGTGGCACACTGTATGTGTCTATCCATATGAATACACCTACATAGAGATACAGACACCTATGTATGCATTGATACATACACATATTTACATGTGAATATTTGTATGTAAACACACATGCACACACATATTTAGCCCAGCATCCTTGAAAACTTATTTTCAAAGATGAGCAGCTGAATTTCTCATTCAGCTGTCATTCTTATCTCATTCAGATATGCTAAGAGTAAGTCAAAGACATGATTTTTGTTTCACTATCTTGATACAATAGAGATTATTACTGATTTTCAAGAAAGCAAGTGCATATGTGTTGCATAGGAAATCATAGCATTTATTCATGGCATTACTACTTGTATTAAAAAAGAAAAAGCCAAAAGTAAATTAAAACCTGTGGTTTTAAATTAAAAAGTAAATTAAAACCTGGTTTTAAAACCAGCTGGTTTATTCTATTACACTGAAACATCCAACTTTTAGTCTAGTGAGTGTTAATTAAAGACTATATTAATTTTTCAGGTTTCAACTGGCATTTGTTGATGGTATGTGGATCCAACTTTTTATGAATAGTCTTTTATAAGGATGTTACTAAGGAGTAAGCCTGGCCTAAAATAAAAGTGTCTATGCATTTGCACCCAAATAGGAATTCATGTTTATCAAATTATTGTAAAGGTCTTTCAATACATTGTCTTTGAGCTTTGACAGATACCAGACAAAGCATGGCAATTTCAGAGAATTTTATCTAATGGCATATTGACAACTATCAACTTTTTTCATTAAAAATCCTACATTCTTAAACCTACATTACAATGAAAATTTCTGAAACCAAGCAAAATCTCTTAATCCCAATGGAATACTTGGGAATATTTTCATAAAATGTTTATCTCTGTATTTATGGTTTACTTTCAACCAAATATAAAACATTCCTAAACTGAAGAGTGATGTGGAAATTAAGTTTGAAGATATGTATTAGTAGTTTTTATAAAAAGGAAATGGAGAGGCTGAGTCGAGATGGTGGACAAAGCCCATGTCTCCTTATATCCCTCTGGAAACCAAGACCTGAACTGATAATCAAATGGAGCCTTCTGGTCACCAGAACACGGCACAAGGCTGTTAATTTGGACTTCATACCACTGAACGAAAAACCTCCTCTCTTTTGCTGACTCTTGCTCCTGGCTAGCCCTGGCTCTCACAGACTGAAGGTAAATGCATCATTTCGACTTTTTTTTTTTCTCTATCTTGGCCAGCGGGTGGATCTGGGTCTTGCCTAGTGGCTAGACTCAGACTCACTGATGGTGGGATAAGTGGTCGAAATTGGATAGGTGGTCGAAATTGCCATATTTTGAGAGCCAGGCGTAGGACTCTGTTCATCTAGCCACTTTGGGCCTGTCTTTTTATCACTGTCACAGTGTGGTTTGTAAGGAACAGCAGTGCCTGTGTGCAGGACGCCATGTTGGATACAGAGATTTTAGCGGGACCTAATTCTTAGCCTGGGAGCCAGTGCCTGCAAACAGGACAGCGCTTCTCCGACAGAGAAGCAGTAGTTTACACAGTGTTGCCTACGGTGGGGACCCTGAAACAGAGGCAGAGGACTCACTACCTCTCAGCACCTTTAGCCTCTCTATCTGCTGACCATGTGGAGGGCACCATTTTAGATACAGTGGCCACAGCTGTACCTATTTCTTAGCTTGGGAGCCAGAGCCTGCCCACAGGAGAGTGCCTTTCTACAAGAAAAGCAGTAGTTTACACAGTGTTGCCTATGGCTGGGCCTGTCAGCAGAGGCCAACAGGGCAGTAGCATTGCTGTATTTTAAACTAGTTTGTATCATCTGGGGTTGGATATAGAGGTGTTTATTTTGCCAATTGGGAAGAGAGACCTCTACACCTGAATACCTGACTGACTTGGGAAGTGGTCAGATACCTATGCTTTACATTTTAAGACAGCCTAGAGAAACATCTGCAGTCCATCCTCACAGTATTTCTCCCAGCCTTTACTGACTCACACGAAACACAAAAACCAACAGATGCTTGTGGCATACAAGAAATCACCCATGGCTTCAAAATGCTCCCAAGCAAAACAACCAAGGAGTTTTCCAGACGAAGGAACTTTTCTGAAATCATCAGGAAGTGAATACAAAATGATTATATGCAGAGCCCTTCTAGACCTTATAGAAAATGCAGCAAACAAAAGGAAAAATTAAGAAAGCGGTTCGATCTGATGGAACACCAGTACTCTGAAATCCAACAGATCAAGAACAAAATCAGACATGGAAACTTCCATTCAAAGCCAATAAAACAGAATGCAACAAATGGAAGAAAAGAATTTATGACTTGGAAGACAGAGCTACTGACACCAGCATCTATGAGCAGAAATCAAAAAGAAGAAACAAGAAAAATGAAGAAGCATTAAGAAGCATGTGGGACTCTATTAAGAGGAACAACCTTCGATTAATTGGAGTCCCTGAACAGGATGAGACACCTGAGAACACAGAGAATATTGTTGCTGAGCTGCTTACAGAAAACTTTCCAGAAATCATGAAGGAAGAGACTATAGATATCCCAGATGCATACCATACACCACCCAATATAGATCTCAAAAGAAAGACTCTAAGACATGTTATAATCAAGCTTAACAAAATGAAATACAAGAAGCAACACTTAAAGGCATCAAAACTCAAAACAAAGCTAACATTTAGAGGGAAACCCTGTAGGCTTTCATCAGATTTCTGAGAAGAAACCATGCTGGCCCAGAGACAGTGGCATGACACATACAAAGTTTCGCAGGAGAAGAACTTCCAACCAAGAATTATATATCCTGCAAAACTATCTTTCAAATATGAAAATGAAACTAAGACATTCCCAGATAAACAGAAACTCAGAGACTTTGTAAAAATCAAACCAAAACTACAAGAAATACTGAAAGAAGTTCTTGGCTTTGGCTTAGAAGAATGAAAGCACTAACTTTATATTTTAGAAAGATACATTATTCATCACTCTACTCAGTTATGGAAGTCTCCAAATTCAATGACAGCTTTAATACTGAAAGAAACAATCCAGTGATTATTATGAAAACTATGGTGCCATAATATTAAAAAGAAGGATGTACTACAGTCATTATAGTCCTTCCAGATGAAGAGGAAGATGACAATACTGGTTGTTATTAAAATTGCATTTATATACAGTTTATTAAGTGGGATCATAGGGGCAGCTGTAAAGCACAACAAAGATGTATCATACCATATCAAGAAATGTAACACAGGAGTCTCAACAGCTACAAAACCATCTCTGAGAAAGGTAAAAATTCAACTAACAAAAAAGAATGTCCCAGACCAGACTAATAAGAACAACAAAGAAAACATCAACACAAAAATAAACACATCACAATGGCAGCACTGAACACATTCCTATCAATAATTACGTTGAATGTGAATGGATTGAATGCTTCAGTAAAGAGACATCGAGTGACATATTAGATTAAAAGACATGACCCATCCATATGTTGTCTACAAGAATCTCACTTGAGACTTAAAGATAGAAACAAACTGAAAATTAAAGGATGGAAGAATATATATCATGCTAACACTGAACAAAGAAGAGCAGGGGTGGCAATTATAATCTCAGACAAAATCAATTTTAATGTCAAATCCACCATCGTGGACAAAGATGGACACTATTGCCAAAAGGTTCACTACACAAGCAAGACTTAACAATATTAAATATTTATTCACCTAATATCAGAGCACCTAAATACATCAAAGAAACACTGACTACACTCAAAAAAGAGTTAGATGACTCCACGTTAATAGTGGGAGACTTCAACACTCCACTCTCAATACTGGACAGTTCATCTAGAAAAAAGCTCAGTAAAGATACAGAAGAGCTTATTGCCACAATTAACTGATTAAACCTCATCAATATATACAAAACTTTCTACCCATCAGCAGACAACTAAACCTTCTTCTCCAGTGCACATGGAACATTCTCTAGAATTGACCACGTGTTAGGAAATAATGCAATTCTCAACAAAATCCACACCACTGAATTACTACAAAGCATCTTCTCAGATCATAAAGCCATAAAAGTCGAAATCAGTAGCAGAATAAAACATAGATAGAAAGTGGAACTCTTGGAAACTGAATAATATCTTGCTCAAAAAATCATGGATTATAGAAGAAATCAAGGATGAAATAAATAAATTCATGGATTCCAATGAGAATGAAAGCACTTCCTACCAGAACCTATGGGATACAGTCAAAGCAGTCCTCAGAGGTCTTTTTATCTCCATAAATGCACACATCTGGAAAGAAGAAAGAAAGTAAATCAAGGAACTAACCCTCCAGCTAGAACAAGCAGAGAGAGAACAACAGAGGAAGCTCTCTGGCACCAGAAGAAACCAGATCATAAAGATTAGAGCAGAGCTCATGAGAGAATAGAAAACCTGTTCAAAAAACTGAAAAGACCAAAAACTGGTTTTTTGAAAAGATCAACAACTGGTTTTTTGAAAAGATCAACAAAATTGACAAACCACTGGCTCAACTTACAAAAGAAAAACAGGAAAAGAAACAAATAACCCAAAATAAAAATGAGAGGGGTGTGGTCACAACAGATCCAACAGAAATCAAAAAATCATAACAGAATACTATGGAAGACTGTACTCTAACAAATTTTGAAAACCTAGAGGAAATGGACAAATTCCTTGACTCATATCAGCTACCCAAATTATCACAAGGTGAAGCAGAACAACTTAATAAATCCATCACAAAGGAAGAGATTGAAAATGTCATCCCAAAACTGCCAACCAAAAAAAAGCCCCGGCCCAGATGGCTTCACTGCAGAATTCTACCAACCTTTGAGAGAAGCATTATCTCCAGTACTACTGAGATTACTTCACAGTATAGAAAAGGATGGAGTACTCCCAAACTCATTCTATAAAGCCAGCATAACCCTGATACCAAAGCCAGGGAAAGACCAAACCAAAGAGGTGAACTACAGACCAATATCACTCACGAATTTAGAGGCAAAAATCTTCAACAAAATTCTTGCCAATAGAATACAACAACATATCAAAAAAATAATCCATCATGACCAAGTTGGATTCATACCAGGAATGCAAGGCTGGTTCAACATCAAAAAAACAATTAATGTGATTAACCACATAAATATCACAAAAGACAAGAATCACTTGATTTTGTCCATTGATGCACAAAAGGCATTTGATAAAGTCCAACACACTTTAGTGCTAAAAACTCTTAACAAAATAGGCATAGACGGAAGATTCCTCAACACAATAAGGGCCATTTATACAAAGCCAACTGCCTACATCATCCTGAATGGAGAGAGACTGAAAGACTTTCCCTTGAGACCAGGAACTAGACAAGGATGCCCACTCACACCTCTCCTATTCAACATTGTACTAGAAGTTATAGCCAGGGCAATTGGACAAGACCAAGAAATAAAGGGCATCTGCACTGGCAAAGAAGAAGTCAAAATCTCCCTGTTTGCTGATGATATGATTGTATATGCAGAGAGTCCCAAAGAATCTATACGCAAACTATTCAAACTGATAGAAGAGTTCAGCAAAGTCTCAGGATACAAGATAAACATGAGTAAATCAGTGGGATTCCTTTATACCAACAATGAGACTGTGAATGAAGAAATCATCAAATCAGTACTGTTTACTATAGCCCCTAAGAAAATAAAGTATCTAGGAATTAATCTAACCAGAGAAATAACAGACCTTTACAAAGAGAACAAGCCCTTACTACAAGAAACTAAGAGAGACTTAGATAAATACTCATGGATATGATAAATGCTCATGGATAGGAAGATTTAACATTGTGAGAATGTCTATTTTATCCAATGCAATCTACTTATATAATACAATCCCAACACAAGTTCCAGCATCATTTTTTAATGAGATGTAGAAACAAATCACCAAGTTTGTTCGGAAAGGGAATAAGCCCTAGAAAGTAAGGTACTACTAAAGAAGAGCACACTGGGAGGCCTCTCGTTACCCAACCTTAGAACATACTACACTGCCACAGTGGTCAAAACAGCCTGGTACTGGCACAAGAACAGACAGATTGATCAGCGGTGGGAGGCCTCTCGTTACCCAACCTTAGAACATACTACACTGCCACAGTGGTCAAAACAGCCTGGTACTGGCACAAGAACAGACAGATTGATCAGCGGAACAGAATTGAGACCCCAGAGATGATGCCTATGAACAGTTGATGTTTGACAAAGGCCTAAGACATCGAACTGGGGTAAAAACAGTATCTTCAACGAATGGTGCTGGCAAAATTGGATATCAATCTGCAATAAATTGGAACAAGATCCTTATCTTACACCTTATACAAAAACCAAATCAAACTGGATAAAAGACCTAAATATCAAACCTAAAATGATAAAGCTCATCCAAGAATAGGTAGGAACAACAATGGAAGTTTTAATACAAAACGTAGACAGACTTCAAAATCTATCAAACAAACCACAATCAACAGAAGCGAAAATAGATAAGTGGGAACTATTAAGAATCAACTCTTTTTCTCATCAAAAGACTTTATTAATAGAACTAAAAGGCCACCTACAGAATGGGAAAAAATATTTGGCAACTCTATGTCAGACCGATGCCTAATCTCCATAATCTATGAGGTACTACAAAATGTCAATAAGAAGAAGATAAATCATCCAATTAAGTGATGGGCAAAGGAGATGGACAGACATTTCTCTAAAGAGGAGATTCAGGCAGCCAAAAAGCACATGTGGACACGTTCGTGATCTTTAGTTATTAAAGAAATTCACATCAAAACTACAATATGATACCATCTCACCCCAGCAAAGTTGGTCATGATCCAAGAAACACAAAACAACAAATGCTGGAGAGGCTGTGGAGAAAGTGGAACTCTCCCACACTGTTGGTGTGGTTGCAAAATGGTCCAGCCTCTTTGGAAAGCAATCTGGCTCTTCCTTAGAAAAATGAATATAGATATACCATTTGTCCCAGTAATTCCACTACTTGGAATATATCCTACAGAATCAAGGCCATTCACACGAACTGATGCGTGCACACGAATGTTTATTGCAGCACAGTCCACAACAGAAAAAAGATGGAATCAACCCAGATGCCCAGTAACAGAGGAATGAATAGGTAAACTACGGCGTACATACTCAATGGAGCAGTATGCAGTGATAAAGAATAATGGTGATTCCAGGAAACATCTCATAACCTGGTTTCAACCTTATGTTGAGTGAAAGTAGTCAGCGACAAAAGGACAAGTATTGTATGAGACCCCTGCGATAAGATCTCAAAAACAGACTTATGTATAGAAGAAAAGACTCTTTGACAGCTGCAAGGGAGGGGAGGGAGGGAGTGCGAAGGGGGAGGATTTAGATTAGATAGTTGGTAGAAATTGGGTTGAGTGAAATCAGTGATAGCACACATTAGAAACAAGAACAACATTAAGTGAACTTCAACATAACTTCAACACTCCTTCCATCTTAACCCAAGAGTAGCTGGGGCAGGGGGCAGAGGACCATGCTGTTAGGTGAAATCGAGGCCAGTTGGGACATCTAGACTTTTGCTAAGAGAGCTCTCTGCACCCCACATTGGTGAGTGGCGTCTGGGGTCTTAAAAGCTGCCAAGCTGCCATCCGACGGCACAGCAAATGGTCCCGACTCAGCAGGAACGGATCCTCACCAAGTACCAAAATGACATGGGGTAAAGACAACCGAGAAGACAGAGAGACTCACGTGAGTGGGTGCCTACATCGACTTGGGACCGGTAGAACCGGATGGTGCCCAACCACCACCAGTGATAGCAGCGATGGAGCTCACCAAGTTGAGTTTCACTAGCAACACAAGAATAAAAAGGAGTACACCCTGAGATCTCCACTACAAGACCTCAACTGATGGTCCAACAGTTTCAGGGTTCCCCGGAGAGCATGGCCCCTGGCACTGATAAGGCCCATGCCCATAAATCATAATGAAGGTCCACTCTTCGGACTCAAGTGGATTGGACTTGGCAACACAGAGTGACCATATATTGGATGCACTTTATGGTTTTGTTTATCAATAGGATATCATCCTGCTTTCCTTTGGCTGGGATAAGGGGAGTGGGTGGAGAGGAGGGGAAAGGAGATTGTTGGGAGGATGAGACATGTATGGAGCAGAGAGGAATAGTGTGCTATCATCGGGCAGGGAGAGCAGTGAAAGCTGCATATAGGTGGGTATGTAAATTTATATGGGAATGTACATTTTTACTCAGTCATAAAAAAATTAAAAAGGAAATGAATTATTATTATTCTCCTGTGTAGTTAACAAATCTTGCATTATTTTCTTTAAAAATATCTGAATTACATTTTTTTTCCTCTCTTTTCCTTTAACTGTTATGTGAAAATCCAGCTGAGTTTATAGGATTAAAGTAATTTTTAGAAGGCTTGGTTTTACAATGAAAGAGTATGTTGTCAAAAGCCTTTTTAAAATCTGAATTTCTCAGAGTTTTTGCAACACTCGTGATTCAACACGCATGACTTAAACCTTAGAAGTTCTCTCAACCTTGATAAGAAAAATGGAACCCATATATTGATGAGGAAATAGGCTTTTGGAAGAGCAAGCTTCCTTTAAAAAAAAAAAAATAGGAAGAAAACTCCATTTTATATCATCTCACATCTTTTAAATCCCAAAAGATCAGAAAAAAGTCTATGAAACATCAGTTAAAAATGTTTTAGTAAATAATTTATTCAAAACAAATTTGGTATCTTTAGACCTTTTACTGATTCTTGTATTTGAGGACAATACTACACGTGATTTTTTTCTTCTTATCATGACATTATATTAAAAATTATATAACTTTTGTCCATTTTCAAATATTCAATTATTTGAAATTAAATAGACTTAAAGACAAAATAATACTTGTAAGACAAAGAACAACACAAACCGTGGCCTTTTCCCCATACCTCACCATTGACTCCCAGAACTTTAACAGTCTCTTCATTAACTCTGTGAGACAGCAGCAGTCTAGCTGGTTTTTCCACGGGATAAGATAAACTAACGTGAGTTGAATATAAAAATTTTCAATTATTTGTTATAAAGAGAGAGAGAAAGAGCATATTTGAAAAGCTCATAAAAATCCTAAAACTCATCCTCGACTTCAAACAGTTCTTTAAAAATCAAAATGCAGAGAATGTCTAAATGAAACATAAGGATATCATTTGCCTTAATTTTTTCTTTTTTTAAAGTTATTCATGAATAGTGGCAACATCCAATCATAGGATAAATATTTGAATGATTTTGCGAAATGTGCTTAACGATACTTGGAACTTATATATGCTCTCTGTAGCTGAATACACTTAAGACAAATAAGCTGCCAGTCTTACACACTCTCTGGAAGTCTGGACTGGAAGGTAGCAAATGGGATTTGAAACCAAGGGAACTTGGAATCTAACAGGTGAGGCAGAGACCACAAGTGCAATCATTTCATTCTATAAAGACCCAAATTTCAAATCTTTGCAACACTTGTGGCATAGCAGTTAAGTGCTATCCAGAAGGTCTGTGGTGTAAATCTACCAGGAATCCCTCGGAAACTCTATGGGGCAGTTCTACCCTGTCTATAGGGTCCCTATGAGTCAGAATTGACTTGATGGTGGTGGGTTTGGTTTGGTTTGGTTTTCACAGTGATTTGGGAATTTTTCTTATGGTCAAGGAGGTTAACTTTGAGAGTTTAATGCAAGTGTGTATGAGTTGCCACCTCTGTTTCAGCACACACTTCTGGAGTCCTTTATCAAACACAGCTCAGTGCTTTTTAGTTCACAAGTGTACATTTTTCTATTATTTAAAAAAAAAAGAAGAAAATCACTTATTGCAAATTCTAACTATAGTTTAAAATAATCCTTACCTCAAGAAAACCTAAACCAATCTAGTTTAGGAAACGTGATTTGGGGAGCCTTGATTTACATAAGCCTGTCTATAACAGACAAGATTAGAGCATAGACAAAAAGCAAGAAAGTGTGGACATACAAGTTTTACATATTATACACTTAACTAAATTACATTCTTGTATCTGACATTATTCTCACTAAAAGAAAAAAAGATATATATGCAAGTTTCAGCAGGGATCCAGATGGTAAAACAAGAGGAACTTCCTTGCTATCCAGATCAGCCTCGACAGATTGGAGGATATTTTGAACACATCACCCTCATGTCCAAAGAACATTTCCAGTATGTTCTCTTGGCTCTTACATTAAATCTACAGCTGCTTTATCCAAAGTAGAATTTGCTATTTGAAAATTCTTTTGTCTGCTAATTAAACATGAATGTCCCCCTGGGTTCTCTTCTTGATAAATTCTTATCACTGTTTATACATAAAATCCTGAAAATCATTAAACAAGGAAGAAAATAAAAGGGTTACATTCTGAATAATACATGATCGAGTAACCTAGAAATAGATGACTTCTTCAAAACTTGCAAGGACACTTTTGTGTCCTTGTTTGTGTTTTCCTTAATTAATTTTTTCTTGCCCAAATCTCAGCTATGTTACTTAAAATATTTGTTATTAGTTATACTAATAACTAATGTTATTAGTTATTTGAGGACAATACTACACGTGATTTTTCTCTTCTTATCATGACTTCATATTAAAAATTATACAACTTTTGCCCATTTGCAAATGTTCAATTATTTGAAATTAAATAAACTTAAAGACAAAATAATACTTGTAAGACAAAGAACAACACAAACCATGGCCTTTTCCCCATACCTCACCATTGACTCCCAGAACTTTAACATTCTGTTCATTAACTCCGTGAGACAGCAGCAGTCTAGTTGCTACTACCTGATCTTGTGCCATCTTCATGTTTGTTGGTATGCTTGAGTCCACTGCTGGGCTGTTGTGGCAATTAATTTCATTGAAAGTTTCCTTCATTTTTGCTGACTCTCTAGTATACCCATCATGATGATCATTTCTGGTGATTGGTCTTACAACTACCTTATGAAGTGCATACCAATTTTAACATAATTTAACAGATAAGCCAGAATCCTAAAAAAAAAAAAAAAAAAGTTAATAATAATCCCAGACAGCTAATGAATGGAGGGAACTGGAATGTAATCCAGGCATTCTGGCTCTAGAGTATATTGTGAAATACAGCGCTGAAGTTAACTTCTTTGAAAAAAAAAAAAAAGAAAATGATGTGCTGTACTTACAGAGAGTAGAATCAAAACTCAGAATTTAATAAAGTAAACTAACTTTCTTTGTTTGCTGAAAGTGAAGAGGAGTTGAGGCATTTACTGATGAAGATCAAAGACTAGAGCCTCCAGTATGGATTCCATCTCAACATAAAGAAAATTAAAATCTTCACAATTGGACCAACAAGCATCATCATGATAAATGGAGAAAAGATTGATGTTGTCAAAGACTTCTTTATTACCTAGATTCACAATTAACACCCATGAGCGCAGTAGTCAAGATATCAAAAAATGTATTGCACTGGGCAAGTCCACTGCAAAAGATCTCTCTAAAGTGTCAAAAAGCAGCGATGTTACTTAAAGGATTAAGGTGAGTCTGACCCGAGCTGTGGCACTTTCAGTCAGCTCTAATGCGTGTGAAAGCTGAACAGCAAATAAGGAAGACCAAAGAAGAACTGACACCTTTGAAATATGACATTGGGGAAGAATATTGGATATGCCATGAACTTCCAAAACAATGGACACATTTCTCTTGGAAGAAGTGCAACCTGAATGCTCTTTAGAAGCAAGGATGGAACACTGTGTCTCGCATACATTGTATACATTATTAGTAGTAATCCGTCTCTGGATAAGGAAGCCATGCTTGGTAAAACAGAGAGTCAGTAAAAAAAAGGAGAATGATCTCCAACAAGACGAACTGCCACAGTGGCTGCAAAAATGAGCTCCAGCATAACAATCATCATGCACTGGACCTGGCACTGTTTCTTTCTCTGGTACATGAGGTCACTACTTGTTGGAATGAAGTCACCAACACCTAACTACAACAAGTTATGGAGATACAAAAATTGTACCTAACTCTACTGTTGACAGATGAATTATGAAACACAGAAATAATATAGATAATATGAAAAATACAAAGACCTGAAATACTGGAAGACTTACAGTAAAACCTTAACACAGGTCATTTTAGGGTATAGAAATTATCATTTTCTTTAGTGTTTCCATTTTTGTTTGATAAATTTCATGCTTTTTATGACAGCAAGAAGTAAATTTATTTAAAAACTTTCATAACAAAAGAGTTAAACCTTGTTGATCTATGCAATCCATCTTGTATTGCTTCCTCGTGGGAGTCCTTAGCGCAGATGATTAATATTCTCAGCCATTGAAAACCCTGTGGCATAAGTTGTACACTGACATACATGGGTTTTCTAAGAATTAAAGTCCACTTGACAGCAACTGATTTTGGGTACCTTTAAAAATGAACTTTTAATCAGTTACTGCTATGAACTATTGGTGGGCCCCATTACACCACTATCTTAGATGGTCTGACTTCAAGGAGATGATAGTTTTATGTTCTGCGCCATCCAGATATTAGGGGAATGAAAATCCAATAGCATAGGTAGATAAGTGGGAGAGCTGAAATTCTGGGTTTTGTTTGTTTTGTTTTTCATTTCTTTGGTATTTTAACTGTCACTGATTATATTCTGACTAGTTTTAGATAAGCCCAATGAAAAACAAATTTTTTAGGATGAGTAAAATACAGGGGCTATTAGAAGACAGTTCTTTAAAAAAGCCAGATGGTCATGCTTCCTTCATTCCTCTCCGTGGTGCATCTTTAGACCTCAGGACAATTTTATTCACCCCCTTCTCAGGCCTGATGTTTGTTAGCATGATTAAAACTCTTTCAGGACTAACAGTTTATATGGTTACCAAGTAGTTTTTGCACCTCCAGGGTTCCCTGGGAAGTTACTGTCCCAATGCATTGCGTGTTGCCTACAGACAAGACCCTATGTAACAGTTTGAAATAGTAGTGTGCCACAAATTACTATTTTACAGGACATTGTGAGAGATAGTTCCAAACCACTAAAACTTTGGAAGGGAAAACATGAATTTTGAAAATTTGTGTTTGGTTTGTGTATGTACCTTTGTACTCTGGAGGAACAATTTGCATTCACAAGAGGTACAATTATCTATCTTTAGATTGTGAGTGTAAGATTTGTGGAAGAAGGCATAAAACAGACACTGTATTGCCTAAATGAAGACATGTAATGTCAATTAAAAAAAAAAACTATTGGAACTAATAGAAAAGATCAGCAAAATATGAAGATGTAAGATAAATACAAAACTTGGGAAACATTTTATCTTTTGGTAGACTTCAGCTATGCTAATCTCCCTTCTAGTGCATGCTGTTACTCCCTTCAACTAACTCAATTCCTATCTACTTTATTAATATGCTTCTCTTTGTCTTCTTCCTTTTGTAACCACTGTAGAATATTTTCTTCTGTACTCAAACTTTTTCTTAAGTCCTTATAATAGTAGTCTCATACAATTGTCTTTTTGCAACTAACTAATTTCACTAAGCGTAATGTCTTCCAGATGACACCATGTTATATTTCCTAAAATGTTCTGTGTTCTTAATCATTGCGTAGAATTCCATTGTGTGAATATACTATAGTTTATCAACTCATCAGTTCAGAGGACCCTAGGTTGATTCCATCTTTTTTGCTATTGTGGACAGTGCTGCAGTAAACATTGGTGTGTGTGTATCTATCTGTTCTTGTGACAGTCCTTATTTTTCTAAGAAAGTGGGATTCCTGGATAATGTGACATTTCTATTTCTAACTTTTTAAGAAAGCACCAAATCAGTTTCCAAAGTTTGGACAATTTTACATTCTTACAAGCAACATAAAAGAGTTCCTGTCTCTCTCCAACCTCTCCAAATTTAATATTTTGTAGTTTTTGGATCAATGCCAGTTTTGTTAGGCTGAGGTGCTATCTCATTGAAGTTTTGATATGCGTTTCTCTAAAGGCAAATGACTGTGAGCATTTCCTCATTTATTTGTTAGTCACCTGAATGTGTGCTTTGGTGAAGTGCCTTTTCATATCTTTTATCCATTTGTTACTTCATTTATTTGTTTGTTTATTTTTTCCTGTTGAGGTTTTTCAACACCTTGTAGATTATGAAGATTACACGCTGATCAGATTTGTGGTAGACAAATTTTTTTCCCCATCTGTAGGTAGCCATTTTACTCATTTAGTGAAGTTTTTGGATGCCAAGCCAAGTCAAGTGCCGTCGAGTCGGATGAGTATAAGTTTAATTTTTAGGATTTCCCAATTATCTATTTCCTTTGCTGGTACTTGTGCATTGCTAGTAAAATTTTATGGTCTGTTTATGCTATCTACTAGAGCTCCCAGGATTGTTTCTATTTTTTCAAACATGATTTTTATTGTTTCAGATTTGTTATTTAGGCCTTTGCTCCATTTTGAGTTAGTTTTTATGCGTGGTGTGAGATATAGGTCTTGTTTAATTTTTTTTTTGCAGGTGGATATCTAGTTAGGCCAATACTGTTTGCTGAAGAGACTGTATTTTTCCCAGTTTATGGACTCTGGACCTTTTGATCGTAAGTGGATGATATATCTAGATTCTCAGCTCTGTTCCATTGGTCTATGTATCTATTTTTGAACCAATACCAGGCTATTTGACCACTGTGGCAATACAATACTTTCTAAAGTCAGGTAGTATGAGGCGTCCACATATTGTTCTTCTTCTTCAGTAGCATGGTGTCTGTAGCTTCTTCCCTTTTCATCCAGTCACACTTTTTTAAGGAAGTAGAGAAACAAATCACCAACCCCATATGGCAAGTGAAGAATCCCCAGATAAGGAAAGCATCTTTGAAGAAGAAGAACAAAGTGGGAGGACTCTACTTCCTGACTTTAGAATATATAATACTTCCAGAGTAGTCAAAACAGTATGGTACTGGTAGAGAAAAACAGATACATAAATCAGGGGAACAGAATAGAGAATCCAGACACAAGAGTGTCCACCTATGAGCAGGAGATATTTGTCAAAGGCCCAAAGTCTGTGAACCAGGGGGAAAAAAACAGTACTCTCAAAAAATTGTGTTGGCAAAACTGGATATCCATCTGCAAAAAAATGAAACAAGACCTGTATCTATTACCATGTATAAAAACTGAATCAAAATGCATCAAAAATCTAAATATAAAATCTAAAACAGTGAAGACCATGGAAGCCAAAATAGAGACAACATTGAGAATCTTAATACATGGCATGAGCAGACTATAAAAGATTACAAACTATACACAGACAGATTACAAACTATACACAGACACCAGAAAAGAGATAAACAGGAGCTTCTAAAAATCAAACAAAGACTTCAAGATAGTAAAAAGACCACCTACTGACTGAGGAAAAAAAAATTGTCAACCACAAATTTTATCAGCATCTAATCTCCATAATCTACAAGGTACTTCAACAAGAAAAAGACAAATAGCCCAAATAAAAAATTGGCATAGAATATGAACAGAAAGCATCAAGGTAGACTTCCAAGCATCTAATGCCTTCCTAAGAAAATGGTCACAATCACTAGCCATTAGACAAATCCAACTCAAAACAATGATGAGACACCATTTCACACTAATAAGGCTGGTAATAATCCAAAAAACACAAAACAGCAAATGTTGGCCAGATTATGAAGAGACTGGAACTTTTCTACACTGTTGGTGGGAATGTAAAATGGTACAACCACACTGGAAATTCATTTGACATTTTGTTAAAGAGCTGGAAATAGAACTACCATATGATCAAGCAAATTCATTGATTTGAACGTATCTTAGAGAAATAAATGCTGTCACATGGACAGACATATGCATGCTAAGTTTACTGCAGCACTGTCCACAATAGCAAAAAAGATGCAATTAACCTAGGTGCCCATCAACAGATAAATGTATAAACAAGCTATAGTATTTTTACAAAATGAAATACTATGCAATGATAAAGAACGACGACAATCTTGGGAAATACCTGATAACATGGAGCTATCTGGAAGACATTACGCTCAGTGAAATTAGTCATTCGTGAAAGGATATCTACCATATGAGACTATTATTATGAGGACTCAAGAAAAGGGCTAAGCACAGAAGAAAATAATCTTTGATGATTACAAGGGAAGGGAGGGAGAAAGATGGGTATTTATACAGTAGATGTTAAGTAGATGTTAAGTGAAGGAAGTTACAGCACGTGGTAGGACAGAGATCAACACTGATGGACCGTACCAAAAGCTAAGAGATTTTCTAAATACAACTCAACATTTTGAAGGTCATAATGGCAGAGACAGGGGTCAGGGACCCAGCTTTCAGAGGATATTTAGGTCAATTGGTGTGACTATGTTTGATTACTCTATTTTTGTTATTGTAATTGAGAGAAAGTTTATAGTCCAAGTCAACTTTCCTTATAAAACTCTGAGTATTCACCTCTCTGCAACTCTATCTACTCTCCCCAGCCTCTGACTGCACATTCTTCTTTGTCACTCTTTACTTCCAGTATCCACTCAACCAATGATTGACCCTTGCTCTCCACCCTCTCCTCTCTCCCCTTTTTCTCATGCTACATCAGGAACTCTACATTGTGTCCCCTATTAAGGCTATCTTTGGTGGTGGCCAGTCACCATCTGGTTCTTTGGGTCTTATGCTGACACAGCCTCTGAATCATATGGGACCTTCTGTCTGCTGGGCTCATTTTTCCTTGTGTCTTTGATGTTCTTGGTTGTCCCCTGCTCTAGGTAGGTTGGTACCAATTGATGTTCCTCAGATGGGAGCAATGACTTTTAAGACTCCAGATGCCACTCACCAATGGAAATCACTTTTTTTGTTTGTTTGTTTTCCTTTTTTAAGAAAACATTTTGCATCCTATTTTGGCGAGTGGCATCTGGGGTCTTAAAAGTTAGCCAGCTGCCATCTAAGGAGAATCAATTTGTCCCAATCCACATGGAACAGAGAACAAAGGACATCAAAGGCAGAAGGAAAATATAAGCACAGGAAACAGAAGGGCCACATGATCCTGAGACTATATCAACATGAGACCAGAAGAATTAGACCATGCCTGATTACCACCACCAGCTGCCTTGACAGAGACCACGATGTAGATTCCCTGACATAGAGAGAAAAAATGGGGGTGCAGATCTAGAATTCTTTTAAAAGATTGGGCTTTATGGTCTGACATCCTGGAAGTTCTCCTGAAAATATGGCTTCTGGACTCATTGCTAGTCCAGAGCTCAAACCAGTACCAAAGACAACTCTTCAGACAAAAATTGAACTGGACTTGAGGCCTTCAGAATAGCTCCTCTGTAGAAATGAGATGCAAGAGTGGAGAGGAGGGGACAGGAGTTCATTGAACAAATATGGAAAGTAAAGAGTGGAAAAGAGGAGCATGCTGTCACAGAGTTGGGAGACTAGCTAGAGTTGTATAGAGGTATATGCATGGGGCTTTATATGGCAAATATACGTGGACTTTAAACTACCACTTAATCACAATTTTAAAAATTTTTCAGCAAAAAGAAATCTAAATAAAGTGAAAGAAGGGACAAAATATAGATAAGAACTGGCATCAAAGAATATGAAACAGAGAAAAATACAATAGATCAGCAAGTAACTGGCAGTTTGTGAAGATTAATAAAATAGATAAATTTTTAGTGACAATGAGGGGAAAAAAGAGGAATGGCACAATTAAATAATATTAGGAATCACATGGAGAATACATATGTAGCTGAATTTATAAAGATGTTAAAGGCATTTCAAATTTCTTTATAAGGAAGGATTAAACTCACAACTGTTGTTAGGTGCCTGTCTTAGGCTGGGTTTTCTAGGGAAGCAAAACCAGTAACACGTGTAGGTATAAGGAAAGATTTATAATATATATATATAGACAGATAGATACAAATATAGGAAACAGCTCACGTAATCACAGAAGCTGAATGTCCCAAGCTCTCGCTCAAGCCTCACATGTCCACGGAAGCTGAGGAACCCAAGGTCAGCAAGTCAGAGACCAGAGTTGCAGATCACCGGTTGTGTGGGTCAGTGGATCCCAAGGTGGCGGCGAGACGATGCAACAGAGGCTGGAGGTCGGTGGATCCTAAGCTGGTGGCGAGGCGAAGTGACAGAGGCTGGAGAACCCAGGATCGGCAGGTCAGGGAGCAGGACTGAGCAGAGGCTGGCGAGCGCAGGATTGGCAGGTCAGGGAGCAGGACTCTCACGTGCCGACTGTAAGGACTGATGAGCCCAACAGCCGCTAGCTCAAGTCCCGGAACCAGACGCTGGAACAAGAGAGCAGGAGCTCCTGGCCACGTGAGCGATCAGCAGCTGTAGTCCAGGGTCACGAGATGAGAGCTGAGGGGCAGGGACCCACCACAAACCCCACCCTGCCACTTAATACAGCAGCCAAATAGGTAGTAGCCAAGTTGACATAATCCTGACCACCACAGTCCACCCCTTGTCAACTTGGCATCTGCACACATCTCACCTTACCATGCACAGTCTCTGAAGGGGTACAGTTACAAAGTCATACTTATGTCAACATGATATAACTAACACATGTACAACTGAAAATGCATTAACCCATTTACATCTTATGTTTCATAAGTAAACAAAATATCCAATACACACATACAAAGCAGGAATACTCATAGCAATTACAGTCCTCGTTTCTGCAACTGGTCGCGTGGCCGTAACTGATATTTAGAACTACCTTCTTCTACAACCCATTCTGTATTCCCTTTGCCCTCAGCAAGTACCTCAGCTGGTTGTGGTTCCTTGCCTGGTGAGGTGACCCAAACCTTCATTCCTGAAGGGTCTGGGCTATTATCACTCATTTTGGAGTTGGGTTGCTGTAGTTTTCCATTGACCTTAATCACAGGATATGGTAGTACTAGGAGGCGTCCTAAGGGATCTCCTGCATTCCAAACATACTCTTCTTTACTTCCGTTATGTAATGTCAATCCAATTTCATCTTCATAGTCAGGATCAATCACACTGGCCAGTATTGTAACTCCCTTCTTTGTCTGTTGATCCAGAGGTACAAGGAGCCCAAAATGGCCTGGTGGCAATTTTAGCTTCCAGTTCAGTGGAATCGTTGATGTGTCTCCAGGCGGCAGCATTCCTCCCTTCGGAACTAAGACATTTAGTCCTGCAGAACATAAAGTCATGGGGACAGGAAGCAAAAATCTTGCAAGTGGGTCACTAGGGGTAACAGTGAGTGGTGCCACTCCCGTTTCCACCCCTTGATTCCTGGACCCATGAATCCTGGCAATAGGAGAAACAGCACCGTATACTGGACGCTGGTTTAGAGCATACACAGCCTCCTGGAGAACATTTCCCCAACCCTGCAAGGTACTGCCACCTAGCTGGCAGCGTAATTGTGTCTTCAGGAGACCATTCCATCGTTCTATCAAGCCAGCTGCTTCAGGATGATGGGGAACATGGTAAGACCAGTGAATTCCGTGAGCATGGGCCCACTGTCGCACTTCATTTGCTGTGAAGTGAGTCCCTTGATCAGAGGCAATGCTGTGTGGGATTCCATGACGGTGGATGAGGCATTCTGTAAGTCCACGGATGGTAGTTTTGGCAGAAGCATGTCGTGCTGGGTAGGCAAATCCATATCCAGGGTAAGTATCTATCCCAGTAAGGACAAAATGCTTTCCTTTCCATGATGGAAGCGGTCCAATGTAATCAACTTGCCACCAGGTTGCCGGCTGATCACCTCGAGGAACAGTGCCATATCGAGGACTCAGTGTTGGTCTCTGCTGCTGGCAAATTGGGCACTCAGCAGTGGCTGTAGCCAAGTCAGCCTTGGTGAGCGGGAGCCCATGTTGCTGAGCCCATGCATAAGCACTGTCCCTGCCACCATGACCACTTTGTTCATGGGCCCACTGAGCAATGACAGAGGTAGCCGGAGAAAGAGGATGATTGGTTCCCACAGAACGGGTCATCCTATCCACTTGATTGTTAAACTCATCCTCTGCTGAGGTTACTCTTTGATGAGCATTCACATGAGACACAAATATCTTCACTTCTTTGGCCCATTCAGAGAGGTCTATCCACATACCTCTCCCCCATAAATCCTTGTCTCCAATCTTCCAGTCATGTTCCTTCCAAGTCCCTGACCAACTGGCCAAGCCATTGGCCACAGCCCATGAATCGGTATACAGCCGCACATCTGGCCACCTCTCCTTCCAAGCAAAGTGAACAACCATATGCACTGCTCACTGGGAGGATTTGCTTTCACCACTGTCCTTGAGGGAGGTCCCAGAAAGGGGCTGTAGTGCTGCTGCTGTCCACTTTCGAGTGGTGCCGGCATATCACGCAGAACCATCTGTAAACCAAGCACGAGTTTTCTCTACCTCTGTCAGCTGGTCATAAGGAATCCCCCATGAGGCCATACGTGCAAACTGGGAGACAGGAGGTAATGTTACAGGAGTGGAGACCATGGGCATTTGGGCCACTTCCTCATGCAATTAACTTGTGCCTTCAGGCCCTGCACGGGCCCGATCTCGTATATACCACTTCCATTTAATGATGGAGTGCTGCTGTGCTCGTCCAACTTTATGACTCTGTGGGTCAGACAATACCCAGTTCATGATAGGCAGCTCAGGACGCATGGTGACCTGGTGTCCCATGGTTAAGCGCTCAGTCTCTACTAAGGCCCAGTAACAAGTGACAAGTTATTTTTCAAAAGGAGAGTAGTTATCTGCAGAGGATGGCAGAGCTTTGCTCCAAAATCCTAAAGGTCTGCGTTGTGATTCGCCAATAGGGGCCTGCCAAAGACTCCAAACAGCATCTCTATCTGCCACTGACACCTCGAGCTGAAACATTGAATGAAGGGTCTGTGCTCAGTGGACCCAGGTCAAGAAATTCAGACTGATCCAGCTTTATGTTCCTTGCACCATTATCCCACACCCTTAACAGCCATTCCCAAGCATATTCCCCAGGTTTCTGTTTGTATGTGTTAGAAAAGTCAAGTAGTTCCTTTGTAGTATAGCGTATCTCCTCCTGGATCACACTTTGTACTTCACCTTTTGGAGCTTGCTTGGATTTAAGTCTAGTTACAGGCCTAGAAGCCAAAATCGGCACTGCCGAAGTGTTCTTAGAATCTTCAGCAGGCTCTCGTAAAACCTCTGCCTTAGGCCGCGCCCCAGGCAATGGCTCTGGCAGGCGCTCTTCAGCGGCAGGGGCGCTGCAGCTAATCTCATTAGGTTGGAACCCAGGGGATAATGGCTTTACTGGGCGGGGCGGTTTCG
The DNA here is from genome assembly GCA_028571685.1 of Heterohyrax brucei. Classification (NCBI taxonomy): domain Eukaryota; kingdom Metazoa; phylum Chordata; class Mammalia; order Hyracoidea; family Procaviidae; genus Heterohyrax; species Heterohyrax brucei. The sequence goes on from CM053142.1 coordinate 50,763,118, forward strand.
CAGACAAAGGCGAAGTAATCCCTTCACATGGGTGTGGTTCAGCTGACAGGAGAGCTTTTCTGGAAGTGAGGGGCTCAGCATCCCCAGCTTCCATATCATCCTCCCATATGTCTCCATTCCAAGTTGCAGGGTCCCATTTCTGCCCAATCAATGCCCTCACTTTAATTTCAGATACTTCTCGAGATTGGCAATTGAGCTGGCGTTGCAATTCCACCACTCTAATGATAAGCATCTGGGTTTGGCTTTCAGCAGTTTCGGCTCTGCTATTACAAGTAATGAGGTTTTCTTTTAAAGCACAAGCAGCAGCTTTGAGGTCTCTTACACGACACGAGAGCTTTGATTCCAAGGCCCTTAGCTCATCTTTTTCCTTCACCAGCTTATCTAATGCAAGTAGGACCAGCCACCCAACTTCCTTGTACTGCTCATCCACACATAATTTCGAAAAGTCATCACACATGTTTTCACCCTGAGGGTCACCTTTCACCAATATCTGATCTATCGGTGGGGCTATTTTGCGGATATGTACCGCCACCTCAGCCCATGGATTTTTACCGACAGGAGCAGAGTTAGCAACAGTGTTACTACTAGCCAGACTCAAGAACCACTTGAAAGGATTCATTTTTACAATTTTGTTTCCCTAGAACCACCCCACTCCTGGTACCAAATTGTCTTAGGCTGGGTTTTCTAGGGAAGCAAAACCAGTAACACGTGTAGGTATAAGGAAAGATTTATAATATATATATATAGACAGATAGATAGATACAAATATAGGAAACAGCTCACGTAATCACAGAAGCTGAATGTCCCAAGCTCTGGCACAAGCCTCACGTGTCCACGGAAGCTGAGGAACCCAAGGTCAGCAAGTCAGAGACCAGAGTTGCAGATCACCGGTTGTGTGGGTCAGTGGATCCCAAGCTGGCGGCGAGACGATGCAACAGAGGCTGGAGGTCGGTGGATCCCAAGCTGGTGGCGAGGCGAAGTGACAGAGGCTGGAGAACCCAGGATCGGCAGGTCAGGGAGCAGGACTGAGCAGAGGCTGGCGAGCGCAGGATTGGCAGGTCAGGGAGCAGGACTCTCACGTGCCGACTGTAAGGACTGATGAGCCCAACAGCCGCTAGCTCAAGTCCCGGAACCAGACGCTGGAACAAGAGAGCAGGAGCTCCTGGCCACGTGAGCGATCAGCAGCTGTAGTCCAGGGTCACGAGATGAGAGCTGAGGGGCAGGGAGCCACCACAAACCCTGCCCTGCCACTTAATACAGCAGCCAAATAGGTAGTAGCCAAGTTGACATAATCCTGACCACCACAGTGCCGTTGATTTGGTTCCAACTCAGAGCAACTCTATGCATGACAGAATGAAAAAGTGCCTGATTCTGCTCCATACCCAATCATTTTTATGCTTAAGCCCATTGTTGCAGCCACTGTGTCAATCCATCTTCTTAAGGATCTTCCTCTTTCTCACTGACCCTCTACTAAGCAAGATGTCCTTCTCCAGGGACTGGTTCCTCCTTACAATATGGCCAAAGAATCTAAGACACAGTCTTACCAACCTTGCTTCCAGAGAGCACTCTGGCTGTCTGTCTTCCAGAACCAATCAATTTGTTCCAAACCCAGTTCCAGTGAGTCAATTCTGACTCATAGCAACCCTAGAAGGCAGAGTACAACAGTCGTATAGAATTTCCAAGGAGCACCTGGAGGATTTAAACTGCCAACCATTCTGGTTAGCAGATGTAGCAATTAGCCACTATACAATCAGGGTTTCCCTAGCAGTCCATACTAAGTTCAATATTCTTCTCCAAAACCATAACTCAAGGATATCGAGTCTTCTTCTATCTTCCTTATTCATTTTACAGCTTTCACATGCATACAATGCAGTTGAAAATACCATGGCATGCACTAGTCTTCAAGGTGACATCTTTTCAACACTTTAAAGAGGTCTTTTGGAGCAGATTTTCCCAATGCAATGCATCATTTGATGTCTTGACTGCTGTTTCCACGGTTGTTTATTACGGAAATAAGTAAAATGAAATCCTTGACAACCTTAGTTCTTTGTCCATTTGTCATGGTGTTGCTTACTGGCTCAGTTGTGAGGATTTCTGCTTTCTTGATGTTGAGGGTGATCTGTACTGAATGCTGTAGTCTTTGATCTTCATCAGTGTCTCAAATCCTGTTCACTCTCCACAAGCAAAGTTGTGTCATCTATATAAAGCAGGTGTTAATGGGTCTTCCTTCAATCCTGATACATCATTTTTCTTCATATGGTCCAGCTTCTCAGATTATTTGCTTAGCATAGAAATTGAAAAGGTATGGTGAAACGATGTCTGATGCACACCTTTGCTGACTTTGAAATCATACAGTGTCCCCTTGTTCTGTTCACACGTCTGCCCATTGATCCATGTACAGATTCCTCATGAACAAAATTAAGTGTTGTAGAATTCCCACTGTCCTCAGTTTTGTCTGTGATTTGTCCTGACCCAAGCAGGAGAATGCCTTTGCATAGTCAATAAAACACAGGTAAACGTCTTTGTGGTATTTTCTGCTTTCAGCCAAGGTCCATCCAATATCAACAATGATATGCCTGGTTTCACATCCTCTTCTAAATCTGACTTGAATTTCTGGCAGTTCTCTATCAATATGCTGCTGCAGTCACTTTTGAATGATCTTTAGAAAAATTTTATTTGATGTGCTATTAATGATATTGTTTGATAATTTAGATACTTGGCTGTATCACCTTTCTTCGGAATAAGAATAAATATGAACCTCTTCCAGTCAGTCCGCTAGGTAGCTATTTTCCAAGTTTGTTGGAATAGACAAATAAGCATTTCCAGCACTGCATCCATTTGTTCAAACATCTCAGTGGACATTCCACCAATTCCTGGAGCCTTGTTTTTCCACAATGCCTTCAGTGTAGCTTCAACTTCTTCCTTCAGTACCATCAATCCTGATCATATGCTAACTCTTGAAATGGTGGAACACTGGCCAGTTCTTTCTGGTATAATAGCTCCATGTATTTCTTCTATCTTCTTTTGAAGAATCCTGAGTCATTTAATATTTTCTCTGTAGAATCCTTCAATGTTGCAACTCAATACTAGAATTTTTTCTTCAGTTCTTTCAGTGTTGAGAAATGCAGAGAATGTTCTATCCTTCCAGTTTTCTATCTCTAGTTCTTTGCACATATCATTAAAATACCTTCTCTTCTCAAGCTGCTCTTTGAAATATTATTTCTATTTAGATCTTTTACTTCATCATTCTTCCTTTTGCTTTAGTTACTTGACTTTCAAAAGCAAGTTTCAGAGTCTCTTCTGACATCCAATTTGGTCTTTTCTTTCTTTCTTGTCTTTTTAATGACCTATTGCTTTCTTCATGTGTGATGCCTTTGATGTCATTCCACAGCTTGTCTTGTTTTCAGTCTTTGATATTTAATTCATCAAATCTATTCCTGAGATGATTTCTAAATCAGGGAGGATATACTCAGGGTCATACTTTGGCTCTTATGAACTTTTTCTAGTTTCCTTCTGTTTCAGTTTGAACTTGCATGTGACCAACTGGTGTTGTCCAGTTGCTACCTGGTCTTGTTCTGACCAATGATAATTGAGCTTTTCCATTGTCTTTTTCCACAGTTTGATTCCCATGTACACATAGGCAACACAAAAGACAAGAAGGAATAAAAAAAAAACTAGCAAAGAATATTTATGGCCTAACAAGATAGTGACAGATTGTTGTTCTTAGCTGCTCTTCAGCTGGTCCCCAACTCACAGTGAAGTCCACATGCTGAAGGAAATATTGCCTAGTCCTGTGGCATCAGCAAGACTCCACAGATAGAAGGAGGATGGCTGAGCTTAAGGCACATTGTCTGAGATTCTAACTGGTTTTCCAGTAGGGAAGGTGAGCATTCTACCACTGGTCCCTCACTGTTAGATTAACAGGCAGGAAGTCAGCAGGTAAGTGTAAAGTGATGAGGCAGTTCCAGAGATATTCTAATACAGGTCCTATGGCTAAGGGTTTCAGCCCTTTCTGCTAATGGCTTGAGGCAATGGGGTAGGGTTAAGAGTATCTACATAGTTAGAGTTTAAGAATTTATAAATGATCCTTCCCTTCCACTCACCTTAGAGTACAAAGTCTGACAAGTCTGCAAACTTAGTTGTTCAAAGTGATACATACCTCATTTCAGAATATCAATATGGTCACCTTTAAAGTACACCTCTTGGGAAGCTATGCACCACCCTAGCACCTGGTCCACCCCTCAAAGCAGTTTTGGAACTCTTTCTGGAATTTGCCGTCATACATGGTGGCAAGGTGGCAAGCTTGAGAACTTAATTGTATAGTTGTCTGTGAGGGAGTTTTTAGCCAGTAAACGAAATAACTGTGTCAGAACATACTCCCTAGTCACCTGATCTGGCCCACAATTATTTTTTTCCTTACCTGAAATAAAGGAAATATTGAAAGGAGGATATTTTCATGACCCTCAGGACATCAAGGGTGATAGGACAAAGCTCTGATGGCCATTCCAGAAAAAGAGTTCCACAATTGCTTTGTAGGGTGGACTAGGTGCTGAGATCAGTGCACAGCTTTCCAAAGGGAGTACTAAGGAAACTGTAGTCATATTTAGCAATGAGGTATACAGCACTTCTTCTAGGATAAGTTCGTGACCTTAGTTGTCAGTCCTCATACAATCAAGAGCTGCATTTTTTTTTTTGTTCTGGAAAATTGGCCCATATTAGGGATACTTAAATGATAGGCCTGCTTACTGGAAAGCACTGAAGGAAACAGGGCCAGAGTTTGTCACCTCCAAAGGCAGAGAGACCTTAGAATAAACCTCCTGCTCTGTAGGGGAACATGAAAGACTCCATGGATTGTACTCTCAGAATCATTTTTAGTGAACTAGGAAAAAACGTCAGCTTTGGTCCACACAGCAGGGAAGAACAGTTCTTCAAGAAAGCTAACATCATCCGATAGATCAAGTATATATAAAATTAAATTAATATAGGGGAGGAGTCAAGATGGCGGACTAAGCCCACGTCTCGTTCTATCCCTCTGGAAACCAAGACCTGAATTGACAATCAAACAGAGCCATCTATCACCTAATCAGCCTCAGGACACGGCACACAGCTGTTAATTGGGACTTTATACCATTCAGCGAAAAATCTCCTCTCTTTCGCTGACTCCCGCTCCTGGCTAGCCCCGGCTCTCACGGATCGAAGGTAAACGCACCGTTTTGACTTTTTTTCCTCGGTCTCGGCTGGCGGGCGGAGCTGGGCCTTGCCCGGCGCCTGGACTCAGATGCGCTGCAGGGGGGATAGGCAGGCGATATTCCCATATTCTGAGAGCCAGGCTCGGGACTCTGCTAATCTAGACACTTTGAGCCTTTCGTTTTGTAGCTGCCTCAGTGTGGTTTGTGCGGAACTCCGTGGTCAGGGTGCGGGACGCCATGTTGGTACCGAGATTTTAGCGGGACCTCGTTCTTAGACTGGGAGCGAGCGCCTGCAAACGGGACAGTGCTTCTCCGTCAGAAAAGTAGTGATTTTGCATAGTGCTGCCTACATTGGGGGCCCTGCAACAGAAGCAGAGGAATCGCTGCCTCTGGGAACCTTTAACCCCTCTGTCTGCTGCCTGTGTGGAGGACGCCATCTTGGGTACGGTGGCCGCGGCTGGACCTAATTCTTAGCTTGGGAGCCAGAGCCTGCCCACAAGAGAGCACTTTTCTATCACAAAACCAGTACTCGACACAGTGTTGGTTAAGGCTAGGCCCTGTCAGCAGAGGCCACCAGGGCACTAGCAGTGCTGTATTCTGAACTAGTTTGTTATCATCTGGGGTTGGATACAGTGGCGCTTACTTTGTCAGACGGGAAGAGGGACCTCTACACCTGAAAATCTAACTGACTTGTGAACTGGTCAGATACCTTTTGCTTTACATTTGAAGACAGCCTAGAGAAACATTTACAATCCATCCTCACAGTACCTCTTCCAGCCTCTGTATACTCAAATGGGACCCAAAAAGCAACAGACAATTGTGGCATACAAGCAATCACTCATGGCTTCAGAAGGCTCCCAAACAAAGCAACCAAGGAGTTTTCCAGATGAAGAAACTTCTATGAAAGCATCAGAAAGTGAATACAAATTGATTATATACAGAACCCTTCTAGACCTTATACAAAATGCAGCGGAACAAAATGAAAAATTAAGCAAGTTGTTCGATCTGATGGAACACCAGTACTCTGAAATCCAACAGATCAAGAAGAAAATCAAAGACATAGAAACTTCCATGCAAAGCCAAGAAAACAGAATGGAACAAATGGAAAAAAGAATTTCTGACTTGGAAGACAGAGCTACTGATGCCAGTGTCTATGAGCAGAAAGCAGAAAAAAGAAACAAGAAAAATGAAGAAACATTAAGAAGCATGTGGGACTCTATTACGAGGAACAACCTTCGATTAATTGGAGTCCCTGAACAGGATGAGACATCTGAGAACACAGAGAGTATTGTTGCTGAGCTGCTGAAAGAAAACTTTCAAGAAATCATGAAGGAAGAGAATATAGACATCTCAGATGCATATCGTACGCCACCCAATATTGATCTCAAAAGAAAGACTCCAAGACATATTATAATCAAGCTTAACAAAATGAAACACAAGCAGCAACACTTAAAGGCAGCAAGACTCAAGGCAAAGCTAACATTCAGAGGGAAACCCTGTAGGCTCTCGTCAGATTTCTCAGCAGAAACCATGCTGGCACGGAGACAGTGGCAAGAGACATTCAAAGACTTGAAGGAGAAGAACTTCCAACCAAGAATTATATATCCTGCAAAACTGTCTTTCAAATATGAAAATGAAATTAAGACATTTCCAGATAAACAGAAACTCAGAGACTTTGTAAAAACCAAACCCAAACTACAAGAAATACTGAAAGAAGTTCTTGGCTTTGGCTTAGAAGAACAAAACCACTAACTTTATATTTTAGAACGACATACTACTCAATACTCATTTAGGGAAGGCTCCAAAGTAAATCACAGCTTCGAATGGGAAAGAAGCCATCCAGTGATCATCATGAAAACTATGCTGTCATCATAATAAAAGAGGGATGTACTACAGTCGTTATAGTCCTTCCAGATGGAGAGGAAGATGATCACACTGGTAGTAATTAAAATTGGGTTTATAAACAGTTTATTAAGGGGGTTCATAGGGACAGCTGTAAAGCACAACAAAGATGTATCATACCATTTCAAGAAATCTAACACATGAGTCTCAACAACTATAAAACCAGTTCTGAAAAAGGTGAAAAATCAACTCACAAAAAAGAGTGTCCCACAACAGACTAATAAGAACAACAGAGAAAACATCAACATAAAAATAAACATATTACAATGGCAGCAGTGAACACATACCTATCAATAATTACATTGAATGTGAAGGGACTGAATGCTCCAGTAAAGAGACACCGAGTGTCATCTTGGATCAAAAGACATGACCCATCCATATGTTGTCTACAAGAAACTCACTTGAGACCTAAAGACAGGAACAAACTGAAAATTAAAGGATGGAAGAATATATATCAAGCTAACAATGAACAAAGAAGAGTAGGGGTGGCAATTCTAATCTCAGACAAAATCAACTTTAATGTCAAATCCACCATCGTGGACAAAGATGGACACTATTTATTGCTGAAAGATTCAGTTCACAAGCAAGACTTAACTATATTAAATATTTATGCACCTAATGGCAGAGCACCTAAATATGTCAAAGAAACACTGACTATGCTCAAAAGAGAGTTAGATGACTCCACAATAATAGTGGGAGACTTTAACACTCCACTCTCATTACTAGACAGATCATCTAGAAAAAAGCTCAGTAAAGATACAGAAGACCTCATTGACACAATTAACCAACTAAACCTCATTGATATATACAGAACTTTCCACCCACCAGCAGACAACTACACCTTCTTCTCCAGTGCACATGGAACATTCTCCAGAATTGACCACGTGATAGGCCATAATGCAATGCTCAACAAAATCCATACCATTGAATTATTGCAAAGCATCTTCTCAGATCATAAAGCCATCAAAGTTGAAATCCATAGCAGAAAAAACAGAGACAGAAAGTGGAACTCTTGGAAACTGAACAACATCTTGCTCAAAAGAACATGGGTTATAGAGGAAATCAGGGATCAATTAAAGAAATTCATGGATTCCAATGAGAACGAAAACACTTCCTACCAGAACTTATGGAATACAGCCAAAGCAGTGCTCAGAGGTCTGTTTATCTCCATAAATGCACACATCGGGAAGGAAGAAAGAAACCAAATCAAGGAACTAACTCTACAGCTTGAGTAAGTAGAAAGAGAACAACAGAGGAACCCCTCGGGCACCGGAAGAAAGGAGATCATAAAGATTAGAGCAGAGCTAAATGAATTAGAGAATAGAAAAACAATTGAAAAAATTGAAAAGACCAAAAGCTGGTTTTCTGAAAAGATCAACAAAATTGATAAACCACTGGCTAAACTTACTAAAGAGAAGCAGGAAAGGAAACAAATAACCCAAATTAGAAATGAGAAGGGAGTTGTCACCACAGATGCAACAGAAATCAAAAACATCATAACAGAATACTATGAAAGACTGTACTCTAATAAATTTGAAAACCTAGGGGAAATGGACAAATTCCTTGACTCATATCACCTACCCAAATTATCACAACGTGAAGCAGAACAACTTAATAAACCCATCACAAAGGAAGAGATTGAAAAGGTCATCAAAACACTGCCAACCCAAAAAAGTCCGGGCCCAGATGGCTTCACGGCAGAATTCTGCCAAACATTTAGAGAAGAATTATCCCCAATACTATTGAAACTATTTCACAGTATAGAAAGGGATGAAGTACTCCCAAACTCATTCTATGAAGCCAGCATAACCCTGATACCTAAGCCCGGGAAAGATCCAACAAAGACAGAGAACTACAGACCGATGTCACTCATGAACTTAGATGCTAAAATCTTCAACAAAATTCTTGCCAACAGAATACAACAACATATCAAGAAAATAATCCATCATGACCAAGTGGGATTCATACCAGGGATGCAAGGCTGGTTCAACATCAGGAAAACAATTAATTTGATTAACCACATAAATAACACAAAAGACAAAGATCACCTGATTTTGTCCATTGATGCCGAAAAGGCATTTGATAAAGTCCAACACCCATTCATGCTAAAAACTCTTAGCAAAATGGGCATAGAAGGCAAAGTCCTCAACACAATAAGGGCGATTTATACAAAGCCAATTGTCCACATCATCCTGAATGGAGAGAGAATGAAAGACTTTCCCCTGAGATCAGGAACTAGACAAGGATGCCCACTGTCACCTCTCCTATTCAGCATTGTGCTAGAAGTTCTAGCCAGAGCAATTAGACAAGAGGAACAAATAAAGGGCATCTGCATTGGCAAAGAGGAAGTTAAAATCTCCCTGTTCACAGATGATATGATTGTATATGCAGAGAACCCCAAGGAATCTATAAGTAAGTTACTCAAACTGATAGAAGAGTTCAGCAAAGTCTCAGGATACAAGATAAACATAAGTAAATCAGTAGGATTCCTTTATACCAACAACGAGACTGTTAAGGAGGAAATTATCAAATCTATACCGTTTGTGATAGCCCCTAAGAAGATAAAGTACCTAGGAATTAATCTAACCAGAGAAACAACAGACCTTTACAATGAGAACTACAAGCCCTTACTACAAGAAACTAAGAGAGACTTAGAAAAATGGAAAAACCTACCCTGCTCATGGATAGGAAGACTTAACATTGTGAAAATGTCTATTTTACCCAAAGCAATTTATTTATATAATGCAATCCCAATACAAGTTCCAGCATCGTTTTTTAATGAGATGGAGAAACAAATCACCAATTTTGTTTGGAAAGGGAAGAAGCCCCGGATAAGTAAGGTGCTACTGAAGAAGAAGAACACACTGGGAGGGCTCTCATTACCCGACCTTAGAACATACTACACTGCCACAGTGGTCAAAACAGCCTGGTACTGGTACAAGAACAGACAGACTGATCAATGGAACAGAATTGAGACCCCAGAGATGACACCATCTGCCTATGAACAGTTGATATTCGACAAAGGCCCTAAGACATTAAAGTGGGGTAAAAACAGTATCTTCAACGAATGGTGCTGGCAAAATTGGTTATCCATCTGCAATAAACTGAATCAAGATCCATATCTTACACCTTATACAAAAACCAACTCCAACTGGATAAAAGACCTAAATATCAAACCTAAAACGATAAAGGTCATCCAAGAAAAGGTAGGAACAACAATGGAAGTTTTAATACACAATGTGGACAGACTCCAAAATCTGTCAAAGAAACCTCAATCAACAGAAGAGAAAGTAGATAAATGGGAACTATTAAGAATCAAACACTTTTGCTCATCCAAAGACTTTATTAATAGAATTAAAAGAACACCCACAGAGTGGGAAAAAATATTTGGCCACTCTATGTCAGATCAACGCCTGATCTCCATAATCTATAAGATACTACAAAATATCAATAACAAGAAGATAAACCATCCAATTAAGTGATGGGCAAAGGAGATGGACAGATATTTCACTAAAGAGGAGATCCAGGCAGCCAAAAAACACATGCGGACATGTTCACGATCTTTAGCTATTAAAGAAATTCAAATCAAGACAACAATGAGATACCATCTCACCCCAACAAGATTGGCCATAGCCAGAAAACACAAAACAACAAATGCTGGAGAGGCTGTGGAGAAAGTGGAACCCTCCTACACTGTTGGTGGGGTTGCAAAATGGTCCAGCCTCTTTGGAAGGCAATCTGGCGCTTCCTTAAAAAAATGGATATCGATATACCATTTGACCCAGTAATACCACTACTTGGAATATATCCTACAGATTCAAGGCCTTTCACACCGACGGACACATGCACCAGGATGTTTATTGCGGCACAGTCCACAATAGCAAAAAGGTGGAATCAACCCAGATGCCCAACAATAGAAGAATGGATAGGTAAACTGTGGTACATATACTCAATGGAGCACTACGCAATGATAAAGAATAACGATGATTCCAGGAAACATCTCCTAACCTGGTTTCAACTGGAAGACATTATGTTGAGTGAGAGTAGTCAGCGACAAAAGGACAAATACTGTATGAGACCTCTACGATAAGATCTCAAAAACAGACTCGTGTATAGAAGAAAAGACTCTTTGACAGCTGCAAGGGAGGGGAGGGAGGGAGGGAGGGCGAGCGGGGGAGGGTTTAGTTTAGGTAGTTACTAGAAATCTAGTTGGGAGAAAGCGGTGACAGCACACATTAGGAACAAGAACAACATTAAGTGGACTTCAGCATAACTTGAGTACTCCTTCCATCTTGACTCAATACTGCAAGGATAGGGTAGCTGGGGCGGGGGGCGGGGGACCATGCTCTTAGGCGAATTCCAGGCCAATTGGCACAACTAGCATTTTGCTAAGAGAGCTCTCTGCACCCCACATTGGTGAGTGGCGTCTGGGGTCTTAAAAGCTGCCAAGCTGCCATCGGAGGAGACAGCAAATGGTCCCAACTCAGCAGGAACGGATGCTCACCGAGGGCCAAAATGGCATGCAGTAAAGACAACTGAGAAGACAGAGAGACCCACAAGAGTGGGTGCCTACATCAACCTGGAACCGGAAGAACCGGATGGTGCCCGGCCACGACCAGTGATAGCCATGACGGAGCTCACAGAGAGGAGCCTCACCGGCAACACAAGAATAAAAAGCGGTGCATCATGAGATCTCCACTAAAAGACCTCAATTGATGGTCCAGCGGTTCTGGGGTTCCTCTGAGAGCATGGCCCCCGGCCCTGATGCTGCCCATTCCCATAAATTATAACAAAGGTCCACTCTTTGGACAGGAATGGAATGGACATGGCAATGCAGAGTAACCATATGTCGGAAGCACTTTATGGTTCTATACATCTATAGGATATCATCCTGCTGACCTCTGGCTGGAGGAAGGAGAGTGGATGGAGAGGAGGGGAAAGGAGACTGTTGGGAGGATGAGACATGTATGGAGCAGAGAAGAATAGTGTGCAGTCACCGGACAGGGAGTGCAGCGGAAGCTGCATATAGGGGGGCATGAAAATTTACATGTGAATGTACATTTTCACTCAGTTATGTTAAATAAAAAAAAAATAAATTAATATATATTTTCTGTTAGCTACTGTCTTGCCAAAATGTAATATTTCTTGTAAATTAATCTTATGTCAATTATTTTCTAAAAACTGCTATCAATACTAAAAATTTCTGTATATTATGCTGTATTTTATAGTTACACAAGATTATCCTTGAATAATAGTAGTTGTATTTCTTCCTTTCAAATTCACAGATATTGTATTTCCTTTTCTTGCCTTAGACTGCCAGTATAGCCAAGCCATAGGGTTGAATAGAAATGCTATCTTACTTTTTAATGATAGTAAGGAGAATGAAATTTTCAATTTACTGTTTAAAAATACATGGGCTTGAGTTTTAGCATTTTAATTTTTTTTAAACTTTTTTTTTCCAGAAATCTACTTTGAACCAAGCAACAGTTTAGCTTAATTAGCAAAGTGTTTCTGCCTTGAGCATTGTGCTCTCTCAAAGAGTTACCATGTGGGATCAAACTGAAAACATTGTCGTAACAGTTTAGATGAGAAGCTTAGGGTACAGTGACTTCTCATTTTTCGTATTGGAATAAGTTGGAAAAAGATAGTGAGAACAGTTATATAACTTGAGAAAGGAAACAATATCACCAAATTGTACATGTAGAAATTTTTGAAAAGCTGTACCTTTTGCTATACATGTTTTTACAAAACTTAAAATTAACACAGATGTGCTGTCAGATTTTTCTAGATACGCTTTATTAGATTATTTGCACTTTATCCCCCAATTTTGCCATTATTAGATATTGAATTTCCTCAGTGGTTATTTGTATCCATTGAGATGATCATATGTGTTTCCCCATTTAATCTGAAATTGTGGCAAATTTAATTACTAAGCAATATCCTTACTCACGACCCTCTACTGTCTTGACTCTATCCCATGGATCTTTAGTCAGTTATTCAGTGAAATTATTGTGCTTCAGTTCATGGACCAAAAATAAACCAAACTTACTGCCATCTAGTCAGTTCTGACTCCTACTGACCCTACTAGATGGAGTACAACTGACACATAGGGCTTCCATGTGCGTAATCTTTAAAGAAGCCCACTGTCACGTCTTCCTCCCACAAGTTCAAACCACTGGCATTTTGGTTAACAACTGGTCACTTAACCACCGGACCACCTTGGCTCTTCCTTTTAGCACTGAGCTGTTATTTTGTGCCATCAAGTGGATTTCAACGACCATACAAGATAAGGTAGAACTGTCCTATAGGGTTTGCAAGGAGTAGCTGGTGGAATCCAACTGCAACATTTTGGTTAGCAGCCAAGTTCTTCATCACTGTTCCACTACGGCTCCAGAGTCCCAGAGAAAATCTTTAATATTTTTACAAGTGTAGGATTTCGACATAAAGATTTTTGCTTAGATTCCAACCAGGATGTAATGTGAGGTATGAAATACACTTACCGTTGTGTCAGCAAGAACGGAACAGATGCAGATTTCACACGAAGCTATTATAGATCGTGGGGGCAGAACACCAGTCTTCCAGAATGAAGACAAGAGGGAGAAGGGAAAAGGGTGGAATTACAGTGCCACTCACACAGTGTGAGTAACTGCATATAGTAAGTCATCAGCACAAACAATTGACATGGTATAATTAGAGGGAGGAATCCTCCCTTAAATGTATAATAAAACAGCTGCAGGGTTATTTGTTTATATTTACTTTTAACCATTGAAACAGTATATGAATTCTATCTTCTTGATAACAAACATTACACATGAAGCTAAAGCCCTTTGTAATACCACTAGTTTATCCTAGTCTCCTCCTGGAGAGTTAACAGTATTGACAGTTCTGAGCATGTTTTAGAGAAGCTGTATATGAAGCAGCAACCATAAGTGCATGTAAAAGGTGTTTGGTGGATTATTAAAACATGAATGCTTTATTGTACCTGACTTGAGTTTTAAACTTCAGAGTAAGTTTGGAGAACTCCATGAATTTTTAGTTATAACATGCTAACTACTAATCCAGAGGTAGTTGAGTCTTCCTAGATGCACCTTGGAAGAAAGGCCTGGTAATCTACTTCTGAATTAATCAAACACTGAAAATTTGACTGAGTATAATTGTATTCTGACACCCATGAGATTCCCTAAAATCAACCTGTTGGCAACTAAGTACAGGAATCTGTAGAAGAGGTGTTCCCTAGTTTATTAAACCATTCTCCTGTTGATGGTTATTTCTGTTACTTTGAAGTTTTCACCATTATGAAAAATATACAACGAATTTCCCTGAATATACCTCTCTCTCTGTGTGTGTGTCTATGTGTCTGAGGCCTAGGTGGTGTCAACGGTATGCATTCAGCTGCTAACCTAAAAAGTGGCAGATTGAAATCTGGCCAAAGAAAGGTCTAAAGATCTGCCTCTATAAAGATTACAGCTAAGAAAACCCTACATGGTAGTTCTCATTCTGCAACACACACGGGATTGCCGTGAGTTAGGGTCTACTTGCCAGCAGTTAATAACAACAATGAGAGGTGAAGTGATGTCTTTACCATTTTCTTCTTGTCATCCAGTTAAGAGATTACATGCTGTTTTATTTACTTTTATCTTATTTAAATTACCAAATTTTGTATTGTTCATCTTTCCCTGAGTTTATTCCTACTGTTTGGTGCTATTGTCAAAGAAACCTAATATTCCCCTTTAAACTTATATTTAGTTAGTGTGGTAGTGGTATTTAAAAAATTACTTTTGAGTCAATTCCATCTCATAGTGACCCTATAACACAGAGTAGACCTGCCTCATGGGATTTCCAAATAGGCTGAAAGATGCAAACTGACAAACTTTTGGTTACTTCTCTAGTTCTACCGATCTTGCTGAGAGTTTTTAGCATGAATCAGTGTTAGACTTTGCCAAATGCCTTTTCTGCATCAATGGACAAAATTGGGTGATTCTTATCCTTTGTGCTATTTATGTGGTTGATCACATTAATCATTGTTCTGATGTTGAACCAGCCTTGCATCCTTGGAATGAATCCAACTTGGTCATGATGAATTATTTTTCTGATATGCTGTTGAATTCTATTGGCAAGGATTTTGTTGAAGGTTTTTGCATCTAGGTTCATGAGTGATGTTAGTCTGTAAGTTTCTTTCTTTTTTGTCAGATTTTTCCCTGACTTTTGTATCAGGGTTATGCTGGCTCCATAGAATGAATTTGGGAGTATTCTTTCCTTTATATGCTGTGTAATAACTTCAGTAAGTATCGGAGTTAACTCCTCTCTAAAAGTTTGGTAGAACTCTCCAGTAAAGCCATCCGGGTCAGGAATTTTTTGGTTGGCAGTTTTTTGATGACTTTTTGCAATCACTTTGTGATAGGTTTATTAAGTTGTTCTACTTGTCCTTGTGATAATTTTAGCAGGTGATGTGAATCTAGACATTTGTCCATTGCCTCTAAGTTTTCAAATTTGTTGGAGTCTTTTGTAGTATTCTGTTGTGATCCTTTTGATTTCAGTTGGGTCTGTTGTAACATCTCCCATCTCATTTCTTATTCAGGTTATTTGTACCTTCTGCTGTTTTTTTTTTGTAGGTTTAGCCAGTGGTTTATAAATTTTGTTGATCTCCTCAAAGAGCCAGCTTTTGGTTTTGTTAATTTTTTTTCAGTTGTTTTTCTATTCCTTCATTCATTTAGTTCTACTCTAATCTTTATTGTCTGTTTTCTTCTGGTGCTTGAGGGATTCTTTTGTTGCTCTGTTTTGCTCTGTTTCTACTTGTTCAAGCTGTAGAGTTAATTCTCTGGTTTGGGTCTTTTGTTTATTCCGGATGTATACATTTATAGAGATAAGTTTACCTCTGAGCACTGCTTTTGCTGTATTGCATATGTTCCGGTAGCATATGTTTCTCATTTGATTCCATAAATTTCTTTATTTTGTCCTTGATTTCTTCTACAACCCATGTATTTTTGAGCAAGTTGTTGTTCAGTTTCTGAGCTTAAATTTCTACCTATATTTTTTCTATTGATTTTAACTTTTACGGCTTTATGGCCCAAGGAGGTTCTTTGCAATAACTTAGTGGTTTGGATTTTGTTGAGACCCGCTTTAAGTCCTAACACGTGGTCAATTCTGGAAAATTTTCCATGTGCATTGGAGAAGGTGTACTTATCTGTTGATGGGTGAATATTTCTGTATATATTACTGAGTTCTAGTTGGTTGACTGTTGCAGTAACATCTTCTGTATGTTTAACCAAGCTTTTTTATGGATGATTTGTCCATTACTGAAAGTGGAATGTTGAAGACTCCAATTATTATTGTGGAGTGATCTATCTCATTTTTCAGTGTTGTCAGTGTTTGTTTGATGTCTTTAGATGCTCTGGTATTGGGTGCATAAATGTATAATATTGTTAAGTTCTGCTTATGTATTGACTCTTTCAGCAATAAATAGTGACCATCTTTGTCCATGATGGCAGATTTTACAGTGAAGTCTATTTTATTTGAGATTAGTACCACTCCTGCTTTTCTAAGTACGTCGTTATCTCGGTATATATTTTTCCATCCTTTAATTTTCAGTTTGTTCATATCTTAGAGTCTCAGGTGTGTTTTTGTAAGCAACATATAGATAGGTTATGTCTTTTGATCCAGAACATCACTGATTGTCTCTATTGGAGTATTCAGTCAATTTACATTCAGTGTGATTATTGACAGGCGTGTGTTTAGTGCTGTCTTTTTGATGCATTTATTTTTGTGTTGTTGTTTTCTGTGTTCTTAATACTCAGTTCTGGGTCATTCTTATTTATGGCTTGACTTTTCATGTTTTTCAGTGTTGGATTTGCATTTGTTGAGTCTTCTGTGTTATGCTTATTGTTATGATGCTATTTTACTTTGTGGTTACCCCTAAGGTACCCTTCAGTATTTTAAGTTACACCAGAGTGTAACTTCTGCATATCTTTTTAATGTCCTCTCCATCTGAAAGGGTTATAACTACTGCAATATATCCCTCTTTTTAGTGTAATGGTGTCATAATTTTTGTGTTGTCATCAATGGTTTCCTTCTTTTAATATTGTAGCTTTGCTTGAGCTTTGCGACTTGTGTAACTGAGTAGGATTCTGGATTCTAGATTTTGCATTGCCTCCTTAATTATACATTTATTTGTTCTGTTTTTCTAAGCAAAGAGCTTTTTTTCAATATTTCTCATAGTTTTAGTTTGGCTTTTACAAAGTCTCTTCTGTTTATCTGTGAATGTCTTAATTTCATCTTGATATTTAAGAGAAAATTTTGCAGAATATATAACTCTTGCTTGGAAATTTTTCTCCTTCAAGGCTTTGAATTTATCATCCCACTTTTTTTTTGCCAACAACATTTCTGCTGAGAAGTCAGACAAATGCCTGCAGAGCTTCCCTCTGAATGTTAGCCTTGCTTTGAGCTTTACTGCATTTAAGACCTGTTTATGTTTCGTTTTATTGCCCTTGATTATATGTCTTGGTATCTTTCTTTTGGGGTCCATTTTTTGTGGTGTTTGACACACATCTTGGAAATCTATGTTCTCTTCTTTCATAATTTCAGGGAAGTCTTCTGTCAGCAACTCTTCAACAATACTTTCTGTATTTTCAGCTCTCCCTCCCTGTTCAAGACTTCAGTTAATTGTAGACTATTTCTCTTGATAAAGTCCCACATGTTTCTTAATTCTTCTTCATTTTTCTTATTTTATTTCTCTGATCTCTCCTCATAAATGCTGGTGTCAGTTGCTCTGTCCTCAAGATCACTAACTCTGGCTTCATTTCTTCAATTCTGCTCTTTTGGATTTGGATTGAATTGTCTAATACTGCAATTTTATTATCAGTCTGCTGGATTTCAGATCACTGATGTTGCATCATTTCAAATAACTTACTTAATTTTTCATGTTTTTCTGCTGCATTTTATTTAATTACTAGTACAGATGTCTATATAATTCTTTAATACTCGACCTTTGATAGTTTCAGACGTGCTTTTCCACCTGGGAAATTTTTTAGTTCTTTATTTTGAGAGTTTTCCAGAGCTATGGTGAGCTGTTTCTTTAAATGCTTAGCAATTGATTGCTGACTATGTGCTGTCTAGTGGCTGTTCAGTTTCTCTGGTGTTACCTCAACTGGAGGTGAGGCAGTTCTAAAAGAAGAGTAGATCACCAGCTGCCACTGTGTACTCTAGTGACTTGCCCCTGGTGGACTCTTTGGGGTTGCAAGCTCTGCCTCCTGTCTAGCAAAGACAGTATCCTACTTATGGAGTCACCAGGGGGCCATCAGCTGATGCTATGCTG
The DNA here is from genome assembly GCA_028571685.1 of Heterohyrax brucei. Classification (NCBI taxonomy): domain Eukaryota; kingdom Metazoa; phylum Chordata; class Mammalia; order Hyracoidea; family Procaviidae; genus Heterohyrax; species Heterohyrax brucei. The sequence continues at coordinate 50,781,520 of CM053142.1, forward strand.
TAGATCAAGGAAGAGTGGAGGATATGCTCTTGGGCCACTCAGCAGTCAGTTCTCCAGGCAGTCTTATTTTTAAAGGTACTTTCTGCTAAGCAAGGAGGTGTCCAGCAGTTGCCGAAATCAGCCAGGCCTTCAGGTATGGCAGGTCTCACCTTCCAGCTGACAGGGAGAGGATCTCATAGGTTGTCCCCAGAGTAGGGAGGGGTTACAGCCTTGCTGCCTTCCTCTTCCAGTCTCCACCCATAAGATACCACTGTCCTAAACACAGCTTTTCTGTTGGAGAAGTGCTTTCTAGACAGGCACTGCTTCTTAGCTCAGGAATTAGCCCCTGCCGAGACCTTCACTTGCACGACTCTACCACCCAGGTGACGGAAGTGGCATCTTGCCTGAGCTGCCCTTCCCACCATAAAACACCAGTATCTATGGCACAGCTCAGAAACGAGAGGGTGGAGGGGGTACTTGTACCCTCAGTCAGCAGCTGGGTTCTTAAAATGTGGCTATCCCAAACATGGTCTTTCTGCTGCACTGCACATTGTTTACTTAATCACTGCAGTTCAGTGTATTAGCCAGCTCATGACAAGTCCCTGCCTCCTGGATAACACAGAAGGTGTCAATACCTGCAGTCCTCCCAAATGGTGAGTCAGCAGAGGCTGGGCTGAGCACCACACTGCCTGGTCTTTGAGAGAGGTGATTACCCCCTTAGTGACAGCCAGTGAAATCTGACAACACCATGCCAGATCTCAGGGTTCACTGGATGTCCATGCTGTTCCATTCAATTATTCCAGGCCTTAGTTCTCAGAGGCAATTCAGGAGATGTGTGTCTAGTATGCTGCCTTGGCCCCACCTCCTGAAATATAACCTTATCATCACAGCCAGCATTCCTCTTTTCTCACATCTTAGCATTCATTACTGCCACAGGCACATCATTAACATCCAAAATAGTATGATAGGAGATTTTTTATTATTATAAATGAAAAATGTCAGGTAATAAAATAGCCCATAAGTCAGGAGTAAATGTACAGGAAACCTGATCAAAAGAGGAAATGCAGAACAAAATTTAAATTTTTTATTTGAATTCAAATTTTCTGGAGCTATGGAAGCTAGCTGAATCCCTGAAACCACTGCCTTTGCCCTGATATGATCTTTAAACATTAAACCAAAAATATCCAATGACGTCTTCATAATGTCAAACAGGATGTTTGCCTAGAACATCATGCTGTTTTAAGAACTATCTAATATTGTTTTTAATAACCAGTAACGTATAATAGAGATTATATTTTTAGGGCAATTGCATCAGTCTGTGACTATCGGTATTTTAATGTCTTACTTTCAAAACTCTTTTTTAATTTTTTTTTCCTGGACTATTGCAGTGGCTATGGTGTTTAAAAAATGTTGAAAATAAGTGACTGATGATAGACAGCATCTCTAGTAGGCTGCATGTGTTTTTCAAAATACTCCCTCCACTTAAGGAAGTTCATTATTAGTTGTATTTTGCTATTTATTTTTTAAACAAGGAGCTTACATTGACTTATAACAAATGCAGTTTCATCATTTGAGACTAGTAAATTTATTTACTCCTGAATTTGTGAATGTGTGAATTAGGTTTAGTATGTTGAAGCAAACTTTCAACTCTTGGATAAAACTGTTTGGTGATGATATATCATGTACTTTGCAAATTCATAGATCTGATTTTAGTTTAGGTCATTTGAATCTGTATTCAATACTGAGATTGTCCTGTGGTTTGCTTTCTTCATTACTTCTTTATCATATGTCCATATCAGTTTCCATTAATATTCTCTTCAACATGTAAATTGGGCATTATTTATTCTTTATATATTCAGAAGTATTCACTGATGGAACAATCTAAGTTGACGCTTCCTTTTATGGAAGTTTTAATTAGGCTTCTAATTTATTTAATATCTATAGCAGTGCTCAGATTTTCCATTACTTCTTTTGTCAGTTTTAATAAGTTGTACTTTGTCAGAGTTTTACTATTTAATTTTTTCAATTTTTTTGGCATAAACTGTTCATCATATCCATTTATAATTGTTTTAATTTCTGTGTTAGTGGATAAAATTCACTGATGTCAAGTTGATTCTGACTCACAGCAATCCTATAGGACAATATAGAAGTACCCCGTAAGATTTTCAAATCTGTAATCTTTATGGATGCAGGCTGCCACATCATTTTCCCACAGAGCAGCTGGTGAGTTTGAAACACTGACTATAAATGAAGCATCAGAGGCATCTGACCTCCTCTAACTTCATAAGGGGAAAGATAATCAAGATTAGTTGCCCCAAGCTTATTCCTAGGAGGCAGAGGTCAGACATACTTCCTCTCTCCAACCTCTTTACCCATTCTGATACTGGAGGTCCCTCTCACAGCACTCTTCTTCTCTGCTGGGTTCAATAATTCATTACAGTAGTCATGAAGAACTGACAGCCCATTCCTCACAGCCATGGGGTTTATTAAGGAAGTAATATGTTACAATTTAAGATCAGGAACAACTCAGGATGAAGTTCTTTGATCAGGATAGCTTCTTGGTCCTGTTACCAGACAGGCCTCTCTGAGGTACTTGGTCGTTTACCTCTTACTCTCCAGGCTCTTGGACCCCTTGGGCCCGCCTAGACTCTGCCCTGCTCAAGCAAATTTTACCAAGGTCATGAGCTCCACTGATACGTGCCCAGGGACAATACCCCACCATACCAGTATTAGCCTAAATGTACTCAGCTCTCTAGCTTCATGGTAGCAAACCTGGCTCTGCCAACCAGCGTCCATAGGCACTTCATTCCACCTGCAAGCCTCTCGCCTGAAGGCAATCAGCTTTCCCACTGTGTGGGTCATGGAACCCACCACATCATCTCCTGCCAGCTCCTAGTTCAATTGCCTCTGCTGCTGTCATTTATCTGCTGCTGCTTCTTGCTGTCTCAGATGTTACAGCTCTCTATCCTGGGTCTAGGACATTCTCTGTGCAGGGATCTCAGATCGAAAGCCAAACTCTGCCTCCATTTCTTTGTCTTGGTGGTGGTGAAGACCCCTTCTCCTCTTTACTCTGGGATTGGCTCTCTTTTATGCCTAAAAAACTCACTGTGGTCGAACGAAATCTGATTCATAGTGATGCTATAGACAGAGTAGGACAGCCCTATAGAGTTTCTAAGGAGCACCTGGTAAATTTGAACTACTGACCATTTGCTTATCAGCTATGGTATTTAAACACTACACCATCAGGCTTTCCAACTTTTAAGTCTAGTGGATGGCAACACTAACAAATCTCCTCATATGGGTTCCTTGCACTTTGTTTGTGTGGTCCCATCCTCACCTTGAAGCTGTCGTAGTACAGTGTATAAGAGTTCAGCTGCTAACCCAAAAGTCAGCAGCTCAAATTTACCAGCCACGTTTTGCAAACATTCTGGGACAGTCCTACTCTTTACTATGTGGCTGCTACAAGTCAAAATCAACTGGATAGCAATGGGTTTGTGTTACCCCTACCTTAGGCTAAACTGTACAATCCTTTTCATTGACCATAAGCACCTCATTTGCATAATCTCATCCAGTAATTTGATGGGAGTTACAAGACCTGGAACAAAAGACCATATGAAAACCATCTAGCTTAACTGCTGTTATGATTAGCAAACATATTCTTAATATTTTCATATTTTAAATTTATTTATTTATTACAGTTAATGAATAAAATTTCTAACATCTATCAACTATCAAATCTATGATAAACTCTTATACCCCCTAGCACTATAGCCATCATAGCATTTTTTTCTTCTGCAAATAAGTCTATTTTTAAGAACTTGTAGCAGGGGTCTCCTACAATTTTTGTCCCTTTGCCATTGATTTCACTTAGGATAGTACCTTCCAGTTGAAACCGTGTTATGAGATGTTTTCTAAAATCATCATTGTTTTTTATCATAGCATATTGTTCCATTGAGTATATGTACTGTAGTTTGTTTATTCATTCATCTGCTGATGGCCGTCTAGGGTGATTCCATCTTTTTGTTATTGTGGACTGTGCTGCAATAAACATTCTTTCACTTGTGTCAGTTTGTGTTACAGACTTTGTTTCTGAAGGATAAATTCGAAGCAGTGGGATTACTGGACCAAATACTATATCCATGTCCAGATTGCTTTCCAAAGAGGAGGTACTATTTTGCAATCCCACAAGCAGTGTAGGAAAGGTCACATCTCTCCACAGCCTCTTCAGCATTTGTTGTTTTGTGTTTTACGGATTGTGGTCAACCTTGTTGGGGTGAGATGATTTCTCATTGTAGTTTGGATTTGGATTTCTCTGATAGCTAATGCTTGTGAGCATTTCCTCATGTGACTTTCGGCTGCCTGGATGTCCTCTCTAGTGAAATGTCTGCCCATCTCCTTTGCCCATTGCTTAATTAGGTTATTTACCTTTTTCTTGTTGATATTTTGCAGAACCTTGTAGATTATAGAGATCACATGACGGTATGACATGTAGTTGCTTAATATTTTTTCCCATTCTATAGGTGGTCTTTTAACGCTTTTGATAAAGACTTTAGATGAGCAAACTTGTTTACTTCTCAGTAATTTCTATTTACCTATTTTCTATTCTGATAATTATGCTTTGTTTGTTAGATTTTGAAGTCTGCCTAAATTGTGTTTTAGAACATCCATCATTGATTTCTTTTTTTCTTGCATGATCCTTATCGCTTTAGGTTTGGTATTTAGATCTTTGATCTATTTTGAGTTTGTTTTTGTGTAAGAGGTGAGATATGGGTCTTGTTTCAGTTTTTTGCAGATGAATATTCAATTTTGCCAACACCATTTGTTGAAGAGACTTTTTTTCACCCAAGATTATAATCTTAGGGACTTTATCAAACACCAACCGTTCATAAGAGGATGGTGACATTGCTGGGGTCTCCACTATATTTCATTGGTCTATAAGACTGTTTATGTACAACTAACAGGCTGTTTTGACTACTGTGGAAGTATAACACCTCCTAAGGTCAGTTAGTGTGAGGCCTCCCATTGAGTTCCTCTTCTTGTGTAGTGCTTTACCTATCTGAGATTTCTTTCCTTTCCAAACAAAGTTGGTGATATGTTTCTCTATCTCATTAAAATATAACAGTGGAATTTGTATTGGGGTTGCATGGCACAAGTAGATTAGGTAAAATAGACACTTTCACAATGTTGTCTTCCTATCCACGAGCAAGGTAGGTTTTTCCAATTATTCAAGTCTCTTTTGGTTTCTTGCAGTGAAGCCTTGTTGCTCTCTCTGTATAGGTCTCTTATTTCTCTAGTTAGATGTATTCCTAGGTATTTTATCTTCTTGGGTGCTGTAGTAAATGGTATGGTTTTGATGATATCTTTGATGATCTCTTTGTTGGTATAAAGGAATTCTACTGATTTACTTATATTTATCTTGCATCCTGATACTTTGTTGACCTCCTCTATTAGTTCTAGTAGTTTACTTATGGATTCCATAGGATTCTCTGTATATATCATCATATCATCTGCGAATAGGGAGATGTTGGCCTGACTTTACTTCTTTGCCGATGTGGATACCTTTATTTCTTTATCTTGTCTAATTGCTCTGGCAAGAACCTGTAGTATAATGTTGAATAGAAGTGGTGAGGAGTGGACATCCTTGTCTAGTTCCTGTTCTCAAGGGGAGTTCTGTCAGTCTTTCACCATTCAGGATGATGAAAGTGGTTGGCCTTGTGTAGATCTCCTTTACTGCATTGAGGAATTTCCCCTCTATTCCTGTTTTGCTGAGCGTTTTTATCATGAATGGGTGTTGGACTTAGTCAAATGCCTTTTGTGTATCAATTGACAAAATCAGGTGATTCTTATCCTTTGTGCTATTTAAGTAGTTGATTACATTAATTGTTTTCCTGATGTTGAACCAGCCTTGCATCACTGGGATCAAACCAACTTAGTCCTGATGAATTATTTTTTTGATATGCTGTTGAATTCTATAGGCAAGAATTTTCGTGAAGATTTTTGCATCAAGGTTCATGAATGGTATTTGTCTGTACTTTTCTTTTTTTTTGTGGGATCTTTCCCTGGCTCTGGTATCAGGGCTATGCCGGCTTCATAGGATGAACTGGGGAGTATTCCATCCCTTTCTGTGGTATGAAATAGCCTTAGTAGTATTGGAGTTAACTCTTCTCTAAAAGTTTTGTAGAATTGCCTGATGAAGCCTTCAGGACCAGGACTTTTTGTGGTTGGCAGATTTTTGAAGAATTTTCCAATCTCCTCCTTTGTGATAGGTTTATCAAGTTGATTTACTTCTCTCTATGATAATCTTTGAAGGTGATAAGAATCTAGAAATTTGTCCATTTCCTTTAGGTTTTCAAATCTGTCAGAATATAGACTTTCCTGATATTCTGTTATGATACTTTTGATTTCAGTTGGGTCTCTGGTAACATCTCCTGTCTCACTTCTTAATTGGGTTATTTGTATCTTCTGCTGTTTTTCTTTTGTAAGTTTAGCCAGTGTATAGGTTTTGTTGATCTTTTCAAAGAACAAGCGTTTGGTTTTGTTAATTTTTTCTGTTGTTCTTCTATTCTCTAATTCATTTAGTTCTACTCTAATCTTTACAATCTGCTTTCTTCTGGTGCATGAGGGGTTCCTCTGTTGCTCTCTTTCTACTTGTTGAAGCTATAGGATTATGTCTTTAGTTCAAGTCCTTTCTTCTGGATGTGTGCATTTATGGAGATAAATTGACCTCTGAGCACTGCTTTTGCTGTATCCTGTAGGTTCTGGTAGGATGTGTTTTCAGTCTTATTTGATTCCATAAATTTGTTTATTTCATCCTTCTTTTCTTCTATATCTCATGTAATTTTGAACAAGGTGTTACTCAGTTTCCATGAGTTCAAATCTATACCTATGATTTTCCTGGTATTTATTTCAACTTTTATGGCTTTTTCATCTGAGAAGAGTCTTTGCAACAGCACAATGGTTTGGATTTTTTAGAGATTTGCTTTGTGACCTAACACATGGTCTATTCTGGAGAATGTTCCATGTATATTGAAGAAGAAAGTATACTTATCCATTGATGGGTGAAAAGTTCTATATATGTTGATAAGGCTAACTTGGTTGATTGTTGCAATATAAGATCTTCTGTATCTTCACTGAGCTGTTCTCCCAGATGATCTGTCCATTACTTAAAGTGGAGTGTTGAAGTCATCAGCTATTTTTGTGGAGTGATCTATCTCATTTTTCAATGTTGCCAGTGTTTGTTTAATGTATTTAGATGCTCTGATATTGGTTGCATAAATATTCAATATTGTTATATCCTGCCTATGTATTGAATCTTTTAGCAACAAGTAATGACCATCCTTGTCCATGATGGTGAATCTTTCGTTAAAGTCTTATTTATTTGAGATTAGTACTGCCACTCCTACTCTTCTTTGCATGTGGTTGGCTTGATATATATTTTTTTCATACTTTGATTTTCAGCTTGTACATATTTTTCAATCGTAAGTGTGTTTCTTGTATACAACACGTAGACAGGTCATGTGTTTTGATCCACAATGTCACTCTCTGTCTCTTTATTGGAGCATTCAGACCATTTGCATTCAGTGTAATTATTGATAGGTATGTATGTGTTTGGTGCTGTCATTTTGATGCATTCATTTTTTTGGGTTGATGTTTTCTATGTTTTTCTTAATAGTCAGTTCTGGCTCATTCTTTTTAATGGATTGACTTATCTTTTCCAGTGTTTGTTGAGACACCTGTGTCGTGCATCTTGTTTTGATCTGCCACATTGTTATTTTGCTTTGCTGCTACCCCAAAATGTCCCTTATTATTCTAAGTTTAAACCCGAGTTTAATGTTAGCATATCTTTTTAATTTCCTCTCCATCTGAGAGGGTTACATCTACTATATCACTCTTTTAGTGTGATAATGTCAGAGTTTTTATGCTATGATCACTGGTTCTCTTCTATTAAGAAAGTGGTTTTGATTGAACAGACTGACTTCCCTAAATGCGTAGGATTCAGGATACTGTGTCATACATTGCCTCCTTAAGTATACACTTAGTGATTTTGTTTTTCTAAGTAAACAGGTTCTTTCAGTATTTCCTGTAGTTTGGGTTTAGTTTCTACAAAGTTTCTAAGCTTCTCTGAAAATGTCGTAATTTCATTTTGATATTTGAGAGAAAAATTTGCAGGTTATGTAATTCTTGGTTGGAAGTTTTTCTCCTTCAGTGCTTTGAATATGTTATCCCATTGCTTTCTAGACAACATTATTTCTTCAGAGAAGTTAGGTGGAATCCTATGGGATTTCCCCTGAATGTAAGCTTTGCTTTGAGGTTGTCTTTAAAAGCTTCTGTTTATGTTTCATTTTATTAAATTTGATTATAATATGTCTCAGTCTTTGTTTTGGGGTCTAGTTTTTGTGGGTTTTGATACATGTCTTTGATGTCTGTGTTTTCTTCTTTTATAATTTCAGGAAAGTTTTCTGTTAGCAACTGTACAGCAATGCTATCTGTATTGTCATCTACCCTCTCTTGTTCAGGAACTCCAACTAACAATAAATTGTTCCTCTTAATAGAGTCCCACATGTTTCTTAATTCTTCTCCAGTTTTCTTATTTCATTTCTCTGATATCTCCTCATAAATGTTAATGTCAGTTGCTCTGTCCTCAAGATCACTAACTCTGGCTTCCATCTCCTCAGTTCTGATTTTTTGACATTAGATTGAATTGTTTAATTTTGTAATTTTGTTAGTGATTTTTTGTATTTCAGATCATTGATGTTCCATCAGTTGAAACAGCTTTTACTTAATGTTTCATTTAATCTCTAGGAAGATTCTATGTATAATTATTTTGTGTTCAACCTCCAATAGTTTCAGAAAGTTTTTTTCATCTGGGAAGTTTTTTGATTCTGTGTTTTCGGAGTCTTCTGTAACCAAGATGGAATGCTTCTTTAAATGGTTAACTATGGTCTGCTGTCTGTGTAACAACTAGAATCTATTTGATTTCACTGGTGTTACCTCAAAAGGAGCTGAGGCATTGTTCTAAGAGGGAAGTTGGTCACCAGCTGGCTCTATGTAGTCCAGGTAGATTCTCTGGGGGTGGAATTCTTGCCTATTGTTTGGCAAAGATAGCACCCTACTTATGGAGACACTTTAAACTGTCAGCCAACGATACGACGTGGGTCAGTGAAGCATCGGGGAAAAAGCTACTGAGCATCTCAACAGAGAGGTCTCTAGTCAAATACATAGGCCTCTCCCTCTTTTAAAGTAAACTTTACTTCTGCATGGAGAACTGTCCAAATGCTAAGAAGTGGAGAACTGTCTACCTTTGGCCAACGTGAGAACTGTCCAAATGCTGTCAACAACAGACAGGCCTACAGGAGGCATAGTTTTTACTTACATAAATCTTTGGAATTATTATACTTTTTGGTACTTTGAAATATCCATGTTTACGAAGTGCCACTTCATCTGAAATAGTAGTTGTTACATTAAATCTACTTTACTCTTAATAAAATAAAACTAATGTCTTTGTTTAATGTTTGCACAGCATATTTTTTTGTGCACTTTTACTTCTTTCTGTGCTTTTTCTTTATATATTTTCTTCTGGGAAGCATATTGTGTGTTCTGACTTTTCATCTAGCCTGACAACCTTTACTTTTTAATTAGAGCAGTCTTTTATTAAGGGTCAACATAATTACTGAGTTTAAGTCTACTTGGTTTGGGGTTTAAGTCTACTATCTCACTTTTTGTTTTTTATTTGTCCTGTCTGTTTCTAAAATATTTTCTTTCTACTTTCCTTACTTTCTAATTTCCATCAAATATATTTTTTAATATTCTTCTTTGTCTCTTACTAGGTTGGTAGTTTTATATCTTCCTTCTCATTTAGTGATTACCCTAAAAGAATAAACATGGCATTGTTGACTTACCAAAGTCTAGTATAAACTAGTTCATTCATTTCTGGCAATTCAGAAGTACTGGGACACTTTAATTATATTCTATATTCTATCAAATTATGTAGAATTGTTGTCTTGTATTTCACTTCTATTCTGAGGTCTGACAGTTGAGTTTGTGAACTCATCCTAGAAAGAGTGCTACATACTTCATTGCTGAATATCATTAAGGTCACCATCAAAGTACTTCCCTTGAGAAGCTATGTGCCAACATCAGTGCCAGTCCACCTTTCAAAGCAATTTTGGAACTCTTTTTCTGGAACAGCCATCAGAGTTGTCATCATATTACCCTTGATGTCCTGAATGCCACCAAAATGTCTTCCTTTCAGTATCTGCTTTATCTTTGGGTAAAGAAAAAAATCACTGGGGGCCAGATCAGGTGAGTAGGGAGTGTGTTCCAATACAGTTATTTGTTTACTGGCTAAAAACTCCCTCACAGACATCTATACAATTAAGTCCAAGAACTTTCCATCCAGCCACCGTGAGCAATTGTTGTTCCAGAAAGAGTTCTAAAACTGCTGTGAAGGGTGCACTAGGAATGGCATCAGGGAATACCTTCCCAAAGGGAGTTCTTGGAAGGTGACTGTAGTGATATTCAGCAATGAGGTGTATAGCACTTAAAACAATTAAGTTCATGAACTTGTCAGACCTTCATATATTTAATATTTCAAATATATTAATTACCAGTATTGTTTTATAAGGTCAATATTGATTTAGATTTGTCCACATAGTAACTTTCTTATTGTGGCTCATTATTTCTTATTACATCTTTGAGCTTCTATCTGGAATTATTCCTTTTTCTCTAAAAAACACCTGTCATTTCCTTTATTATATGTTAACTGGTGGAAAATCCTGTCAGCTTTGGATTGTGTTAATATTTCTTTATTTTACTTAAATTATTCCCTCTCTGCAATGAACAAACTAACTTCTCATTAAACAATCCATGCACATTTTGTTTTGTCAAATTGTTGACCAAACCCATGACAGGTCAACACTCTCCCTCTTGACCTTAGGTTTCTTATAATTAGCTTTCCTGTGCTCTCCTGACTTCTAGTCCTTGTCCCCGGGCTAGTGTGTCCCTTTAGCTTTGTTTTGTTTTGCTAATGGTGAACCTCAGAAGTGGCTTCATTACTGAGCTAAACAGACATCTGGGGATCATACTTTCAGGGCTTCTTCATTCTTTTTCAGATGATTAAGTCTAGTCTTTTCTGTGAGTTAGAATTTTATCACACATTTTTTTCTCCAGCCCTGCCTGGGACCTTCTATTGTGATCCCTGTCAGATTAGTCAGTGGTGGTAGCTGGGCACCGTCTAGTTATGCAGGAATCAGTTTGATGGAGGCTGTGGTAGTTGTGTTCCATCAGTCCTTTGTACTAATCTTTCTCTTATGTCCATTATTTTCTTCATTCTCACTTGATCTTGGCACAGTGAGACAAGTGGAGTGCCTTAGATGTCTACTCACATATTTTTAAGACCCCAGTCACTACTCACTGAAGTAGAGTGTAGAACATTTTCTTTATAAACAATATCGCGTCAGTTGAGCTAGATGACTCCCAATACCATGGTCTCTACAGCCCTCAGTCTAATAACTAAATAAATAGTAGATAAATGGCAACTTTGGTAAAGGCAAAGCAGTGTATAATACTGGAGCAACCAGAACAACTTGTTCAAGGCAAGGTCATAGAAACTCTATAGATACATTCAAATTCCCTGAGGGACCAAATTAATTTCTTTATGGATATTTTAGCATGGTATAAAATTCTCATTTGGTAGTTATTTCCTTTTAAATGTATTGTTTTGTTATTTTTTTAAGTTTTTCATTTTAAAACTTTATTATCAGTGTATGTTTTGCTCTTTGAAGGTAATCTTTGTATTTCTGGCTGCTTCTAGGATGTCTCTTAGTTCTGTTTTTGATGGTTTAATGATGTATGTATAGAATTCTTAAATTCTGCTTGCTTTTGTAGGGATTTTTTGAATCTTCAGCTTGATATCTTTTCTAAGTTAGAGAAAAATTAAAAATATTACTTCTTTATGTATTGCATCTGCCTTGTGTCTCATAAGCTTTGGGGATTCCAATTGTTAGATATGCTATACACTGACACCTCTGATGGGAGACCTAGCTACCCAGTGGTTAACAGTTCAGGCTCTAATCTAAAGATCAGTGGTTGAAAGCCATCAGTCACTCCCTGAGAGAGAGAAGTAGCAATGCTCTTCCATAAAGATCATAGCCTTGGGGGCCATATAGGACAGCTCTACCCTATCTTGTAGGGTTGCTGTGATTCAGAGTAAACTTGACAACAAAGTGTATCTCTGAGTATGGATATCTCTGTTCTTTATTTTCCTATTCTAGGTTTCTTTGTGCCATATTTATTATTTTTACTGACATCTTTCATTAATTCTATATTTAGTTGTTTATAATGCTACTAAATTCTATATTTTTGATATGTATTGTAATAAATTTACATTTACTTATTTTTTCCCTAGCTTCCAGTTCTCTGTCTAAGGTTTTAATCTTATCAGTTATTTTCTTGACTATATAAGTCTTAGTCATCTACTTCTGCTGTAACAAAAATATCACAAGTAGAAGATGGCTGTAGCAAACAGTAATTCATTTTCTCACAATTTATGAGGCTAGAAGTCCAAAATCAGAGCACCAGTTTGGAGAAAGTTTTTCTGTTTACTCTGGAGGTAGGTCCTTATCTCTTCTGAGCTTCTTTTTCTGAGCAATCTCTATGTGGGCTGGCATCCCTCTTCCCTCATATCTGCTTCTCTCACTTTATTGTTTCAAAACCAAAAACCAAATGCACTGCATTGAGTTAGTTTCAAGTCAAAACTTGTTATATCTCTTTTAGATGTCAAAAAATATTGAGTAAAACAACACACTAATCCTGTCTCTTTAGCATAATAACCTAATCTTGCTTCACTAACATAAGAAACACAACTCATTCACAAATGGAATTATTGCCATGAGGCAAAGGTTAGAATTTGTAATATACTTTTTTGGGGAAAACAATTTAATATATAACAATATGTATGCACAGTTATTTCAAAGCATGTGGGAATATTTATTATCCTGTGGGAATATCTATTGTTCCTGTGGGAATATTTATTATCCATTTACTTTCTCTTGGATTTTAGTCATGTTTTCTTGTCTTTGACATGCATGATTAGTTTTGATTTAATGCTAGACATTGCATATTAAAAGCTGAGAAAATAAGAATGTTTATAGCAGCACAGTCCAGGACAGCAAAAAGATGGAATCAACCCAGATGCCCAACAACAGAAGAATGGATAGGTAAACATATACTCAGTGGAGCACTATGCAATGATAAAGTATAATGATGATTCCAGGAAACATCTCCTAACCTGGCTTCAACTGGAAGACATTATGTTGAGTGAAAGTAGTCAGCGACAAAGGGACAAATACTGTATGAGACCTCTACGATAAGATCTCAGAAACAGACTTGTGTATAGAAGGAAAGACTCTTTGACAGCTGCAAGGGAGGTGAGGGAGGGACAGTGGGGCGGGGGTTTAGTTTAGATAGTTGCTATAAATCTGGTTGGGAGAAAGCGGTGATAGCACACATTAGAAACAAGAACAACATTAAGTGGACTTCAGCATAACTTGAGTACTCCTCCCATCTTAACCCAATATTGCAAGGATAGAGTAGCTGGGGCAGGGGGCAAGGGACCATGCTCTTAGGCAAAATTGAGGCCAATTGGCACAACTAGTGTTTTGCTAAGAGAGCTCTCTGCACCCCGCATTGGTGAGTGGCGTCTGGGGTCTTAAAAACTGCCAAGCTGCAATCCAAGGACACAGCAAATGGTCCCAACTCAGCAGGAATGGATGCTCACCAAGGACCACAATGACATGCGGTAAAGACAACCTAGAAGACAGACCCACAAGAGTGGGTGCCTTCATCGACTTGGGACCAGAAGAACTGGATGGTGCCCAGCCACCACCAGTGATAGCCATGATGGAGCTCACTAGGTTTAGTCTCACTGGCAACACAAGAATAAAAAGGGGTGCATCATGAGATCTCCGCTAAAAGACCTCAACTGATGGTCCAGCAGTTTTCAGGTTCACCTGAGAGTTGGCCCCCGGCCCTGATACTGCCCTTACCCATAAACTATAACAAAGGTCCACTCTTTGGACAGGAATGGATTGGACTTGGCAATGCAGAGTGACCATATATTGGTTGCACTTTATGGTTCTATATATCTATAGGATATCATCCTGCTGACCTCTGGCTGGAGAAAGGAGAGTGGGTGGAGAGGAGGAGAAAGGAGACTGTTAGGAGGATGAGACACATATGGAGCAGAGAGGAATAGTGTGCTGTCATCGGACAGGGAGAGCAGTGGAAGCTGTATATAGGTGGGTATGTAAATTTATACGGGAATGTACATTTTCACTCAGTTATGTTAAATAAAAAATAAAAGGGAAAAAAAAGCTGAGAAAATATTTGAAGTGTCGGATGATAGTTCTCTGTAGAGGATTTATTTATACTTCAGGCAGGTATGGAGGGACATTAGCTATCCTGTGTCAATTTAATTCAATTTTTAGTAACTTCCAAGATATAGTCTATTTCTGAATCATTCTTTTTCTATTATATAACCGTTTGGTGTCCAACCTAGGTCTTAGCAATCACTAGATACAGATTTCTGTTCTTTTAGGTATTACAGCTACTAACCAAAGGGTCAGAAGTTCAAAACTGTCAGAAGCTCCACAGAAACTGTATGGAACAGTTCTACTCTGTCTTATGGGGTCACTATAAGTCAGACTTGACTCAAAGGCAATGTTTTACTTCTGTGTTAGAGACAAGAGGTGAAGCAATATTTAAAGCTCTCAGCTGCTAACCAAAAAGTTGGTGATTCAAACCCAAGATACCCTCTATGACAGAAAGATGTGGTGGTGGTTTGTTTTAGTAAAGGTTACAGTCTTGGAAATCCAATGGAAAGTTCTACTCTGCCCTATATGGTCTTGATTAGTTGGGATAGACTTCATAGCAACGAGCTTGAGGTTTTTATTTCTTTGTTCGCTATTGTGTGTCTGTTACAGTTACAGTTATGTGACTTATGCATAAGCACATGCTTGGGAGGTGATCCTGGCTGCATAGCTAAGAGTTATTGTCTTGCTTTCCCTTAGATGATATGTGCTACCAAATATTATTAATGAATTAGTTTTCCACTTATACATTAATACCTATGTAAGGTGGAAACTTGTCAGAGAAGGAAAACAAATAGATTACA
The DNA here is from genome assembly GCA_028571685.1 of Heterohyrax brucei. Classification (NCBI taxonomy): domain Eukaryota; kingdom Metazoa; phylum Chordata; class Mammalia; order Hyracoidea; family Procaviidae; genus Heterohyrax; species Heterohyrax brucei. The sequence continues at coordinate 50,796,671 of CM053142.1, forward strand.
CTAAAATGAGTGATACAAAAGTAATAAGACTGCACACTGCCAATGGAGGACAATTTGTAAGATAGTAAAAACAAGACAGTCTTGTCAAGTTCCAGCTGTTGTGGGTTTCATGATATTTCCAGAGTTAGTTTTTGTGGTTTATAACTATAATCTTGACTAAAATGAACAAGTCTATATTTTCATTCACTTTTTTCAAATTAGTCTGTGAAACTCATTTATTTTCCCAAGTGAACTTTAAAGTCACTGGGTTCAGTGAAAACACAATTTGAGATTCTGATTGAATATGCTAGTTTATGGATGACTGACAGTCTTAATAACATTAATCTTTCCAGAAAAATGGTATTTTTCTCTAATTACTCAGTTTTTACTGTTAATAAAGTTTTAAAATTTTCTTCATATTAGATACTGTATTTTTTTTGTTTGTAAATTTATTCTTGACTTTCTAATTTTAAAGTCATCATACTAAGGAACGTTTTATTTTCCAATTCTCATTTCATAGTCATAGCTAATATAGAAAGACTAGATCAGGAGATAAGAAGGCAGCATAGGCACAAAATCCTGCTGAGCCCTCTAAAAACAAAGACCAGCAGAATCAATTAATCCTACAAAACTGGGCACCCCAGGAGGCTTGATCACCAGGAAGAAACATATAAGGATGGAGTGGGTGACATGAAGATCATAAGAGTGTAGGACCACCATGGATGAGGCTCCAGACAAAAAGATGCCATGCACAGAAGGTAGAAGAAAAAACAGGTCTCCAAATAAAGAGAGCCTGCATATGGAAGGTGAAGTGATCACAGTAAAATTCCCCTACCAAAACAAACTTGCAGTACAAAACTTAAAGTCATCACCAGGTCTGAGGACAAATGTGATCCACACCTACCTGAAGAGAGCAATCCAGGACAGAAGAATTCTACACAGTTCTGAGTGGCTTAAGACTAATCAGGCAATCAGGGGACTTTAGGACCCAGTTGCCCTGCAGGCACTAGACTAGTCCAGGCCAAGAAGCCTCAGCTCCCTCTGTACTGCAAGAAGCAATAAGGAAATACATGTGCAGGTGGGCAGCAGGTTGAGACCTCATACAGCCTGGAGACAAAGGCAGTTTCAGGACTGTGTAGGACCATGGAGGGGTGGTGTCACCAACCTCAGGTGAGTATGGTACTGGGGAGAGGAAGAGAGGGATGCATGAATCCTCCCCTGCCTGTGACCCACAGCTGCAACTGATGCCCTATGGGAGACCAGCCCAGCCCAGAGGCAGCATAAGCAGTTGCAAGGATGACATGTGCATTCCCAGTTGCTGCAAATAAGAGATGAACAGTCCCTTCCCAGTAGGAGAACCACCAGTGAGTTCTCAGTGTTCCCTGCTCAAACCTGAGGTAACAGAAACAGCTGCCATAGCTTGCAAAAGATAGAACACTCCTGGGACCTCCTCCCTACTCTTGAGAGCTTAGGCTGAGGCTCAACATGGAATCAGTCCATCCTAGAGGCAGCTGCAGAAGTAGAAATTATGTTCTTCCCACTTTGGGATAGCTGTGAAAGTGCAGTGCCTGCACTGGCAACCTCCCAGCCTAGAGACAGAAGCAGTGGTGGTGGTGCTGAATGCAGGTGCAACTGCCCTACCTGGGAGCTGAGCTGACAGTGGTCCAGTGCAGGACAAAGCTGAAAGAAGAGAAAATAATCAGATTGTATTGAGAAAATACAACCCAGCCCCAATAGAGAAACACTGATCAGGCCAAACGAACTAATAATTCTCTTTCACTGTAGCATCTGGATGGCTCAGAGACAGCAATCGACATCTAAACACCTAAAGAAGCAGACTATCATGGTTTCCAAAAACTCCCAAAATACAGTGTCAATGGATTTCCCAGATTAAGAAGAGTTCCTGCAACTGTCAGAGACAGGATTTCCCAGATGAAGAAGAGTTCCTGCAACTATCGGAGACAGAATACAAAAGAATGATGAACAGCACTGTGCAAGGTATCAGTAGAAAGAAGATGCAAAATACAACAGAGCACACTTAAAAATTAAATAAACTGTAAGAAATGTTTGAGCAACAGTGCTGTGGAGTTTGGCAGATTAACAATAAAATCATCAAGCTTGATAACTCAGTTGAAAGCAAAGGAGCAGGATCAAGCTATTGGAAAACAGAGTTAGGGAACTTGAAGACAAAGTAAATGTCATGAGCATACATAAGGAAAAATCAGATAAAAGACTCAATAAGAGTGAAGAATTGCTAAGGGTGATGTGGGACTGTATCAAAAGAAACAATATTAGAGTGATGGGAGTACCAGAACAAGGTGAGATGGCTGAAAATTCAGAGAGAATTATTGAAGATCTGCTGACCAAAAACTTCCTTGACTTCATGAAGGATGAGAAGATTCCATTCGAGACACTCATTGAACCCCACTCAAAGTAGATCCAAAAATAAATATATATCATTATCAAGCTGAATAAAGCAAAATATAATTTACAAAGGAAAAATATTAAGATTATCCTCAGACTACTCAACTGAAGTATTGTTGCCCAGAAGACAATGGAATAACACACACACAGCCCTAAAGGAAAAAAACCTGCTGAGGATAATGTATCCTGCAAAATTGTCTCTCACATGTGAAGTTGAAATTAAAGCTTTCATATATAAACAGAAATTTAGAAAATCTTTAAGAACCAATCAAAACTGTAAGAAACATTAAATGAAGTTTTTTTTTTTTTTTTTAAATTAGGAAATCGATAACATTAGACATAGATTTGAAAATTCACCACTCAATAATGCATCTTGATACCATCAGGAAAGTAAATCCCAAAATGATAACCAAACCAACCACAAAAAACAGAAACTCACAGATCTCAGGATGTAATCAACAATTACATTATATGAAAAAGAGGGTCAAAAAAATGTACACATAGACCTTCCAGGTGTGGAGGAAGTCAAGGAGATACATAGACACTTAAGTATGGATTACTTTTAGATTAATAAACAGGACTAAGGGGACAATAGCAAAAGAAATTTTTTTTATTATGACTGAGTGAAAATGTACATTCCTGTATAAATTTACATGCCCACCTATATGCAGCTTCCACTGCTCTACCTGCCCGATAACAGCTCACTATTCCTCTCTGCTCCATACATGTCTCATCCTCCCAACAGTCGTCTCCTTTTCCGTCCTCTCCACCCACTCTCCTTCCTCCAGCTAGAGGTCAGCAGGATGATATCCTATAGCTGCATAGAACCATAGAGTGCATCCAATATATGGTCACTTTGCATCACCAAGTCCAATCCATTCATGTCCAAAGAGTGGACCTTCATTATGATTTATGGGCAAGGGCAACATTAGGGCCAGGGGCCATGCTCCCAGGGGAACCCTGAAACCGCTCACTATCAGTTGAGGGCTTTTAGTGGAGATCTCAGGATGCACCCCTTTTTATTCTTGTGTTGCCAGTGAGACTCAACCTAGTGAGCTCCATTGTGGCTATCACTGGTGGTGGCCAGGCACCATCCAGTTCTCTTGGTCCCAAGTCGATGTAGGCACCCACTCATGTGGGTCTCTCTTCTTGTGATAGCACACATTAGAAACAAGAACAATATTAAGTGGACTTGAGCATAAATTGAATACTCCTTCCATCTTAACCCAATATTGCAAGGACAGAGTAGCTGGGGCAGGGGGCAGAGAGCAGGGGGCAGGGGACCATGCCCTTCAGTGAAATCGAGGCCAATTGGCACAACTAGCATTTTGCTAAGAGGGCTCTCTGCACCCCACATTGGTGAGTGGCATATGGTGTCTTAAAAGCTGCCAAGCTGGCATCCAAGGGCACAGCAAATGGTCCCAACTCAGCAGGAATGGATGCTCACCGAAGACCAAAATGACGTGGGGTAAGGACATCTTAATTATACATGTCAAAAGGCAACATATAGGGTGGGGCCAAGACAGCAGACTAGACATACAACTTCTTAATTCCCTCTGAGAACTAAGGCCTGGAATGATAGCTGAATGGAGCAGCACTGACACGCAGGAGCCCTAGGATCTGGCACAGGGTTGCCAGATTTGACTAAGTACCAGTGACAGTGTAACTACCTCTCTCAAAGATGAGACAGTGCTATGCTGAGTCCTGTTTCTACTGGCTCACCTTTTGGGAAGACTGCAGGTACTCATGGCTGCTTTTTTATCTGGAAGGTAGAGACTTGGCATAAGATGGCTGATCCACTGAATTACTGTGCTTAGATAAACGGCGCATGGCATAGCAGAAAGACTATGCATGGGATAGCCACAGATAGAGAGTATGGCTGCTGACAGAGGGCATGACTGCTCCTCAATTCTCTTTTCTGAACTGTGCCATAGATTCTACTATTTCAAGGCAGAAAAGGCAGCTCGGGTGGGACACTATCTGGTCAGCTGGGAGGTGGAGTCACCCATTTGGAGAACTTTACTAGGGCTAATATTCATGCCAAGAACCAAGGCATATCTGGAAAGTGTTTCTGCAGCAGAAAAGCTGTATTTAGGACAGGGGTGACTAGAGTTATAGGTGGGGCCTATCAGAGGATGGCAGGAAGGCCCTAACACCTCCCTACTTTAAACTGCATCATGGCACCTAGGGATGGCCTATGAGGTGCTTTAGTTGTCAGCTGGAAGGTGGGGCCAACCACACCTGCAGGACTGACTGAATTTCACAGCTGTTGGATAGCTCCTTGATTAACAGTAAGGTACAATTTAAAAATAAGACCATCTGGAGAACTGACTACTGAGTGGCCTGGAAGCATCTTCTCCGCCCATCACCAATCCACATCACAGTGTTGGCTGGTGGCCTCCCAGTGACTTCATAAGTAGGATGCCATCTTTGATAGCCAGGAGGTACAACCTACCGGCCCAGAGACTCCACCTGAAAGAAGATCTTTGTTTAGAAAAATAAAAACATGAAGTATATTCTTAAGGAGGAAATGCAGCACACAGAATCCAGAATCATACCCATTTAGTGAAGTCACAAGCTCAGTCAAAACTAAAATATTAAAAGAAGGGAATCAGCGATCAGAATGCAAAACTATGACACCGTCACACTAAAAAGAGGGATATATTATAGTAGTTATTACCTTTTCATATTGAGAGGAAATTTAAAAGATATGCAGAAGTTAAACTCTGGTTTAAATTTAGAACAGTAAGGGGGTCATTGGCACCGCTGCAAAGCAACATAAGGATGTGACAAGAAACAAAACTCAGTAGTCTCACTAAACACAAAATCAACACTGACAAACATAAAAAGTCAACCCATAAAGAAGAATGACCCAGAACAGAAGATTAAGAACAACATAGAAAACATCAACAACAAAAAAGTAAATGCATCAAAATGACAGTGCTAAACAGATAAACCCACTGCCATCAAACACATACCTCTCAATAATTACACTGAATGTAAATAGACTGAATGCTCCAATAACGAGACAAGTGACATCCTGGATCAGAAGACAGGACCTGTCTATACGTTGTCTACAAGAACCACACCAGCGACTCAAAGACATCAACAAACTGAAAATCAAAGGATGGAAAATTATATTCCAAGCCAACAACATGCAAAGAAGAGCAGGAGTGGAGATACTTAGATAAAATACACTTCAATAAAAAATCCACCGTCAAGGACAAGGATGACCACTATTTATTATTGAAAGGTTCAATAAACAAACAGGAATTACCAATATTAAATATTTATGCACCCAATACTAGAGCACCTAAATATATTGAACAAACACAGATTACAGTAAAAAATGAGATAGATCATTCCACAATAGTAGTTGGAGACTTCAACCCTCCACTTTCAGTACTGGACAGATCATCCAGAGAAACCTCAGTGAAGACATGGAAGATCTTATTGTGACAATTAACCAACTAGACTTTATCAACATTTACAGAATGTTTTCTCCATCAACAGATACGTATATCTTCTTCTCCAGTGCACAAGGAACATTTTCCAGAACAAACTATATGTTAGCAGATAAAGCAAGTATTAACAAAATGCAAACCACTGAACTATTGCAAAGCATTTTCTCAGACCATAAAGCCATAAAAGTTGAAATCAACAGCAGGAAAAACAGGTAGTAGTTTGAATTCACAGAAACTGAACAACTTGTTAAAAAAGCCATAGGTTACATAAGAAATCAAAGATGAAATGTAGAAATTTATGGGATCAAATGAGAATTAAACCATTCCTAGCAAAACATGTAGGGTACAGGAAAAGTAATGCTAAGAGATCAATTTATCTCTTTAATGCACACATATGGAATGAAGAAAGGACCCGAACAAAAGAGTTAACCCTACAACTTGAACAAGTAAAAAGAGAGCAACATAGGAAACCCAAAGGCATAAGAAGAAAACAAATTATGAAGATTAGTGCAAAACTAAATGATTTAGAGAAAGAAGAACAAATGAAAAAATTAACAAAACCAAAATCTGGGTCTTAGAAAATATATACTTAGAAAAGAAAAACAGAGGAGGAAACAAACCAAATAAGAAATGAGATGGGAGATGTCACAACAGACCCACCTGAAATCAAATGTATTATGATGGAATATTATGAAAGACTGTACTCTAACAGATTTGAAAACCTAGAGAAAACGGACAAATTTCTAGATTCATAGCACTACCAGAATTGTCACAACGAGAAGTAGAACAACTTAATAAATCTGTCACAAAGAAAGAGATTGAAAAAGTCATTGAAAAATTACCAGCCAAAAGACCTGGCCCAGATGGCTTCACTGCACAGTTCTACTGAATTTTTAGTGAGAAGTTAACTCCAATATTACTGAGGCTATTTCACACCATAGAAAGGAATGGAATATTCCAAAATTTATGCTGTGAAGCCAAGATAATCTTAATACCAAAGCCAGGGAAAGATCCCACAGAAAAAGAAAATTACAGAAAATATCACTCATGAACCTATATGCAAAAATCTTCAACAGAATACTAGCCAAAAGAATTCAATGACATATCAAAAAACAATACATTATGACCAAGTTGGATTCATATCAGGCATGCAAGGCTGGTTCAACATCAGAAAAGCAATTAATGTGATCAACCACATAAATAGCACAAATGATAAAAAATTCGTTGATTTTGTCAATTGATGCAGAAAAGGCACTTGACAAAGTCCAGTACCCATTCATGCTAAAAACTCTCAGCAAAATAGAAATAAAAGGGTAACTTCTCAATACAATAAGGGGCATTTATGGAAAGCCAACTGCCTACATTTTCCTGAATGGAGAGAAACTGGAAGAATTCCCCTTGAGAATGGGAACTAGACAAGGATGCCCCCTCTTACCACTTCCATTAAACATTGCACTAGAGGTTTTAGCCAGAGCAATTAGACAAGACAAAGAAATAAAGGTCATCCACATTGGCAAAGAAGGAGCAGAACTCTCCCTATTTATAAATCATATGATTGTATCTGCAGAGGACCCTAAAGAATCCGTAAGTAAACTACTAGAACTAATAGAAGAGTTCAGCAAAGTATCAAGATCCCTCTACACTAACAAAGGGATCCTTAAAGAGGAAATCACCAAATCAATACAATTTACTATACTCCCAAGAAAATAAAATACCTACGAATAAATCTAACTTGAGAAATGAGACCTATACAGAGAAAACTACGAGAACTTACTGCAAGAAACCAAAAGAGACTTACATAAATGGAGAAATCTACCCTTCTCCTGCCTAGGAAAACATAGCATTGAAAAAATTGCTATTTTACCCAAAGCGATCTACATACACATTGAAATCCCAATGCAAATTCCAGTGTAATTTTTTAACGAGATGGAGAAAGAAATCACTGACTTTGTTTCGAAAGGGAAGAAACTCAGATAATAAAGCATTACTGAAGAAGAGGAACGCAGTGAGAGGCCTGACACTGCCTGATCTTAGAACCTATTACAGTGCCACAGAAGTTAAAACACGCTGGTACTGGTACAAAAACAGTCATGTGACCAATGGAACAGAGTTGAGACCACAGAGATGCTACCACCCTCTTATGAACAGTTGATATTGGACAAAGGCCCTAAGATTGTACACTGGGGTGAAAACAGTATCTTTTACAAATTGTGTTGGCAACATTGGATATCCATGTGCAAAGAATTGAAACAAGATCTATTTCTCATATCTTAAACAAAAAAATAACTCAAAATGGACCAAATACCTAAATATCCTACCTAAAATCATAAAGATAATGCAAGAAAAAATAGTCAACAGTGAAAGTTTCAATACATAGCTTTGACAGACGTCAAAAACTGACCAAGGACAATCAATAGGAAAGAGATAAATGGACACTACTAAGAATCAAACACATTTGCTCATCCAAAGACTTTATCAAAACAATAAAAGACCACCTACAGAGTGGAAAAAAAATTGGCAACTATATGTCAGACTGGCGTCTGATCTCCACAAACTCCAGGGTAAGGCAAAATATCAACAAAAGAAAGTTAAATAACCCAGTTAAACAATGGGCAAAGGAGATGGACAGACACTTCACCGAAGAGGACACCCAGACAGCTAAAAGACACTTGATGAAATGATCACAATCATTGGTTATTACAGAAATCCAAATGAAAACTACAATGATGAATAATGGCGGAGTAAATAGATGTCTCCTCATTTCCCTCTGAGAACTAAGGCCTGGATGATATTTTTTATGGAGCATTGAATATCTGGGGAGCCTTAGGACCTAACATATTTGACTGGGCAACAGTATCAGTCTAATCTTCTCCTCTCAGAAATGATCCAGCGATTGTCTGACCTCTGCTTCTGCTGTTTCATTGTAACAGAGAGCTGCAGTTTCCTCAAACAGCCAGTAACAGTAACATACTTTCATTATAAGCTGACAGGTGAAGTCTGCTATTCACCACTGCCTGTTCAGGCCAGCCTGTTAGACTGCTCCCAACTCCCAGTTCAGCATCTTGACAGCTCCCTGCATAGGAGTGCAGTTTACTTTTAAAGCTGAGAGGCTTGCATTTCTCCCTGAACATTTCTCTATTGAAAGCCTATTTTCTCTCGCTCACATTGTAAGATTGGCTGACAGCCCCCAGTTTCTTCATAAACAGAGCTGCCTCTTTGCTACCCAATAAACAGTCTTCAACCCTTTAGAATCCACCTGGGGCAAATCACTAGAGTAATAGAGACAGCTGGTGACCAACAATTCTCTTAGATCCATTATCAGAGAAATCAAATAGTATCTAGATGGCACACAGGCAGCAGACCATAACTAATCATTTAAAGTAACAGTCTTCAAATGCTCCAGAAAATTCCCTAAATAAAGATTCAAAAAATTCAAAAAAAATTCCCAGATGAAAAAGCCTTTTTGAATCTAACAGAGGTTGAATACAGAAGAGTTATATATAAAACCCTCCTAGAAATTAAACAAAATGCAATAGAACAAAATGAAAAATTTGGTAAACTTCTGAAATGCTAGAACATCAACGATCTGAAATACATCAGATTAATAACAAAATTACAGAATTGTATAATTCTATCCAAAGCCAAGGCTTATCCAAAGCCAAATGAGTAGGATTGAACAGATGGAAGTTAGAATCAGTGACCTGGAAGACTAACTAACACCAGCATTTATGAGGTGATGTCAGAGAAAAGAAATAAGAAAAATCTAGAAGCATTCAGAAACATATGGGACTCCATGAAGAGGAATAATTTGCATTTAATTGGAGTTCCTGAACAAGGGAGGATTAATGACAACATAGAGAGTATTGCTGTAGAGATGCTGACAGAAAACTTTCCTGAGATTATGAGCAAAGAGAACATAGGTATCCAAGATATTTATTGAACACTGCAAAAATCAGATCCAAAGAAAAGGATGCCAAGGCATATTATAATTAAGCTTAAAAAGCTAAAACACAAACAGATGCTTCTGAAGATAGCAAGGCTCAAATCAAAACTAACATTTTGAGGCATTCAAAGCCCTGAATGAGAAAAACTTCCACCCTAGAATTATTTATCCTACAAAACTGTCTATCAAATATAATGGCAAAATTAAGACTTTTGAAAATAAAGAGAAATTTAAAGACTTCATAAAACTAAACCAAAATTACATGAAATATTGAAAGAAGCTCTTCCATAAGTATATGTTTTAGGTGATAATTCAAGGAACTTCATCCAAATTTCTGATCAGTTAAGGAAGGCACAAAACTTCACCAAACCAAGCCAAAAGCTACAGTATTATAATAAGGGAATCCATGATCATATCATGACAGTTATAATACCGCCACATTAAAAGAGGGATACACTACAATGGTTACAGTTGTTTTGATGCAGAGAAAGTTTCAGATTTATAAAATAGTTAAAATTTATTTCAATAAATATATATTAAGGAGGATAATACATGTAGCCATAAAACAGATTAACAATGTATCATTAAAAAACATAATACAGGAGTGTCAACAAATATAAAATCAAAACTCATACAATCCATAAAGAAGAATGTCCCAGAACAGATTAATAAGAACAACAGAAAAAAACATCAACAAGAAAATAAACATATCACAGTGACACCACTAAACATATACCTATTAATAATCACGTTGAATGTAAATGGACTGAATGCTCCAGTAAAGAGACAGTGAGTGATATCCTGGATCAAAAGATGTGACCCATCTATATGTTGCTTACAAGAAACACATCTTAGACTTAAAGATATGAACAGGTTGAGAATTAAAGGCTGGAATAATATATATCAAGCTAATAATACACAAAAAAAGAGCACGTTTAGCAATATTAATCTCAGAAAAATAGATTTTAATGTAAAATCCACTATAGTGGACAAGTGTGGTCACTATTTATTGCTGAAAAGTCCAATACTCAAGCAAGACTTAACATTAAATATTTACGTACCCAATACCAAAACACTTAAATACATTGAAAAAATACTGACAACACTGAAAAATGAGATTGATCATTCCACAATAATAGTTGGGGACTTTATCACTCCCCTTTCAGTTAAGGATAGATCATCCAGGAAAAAGCTCAGTAAAGATACAGAAGATTTTATTGCAACAATCAACCAACTTGACCTTATTGACATACACAGATCTTTTTGTAAATCAGCAGATAGATACACCTTCTTCTCCAAAGCACATGGAACATTCTCCAGAATAAACCATATATTAGGCCATAAAACAATTCTCCATAAAATCCAAACCACTGATTTATTCCAAAGTACCTTCTCAGACCACAGACCTATAAAAGTTGAAATCAATAACAGAAAATTCATAGATAAAAATTCAAACTTGTGAAAAGTGAACAACACTTTACTCATAAAGTCTTGGGTTATAAAGGAAATTAGAGACACGTTAAAGAATTGGATGGATTCAAATGAGAATGAAAACACATCCTACCAGAATTTATGGGATACAGCAAAAGCAGTGCTCAGAGGTCAGTTTATCTCTGTAAATGCACACTTTTGGAAAGAAGAAAGAGCGCAAATTAAAGAATTAATCTCACAGCTTGAACAAGTAGAAAGACAACAAGAAAGAAACCCCACAGGCACCAGAAGAAAACAGATTATAAAGATCAGAGCAGAACTAAATGAATTAGAGAATAGAAAAACAATTGAAAAAATTAACAAAACCAAAAGCTGGTTCTTCGAAAAGATCAACAAAATTGATGAACCATTGGCTAGACTTACAAAAGAAAAACAGCAGAAGATACAAATAACCTGATTAAGAAATGAGTTGGGAGATGTTACAACAGACTCAACTGAAATAAAATATATCATAACAGAATACTATGAAAAGCTATACTCTAACAGGTTTGAAAACCTAGGGGAAATGGACAAATCTCTAGATTCATATGACTCACCTAGATTATCACAAGGAGAAATAGATCAACTTAATAAATCTATCACAAAGGAAGAGATTGAAAAAGTAATCAAAAATCTACCAACCAAAAAAAGTCCTGGCCCAGAGAGCTTCACTGGAGAATTCTATCAAACTTTTAGAGAAGAATTAACTCCAATACTAATGAGGCTATTTCACACTGTAGAAAGAGATGAAATACTTCCAAATTTATTCTATGAAGCCAGCATAACCCTGATACCAAAGCCACGTAAAGATTCCACAAAAAAAGAAAATTACAGACCAATATCACTCATGAACCTAGATGGAAAAATCTTCAACAAAATTCTAGCCAGTAGAATTCAACAGCATACAAAGAAAAAAATAGTTCATCACGATCAAAATAGTTTCTTTCCAGAGATGCAATGCTGGTTCAACATCAGAAAAACAATTAATGTAATCAGCCACTTTAATAACACAAAATATATAAATCACCTGATTTTATCAATTGATGCAGAAAAGGCATTTGACAAAATTTAAAATCCATTCATGCTTCAAACTCTCAGAAAAATAGGAATGAAGGAGAAATTCCTCAATATAATCAGTAGCATCTATACAAAGCCAACTGCTTTCGTCATCCTGAATGGTGAAAGACTGAAAGAATTCCCTTTGAGAACGGGATCTAGACAAGGATGCCCACTCTCACCACTTCTATTCAACACTGTGCTAGAAGTTCTAGCCAGAGCAATTAGACAACTCAAAGAAATAAAAGGCATCTGTATTGGCAATAAAGAAGTAAAGATTTCCCTCTTTGCAGATGATATGTCTGTTTATACAGAGAATCCAAAGAAATCCATAAGTAAACTATTAGAGCTAATAGAAGAATTCAGCAAAGTATTGGGATACAAGGTAAACATAACTAAATCAATAGGATTTCTTTATACCAACAGTGAAATTATTAAAGAAGAAATCACCAAATTAATTCCATTTACTATAGCCCTCAAGAAGATAAAATACCTAGGAATAAATCTAACTAGAGAAATAAGAGATCTTTACAGAGAAAACTACAAGATCTTACTACAAGAAACTAGGAGAGACTTACATAAGTGGAGTAATTTGCCCTGCTCATGGATAGGAAGACTCAATGTTGTGAAAATGTCTATTTTGCCCAAAGCAATCTACTTATATAATGCAATCTCAATACAAATTTCAGCGATGTTTTTTAATGAGATGGAGAAACAAATTATCAGTTTTATTGGGAAAGGGAAGAAGCCCCGAATAAGTAAAGCACTACTGAAAAAGAAGAACATACTGGGAGCCTCTCACTACCTGACTTTAAAACCTATTACACTGCCACAGTAGTCAAAACAGCCTGGTACTGGTACAAAAAGAGACATATAGACCAATGGAACAGAGTAGAGACCCCAGAGATGCCACCATCCTCTTACGAACAGCTGATATTTGACAAAGGTCCTAAGATTTTAAACGGGGGTAAGAACAGTCTCTAAGAAATGGTTCTGGCGTAATTGGATATCCACCTGCAAAAAACTGAAACAAGACCCATATCTCACACCTTGTACAAAAGGCAACTCAAATTGGATAAAAGACCTAAATATAAAAGCTAAATTGATAAAGCTCATCCAATACAAAATAGGGTCAACAATGGAAGTTTAATACACAATGTAGACAGACTTCGAAATCTGACAAAATAAATTTATCAGAAGAGAAAATAGATAAATAGGAATTAATAAGAATCAAACACTTCTGCTCATCCAAAGACTTCATCAAAAGAATTAAAAGATCACCTACAGAATGGGAAAAAATATTTGGCAACTCTGTGTCAGACTGACGCCTGATCTCTGTAATTTATAAGGTACTACAAAATATCAATAAGAAAAAGACAAATCGTCCAATTAAGAGATGGGGAAAGGAGATGGGCAGACACTTCTCTAAAGAGGAGATCCAGGCAGCCAAAAAACACATGAGGACATGCTCACGATCATTAATTATTAAAGAAATTCAAGTACAAAAGACAATGAGATACCATCTTACCCCAACAAGATTGGCCATGATTCAAAAAACGCAAAACAATAAATGTTGGAGAGGCTGTGGAGGGATTGGAACTCTCCTACACTGTTGGTGGGATTGCAGAATGGTGCAACCTCTTTGGAAAGCAGTTTGGCGTTACTTTAAAATAATGGATATAGATATACCATTTGACCCAGTAATTCCTCTGCTTGGAATATATCCTACAAAATCAAGGCCTTTCACACCAACTGATACATGCACAAGAATGTTCATTGCAGCACAGTCCATGATAGCAAAAAGATGGAATCAACTCAGATGCCCAACAACAGAAGAATGGATGAGTAAACTTTGGTATATGTACTCAATGGAGTACTATGCATTGATGAAGAACAATGATGATAGCAGGAAACATCTCTTAATTTGGTCTCTACTGGAGGACATTATGTTGAGGGAAACTAGTCAGCAACAGAAGGACAATTATTATATGAGACCCCTACGATAAAAACTTAAAAGCATACTCATACATAACAGAAAAGACTCTGTGACGGCTATAAGGGTGGGGAGGGTGGCAGGGCAAGGGGCAAGGGTTTAGATTAGATGGTTGTTAGAAATTTGGTTAGGTAAATTGGTGACAATACACATTAGTAAGAAGATCAATATTAATGGGACTTCAACACAACTTGTGTACTTTCCCCATCTTAATCCAATACCGTAAGCACAGAGTATGTATACTTTTGTTTTTTATTTAATACAAAAAAAAAAAAGAAAACTACAATCAGATACCATCTCAGTTATGATCCAAAAAATACAAAACAATAAATGCTGGAGAGGCTATGGAGAGACTGTAACTGTCCAGCACTGCTAGTGGGCTTGCAAAATGGTACAACCTCCTTGGAAAGCAATCTGACACTTAAAAAGCTGGAAATAGATACACCATTTGATCCAGTAATCCCACTGCTTTGAATATATCCTTCAGAAACAAATGCTGTCACATGAACAGATACATGTACATGAATGTTTACTGTTCCTCAGTCCACAATAGCAAAAAGATGGAATCAGCCCAGACGTCCAGCAACAGATGAATAGATAAACAAAATTTGGTACATATACTCAATGGAACACTATGCAATGATAAAGGACAGTGATGATTTCAGGAAGCATCTCATTAATTTCATTTGGAAGGCATTATGCTGAGAGACATCAGTCAGCAGCAAAAGGACAAATATTGTATGAGATGCTTAGTATAAGGACTTAAAAATAGACTTATGTACAGAGAAAAGACTCTTGATTGCTGCACCAGTGTGGAGGGAGTAAGAGGGTTGGTCATAGATTAGATAGTTGATAGAAATGTGACAGGACACAGCAGAAAGTAAATCAATTTAACTGGATTTCAACAGAAATTGGAAACTCTTCTAATCTTAACCCAATATTGCAAGGAGAGAGTAGCAGGAGCAGACTCTGGGGACCATGTTCTAGGGGGACATCAGGACCACCTGGCGTAAGTAGCCTATTGCTAAGAGAGTCTTCTACAACCCATATTGGTGAATGGTATCTGAGGTCTTAAAAGCTAACAAGCTGCCACCTGAGGTACAACAGATAGTCCCAACTCAGTCCGAACAGATGACCACCAAGCAAAACAAAGACAAGAGGTAAAAAGAGTCCAGGAGATAGATGGACCCATGTGAATGGGTGGCGCTATCAACATGTGACTGAAAGAACCAGAATGTGCCCGGCCACCACGAAAGACAGCCATACTGGGACACACAATGTTGAGTCCCTGTGCTGACATGAGAAAAAGTGGGGTGCATCTCAAGAACTCTACTAAAAGACCACAACTAATGGTCTGATGTCCTTGGGGTTCCCCTGGGAGTGTGGCTCCTAGACTGTTGCTGTTCCTGTCCAGAAAATGCTACTGAGATCAACTCTTTGGATAAAAATGGACTGGACCCATGAATATAATGCGATCATGTCATGTGTGTACTTCATGGTTCTATGCATTTATAGGCTGTCCTCCTACTGCTCTCTTTCTACATGGGACAGGAGAGGGGGAAGAGGAGGTGGCAGGAGCTTGTTAAGAGGATATGACAAGTATAGAATGAAAAGCAGGAGTGTACTGTCACCAGGCAAGGCGAGCATAATGAGCTGCAGATAACCAGGAAGGCAGACTTAATTTGAATTGTATACTTGCACTTAATCACAATTACCAAAAAAAAAAAAAAAGAAAAAGGAAAAAGCCCCGGCATAGATGGCTTCACTGGGGAAATCTACCAACTGTTCAGAGAAGAGTTAACACCATTACTTCTAAAGGTATTCCAAAGCATAGAAAAAGATGAAATACTCACAAATTCATTCTGTGAAGCTACTATAACCCTGGTACCCAAACCAGGTATAGACAGCACAGAAAATGAAACAAACATACAAACCAATAGCTCTCACGACCTTAGACACAGGAATCCTTTATAAAATCATAGGTAACAGAATTCAACAAGACATCAAAAAATAATTCATCATGACCATGTTGGATTCATATCAGGGATGCAGGGATGGTTCAACATTAGGAAAACAATGAATGTAAGCAACCATATAAAAAGGAAGACAAAAAACACCTGATTCTATCAGTCAGCGCAGAAAAGGTATTTGATAAAGTTCAACACCATTTCTGTTAAAAAATTCCTAGCAAAATAGTAATAGAAGGGAAATTCTTCAATATAATAAAGGCCATCTACGCTAAACAAACAGCTATAACATCATGCTTCATGGAGAGAAACTGAAAACATTCCCCTTAAGAACAGGTATTAGACTAGGATGCCCATTGTCATCATTTCTATTCAACATAGTTCTGGAGGTCCTTTCCAGAGAAATTAGGCATGATAAAGAAATAAAAGGCATCCCAATTGACAAGGAAACCCTGGTGGAATAGCGGTGAAGTACATGGCTGCTAACCAAAAGGTCAGCAGTTCAAATCCACCAGGTGCTCCTTGGAAACTAGGGGAAAGTTCTATTCTGACCTATAGCATCACTATGAGTCAGAACCAACTCGATGGCACCTAACAACAACAAATTGGCAAAGAAGAAGTTAAAGTATCGATATTTGCAGATAATATGATCTTGTATACATAGAAAAACCCTAAAGAATCCACTAAAAAACTACTGGATCTAATAGAAGACTTCAGCAAAGTGTCAGGATATGAGATAAACACACATAAAGCAGTGAGATTCCTTATACCAACAAAGACACAACCAAAGAGGAAATCACAAGGTCATTACCATTTACTATAATCCCTGAGGTTATAAAATGTTATTGTTGTTGTTAGGTGCCATCATGTTGGTTCTGACTCATAGCGACCGTATGAACAACAGAATGAAGTACTGCCAAGTGCCTGGTAAAACACCTAGGGATAAGTCTAACCAGAGATGTAAAAGACCAGTACTAAGAAAACTGTAAGACCTTACTGCAAGAAATGAAACGTGATTTACGTAAGTGGAGAAATTCTCTTGCTCTGAGATAGGAAGACTTAACGTTATGAAAATGTCTGTACTTACCAAAGCAATCTATGCATACAATGCAATCCCAATTCAAATTTCAACATTTTTAATGAGATGGAGAATCAAATCATCAATTTCATATGGAAAGTGGAGAAGCCACAGATAAGTAAGTTATTACTACAAAAGAGGAACAAAGTGGGAGGCCTCATTCTTCTGGACCTTAAAATATACTACAGTGCCACAGTAGTCAAGACAGCATGGTACTGGCACAAAAACAGGCACATAGACCAATGGAACATAATTGAGAATCTCGATATAACTTCACCCACCTGTGAACAGTTGGTATTTGATAAAGGCCCAAAGGCTTTGAAGTGGGAAAAAGACAGTCTCTTCAACAAAAGATGCTGGCATAATTAGAAACAAGACCCTTAACTCACACTATGAACAGAAACTAATTCAAAATGGATCAAAGACCTAAATATAAAACGTGAAACAAAATTCTTGAAAGGAAAATTTAGGAAGACACTGGAAGCCCTTAGACATGGCATCAGCAATTTACCAAAACCTACCAACAACCCTGAAACATCAGAAATGAAAACAGATAATTGGGAACTCTTAAAAATTAAACAAACACTTATGCACATCCAAAGCCTTTTCAAAAGAGTAAAAAGACTACTGACAGAATGGGAATGAATATTTGCCTACTGTATTTCCAACCATCACCTAATTCCTCTAATCTACAAGATACTGCAAAATCTCCACAAGAAAAAGACAAACAACCCAATTAAAAATGGGCAAAAGACATGAACAGGTATTTCACCAAAGAAGGCATACAGGTAGCCAACAGATGCATGAGGAAATGTCCACTATCACTTGCTGTCAGAGAAATCTAAATCCAAACCAGAATGAGATACCATATCACCCCAACAAAGCTGGCAATAATCTAAAAAATAAAGATTAATAAATGCTAGAGAGGATGTGAAGAGATTGCAACTCTTCTACATTGTTCACGAGATTGTAAAATGGTTCAATCACTATGGAAATTAATTTAGTGCTTTCTTTAAAAACCACAAATAGAAATATTGTATGATCCAGCAATTTCACTCCTTGGAATGTATCCCAAAGAAATAATGAGCACTGCTCAAAAAGATACTTGCACATCAATGTTTATTGCAGCTCTCTCCACCATAGCAAAAAGTTGGAAGCAACCTAGATACCCATCAACAGATGGACGGATAAACTGTGTTATATTCAAACAATGGACTACTATGCAATGATAAGAAATAACTATGACCTATATAAATACCTGTCAACATGAAACCAACTAGAGGAAATCATGGTGAGCAAAATTAGCCAGACACAAAATGGACAAATTTTGTATGAGACCGTTATTACAAGGATGCAACAAATCATAAGAGAAATCAGTATCTGATAGTTAAAAGAGCAGGGACGGACAGAGGGAGGGAAGGAGGGAGGAAGAAGGTTTTTTTTTTTTAAAAAAATTAGATAGTGGTTAGGGTTAGGGTTGAGTACAGGATGTGTCACCATGCATTAGAAGTGAGGTACCAAACAGCCATTCAACCTGAAAAATAAATTGTCTTCTTAACACAAACCACCTCTTTGGAAGGACAGAGAAAAAGGGTCTGGGATAGGTAGACTGTGCTCTCAGGGGACATCCAGACTAACTGGTATACTCAAGATTTTTCTCTCTCCCTCTTTCAAGATATCTCTCCACATACCACCTGGGTGAGTGGCAACTTGGGTCTTAAGAGCTAGCAAGCTGCCATCTAAATAGTACTAAATGGTTCCAATTCACCTGGACCTGAAAAAATGGTGGGCACTGGGGACAGGATTAAAATATAGCCTACTAAATTAAAAAGGCCATACGAACCATAGCTGGCTTCAGTATAAGACCAGAAGAACTAGATGGTGCCCAGTCACCACAAATGACAGCCTGCATGGGGTATGTGGATCAGAGCTCTGGACACAGTGGGTGCTGGAGCAGAGGAGAGAGCTAGAACTCTACAGAAAAACCACACTTGATGGTCCTTCTGAACAGAGAACCCCCTGGAAGCACAGCCCCCAAACTCCCTAACCCCAAATTACATCCAGCACCGAGGCCAGCTTCCCAGACTAAGACTGACCTGGACTACATGAAACACAGAGTGATACTGCAGGCTAACAAATCCTTAAAGAGGTTCACGAGGTAGTCTGAGAGACTTTTGCTGAAGTGAAGCTAACTGGGTGAGGAGGGCCAGACCTTGATCAAAAGGTCATGGGAAGTGCCGAACAAAAGGCCAAGGGGAAGTGTGCTGTAAGGTGGAACAGAATAAAGACGAAAGTTCTAGGTACTATATGGCAACATGATATAAACTGAAAAATTGTTCTTAATTCACAAAAATTTTTTAAAAAGAAAGTCTATAGATATTTACATGCTTAATCTGTATGCACTGTGTTTTACACAGATAACATGGGTCTTCTATGTTTCACACCTGTTCCCTCCACTCTTGATGTTTTTTCATAAGCCCACTGTGCTATTTTTCTTATATTTATACATAAAAATGAATTATCACAGTGGCACTTGTGAAAAGACTTCACTGAGGGAGGGCATGGTTGGCACATGTTATTTGCATAAAAATGCAATAGGTACTTTATTAAAATTCTCAAACTAAACTGTGACTGCTTCTTAGTTTTATTAGCTATCATCAGTATTCAGATCTACAGTCATTTATGTAGGCTTCCATTTCTTCCTACTTATTTCAATAGAAATAGTTAAATATTTGCAATTTTAAAAGATATTTAAAACATTTTTAAATATCCATTCTGACAGAAAGATTTCTCTACTTTTAAAACATACGAAGATTTCAGCTGAATTTTAGAAAACATTTGTTTGAAATATTTTTAAAATCTTAATATGTTCTTTATTCTTTAATCTGCTTCTTGTAATATATTGTGGTAAAATGTATCAAGTGTATTTTTACCAGCAAAACATCGTTCATTTATAAAATACTCCACTTGGTCGTGGTTTACTGATATGTTTTTTTAATTTTATTTATTCAAATTTATTTAGACATTTCACATTTATGTTTATAAATAAAATTATATATTCTTGGGTACTTTCATCACAGCTAGAATTTGGAGATATATAAAACAATGAATTGAAAGCTGCTATATTTTGTGTTTTCTCATAGTTTAAAACACATTGATATTCTCTTTTATGTAAGTTAAAACGGAATTCAACTGCAAAATGATCTAAGTGTCACCTTTTTCTATTTTTTGGCAGATATTTAACAACTTTCCTAATTTCTACTGTGACAGCTTTTTTGGATTTTCTAATTTTTCTTGACTCTATTTTATAAACTAAATTTTTTAAGAAAATTTTACAGATCCGTTAGATTTCCAAACTTACTATCATCAAGTCTCATGAAATATTCTTGGCTCTAATACATTGTAACAGTTTCTGTGTCTGTCATTGGTGGTGTAGTGGGTTGAGTGCTAAGTCTGCTAACCAAAAGATCGGCAGTTCAAATCCGCCAGGCACTCCTTGGAAACTCTATAGGGCAGTTCTACCCTGACCTCTAGGGTCACTATGAGTTGGACCTGACTCGCCAGCAGTGTTGTTCCCCCTCCCACTTGGGTGTCTGTGGTTAACCAAAACCCAACCTCACCAACATCGAATTGATTCAGTTTGATCACATACTCAGAGGATAGAGTGAAAGGGCTTCCTAGGATTTCCAAGGCTGTAACCTTTAGAGAAGCAGACCACATTTTTCTCCTACAAAGTGGCTGATTGGTTGGAACTGCTGATCTTTTAGTTAGCAGCCAACTGCTTTAACCACTGTGCCGCTAAGGCTACTATACCTTTGATTATTTATATCTATTTACATACCTAAAGCTGTTTATTTTGCTTTCTTTTTTGGTTTAGCAGGCTTGTCAATCACTTGTCTACTTTGTTTTCAAAGACTTAAAATATAATCTTATTTGTTTTTTCACTACTTTGTATTTCATCTAATGCAACCAAAAAACTAAACTGCTGAGTCGATTCTGATGCATAGAGACCCTACAGAGACTCTAGAACAGAGTAGAACTGCCCCATAAGGTTTCCAAACAGTGCCTGGTGGATTTGAACTGCCAGTCTTATGGTTAGCAGCTGTAGCAGTTACTTCACTACCCAGCAGGGTTTCCATCTCCTCTCATAGTATCTTATTAATTCTTCGTTGTATGCTTTTATTTATTATTTAACATTACAGCTATTAAGTCATGTTAAGGTCCCTGAGAGTTTCAAACAGTTCATACTTCACGTCTAAAGATTGGTGGTTCCAATCATTCAGTGGCACCATGAGTTAAACAGCTGTTGATCTGTTTCCATAAAGATTACAGTCAGGAAAACTCTGCGATCAGTTAGTTCTATCGTATAATACAGAAGGTTAACATAAATCAGAACTGACTCAACATTAGTGGTTTTTGTTTTCTTTTTTTCTTTTTTTTTTAGTAACTCATGTAACATATTGAATTCACTGTCGGTATTCATTTTCTTCCCATGGCTTACCAAGACTCAGATGCACCTTAGTCTTCAAGGTAACATCTTTACTTTTCAACACTTTAAAGAAGTCTTTTTCAGCCGATTTTCCCAGTGCAACACATCTTTTGGCTTCTTGACTGCTGCTTTCATGGTGGTGATTAGGGAACCAAGTGAACTTAAATTCTTGGCAACTATTAGAGCAGCACTAGCTGACTAAAACAGAATTTAAATACCATGAGTGGATGGTTTTAGCACAGAAAAGTTTATTTTTACACAGTCAGGTAGGCTACACATCCAAATTCAGGATGTCCACTCCAGGAGAAGTCTTTCCCTTTTGTCAGTTCTGAAGGAAATTCCTTGTGTTTCATCAGTTTTTTTTCAGCGAGCATCTTGGGCAGGAACCTCAGGTCTGAAGGACATGCCCTTCTCCTGGTGCTGCTTTCTTGGTGGTGTGAGGCTCCCAACTCACTTCTTGTTTCCCTGTCATTTTTATCTCTCATACAGTGAAAGGATAAAAGGTGATACAAGTCACACTGTAGAGAAACTCTGTTTACAGTGGAGCAGGCAGGTGATCTTATAAACAGATTTACAGTCCTGCCCTCATCCTCTCTGACAGAATCCACTCCATTAACCACAAGCAGAGATTAAGATTTACAACATCAGGAAATCACCAAATGGAGGGCAATCACAGAATACAGGGAACTCTGGCCCAGCTAAAGTACTCTACATATTCTTGGAGCGACACAATTCAACTGATGACAACAACCTCAATCTTTCCTCCATTTATTCTGATGTTGCTTACTGGTCTAATTGTGAGGATGTTTGTTTTCTTGATGCTGATGTGCGATCCATAACGAAGACTGTGATATTTGTTCTTCAGTATTTCAAATCCTTTTCACTTACAGCAAGCAAAGTTGTGTCATCTGAATAACACAGGTTGTTCATGAGTCTTTCTCCAATCCTGATGCCTTGCTCTTCTTCCTACAGAAGGGAATAATCCCTAGATAAGGCCATCATGCTTGGTAGAGTAGAAGGTCAGCAGAAAAGAGTAAGATCCTCAACTACACGGATTGATGCTGTGGCTCCATCAATAAGCTTCAGCATAAAAATGATAGTGAGCCTGGCACAGGTGCAGGCAGTGTTTTCTGCTGGTGTGCATGGGATTGTTATAAGAACTGACTTGATGACACCTAACAACAAAAACAACATCCCTTTTCTTAATAATAATTTCTGCCTTGAAAGCTTCTCTTACCAAAGTTTTATCTTTAGATCATATGTTTTGATATAGTTTGTGATTTACCTAATACTTGAATGGTTTGTAGCTTCAATTTGATTTTCAGTTTGAATCAAGAATAATTAAGGGAGTGAAGATGATTGGTGTCTTTTTGGAACATACTAATGCCGTGAAAGGTTAGTATTATTTTAATCTGCATTCTATAAAGTAAACTCACAGAAAAAGAATTATACAGAGTTGAAATCTGCTCCGCACACCTTGCCCCTCCCCGCCGGTTAGACACCCAGGTCTGAAGCTTTTCTGGTATGAAGGGCGTAGGGATGTGGCTGAGGGATAGGGGTGAGGGTAGACTTCTCTGTGGAGACTGATGGGGTCCCTTCCTCTGGGACTGAGGCCAGCAGGCTCAAATAGCCTGTGCTCTTCTCTAATAAGCCTTTCTCAAACAATAGAAGTATTCTTCATCTCTCCTGCAGAGACTTCACACTTACTCATGGATCTAACATTAAGTTTCTTTTATACCTCAAGTTGCCCTAGCATGCAGTTGGGAAGGAAAAAAATATTGTGAAAATATATTCAAGGAGCTATCTTCACTAATACAGATTCTTCTCCTGAAATATTTCAGGACACCTGGCTAATTAGCACCCCTTCTACTACTGCTGTCTTAGGTGAAATCTGTACTAGTTCTGTCCCGGTCTGCAGAAATGATTACTTAATTAGGGTGTCTCCTGCATGTATTAACCTAAAAGTAGTTTGTCCCCCATACTTTCAAAGTAGTCTTTTGAAACACATAAACTTTCTTTGCCATAACTATCAGCTGTATTTTTTTACTGCTTTCAAGAACAGCATGAAGTCCAGCTTCTTCGGAATGCCATGTAAGTTCCTTTCAAATTTCTTCCTCTGAATACATCTATCTTCCCTACTCTCTCTAGGTGGTACACTTTTGACAGCCCAGTGCTTACATCTCCAAGTTGTTCTTTTTGGGGGGTCACCACTTCAGAGGTTGCCTATTCATTTGTACTAACTCTACACTCAGCTATGGCCATTGCCCCTATCATTATTTTGTAGTAATTTGTCTTTTCGTTACATTTGTTACCTAGGACTACTGTAACAAAGTACCACGAGCCAATAACTTAAAATGATAAGACATTTATTCTTTCTCGGTTTTAGAGTCTAGAAGTCTAAACTCAAAGTGCTGTCTATATTAGTTCTTTCGGGAGGACTTTCAGGAAAGTCTGTTCCTAGTCTCTATCCCAGCTTTTGGTGGTCTCTGCATTCATCTTCAGATGGCCATCTCCCCTTTGACTTTCCCTGTCTCTGTGTCTTTTCAACTCTTCTTATAAGAATGCTAATTATATTGGACTAGAGCCCACCTTACCCTAGTATGTGTTACCTAGTTAGATCTGCAAAGGTGCTTTCCAAATAAGATTTCATCCACAGGCAACATGGTTACCAACTTGATAAGATCTTTTAGGTGACCACAGTCCAACCCATAATACGAATCTCTCTTGTTTTTCAAATAACCTGGAAGATCTCTTATGTTGGACAGCATGTCTAATCTTTACTCCACAAAGAAGAAGAAAATTTAGATAAATACAATTATTTTGAGTAAATTATCTTCAAATTCATTTTTATGTGCTATGCAGATGTTTTTTTCTTTTATATCCAACTGATTATGTCTTATGAGATTTAAAAATGTACTTAATTCATATTAGCATACTTTTTAGGAAACATAAATGTCATTATTAATAGGGTAGAGTACAGAATGGATGGAGAACTGGAATTATCAACCCAATAAATCTTTCTTGTTAAACTCCATCTGCAAGAAGCCCATCATCAGACATAATCATCAGTGATAATCAGCCATTTAACATAGACACAGCACAAAGGTAAGTTTGTGGCTGCCACAAAACCTAACAACTAAGCCTACTGAGAGAGTTGATTGCCTCTTAGCCAAGAAAATTAGGCATTTCTTTCCATATTGCTCCTGTTTGAAAAAAGACAAATGTGAGAGCCCAGCATCTGTGTCTCACAGTTGCCAAGCACATCCACTGAGTGACCATTCTCTTGGCTTAAATAATAAAACATATTGAATGGGAGTACTAAAGTAGACTAACTCCAGCATTGCCAGCAGGAGAAAAAATGTGCGCCAAGTACGCATGACTGTAATATAACAACCAATTAGTTTGGTAATTACATTTTGCCAATAAAAAGCCAACATTGTGTTTGGAATCATGTAATCTCCATTCATAGTTACAGTATATTATATTTTGCAGTAAAGAAGAAAATAATAACTTTTAAAATATGCATTTTTTATTGTACTTTAAGTGATAGTTTACAATCCAAGTCAATTTGTCATGTAACCCCTCCGTCCACTCACCTTATGACAACCTACTCTTAATTTCCTCACTGTTTTTCCCATAACCATTCAACCCAACTCCTCTCATGCTCCACCATCTTATGTTATCTCTGGACAAGGGTTGCTCAGACAGCTTTATGTATACATTTAAGCCAAGAGGCACATTCCTGATCAGTGTCACTCTGTGTTTTATAGTCCAGGCCAGTCTTTGTCTTAAGAGTTGGCTTTGGTACCACTTTAAGCTCTGAGATAACAGAGAGTCCAGAAGCCAAGTCCTTAAGGGATCCTCTGATCTGACAGAACAGCAAATACGGTCTTTTAATAGAATTTTAGTTCTGCACAACCATTTTTACTCTGCAACTTCAGGGACTTTCGGTTGTGTTCCCTATCAGGGAAGACCTAGATGGTGACTGGGTACCATCTAGGTCTTCTTTTCCCAAGCTAATGTAGTCTCAGATTATAAGGTACCTTCTGTCTCCTAGGCTCACATTTTTCCATGGCGTTCATGTCCTTCACTCTCCTTTGCTCCAGGTGGATTGGCAACAATTGGTGGTACTTAGATGGCTGTTTGTCAGCTTTTAAGACTCTAGAAGCCACTCACCAAATTGATATGCAGAACATTTTCTTTGGGGAAAAGAAAGGCAGTTATGGCAGTTACCTAGATGTCCCTTGAAACCATAGACCGCAGACCCCTGGCCCTCCTACTCTGTCCTTCGGAATGTTGGATTGTGTTCAGGAAACCTTTTTGCTTTTGGTATAGTCCAGGTGTGCTAACCTCCCTTCCGCTGACTGCTGTCACTCCTTTCACCTAGCCCAATGCCCGTCTACTATCTGATCTATAAATACTGCTCTCCCTCCCTATCCTCCTTGTAATCATCAAAGATTATTTTCTTCTGTGCTTAAACATTTTCTTAATTCTTTATACTAGTGGCCTCAAACAAGATGTATCCTTTTGCAGCTGACTGATTTCACTCAGCATAATATGTTAGAGATGACTCCATGTGATGAGATGTTTCCTATGACTGTCTTTGTTCTTTACCATTGCATAGTATTCCATTGTGTGAATATACCATAGTTTATCCATTCATCTGTTGATGGGAAAATAGGTTGATTCCATGTTTTCACAATTGCTAGAAGTGCTGCAATAAACATTGTTTCAGCTGTATCTCTTCTTGTAACAGCCCTTATTTCTCCAGGATATGTTCCAAGCAGTGGGATTGCTGGAACATATGCTATTTTTATTTCTAGCTTTTTAATAAAACGCTAAATTGATTTCCAAAGTGGTTAGGCCATTTTACAACCCCCAATCCCCCTTGAAGTGTAGAATAGTTCCAGTCTCTTCACAACCTCTCTAACATTCATTATTTTATGTTTTTTGGGTTAATGTCAGCCTCATTGGGAGTAAGACGGTTTCTCATTGTAGCTTTGCTTTGAATTTCTCTAAGGCCTAATGATCATGAGTATTTCCTCATGTATCTATTAGTCACCTGGATGTCCTCTTTTGTGAAGTGCCTGCTCATTGCTTTTGTCATTGTTTAAATGGATCATTGTCTTTTTCTTGTTGAGATTTTGCAGTACTTTGTAGATTATGAAGATTAGACACTGATCAGAGTCATAGTAGCCAAATTCTTTCCCAGTCTGTAGGTAGACTTCTCACTCTTTTGGTGAAGTCTTTAGACGAGCATGTTTGATTTTTAGGGGTTCCCAGTTATTTGTTTTCCATTCTGGTGTTTGTGCAATGTTAACAATATTTTATAGTTTGTTTTTGCTATGTATTAGGGCTCATAGAATTGTTCCTATTTTTCTTCTATGATCTTATTATTTTTGATTCATTTGCATTGTATGAGATATGGGTCTCGTGTTTTGGGTTTTTTGTTTGTTTTATGCAAACAGAATATCCAGTTGTGACAACACTGTTTGTTAAAGAGGCTGTCTTCTCCCAAGTTTACAAACTTTGGACCTTTGTCAAATACCAGCTGCTCATATGTGGATGACATTATATCTGGATTCTCTATTCTGCTTCATTGGTCTATATATCTATTTTTGTACCAGTACCAGGCCGGTTTAACTACTCTGGTAGTGTAATAGGTTCTAAAGTCAAGCAGCATGACACCTCTAACTTTGTGCTTCTTCAGTAACGCTTTACTTATTCATGATTTCTTCTCTTTATGTATGAAGTAGGTGGTTTGTTCCTCCATCTCATTAAAAAAATGCCATTGGAATTTGTATTGGGATTTCACTGTAATTGTAGATTGCTGTAAGTATTCTTATCCATGAGCAAGGAAGGTCTTTTTACTTACGTAGGTCTCTTTTGATTTCATGCAGTAGAATCTTTCGACTTTCTTTTTGGAGGTCTTGAACATCTCTGGTTAGATTTATTCCTAGGTATTTTATATTCTTGGAAGTGATGGTAAATGTTATTTATTTGGTGATTTCCTTTTTGATGGCCTCTTTGTTGGTGTAAAGAAATCTAGCTGACTTACGTAAGTTTATGTCCTAATACTCTGCTGCATTGTTGTTTAGTTCCACCAGTGTTTTTGGTGGGTTCTTTAGGATTTTCTGTGTATTAAGATCATGTTACCTGTGAATGGAGATACTTTTACTTCTCCCATACCAAATAGGATGCCCTTTATTTCTTTATCCTGTCTGCCTCCTCTGTCTAGAACCTCCAGGATGATGTTGAAGAAGAGTTGTGCAAATGAGCACCGTTGTCTGGTTCCCTCTCTCAGCTGGAATGCTTTCAGACTCTTCCTGCTTTAGATGATGCTGGCTGTTGGCTCTTCATGGATGCCCATTATTATATTAATGAATTTCTTTTTTACTCCTATTTTGTTAAGAGTTTTTGACATGAATGAGTGCTGGACTTTGTCAGATGCCTTTTCTACATCAATTGATGAAAACAAGGGATTCTTCTTGTCTTTCATTTATTTTGTTGATTATATGCTTTTCTGAAGTTGAACCATCCCTGTATCCCTGATGTGAATCTCACTTGGTCATGGTGATTTTTTTTTATATATATTGTTGAATTCTATTGGCTAGAATTTTGTTGAGGATTTTTACATCTAAGTTAATGAGAGAGGTTGGTCTGTAATTTTCAATTTTTGTGAAGTCTTTACCTGGTTTTGGTATCGGGGTTTTGCTTAATTCATGGAATGAATTTGTGAGTATTTCATCCTTTTATGTGGTCTGGAATAGCTTTAGAACAGTTTGTGTTACTTCTCCGAATTTTGCTAGAATTCTTCATTGAAGATATCAGGGCCACAGCTATTATTAGTTGGAAGCTTTTATTAAGTTACCTTTTCAATCTTTTCTTTTGCAATGCATTTATTTAATTGTTCTGCTTTTGTTTGTGCTAATTTAGGTAGATAGTGTGTTTCTAGAAATTTGTCATTTTCCTCTAGGTTTTTGAATTTATTAGATTACAATTTTTCATAATGTTGTTATGATTCTTTTCATTTCATTTGGTCTGTCATAATGTGGCCTATCTCATCACTTATTCAAGTTATTTACTTCTGCTAATGTTTTTTTTTCCCCCCCTTCTTTTCATTTTTTTTCTTTTTGTCATCTTAGCCAATGATTTATCAGTTCTGTTGTATCTTAAAAAAAAAAAACAGCTATTTTCTTTTTAACCCTTCCTGTTGTTTTTCTATTCTCTAATTCATTCAGTTCCACTCTAATGGGGGGTTAGCTGACAAGGAGAAAAATATCTGAAATTCACACAAAAAATATAAACTTTGAGCATTCTTGCATTTTCTCTGTAATCACAACTAAATTATTGGGACAGATATGAACTTAAGGAGTAATTTAGAGAAAATGACTTTACATATAAGCCAGTTTTTTTTTTTCTTTTTTTTAATGAATCTAGATACTGAGAAAATCTTGTTTTTCAGATAATCTGGGTAATGAAAAGTTCCAGTCCCTCAGGCTGCAGATTCCAATGTGCAGGATCCATGGAACACTAGCTAACATGATGCTGATATACTCCAAGCAAAAAACATTCTTTCTCAAAATTATTATTATTATTTTTAATATCTAGATTAGACAAATATAAACAAAATTATTAGTTTAATGCTATTCAAAACTTTAATATGGAAATGCTTCAACAGAGATATGGGAAGAATTTCCTAAAGTTAATTTTGCCAGCTATTTTTCTTAGAACTTCTTGCAGGATTGATGTTTCATGAAACACATTTTAAGAAATACACTGACATACATCTACACATGGTTCCAATTTGTTGACCTACATCCAGTAATTTTATTGCATATTTACTATATTTTTATAATGATTATCTTGTTTCTCGGTAATAAAATGAGAAGATGGCAGAATAGTCAGACGCTCCCACTGACCCCTTGAACAACAAATACTGAAAAGAACAGATGACTGCATTACATGTGAAGTTCTAGAAGCCCAGAACATCACAGAGAAAGTTGTGGAATTAGACTGAACAACCGAGAAGAGAGAGTAGGATTTATCAGAACTGACTCTTTGGAAAACAGCTGTTGCTGGCATGGTAAGTTGAGTGCTGTGGTTGGAGGGCATCCTCCTCAGCAGAAGAAACTGACTGGAGAATCCACTCTTGACTCTGGAACCAGTGAGAAACAACACAAGATTGTCAAAAGCTAAGCCTTTGTGTGTAACTGATGTGGCATGGGTCTAAATTTTTCTCTGGGATTCAATCTCTCTCCATTCTCCCAGAACTTCTGCCTCCTTTCTCTGCACTGCACATGGGTTTACAACCTGACACACCTTTAACTAACCCAGAAGAAGGAACCCTTAAAACCACCCTGAGACATTCTCCGAGACTCAGAGAGGGAACAATTTAACAAATAGGAGGGAGACAGGAAAAAAAAAAAAAAAAAAAAAAAAAAACCTGATGGCTTCCTTGAGATACCGAAATAAGTGGACACATCATCCTCGCAGACAGTCAGGGATAGCTGTTAGCACTTTGCTTTTCTCAGTGGACACAGTCAGATACTTGTACCTGTATCAATTACTCCTGCCCATCTAGGATGGTAGGAGATAGCCTGCATCACACACTTGCTGACTGACTACCCGGAAACTTGAGCTGAATTCCTACGAGAAAAGTAAATGGACTCTTGTGCTTACATGTCCAGTAACAGCTCTAACCACCTGTGAAAGGACATTTAGAACTTTAAAGGCAAACTGTCGAACACCAACAGCATACCTGGGTATTTCATAACAAAATAAAACAAGAAACTAGAACCCAGTAGGCAAACATAAAATAAATGAATGTAACTTACTGATGGCTTCGAGACAACAATTTCAAATCACTTTAAGAGGCAGACCAGTATGACTTCAGAAAGCTCTAGAAACTGATTAACATTTGTTAGAGAAGAAAATTTCCTGGAATTATCAGAGGTGGAATACAAAAGATTACTATTTAGAGCTCTTCAAGTAATCAGTAAGTAGAGGATGCAAAACGCAGCAGATTATACTAACAAATGGAACAGGCTACATGAAAGCAGATTTGGCAAGAAGTAGAAATCAGAAAATTAATAACGAAATTCAAGTGAAAATGACTTTACAGAGTCATATAAAGTTAAATATTCATCTTTTTTTGCTGGAGGGAGAAGTTTGAGTATTCATTTTTTTTTTTTAATTTGTGCTTCAGGTAAAAGTTTACAGTTCAAGTAAATTTTTCGTACAAAAGTCTACACATGTATTGTTATGTGACCTTAGTTGCAATTCCTGTAACAGTATGCTCCCCTTTTCCACCCTCTGCTTCTCGTGTCCACTCAGCCAGTTCCTTCTCTTTTCTGTCTTTTCATCTCACCTCTGGACAGAAACTTCTCATTTAGTCTCATAGATCTACTTGAATGTAGAAGTATATGTGTGGAAATACCCTCTTCATGAGTGTTACTTTATGTCTTATAAACCCACTGCCATCGAGTCGGGTCTGACTCAGAGCGACCCTGTAGGACAGGTTAGAATTGCCACATAGAACTTCCAAGGAGTGCCTGGAGGATTTGCACTGCTGACCTTTTGGTTAGCAGACATAGTACTTAACGTGCTATGCAACCGGAGTTTCCTTATGTCTTACCGTTCAGTCTAATCTTTGAAGAGATGGCTTCGGTTTTATTTCTTGGTTAACAAAGACCAGGGGCCATATTTTCTGGGATTCCTCTAGTTTCAGTCAGAACATTAAATGTGGTCTTTTTACTTGAATTTGAGTTCTGCACCACGTTTTTCTCCTGTTCTGTCACGGACTCTGTTGTGCTTCCTGTCGGTGGGGTCACTGGTGGTATTCTAACACCATCTAGGTATTCCGCTCTCAGGCTGATGGAGTCTGGTTTACGTGGCTCTCTTGTCTCTTGGGTTAATATTTCCCTCTGTCTTTGATGTTCTTCATTCTCTTTTGCTCCAGGTGAGTAAAAATACATAAATTTTAAACAAACAGTGCTCTTTTGTTCAATCATCAACCTAACCTTCAGTTTAGATAAAATTTAGAAGAACAGAGCTTTCTATTTTCAACTTTAATTTTAAATTAAATGAGAAATCAAAAAAGAAATCTTTGAAGTCTGTTTTAATCACAAATAACTCTACTGCTCAGGAATAACAATAAATGCCCTTAACTTTTTATGTGTTTATATGCATCTCTTGAATTGCTCGTTCAAGTCTATGCCTATTTATTCATATATCTGCTGTAACCAATGATCTCTTATTTCTCCTTTTTATTTAACACTTCTCATTTGAATAATTTCTGAGTGGATAAATCTACATATGTATATTGCTTTTCAAAACAAAATCAAGGAAATTTCTTTAACACCCCTTTTAGCTATAGTGTTGCCATTCTCATTTGCAGCTAAAGTTATTAAAAATTTTGTCTCTTCCTGTTTCCTTGATTTCCTCAACCTCTATTCATCCCTCAGTTCACTCTAGGCAGCTTTTGCTCATATTACCATTAAAATTGTTCTTTCTGAAGTTTCTGATGACGAGCATTTCCCTAATTTGAGGGCTGTTTTTAACTCACTACATAAGTCACTTTCACACTTGAAATGATTCTTTTTCTATTTGACTCAGTGTTCTCTTATTTTTCTTTTTTAATTTTTTTTTTATTATGACTCAGTGAAAATGTACATTCCCATATAAATTAACATGCCCACCTATATGCAGCTTCCACTGCTCTCCCTGCCCGGTGACAGCACACTATTCCTCTCTGCTCCTTACATGTCTCATCCTCCCAACAGTCTCCTTTCCTCTCCTCTCCACCCACTCTCCTTCCTCCAGCCAGAGATCATCAGGATGATATCCTATAGATGCTATAGATGCATCCAATATATGGCTACAGCTATGCTCTCCCCAGCTTTCTTTAGAGCGTTTTCATCAGCGATGCAGTCATCAAATTCCTTAAGACTGAGCACGCTAATTCTTTTTTTCTCCATATAATCAAAACCACACTCATAATTTCAATGTGTTAAAACTCTTAAATGTGTATATTTAATGTTCATGTCATTTAAATTTCAGGATCATGTATTTATTAGGTTTAATGTCATTAATGTAATATGTTATTGCTGTCACCAAAATCATACTTCTGTAGTCCATTTTGGAAACCCTGGTAGTGTAGTGGGTAAGTGCAACAGCTGCTACCCAACAGTTGGCATTGTGAATCCACCAGGGGATCCTTGGAAACTCTGTGAGGCAGTTCTAGGCCATTCTATGTGGTCAGAGCAAGTTTCTTTTTTCTTTTTCTGGTTTATACTCCATTTTCCATTTTGTGAAGCTGGGGCTGGGACTCTGAAAAACACATTTGTGCTCTGCTACTGGTGGACAATCAACCTGTTGTTGTCAAAGTAAACTGTGACTCATAGTGACCCTATAGGTCTGCTCCGTAGGGTTTCCTAGGAGTAGCTGGTGGATTTGAATTATTGATCTTTTGGTTAAAAGCCAAGCTGTTAACTACTACACATCAGTTAGCCTCCACCCATAGGGAGTACTAGGGGCTGAGTGAAGTCTGAGTGAGGCAGAAGAATTTGGTTATTTTGTTTTGTTTTTCTAAGCACACTTGTATGTTTATTCTTATTGATTCCTCACCCTGACAAACCTTTCCTGTGACAGAAGCTGATCCAGTTTGCATGTTATCCAACAATAACAGAAACAGTTTCAATTCAGAAACACTGAAAACAGTCATCCAGTGTCCCCTCCACAGAGGTCTCAGTGCCTTTTTCTGAGTTCAGAACCACGAGGCCTTTTTCTGAGTTCAGACACCTTTGCTCCAGGCATGCAGAAAAGCCTTCCTCGCTCTCAGAAGTCAGCTTTCCATCTTTGCTGGACTTTCTCTAAATGGCTAAGCTTTTCCCTGTATTTTCTTAATATATTCATTTGGAAAACTGGTAGCTACTTTTTGCCATTTCTGCTTCTGCTATGTGTCTTTTTTTTGTTTTCTCCCTCTCTTTATCTTTTAAGTTAATTAACAATTTTATGCCTAGTTAAATTAACCAGAGTTAAATTCTTTCTGCTGAAATTAATGGTCTGATTTGTCTCCTGATTGGATCTTGACTGATACTGACATTTACAAGTCTTTCCTCAAAAGTCGGATGCTATTATATTGCTCTTCATCTTTGTGAATGGTATTGCCACACAGTCAGCTGTGCAAGCATGGAGGTGAGAGTCATCCCTGACTTTCTTCCTTCCCTCCTTCACCACATCCCATATATCAACAGTCTTCTCATTGTCACTTTCTCTTTCAAAGTCATCCTGTCTTGCCATTCCCACAACCACCAGCACACCCAAAGCTATTATCCTTTCTTATTAGACTACTTAACAATCTTATTGTTTTCTGAAATCTAAATTTGATTGTATTCAAAGTAATTCATGATTTTTCTGTGTTCTGAGACTGAATTAAAATCTTCAAGGATTTGAAGCTCTGTTTGATTTTTCATCCTCCCTTCTTCTCTTTCCTTATCTGGTCCCTCTCATCCATAGTTCTCTGTAACCATCCATGATAGTCTTCATTTTGTGCGCACACAAATGTGCTGTTCTGTCTTCTTCTCTAAACTCTTTGTTTGTGTTACATCTACTTTAATACTCTTCCTGTGCTCTCTTATTTCCTTTTTAACAATTCTTTATACTTCTGAGCTCAGGTTTAGTGTTCTTTCTGTGGAGAAACTTTGCTTGACCTCCAGTTTAGATTAGTTTCTTTCATCCTGTAATCTCAAAGAACAAGTTTCTCATCCATCAAACCAAAAACCAAACTCACTTCTGTCAAGTAGATTCCAATTCATAACCGACCGAGAGGACAGAGTAGAACTTCCCTATAAGGTTTCCAAGGAATGCCTAGTGGATTCGAATGCCAACTTTTGGTTAGCAGCCATAGCACTTAACCACAGTTTTTTATCTTTCATTTTTACTGCATTTACTGCGTCTTTCATTTAATTTACTGAATAAATCTAGCACATTCTCAAATTTAGTGCATGGCATATATCTCTTATATTATTAATAGATTCACATCTATTGCACAAAATAGATTATAAACTCCATTAAAATATTGCTAGCACCTAGCATTGTGTGTGATAAGTGATAGGTTTACAAAATACACTTGTTAAATAAAAAATTATATTAATTTATTAATATACACACAATGTGAAAACAAAAGGTATCTTGTGGATGGAAACCTGTATCAACAAGACAGTAGATATCAAAGCTCCCTATCATGTAGCACATGGTCCTTGGATATGCTACTTGAGTTGATGCATGTATTTAATCTTGGAAGCAATTTTTTTCTATGAGTTTCCAATAAGAAGCATTTTCAATAGGAATGTATTTTCAGTTAACCAATTATTAATATAAAACATTTTTAGTGCTGAAGTTATACTTGATGGTCAGTCCTTTAGAATTGCTATAAAGATAAATGAAGCATCCAAGTCTAATACTTCAAAGTCTAAAAAAGGAAACCTATTGCTGTTGAGTCTATGGTAGGTCATAACCAAACTGTAAGGTTTCCATGAAAGAGCTTGTGGATTTGAATTGCCAACTTTTTGGTTTGCAGCTGAGCTCTTAACTACTGTACCACCAGGGTTCTTTTTGAGAAGTCTTGTCAATAACAAATATATTACAACAGCCACCTCTATGGCAGAACATTTTGTCTATATTCATACATGATATTTACAAATGGGGTATAGAGATTAAATGTTCCTCTTTCTAGAAATCCCGCTCTAATTGTGAAGCCAGATCTGTTTATCCAAATACTGGGGAAGATATAAACTCTATAAGAAAGGGAAGGCAAGTGTATGTCTAGGAACTAATAACAGTGGAAGAATTTCAAATAATTCCAAATAATTCCAGTTTGTTTTTCATGGTACAAGCAAACATTTATATAGAAATTATGATGTTTCATTATTTCAAGTTTACTTGTTTCATTATCCAAGCTGTTATGCAGTTTATATATACAAGTATACATGATCCATGTTATCTCATTGGCCAGTATATTGAAGTACAAATCTTAATGAATAATTAAATTTAACTTACATTCTAAAGATAATCTAAAATCTTAGAGCTATTCATTTCTTTTTGTGATAGTAAAGAGAAAAAAACATTTGCATATACAGAAAAATCTCTATGTTTATTATTTCTAATGAAGAAATATCAGATACAAAAAATGCTTGACTGAACTAAAAAGATATTGGGTTGTTAGTTTTACATTCTAT
This sequence comes from Heterohyrax brucei, assembly GCA_028571685.1. Lineage (NCBI taxonomy): Eukaryota > Metazoa > Chordata > Mammalia > Hyracoidea > Procaviidae > Heterohyrax > Heterohyrax brucei. The sequence continues at coordinate 50,832,774 of CM053142.1, forward strand.
AGGCAAGTTTCAAAACATGCCTTTCCCACTGTTCCTTTCCAATCTTTACAGAAAAAGATAGTGAGGGAAATATTTTCATAAGGTAAGTATTATATGGAGATTTTGTGGCACAGTTAGGAAACCTTGATGATACAGTGGTTAAGAGCTACAACTTCTCATGAAATAGTTGGCAATTCAAATCCACCAGTGACTCCTTGGAAAGCCTATAGAGTATCTGTCCTACTGGGTCTGTATGAGTTAGAATTGACTCAAAGGTAATGGGTTTGGAGTTTCGAAGTGCTGTGTGTGTGTGTATAAGGAAACTTGCCATAATTATGGTTTGAAAATCTCTTAGAGATATAGAATAGCATTCTAAGAATTATTTTAAGCGATTAAATAAAACATAGTGCCTTGAAAACCCTGGTGGCATACCGGTTAAGTGCTAGGGTCAGCAGTTTCAATCTACTAAGCTCTCTTTGGAAACTCAAAGCGGTAGATCCACTCTGTCCTTAGAGTTACCATGAGTCAGAGTTTACTCCAGAGCACCAGATTTGGTTTTTAGTTTTGTCAGAAGAAAACATTTAAGAGAATTTTTTCAATAATTCTACTGAGACATATTCATTTATAAAGTCATTACATAATTCAGTTGTTACACAGACTGTTTTAACCAGTTTAAAAAAGCTAGAATCATATAAATTCTAATGGTTTTACATTTGATTAGATCTAAAAAAGGAAGAGACATTCACTGAAGGTATCACACAAAAGGTCTGGAACAATGGCAGTGTCAGTTTTGAAAGGACGGTCAAATGCCTATTCTTTCACAATTACAAAACACTGTCTCTAGCTCTATACTCATATAGCCATATTTTATAATTTATAGTTTAATAGAATAAAATGTTTTAATTATTTAATAGCTTTTTAATGTATAGATACAATATATGAAATTACTTTCATTTCCAAGTCACTGCATTCTATCGTGGGTGTGCATGAGAAGATGCATTGGCTTACAAACTGGATAAAGTTCTATAGGAAGACTTTGTAACAAATTTCAAGTTATCAAATGGCTTCTTTCTTTCAGCTTGGAAAGTTTGCTTGTGGCAGCTTCATCAGCCATCTTGAGTTCATGAATTTACCTTGAATATAGAAGTCAATCATCAGGGTGATGGAGCAACAAAGTTGAAAGAATCTAATCTCTGAATCACCATCAGAAATCAAAAAACCAAACTTGTTTCCATTCAACTTATTCCGATACATACAGATGTCATACAACACAGTAGAAATGCTCCATACAGTTTGCAAGGCTGTACTCTTTCCAAAACAGATTCTTACATCTTTCTTCCTCAGAATACCTGGGGAGTTTGAACTGCAAACCTTTTGGTTAACAGCTGTGTGCTTAACCACTGTGCAGTTAAGGCTTCCTCTGATCCACCTCCCCAGACATAAATCACCACATCACCTGCTTCCAGACTTCAAGTTCCTGTGAGGAGAAAACATGTATTTATGTGTATATATATATATATATACATCTACAAATAATGTCTGCATCATGTACTCTTTGTATCATTTCAAAATTAACTGCTAATAACAAAACTCCAAAATAATAGTTGCTTAAACAAATTGAATATGTATATGTATCTTTGCGTGTGTGTCTGTATGTGAGTACACATTTTCAATTTGTTTAAGCAACTATTATTTTGGAGTTTTGTTATTAGCAGTTAATTAATTTTGAAATGATACAAAGAGTACATGATGCAGACATTATTTGTAGATGTCTATGTTATTACCAGAAAATAGAAAGAAGGAAGATATTTCTATTGGAGAACCAATGCCTTTGAATTATAAATCTTCCCATACTACTTGTTTAAAAACATATGAAAGCAATAAATTGATTAAAAATTCAATGCAAAGTAAAAAATGATAGCTCAGAATTATTAAGAAATTTTGTGTAAGTACTTTGCTGTGTTTCAATAAGTAGGCTTGTTTTCAAAAAGCATTTTCAGTTATTCCTGTTTATGTTCTGCATAACTTTAATGCCTTGAAGGACGACAAATGCAAGGAAACTAAATATATGGTTATTGTACCAAAGAATGTATAACCTGTGAGGTGATACCTTATGAAATTAAAGTGAACTGGGAATATCATGCAAACATCAAAATTTATCTAAAGTAATGTTAATAGCAAGAAGCACATGTATACCTTTCATGATATTGAAAAATAGCGTTGTTTTTTCTCAGCATTGATTGGGCTATAAATTTGCAGTGATTTAAAAAAAAATTCCACTGCTATCAAATCAATTCCTGATCTTAGTGACCCTATAAGACAGAGGAGAACTGTTACATACAGTTTCCTAGGCTATAATTCTTACAAAAGCTGACTGCTACATCTGTCTCCTGCAGAGCAGCTGATGGATTAAAATATAGCCTATTATTTATAGCTTTCTTTTTAACTCCACTGTAACTGTTACTATGTATGTTTGATTTTAAATTTTATATTCTTTTTTGAATACATTTGACGTTATCTATTTTTAATGAATCATAAATTGAATCAATTACTTGTATTTTTTAATATATTTTACAATTTTTGAAGTTCAATTTTGTTTCTCCCATTGTGCTAAATTTTAAAGACTTAGTAAATAATACCATAATTTGGACTAGATAAAACATCCTTGATGCGATGTGTTACTGCACAAAATATATCTAAGCCTTTTCCTTCACTCCTTCTCCCTGAAGCCACACATCAGACATCCTAGGGCTCAAGTGGTAATTCTGAAAAATTTTTGTGAAAATAAAGATATGTTTGTACTGTAAAAAATGAGCACTGTGGCTGTTTTATATAAGCTCTGTGATTAGCTATTCTTTTTTATTTTCAAATTTAATCTTTTCAACATTTCTACAGATAAGAAACTGGTTCAAAAAATTAAGATGTCATCTGTCACACTTATTGAAAGTAGTAGAATTGAGATTCAGAGTCAGTGGTTTTAATTTTAAAACACGGAGACAAATAAGCCATTCTTTCAAGGCACTTACAAAGGATACAGGTAAGTGTAATAGATGGTGGAAAATACCAATCTGAACAAAGCGGTAGTTTTATTCTCCTCAGTAAGAGACAGAAAGGACTAAAAACAAGAAAATTCATAAGGGTGGTGATGTGTGGGTGGATGGCACTAGAATAATTCTAGTTAAGGAGAAAAGCATGCAGAGAAAGTAGCTCAAAAGTGTACAAGTAAGCAGCATATTTAGAGTAAAGATAACCCTTTAGTATAGTGAAAACATACGTGGAGGGCAAAGGAGAGGAGAAGCAGATGAGGCTAATTACTTCCTGAGGAATATTAACTTCTATGCTAGGAGAATGAACTTGATCTTTTAAACAATAATATGATGTTTTGTGAAGTGATTAGAACTGACTTTTTATAAAAAATAAAGACTACAGTATGGTGGAGTGTAGATTAGAGAGGGGAGAAAATGGAACCAAGATACAGTGAATAGAATTTAATAAGACTCATCCTGTGAGATATTGAGATCCTAAACCTGGGCACAGGCTAGAAAAATGGAAGATACTGGAAACATTTTAGAGATAATATTGATGGGACTTGCCTATAATCAAGGGAGAGAAAAGAGTCAAATGTGTTCCATGATAATGTCATTCGCTTGTATTAAGTATTTATTGAGGAGTAGGTTTTGATAACCTCACCTGTCTGTCAGTTTGTCATACTGTGGGGGCTTGCATGTTGCTGTGATGCTGGAAGCTATGCCACTGGTATTCAGATACTACCAGGGTTATCCATGGCAGACAGGTTTCAGCTGTGCTTCCAGACTAAGGCAGACTAGGAAGAAGGACCCAGCAGGGTACTTCTGAAATGAATTGGCGAGAGAAAACCTTATGAATAGCAGTAGATCGTTGTCAGATATAGTCAGAAAATGAGCAGCCCAGGGAAGGCACTCAAAAGTTGACAGGGAAGAGTTGCATATTCAAAGTAGAGTTGACCTTAATGACATGGATGAAATAAAGCCTTATGGAACTTCATTTGCTGACGTGGGACAATTCAAAATGAGAAGAAAAAGATACAAACATCCATTAATAATTGGAACACAGAATGTACGAAGCATGAATCCAGAAAAATTGGAAATCATCAAAAATGAAATGGAATGCATCAACATTAATATCCTAGGCACTGGTGAGCTGAAATGGACTGGTATTGACAGTTTTCAATTCGACAAACATATGGTCTAGTATGCTAGGAATGAAAACTTGAAGAGGAACGGTGTTGCATTCATTGCCAAAAGGAACATTTCAAGAACTATCCCAAAGTACAATGCTGTCAGTGACAGGATAATATCCATACATCTACAAGAAAGACCAGTTAATACAACTACTACTCAAATATATGCACCAACCACTGAGGCCAAAGATAAAGAAACTGAAGACTTTTTAGAGCTTTTGTAGTCTGAAATTGATAGAACATGCAATCAATGTACACTGATAATTACTGATAAGTTGAAAATAAAGAAGAAGGATTGGTAGTTGAAAAATATGGCCTTGGTAACTGAAACAATGCCAGAGATTGAATAATAGATTTCTGCAAGACCAACAACTTCATTGCAAATACTCTTTTCAGCAACATAGACGGTGACTACACACACGGACCTTACCATACATATCTGTGGAAAGAGACTATGGGAGAGCTCAATATCAGCAGTTAGAACAAGACCAGGAGCCAACTGTAGCTCGTAATATCAGTTGCTCATATGTAATGTCATCTATGCCAGGAAATTTGGAGGGCAGTCACCTGGCCAACTAACTGGAAGAGATCTACATTTATGCTTATTTCCAATAAAGAGATCCAACTGAATATGGAAATTATTAAGTAATATCATTAATATCACATGCAAGTAAAATTTTGCTCAAGATCATTCAAAAGTGAATGCAACAGCATACTGACAGGGAACTTCCAGAAAGTCAAGCTGGATTCAAAAGTGGACATGGAACCAGGAATATCATTGCTGATGTTAAATAGATCTTGGCTGAAAACAGGGAAAACCAGGAAGATGTTTACCGTGTTTTGTTGACTATGTAAAGGCATTTGACTGTGTGGATCATAACAAATTATGGATAACATTGAGGAGAATTCTAGAACACTTAATTGTATTTATGAGGAATCTGTTTATGGATCAAAAGACAGTCATGTGAACAGAACAAGGGGACGCTGCATGGTTTTAAGTCAGGAAAGGTATATGTCAGGGTTGTGTCCTTTCAGTACCTTTTCAATCTGCATGCCAAACAAATAACCAAAGAAGTTCAACTATATGAAGAAGAGTAGGGCATCAGGATTGGAAGAAGACACATTAACAACCTGCGTTATGCAAATAACACAACTCTGCTTGCTGGAAGTCAAGAAAACTTGAAACACTTACTGATGAAGATCAAAGACCACAGCCTTCAGTATGGGTTGCAACTCAACCTCAAGAAAAGAAAAATCCTCACAACTGGACCGCCATGATCATGATAAATGGAAAAAGAACTGAAGTTGTCAAGGATTTCATTTTACTTGGCTCCATAATCAATTCCAATGGAAGCAGTATGGGGAAAATCCACTGTAAAGAACCTCTTTAAAGTATTGAAAAGTAAAGCTGACACCTTAAAACTAAAGTGCACTAGATTTGAGCCATGATATTTTCAATCACATCGTATGCATGAGAAAGCTGGACAATGAATGAGATGACAGAAGAATTGATACTTTTAAACTGTAGTGCTGGAGAAGAATATTGAATGTACCTTGGGCTGCCTAAAGAACAAACAGATCTGTTCTGGAAGAAATACAACCAGAGGGCTCCTTGGAAGCTAAGATAGTGGGACTTCACCTCACATACTTTGGGCATATTGTCAGGAGGGCTCAGTCCCTGGAGAAGGACATCATGCTTGGTAGAGTGGAGGGTCAGCGAAAAATAGGAAGATCGTAAGTGAGATGGGTTCGTACAATGGTGGCAATGATGGGCTTAAGCATAAAAATGATTGTCAGCATGGCGTAGGACATGGCAGTGTTATATTTTGTTGTGCATAGGGTCGCTATGAGTCACAATTGACTCAGAGCACCTAACAACCACCACAACAACAGGTTTTGAAATGTTTAGTTTGAATGCCCTTATGACCTTTAGACTGCACATTCCATTACGATATTGGTTTCTGAATGGACTCAAAACCATCAGTGATCATAAAGATAAGGAAGTGATACTGCAACAAAGTACTACAAAATGACTTACAAGAACAAAAATTCATTATTTTACAATTCTAGACAGTACAAGTCCAGAATCAGAGTGCTGGCAATGTTGATTTTTTCTGAGAGCTCTGAGGAAAAGTCTGTTCAATACTTCTCTCTTAGCTTTTATTGGTTTCTGGCTATTCTTGTTCCTTGGTTTACAGTTATACCTCATACAATCTTCTCCTCCATTGTGAAAGCTGGTCTGCCTTCTGAGTCTCTTCTCTTTTATAAGGGTGCCACTCATTGCATTACAACTATCCTGCTCCAGTTCAGGTTCATTTAATGTACACAAACTCCAAGACTCTATTTCCAAACAAAGTCTCTTTCACAGGTACTTAGGGTTAGAACTTTAACTTCTCGAGAAACATAATTCAATCTATAACAAATAGGTGGAAGTTTTAAAAAGTAATAGAGCTTTGAGACTTATCTTGCAAACTTAAATTAGAAACTTCCTCAAGTCCTGCCTATATTTTTCTAAATCAAAATGTGTTTCATTCACTCTATGACATACTATTTGACATTTTACAAGCTGTGAAATCTGAATATGTCTTGTAATTTATGGAGTCTTACAACTGTAATTGTACATAAAATACATAAAATAATGGTGTATCCAATGATGTCCTGCATTTATTGAAATGCACCATGTTTTTTACTTGTTTATTTTTTCACTCTTATTGTAATGTGAACTCCAGGAGAAGCAGGTTCTATCCACTTTGTGCATTTCTATATCCACGGTGTGTAGAACTTTGCATATTACAGGGTATCTGCTCCCTAAATATTTACTGAATAAGTAAATAAGTGATTAGGCCATTTATGATAGTTGAAAATGGGAAAGTGGATGGCTTTGCCAAGGACAGATTAAATACACACGGAAGAATGACATGAAATAAGTGTAGATATGTTGTGACGGGGTTCAGAAATTAGGAAACATGAAGAGCTTCACCTGTGTGGTGAGGATTTACATTTGCCTCAGCAAGAGGAAACTTTACACCTCAGGGAAGTTGACAAGAGGATCTTAAGCAAGGAGAGTGAAATTTAACATGTTTCAGTCACTAGTCTTCTACAGTTCATTGTAAAAACTCTAAGAAATAATTGAGATTTTTTCCAGTTGTTTAAGAGAGGTGTGAACAAATTTTATCTTAGACTTAGATAACTTCTACTTATTTCAGATTTGTGTAAATTAGGATAGGAACTATAACTCTGTTTACTACCTAACCTAAAGCTATCAAATACCTGCAAAAGTTAATACTTATAGGAAACTTGAGAGTACTGATCAAATAATTGAAGGTTTCTCTCAAAGAAAAATAAAATCAATGCATTTTGTGCTACTACAGAGCGGGCACTTAAAACCAGCACATACATGGGGAAATTTTCTGACTCAGAAAAGGAAAGAATATTTTGATAAACTAGAGTAGAGCATCATTGGCAAAGGCTGATTAAAAAGTTGTGGAATGATTAAGTCAAACCTAAACAGTCTCTTTTAATGATACCATAGATTCCCTCAGAAATAAACCTTGGTGGTGTAGTGGTTAAGAGTTATGCCTGCTAACCAGGAGAGCAATTTGAATCTACCAATTGCTCCTTGGAAACTGTATAGGGGGCAGTCCTACTCTGTACTACAGAGTCACTATAAGTCAGAATCCACTCAGTTGCAATGAGTATAGATTCTCTATAGGTCTCTTCAACTTCTAGACATATTTCCATACTGCAAATCAGTTTACATAGGATGGTAAACAGAGGAATGGTGTCATTATAATATGAAAGTTGCACTAGTTCATGTGAGATTTTTCCTAGTGTGTTCTTGTTTTTGCCTCCAAGTAGTAAAAAGCATGATGACGCAGTGAACATATCAGCCGCAAATGCTGTGCAAGTTGTCTGTTTCCATTTGTTCCCATAACTACCTTTGGTCTCCTGCTGTGTTTTTGAAGAGCTTTCTTCACAGTTCTTCTCAATCTTGCATTTTCGTTCTTGTCTCAACAACTCAGCAGCCTCCATGTTAATCAAGTTTCATATACTCCATCTCAAACTCTGTTTTTCCAGCCAATAATTTAATGTGACCTTTCACAGAGCATAAGACTGTTAAAACAAAACCAAACAAACCTGTGGCTATGGAGTCAATTCCAACTTACAGTGACCCTCTAGGACAAAGTAGAGCTGCCCCATAGGGTTTCCAAGGAGTATCTGGTGGATTTGAACTGACAACCCTTTGCTTAGCAGCCAAACACATATATCACATTATAATTCTGAAAGGGAGACGGTGAAGACAGACTGTATAGTTTTTCCAAACATGGAGATTCTATGATTATATAAATGTGCCTAACCAGGCCAAATGAACATCAATCAGTGATTTGCGAAGATCAAAAAAAATCAGGGATGGTAGGATTTAATTACTTTTATTTCCTAAAAAATAATTTTAGTATTTAAGCAAAAATTAATTTTAAATGTGATAAATGTTATAATTAAGGCTATTTATATGTAAAAGCTATCAGCTCTCTTTTAAAACAAACTTTACCTAACAGCCTAGGCTTATCCGTATTAGCTATTAGTCCTCCTGGAAATGGTCTTAAATACATAGATTGCCCTATAAGACACTTAGACTTGCACTGATAGTTCCTTGAGGATATTAAATTTATGACTTTACTAGTAGAACTCTGTGGGAGAGGAAGCACGTCAACTTTAAAGATCTATTTATTTGAAGAACTTCCGTGTTTGCTTCAATGTTGGTTAATGCAGGTATGAACAAACTCACCAGTCAAAAGATTTATCTTTCACTTGTAATATTGCTCTCATTAGAACAACAATAACAAGTGCAAAAATTACTACAGCTTAATTACAAGACAGTGTCTCCCGATTAGCATTCAAGTGCTACTGTACTTACAGAATGTAACAGTTCATTTGTTCTGTGATCCATAAAACTAGGACAATTACTTATTTGGTGATAACACAAATGCTAAACAGTAGCACTAAATGACTTCTCTATAAACTGACATGCTTGCTCTTCTAGCTTATAACAACATGGCAAATTCTACCCTGATCTTATAATTTGCTGATTTCCTCTAACAGTCTGTCGAACTGTTTTACTACATTGGCTGTTTAATGGTAGATAATTACATTGGTGAACAACAGCAACAAACATGAACAAGCTACGATAATACAGGTCGCCTTTTGGCCCAGGGGAAAAGACATAAGACTAAGAGCTAGGATCTTGCTCTAGCCCTAATTCTGTCACTTACTGATTTAGTTAATTCCCTTTATCTCTCTAGGCTTCTGTTTGTTCATTTATAAAATGAGAAGGAAATAGATTGGTAACTCTTACACTAGGATGACATCAAAATTATGTGCATAGCCTGCACATGTAATCTTTTTCTAATTTTAGGATGAGAATCTCTAGTGGTTGGGCCTGGTCATGTGTATTTCCATCTATAAACTTAAATATACGGTAAGCATTTTTCTAGCATTATTATTTTATGATTCTATATTGACCATCAGTCAGAACAAGGCCAGGGACTGTGAAACAGACCATCAGTTGCTCACATGCAAGTCTGAGTTAAAACTGAAGAAAATTAGGACAAGTCAACATGAGTCAAAGCACAATCTTGAGTATATCTTACCTGAATTTAGAGATGATCTCAAGAGTAGACCTGATGTATTTAACACTACTGAGTGAAGACCAGGTGAGTTGTGGAATGACATCAAGAACATCATTCATGAAGAAAGCAAGAGGTCATTAAAAAGACAGAAAAGAAAGAAGAGAGCAAAATGGATGTCAGAGGAGATTCTGAAACTTGCTTTTGAATGCCACATAGTAAAGCAAAAAGAAGACTTAATGAAGTAAAACAACTTAACAGAAGATTTCAAAGAGCAGCTCTAGAAGACAATGTATTATAACGATATGTGCAAAGAACAGAAGACAGAAAACCAAAAAGGAAAAACCATAAATGACTGTTAAGACACTGGATCAGCAAAGTTAGAATAAGCATTAAATATATATACATCTGTTACAGATTATTTTCTATATAATGTATTATTATTGTCTTTTTATGATCAAGTGTAAGTATACAATCCGAATCAACTTGGCATACCCACCTATCTGCAACTCCATCTGCTCTCCTCACCCTGTGACAGCACACTCCACCTTTTCATTCCAGTATCCTCTTTTTGTTTTTTATTATGACTGAGTAAAAATGTACATTCCCATATAAATTTGCATGCACACATATATGCAGCTTCCACTGCTCTCCCTGCCCGGTGACAGCACACTATTCCTCTCTGCTCCATACATGTCTCATCCTCCCAACAGTCTCCTTTCCCATCCTCTCCACCCACTCTCCTTGCTCCAGCCAGAGGTCAGCAGGATGATATCCTATAGATGCACAGAACCATAAAATGCATCCAATATATGATCAGTCTGCATCGCCAAGTCCAATCCATTCGTGTCCGAAGAGTGGATCTTTGTTATGATTTATGGGCAAGTGCATCTGTCCTCTCAATCCACCCTCTCTTCTCCCATCTAGAAAAAAACCAATAGGACAACCTCCCATAAATGTACAAAACCATGAAGTATACATACTGCACGCTGACACTGTGTCCCCGAGTCCAGTCCATTTTTGTCTGAAGAGCTGACCTCGGTACTGGTTTCAGGTCAAGGCCAGCAGCAATTCTAGGGGCCATGTTCCCGGGAGACACTCTAGGCTGTCAGACCAATACTAGTATTTTAGTAGAGTTCTTGAATGGCACACCTCTTTTTCTCTTGCTACCTCAGGGACTGTACTTTGTATCCAACACAGCTGCCTTTGTGGTGGCCCAGCACCATTTGTTCTTCTGATCTCATGCTGATGCAGTTTCCTATTCATATGGGCTCTTCGGTCTCCTAGTCTCATTTTTCCTCATGTCTTTCATGTTCTCGCTCATCATCTGTTCCAGGTGGATTGAGATTATTTAGTGTTCCTCAGATAGCAGCTCACTAGCTATAATGACCCCACTCTTGGGGCTGTCAAAGAGTATTTTTTTCTATACAAAAGTACATTTTTAAGTCCTTTTATCAGAGATCTCATATAATACTTGTCCTTTTGCAGCTGACTGATTTCACTCAGTATAATGTCTTATAGTTGAAATGAGGTTATGAGTTGCTTCCTAAAATCAACACTGTTCTTTATCATCACATAGTGTTCCATAGTGTATACGTGCTATAGCTTGTTTATTCATTCATCTCTTGAAACGGACCTAGGGGGACTCTATCTTTTTGCTATTGTGGGCAGTGCTGCAATAAACATTCATGTGCATGTATCTTTTTGTGCGACTGCCTTTATTTCGGTAAGATATATTCCAAGCAGTGGGATTGCTGGATCATATGGTATTTCAATTTTTAGCTTTTTAAGAAAGCACTAAACTGCTTTCCAAAGGGGTCATACCATTATGCATTCCCACTAGCCATGTAAGACAGTTCCAATCTCTCTATAGCCTCTTCCAAATTTGTTCTTTTGTGTTTCATGGGTTGTTGCCAACCTTGTTAAGGTGAGATGGTATTCACTGTAGTTTTCATTTGGATTTCTCTAATAGCAGTGATCATGAACATTTCTTCATGTGTCATTTGGCTGCCTGGATGTCTTCTTTGATAAAGTGTCTGTCCATCTCCTTTGTCCAGTGCTTAATTGGGTTATTTACCTTTTCCTTGTAGATATTTTGCAGCACCTTGTAGATTACAGAAATCAGACCTCAATCTGATGTGTAGTTGTCAAATATTTTCCTCAATTCTTTGGAAGTAGTCTTGGGGCGGAGTCAAGATGGCCGACTAAGCCCACGTCTCCTTACATCCCTCTGGAAACCAAGACCTGAATTGACAATAAAACAGAGCCTTCTGATCACCTAATCAACCTCAGAACACGGCACAGAGCTGTTAACTGGGACTTCATACCACTCAGCGAAAAACCTCCTCTCTTTCGCTGACTCCCGCTCCTGGCAGCCCCGGCTCTCACGGACGGAAGGTAAACGCACCATTTGACTTTTTTTTCCTCTGTCTCGGCTGGTGGGCGGAGCTGGGTCTGCCAGGTGGCTCGACTCAGACACGCTGCTGGGGATATAGACAGGCAAAATTCCCATATTCTGAGAGCCAGGCTGGGGATTCTGTTAATCTAGCCACTTTGAGCCTTTCATTTTGTAGCTGCCTCAGCAGGGTTTATGTGGAGCTCCGCGGCCAGGGTGTGGGACGCCATGTTGGTACGGAGATTTTAGCGGGACCTCGTTCTTAGCCTGGGAGCCAGTGCCTGCAAATGGGACAGCACTTCTCTGACAGAAAAGTAGTGATTTTGTACAGGGCTGCCTACGTTGGGGGCTCTACAACATAAGCAGAGGAATCACTACCTCTCAGCACCTTTAGCCCCTCTGTCTGCTTCCTGTGTGGAAGATGCCATCTTGGATACGGTGGCTGCAGCTGGACCTAATTCTTAGCTTGGGAGCCAGAGCCTGCCAACAAGAGAGCGCTTTTCTATCACAAAAGCAGTACTCGATGCAGTGTTGGCTAAGGCTAGGCCCTGTCAGCAGAGGCCACCAAGGCACTACCATTGCTGTATTCTGAACTAGTTTGTTATCATCTGGGGTTGGATATAGTGGCGCTTACTTTGTCAGATGAAAACCTAACTGACTTGTGAACTGGTCAGATACCTTTTGCTTTACATCTGAAGACAGCCTAGAGAAACATTTGCAATCCATCCTCACAGTACCTCTTCCAGCCTCTATATACTCACATGGGACCCAAAAAGCAACAGACAATTGTGGCATACAAGCAATCATTCATGGCTTCAGAAGGCTCCCAAACAAAGTAACCCAGGAGTTTTCCAGATGAATAAACTTTTATGAAAGCATCAGGAAGTAAATACAAATTGATTATATACAGAGCCCTTCTAGACCTTATGCAAAATGCAGCAGAACAAAATGAAAAATTAAGCAAGTTGTTCGATCTGATGGAACACCAGTACTCTGAAATCCAGCAGATCAAGAAGAAAATCAAAGACATAGAAACTTCCATGCAAAGCCAAGAAAACAGAATGGAACAAATGGAAAAAAGAATTTCTGACTTGGAAGACAAAGCTACTGATGCCAGCGTCTATGAGCAGAAATCAGAAAAAAGAAACAAGAAAAATGAAGAAACATTAAGAAGCATGTGGGACTTTATTAAGAGGAACAACCTTCGATTAATTGGAGTCCCTGAACAGGGTGAGACATCTGAGAACACAGAGCGTATTGTTGCTGAGCTGCTGAAAGAAAACTTCCCAGAAATCATGAAGGAAGAGAATATAGACATCTCAGATGCACATTGTACGCCACCCAATATAGATCTCAAAAGAAAGACTCCAAGACATATTATAATCAAGCTTAACAAAATGAAACACAAGCAGCAACACTTAAAGGCAGCAAGACTCAAGGCAAAGCTAATATTCAGAGGGAAATCTTGTAGGCTCTCGTCAGATTTCTCAGCAGAAACCATGCTGGCATGAAGACAGTGGCATGACACATTCAAAGTCTTAAAGGAGAAGAAATTCCAACGATGAATTTTATATCCTGCAAAACTATTTTTCAAATGCGAAAATGAAATTAAGACATTCCCAGAAAAACAGAAACTCAGAGATTTTGTAAAAACCAAACCCAAACTACAAGAAATATTGAAAGAAGTTCTTGGCTTTGGCTTAGAAGGACAAAACCACTAACTTTATAAATTAGAACCACACACTACTCAATACTCTACTCATTTAGGGAAGGCTCCAAAGTAAATCACAGCTATGATATGGAAAGAAGCAATCCGGTGATCATCATGAAAATTATGGTGTCATCATAATAAAAAGAGGGATGTCCTACAGTTGTTATACTCCTTCCAGATGGAGAGGAAGATGACAAGACTGGTAGTAATTAAAATTGGGATTATAAATAGTTTATTAAGGGGGTTCATAGGGGCAGCTGTAAAGCACAACAAAGATGTATCATACCATTTCAAGAAATCTAACACATGAGTCTCAACAACTATAAAACCAGCTCTGAAAAAGGTGAAAAATCAACTCACAAAAAAGAGTGTCCCACAACAGACTAATAAGAACAACAGAGAAAACATCAACATAAAAATAAACCTATCACAATGGAAGCAGTGAACACATACCTATCAATAATTACATTGAATGTGAATGGACTGAATGCTCCAGTAAAGAGACACCGAGTGTCATCTTGGATCACAAGACACGACCCATCCATATGTTGTCTACAAGAAACTCACTTAAGACCTAAATACAGGAACAAACTGAAAATTAAAGGATGGAAGACTGTATATCAAGCTAACAATGAACAAAGAGGAGCAGGGGTGGCAATTCTAATCTCAGACAAAATCAATTTTAATGTCAAGTCTACCATCGTGAACGAAGATGGACACTATTTATTGCTGAAAGGTTCAATACACAAGCAAGACTTAACTATATTAAATATTTATGCACTTCATGGCAGAACACCTAAATATGTCGAAGAAACACTGACTACACTCAAAAGAGAGTTAGATGACTCCACAATAATAGTGGGAGATTTTAACACTCCACTCTCATCACTAGACAGATCATCTAGAAAAATGCTCAGTAAAGATACAGAAGACCTCATTGACACAATTAACCAACTAAACCTCATTGATAAATACTGAACTTTCCACCCATCAGAAGACAACTACACCTTCTTCTCCAGTGCACATGGAACATTCTCCAGAATTGACCACGTGATAGGCCATAATGCAATGCTCAACAAAATCCATACCATTGAATTACTGCAAAGCATCTTCTCAGATCATAAAGCCATCAAAGTTGAAATCCATAGCAGAAAAAACATAGATAGAAAGTGGAACTCTTGGAAACTGAACAACATCTTGCTCAAAAAAACATGGATTATAGAGGAAATCAAGGATCAATTAAAGAAAATCATGGATTCCAATCAGAACGAAAACACTTCCTACCAGAACCTGTGGGATACAGCTAAAGCAGTACTCAGAGGTCTGTTTATCTCCATAAATGCACACATCTGGAAGGAAGAAAGAAACCAAATCAAGGAACTAACTCTACAGCTTCAACAAGTAGAAAGAGAACAACAGAGGAACCCCTCGCGCACCAGAAGAAATGAGATCATAAAGATTAGAGCAGAGCTAAATGAATTAGAGAATAGAAAAACAATTGAAAAAACTGAAGAGACCAAAAGCTGGTTTTTTGAAAAAATCAACAAATTTGATTAACCACTGGCTAAACTTACTAAAGAAAAGCAGGAAAGGAAACAAATAACCCAAATTAGAAATGAGAGGGGAGGTGTCACCACAGATGCGACAGAAATCAAAAATATCATAACAGAATACTATGAAAGACTGTACTCTAACAAATTTGAAAACCTAGGGGAAATGGACCAATTCCTTGACTCATACCACCTATCCAAATTATCACAACGTGAAGCAGAACAACTTAATAAACTCATCACAAAGGAAGAGATTGAAAAGTACATCAAAACACTGCCAACCAAAAAAAAGTCTAGGCTGAGATGGCTTCACGGCAGAATTCTACCAAGCATTTAGAGAAGAGTTATCCCCAATACTACTGAGACTATTTCACGGTATAGAAAGGGAAAGAGTACTCCCAAACTCATTCTATGAAGCCAGCATAACCCTGATACCTAAGCCAGGGAAAGATCCAACAAAGACAGAGAACTACAGACCGATATCACTCATGAACCTAGATGCAAAAATCTTCAACAAAATTCTTGCCAACAGAATACAACAACATATCAAGAAAATAATCCATCATGACCAAGTGGGATTCATACCAGGGATGCAAATCTGGTTCAACATCAGGAAAACAATTAATGTGATTAACCACATAAATAACACAAAAGGCAAGGATCACCTGATTTTGTCCATTGATGCCGAAAAGGCATTTGATAAAGTCCAACACCCATTCATGCTAAAAACTCTTAGCAAAATGGGCATAGAAGGCAAATTCCTCAACACAATAAGGGCGATTTATACAAAGCCAATTGCCCACATCATCCTGAATGGAGAGAGACTGAAAGACTTTCCCTTGAGATCAGGAACTAGACAAGGATGCCCACTGTCACCTCTCCTATTCAACATTGTGCTAGAAATTCTAGCCAGAGAAATTAGACAAGACCAAGAAATAAAGGGCATCTGCATCGGCAAAGAGGAAATTAAAATCTCCCTGTTCGCAGATTATATGATTGTATATGCAGAGAACCCAAGGACTCTATAAGTAAGCTACTCAAACTGATAGAAGAGTTCAGCAAAGTCTCAGGATACAAGATAAACATAAGTAAATCAGTAGGATTCCTTTATACCAACAACTAGACTGTTAAGGAGGAAATTATCAAATCAATACCATTTACGATAGCCCCTAAGAAGATGAAGTACCTAGGAATTAATCTAACCAGAGAAACAGCAAACCTTTACAAAGAGAACTACAAGCCCTTACTACAAGAAACTAAGAGAGACTTAGATAAATGGAAAAACCTACCTGCTCATGGATAGGAAGACTTAACATAGTGAAAATGTCTATTTTACCCAAAGCAATTTATTTATATAATGCAATCCCAATACAAGTTCCAGCATCATTTTTTAATGAGATGAAGAAACAAATCACCAATTTTGTTTGGCAAGGGAAGAAGTCCTGGATAAGTAAGGTACTACTAAAGAAGAAGAACACACTGGGCGGCCTCTCATTATCTGATTGTAGAACATACTACACTGCCACAGTTGTCAAAACAGCCTGGTACTGGTACAAGAACAGACAGATGGATCAATGGAACAAAATTGAGACCCCAGAGATGACACCATCTGCCTATGATCAGTTGATATTTGACAAAGGCCCTAAGACATTAAACTGGGGTAAAAACAGTGTCTTCAACAAATGGTGCTGGCAAAATTGGTTATCCATCTGCAATAAACTGAATTAAGATCCATATCTTACACCTTATACAAAAACCAACTCCAGCTGGATAAAAGACCTAAATATCAAACCTTAAACAATAAAGCTCATCCAAGAATAGGTAAGAACAACAATGGAAGTTTTAATACACAATGTGGACAGACTCCAAAATCTGTCAAAGAAACCTCAATCAACAGAAGGGAAAATAGATAAATAGGAACTATGAAGAATCAAACACTTTTGCTCATCGAAAGACTTTGTTAATAGAATTAAAAGAACACCCACAGAATTGGAAAAAATATTTGGCAGCTCTATGTGAGACCGACGCCTCATCTCCATAATCTATAAGACACTACAAAATATCAATAAGAAGAAGATAAACCATCCAATTAAGCGATAGGCAAAGGAGATAGACAGACACTTCACTAAAGAGGAGATCCAGGCAGCCAAAAAACACATGCAGACATGTTGACGATCTTTAGTTATTAAAGAAATTCAAATCAAGACAACAATGAGATACCATCTCACCCCAGCAATATTGGCCATGATCCAGAAAACACAAAACAACAAATGCTGGAGAGGCTGTGGAGAAAGTGGAACCCTCCTACACTGTTGGTGGGGTTGCAAAATGGTCCAGCCTCTTTGGAAGGCAATCTGGCACTTCCTTAAAAAAATGGATATCGATATACCATTTGACTCAGTAATTCCACTACTTGGAATATATCTTACAGAATCAAGGCCTTCCACACCAATGGACACATGCACAAGAATGTTTATCGTAGCACAGTCCACGATAGCAAAAAGATGGAATCAACCCAGATGCCCAACAATAGAAGAATGGATAGGTAAACTATGGTACATATACTCAGTGGAGCACTACACAATGATAAAGAATAACGATGATTCCAGAAAACATCTCCTAACCTGGTTTCAACTGGAAGACATTATGTTGAGTGAAAGTAGTCAGCGACAAAAGAACAAACACTGTATGAGAGCTCTACGATAAGATCTCAAAAATAGACTTGTGTATAGAAGAAAAGACTCTTTGACAGCTGCAAGGGAGGGGAGAGAAGGAGGGTGAGGGGTGGAGGGTTTAGTTTAGATAGTTACTAGAAATCTAGTTGGGAGAAAGCGGTGATAGCACACATTAGAAACAAGAACAACATTAAGTGGACTTCAGCATAACTTGAGTACTCCTTCCATCTTAACTCAATACTGCAAGGATAGAGTAGCTGGGGCGGGGGGTGGGGGACCATGCTCTTAGGCGAATTCCAGGCCAATTGGCACAACTAGCATTTTGCTAAGAGCGTTCTCTGCACCCCACGTTGGTGAGTGGCATCTGGGGTCTTAAAACTGCCAAGCTGCCATCCGAGGACACAGCAAATTGTCCCAACTCAGCAGGAACGGATGCTCACCGAGGATCACAATGACATGCAGTAAAGACAACCGAGAAGACAGAGAGACCCACAAGAGTGGGTGCTCACATCGACTTGGGACTGGAAGAACCGGATAGTGCCTGGCCACCACCAGTGATAGCCATGATGGAGCTCACAGAGAGGAATCTCACTGGCAACACAAGAATAAAAAGGGTGCATCATGAGATCTCCACTAAAAGTCCTCAACTGATGGTCCAGCGGTTTTAGGGTTCCACTGAGCATGGCCCCCGGCCCTGATGCTGCTCTTTCCCATAAATTATAACAAAGGTCCACTCTTTGGACAGGAATGGATTGGACTTGGCAATGCAGAGTGACCATATATTGGAAGCATTTTATGGTTCTATAGGATATCATCTTGCTGACCTCTGGCTGGAGGAAGGGGAGTGGATGGAGAGAAGGGAAAAGGAGTCTTTGGGAGGATGAGACATGTATGTAGCAGAGAAGAATAGTGTGCAGTCACCAGACAGGGAGAGCAGTGGAAGGTGCATATAGGTGGGCATGTAAATTTATACGTTAATGTACATTTTCACTCAGTCATGTTAAATAAAAATTAAAAAATAAAAAAAATTAAAAAAAACGAAAGTCTTTTAACTCTTATGCTAAAGTCTTTGGATGAGCATAACAGTTTGATTTTTAGTAGTTTCCATTTATTTTCTCTTCTCTTATTTGTGTATTGTTAGTCAGAGTTCATAGTCAAAGTCGTGTATTAGAACCCCACTGTTCCTGTTTTTTTCTTGCGTGATCTTTATCATATTAGGTTTGATATTTAGCTCTTTGATTAATTTTGAGTTAGTTTCTATGTAAGGTATGAGATGGGTCTTGTTTCAGTTTTTTGCAGATGGATATCCAATTTTACCATCCCCATTTGTTAAAGGGACTTTTTTCCCCCAGTTTATGACCTTTGGGCCTTTGTTGAATATCAGCTGTTTATAAGAGGATGATGACATATCTGGGTTCTCAACTCTGTTCCATTGATCTATACATGTGCTTTTGTACGGGTACCAGCTTGACTTGGCTACCTTGATAATATAGTTGGTTCTAAGGTCAGGTAGTGTGCAGCCTCCCACTGTGTTCCTGTTCTTCAACAGTGCTTTATTTACACAGGGTTTCTTCAACTTCCAAACAAGGTTGGTGATATGTTTCTCCATCTCATTGAAAAATTGACACTAGAATTTGTACAGAGATTGCTTTGTATATGTAGATTGCCTTGGGTAAAATAGACACTTTCACAAAGTTAAGTGTTGCTATTCATGAGCAAGGTAGATTTCTCCACTTATGTAAATCTCTTTTGGTTTCTTGCAGTAGGGTCTTGTAATTTTCTCTGAGTAGTTCTCTCACATCTCTGGTTAGACTTTTTTCCTAGGTATTTTGTCTTCTTGTGGGCTATAGTAAATGGTATTGATTTGGTGATTTCCTCTTTGATGATCTCTGTTGGTGTAAAAGGAATCCTACTGATTTATTTATGTTTATCTTATATCCTGACACTTTACTGAACTCTTCTATTTGCTCCAGTAATTTATTTATGGATTCTTTAGGATTCTCTGTGAATAGGGTGGTTTTTACTTCTTCATTGCCTATACAAATGCCCTTTATTTCTTTATCTTGTCTAATTGCTCTGGCTAGAACTTCTAGCACAATGTGGAATAGAATTTGTGAGAGTGAATATCATTATCTGTTCCAGGGGCATTCAAAGGGAATTATTTCAGTCTTTTACCATTCAGAACAATGAAGGCAGTTGGCTTTGTGTGGATGCCACTAATTGCATTGAGGAATTTCCTGTCTGTTCCTATTTTTCTGAGTTTTTAGCATGGATGACTGTTGGACTTTGTCAAATTCCTTTTCTGCATCAGTTGACAAAATCCAGTGATTCTTATCTTTGTGCTATTTAAGTGGTTGACCACGTTAATTCTTTTTCTGATGTTGAACAAGACTTGTATCCCAGAAATGTAATCAACTTGATTATGATGAATCATTTTTTATACACGCTGTTGAATTCTATTGGCTAGGATTTTGTTGAAAATTTTTTCACCTAAGTTCGTGAGTGATACTGGTCTATAATTTTCTTTTTTTATGAGATCTTTATCTAGCTTTGGTATCAGTAATATGCTGGCTTCACAGAATGAATTTAGGTGTACTCCGTCCCTTTCTATAGTGTGAAATAGCCTCAGTAGTGTCAGAGTTAACTCCTCTCTAAAAGTTTGGTAGAATTCTCCAGTGAAGCCATCTGAGCCAGGACTTCTTTAGTTGGTAGTTATTTGATTCAGATTTTGGGAGTTTTACGGAACCATGATGGGTTGTTTCTTTACATTTTTATCAAGGGTCTCTTGCCTTTAGACCATCTAGAGTTCGTTTAGTTTCTCTGTTGTTACTTCAAGAGAAGCAGAGGTGTAGTTTTGAGAAGGAAGTTGGTCACCAGCTGCCTCTGTGTACTCTAGTGACAGGTTTCAGCGGACTCTGTGATGGTAAGCTCCACCACCTGGTTGGTGAAGACACTACCTATTAATGGAGTCACTGGTGGGCCATCAATTAACTAACCCTATAATATGGATCAGTAAGGGCTGAAAGGTATGACCTCAGGCTACTCAGAAGTTTTTACTCCAGGCATTTTTATTTAAAACAGCTAGAAGCTATTCAACAGCTGCTGAAATCAGTCAGACCACCAAGTGTGGAAGGCCCTGCCTTTCATCTGAAAATAGAAGTACCTCTTTGGCCATCCCCAGATACTACGGTGTAGTTTAAAGTATGCAAGGGCTACAGCACTGCTGCTATCTTGAGCTGGGCCCTACCTGTGGTATGCTAAAGACAGCCTTTTTCTTTGAATAGCACTCCCTGGATTGGCACTGCCTTCCAGCCTGGATATTAGCCCTTGCTGAGGCCTCCAGTTGGGTGACTCCACTTCCCTGCTAACCAAGATGGCATCTTGGTCAAGCTACCCCTCCAATCACAAGACAGTAGAATCTATGGTGGAGCTCAGAAAAGAGAGGGTAGAGGGGCTGTGGTGCCTGCAGTTTGTCATTGGGCTCTCAAAACATGGCTGTCCCATACGCTGTCTCTCCCCTTTGCCACATACTGTCAACTTCAGCACTGCAGCTCAGCGTATCTGCTGGCTCATTCCCATGCCCCACCTACTGGCCAACAAATAGAAAAAAAATTAGAAGTTCCACTACCTGCAGTCCACCCAAGTGGCTCGTTAGCAAGAGTGGGGCTCAGCAAGAGAGAGGAAGTTTCCTGTTTAGGAGAATGTAGTCCAGTCTGACAATCCTATGTCACATCCTAGGGCTCAGTGGGTGCCCAGAGTACTCTGTTCAATTATCAATCTGGGCCTTAGTTTTCAGACAGTATTAAGGACATGTGTGTCTAGTCTGCCACCTTGGCTCCACCTCCTGTCAGCAACTCTTCAACAATTCTCTCTGTATTTTCTGCTATCTCTCCCTGTTCAGGAACTCCAATTACTCATAGATTGTTCTTCCTGATAGAGTCCCACGTGCTTCTTAGTGCGTTTTCATTTTTCTTGTTTCTTTTATCTGATTTTGCCCCTTTTTTAAGATTGCTGTCTGTTGCTTTGTCTTCAATCATGTTATTTATGCATTCCATTTCCTCAGTCCTGCTTTTCTGGGTTAGTACTGAACTGTGTAACTCTGTAATTTTATTATTGATCTAATGAATTTCATCTTGCTGATGTTCTAGCAGTTCACATAGCTTACTTAGTTTTTCATTTTGTTCTGTTGCACTTTGTTTCATCCCTAGAAGGGCTCTATCCCAGCCAAGTGCCATTGAGTCACATCTGACTCATGGCGACCCTAGGGGCCTATACATAATTATTTTTTATTTTACCTCTGATAATTTCAGGAAGCCTTCTTCATCTTGGAAGTTCTTTGATTCTTTATTTTGAGAGTTTTCCGGAGCCACAGTGTTCTGCTTCTTTAAATGGTTAGATACTGATTGTTGTCTTTGTGCCAACAAAAGTTATTCAGCTTCTCCGGTGTTGCACCAACAGAAGCTATGGTATGATTCTAAGTAGGGAGTGAGTGAGTGTGCTTCTAGACTTGGCTGCCAGCTACCACTGCATTCTCTAGGTGCAGCTGACTTAAATACAGCTTTTCTGCTAAAAGAGACACTGTCCAGCCTGATTGCTGCTCACTTGGAGGCTGACCCTAGCTGAGCCCTCTAGAGTGGCAGTCCCTGCCTACTGGATGACAAAAATGGCAATCTACTTGTTCTGGTTCTCTGGAGTCATGCTTGCAGACACTATGGTGTAGCTTAGAGAAGTGCGAAGGGTGCCACCACACTTGCCCATCAGCCACTGCTGCATTCTCCAGATGCACTTGTCTTAAAAACCACTTTTCTGCTGAGAGCGGTGCTATCCAGCAGTAGCCAGTACCAGCCAGGGCCTCAGGGGTGGCAGGCCCTGACTTCTGGTTGGCAAAGATGGCACCCTACTTATGGAGTTTCTCATGGGCCCATCAGCAGATGCTATGACATGACTCAGTGAAGTATGGGGAAAATGGCACCACCACACTCAGATGCCAGCCACCATTCTGTCCTCTGGATACAATTTTCTTGAGAACTGCTTTTCTGCTGAGGGAGGAGTGGTCTGTCAGCAACTGGTACCAGCTGGGCTCTCAGGGATGGCAGTCCCTGCCTCCTAGCTGACAAAGATGGTGACCTATTTGTGGAATCTAAGTCTCTCAGGGGGTGTGTCCACAGATGCTATGATGTGGCTCAGAGACTGGAGAGGTAAGGTGATGCCACACTCAGTGACCAGCTACCACTATGTTCTCTAGGTATGATTATGTTAAAAATAGCTTTTTCTGCTAGGAGAAGCACTGTCCAGTCAGGCACTCTTGCTCAGTGTGGCAGCCAGCCCCAGCTGGGCCTCTATTGATGGCTGATTCTGCCTATCAGCTGACTAAGATGGCATTCTGCTTGAGCCACATATCCTGCACTGAGCCAGCATTACTTATGGTGTAGCCCAGAGAAGATATAGGGAGGGGCACTGATACCCTCAGTCACCAGCTGCCGCTGGGTTCTCTATGTGTGACAGTCTTATGTACAGCCTCTGTGCTGCAAAAGATGTTGTTTAATTAGGCACTGTAGCTCAGCTTGGCATTCTGAAACTGCCAAGTTCTCAGACCCAGCAGTCTCCGTCCTAGTCAATAAAGATGGTGCCCATGTCTGTAAGCATCTCACCTGCTGCCACAGGAGAAGCAGAACTTTTTGCACTACTGTCTCTCCTCTCACCCAGGTAGTTTCCTCTTCATTTTGCCCAGTCCAATTTCATAACCCTAAGCCTGGTCTTGGAGTTCTCGGAATGTCCACTTTGCTCTGTTCAAATGTTTTTCTAGGCCTTAGTTCTTAGAGGGAATTGAGAAACCATGTGACTGGTCAGTCATCTTGGTCCCACACCACGTGTAATTTTATTGTCTTTGTTTTAACAGGAAACCCTGGTTAAATTGTGGTTAAAAGCTACAGCTGCTAACCAAAATTTTAGCAGTTTAAATCCACTAGGCACTGCTTGGAAATTCTATGGGGCAGTTCTACTCTGTAATATAGGGTCACTATGAAGTGGAATTGACACAATGGCAAAAAATTTTCCATTTCAACAAATCACTAATTAACGCATTATGCTTAATAATGTTTCACATAAAACCATCTATCAACAGGAATACCAAATTCAACAAGCTTTCTTGAGTTACTACAGTTCTGAGACAGAATTTTTTTTTAATTACTATTTCAATTCAGGACACTACACATGAATGAAGTTAATAAAATTCTTAAGGCAATATTTATATAAGGAATTACACTGTGAATATTATATTTAACTGTTATAAAAGCCTAATATAATCCATCATCATAGTAATGTAAAAAATGTGCAATATTTTAAGTACGTTAATGTCATTTAAATTATCAGTTTATTCTCTCTTAAAGCAGTATCTAGATGTATGCAATACTGTAAGTAGTCGGTATAACATTTCACAGACTTAGGTCTGTCACAAGGATTTCATAATATAAATTATTTATTACTAAAATATTAATCATCATCTGCAACTTTTGCAAATACCATTGTAGTTTGTTAGCACTCCCTAATCAATTAGATCATGATGAAAGGCAAGAAAATGGATAAATGGTACTAGTATAAACAATACCTTTCAAAATATGCAACTCTTGCATTGATGTTATCTTGAGAAGCAAAAATGGACAAGTTATTGAATTGTATTTCCCCTTACTGGGAAAGAAAGGGTTAAGCGGACAGACTTCAGTCCATTTATCTCTAGTTTTCAGGGCTGAGGTGATGGAGAGAAATAAGTTAAGTGATCCAAATGCTGTCTCCTACAGAACACAGTAATAGATGACCTGTCAAACAAACTAGTGGTATTTACTAGTAGAAGACAGAAGCCTTGTCTATAATATGCTCCTAGCAAGATGTTTTCAAACTGTACTGTTAGTTAATTATGTCAACATTTTTATTGTTTAAACATTCCCTGTAATTTCAAGTAGTATCTGTCTCTGATATCAGCAATGAACAACTCAAAATTTTTGTGGCATGCGGACACAATTTAATTTATTTATTTTTATTGTTGTTTAAGGATATAGGGCAAAAAAGTTGAATAATGCTTCATCAGGGTCTACATGATGTTAAGTACAAGAGGATATTTAGGGTTGTATCTCATGCTATGTCAACACTGAGCATCAGCCTCCAAGTGACACAGGCATCCACATTTTCTTTTAAAATGTTTTGACTAGTACGTCCTTCTCATATACAGATTATGGGGCCCAGGTCTGGGGTTTCTTTTGCGTGGTTCTGAGGAAGGAATGTGGAAGAAAGTGAAGTTTTAACTTTGAATGAAGATTGATATATCAACTAATGCCTTGATTGGTCTTATTCTAACTGATAAAGCATATTTTATGACTTATAATTACTAGGTCATTGGTAGTGGCAGTTGCCATTGAGTCAGCTTAGATTCACTGTGGTCCCATGTGTGCACAGTATGACTATGCTCTTTGGGGTTTTGAACATTGTGACCTTTGGAAAAAGTTTACCAGATCCTTCTTTCAAGGAGCCTCTGTGTGTGTTTGAACTGCCAACCCTGTAGCTAGTAGTTGATCATTTAACCATTTGCAACACCCAAGAGCCTCTTTATTTAAAAATAAACATAAAAAATAAGGATGTTGCCCAATTTTGCTTTTATAGGCAGGGGAAGTTGTTGCCACAGTCTAAATTTGTAAGAGGTAGTGGGAGAAAGAAGATAATAAAATTGAGTTTATCATATCCTCTAGGTTATATGTTCCACATGCCAGTTATCAAGACTTAGCTTCTTTACACTAAGACCCTGTTATGTTAGATCCAAGGCATTGATGGATACATAGGTAATTGAAAACACAGTGCTTGGAGTTTGAGGAGGCTTGCTACCATTCTGTATTCAAGAAGTCCATATATTACTGGTACGATAACCTTGGAAGTTTTCTTTAGATTTGGTAACATTTTACATATATTCTATAACTTGGCCAGCTAATTTTGAAAAATTTAAATGTGTATAACAGATCTTTATCTCAGAAAAAAAAAAAAAAAAGGTTCCTGAAACAGGCAGTTATCTTGTGAGGGTCTAAAGCCAATTAATTGCTTTCGAAAAATAAATGCAGAAATATCATCTAAGCTTTTCATATACTGAGAGCTAACTATGTACCTGACATTGTTCTAGGAGCTTGAGATACATCCATGAAAAAAACAAAGAACTTATACTTAACTGGAGGTTATATTCTAGTAAAATAAACTAAGATGCTAATATTAATAATTTAACGTATAAAAAGGTCACATTACTAATAAAAACTATAATTTCACAGAGGCGACATTTGTAACTCAGTGTTTAATACTCCTTCTCCATTTGAGGTACCATATATATTATTTACGAAAATACCTGAAGTTGCTTTTCAGAATTTTACAAACAGAACTTGCCGTGTTTTTCCTTCATGAAACAATAATTTAGGAATTTATATAAACATAAAATAATAGGACATTTATATTTTAATCCTAATATGTCCACTACAAACTTCTTTGGCCTCAATACAAAGAAAAAGCATTGAGAAGAACAACCACGGTAAATGAATCTGAAGCCAGAAATAAGCCCATCCTAGTGTGAAACGGATCCGACTGGACGGCACTTGGCTTTGGCAGTGTGAAACCTGGATATCCTAGTAGAAATGAAAGGAGACTCTCATTTTCACTTTCTTCTACTCATTATAAAAAGTTGTCCTGGTACAGCAGGTTAAATTTATTTAAGATTCGTATTATGAATGATTTGTTTGTTTTATCTTCTCAATGCTACAGAATTAGGTAAATTTTAATATTGCAACAGAGATGAGACAGGGTTTCCCAATACCCCTTTAGCAGTTTTATAAATGATTAAAGAGTGAGCTTACTGAAACGGAAAATGGCTAGATCAGTGGGAAGCAGTAACACCTGGTGAACAGACTGTATTCAGGGGTCCAGCTGGACTCTAGGAGACATGGAAGAGGTTTCTGAGGGGTGGTAGTGGGCAAGCCTTTCCTGGAGGCCTTTAAAATCAGATGGATACCCTTCTGTCTGAGTTGGGAAGGCTGCTCTGCCGCCTTGAATCAAAGATAGCAGCAAGACAACCTTGCCAGGAACTGAATTCTGCCGAGAATCTGCTATATGCCAGTGTCTGGAGACACCAAATGGGTGTACTGGACATGACTGCTGCTTTCATACATCTTAGGGTCATTATCACTCTGAATTCTAGCGCTAAGTAGATTAATTGGTCCTTGGTGACAAAAACATTCCTCAAGAAAACACTGCTGTTATTTTTAGAGGAGAGCAGAGTGCTAAGAGTAACTTGTCTTTTGCTTTCTTCTCTAGGTCTCCTAGGTTGAATTTTTGAAGTAATGAAGCCTGTCATCATATGAAGAACCTGTTAAGAAAACCACTTTGATGCAGAACTGGTTCTCAGTTAAAAGTATTGTGGCAGAAGTTTTACTTCATTAAGTTGCAAATTCTAAACGGTAATAAATCTTTCTCTTGAAGGAATATGCCTATGGCTGTGGATATCTGTTTCAGACATAAAGAGATAGACTACACAGTGTTAAATGAACCTCACAGAGAACTGATGAAACAGCAAGTATCTTTCTAACAGGAAGAAGGAATCTTGTAAAGGCAATTGTGCTCGATTTCCATAGCAGCTTTTTTTTTTTTTTTTTTTTAAAAAGAACATTATGTTTATGGGGCAACAGAAAGTGGAACCAAGGAGAGGGCTCAGATGTATGGTTATTAATCTTCTTTTTGGTAAAGAAGGTGAATTATTACACAATCTCATCCTCTTACTCTCTCTGGAACACTTGAATCACTGTTTACAACTTACATTTATGAATATTATGTGATACTAAGTTCTGATACTTTTCTCCATAGGGCCAGGAATTTATTTTACTCACAAACTTTGCTTCTGGAAGCTTTACAATGTGGATACAACACTGTCAGCAGAATTTCCTTACTGACAAACAGTAGGCATAGGCTTCACCTTCAGTCCCATTATCACTCTGAATTTGTATCTCTATTGTCTAACAATGACATGAAAATTGCAGAAACCAAAGATGGAGGAGATGACACATATACTTGCAAATCACCCGAAATCTCCAGAGTATCCATCTTCCATTGTCTACTCAACACTCTGGACTGTGTAAAAAACTCTGTTTTTAAAATAGCATTCATTCCTTCATTTTGTTCCAAAGAACGTTATAGTCAACAGCATCATAAAACCCACTGTTACCAAGTCAGATCCAAGTCACAGTGACACCATGGGTCAGAGTAGCACTGCCCTATGGTGGAGGGGGTTTCCAAGGAGTGCCTGGGAGGTTTGAACTGCCAAGCTCTTGGTTAGCAGATGTAGAACTTAATCGACATTGTCACCAGTGTTTCCAACAGGGTCATAACGATGGCAAAGTTGCTTAACGTCACAGGCAGTGGCAAAGTTTCAGAGATCTGAAATAACTTGACCATAGTTAGAGCTGGGATTAAAATTAAAGACAGCTGGGACCTGAGTTTAATGGTATTGCCACCATCAACCCAAAGCTTAAAGGAGGAAACACCTTGCAACCAACCCCAGTCACATATAAGCAAATTATTTCAAAGTATTGTCTCCTTTTGCTTTCCAAAGAGATATAGCAGTTTCTGTACCAATTTCTCTCCACCTATCTAGTCTCTATGCAGACTAGCATCTGGAAATTCACAATACCATATTACAAAGTGAGTAGGAAGGTTGAGAATTAAAAGGGGGAGATTTAACAAAATAGTTTAAGGAACCTAGTGTAATAAATTAGATAAAGAGAAAAAGGAGAAAAGTGGCAAAACTAATGAAAACCAGAAGATTTTTTTTCTGTTTCTTTTTGGAATGGAGGAGAAGAATATTTGTAGTATGTGAGAAAATTTGATGGTGAAGAAATAAATAGTTTAAGAAGTTTTGAAAGAACTGTTCTTCCACTTTAAGATAGTCAAGTAATAAAAGTTCTTAAGATATCCAAACATTACTTTTCTACTTTAGAGTTCAACTTTTTTGTTTCCCTTATACTTTAATATCATGAAGGAATTATTATTTTAAATAACCTGAGTGTAGGAGATATTTTTTAACATGGTCTAAAATATGGAAACTAAAAGAATAATAAAATGCAACTATAAAAGATTATAAAAGAATACAATTGCATGGCAATAAAAATCAGAAGACAAATGACCAATTCAAGGGGAAAAATTTAAGATTAATTTTCACAGTAGAATGCGAGTTCTTGCAGACTGAAAAAAACACAAAACAGCAAATGCTGGAGAGGCTGTAGAGAAAGTGGAACCCTCCTACACTGTTGGTGGGGTTGCAAAATGGTCCAGCCTCCTTGGAAAGCAATCTGGAGCTTCTTTAAAAAAATAGATATTGATATACCATTTGACTCAGTAATTCCACTACTTGGAATATATCCTACAGAATCAAGGCCTTTCACACCTACGGACACATGCCCAAGAATGTTTATCACAGCACAGTCCACGATAACAAAAAGATGGAATCAATCCAGATGCCCAACAACAGAGGAATGGATAGGTAAACTATGGTACATATACTCAATGGAGCACTACACAATGACAAAGAATAACGACGATTCCAGGAAATATCTCATAACCTGGTTTCAACTGGAAGACATTATGTTGAGTGAAAGTAGTCAGCAACAAAAGGACAAATATTGTATGAGACCTCTACGATAAGATCTCAAAAACAGACTCCTGTATAGAAGAAAAGACTCTTTGACAGCTGCAAGGGAGGGGAGGGAGGGAGGACAAGGGTCGGGGGAAGGTTTAGATTAGATAGTTGCCAGAAATCTGGTTGGGAGAAATCAGTGATCGCACACATTTGAAACAAGAACAATATTAAGTGCACTTCAGCATAACTTGAGTACTCTTTCCATCTTAACCCGAAATTGCAATGATAGAGTAGCTGGGGCAGGGGGCAGGGGACCATGCTCTTAGGCGAAATCAAGGCCAATTGGGACAACTAGTGTTTTGCTAAGAGGGCTCTTTGCACCCCACATTGGCGAGTGGCATCTGGGGTCTTAAAAGCTGCCAAGCTGCCATCCGAGGACACAGCAAATGGTCCCAACTCAGCGGGAACGGACGCTCACTGAGGACCAAAATGACATGGGGGAAAGACAACCCAGAAGACAGAGAGACCCACATGAGTGGGTGCTTACATCGACTTGGGACAGGAAGAACTGTATGGTGCCCGGCCACCACTAGTGATAGCCGCGATGGAGCTCACTAAGTTGAGTCTCACTGGTAACACAAGAATGAAAAGGGGTGCACCCTGAGATCTCCACTAAAAGACCTCAGTTGATGGTCCAGCGGTTTCTGGATTGCCCTGGGAGCATGCCCCCTGGCCCTGATGCTACACTTGTCCATAAATCATAATGAAGGTCCACTCTTTGGTCACGAATGTATTGGACTTGGCAATGCAGAGTGACCATATATTGTATGTACTTTATGGTTCTATACGTCTATAGGATATCATCCCGCTGACCTCTGGCTGGAGCAAGGAGAGTGGGTGGAGTGGAGGGGAAAGGAGACTGTTGGGAGGATGAGACATGTATGGAGCAGAGAAGACTAGTGTGCTGTCACCGGACACAGAGAGCAGTGGAAGCTGCATATAGGTGGGTATGTAAATTTATACGGGAATGTACATTTTCACTCAGTGATATTAAAAAAAAAAAAAAAAAGACCAACAGCTCCAAAGAAGATGTGCAACTGATACAAACACACAATTTTCGGGGAAGTGAATATGAGTTATATGTAAATGTTCAAGAAAATAAGGGAAAAAAACCTCAATAAACTTTACTGATGTCTATTTCGGCTGAGTTGATTCTTATTTACAGTGATGCTATAAGACAGAACAGAATTAACCCACAGAGCTTCCAAGGAGCAGCTGATGAATTCGAATTGCCAACCTTTTGGTTAGCTTAACTACATTTAACTATGCAACACCAGGGGTCCAAAACTCTAGTCCTGTCAAAATACATGGAAATTATAACTACAAGAGATATCAAATTTCCCTCTCAGACTGACCAAAGTTAAAAAGTGATTAGCATACACTCTGATATTTAGAGCAATGTTTTGATGTATATACGAATCACCTGAGATTCTCTTTAAGGTGTAGTTGTGATTCTATAGATTTTAGATCTGGAATGGAGCCTAAACTTTAGTTTTTCCGGTCGCTTGTTCTTAATGCTGATGGTGGTCCCTGGAACACATTTTGCATACTTTCATGTGGACAAACAGAGCCTTTTAGTCACTAGTGGTGAATGTTTGACATGGTATAACCACTTTTGATTACTATGTTGTTGTTAACTGACATCCAGATCGTCCTGACTTTAGCTGTGGTATCTCCAGTTTCATGTCCTCTTCTGAATCAAGCTTGAAGGTTTGGCAGTTCTCTATCCAGGTACAGCTGCAACTGCTTTTCAATAATCTTTAGCAACATTTTAGTTGCATATGATATTAATGATATGGTAATAAAGTCTATTAAATTAAAAATTGAAGTCAAATACAGAGGTTTCTAATAGCTAATAGTACTGCTTTGTGACGTTTATGAAAACATTGTGGATCTGGTTTGCAGGTGTTTCCTCAGTGTTTTATACACATGAAAACAAATTAAAAAATGAACCTGCTGCTGTCAAGTCAATTCTGACTCATAGCAACCCCTATGGGGCAGACTAGAACTACATACAGAGTTTCCAAGGAGCACTTGGTTAACTTGAACTGCTGATCATTTGGTAAGTAGCTACGACACTTAACAAATACGTCACCGAGGCAAACTAACTATATACCATATGCTAAGACAAACATCTGACTAAGCAAGTGTCTTATGTACCCATTCCCATGTAACTACAAATTTGACAACAGACTTAGGAATGGATTTCATTCATAACCCAGGTATTGTACATTCAAGTTATGTGCAAAATAACATGTGTGCATGGTTGTTAATTACAGCATTATTTGTTGAAGGGAATGCAGATATTAAGTATTCATGAATAAAGAACTGTGAGTTGAATTATGGTATAAAAAAGTAACAGCACTTGCTGAGTCAGTTCCAACTCATACTGACCACATAGAACTGACTCAGCAAGTGATGTCAGTGTTGGTTTCAAATGTATTTTTTAGTGATGATTTGTTGAACTGTGCATTTAAGAATAATTTGAAAAAGTGATTATGCAGTCATAGAAGGTAAAGTCATTATACTAATTAGATTCTTAATATTTGTAATGCCTTACCTGTTTAAGTTCCCTTTAACAAAAGCAAGACCAGAGATAAAGATTAATCACCAGTAATATTTCATCAGCACACAAAAAAATGCATGCCAAGCACACCCGATTTTAAAATTATCAGTAATAGTCAAAGATGTTTTGACATTTTAATGATTATTTTGTGGCTCAGAAACAGATATTATAAATAAGATTAATGTACAGCCACATTCCCAGTCTGTTTTTTCAGTGTCCAACCAATAATTTTGAGCTGTTAAATGAAGAAAAGGTCACCATTTATTTTACTCTATTGACTGAGAGAAATTGATAATGTGATACTTTTTGTGACAGATCCTACCTCCAAAAAAATTCTGAGAATATTATTTATATATCCTTGCCATTTACAGCCATTAGTTAAGGAAAAACTTTGTCATATAGAATTGTGACAGATTTTTTATTATTATTATCTCATGAAGAAATTTTTTTATTGCACTAAAATTGTAAAGGCAAACTTTGGTAACAGCTTTGTCAGAGCTTGTTATGAAATACGAATTAGTTCATAATGGATCCCTGGCTTTAAAATAAGCGCTCTTACTTAGCCTTGGGTTAAAAATTACCCAACTTCTGAACAAACTACTAGCTTCTCTTTTAGCTCTGCTGCCAGGTTGTTTATTCTCTATTTAACACTTATTGACCCATGAGTCTACTCTACATGTTTCTCCTACATATTCCTATTCTTAAATTTTTGTTTATATGTAGCATATAAAACTGCCTAGCCATTATAAGCAATAGAAGTGGTTTCATTCATTGACATTTAAAAATTGTGTTAACATAGTTCAAATTAAATGATGAGTTTATTATTAATCAAGTTTATCAGAATCGTAAAATGGGTTACTGATCAGAGTTTTTGAGTTAAAAGCAAATCCTATGGCAAAATTTTAAGAACATCATCCATTGATTCATTCAGTTTATGTATACAGTAAGTGTCTGCTATGTGCCACACATATTTCTAATACACTAGGCACAGAGGAAAGGTAGAGAACACACAAATTCCTGCTCTCATGACATTTTAATTTTGGTCAATGAGACAAAAAATGAAAATAAATGAATAAAATACATCCTATATTAGATGCTGGTAAATGTCATTGAAAAAAATAATGCAGGAAAAAATGTGATGGTGGTGGGCTTTCAATTTTACACAGTATATCAGAAATGATTATGCTGAAGAAGTGACATTTGAATGAGTTCCTGTGGGAAACTGGGGAATGAGCTATTTGAATACATAGGGGAAATTTTTTCTTATCAGAGGCACAGGAAACATTAGTTTAAGGTCCTAGA
The DNA here is from genome assembly GCA_028571685.1 of Heterohyrax brucei. NCBI lineage: Eukaryota > Metazoa > Chordata > Mammalia > Hyracoidea > Procaviidae > Heterohyrax > Heterohyrax brucei. The sequence goes on from CM053142.1 coordinate 50,866,505, forward strand.
GTGGGAGTTTAGCTGTAGTATTTGAGACAGAGTTAGGAAGCAGAGCATCTGTAAAGGAAGAAACAAGGAAGTTACTGATAGGAAGAGAATTCGGAGAGACTAGTCTTAAGTTTTGTCTTCGTGGTTAGAGCTGTGGCTTTTACTCTGTGCACCACTGAAGGGTTTTGAGCACAAAAGTGACCTCACTTGACTTACGTCCTGATACCGTCAGTATGACTGCAATGCTGAGAATAAAGCAAAGATATCAAGGACAGGATCAGAAAAATCAATGAGATATGATGGTGGTTTGGACCAGTTTGATAGAACTGATAGTAGAGAGCAGTCATAAGGTTTCAAAAATAGTTTTAGGCTATTGCTGGCAAAATTTTCTGAAAAATTAGATGTAGAATGTAATAAAAAGGAAAGGAAGTAAGAAATAATGCCAGCTTTGTTTACAGCACTTACTATAAATAAAGAAGTTGAAATGAGTTGAAGACAAAAATAGATTCTGGGGAGCATGGTAGGCTTGAAAATAAGTTGTAATAGTTAATTTTGCATCAGTTTAGCTAGGTTACCAAACTCAAACCAAACTCACTGCCATCAAGTTGGGTCTGACTCATAAATACCCTAGAAGTCAGAGTGGTATCGCCTCATAGAGTTTCCAAGGAGTGCCTGGCAGATCTGAACTGCCAACCTTTTGGTTAGCAGACGTAGGACAATCTACTACGCCACCAGTGTTTCCTAGCTAGGTTATAGTCAGTATCTCGTTATTAGGCCAAATGCTAGTCTAGATGTTGTTTTTAAAGTATTTACGTGTTATTAATATTTAAATCACTTTGCATAAAACAGATTAGCCTTCATAATGTAGATTGATTCCCTCAGATCAGATGAAAGCCTTAAGAGCAAAAACTGAGGTTTCCTGTGGAAGAAGAATTTTGACTCAAAATTGTAATACAGCCATCCAGATGGAGTTTCCAGACCACTCACTATCTAGCATAATGATTTCAGACACAGGCTGATAAAGTTTCTAGCCTCTTGTCCTGACCTGCAGAATTTGGACTTGCCAACCTACACAACTATGTGAGTCAAGTCCTTAAAATGTCTATCAATTTATGTCCTATATGACTCAATGGCACTTGGCTTGGCTAATATCAATGCAGATTGAAATCCAAGCCATGTGACTTGATAGATTACCCAAATAATGATATACTAGAGACAACTTTAAGAATGGAGCTCTTGGAAACATCAAAACATAGAGATCAGAAACAGACTGATGAGCCAGAGCAAAGTTCGTTTAGAATAAAGAACCACGATGTTGGAAGATGCACAAGTGAGAGTGTTTTTCCAGAAATGAAGTGAAGAAAGTATTTCAGATACAAAGGAATAAAGAATTGTGAGAAATCCAGTGAGAGTATATTGAGAATTGTCTATTGGATTTACCAGGAAGGAATACTTTGGTGAGTTAGATTAAAAAAAAAAAAAAAAAAAAAAAAAAGCATTTGAGACAAAAGATTTGATTGAAAAGAATTATGCAAGAAAATAAGATGAAATATTGAAGACAGGAAATATAGAAAAGTTCTTTCAGGAAGTTTTCCTAAACAGAACAAATTTCCAGAATTCAGTAAATTATCAATTTTTCCTTAAATGATATCTCTGCAGCTAGCAAATTGTATCCTAAAAATAAAATTCAAGGCCAGCCAAGTGCCAAAATTACTATATTTTTATTTCTGCTAGCAGGTCATTGAATAATTTGTACATACAAAATTTTCAAACACAATTCCAATTTCATATATAATTCCTAAATTAGTAATATTTTATGTATTACAATAATTTAATATGACAAATTATAAATAGAAAAAATATTTCATGTAACATAAATGAACAACTTCAAGTAATAGATCTGGTTTGCTGTTTCCTCTACAGATTCTTATTTATTCAACTAACATACATTTAATCACTTTAGATGGGAAAGCCAGATTAAAAATGTTGTAAATTGTTTTCCCACACATAAATTTTTAAAAATGCATGAAAAAATATATGATTACAAATAATCACCTATTTTATCAAATTTAAAAAAATATCAAAATTTCATAGTGCTTACATTTACATTCTAACTTGGGGAAATATGAGAGCCCTATTTTCCAAAAGAGATGTCATCTAATGCAAAGATGATGAACAACAAACATTTCTGCTATAATTACAAAACACAGGTTGAGCAAGCCATAGTACAAAATTTAACAAACACGATTTAAAAACAATATCTGTCCCCATAAAATTAGTGCCCGATGTAGGGGAGAAGTATAGAAAATTAATCTACATGTTGTATACTCTCTCAAGTACAAGCAAAAGCTGGTTTGTGTTTCTTACTTCCTAACATTTTATATCTTATCTCTAAAATCATCAGAATTAGACCAAAAGATCATTTTGCTTCTCCTGCTACACACCTGTCTCTAGAACATTAGTGTAACTAAAACAGTTATACTTCAATATTTCCTTCTTTAATTGACAAAAGATACACTTGGGGCATCTTGATGCCAAGTTAATAAATCCTGAGGAAAGGATTTAGTATCAGAAACATGGATATAAACTTGGAATAGCCTGAATTGGCTCTGCTCTAATGAACCGTGACATTTAATTCATAATGGCAAAAATTGAAGCTTAAATCCTTGTTAATCAGAATGGGGCTAAATCGCAAATGACTAATCAGACCTTTCTCTTCATTTCAAAAAATATTTTAAGAAATAATGAAAAGAAACTCACAGTAGGACATACTGGTTTGACATATCTTACACACTTATTTAGCAGGGAAGAGAAGAAAAGAAGAGAAGAAAAATTAGTCCCAAGTGAACTTTAAGTCTCTATTCTTACATTAAGTGGCTCTTGACTTTTTCTGTGTCTACGTGCATATACAGGCATATGAGTAATCAATGCTTTTTAAAAGATTTTACCAAAGAAAGCACTCCGTGGCATCAAGTAAGTGCATTCTGAGGAAACTGCACAATCTCTGGGAAGCTATTGTTTCCCACTTTTTCCCCTGGTTTCTACTTAATGACCCAGCATGGTGAGATTGCTAAAGCCACCGACAGAGGAAACAATATCTCACATACATAGGTATTTGTCTGAGAATGCAGCACACTGGAAGCATGTACTGAACAAGAGCTGTTCAACTATAGCCATTAGTTATTGTATTCACCCTTAGGAAAAGCAAGCTATATAGCTAGGTTGCTGTTCTCTTCCAAAGATGAAGGCAGTTGCAGCCACCCTGCTCCAATGTCAGACTGATCCTTTATGTCACTGAATTTCTCCAATGGAGTCATAATGATTATGAAATCATAGTACAAAAAACGAGCAAAAATTGCTGCTAAGCCAATGTCAGCTTCGAGTGACCGAGTAAGACAGAGCAGACCTGTCCCATTGAATTGTCAAGGAGTGGGTGGTGGGTTCAAACTGCTACTGCCTTGGTTAGCAGCCAAGCTCTTAAAAATTTTGCCACCAAGGGTACAGAAATCATGGTAGTAACTTCAAATTTTTTGAATCAGTTAAGAAAAAGTTATCAGTAAGATATAGGGTATAGATTCAAAACAGTCCTAAAGTTTCATCTGTATGAAATGTCCCCCAAAAGGCACATTTATAGAGGCCAGATCATTGGTTGTCTAAGTCTGGTAGGAGTGAGAGTGGAAGTGGGAACTAATTATAAATAGTCTTGAAAGAAATGTTTGGGGTTACAGAAAATTCTAAAACTTAATTGTGATGATGGCTTCACAGTTCTATAAATTTATTAAAACTCAGTTCCTGTAGCCTAACAATGACTAAGTGTTATGCTATATTAATCATACTGCAATAATTTTTTTAAAAAAAGATATGTTTCCATGGCTGTGTATTTCTTCAGTTTGTTATAATTATAGATGGTTTGAATGTTTATCTTTCAAAATAATTTGAGCCAACATATTTATTGAGTGTTTAACTAAGGATAATGGCAATTATAGATATTTGAATACTTATCTTTCAAAATAACTTGGTGCAAAATATTTATTGAGTGTTTAGTAAGGATAAGATATCTTCATACTAGTGAGAACAACTAACACTCATCACAAACCTGAAATGAAAATTTTACCCTAACTTTCTTCATCAGCACAGTGCACATGTAGCTGAATGACCAAGACTCATTGGAAACTAACATGTTTTAGAGCATGACGTAATTATCTGAAGCTTAAAACATAAGCACTTTTTGCTAATCTGAATAATTTACCTGGATGTGTTCCCTTCTAACTACTGCTTCATCTCTATTTTAGGCAAAACTATTTTGTTCATCTCAATAGTGTTCCATTAGTAATGAGTATGGAGTTTGGTGTATTTATTATTCTGCATGATAGTTTTTTACGTGTCTATTTCTTCACTGGTTTGTATACTTCGTAGGGAATGTTTATGTTTTATGTTTGTAGCCACAGATGCTAGCTACATAGTCCCTGACTCAGAGTAGGTAAGGAATAAATGTTCAATGTCTGCCTTTGTTTAACATTGGGTTCATTTTTGCAATGATATAACAAGAGATTACATTGTTGTATCTTTTTCCAGTTTTCTAAACTTGAATGCATAATAGTGTTCAATGAAAGACTTGTCTCTTGAGACAACATAGGTTTCACTTAAGACGAGACTAAGTAAAGGCGAATCTAGATATGTGTTCTCAAATATGGAAGTCACTAATCACATGTGGCTACTTAAATTTAATTGACTGAGAAAAAATTAGTCCTATAGTAACTAGCCAGTTTCAGGCATTCAGTAGTGACAAGCAGCTAGTAGCTACCATACTGGAAAATACAGATAAAGAATATTATACCACTGTAGAAAGTTCTATTGCTAAGAATTTATCTGAACCCTTGCCTGTTGTGAAGCTGATCTGTATTGTATTAATTGACTTTAAATCTGATGGGATTATCAACTCAAGACAGGCTGAGCTGCACTCCATTGTGACAGATCACTAGGAAAGTTTGAAAGGATAGTAAGTTTCATATTTGAATCCTCTTTCTACCACCTTTTCCTCTCCATTATTGTTTTGCTGTTGTTAGGTGCTGTCTAGTACCTTCCAACACATAGCCACCCTGTCTACAATAGAACAAAACACCTGCCTAGTTCGGCACCATTCTCACAATCATTGCTATTTTGAGCACATTGTTGTAGTCATTGTGTCGATCCATGTCATTGAGGGTCTTCCTCTTTTTCGTAAATGCTTTGTATTTACCGCACGTGATGTCTTTCTACAAGGACTGCTGATTCCTGATAACATGTCCAAAGCACACGAGATGAAGTCTTTCCTGCCTTGCTTCTAAGGAGCTTTCTCCACTCCTTATGTTTTGTACCTTTTCCAACGCAAATCTGTTTCTTCTTCTGGCAGTCCATGATATACTTAATATCCTTTGCCGACATCATAATTCAGAGGCATCAATTTTTCTTAGATATTCCTCATTCGTTGTCCAGCTTTCACTTGCGTGTGATGCAAATAAAAATACTACGACTTGGATCAGGTTTAGCTTAGCCCTCAGACATCTTTTTAAATTCTTTTTTAACACTTTAAAAGGGTCCTTTGAACAGATTAGTCCAATGCAATATGTTTCATTTCTTGACTGCTGTTTCCTTGTGTGTCAATTGTGTATCCAAGTAAAATGAAATCTTTGACAACTTCAGTCTTTTCTCTACTTATTATAATGCTGCTTAGTGGTGTAGATTTGAAAATTTTTTCTTTCTTTATCTTGAGGTGTGACACGTACTGAAGGCTGTGGTCTTTGATCTTCATCAGTAAGAGCTTCAAGTCCTTTTCATTCTTGGAAAGAAAGGTTGTTTCATCAGCATAGTGCAGGTTGTTAATGAATTTTCCTTCAATCCCAACATGGTGTTCGTCATATAATTGAAGTTTTGGATTATTTGCTCAACATGTAAACTGAATAATTATGATGAAAGGATACAACCTGTATGCATAACTTTTCTTATTTTTAACTAAGGATTATTCCTTTGTTTAGTTTGACTTGGTATAACTACAAGTACTGCACAAGCACAATTAAGTATTGTTGAATTTTAATTCTTTATAATGTTATCCATTGTTTATTATGATCCACATAGTTGAATGCCTGTATTTTCAATAAAACACGGGTAAATATCTTTCTTGTAGTCTCTCAGGCAAGATCCACCTGACATCAGCAGTGATATCCCTTATTCCAGTTACTCTTCTGACTCTAGCTTGAATTTCTGGCCCAGCCTTGTTCAAGTTCTGTTGCAACAATCTCTTTAATTATCTTCAGATAAATTTTACTTGCTTCAGGACAGATTTTGAATTTTTTTTTTGATGATGAACATTGACCAGTTCTTTCTGACAAACTAATTTTGCATATTCCTTTCATCTTCTTTTGATGCTCCCTGAGTTATTTAATTTTTTGTCCATAGAATCCTTCAATATGGCAACACAAGCCTTAAACATTTTCTTCAGTTCTTTTGGCTTAGAAGTGTTGAACATATTCTTCCCTTTTGGTTTTCTAGCTTCAGGTCTTTGCACATTTCATTACAATACTTTGTCTTCTCAAACTGCCTTGAAATCTTCTGTTCAGTTCATTTACTTCATCATTCCATCTCTTTCCTTTAACTACTCTACATTTAACAGCAAGTTTCAGAATGTCTTTTGACATTCACTTTGGTCTTGCCTTTTTTCCTATCTTTTTGACGACCTTCTGATTTCCTCATGTATCGTGTTCTTGATGTCATGTCACAACGCATCTAGTCTTTGGTCTTTGGTGTTCAATGCATCTAATCTGTTCTAGAAGTGGTCTCTAAATTCAGCTAAGATTCTATGTTGTTTCCCATGGACTTCTTTTCATTTGCTTTGGTTTCAACTTGAATTTGTGTACAGTCAGTTGACAGTCTATTCCAAAGTCAGTCCCTGGTCTGGTTTGGCTGATGATATCAATGTTCCCTAACATGTCTTTCTCACAGATGTAGTCAATTTGATTCCTGTGTATTCTATCTAGCAAGGCCCATATGTATAGACACACCTTATCTTACTGAAAAAAGATATTTCTTGTGAATACAAGCAAAATGCTGTCGTTTGTTTCCCATGTTGTTTTGATAATCATGGCCACATTTTCCAACTATGGATCCTTCTTATTCTCAACTTTAGCATTGCAATCATCAGTAATTATCAATGTATCTTTGTTGCATATTTTTTTATTAGTTTCAAGCCACAGAAGTTGGTTAAAAAAAAAATCTGAATTTCTTCATCTTTGGCCTTAGTGATGATTGGTGCATAAATGTGAATAATAGTCATGTTAACTCATTTTCCTTGCAGGCGTATGGTTATTGTACTGTTACCGAAAGGGTATACTTCAGGATAGACTTTGATTTTATTTTCTTTAATTAATTAATTAATCATTTTTTTGTTATGACTGAGTGAACGTGTACATTTCCGTATAAATTTACTTGCCCACCTATATGCAGCTTCCACTGCTTTCCCTGCCCAGTGACAGCACACTATTCCTTTCTGCTCCATATATGTCTCATCCTCCCCAAAGTCTCCTTTCCCCTACTCTTCACCCACTCCCCTTACTCCAGCCAGAGGTCAGCAGCATGATACCTTATAGATTCATAGAACCATAATATGCATCCAATATATGGTGACACTGCATTTGTGTCCCAAGAGTGGACCTTCACTATGACTTATGTGCAAGGGCAGCAACAGGGCCAGAGGCCATGCTCCCAGGGGAACCCCAAAGCCACTGGATCATCAATTGCAGTCTTTTAGTGGAGACCTCAGGATGCACCCCTTTTTATTCTTGTGTTGCCAGTGAGACTCAACTTAGTGAGCTCCATTGCGGCGATTACTGGTGGTGGCTGGGCATCATCCGGTTCTTACAGTCTCAAGTACGTGTAGGCACCCACTCATGTGGGTCTCTCAATCTTCTGGGTTGTCTTTCCCCCATGTCATTTTGGTCCTCAGTGAGCATCCATTCCTGCTGAGATGGGACCATTTTCTGTGCCCTCGGATCACAGCTAGGCAGCTTTTAAGACCCCAGACTCTTTGATGGCTGCAAGAGAGGGGAGGGAGGAAAGGTGAAGGTGGGAGGGTTTAGATCAGATAGTTGGTAGAAATTTGGTTGGGTGAAATCAGTGACAGCACACATTAGAAACAAGAACAATATTAAGTGGACTTCAACATAACTGAAATACTCCTTCCATCTTAATCCAATATTGCAAGATCAGAGTAGCCGGGACAGGGGGCAGGAGACCATACTCTTAGGCAAAAATCAAGGCCAATTGGTACAACTAGAGTGTTACTAAGAGGGCTCTCTGCATCCCACATTGGTGACTGGAGTCTGGGGTCTTAAAAGCTGTATTTTTTCTTTTTTAATAATTTTGCTGGATAGAACTTTGTTGAGAATGTTGCATCTATATTCACTGATAGATGTTTCACTATAATTTGCTTTTTTTGCGATGTCTTTGCCTTGTTTTTGGTATCAAGGTTATGCTGACTTCATGGAACGAGTTAAGGAGTCTCACTTCCTTTTCTAGGTACTCATATAAGCTTCAGTAGAATTGGTGTCAACTCTTCAATGAATGTTGACAGAATTCTTCAATGAAGCCATCTGGGTAGAGGTTTTTTATTTTCCCTTTTTCTGTTTTTTTAAAGATACTTTTAATTTCTTCTTTAGTTATGGGTCTATTTAGATTTTCTACCTCTATTCTGTTAGTTTTGCTAGGTAGTGTGTTTCTAGAATCTTGGCTATTTTGTCTAGGTTTTTTAATTTATTGGAGTACAATTTTTCATAATATTCTGTTACGATCCACTGTATCTCTCTTGGTTCAGCTGTAATGCCATCCATTTCATGTTTTATTTTGGTTATTTGCATCTTCTTTCCCCATCCCCCTGTTAATTTGATAAATGGTTTGTAAGTTTATCCTCTCGTGGAACTAACTTCTAGTCTTGTTTTTTTTTTTGTTTATCTATTTTCTATTTCATTTCTTCCTGCTCTGGTATTTACAATGTCCTGTCTTCTGGTAAGTATGGTCTTCTGCTCTTCCTTCTCTAACTGCTGGAACTGTCTGTTACGTTGATGATTTTTATCCTTTTTGAATGTATATGTTAGCTGCTATAAATTTTCCTCTCAGACCTGCTTTTTCAGTGTTCCAAAAGTTTTGATATGTTGTGTTTTCATTTTCAGTTAATACCAAGTACTTTTTAAATTTCATTTTTCTCTGAACTAATATTTTTAATGTATTATTTAGTTTCTGTGTTTTTTCTCCTATGTTGTTTCTGCTATTTATTTCTAAATTTATGGCATTATGATCAGAGAAGATGCTTTCTATTATTTCAACTTTTTTTTTTTTTTTGAATTCTTGAGGTTTATTCTATGACCTAAAATATGGTCACTTCTGAAGAATGTCCCGTGTGCATTGGAGAATAATGTATTGTACTGCTGTTGGGTAATCAGTTCTGTATATTCATATGAGGTCTACTTGGTTGATTGTGTTATTTAGGTCTTCTGTATCTTTTTGAGGAAACCCTGGTAGTGCAGTGGTTAAGCATTATGGCTCTTAACCAAATAGTTTGCAGTTCAAATCAGCCAAATGTTTGCTCTTTGGAAAATCTATGGGAGTAGTTCTACACTGTTTTATAAGGTCCCTATGAGTTGGAATCAACTTAATGACAGCAGGTTTGGGTTTTTTTTTGGTTTGGTGTCTTTCCCAAAACCCCTCCCCCAGTTATATCTATCATCAAAAATGGTTAGTTTGCTACTATGGTAGTACTTGTACATTTTTGTTTGTAATTGTGTTAGAATTTGTTTTATATGTTTTGGAGCTCTTTCACTGGGCACATATTTGTTATGTCTCTTGATGAACTGACCTGTAATCATTATATGATGCTTTCTTTGTCTCTTAGAATGGATTTTGACATAAACTCTATTTTTTCAGGAATCATTGTCACTTCTGCTCTGTTTTAGTTACTATTTGCTTGATATATTTTTCACCATCCTTTAGTTTTTAACCTCCCTTGGAGTGGATGCCCTGAATTTGGACTTTTAGCCTACTGGGTTTTGACAGAATACAATTTTTTTCTTTTTAAAGCCATCTGCTATGTTATTTCTGTTTTAGCAGCACTAAATGACTAAGAGTTGTGAGTCATTTAAAAAAAAAAAAAACCTTGCTACTCTCTGCTTCTTGACCTCTGTGTTTAATTCATTTACATTCAATATAATCATCGATAGGTATGAATTCACTGCTGTCTTTTTGTTAATTTTTTTTTTTTACTGATGTTGATGGTTTGTTTATTCATCTTAATTTTCTGTACTGAGTTCTTTTTGTACTAGATTTTCTTTTTCTGTAAGCTGTTGTTATTGTTTTTACTTTTACTGAGTCATTTTAATTTTCTTCTTTATTTTGGTTAGTAAATTTATTAATGTTCTTTGTTATTACTTTATGATTTACCTTTATCCTCCTGTGATCTAACAAATCCTATTATGTCTTGAAATCTCTTTAACTTCCTCTCTACATGGAAGTTATATACATAACAAAAGTTCATTTTGTTTTGAAGTTATTGTCATTTACAGCTTAACATCTCTGGTTCTTTGTCATCAGTTTTGTAGCTTTATTTTACTTTTGTGAAGTCTTCATCTAGGTTGATACCTGGGTGATGTTGCTGTGAATTTCTATTCTGTTTTCATTCAGTCTCTCCTTCCACTCGGTGTTTAATTTAATTCTTCATCTTTTCTTCGATGCTCAGGGTTCTAAGGTTGTAATCTGCATCTATTTCACTTGGTTTCTTGAGTCTCTGTTGCAAAGGGACATTATAGTATGTATTACTAAGCCACCTTAACCTGGAGCTGTCTTCTTTGGCTAGTTACATTTTGCAGCTGTTCACACTAAGGCTCTAAAGATGGACTATCAAATCCACAAGACAAGCTGTTTGCCTACAGAGGTCCTTGTTTTTCGTGTTCTTGTTTTCTCAGAACAGTTCGTTACACATTTTTTTGCACATAAACAGAAACATCAGGTCATAACCACCATCAGCTGCAAGGTACAATGTGTTAGAGTTACAGAACATGTTAGACTGACTTAATTACTCCACACCGAAGGAATATGTTTAGGGCATAGACAAAGGAAATTGTAGAGGAAAAATGAAGAAGCACATGTCATATTCCAATTCTAAGTTGGCTTGGTGGTTGTTTTGGGTACTCTAACTCATCTATCTCTAACTTTTTCAATTACCTTTTTTAAAGTAGAGTTTATAAGCTCCCTTTTAAAGAAGAGTAAGACTAAGAAAGACAGAGGATAATTTACTTCCTAACAGCATTGCAGCTAGTGGGTTAGTGGTGTTAGGATTACATTTTAGGTGTGCCTGATTCAAAAGTCAACACCTCCTTCTCTCTCTCTCTTCAGTGTTCAGATGTTTCCATTTTGAAATAAATATGTTCTTAAAATAATTTGTGATAATGGCTATACAATTGGTAGACATTGCAGAAATTCAAAAGAAGCTATAAATAGTACTTAGTTATAACCTATAATTTCAGACCATAACCTCTAGGTTCCCCAAATGTTTTATCTAGGCTACCAAAGGGTAGCAGAAGACTGCAGGATGTGATGGCGGTGATCACATCCTTGACAAATACCTCAATATTAATCTCACCTACCCTAATTGAGTGTAGCTTTTATTATCCATCTGTTCAGGGATTAACTAATTTACAAAAAATGTATTTTGTACCAGACTTTATGCTATTTTATTGTTAATGCTATTATCAATAAGCGGTTGCCATCAAGTCGGTTTCAGCTCATGGTGATCTCCTGTGTGTCAGAGTAGAAATGTACTATATAGGACTTTCAGTGACTGATTTTGGGGTAGCAGCTTGCCAAGCCTTTGTTTTGAGGTGCTTACAAGTGGACTGGAACCACCATTCTTTTGGTTAAGAGGAAAAAGTGTAACCATCTAAACCACCAAAAACAACTTTTCTGCTAGGTACTAAGGATACAATAATAAAACAAAACAGAAACATTTCTCCTTTTGCCTCACATTAGCTCAATCCCAAAACTCAGAAGGGCAGTATGTCTGAGTGAAGGAAAAGAAAGGAAATCTAAGTAGAGATCTATACTGGAATTTCTTCTCTTGAGAAGATTCACTTAGAACCTTTGTTTTAGCAAAAGAACTGCTTAGATTTTAGCATTAGTTTGGTCTCTCTTATGTCTCAGGAGAGATCTAAAAAGCAATGTCCTTACAGTTCTACCCTGGCTTCTAGGGTTGCCATGAGTTGGATCCAACTCGATGGCACTTGGCTTGGCTTGGCTTACTAAATTGTGTTAATTGAGCTATGCTCGTTAGACATCCTCAGAAACGTCAGGAAAATAAACACCAGAGTTCCCACAGCAGCTCTTCAATAAAAAATTTTGCTTATTGTCCAGCCAAGTGAATACTCTAGAGGGCAGTTCTACTCTGGCCTCTAGGGTGACCATGAGTCAGAGTTGGCTTATAAGAGAAGTTATAGTGGGGAGCAGAGTCAAGATGGCAACAAAACATATATCTCCCTAAATCCCTCTGGAAACCAAGACCTGGACTGATAATTAAACAGAGGCTTCTGGACACCTAGTGAGACCTAGGGTGCAGCATAGGGCTGTTAATTTGGACTTCATGCTAGTGAACTCAAAACCTCCTCTCTTTCCCTGACTCCACTCTCTGCAAGTGCAGGCTTTCACAGACTGAATGTAACTCACTATTTTGATTTATTTTTTTCCTCTAATCTCGTCAGTGGGCAGAGCTGGGACTTGACTAACCACTGGGCCCAGATGCACTGCTGGTAGGATTGGCAAGTGCAATTGACATGTTCTGAAGAGCCTGTCTTTGGACTATGTGCATCTCGGCTCCTTTGGTCTATCTTTCTAACTCTCCCATGTGGTAGTCTTACAGATGCAGTGATGAGATTGTGTGGGACGCTGTCTTGATCCATTGGGAGACAGAGATGCCCACGTGGAGGTCCTAGCTATACTTAGTTCCCAGGCCGAGAGGCGGTGCCTGCCGGGGGAGAGTGCTTTCCTGGCAAAGAGGTGGTGTTTTGCAGTGTCACCTGAGGATCAGGTCTGGCAATTGAGGCTGTGGACTCTGAGCATCTCAGTATCTTTGGCCTTTCTTCCTGCTAGTAGCCTCGTCCAAGCTGGGTGGTAAGCTTGTGCAGGATGCTTTCTCGTTCTGCTGGGAGGCGGGGATACCCATGGAGAAGCCTAAGTTGGACCTAATTCATGGGATGGGAGTCAGTGCCTGCCAAGAAGGGAGTGCTTTTCTGGCAGAAAGTCAGAATTCTATGCAGTGTCACCTACAGCTGGGGTCCAACAGCAAAGGTCAGCAGGGCAGTAGCCTTCCTGTATTTTAAGCTAGTTTATAACATCTGGGGCTTGCTATACAGTGCTTACTTTGCCATCTGGGAAGAGGGGCCTATGCATCTGAAAACCTGACTTATTTTGGAAGTTGTCAGATACTTTTTACTTCTCATTTTAAGATGGCCAGAGAAACAACAGGGGACAATCTTCGCAGCACCTCTCCCAGCATCTATTGACCCACAAAGCAAAAAAACTTTGGAAAAGACCATGACCAAGAAATTACCCATGACATCAGAAGGCTCTTGTCATAAATTGAATTGTGTCTCCCCAAAAATATGTATAGCCATGTGGCTGGGCCGTAATTCCCTGTATATTGTGACTGTCCTCCGTTTTATGGTTTTCCTATGCTGTATGTTAAAGGCTTAGGGTGGGACTGTAAATTTCTTTATAAAATCACCTCCCTGCTCCACCATAATGGGAGTTTCTCTGGAGTATGGCTTGCCCAACCTTAATCCTTTCAGCTTGCAACAGATAAAAGCAAAGGGAGACAGGCTGAGAATTGGGAACCTCATTCCATCAAGAAAGCAGCACTGGGAGAAGAGTGCATCCTTCAGAACTGCGGTTCCTACACCAAGATGCTCCCTGGACAAAGACTGATTAAATACCAGACTTTCCTCCTGATATAACAAGGGGAAAGTCTTCCCCTGGAGCACACACCCTGAATATGGACTTGCAGCCTACCAGACTATGTAAAAATAAACCTTCCTTTGTTAAAGCCATCCACTCTGTGGTATTTCTGTTAGAGTAGCCCTAGCTGACTAAAACAGCCCCCAAAAGAAACCAACTCAGAACTTCCAGACAAAGAAGCTTTTCTGAAACTATCAGAAGGTGACCACAAAAGGATTACATACAAAGCCTTCTTAGACCTTATATAAAATGCAGCAGAGCAAAATGAAAAATTAAGCAAGCTGTTTGATCTGATGCAACACCAGTCCTCTGAAATCCAACAGATCAAGACCAAATCAAAGACATAGAAACTTTGATTCAAAGCCAAGAAAACAGAATGGGACAAATGGAAAATAGGCTTTCTAATTTAGAAGACAGAGGTATTGACTCCAGCATCTATGAGGAGAAATCAGAAAAAAGAAACAAGAAAAAGGAAGAAGCATTAAGAAGCATGTGGGACTCTATTACAGGGAATAATCTACAATTAATTGGAGTTCCCAAACAGGGTGAGACACCTGAGAACACAGATAGTATTGTGGCTGAGCTGCTGACAGAACATTTCCCAGAAATTATGAAAGAGGAGGCTATAGATATCTAAGATATATATTGAACACTGCTCAATGTAGATCTCAAAAGAAAGACTCCAAGATGTATTATAATCGAGCTCATCAAAATGAAACATAAGGAGAAACTCTTAAAGGTGGAAAGACTGAAAGCAATGCTAACATTCAGAGGGAAACCCCGTAGGCTTTTGTCAGATTTCTCAGCAGAAACAATGCTGGCAAGGAGATAGTGGTCTGATACATTCAAAGCCTTGAAGGAGAAGAACTTCCAATCAAGTGTTATGTATCCTGCAAAACTATCTTTCAAATAAGAAAATGAAATTAAGGCAGTGGCAGATACCCAGAAACTCAGAGACTTTGTAAAAACTAAACCAAAGCTACAAGAAATACTGAAAGAATCTCTTGGCTTAGAAGAACAAAATCACTAACTCTACATATTAAGGGGGCACATCATCCACAGTCCTACTCAGTTAGAGAAGGCTCCAAACTCAATCAAAGCCATAGTAGTGAAAGAAATGATCCAGTGATCATATCATGAAAACTGTGATGTCATCATATGAAAAAGAGGGATGTACTACAGTCGTTATTGTCCCTCCAGATGGAGAGGAAGCTGACAAGACAGGTAGTAATTAAAATTCAGTTTATACATAGTTTATTAAGTGGGATCATAGGGACAGCTGTGAAGCACAGTAAAGATGCAACATTCAATATCAAGGAACGTAGTACACAAGTCTCAACAACCACAAAACCAACCCTGAAAAAGGCGAAAAATCAACTCATGAAGAAGTATGTCCCAGAATAGGTTAATAAGAACAACAGAGAAAACATCAACACAAAAAGAAATATAGCAAAATGGCAACACTGAACACATATCTATCAATAATTACATTGAATGTGAATGTACTGAATGCTCCAGTAAAGAGATATCGAGTGATATCTTAGATTCAAAGACATGACCCATCCATATGTTGCCTACAAGAAACTCACCTTAGACTTCAAGATATGAACAAATGGAAAATTAAAGGATGGAAGAATATATATCAAGCTAACAGTGAACAAAGAAGAGCAGGGTTGCCAATTCTAATCTCAGATAAAATAGATTTTTAATGTAAAATCCACTATCGTGGTCAAGGATGAACACTACTGCTGAAAGTTTCAATACGTAAACAGGAAATTACAATATTCAATATTTATACACCTAATATTAGAGCACCTAAATACATTGAAGAATCTCTGGCTACACTCAAAAAAGAAGTAGATCGCTCTGCAATAATAGTGGGAAACTTCAACACTCCACTCTCAATACTGAACACATAGTCTAGAAGAAAGCTCTATAAAGACACAGAAGACTTCATTGCCACAATTAACTGCACCTTCTTCTCCAGTGTACATGGAACATTCTCCAGAATAAACCATGTGTTAAGTCAAAAAGCAGTTCTTAACAAAATCCATACCACTGAATTATTGCAAAGCATCTTCTCAGAAAAGAAAGCCATAAAAATCAAAATCAGTAGAAGAAAAAATGGTTGAAAAGTGGAACTCATGGAAACTGAACATCTGGCTCAAAAAGTTATGGGTTATAGAGGAAATCAAGGATGAAGTAAGGAAATTTATGGATTCCAAGGAGAACAAAACACTTCCTACCAGAACCTATGGGATATAGCCAAAGCAGTGCACAGAGGTCAGTTTATCTCTGTAAATGCACACATCCAGAATGAAGAAAGAAACCAAACCAATGAACTAACCCCACAGTTTGAACAAATAGAGAAAGAGCAACAGAGGAACCCCTCAGGCAGCGGAAGAAAACAGATCATAAATGTTAGAGCAGAACTAAACAAAT
Organism: Heterohyrax brucei; assembly: GCA_028571685.1. NCBI lineage: Eukaryota > Metazoa > Chordata > Mammalia > Hyracoidea > Procaviidae > Heterohyrax > Heterohyrax brucei. Next base: position 50,882,951 of record CM053142.1, read on the forward strand.
TAGAGAATAGGAGAACAATTAAAAAAAATGGAAAAGACCAAAAGCTGGTATTTTGAAAAGATCAACAAAATTGGCAAACATTGGCTAAACTTACTAAAGAAAAACAGGAAAGGAAACAAATGGCCCAAGTAAGATATCAGAGGGGAGTTGTCACAACAGATCCAACAGAAATCAAAAACGTCATTACAGAATACTATGGAAGACTGTATTCTTAACAAATTTGAAAATCTAGAGGAAAAGGACAAATGCCTAGATTTATATTACCTACTAAAATTATCACAAGGCTAAGTAGAAAAACTTAATAAACCCATCACGAAGGAATAGATTTAAAAAGTCATCAAAAAACTACCAATGAAAAAAAGCCCAGGCCCAGATGTCTTCACCACAGAATTCTATCAAGCTTTTAGAGAGGAGCTATCTCTAATACTGCTGAGACTATTTCATGGTATAGAAAGGGATGGCCAAGCCACCCAAGTGCTGTCGAGTCGGATCCAACTCATGGCGACCCTGGGGGCTAGGATGGAGTACTCCCAAATTCATTCTATGAAGCCAGCATAATCCTGGTACCAAAGCCAGGAAAAGAGCCAACCAAGAAGTAGAACTACAGACAATATCACTAATGAATCTAGATTCAAAAATCTTCAACCAAGTTCTTGCCAGTAGAATATAATAACGTATCAAAAAAATAATTCATCATGACAGAGTTGGATTCACACAAGGGATATAAGGCTGTTTCGACATCAGAAAAACAATTAATGTGATTAACCACATAAATACCACAAAAGGCAGGGATCACCGGATTCTGTCTATTGATGCACAAAAGACATTTGGTAAAGTCCAACACCCATTCATGCTGAAAACTCTCAAAAAACTATGAATAGATGGCAAATTCCTCAATGCAGTAAGGGCTATTTATACAAAGCCAACTGCCTACATCATTCTGAATGGAGAGAGTCTGAAACAGTTTCTCTGAGAACAGGAACTAGACAGGGGGCCCTCTCTCACCTATCCTATTCAACACTGTACTAGAAGCTCTAGCCAGACAAGACTATGAAATAAAGGGCATCTACATAGGCACAGAAGAAGTAAAAATCTCCCTATTTGCAGATGATATGATTGTATATGCAGAGAATCCCAAAGAATCCATAAGTAAACTACTCAAACTGATAGAAGAGTTAAGCAAAGTCTCAGGATACAAGATAAACATAAGCAAATCAGTAGGACTCCTTTATACCAACAATGAGTTGGTATAATCCTACTGATTACTAAGGAACAAATTACCAAATCAGTACCATTTACTAGAGCCCCTAAAAAGATAAAGTACCTAAGATTAAATCTAACCAAAGATAACAGACCTTTACATAGAGAACTACAAGTCCTTACTAGAAGAAACTAAGACAGACTTACATAAATGGAGAAACCTAGTCTGCTCATGGATAGGAAGACTTAACATAGTGAAAATGTCTAATTTGCCAAGAGCAATCTACTTATATAACGCAATCCCAATTCAAATTCCGGTGATGTTTTTTAACTAGATGGAGAAACAAATTGTCAACTTTGTTTGGAAAAGGAAGAAGCTTTGGATAAGTAAAGAACTGCTGAAGAAGAAGAACACACTGGGAGGCCTCTCACTATCCAACTTTTGAACCTATTACACTGCCACAGTAGTCAAAACAGCATGGTACTGATACCAAAAGAGACAGATAGATCAACGGAACAGAACTTAAATTCCAGAGATGACACTATCTTTCTATGGACAGCTGATAGTCAACAAAGGCCGTAAGATTTTAAACTGGGGAAAAAAATCTCTTCAACAAGTGGTGCTGGCAAAATTGGATATCCATCTGCAAAAAATTGAAATAGACCCATATCTTACATCTTATACAAAAACTAACTCAAACTGGATAAAAGACCTAAATATTAAATCTAGAATGATAAAGCTCATGGAAGAAAAAGTAGGAACAACAATGGAAGTTTTAATACAGATGATAGTGAGACCTCAAAATATGTCAAACTAAAAACAAAAGAAGAGAAAATAGATAAATGGGAACAATTAAGAATCAAACACTTTTGCTCATCCAGAGACGTTATTAACAGAATTAAAAGGCCACCTACAAAATTGGCAACTGTATGTCAGACCAATGTCTCATATCCATAATCTATAAGGTACTACAAAATATCAACCAGAAAATGATAAATAATTCAATTAAGTGATGGGCAAAGGAGGTGTACAGACACTTCACTGAAGAGGAGATCCAGGCAGCCGAAAAACACATGCAGACATCCTCACAATCATTAGCTATTAAAGAAATTCAAATGAAAAGTACAATGAGATAACCATCTCACCCCAACAAGGTTGGCAATGATCCAAAAAACTCAAAACAACAAATGCTGGAAAGGCCGTGAAGAAATTGGAAGTCTCCTACATTGTTAGTGGGATTGCAAAATGGTGCAACCTCTTTGGAAAGCAATCTGGTGCTTCCTTAAAAAGCTTGATCTAGACATATCATTTGACCCAGTAATTCCACTGCTTGGAATATATTCTACAGAGTCAAGGCCATTCACATCAACTGACACATGCATGTGAATATTTATCACAGCACAGTCCACCAAAGCAAAAGGATGGAATCAACCCAGATGCCCAACAACAGAGGAATGGATAGGTGTACTATGGTATATATACTCAGTGGAACACTATGTGATGATAAAGAACAATGATGGTTTTAGGAAACATCTCATAACCTGGTTTCAATTGGAGGATATTATGTTGAGTGAACGTCTTCAGCAACAAAAGGTGAAATATTGTATGAGACTCCTATGATAAAAGCTTAAAACATACACATACATAGAATAAAAGACTCTTTGACAGCTGCATGGGTAGGGAGGGAGGGAGGGTGAGGGGGGAATATTTAGATTAGATAGTTTACTGAAAGCTGGTTGGGTGAAATCTGGGACAGCACACGTTAGAAAGAAGATTAATATTAACTGGACTTCAACATAACATGATTACTCCTCCCATCTTAATCTAATATTACAAGGACAGAGTAGCTGGGGTTGGGGGCCAAGGACCACGCTCTCAGGGGAAATCGAAGCCAATTGGCACAACTAGCGTTTTGCTAAGGAAGCCCTCTGAGGCCCACATTGGTGAGTGGCGTCTAGGATCTTAAAAGATGCCAAGCTACCATTTGAGGGTACAGCTATCTGAGAGTACAAATGGTCCCAACTTAGCAAGGACGGATGATCACCAAGGACCAAAATGATATGGGGGAAAAGGAACCCAAAAGACAGAGAACCACGTGAGTGGGTGACTACATCGACTAGTGATTAGAAGAACTGGATGGTGCCTGGCTACCACCAGTGATAGCCGTGATTGAGCTCACAAAATTGAGTCACTGGCAACACAAGAATAAAAAGGAGTGCACTCTGAAAGCTCCATTAAAAGACCACAATTGACAGTCTATGGGCCTTGTAGTATCTCTGGGAGCATGGCCCCTGGTCCTGATGTTGCCCTTGTCCATAAACCATAATAGAGGTCAACTCTAGGACAGGAATGGATTGGACTTGGTGACATGGAGTGACCATATCATGTTTGCACTTTATAGTTCTATGCATCTATAGGATGTTGTTCTGCTGACCTCTTACTGGGGGAAGGGGAGTGGGTGGAGAGGAGGGGATAGGCGATTGTTGGGAGGATAAGACAAGTATGGAGTAGAGAGGAAGAGTGTTTTGTCCCCAGGTAGGGAGAGCAGTGGGAGCTGCATATAGGTAGACATGAAATTTATATGGGAATGTACATTTTCATTCAATCATAGTAAAAAAAAAAAAAAAAGAGAGAGAGAGAAGTCAAATTACAATTAACACTATCCTTTTCCATTAGTTTTTTCTACTCCACCTTCTGCCTTTTTGAATTTTTCACATTTTTGTGCAGTTCTTGTTATGAACAAAAATCTGACTGTATTTAAAACAGAGTTGCAACACATTGTATGGGGTAATTACAAGAATAATGCTTGTCATAAGACTTATTTTACAGTCTGAGCATATGCATTTATAACCATCATTCCTTTGCAGGCCGTCATCTCTCCTGTCCTCCATTAACTTATTCTGAATTTTAAACTTTTTTTTAAAAGGAACTGAATTACTGAATGACACAACGCCAGGTAGAATGTTCCGTTACCTAAAATTATTCATAAAGACCATAAATATTGTCAAAGCAGTTGCAAGTTCCAGATCACAACCAAGAACATCAAAGACATGAGGAAAAATGAGCCCAGGAGACAGAAGGACCCATATAATTGGGAGACTACATTATTAGCATGAGACCAGAAGAATCAGATGGTGCCTGGCAGCCACCAAAGATAGCCCTGAGAAGGCAAGGCAATGCAGAGTCCCTGACATCACATCAGAAAAAGAGGTGTGCAGATTAAGAACTCTGTTAAAAGACCAGACTTGACAGTCTGACCACCTGGAGAGTCCACTGAGAACATGGCCCCTGGACTTGGTGCTAGTCCAGAGCTGAGACCAGTACTGAAGCCAACACTTCAGACAAAAAGAATGGACTGGACCTGAGGACAAAGAGTGACTCGTGTGGTGTGTTTAAATTATGGTTTAATATATATATCAGGCTGTCCTGCTGGTTTCTTTTTACAGTGGAGAGGAGAGGGTAAAGAGGACGGGACAAGTGTTGGTTGAGTGGACACTGGAAGTAAAGAATGAAAAAGAAGTGTGCTGTCACAGGGTGAGGACAGCAGGTAGAGTTGCAGAGACGTGGGTACTCAGGGTTATACAGGAAAATTGATTTGGATTGTAAACTATCATTTAATCACAATAAAAAAATTAAAAAGTAGTTGTATACACCAAAGCTATATTGAACCCCAGAATATTGTAGTGGAGTAAAAATTAAAAAAATGTTCCTTTTGATTTTAACTTTTTCCCAGACTTTTTGATGTATGAGTTAGTGTGTACATTTATGCAAGTTTTATAAATGCATTGTAATGTAACCATCACCACAAAAGACAGTAATGTTAACTAATTCCACTTTGATATTGGTAGTATTCACTGTCACTAATTTGTTTTCTGCATCTATATTTCTATCTTTTCTGAAATGTCATATGAGTGGAGGCCTACAGTGTGTAACTTCGAGACTGGCTTCTTTCAGTTAGCATAATGTATTTGACATACTCCTGTATTATGGCGTATTATCAATTTGATATTGATATTTTGTTCCATGGGAGGATAAAATATATTTATTTATTTACAAGATGAAAGATGTGGATCGTTCCCAATTTTTTGGTGATTGTAAGTAAAGTGGTTAGATTTATCGCTTTGGTGTATGATCAGTTTCCCCCTCCCTCATGGTAAGATTTTATTTTTTTTCTCTCTCTCTCTTTTTTATTCATATTTTATTGTACTTTAAGTGAAAGTTTACAATCCAAGTCAATTTGTCATGCAAAAAGTTTCACACACACTGCCTTACAGCTCTGCTGCTCTCCCAACCCTGTGACAACACACTCCCCTTTCCACTCTGTATTTCCTGTGTCTATTCAACCAGCTCCTGTTTCCCTTCCCCTCTTTCTCACTTTTGTACAGGACCTGTCCAGTTAGTCTTATGTATATATTTAAGCCAAGAGGCATATTCTTTGCAATTACCATTTTATTTTACTTTTAAAAATATTTTATTGTGCTTGAAGTGAAAGTTTATAATCTAAGCCAGTTCGCCAAATAGCATCCCCCACATACCACTATACAACTCTAGCTGCAATCCCTACCCTATGGCAGCACACTCCTACTTTCTACCCTGTACTTCCAGTGTTCATTGAAATAACTCTGACTTCCCTAAGCCCCCACTCATCTTGCCTCTTGATGGCAGCTGCTCCAATAACCTTATGCATATATTTAAGTGAAGAAGCACACACTTCACTGATATTATTCTATGTCTTATATTCCAGTTGAATTTGTGTGTGGAGACCTGATTTCAGTACTGATTTCAGCTCTGGGTTAGCACAGACTTCAAGGGCCATGTCCCTCAGGGGAATATCAAGGATGTTGGACTATCCAGTCTGGCCTTTTAATACAGTTTTAGATCTGCATTGCCATTTTCTCCCACTATGTCAGGAACCCTGCATTATATTCCCTTGCAGGAAACTCACAGCTGGTGGTGGCTGGACACCAGTTCTTCTGATCTCATGCTAATGTTTTTTTTCCCTAACATATGGCCCCTTCTGTCTTTTGGGCTAGTGTTTTCATCCTGTCTGTGATGTTCTTCACTCTCCTTTGCCCCGGGTAAACTGGGACCAGTTGACGTTACTCAGACACCAGCTTCCTAGCTTTTATGATTCCAGAGGCCGCTCAACAAAAAGGGACACAGAAGGTTTCCTTAAAAAAAATAAAATAAAAGTCATGTCAGTTGATCATGTTGTCTCCTGAAACCATGATCCCCACACTCCTGCCCCTGTTACCCTGACATTTGAAATGTTGAGTTGTATTAGTAAACTTTTCAGCTTTGGGTGTAGCCTAGGATAGTTAATCTCTCTTCAACTGCATGCTGTCACTTCTGTCACTTAACCTAATTCCTATCTACTGTCTAATCTATGAATACCCATATCCCTCTCCATCTCTCCTGTAATATTAAAGATCATTTTTAAACCTTTTCTTGATAACCTTTTCTTTTAAACCTTTTTTATGACACTTGTCTCATACATTTGTCTTTCTGCACCTGCATAATTTCACTCAACATAGTATCTTTCAGATAATCCCAAGTTACTAGGTATTTTCCCAATATCATAGTTATTCTTTATCATTGGAGAGAATTCAACTGTGTGAATACACCATCATTTCTTTATCCATTCCTCTGTTGATGGACACCTAGGTTGATTCCATCTTTCTGCTATTGTAGACAGTGCTGCAATAAACATTGGTGCACATGTATCTATTCATGTAACAACCCTTATTTCTCTAGGATATATTCCAAGAAGTTAGATTGCTGAAATATATGGTATATCTATTTTTAGCTTTTTTTTTAAGAAAGTGACAAATTAATTTCCAAAGTGGTTATATCTCTTTACATTTCCAACAGCTGTGTAGAATAGTTCTAGTCTCTATACAATCTTTCAAACATTTATTGTTTTGTGCTTTTTTTAAAAAAGGATAAACTCATTGGAGTGAGATAATATTTCAGTGTAGTTTTGATTTGTATGTCTCTAACGGCTAATGATCATGAGAATTTCCTCATGTATCTCTTAGTATCCCAGATGTCTTCTTTGGTGAAGTGCCTGTTTATATCCTTTGTCCATCTTTTAATTGGGTTATTTATCTCTCTCTTGTGGTTTTGCAGTACCTTGTAAGTTATGAAGATTAGATACCTATCAGATTCATAGTTGCCAATTTTTTTGCCCAGTCTGTACATAGTCTTTGTACTCTTTCTGTGAAGTCTTCGGATGAGTATAAGTGATTTTTAGGAGTTCCTATTTATCTATTTCCTCTTCTGGTGTTTACACATTGTTAGTAATATTTTATAGTCTGATTATGCCTTGTATTAAGGTTTGTAGCATTGTTTCTAATTTTTCTTCCATGATCTTTTTTTTTTTTTTTTTAATTAGAGTTTATATTTAGGTCTTTGATCCATTTTGAATTAGTTTTCATGCATGGTATGGGTTATGGGTCTTTATTTATTTTTGTGCAGACGGATGTTCAGTTTGACAGCACCATTTATCGAAGAGATTGTTTTTTCCCCAGATCATGGACTTTGTCAAACATCAGCTGCTCAAAGATTCTCTATTCTGTTTTATTGGTTTACGTGCCTGTTTTTGTACCAACACCAGGCTATTTTGACTACCATGGCAGTGTGACAGGTTCTAAAGTCAGGTACTGTGAGGCTTCCCATTTTGTTTTCTTCAGTAATGCTTTCCTTATCTGGGGCTTTCTCCCTTTCCATTTCTCCAATTCATTAAAAAATGCAATTGGAATTTGTATTTGGATTACATTGTAACTATAGATCACTTTGGGTAGAATAGACATTTTCACAACGTTAAATCTTCCTATCCGTGGGCAAGGAGGGTTTCTCCACTTATGTCTCTTTTGGTTTACAATAGATTCTTCTAATTTTCTTTGCATAGGTCTTTTACTTCTCTGGTTAAATTTATTCCCAGGTATTTCATCTTTTGGGGAAGCTATTGCAAATGGTATTGATTTGGTGATTTCCTCTTTGATGGTTTGTCAGTGTTAAGGAATCCATCTGATTTATGTATGATTATCTTGTACACTGATATTTTGCTGAATGCTTCTATTAGTTTAAGTAGTATTTTTAGGATTCTTTAGAGTTTTCTGTGTATAAGATCATATAATCTGAAAATAGAAATATTTTTACTTCTTCTTTATCAATTTGGATGTCCTTTATCTGTTTATCTTGCCTGCTTGCTCTGGCTAGAAACTCCAAGACAATGTTGAATAAACAACAGGCATCATTGTTTGGTTCCTGTTATTAAGGAGAATGGTTTCAGACTCTCTCTCTTTAGGATGATATTCGCTGTTATCTTTGCATGGATGCTCCTTAGTATGCTGAGTAATTTCCCTTCAACTCCTATTTTACTGAGAGTTTTTTAACATGAATGGATATTGGACTTTGGCAAATGCTTTTTCTGTATCAATTGATAAAATCAAGTAGTTCTTATCTGTTGCTTTATTTATGTGGTTGACATTAATTGTTTTTCTAATGTTGAACCATCCCTGCGTCCCTATTATAAATCCCACTTGGTCATGGTGAATTATTCTTTTGATATGTTGTTGAATTCTATTGGTTAGAATTTTGGTGAGGATTTTTGCATCTAAATTCTTGAGATATCTTCATCTGCAATTTTCCTTTTCTGTGCTGTCTTACCTGCTCTTGATATCAGGATTATGCTGGTTTCATAGAATGAATTTGGGAGTATTTCAACTTTTTCTATGTTCTTGAATATCTTTAAGAATAAAAGTGATAACTCTTGCCTAAAGGTTTGATAGAATTCACCAGAGAAGCCATCAGGGCTAGGGCTGTTATTTTTTGGGAGTTTTTAAAACACTTTTTCAATTTCTTCTTTTTTGACAGGTTTATTTAGTTGTTTCACTTCTGTTTGTGTTTGCTTTGATAGGTGATGTGTTTCTAGAAACTTGCCAGTTTTCTCTAAGATTGCAAACTTATTAGAGCATAATTTTCCACAGTGTTCTGTTATGATTATTTTAATTCCAGTTGGGTCTATTGTGATATCACCTGTCTTATTTCTTATTTGATTTTTTTCCACTCCTTCCCCGAAGTTTTTAGATTGTTCTTCCTCTGAGTCTCAGAGAATGGCTAAAGAGTACTGTTTCTGGCTCAGTTAATGGTGTCAGCCTCCAGAAGTGGAAACTACGGAGAGAAGCGAGGTGGGAGTGCGGGGAGAAGCAAGGATGGCTTCTCTAGAAGAAAAGATTTTGGTTCATGTGTATTAACATTACATAGGACTTAGCTTTGGACAATTTAATGCTGTCTCTCACTGGTTCTGAATGTATGAATGTATTCTCTAGACAATCTTGACTGATGAGGAGGTTTCCCACCAACCTCCGTGCTTAACTCACCCAACGTTGGATGCAGTCATTTTCCGTCAGGTGAAGTTGGTGGAATCCTGTGTACCTTTGACCCTTCTCTGTTGCTTAATACAATTTGTCATCTTTCCCTTTGAAGTTTAGGGCTCCTACGGTGTCATATGTACTCAATTAATTTTTTCTTGAGTCTTTTTAGTTAGCAGGGTCACTGGAAATACCCATCTAAACTGCTGTCTTGGCCCTACCTCCTTAGTCATCCATTCTTATCCTCATTATCTCATTTCTTCTAGTTTCTTTAAGTTTAACTTGCTCATCTTGTAGTTTAAGTGGATTTCAGACCTTTCTTCTTTTCTAATATAACCATAACATACTGATATAGTGGTGAATATCTCTCAGCTTTCTTTTATCTAAAAAACAAACAAAATATCTGTTGCCATCATCAAGTCAGTTTTGACTCATAGCCACCCACAATTTATTTTTTCTTTTTTTCCCTTCAAAAGTTTCTAATATTTCATGTGATGACCCCTGTGATCAACACTTACCCCCTAGTGTTTTTAATTTTCAAGTACTTGAGTCTTTTTTAGATGACTTTTCCTTTGCCTAATTTTGCTTTATTAATGTTGGAGAACACATGTTATAAGATTTCAATTAAAAAAATTCTTTAGGTCTGTTTTATGTAACAGAATATAATCCATTTTGGTAAACGTGTAATGTTCAGTTGAAATGATTTTGTATTCTGTGATTGTTTAATGGAGTGATATTCAAATGTCAGCTGAATCTGAGTTGACAGCAACAGTCTTTTTGGTTTAAGTCAAGTTGGTTGGTAGGGTTGTTACTAAATTTTTTTATCATGACAGTTCAGTGTATACTTGTTCTGTTGATTACTGAATGAAAAGTGTTTAATTCTCCGATTGCAATTTTGGTTTTGTCTATTTCTCTGTAATGTCTTTCCATTTTTTTTATGCAATTTTATTTTTGTGAAAGTACAGCAAAGGATAAACTGTCTCAACAAATTCTATGTATACTATTCAGTAACATTGTTTACAGTCTACAAATTGTGCATCCACTCTTGCTGTTTTTTTCCAAATTATTCCACCACCATTAACATAAACTTTTCCCCTAACCTTTTGAGATTCTGTTGTCAGTTTGATCCTGATTGATATATCTTTGAAAATGCACAATGCTCAAGGCAAACATACTTTACTAATTAGACTAAACAGTTATTTGATTCAAAGCAGACTGCATAAAAGAGCTTTGATTTACTTAGGTTTACTATTTAAAGATTGTGTCACGGCAAATGGAAACCCTGGTAGTGTAGTGGTTAAGTGCTACATCTGTTAACCAAAAAGTTGGTGGTTCAAATCTGCCAGATGCTCCTTGGAAGCTCTACGGGACAGTTCCACTCTGACCTCTAGGGTCTGTATGAGTTGGACCAGACTCAAAGGCAATGGGTTTGCTTTTCGCTTTTGGTGTCAGGGCAATAGTTTAGGGGGTTCTTGAAGCTGTAATGGCTATAGCAGATCTTGGCTCCTTTGGGAATTTGTTTTCCTAGAAAGGTCATTATACCCTCCATTGTTAGTGAAAGATATTTGCATCAAGTATAGAATTCTGAGATGATAGATTTTTTTTTCTTTTAATACTTGTTTACTAGTTTACACAGTTTCTAAGAAGTATGCAGTAATTCATTCTTATTGCTACTTAGTATGTATTATTATTATTTTTTCTCTGACTGCCTAACAGATTTTCTCTTTCACTTTGATTTTAGGAAATTTGTATGTGGTATGTCCAGAGGTGTGTGTGTGTATGTGTGTGTGTGTGTGTGTGTGTGTGTGAATATATGCATGTGTGGTGTGCAACTATGTGTGTGTACGTGTATGTGAATGAGAGACAGAGAGAGAGATTGGGAGTGGTAATCTTTTCAAGTTTGTACACTTAGGTAAATGCTCATAGTACTCTCTATTAATATTGTGTAAAAATTAAAATTACTAGTGTTATGTAATTTGCCTAAGCAATAGAGCCAAAAATGTTGATAAGATCCAGATAGTACTGAAGTTTTAATTGAAAATCACTTGATATCTATAAGAGGTATGTTATCCTAGTGAATGTCATGGGATATTCTGTATCATGGGAAAGATTTCAGATTCTAACAAGTTGAAGGAGCATTAATCGTGTAGATATTTTAAGAGCCAAGAAATTTCCAACTACATTTAAGTAATAGATTCCTGAGTAGTTTGCAGGTTTGCATGACCATACTAGAGACTTCGAGTATGTGAATTTCAAAATCCCCATGAGTAATCTCTTTTTAGATTTATGGAGTTCCTGTTATAAATTCTAATGGAAGTTCATTTCTCTCAATGCCCTATTACATTGGATGAAAGGAATCTAATTATAGTACTCACAAAAATTTTATTTAATAGATAACTTTTAATAGGTGAGAAGGAAATTTTCCTCATAGAGAAATAACATCAATTCACAACAACAAAAAACCCAAACCAAACATTTTACCATCAAGCTGACTCTGACTCATAGTGATCATTATAGGGCAGGGCAGAGCTACCCCAAGGAATGCCTAGTGGATTGAACTGCCGACGTTTTGGTCAGAAGTCACAGCTCTTAAGAACTATTCCACCAGCGTTTCTAGTTAACCATAGAAGGATTTGTAATTCAGTATAGAAATACTTATGAGAACCAAGCAGATATGAAAAAAGCACATTTTAATCTAAAACTAAGTGTTTGGTATTTTCCACATGTGCACAACCTCAAGTAATCTGGAATTCCCATTCTTTGATATGTTTAAGAAACTTCAGTTAGAGTAACAGGCAAATGACTCCAATTTAAACTGACTAGAGGGGATGGGCTTAAGATGATTGAGTAGTCACAAATATCCTGTGATCCCTCTAACATGAAAGAACCAGAAAAACAACTGAATGAATTATAAATGCATTCTAGGGGCCCTGAATATCAGGGAGAAAGCTGAGAGATTAGACTGAATGACAGGGATGGGAAAGCAGGTACACAAGCAACTACCTCAGACAGAATTGAATCTGCACACAGCACAGGGACGTGCTTCCTCCAGCCAAGAATAACCACAGCAGGATGGTGAGGTAGCTGAACAGACTAGCAACATCATGAGCATAGCCCATCTTTCTCAGCAGGATTCTGATGGCCACATCTACAGAACCACAGAGGACTTTTACCTGAGCATCATATGCTAAGTTCTTCCATATTCTTGTGGATTTAAATATTTCCTATGTGCCTACTTGTCTCCCTTTTCCAGTACCTCCCCCTCCCTTCTCTGCTCTATACTGGGAGCTAATCTCTGACTCTCTACCTAAGGTAGAAGCAGAAGACCTGGATGTGGAGAAGAAAACAAATGGAGGAAGAAAAAACTATCTACTTGCTTCCCTGAGCCGGGAGCTCCCCCAATGTTTCTGAGTGCACTAGCAACTCTAACCACCCAGTAACAGGGTGTTGTAATTTCTAAGGATCCAATATTCAAAGTAGCTCAAATGACTAGCCTATTTGGACACTCAAAAATGAAATTGTGTGTGTGTGTGTGTGTCTGTGTGTGTCTGTGTGTGTCTGTGTGTGTCTGTGTGTGTCTGTGTGTGTCTGTGTGTGTCTGTGTGTGTCTGTGTGTTGAACACTAATGACTGATGACCAGATCAATTGTGGAATGACATCAAAGACATCATCCATGAAGAAAGCAAGAAGTTATTAAAAAGATAGGAAAAAAGAAAAAAGAAATTGGATGGCAGTGGAGACTGAAACTGGTCCTTGAACACCAAGCAGCCAAAGCAAAAGCTAGGAAAGATGAAGTAAAATAACTGTACTGAACATTTCAAGGGGCAGCAAAAGAAGACAAAATAAAGTATTACAATAACATGTGCAAAGAGTTGTAAATAGAAAACCCTAAGGAAAGAAGACACTCAAGCTGAAGGAATTCGAGGACTTAAAAATGTGCTCACGTACAGAAGAAAAAGAACCTTTGATGACTACAAGGGGAGGAATGAACAGAGAGGGATGTTCATAGATTAGATAGTTGATAGGAATTTGGTTAAGTGAAGGGAGTGACAGCACACTGTAGTGGGCAGATTAGCGTAACTGGACTACACCACAAACTGAAAGGTTTTCTAAACTCAATCCAGTATTTCAAGGCATAGAGTAGCAGAGATAGTTTGGGAACCATGTTTTGGGAGACGCTGATGTCAATTAGAATAACTAGTCTGTCGCTAAGAGAGTCTTCTGCACCTTATATTGATGAGTGGCATCTGGGGTCTTAAAAGCTAGCAAACTGCCATTTGAGAAACACCAAATGGTTCCAACCCATCTGGAACAGAGGACAACCAAGAACATCAAAGACAAAAGGAGAAAAGAGCCCTGGAGACAGAAGGACCCATATGTACGGGAGACCACATCAGCAGGAGACCAGAAGAACCAGATGTTGCCTAGTCACCACCAAAGGCAGCCATGATGGGGGGCACAATGTAGGGTCCCTGAGGTAACATAAGAAAAACAGGTTTTCAGTTTGAGAACTCTAAAAGACCTGAACTGACAGTCTGACAGCCTGAAGGCTCAGCTGGGAACATGGCCCCATGATTTGGTACTAGCCCTGAACTGAAAACAGTACTAAGGCCAACCCTACAGTAGAGAATGGACTGGACTCGGGGACAAGTGTGGTGTGTGTACTTCATGGTTTTATACATTGATAGGAGGCTGTCCTACTGGCTTCTTTCTAGAGGGGAAAGGAGATGCTGGAGAGGAGACAGATCTTTTGATCCAAGATGCCCTTCAAAGTCTCTTTACTGAAGCATTCAGTCTATACACATTCAATGTAATTATTGACAGCTACGTGTTTAGTGCTGTCAATTGTGATATATTTATTTTTGTGTTGATGTTTTCTCTGTTGTTCTTATTAATTTGTTCTGGGACTTCCTTTGTGAGTTGATTTTTCACCTCTTTTATGGTTGGTTTTCTGGTTGTTGAGACTCCTGTATTATGTTTCTTGATTTGATATGTTGCATCTTTATTGTGCTTTACAGATGACCCTATGATTCCCCTTAATAAACTAAGTATAAACCCAATTTTAATTACTACCAGTCTTATTAACTTCCTCTCCGTCTGGAAGGACTATAACAACTGTAGTATATCCCTCTTTTTAATCTGATGACATTATAGTTTTCAGGAAATGATCACTGGATCATTTCTTTCACTATTGTAGGTTTGATTGGGTTTGGAGCCTTCCCTAACTGAGTAGGATTGTGGATGATGTGTCCTTCTAAAATACAAAGTTAGTGGTTTTGTTCTTCTAAGCCAAGGGATTCTTTCAGCATTTCTTGTAGCTTTAGTTTGGTTTTTATGAAGTCTCTGAGTTTCTGTTTATCTGCAAATGTCTTAATTTCATTTTCATATTTGAAAGATAGTTTTGCAGGATATATAATTCTTGGTTGGAAGTTCTTGTCCTTCAAGGCTTTGAATGTGTCATGCCACTGTCTTCGTGCCAGTACTGTTTCTGCTGAGAAATCTGATGAAAGCCTACAGGGTTTCCCTCTAAGTGTTAGCTTTGGTTTGAGTCTTGCTGCCATTAAGAGTTTCTGCTTGTTTCACTTTGTTAAGCTTGATTATAATATGTCTTGGAGTCTTCTTTTGAGATCTCTATTGAGTGCATTTGATACACATCTTGGAATCTATATTCTTCCATAATTTCTGGGAAATTTTCTGTCAGTAGCTCAGCAACCATAGTCTCTGTGTTCTCAGGTGTCTCGCCCTGTTCAGGAACTCATATTAGTCATAGATAGTTCCTTTTCATAGAGCCCCACATGGTTATTAATGCTTCTTCATTTTTGTTGTTTCTTTTTCCTGATTTCTCCTCATAGATGCTGGAGTCAGTAGCTCTGTTTTCCATGTCAGAAAGTCTGTATTCCATTTGTTGCATTCTATTTTCTTGGCTTTTAATGGAAGTTTCTATGTCTGATTTTGTTGTTGATCCGTTGGATTTCAGAGTACTGGTGTTCCATCAGATCAAACAGCTTGCTTGATTTTTCATTTTGCTCTGCTGTATTTTGTATGAGATCTACGAGGGTTGTCTATATAATCCTTCTGTATTCACCTTCCAATAGTTTCAGAAAGGTTTCTTCATCTGGGAAATTATTTGGTTGTTTCTTTTAGGAGTCTTCTGAAACAATAGGTGATTTCTTTGTTAGGATTTCATCCAGAGTTTGTTGTTTTTTGGGCTTCTTGTGAGTCAATAAAGGCTGGGAGAGATGCTGTAAGGATGGACCACAGTTGTTTCTCTAGATTGTCTTAAAATGAAAGGTAAAAGGTATCTGACAACTTCCAAAGTCAGTCAGATTTTCAGATGTACATGTCCCTCTTCCCAGCTGACAAAGTAAGCACCTCTAAATCCAACCCCAGATGTTATAAATTAGTTCAAAATACAGAAATGCTACTGCCCTGCTGGCATCTGCTGCCGGGCCCCAGTTGTATGTGACACTGAGTAAAATACTGCTTTTCTACTGGGTAAACACTCTCCTCTGGGCAAGCACTGCCTCCCAGCCCAAGAATTAGGTCCAGCTGAGGCCTCTATATGGGGATTTCTGCCTCCCAGTGGAACAAGTGGCATCCCACACAAGCTCCCCATCTGCCTCAGTACAGGCTACTCAATGACAGAGGCAGAAAGAGAGGCCAAAGGTGCTGAGATGCAGCGTCCAGAAGTGGTCACTCAAAGTGTGGCAATTTCACCTGCCAGTCCCACCAGCTGTGCTTTTGAGACTATCTGCTAGTCAAGTCCCAGCTCGGTCCACTGGCTAAGACAGAGAAAAAAAAGTAATAATGGCGAGTTACCTTAGGTCACTGAAAGCTGGCACTCGCCAAGAGCAGGGACTACAAAAGAGAGAAGGTTTTCCTTTCAGTGGTATGAAGTCCAAATTAACTGCCCTATGCTATGTCCTAGGGCTCACTAGATGTCCAGAAGCTTCCATTTAATTATCAGTTCAAGTCTTGGTGCCCAGAGGGATTTAGGGAGACATGTGTTTAGTCTGCCATCTTAACTCCTTCCCTCAAGGATTTCTGTTTTTCCATGTCTTCTTTTAAATTTCCTTCAATTTTTTGTCTTTATACTGCTGCAACTGTTTCTGAATTAGCTTCAGCAATTTTTACTTATGTGTGATATTAGTTATAGTGTTTAATAATTTCGTTATGCTGTTGAGTCGTGTTTCCTTGAAATAAGCACAAATATGGAGCTCTACTATACAACTGCCCAAGTACTCTCTTCCAAATTTCTGGGCATAGATGAGAATTTGCAGTGTTGAACCATTTGTTGAAACATCTCAATTGGTATTTCTGCAGTCTTGTTTTACATTGATGCCTTCAAAGCAGCTTGACCTTCTTTGTTCAGTACTACCGCTCTTGATGGTACACTACCTGCAGAAATGGTTGAATGCTGACCAATTCTTTTGGTACAGTGACTATACATTCCTTCCATCTTTCTTTTGTACATGTAATCCTTCAGTACTACGAACTGAGGCTTGAATTGTTTCTTCACGTCTTTCAGCTTGAGAAATATTGAGCATGTTCTTCTCTTTTGATTTTCTAATACCAGGCATTTGTACAGTTTATTGTAATACTTTGTTTTCTCAAGTTGCCCTTGGAAATCTTCTGTTTAGTTCTTTTATGTCATTGTTTTCTTGATTTGCTTTTGCTGTCTAACTTTAAGAACAATTTTCAGAATCTCCCCTGATATCCACGTTAGTATTTCTTTTTTCTTTCTTTCCTTTCTTTTTAATGACTTTTTGTTTTCTTCATGTATCATGTCCTTGATGTCATCCCACAACTTTAGTATCTGTGTATCTGTGTCTTTCATCATTAGTGTTCAATGCATGAAATCTATTCTTGAGATGGTCTCTAAATTCAGTTGGAATATATTCAATCACTGTGTGGGTTGAAATCAGAAAAGATGTGCACAGGGGTTGTATCCTTTCATGATACTTATTCAATCTGTGTGCTAAACAATAGTCTGAGAAGCTGAGCAATATGAAGAACATGGCATCAAAAGTGGAGGTAGACTGATTAACAAATATCAATACTCAGATGATACAACCTTCTTTGCTGAAAATGAAAAGGCCTTGATGTACTTACTGGCAAAGATTAAAGACCACAGCCTTTAGTACAGATTGTACTTCAATATAAAGTAAACAAAAATTTTTACAACTTGATCAACAAACCACATTATGATAAATGGAGAAAATATTAAAAGTGTCAAGAATTTCATGTTATGCATATCCATAATCACCACCCATGGAAGCAGCAGTCAAGAAACCAAATGACATACTGCACTGGGAAAATCTTCTTCAAAAGACTTCTTTAAAGTGTTCACAAAGATGTCATTTTGAAGACAAAAGTACTCCTGTTCCAAGCCATGGTTAAAAAAATAAAATAAAAAGACATGAAAGCTAAACAGTACATGAAGAAGACTGAAGAATAACTGATACATTATTCTGTTGGTAAAGAATATTGAATACATCATGAACTGCTAAAAGAACAAATCTGTCTTGGGAGATGAACAGCCAGAATGCTTCTTAGACATGAGGATGACGAGACTTCGTTTCACTTAGTTTGGACACGTTATCAGAAGGAACAAACTCCTAGAGAAGGGCATCATGCTTGGTAAAGTAAAGCATCAGTACATATATAGCTTTTGTTTATTAAATTGCAGCATTTTTGCTATTAATTTTAGGGTGCTTTATATTGTTACTGGTTCTTATTTTAGATTTACTATTCTGTGACAGTTGAAAAAATTCTTAGTATCTGTGTATTTAATTTTCCTCAATGGAAAATTGAGATTCTAGCAATTGTTCTGTGGATAAACTGAATTACTATATATAAATGGTTTAGTAGAATACCGGTATAGAATAAGCATAAAGACATTATTACTCATTACTCTTTTTTATTAATTCCAGTAAAAGAATAAAATTGCTAACATCTGTCAATTATCTCATCTATCTTAAACTCTCAGTGCCCCCTCTCTGACACTTGTAGCCAACACAGTCATTTTCTCCTGTGGATAATTCTGTTTTAAGTCCTTACAACAGAAATCTCATGCAAAATTTGTCCTTTTGACACTGATTGATTTCACTCAGCGTAATCTCTTCCAAATGAGACCATGTTATGAGACGTTTTCCAAAATTGTCATTGTTTGTTATCATAGCATATTGTTCCATTGAGTATATGTACCATAGTTTGTTTATCCATTCAGCTGTTGATGGGCATCAGGACTGATTCCATCCTTTTGCTATTGTGGACTGTGCTGCAACGAACATTCATGTACATGTGTCTGTTCATGTGACAACTTTTGTTTCTGAATGATAAATTCCAGGCAGTGGAATTACAGGATCAAAAGGTATATATATATATCTAGCTTTTAAGGAAGCACCAGATTGTTTTCCAAAGAGGTTGTACCATTTTGCAATCCCACCTACAGTGCAGGCGACTTCCAATTTCTCTGCAGGGTCTCCTAAGGTTTTAAACTGGGGCAAAACTGGTTAACAAATGGTGCTGGCAAATTGGATATTCATTACTGTTATCATTGTATCTATTATTGAACATATAAGAAGTGTGTTAGTCTCCAGCAGAAAATCTATTTACATGATGTGTTAACCAGTGGCTTATGAAAATAGAGCTTTTATATCTTGCTCAGCTACATACCCAACAAATATTGACAGCATGTTCTGTTGTGCCTCTCTTCATTCAGGGATCCAGTATGATGGATATTCTACTGTTTGAAACATTGTCAGTTACCCTTGCAAAGGCAAAAAAAAAATCTATGACTCTAAAGAAGTTCTCTTATGTTTTTGGAAGTCATATTCCATTGGCCAAGCCAAATTATTTGGCCACATCAACTTCAAATTGGTTGAGAAGTACAAACTTAACCACAGACCTGGTATATTTGTAAACAGTCCTAATGGCTGCCACACAATACATGTGTAGTATACTTGTTTTATGCCATATTATGAGGTAAATTAACAAAATTTTGAACCGTAAGTAAAGCCACCAGGACACACAGTGAGTTAAATTTTGTTCACCATCAGGATCTAGAATCCTTCTATGCACAGTATAAAAAACGAAGTTTAAAATTATTGTTGTTGTTAGGTGCCATTATGTCAGTTCTGACTCATAGCGACTCTATGCACAACGAAATGAAACATCGCCCGGTCTTGCTCCATGTTCACAATTGTTTTTATGCTTAAGTCCATTGCTGCTGCCACTGTGTCGATCCATCTCATTGAGGCTCTTCCTCTTTTTCACTGACCCTCCACTCTATCAAGCATGATGTCCTTCTCCAGGGATTGATCCTTCCTGACCATGTGTCCAATGTATGCCATCTTTGTTTCCAAGGAGCGTTCTGGATCTAATTCTTCCAGAACTATTTGCTGTTTTGTCAACCCATGACACATTCAACATTCTTTTCCAACACCACAATTCAAAGACAGCAATTCTTTCTCTGTCTTCTTTGTTCCTTGTCCAGTTTTCCCATGCATGTGATGTGACTGAAAATATCATGATTTGGATCAGGTGAAACTTAGTCTTCAAGGTGACATCTTTACTTTTCAATACTTTAAAGAGATTCTTTGCAGCAGATTTTCAGAATGCAATGCATCTTTTGATTTCTTGACTGCTGCTTCCATGGATGTTGATTGTGGACCCAAGTAAAATGAAATCCTCACCAGCCTTAATCCTTTCTCCACTTATGACAATGTTGCTTACCAGTACAACTGTGAGGATTTTTGTTTTCTTGATGTTGAGGTGCAATCCATACTGAAGGCTGTGGTCCTTGATCTTCATCAGTATATGTTTCAAATCTTCTTCACTTCCATCAAGTAAAGTGGTGTTATCTGCATAACACAGGTTGTTAATGTGTCATCCTCCAATCTGGATGCCTCATTCTTCTTAGGTTATTTGCTTGCATATAGATTCAAAATGTATGGTGAAAGGACACAATCCTGACACACAGCTTTCCTGACTTTAAACCACGTAGTGTCACCTTGTTCTGTTCACATGACTGCCTCTTGCTCTATACACAGAGTCCTTAAGAGCGCAATTAGGTATTCTGGAATTCTCATTCTTTGCAATGTTAGTCATAATTTATTAAGATCCACACAGTCTAATGCCTTTGCATATTCAGTGAAACACAGGTAAATGTCTTTCTGGTTTTCTCTTTGAGATCTATCTGACATCAGCACTAATATCCTTGGTTCCACATTTCTTTTGAATCCAGCTTGAATTTCTGCAAGTTCCTTGTCAATATACTGTTGCAATCCCTTTTGAATGATCTTTAGCAAAATTTTACTTTTGTGTGATATTAATGATTTTGTTCAGTAATTTCTGCATTCTGCTGGATCACCTTTCATTGGACTGGGCATAATATGGAGGTAGCTGTCCTTCAAATTTCTTGGTATAGATGAATGAGCACTTCCAGTGCTGTGTCTGTTTGTTTAAATATCTCAAATAATATTCCATCAATTCCTGGAATGTTGTTTTTGATAATACCATCAATGGAGCTTCAATTTCTTACTTCAGTACCATCAGTTCTGGATCATGTGCTACCTCTTCAAATGGCTGAACATCAACCAATTCTTTCTGGTATAATGACTCTGTGTGTTCCTTCCATCCTGTTACAATGCTCCCTGAGTCATTTAACATTTTCCCTGTAGAATCTTTCACTATAGCAACTAGAGGCTTGAATTTTTTCTTCAGTTCTTTCAGTTCAAGAAATGCAAAATGTGTTCTTCTCTTCTGATTATCCATTTCCAGCTCTTTGCCCATGTCATTATAATACCTTAGTTTGTCTTCTCAAGGTGCTCTTTAAATGCTTCTGCTTATTGCTTTCACTTCGCCATTTCTTCCTTCTGCTTCAGCAGCTTGATGTTCAAGAGTAAGTTTCAGAGGCTCTTCTGACATCCAATTTGGTCTTTTCTTTCTCTCCTAGCTCTCTTCATGGGTGATGTCTTTCATATCACTCCACAGTTCCTCTGGTCTTCGATCATTAATGATGAACACACCAAATCTGTTCATGAGATGATCTTTAAACTCAGGAGGGATGCAGTCAAAGTTGGATGACATAAACAAACTGCCAGCCAAGAATCATATACCCAGCAAAAGTATCTCTCAAATGAAATGATGAAACTAGGAAATTTCTAGATAAATAGAAATTTCGGGAATTTGCAAAAACCAAACCAAAATTACAGGAAATACTAAAAGGAGTCCGTTGATTAGAAAATCAATGACACCAGATAACATTAGTCAGCTAGGGCTGCTGTAACAGAAATACCACAGAGTGGATGGCTTTAACAAAGGAAGGTTTATTCTTACACAGTCCGGTAGATTGCAAGTCCATATTCAGGGTGTCTGCTCCAGGGAAAGGCTTTCCCCTTGTCAGCTCTGGAGGAAAGTCCAGTATTGCATCAGTCTTTGTCCAGGGAGCGTCTTGGTGCAGGAACCTCAGGTCTGAAGGACGTGCTCTTCTCCCGGTGCTGCTTTCTTGATGGTAATGAGGTTCCCAATTCTGCTTGTTTCTCTTTCCTTTTATCTCTTGCAAGCTGAAAGGATTAAGGGTGGGGCAAGCCATACTCCAGAGAAACTCCCTCTACAGCAGAGCAGGGAAGTAATCCTATGCAGGAATTTACAGCCGCACCCTAATCCTTTAACATATAGTTTAGTGAAACCACAAAATGGAGGAGAGTCCCAAGATACTGGAAATCATATCCCAGCCACATGCTACACATATTTTTGGGGGGACACAATTCAACCCATGACACACCCCAAGACCAAAACACAGAAGAGAGTCACTGGATATCAACCCAAAAAGGGGAATCACAAAAATAAATCACAGGCAAGTAGGGAAATAGAGATGTAATTATTTATACATTATAACAAAGAATAGGGATCCAAAAGAAAATTTAATCATAGATCTTTCATATGGAGAGGAAATTAAGGCACTATAGAGAAATTAAAAACTAGTTTAAATTTAGAAACATAGGGTTAGATATTAAGGTGACCACAAGGGAAACTAGCATTCCTGTGTATCCAAAAAAAAAAAAAACCTTAGCAAATAAAAATGAAGAGTACTGGAAAAGGTGAAAAGAAAACACACACAGTAAAAAGCATTCAGCATGTTAAATCAAATGGAACAAAAGAAGAGTGGAATACTATGCTATGATTAGAACAATGATGACTGTGTAAAATGTCTCGTAACATGCAGTCATCTCTAAGACACTATGCTGAATGAGACCCCTATTATAAGGACTCAAGAAAAGGTTTAAGTACAGAAAATAATCTTTGATGACTACAAGGGCAGGGATGGAGGAAGAGGGATAGACACAAATTAGATGGGAATAGTGTTACACACAGTAGAAAAAAGGTCAACACAACGGGACTACATCCAAAGCTAAAAGATTTTATAAATACAACCCAATGTTTTGAAGGATAGAGTAGCAGAGCCAGGGATCTGGGTAACACAGTTTCAGGAGACATCCAGGCTAATTGGCACAACTAAAATTTTTAAGGAAAATGCTCTGCATGTCACCTCAGTGAGTGGCATCTGGGGTGTTAAAATGTAGGAAGCTGCCATCTAAATAGCATCAGCTGATTCCAACCCACCTGGAGCAGAGAAAAGTGAAGGACATCAAAGATGTGAGGAATATATGAACCCAGAAGGCAGAAGGTGCCATGTGACCAGTAGACTACATCAGGATGAGACCAAAGGAAGTAGATGATGCCTGGTCACCACCAGTGACTGCCCTGACAGGAAACACAATGTAAGGTCTCTGATGTAGCAGGAGAAAAATGGGTGTGCAGAACTAGAACTCTATTAAGAGAACACACGTGATGATCCATCAGATTGTCCCTGAGGACATGGCCCCTGAACTCTTTGTTGGTCTAGAGCTGAGAACAGAAAGGACATTTTCTCTTCAGACAAAGCTTGGACTGGATTACCAGACATAGAATGATGCTAGCAGAGAATGTGCTTCTTGGTTTAAACATATACATAAAGGCTGCCTGAGTAGTGCCTGCCAAGAGCCAAGATTAGACGGTGAAGGGAAACAGTAGTTGGTTGAATGGATAGGAAATTACAGGGTGGAAAGGAGAAGTGTGTTGTCATAGGGTGGGGAGAACAGTTAGATTTGCATAGTGGTGTGGATGAAGGGTTTCTTGTGACAAATTGATTTGGATTATAAACTTTCATTGAAAGCACAATGAAATATTTTTTTAAAAGATAATGTTCCTGAAACGGTGATAAACTTGTTAATGAACCTGGTCTTCTCTCCTGGATTCACTTTTCCACTCCCTAACCAGTGTTTCCCCTTCTTTCCCAAGTAAATGACTTGAACTTCACTTCCAAGGGCTACTTCTGAGGAGATTCAAACTAAGCCAAAGCCAAGTGCCGTCGAGTCGGTAGATTCAAATTCTTATTTCTCTTTTCTGTGCTTCCCTAAACTGGGAGAATTTGCCATTGGTTGTTTAGACATCTCCAATGGACCCCACACTTTACCTTTTCTTCATTTACTCAAATTGTCTCCAAAAATAGAATTATTGATGGATAAATTCTATTGAAATTAGTGACTTATCATGGATACTAGCTTTAACTTCTCCCTCCAAACTACTGGAATATTATCAAGGTTTTTTTTTTTTTTTTAATGTTAAAAAAGTAAACATGATACAACCAGAGAAGGTAGAAAGAAAGGAAACAAGACAAGTTTAGAAGCAACAGGAACAAACTCAAGCCTTTCTCTGTTCTGAAATGCCCTCTACTCTCCTCTCTGATAAAATAGTTAAACTTATTTTTTTAAGGTCAGTTCAGCCTTTACCTTCCCAAAGAAATCATTTAATTAAATTCCAGTTTAAAGTATCTTGTACATGTGAATTCCCATATAATATATTGCCCATTATATTCAATACCACTTAGGAAAGTACCTACAAGAGAAAACAAAGAATGCAATTTCCCCAAATATATTATACTCTCTCTGAGGATGAAGAACAGGTTGGAATACTTCTCTTTATCTTTTACAATGTTCTAAGCATACAGCTTACACATTCAAATTTTTTTTCCTCATTCATGAAAGAAAGAAATTTTAATGAAGAATATCTCTACAATCTAATCCTAACAGATCTTACACTCTTAAGCATGAGATTACTCAGCCAAATTTCCCTCTTGGAGCTTCTGAAGCTCAAGAAAAATAATACTGGGCTTTTCATAAGCTGTGTCCTCACTTTCTGGTCTTTTTCTAAATGTCCATAGCTTCTTCCCTTGCAGGGTCACCATGAGGCTAACTGCAAAAATGTGCATTACAGTTTCCTGGAACACCCTGGGCAAGATCAAAGGGGATATCAGTGGTTACTTCATCTCCAAGTATTGCTGATATTAAAACCTATATATCTTGTTTCAAGCTACAGGACAGTATCTAAAAATACAATTGATAGCAGCATCTTAGAAACAATTAAATGCTAAAAAGCATGATGTGAACATTTCCATTTTAAACCCAATTGTGTTTTCCATCATCTGTCTCCTTCAATTCCACACATGAATGACTTGCACCCAGTTATTACGCACCATAGGGATGTTCTGCTCCCGGAGTAGGGAGTCTATTGATGTACTGTAGAGAATAGATCAAGCGCTAATGTGTGACTGTGCTTCAACTTTGCAGGAATATTGAATTCCACCAACGGAAGAACATTTTGAAAAAGCCATCCAAGTAATTATCAATTGCTCAAAGCAAAAACCAATTAGAAAGAAGTTAGTGGTCTTTTACCCTGTGTGTTTCTCTTTGTGTGTTTTATTCATTGTAAGATGGCATCTGACATATTATTATGTACATTTCAGTCATTTTTAATTTGGAAAGAGAACAGCAGCAGATTAAAATAGAGGAAGCATTCACGTCTTTTCTTTCAGAATTCTCTGTGCTGCACCTATAAAGCAGAACAGCAATCCAGTTTCTCATGTGCCTGTTAACCTAAATATAGACTTAGGCACTACCAGCATTAATTTTGCTTGGTACAGAATTTGCTAGTGTTCAGGACATTCACAAATGCTTCACAGAGATGTATCCTCTATTATGTGCTTCCATTTCAAATAACTGCATTCAGACAATTGAACATAAAACTTTTGCCAGATCTGTCTATTCTTAACTTCCCCCATCTCTTTTTATAAAATATCAATAGTGCATGTGTGCACCCATGATAATAAAGGATAATATAAAATCAGTTACACATACATTATATAAGGATTTTGAACAAAACATAGATCATTAGACCTTTTATATCATCATTTTATCCGGATCAACTAGAAAAAAACAAACCCAGTACCATAGAGTTGATTCTGACTCCTAGTGTCCCTATAGGACAGAACAGAACTGGCCACAGAGTTTCCAAAGAGTCCATGGTGGATTCGAACTGTTGACCTTTTGTTTAGCAGACGTAGCACTTAACCACTAGTCACTAGTGTTTCCAATTAATTAGAAGTAGAGCATAAAGTAACACTGCTTATAAGTAGATACAACTACTTTTCTGTCAATCCAATAAATGAAACTTTATATTGACACTAATTACCATATGCAGTGTTTTTAATTTTTGGCAGAACTCCTTTAAAAAGCATAACCTCTTTCCATCTAGTTGATCCCAACTAACAGCAGCCCCGTAGAACAGAACAGAACTGCTTCATGTGGTTTCCAAGGCTGTGAGCTTCACAGAAGCAAACTGCCACATCTTTCTCCAAAGGAATCTCAGGTGGCGGTCTCAAACTGCTGACTGTTCAGTTAGCAGTCAAGCTTTTAACCACTGTGCAATCAGGGCTTCTTCAAATAATAAGTATTGACATGTAAAATTGTAATTTGAATCAACATAAAGTTATCAGGAGTAGAGTTAGAATTTGCACTCATCTCTTTCCTGAAGTCATTTCCATCTGTCCTGTCCTTGCTAATCCTAATACTCTGGATTGATACCTTGTCATCTGCAGCAGCAGGTGAGAGTAGTGAGAGCAGGGGGCACATTCACATTAATAAAACAAATATATATATCTATATTTATATATATATAAATAAAAATACAAGTATATATATCTACGCAAAACTAAGAAAATCTCCTGCACCCTGCTACGTGCAAGTGGTTCCAGTCTCAGTTCCCCAAACTAGATGAGATTTATAACCTAGGTCTAAAATATTTCGTTCCAAACTTCCTTGTGTCTTAATTTGTTCTGAGTCTGTCACTTGAATAAAAACTTTCTCTATTTCCTTCTGATGATTTTCCAAGATTAATGTATTTTCTTATGTGGCATTCATTTATTGTTCTACTTTTTAAACAAATGGTGATACCTGGTTTTCTTTAAACAAAGTTGTAAGTTCCTTAACAATAGAGACTCATTTGAAGACCGCTATTTTATTTTCTGCAGTTGTCATGTGTGTAATTGCTCAGAGCATACAATTAATATATTCTGCATTTCTAGTGATATCTAGTATATACAAATAAACATATATACCTGGGTTGATTTACAATGCATTGCTCTTAATGAAATAAATTTACTTTGTCAGATAAATTTTATATTTACAAAATAAGACTGAAGTCATAAAAAGGCTCTGAAGTTAAAAGGCTGGAATAGTAATGGTACATATTTGTGGTCAGCAATATAATGGCTACGACCTTTTAACAATTATTTCAACCAACACTGTATGTTTGCATGTATGTCTCCTAAAATACTGCATTTTTCTATAAGCTTCCTGTATGACTTATTTACATTTAATTTTCTTTATTCATAGATTTCACTCTTAGCAACTTCTATTTTATTGTATTGACTTTAATAATTAGTAATATACTTGCTATTATTCTTTTTAGGTTTCTGAGAAAATGTGAACAGTAACTTTTGCTTGTATTGTATTCCTATTTAGAAGTCTGTAAGAGTATTATATTTATACTTATTAAACATTGTTAAGGTTTCAGGAATAAGACTTTGTGTACATAAATGTCCATTATACTTGAAAATACCCTAGCACTTTACTTTTTATTGCAATTCTCATCCAAAGCCTTGTTAAATAATCAGTTCTGTCAGTCATTCTTTACTGCATAAATTGTGTCACTCTTAAAACCATTTCTTGTTATCTGATAATTCACAAAGTCAACAGTTTTTCTCTGAGCATTCCAGATAACCAACTTAACACTATAAGCTTGAATAACTGACAGTTTCAATCTGTATATCGTTATGAGTTTAGGAATTTTCCTTAAAAGGTCAGTTTCTTAACAGTATATTCTAAAACTGTGGAGTATACCCCCCCACCCCCCCCAGAATCACCAAACCCTTACCTCTCACCAGCAAAACTATTGCAATTTCTTGGACTGATGTATGTACTCTAGTACTACCTAACTGCCATAACAACATGTTATTTCTTGGTTTGTTATTTTGGATAA
Organism: Heterohyrax brucei; assembly: GCA_028571685.1. Taxonomy (NCBI): domain Eukaryota; kingdom Metazoa; phylum Chordata; class Mammalia; order Hyracoidea; family Procaviidae; genus Heterohyrax; species Heterohyrax brucei. The sequence goes on from CM053142.1 coordinate 50,910,950, forward strand.
TGCTGTGTTCTTATCTAAAATGTTTGTGCTCCAAATTTCTACCACTTTACATCTTCTCATTCAGATTATTTTCTTCTTGAACCTAATTGAGATTAAACACCTCACTTTTCGATGCTATGGAATCATCTGTTTAACTCTGTCACAGAAGAAAATATATTCCCCTGAGACAACCTACTTCCATATTTGTCTTTTCGTCTTACAGTCAAGCTTTACAGTGTAAGACTGGGTTTATAAACTTCTATATTCTCAGTACTTAACAGTTCTGTTCAATACACACTTGCTAAACAGATTTTTTCATGTCAAGCTTGCCTTCTGGAGACATTAAAATTTAAATGAAATGAAATTTCACTTAGATGTGTAGAGAACAATCTGGAATGTACAGCCATCAAAATGAAAATACAACTCAGTAGTTGTAAAAACTATTCAAAGAAAAAAGTATCTGGGATCCTAATGCTCTTTTAGAAGCACAAAAATAACCACGCTTACATTTTCATTTAAGAAACTAAAAACAAAAACAAAACAACAACAAAATCCAAAAGTCAAACTAGTTACCATGGAGTCAGTTTTATTCTTGGTGATGCTATATGTATCAGAGTAGAACTGAAAGCCATAACATTTTCTTTACTTTATTTTCTTGTGCTTCAGATACAATTTTACAACTCAAATTAATTATCACTCAAAAATTCACATACATTGTTTCGTGACATCAGTTGCAGTCTCTGCGATGTAACAGCAATCTCTGTCTTTCTGCCCTGGGATCACCATGTTCATTCATCCAGTTTTCCTGTCTCTTTCTGCCTTCTTGCCTTTCCTTTGGGGCAGGAGTTGTTCATTTGGTCTCACATATTTGATTGATCTAAGAAGTAGGTTCCTCATATGTGTTAATATTTGTTTTATAGACCTCTTGAATCTTTGTCTGAAAAATGGACTTTAAAGTGGCTTCAGTTCTGAGTTAGCAGGGTGTCTGGGGGTTCATAATCTCAGGCGTTCCACTAGTTCTTGTCAGCCGAGTAAATCTAGTCATGTGTTGTGTGTGCATGCGTGTGTGTGTGTGAACTTTAATTTTGTTCTACATTTTTTTCTAGCTCTGTCTGAAATATGCTATTGTGATCCCCATGAAAAATGGTTGGAGGCAGTAGCTGAGCACTGTATAGTTCTCCTGGGCAAACCATAGTTTTCAGTGATGGATTTTTCAGAAGTATATCACTAGGCCCTTCTTCTGGGGAAGTTCAGGGTATACTGAAACCTTCAGGTTTGGTTAGCAGCTAGTTATATAGACTGTTTGCAATGCCAAGTTACTTATATTAAGTCACACATTATTTAAGTAAAACAATTAGAATATATGTATGGATTTAGGGATAAAATAGTATTGTCACCAAAATATTTTTTATTCTTATGCTGTTAAGTGTAGTTTGGCAAGTTGTTGATTGACCCAAACTATAAACTACTCTTAAAAATATGTAGTAGGCACCGACTCTTTTTTTCTCTTTTTTGTAGCTTTTCTTAAATCATTCTGTTATACTGCTCTGTGTCTGTCATTTCATGGCATGGCAGAGGCTTGTATGTTGCTGTAATATCAGAAGCTTTGCCATTAGTATTCAAATACCAGCAGGGTTACCATGGCTGATAGGTGTCAGCTGAGCTTCTGTATAGACTATGAAGACAGACTATGGAGAAGGAACCAACAGTCTACTTCTGGAAAGAATTAGCCAGAGAAAATTTTATGAATAGCAGCAGAACATGCTATGATATAGTGCTAGAAGATGAGCTCCCAGGTTGGAACACATTCAAAATATGACTAGGGCGGAGCTGACTTCTCAAAGCAGAGTTCACCTTAATGACAAAGATGGGAGTCAAATTTGCAGTCTCTTCATTTGCTAATGTGACATGACTCAAAACAAGAGGAGACAGATGCAAACATCCACTAATAGTCAGAACATGGAATAAATGAATTATGAATCTAGGAACATTGGAAATCCTTAAAAATGAAATGACACAAATAAATACCAATATCCTAGGTATTAGTGAGTTGAAGTGTACTTAGTTACATAGTCTGCTATGCCATGGATGACAAAACGAAGAAGAACGGCATTGCATTCATTGTCAAAAAGAATATTTCAAGACCTATCCAAAGTACAAAGTTATCAGTGATATGATAATATCCATACACCTACAAGAAAGACCAATTACTATGCTGTCTTAGCCTGGGTTTTCTAGGGAAGCAAAACCAGTAACATGTGTATGTACAAGGAAAGGTTTATATATATAAAGTACAAGGAAACACACACACACACACACACACACACACACAGACACACGTAAAGGAAACAGCTCACACAATTGTTGAAGCTGAATGTCCCAAGTCCTGGAACAGGTCTCACGTGGCCATGGGAGCTGGTGAACCCAAGGTCAGCAGGTCAGGGACCAGAGTTCTAGATTACCAGCCGTGTAGGTCTGCGGATCTCAAGCTGGCTGCGAGACAGAGCTGCAGAGGCTGGTGAACTCAGGATCAGCAGATCAGGGAACAGGGCTCTCAAGTGCCCGCTGTAAGGGTTGATGAATCCAACAGCTGATAGTTCAAGTCCAGTAACCAGACGCCAGAAAAGAGCAGAAGCTGCTCGCTACGTGAGCAGACAGGCGGTAAGTAGCGCAAGGCAGAGAATTGAGAGCTGAGGGGTGGGAAGCTACTAAAGGCCTTGCCCTTCCACTTGATATAGCAGCCAAACACAGAAAAGCCAAGTTGACATAATCCTGACCACCACATATGCCTAATATTCAAATTTACATACCGAAGTGTCAGACTAAAGATGAAGAAAGTAAATACTTTTACAACTTCTGAAGCCTGAAACTGACCAAATGTGCAATCAGAATTCATTAATTGTTATTAATTAATTAGTAGTTATTAATAACTACTGTTGACAGGAATGTGAAAGTTGGAGGCAATTAAAGACAAAGAAGGATTGCTAGTTGGAAAATACAACCTCGGTGATAGAGACAATGCTAGAGATCATATGATAAGCTTTTGTGAGACCAACATATTCTTCATTGCAAACAGCTTTTCTCATCAACATAAATGGTGAGTATTTGTGTGAACCTCTACAGGTGGAATACACAGGAATCAAATTGACTACATCTGTGAAAAGTGATGATGGAAAAGATCAGTGTCATCAGTCAGAACAAGGCTGCCAGCCAACTACAGAAGAACATCAATTGATTCTATATAAGTTCTAGTGGAAACTGAAGAAAATTAGAACAAGTCCACAAGAGCCATAGTAAGATCTTGAGCATATCCTACCTGAATGCAGAGACCATCTCAGGAATAAATTTGACATGTTGAACACTAATGATTGAAGAGTAGGCAAGTTGTAAAATAACATCAAGGACCTCGTACATGAAGAAAACAAGAGGTCATTAAAAAGACAGGAAAGAAAGAAAAGACCAAAATGGATATCAACAGGAACCCTGAAATTTACTGGTGAATGGCTTGGCGGTCAAGTAGCTAAAGCAAAAGGAAAAAATGATGAAGAGCTGAACAGAGATTTCAAATGGTGACTCTGGAAGACAGATTAAAGAACTACAAAGACGCATACAAAAAGCTGGAGGTAGAAAACCAAAAGGGAAGAGCAAGCTCAGTATTTCTCAAGCTGAATGAGCTGAAGAAAACATACAATCCTCAAGCTGCAATAGCAAAGGATTTTATGGACAAAACATTACATGACATAGAGAGCATCAAAAGAAGAGAAAAGGAATACACACAGTCACTATATCTAAAAGAATCACCTTGTAAACTTTTACTGAACATCATTCAAAAGCAACTGAAGCAGCATATTGAAAAGGAACTAAAGGAATCCGAGGACATGGAACCAGGGACATCATTTCTAATGTCAGATAGATACTGGCTGAAAGCAGAGAACAGCAGAAAAACATTTACTTGTGTTTTATTGACTATGCAAAGAGAGTTTACTCTGTAAATCATAATAAATTATGGATAACATTACAAAGAATAGAATTTGAAAACACTAACTTGTGCTCTTGTGGAACTTGTATATAGATCAAGGACAGTCTTTCAAATATAACAAGTGGATACTGTGTGGTTTAAGTCATAAAAGCTGTGCTTCAGGGTTGTATCCTTTCACCATACCTGTTCCATCAGACGCTGAGCAAATATTCTGAGGCACTGGACTATGTGAAGAATAATGTGGCATAACAACCTGAATTATGCAGATGACACAACTTTGCTTGTTGAAAGTGAAGAGGATTTGAAGCACTTACTGATGAAGAACGAAGACTACAGCCTTCTGCATGGATTATACATCAACATAAGGAAATAAAAAATCCTCACAACTGAAGAAAAAAATTGAAATTGTCAAGGATTTCATTTTACTTGGATCTACAATCAGCGCTCATGGAAGCAGAGGTCAGGAAATCAAAAGACGTATTGATTAGGTAAATCTGGTTCGAAAAATCCTCCTCAAGGTGTTGAAAAGCAAAGATGTCACCCAGGTGTTGCTGATCCAAACCACGATGCTTTTAGTTACCTCATATGCACATGAAAGATGGTTGAAGAACTGATAAGACTGAAGAAGTGATAGTTTTGAATTGTGGTGCTGATAAAGTATATTTAATGAAGCATTGACTAGCCAAAGAACAAACAAATCTATCTTGGGAAAAGTACAAGAATGCTTTTTATAAGCAAGGATTGCCAAGACTGTATCCCACACACTTTGGACACATTTTCAAAGAGGGGTCAGTTTCTGGAAAAGGATGTTATGCTTGGTAAAGAGGGGGAAAAAAACAGGACCAGTGGAAAAGAAGACCCTCAGCAAGATGTATTGACACAGTGGCTGCAAGGAAGAATTCAAGTATAACAACAGTGAGAATAGTCCAGGCCTACATAGTGTTTCGTCCTGTTGTACACAGAGTTGCCAAGGGTCATTAGTGACTCAACAGCATCTAACAAAAATAATGTGGATTAATGTGATTGCAAATTTTATTTTGCATCTTTAATTAAATTAATGACTGGTACTGGGACATAGGATAGAATTCAAAATGTATTATTTGACAAAATAGCTAAAACTATTATGCATTACAGTAAAAATTAAAGTGAGTTTACTTTAGTAAAAGCATAGACATAATACTGTTGAAAATGTCCTCCAAATTACAGAAGGTATTCCGTCCATAGCTTTATTGTGTATGATACAGATATTTTGTGCAAGAATCTGATATAGAGAAGATAAATAAATTAACTAAATTTTTAGGCATTCACTGTTTTATTACTGAATTTTCCATGAATGGTTATGTACTAATTCTGTTAATGTAAACCAGAAAACCAAACCCATTGCTACTGAGTAGATTCTGACACATAGTGACCCTATAGGACAGAGTAGAACTGTCCCATAGAATTTCCAAGGAGCAGTCTGTAGATTCCAATTGTCAACCTTTTAGTCAGCAGTCACACTATTCCCGTTGCACCATCAGGGCCTCTAATCTATAATGTAAAGTATAAGAAATTACGTAATGGACATTTTGTGTATACTATAGTTTTACTCTGATACTTTGTAGAAATTTAACCTTGGTCTGACAGCTTTCAGATGACACTATTTTTCAGAACCAGACTAACATACTAATAAACTCTTGAATATTTTATTCATCAAAAATTAATCTTCCTACTTAAATCAACAATAGAATTATAAAACAAGAATAAAGATGACTTTAATTTCTGGCCAATGTGGAGAAATTATTTTTACTTCCAACATTAAACAGCTAAAACATTAGACTAAACATATGAATCAATGATTTTCAAGAAATTGAACTTGAGGCAGTGTTGTACAGTGATCTCTGTGAAAAGGGAAATAAATAAAGTGAGCCCAAGGATTATCCTAATTTACTACCTGGAATATATCTTACTTATTAACAAATGAGAAATAGGAGATTTCAAAGACAGAAAAGTTAAAGAGACAAAAATTCTTTTTTTTTCATTGTGCTTTAGGAAGAAGTTTATAGTTCAAATTTTTTCTCATACAAAAATTTATATACATATTTTTATACAATGTTAGTTGCAGTTCCAACGATGGCACACTCTCCCTTTCTATCCTGAGTTTCCTATGCCTATTCGATCAGTTCCTGTCCCTTTCTGCCTTCCCATCCTGCCTCTCGATAGGATCCGTCCAGCTATTCTCCTGTTTCTGATAGAACTAACAAGCACACTATTCACAAGGATTATGTTTTATAGTCCAGTCTCATCTTTAATCTGAAGAGTGGACTTTGGGGATGGTTTTAGTTCTGGGCTAATAGAGCAACCACAGGCCATGGCTTCAGGAATTCCTCTAGTCTTAGTCAGTCTATTAAATCTGGTCTTCTTACATGAATGGCTGTTACATTCTCTCTTGGGGCAGTCTTTGATGGTAGCCAGGTACCAATTAGTTCTTCTGGTCTCAAGATGCTAGTGTTTCTGGTTTATGTGGATAATGTTTTCCTTGTGTCTTTGATGTTCTTCATTTTTCTTTGTTCCAAGTGGGTTAGTAAAAATTGATGTATCATAGATGGCCACTGGGAAGTTGTTAAGACCCCAGATACCATTTTCCAAAGTGGAATACAGAACATTTTCTTAATTAACTTTGTTGTGCCACTTGACCAGGATGAGATAGGAATCCTTAACTGAAGAAACTTCTTATTTCAATAAATTAAATCTTTTATGAAAATTAGGAAGAGACTTGAGACTTCCAGATGGTTTTTCACAAAAGAAGTTTATTTTCAACATAAGCACTCTAACCCACCACTTATATGGCTCATTGTCATGTAAAGTAAAAAGAGAAATTCCAAATGAATTATATTTTAGTTTTAGTAGAGGTACTGCATAGGTTTTTTTATGGAACCAAATGTTTTTCAAAGTTATGAAAACCAAATTTTATTTCATAGTCTAAATTTGTGAAATAATATGAGGAAAAAGTGTTTTTAAAAGAAGATAATGTTTTAAAAAGTAATATAGGATTTCTGGACATTATAGAGCAGAAGTTAAGATCTCAGCTGTTAATCAATATCTTGGCAATTCAAATCCCCCATCTGCTTTTCAGAAACTCTGTAAGGCAGTTCTACTCTGTTCTATAAGGTTGCAATGCATTAGAATCAACTTCATGGCAATGAATTTAGTTTTATTTTATTTTATTTTGGGGTACTAAAGTAAAGGCTGGTGGTTTGATTCACACAGAGGCACTGTGAAAGAAATGTCTGGTGGTCTGCTTCCATGAAGACTTCAGCAAGACAACTCTATGGGGCAGTTCTATTCTGTAAAATGTGGTCTGTATGAGTTAGAACTGACTTAACAAGCAGTGGGTTTAAGTACTATATTCTGATTATAAAGCCATGCTTTAATATGTGGAGAAATTGATCTACGTATTCAGAAATAATCTTAATGAAATTAAATTAGAAAGGGGAATATGAAAATGATGAAAGTGGTAACAAAGGTGAATAAGAAAAAATGATGGAAAATCATAAGGAAAATTTCATTATACATAAAGACACATTGACTTGAAATTTACTCAGGTGCTAAAAGGCACTAAAAAAAATAAACAGCAACAGAAACATAGATATTGTTGTAGTAAATCCAGAACAAAAAGAATTTTGAGGAAGTAATAGATTCACCATTTAGATGCACAGAGGATAATGCTAACAGACAACATATCTAATTGCGATTAGTATGTGTTTACTACTCTTAGAAAACAGACTACATTTGTGTATTCACTCATCAAGCTCAACAAATCAAACCCCATGGCTATCAAATTGATTCTAACTCATAGTAATAGTATAGGACAGAGTAGATCTGCCCAATTGAATTTTTCAGATGCAGATGATGGGATTCGAGCAGCCCGAGATTTTTGACCACTGCACACACTCCCAACAAACCAAACCCACTGCCATCAAGTCACTTCTGACTTGTAGACACTGCATACCCAGGGCTCCCCAAATGCCCTACGTGATATAATTCTTGTCTAATTTTTAAAACTCATCTCTTTTCCTGTTCTTTGCTCTCTGGGCTCCAGTGTCACCAGCCCTCTTTCAATTCCTCTAGTGGAACATAAACACCCATTGCTGTCAACATGATTCTGAATCATAGTGACCCTATGGGAACATGGTAGAAGTGCCCCATAAGGTTTCCAAGGTTTTAATCTTTATGGCGATGAGTTAGAATCAACTTGACTGCAGTGGGTTTTGGTGTGGGTTTCAATCTTTGTGGGAACACACTGCCCCATCTTTCTCCTTCAGAGTGACTGACGGGTTCCAACCATCAACCTTTGGGGTAGGTGCTAAATGCATAACCACTTATGCCACCAGAACTCCTTGAATGGAACATACTGCCTCCCACTTTAGAATCTTAGCAAAGGATGTGTCTTTTGCTTAATAACGTTCTTTTGTCCTGCTAAGTTGCTGCAATTCTTGTGCATTCTACATATTCCAACTACAAACTTACTCACTCTGATTTGAACAGGTTTCCTCTGTTTTATAACCATACAACAGTTTGTGAATTTTCTTCATAGTACTCATGATGGTGTGTAATTACATAATTTTGTAAGAATTTGATTCTCGTCAGCCTCCTTTAGTAAACTGTAAACTCCTTCCACATAGAGGCTATTTTCTACATTGTATTTCTATCATTTAGCTAAGTACTTAGTACAAAGAACTCAAAAATAATTGAAACATTAATGTATAACAAAGAGAGAAGGAGTTGCACTATTCCTACTTTGAGTCAAGCACTGAATATAACAATCAAACTAGAGTGAACAAGATAAACACAAAAGGGAGCATGAAAACCCAAGATAGAGTGAAACAGTAAGAAAAGCTCTGTAATTCTGGCCCTTTTGCTTGAAAAGTATGTTAAGAAATCAAAGGAATTATCAGAGAGGCAGTGTAGGGGAATGAAAAGAATTGCTCTTCTCTGCACATAGCTTATGTGTTGTTGCCTGGCTCCTGTGGTCTGCTGTATGTTACTATTGTTTATTCCTTCCTTATACGTATTGTTTCTTTCACTTTTGCACAGCTTGAAGACACTCAATTCAGGATGACATCATGATTGATCATGACAGTAGTAAGTGTTCTCATCGCGACTATGAATGCTCCTCAGTCCAAGAAAGAGAGTTTAAAGGCAATTGATGATGTTGTCAGGATAAACAACACTCTACACATCTCAAGAACTCAAGAATATTATTGTGGTCGTTTACTTTACTTAATGGCGTTGAGCCACCCAGATCGGTGAGGCTACTAGCGTAGACAACATCTGATTATAATGAAAGATGAGTTATGCAGGCCACAGTCTTTCAAGGAGTCACGTGACGTAGATAATTTAACCTTGCTTCTTGAATAGTCACTGAAACTCTCTTATTCATTCAGTTAGAGCCAAAGATTCAGAAAAACATTCTCCAAACTCATTTCTTTTTTGTTACCTTCCTGATTATGTTTCATTGACTAATCACCACTGTGACTCAAGCATTCAGATTTGTAAACAGTTAACATAATATACTTCTGTACATAATTTAAAATGATTTCCCTCAACTTTATTATAGAAATTTCTTTAAAAATTTAACTTTGCTTCTTTATTATATTCTGGAGTCAACATTATTTAGGGAAAAAAATTTACAAACTTAGAGTCATAGAAAAAATATCACACTAAGAAACAATAGATTTTCTTATTTGCCCTTTTGCACTATTTCAAAATATGAGTGGGATTCTTTTAAACACTTGAGTAGTTTTATTTAATCATTTTTCTTTTCTAGTAGAAAGCAAGCAATTTCAAATATTGTCCTCTATTTCCTGTGGCCAACCAGTGGGTCATATCATACACAAGTGCAACTGAGACAACGACCCCAAAAGATACTTCTGAATGTCGTGGGTGAATGAAATAACCAAGAAAGGATTGAGTTTTACATGGCATAAATCCTGGGGATGATGGCTTCTATAAGAAGGTAGAATAGTGTGTCTCAGAGACACTTTTGATTTCTTGCTTTTCCCTGTACAATATAGTGGTGATCCAGAGGGGGAAAAAAAAAAAAAAAAAACTTACAGAAACACCAACAGCTCAAGCTGACAAATACCACAGTGACTTATCTAGAAGCAGCTTGTTCATGGTTTGAACTGCTCTTGAAAGTGGAAATCACAGTTTTGGACAGTCAGGCTAGAAATTGTTTCTGTGATAATAGTGTCACAAGGCAGACAGCAGCTATTTTTAAAAGAGCTGCCTGGAGGCTAGAGGGTTACTCCTGAGGGGAGGAAGAAAAATCACCATTTCTGGCTTCACTTCTGAGTGTGGAGCTTTGACTTTCTCAGTCCTGCCAACAGTAAAAGCTAAACCTGTGCAGATTGGTTAAATATGCCACAGAAAACAATAGAAAAAACATAGTCATGCTACTCTGCATACTACATCACATGTACATCTGTAGTCAACACCTGAGCAGCATACAATGTGTAGTAAAAAGAAAAAAGCCTGCATAGAAAAGTATGAGTAACTAATTATCCTAATTCTGTTATGTTATTACGAGTTGCCGTCTCTGAAAAAATGAAAATCTCTAGCAATTTATGGTATAAATAATGCATAATGGATTGGAAAACACACATACGAATTAGTGATGTTAAATTTACAGTTCAAAATATAAGTTGTGCTTCTTCATATCCATCTACCTTTGGCTTTCACATTTTATTTTTACTTGCTTATGAGGAAACCCAGGCTCCTGCTTGTGTTAACAGGTTTCAAAAGTAAAGAGCATATCTCAAACAACAACAAAAAATACGTCAGCCTGAACTAAGGTATTCTTCTTATAGGCAAGTTTAGTCTAAAATATTTGAATACTGTATAAATGATCTTTCTTCTAAAACCTCACATCAAATAGCAAGAAATGCCTGTGAACAGAAAGGAGAATAAGCAGAGATCTGGGAGAATGTTACCAGTGTAATAATACTTTTAGATTATGCTTCTCAGAGAATTTAGGGAACTGTTCATTGAGTAGGTACTGTCCTTTATTCAGTGTCATCTTTTTCACTCTTCATGCTTTTAAAATGCTTAATCACAGGGAAAAGGAAGTTGACATCAAAATATTTAGGCTGTCAGAGAGTTAAAAGCACAGGTTAATGACATCTGTCAGAAAAAAATGAGGTATTTAAAAGTCAGATATTAAACTGGGTCACTTTCTGTACCATTCTGTTGTTCTGGGGAGTTGAATATAGCAGAATAACAAATGACACCACAGTCCTGTTCTAACTCTTCTGTAGTTCAGCTTTCTGTACTTTGTTTTCACTCATTTTAACAATCGAAAGGAACTTTTGCCTTTTTAAAACTAGAGCCTGTAATCACAATAAGCATTTATTGAATACTTGCCTTTTCAGCTTTTAAAACACAATCTAAACAAACATGCATCAAATATAGAATGATTTACTTAAAAAAAATCATTATTGTCTTCTAGTTCCTGGTCTATCTCCAGCATTACTTTTATAGACAAACTTCTGAAAGGAATATCTCCCTTCATATTCTCTAATTACTTGCTTCTTAATGATTCTCCAATCTACTGCAACTGAGCGTCTGTGGATCAGACTAAAATGCAATGATTTGTTTGCCAAATACAGTTGATAATAATAGACTTTGATGTGTAAAATAAAAGCACACAAGTGCTGCCTGATTCAGAACTATTTCCCGTTTGACTCTCTTCCTTAGTCACCTCAAAGTTAAACACTTTAAATCACTTAGTGTTCAGCTCCCTATTCCCTTTCCTGTGAAATTATAAAACAACCCAAATCTTTCTGCCTCCAAGATAAGTCTGACTCATAGCAACCCTATAGGACAGAGTAGAACTGCCCCATAGAGTTTCCAAGGAGCACCTGGTGGATTTCAACTGCTGACTTTTTGGTTAACAGCTACAGCACTTAACCACTACTCCACCAGGGTTTCCTGTGAACTTACATGTTTGTATAAAATAATATGAATGATACTGATGGTGCAGTGGTTAAACACTCAACTGCTAACTGAAAGGTCAGTGATTCAAACTCATTAACTACTTGGAGGGAGAAAAATGTGGCCGTTTGTTTCCTTAAAAATTCAGAACCAGGGGTGGAGTCAAGATTTGCAGTCTAAACATATGTCTCTCTAAATGCCTCTGGAAACTAAGGCCTGAATTGGTAATTAAACAGAGCCTTCTGGACACCTAGTGAGCCCTAGGACATGGCATAGGGCTGTCTATTTAGTCTACATACCACTGAGCAGGAAACTTCTCTTTTACCAACCCCTGTCCTTGCTGAGTGCCGGCTCATGTGGACTGAAGGTAAATTGCAATTTTAACTGTTCTTCCTCTGTCTTAGCTGGCAGGAGAGGCTGAGGTTTGACAGGCAGCAAGGCTCAGACTCACTGCTAATGAGACCGGCGAGCAGAGTCACCACATTTTGAGAGCCTGGCCTTGGAATCTGTGCAACTTGGCATCTCAGACCTCTCTCTCTTGGAATCTCTGGATCTCCACTATTCAATAGCCTTTTCCAAGGTAGGTGGAGGAGCTTGTGCAGGACACCATCTTGATTAACTGGGAGGTGGATTTTCCTATATGGAGGCCTCAGCTGGACTGAATTCCCAGGCTGGGAGGCAGTACCTGCCCAGAGAGTGCTTTTCTGTCAGTAAAGCAGTCTTTGACATAGAGGTGTTTACTTTGTTGCTGAAAAGAGGGACTTGCACACCTGAAACCTCACTAATTTTGGAAGCTGTCAGATACCTTTTACCTTTCAACAGAGAAATAACTGTGGTGCATCTGGATGGCATCTCTTCCAGCCTTTACTGTCTCACATTATAGGGTCAGCTGACTGCTTCTCAGTGATTCTAGAAGTGGAGTTGTATCTTTGCCAGTCAGAAATTGGAGCCTGCTACCCTAGAGATTCCACTGAGCCAAGTCACTGAAGTACACAGAGGTGTCTGGGTATCATCTTCTTTTTCAGACTGAGCTTTAAATCCCATTAAGGTAACACCAGAGAAACAAAACAACCTCCAGATACCCCAAAGCAACAAACTTTGGACCAGAACATTAGGAAGAATTCACTTATGGCTTCAGAAGGCCCACAAAAGGAAGATCCAAAGAACTTCCCAAAGAAGCCTTTCTGAAAGCATTAGAGGGAGAGGACAAAAGGATTGTATATAGACCTCCTACACCTTACACAAAATGTAGCAGAGCAAAATGAAAAATTAAGCAAGCTGTTTGATGTGATGGAACACTGGTACTCTGAAATCCAACGGATCAATAACAACATCAAAGACATAGAAAATTCAGTTCAAAGCCAAGAAAAAAGAATTAAACAAGTGGAGAAAATATTTTCTGACTTGGAAGACAGAGCTACTGAAGCAAGCATCTATGAGGAGAAATCAGACAAAAGAAACAAGAAAAATGAAGAAGCATTAAGAAACATGTAGGACTCTATTAAGAGGAATAATGTATGATTAATCGAAGTTCATGAACAGAGTGAGACTCTTGAGAACACAGAGAGTATTGTGGCTGAGCTACAGACAGAAAACTTCACAGAAATTATAAAATTATGAAAGAAAAGAATACAGATATCTAAGAGGCATATTGAAATTCATTGAATGTAGATTCCAAAAGAAAGACACCAAGACATATTATAATCAATCTCAACAAAATGAAACACAAGCAGAAACTCTTAAAGGAAGCAAGACTCAAAGCAAAGCTAACATTAAGAGGGAAACCATCGTGTTTATCAGCAGAAACAATGATGGAGTGGAGACGATGGGATGACACATTCAAAGACTTGAAGGAGAAGAACTTCCAACCAGAATTATATATCCCACAAAACTATTTTTCAAATAGGAAAATGAAATGAAGACATTTGTAGATAAACAGAAACTCAGAAACTTTGTAAACACCAAACCAAAGCTACAAGAAATACTGAAAGAAGCTCTTAGCTTAGAAGAACAAAACCATTAATTTTATATTTTAGGAGAAAATACAGGATACATCATCTAGAAACCTACTCAGTTAGGGAAGGCCTCAAACTCAATTAAAGCTGTAATATTAAATGAAGTGATCCAGTGATCATATCACGAAAACTATGATGTCATCATATGAAAAAGAGGGATGTACTACAGTTGTTATAATCCTTCCAGATGGAAAGGAAGTTGACAAGAGTGACAGTAACCAAAACTGGGTTTATACAGAGACAATTAAGGGGGATCACAGGGGCAGCCATAAAGCACAATAAAGATGCTACACATCAAACCAAGAAACGTAATACAGGAACCTCAACAACCACAAAAACAACCAGGAAAAAGGTGAAAAATCAATTCATAAAGAAGAATGTCCCAGAACAGAATAATAAGAACAACAGAGAAAATGTCAACGCAAAAATAAACATATCACAATGGCAGCACTAAACACATACTTATCAATAATTGCATTGAATGTGAATGGACTGAAAGCTCCAGTAAAGAGATACCAAGTGGCATCTTGGATCAAAACACACAACCTTTCCATATATTCCTTACAAGAAACTCACCTTAGACTTAAAGATATGAACAGAATGAAAATTAAAGGATGGAAGAATATATATCATTAACAATACACAAAGAACTGCAGGTGTGGCAATACTAATGTCAAATAAAATAGATTTTAATGCCACCATCGTGGACAAGGATTGACATTATTTATTGCTGAAAGGTTCAATACACAGACAGATCTCGACAATATTAAATATTTATGCACCCAATAATAGAACATCTAAATACATCAAAGAAACACTGACTACACTCAAAAACGAGAAAGATCACTCCACAAAAACAGTGGGAGACTTCAACACTCCACTTCCAATACTAGACAGATAATCTAGAAAAATCTCAGTAAAGACACAGAAGATCTTATTGCCACAGTTAACTAACCAGACCTCATCGACATATACAGAACTTTCTATCCGTCAGCAGACAACTACATCTTCTTTTCCAGTGCACATAGAACACTTTCTAGAATAGACCATGTGTTAGCACATAAAGCAAATCTCAACAAAATACATACCATTGAATTATTGCAAAGCATCTTCTCAGACCACAAAGCCATTAAGGTTGAAACCAATAGCAGAAAAAAACATAGATGCAAAGTGGACCTCACGGAAACTCAACAACGTCTTGCTCAAAAAACCATGGGTTACAGAAGAAATCAAAGATGAAATAAGGAAATTTATGGATTCCAATGAGAACAAAAACACTTCTTACAGAATCTACGGGATACAGCCAAAGCAGTGCTCAGAGGTCAGTTTATATCCATAAATACACACATCTGAAAGGAAAAAAGAACCAAAACCAAAGAACTAACCTTACATCTTCCACAAGTAGAGAGAGAACAACAGAGGAATCCTTCAGACACCAGAAGAAAACAAGTCATAAAGATTAGAGCAGAACTAAACGAATTAGAGAATAGAAGAACAATTGAAAAAATTGTAAAGACCAAAAGCTGATTATTTGAAAAGATCAACAAAATTGAGAAACCATTGGCTAAACTTACTAAAGAAAAACAGAAAAGGAAAAGAAAAAAGCAAATGAGAGCGGCGTTGTCACAACAGATCCATCAGAAATCCAAAATGTCACAACAGATTACTATGAAAGACTGTGTTCTAACAAATTTGAAAACCTAGAGGAAATGGACAAATTCCTTGACTCAGATCAGCTACCAAAATTATCACAAGGTGAAGCAGAACAACTTAATAAACCAATCACAAAGGAAGAGATCGAATTAAGTCACCCAAAAACTACCAACCAAAAAAAGCCCTGGCCCAGACAGCTTCACTGTAGAATTCTACCAAGCTTTTAGAGAAGAGTTATCTCCAATATTACTGAGGCTATTTCACCACACAGAAAGGGATGGAATACTCCCAAATTCATTGTATGAAGCCAGCATAATCCTGATACCAAAGCCAGGGAAAGACCCAACAAAAAAAAGGAGAACTACAGACTGGTATCAATCATGAATCTAGATGCAAAACTCTTCAACCAAATTCTTGCCAATAGAATACAACAACATATGAAAAAAAGAATTCATCACGACCAAGCTGAATTCATACTGGGGAGGCAAGAATGGTTCCACATCAGAAAAACAATTAATGTGATCAACCACATAAATAACACAAAAAGCAGGAATCACTGGATTCTGTCTACTGATGCACAAAAGGGATGTGATAAAATCCAACACCCATTCATGCTAAAAACTCTCAGCAAAATATAAATAGACAGCAAATTCCTCAATCGAATAAGGGCCATTTATACAAAACTAACTACTTACACCATCCTGAATGGAGAGGGACTGTAACAATTCCCCTGGATTATGGGAACTAGACAAGGATGCCCACTCTCACCTCTCCTATTCAACATTGTACTAGAAGTTCTAGCTGGAGTAATTAGACAAGACCAAAAAATAAAGGGCATCTGCATTGATAAAGAGGAAATAAAAATCTCCCTATTTGCAGATGATATGATTGTATATTCAGAGAATCCTAAAGAATCCATAAGTAAGCTCCTCGAATTGATAGAAGAGTTTAGCAAAGTCTCAGGATACAAGATAAACATAAGTAAATCTGTAGGATTCCTTTGTACCAACAACAAGATTATTAAGGAAGAAATCACCAAATTGATGACATTTACTATAGCCCCCAAGAAAATAAAATACCTAGGAATAAATCTAACCAAACAAATAACAGATATTTACAAAGAGAACTACAAGACCTTACTTATATAATGCAATCCCAATACAAATTCCTGGGACTTTTTTCAATGAGATAGAGAAACAAATCATCAACTTTGCCTAGAAAGGGAGGCAGCCCCAGATAATTGAAGCACTACCGAAGAAGAAGAACACCCTGGGAAGCCTTTCACTACCTGACTTTAGAACGTTGTACACTGCCACAGTGATCAAAACAGCCTGGTATTGGTACAGAAACAGACAGATATATCAATGGAACAGAATTGAGACCCCAGAGATGACACCATCCTCCCATGAACAGCTGATATTTGACAAAGGACCTAAGACATTAAACTGGGGTAAAAACAATCTCTTCAATAAATGGTGCTGGCAAAATTGGATATTCACCTGCAATAAACTGAAACAAAACCCACATCTCATACCTTACACAAAAACCAACTCAAACTGGATAAGCCAGCCAAGTGCTGTCGTGTTGGACCAAATCTAAAAAGCAATAAAGCTCATCCAAGAAAAATTAGGATCAACAATGGAAGTTTTAATACATAGTGCAGACAAACTTCAAAATCTAACAAAGAAACCACAGTCAACAGAAGAGAAAATAGATCAATGGGAACTACTAAGACTCAAACCCTAATGCTCATCCAAAGACTTAATCAGTAGAATTACAAGACCACCTATAGAATGGGAAAAAATATTTGGTAACTCTATGTCAGACTGATACCTGATCTCTATAATCTATAAAGTACTACAAAATAGCAATAAGAAAAAGAAAAATAATCCAATAAAGTGATGGGCAAAGGAGATGGACAGAACTTCTCTAAAGAGGAGATCCAGGAAGCTAAAAACCGCATGCAGACATGCTCACAATCATTAGCTATTTAAAAAATTCAAATCAAAACTACAATGAAATACCATCTCACCCCAACAAGTTTGGCCTTGATCCAAAAATGCAAAACAACAGATGATGGAGAGGCTGTGGAGAAATTGGAACTCTCCTACACTGTTGGCGGGATTGCAAAATGGTGC
Organism: Heterohyrax brucei; assembly: GCA_028571685.1. NCBI lineage: Eukaryota > Metazoa > Chordata > Mammalia > Hyracoidea > Procaviidae > Heterohyrax > Heterohyrax brucei. The sequence goes on from CM053142.1 coordinate 50,928,688, forward strand.
AACCTCTTTGGAAAGCAATCTGGTGCTTCCTCAAAAAGTGGAAATAGATATACCATTTGACCCAGTCATTCCACTGCTTAGAATATACCCTACAGAATCCAGGCCATTCACACTGGCTGACACACACACAAGAATGTTTATTGCTGCACAGTACACAATATCCAAAAGATGGAATCAACTCAGATGCCCAACAACAGAGGAATAGATGGGTAAACTATGCTATATAAACTCAATGGGACACTATGCAATAATAAAGAACAACGATCACTTTAGGAAGCATCTCATAATGGAAGACTTTATGTTGAGTGAAAGTAGTCAGCAACAAAAGGACAAATATTGTATGAGACCCCTACAATAAGAACTTGAAAACAGACTTATGTGCAGAAGAAAAGACTCTGATGGCTGCAAGAGTGGAAGAGAGGGAGAAAGAGAGTGGGTATTGATTAGATAGGTGGTAGAAATTTGGTTGGGTGTAATCTGTGACAGCACATATAGAAAGAAGATCCATTTTAACTGGACTTCAACATAACGGGATTACTCCTCCCATCTTAACCCAATATTGCAAGGACAGAGTAGCTGGGTTGGGTGTCTGGGGACCATGCTCTCAGGGGACATCGAGGCCAATTGGTGTGACTAGTGTTTTGCTAAGAGAGTCTTCTGCACCTCAAATTGTTGAGTGGCATCTGGGGTCTTAAAAGCTGCCAAGCTGCCATCTGAGGTACACCAAGTGGTCTCAACTCAGCAGGAATGGATGATCTCCAAGGACCAAAATGATATGGGGCAAAGAGAACCCAGAAGACAGAGAGCCCCACGTGAGCAGGTGACTACATCCATATGTGACTGGAAGAACTGGATGGTGCCCGACCACCACCGGTGATAGCCATGATAGGGCTCACAAAGTTGAACCTCACTTGCAACACAAGAATAAAAAGGGGTGTCCCCTGAGATCTCCAGTAAAAGACCACAATTGATGGTCCAGGGGCCTCAGGGTTCCCCTGGGAGAATGGCCTCTGGCCCTGATGCTGCCTATGCCCATAAATCATAATGGAGTTCAACTCTTTGGACAGAAATGGATTGGACTTTGTGACACACAGAGATCATATCACGTGTGCACTTTATGGTTCGATGTATCTGTAGGATGTCATCCGTCTGACGCGGGGGACAGAACGTAGAGAAGGGGATAGGAGATAGTTAGGAGGATATGACACATACATAACAGAGAGGAGGAATGTGCTGTCACTTGACAGGGAGAACAGTGGCAGCCGCTCAGTGGCAGGTATGCAAATTTATATGGGATTGTATATTCTTGATCGTTTAAAAAAAAAAAAAGAACAAAACAAAAAAAGATTCAGAACCTTGGAAACTCTGTGGGGCAGTTCTACTCTGTTGCATGGGGGTCACTGTGAGACAGAATCAACTCAATGGCACCCAAAGCCAGTAAGTAGATAACATAGGTAAATTAACATGGTACTTGCATTTTGATCACTGATTATGTTTTTCAGCTTTCTCCATGTAGGCACTTCAGAGGAGGTGGCTGTCCTTTGTTTTTAGCAGTGTTGGTATAGATGTTCCGCAATAGCTAGAAGGCCAACATGAAATCATCTATGCTGCTAAATTTCCACAGCAATTTCATTAGTAAAGAAATTTGTCATCACACTCAGTATTATTTTGTTCGAATATATTTTCCCCAATGCCATAGAAGTGATTCATTTAAAATGCCAATCTTCCCATATAATTTCTCTGCCTTTATAAAAATATCTCCAGCTCCTAATCTCCTACACTAGAGTTAAGAATTAAAGGATGTCCATCTCCTCATCCTGACCTAATAGTTGTGATTATCTGCTCATCATTCCATAGTTCCATCTCAAATTGTCTTGTTAAGTAAGTTTATTTACAGATTTCCAAATATGCAACATTCTACATGTATTTGAACCCTTTGCTTGCTGATGCTTCTGACTGGAATGCTTTTATTCTTAGCTACAGGGCAGACTTCACTTAGCCCCACCCTTCAGTCTGGGGCCAGCATGACTCTACCAAGCACACTAAAATTTTTTCAATATAGCACTTGTCGTTGTAATTACAAAATTATTTTACTTGCTCCTCTGGACTCAGAACTCCTTGAAAACAGAACTGGACCTCTTACCTCAGTTCATTAAGCATCTACCTCAGTTCTTATCAATGAAAAGTGTTTAATGAATATCTAGTGAATAAATGAATGTCTGAATTGAAGTAACCGAGATTGCTGGATGAAGATGAAGTAAAGTAACCACTCAAGGAAACAACCCAATAGGAAAGCCACAATATGATACACGAGTCATTCTGAAAAAGAAAAGCTGCTGCTATAAATATTACAGAGAGGCTCTTCCCTTCGTAGAACACTATATCAGATCACCAGAAGACTAACTCAAATGTATGAGGCTAGGGGGAATTATGAGAAAATGTGACTCAACTTCAGAGACAGTGTAATTTGCATCCCAACTGCTGGCGGTGAAAAGCCGCTTAATGTCTGGATATTTCTAGGAGATAGATATTCTACAATTAATAAAAGCCAAAAGCCAGACACCACAGATGAGTTGATTCTGACTCACAGTGACTCTATGGGTCAGATTAGAACTGACTCATAAAGTTTTCAAGTAGCCCCTGGAAAATGCGAACTGCAGACCTTGCGGTTAACAGGCATAGCGCTTAACCATTAGGCTACCAAGGTTTCTATTCTATGCCCAATAAACCAAAACCCACTGCCATCAAGTCAGGTCCAACTCAGTGACTGTATAGGTCAGAACTGCCCCATGGGCGCCGAAAATATAATGTGTTTTCTTATTACTACTACTGAAAACTTCTTCAAGTTAAGAGTCATAAAAATAGCTTCTTTTGGATTTCTCCCAGTGATGAAGAAAGTATGTTTATTAACTGTATCTGATATCTTGCTCACAGATGCAAGCTGAACTTCAACTTTAAAACTGTCTTTCTCAGATTAAAGTGCCAGTTGTGGTTGTTTGTTGCTGTGGAGGAGGCTCCATCTCATGATAACCCACTTAAGGCAGAACGAAACTTTTCCTGTTCCTGTGTCACCTTCACAGTCACTGGTATGCCCAAGTCTGCTTATGTAACCTATGTGTATTTTTGAACATCTCCCAATCTACAAGGCTCATCTTCCAGCACTATATTGAGCAGTATTTTGTTGTGACCCATAAGGATCCCATTAGCTAATTTTCAGAAGTTGGTTGCCAAGTTTTTCTTCCTAGTCTGTCTTAGTCTGGAAGCTTTGTTGAAACCTGTCTGTCATGAACAATCCTGCTGGTATTTGCAATCCTGGTGATATAGCTTTCAGCATCATAACAACACACAAGCCACTGTAGTGTAACAGACCAACAGACAGGTGGTACACAATATCAATAAATAATGGCAATTCATAGGTAGAAAGAGTACATCATATTCATAGAATAAAGTGAAAAAAGTCACACAAAAATAAATTACAGATGCATTTATGACTATAAAGCACAGAATAAGAAATTTGTTTTAGTTATGTTTACGCTGGATGTTCTTTTCTACTTTAAGTATAACATTGTTTTACCTTATTGTGTCTCAGTCATTCAATTTTTCATTGTGTTTTTATTAGCTAATCTATTTGATATTTATCGAAGGAAGATATTTCTACCTACGTAGTCTGAGAAGGCTCTGGTAAGTAAAGAGCAGCTACTCTGGTCTATTTATTTCTTCTTTACTGACTTCCTCCATCCTGTCTGATATGGCATCAGTCAGTTCCTTTAGGTTGTTCTTAACATCTGTGTTAGCAATACTTGTGACAGTCTTGATCAGAGATATCCATTTTCTATTCTCCTAGAATACACACTCATTTAGGTCACAGGGGGATCCTAAGTCAGCCCCAGGAAGTGTTTGCTGCTAACAAGTACCGTGCCAAATAAACCTACTCTAGTGAAAAGACTCATGATCTGTAACAGGGGACCCTTGCCATCCCCCTGCTCTCAGAGCTCTGAGGAGGTGAGCAGGCGGAAGAAACAGTTTCTGTGAGTCTGAGGGTTAACCTTGGCTTGGGGCACAAGGTCAAACAATTACTGAAATAAACTGGAAAGGAGCTGTATTATTTTCTGCAAGAAGTTCTTTGAGCTCTAATCCTTGGGATATTATTGGCCACCAGTTTAACAATTTAGGGTTTAAAGGCTTATGCAATCCTTGCATTTGGAAGTATTCCCTAAATACTCCTTAGCTTTTTCCTATATCCAAAATTACTAGAAATAAACAGTTCATCATTTTCAGCTTCAGTTGCCTGTATAACCTCTATCCACACTTACTAACCAAGAGCAGATTTGCCAAGTAGATAAAGGGTTCTGAAAGGACTCCTTAAGGCATCAGGTGTAACCATTTTAAAAGTCAATACACATTCTGCAAACAGAAACAGTAGGTTCCTTTGACAACTCGGGGGATTCACCCCTGATGAAATTTGTGAATGTGAAACAGAAGTCCCAGAAGCATACAGTGCAATGACAAAAACTGTCACTATTCCACAAAACCTGAAGAGATGAAGAAAGTCAACTTGTGTGCATATAAGGCAAGTAGTATTGTCAGGAGAGAAGGACAGAGAAAAACATTCTTTCTTTTTGTTTCCTTCTTTCTTTTTTTTAATTCTCATGATTCTAACATGAATTTTCTTCCCTTTTTTTCCTGGAAAACAATGAAATAATGTATTTAGAAATGGTAAGACTGGTGATAAAAATTAGAACCTTAATTGTAGTAGTTTTGGCTTCTGAGAGTTATTATTCCCCTGACCCTCCAAATTCCATTTTGAAAAGATGTCCTATGAGATGTTGTGACCTCTAGCTCTGATAAAGTTTAGCTGGAGTTGGCTTTTTCATTTTTACTAAAAGAAAACAAGCAAACAAACAAAACTGAACCTGTTGTCATCAAGTTGATTCTGACTCACAGTGACCCTGTATGACAGAATAGAACTGTGCCATAGTTTCCAAGGAACACCTGGTTGTGCCCTAATTCTTCAGAAATCAGTAGTAAAACAAGCTGAGCACTGACAATCTATAGACAAAATAAATCATTCAAGCTGAAGTCCAAACAGTCCCTAAAGTCATTTTTATTTTTCCTCCTGTTTCACAGACAGGAAAAACAATTATCACAATGTTGAAATTAAATGTCCAAAATGTATTTCTTAGGGAATCTGTAGTGATCTTTGTCAATCTGACCTCCATCTACACAAATAATGCAATAATTCTGCATAGACTCACTATTAACAGGACTAACAAAACTTGTTTTTTGTTTTTAAATTCTTCTTTAATTTATCCTTGTTTTTAACACAATTTAGCTACTTTGCTCCAAGGATTAAGAAAATGAGCCGATGATTTTCTTCCACAGAAATCTTGGAGAGGTCTTCAACAGTGTAACTTTTTAGTTCACCACTAGTTAAAAATAACTCTTTGGGGATTCTTTAGGGAACATACTCCTAAATTATAGTGGTGCCATCACATGTTAGAATGTTTTCTTAATTTGTTTAGGTCTTAAATCTCCATAAAATATTAATCTCAGAAAATGTCTACATAATGATTATTTTGTGACCCCTTTTGTTAGACCATCATTGGAAGCAATGAAAATTTATCTTACCTGATGTCACATTCAGCACAAAAATATGAAAAAAGGAGGAGGAAAAATCCAAGATCTATTTAAGCAGTGATATTTTAACTTAATAGGCAAGTAGTTTTACACTGCAAAAAAAAAAAGTAGTTATTAGTCCTGACCTTTGGTTTTAGTTAGTAAAATCATTGACGTTAGATGGGGATTAAATTGTATGTTATATCCGTGTACTATTTGCTGTAGTGTCTTTTAACTCCAGGGCACTCACTAACTGATGGCCAATGTTTACCATAGAGAGCTAGAATTAAAAACATTTAAAATAATAAAATTGGAAAGTCAGCAACTGTTAAAAATAATAAGTATGAGATCAATAATCAAAGTGACAAAACTGCTTTCAGGAACCTGATTTGATATCCTTGGTGATGAGACCTTCTGTTACAGCACTGGATAACAAATAGAGCATCAGGAATAAAACAGAGCGTCACGCCCCCACTCAGACATCAGAGAGTACAATAGAGAGCTCAGCTGCTAACTGAAAGTTTGGTAGTTCAAACCTACAAGCTGCATTGGGAGAGAAAGATGTGATGGTCTGCTTCTGTAAAGATTTCAACTTTGGAAACCCTGTGGAACAGTTCTGCTCTGTCCTATGGCATTACTGTGAGTCAGAATTGTCTCTGTGCAGTTGGTAAATCTCAATGAAAAGCTCTGGTGATACAGTGGTTAAGTACTCTGCTGCTAACCAAAAGTTTGGAGATGTGAATCCATCCAGTGATTCCAGGGTGGAAAGATTTGGTAATCTGGTTTGGTAAAGATTATGGCCTAGAAAAGCCTACAGGACAGTTGTTCTTGGTCACTTGGATAGCCATGAGTCAGAATCACCCCAAGGGCACATAACAGTCACAGGAAGTTTAAGATGGAGCACAGCCCTCCTACTGTAACCTTGTGCTGATACACCTAACATCAGAGACCAAAAACAACAGAGAAAGTCTTTACCTCTACCAATCTACCTCTTTGTTAACTATACAAACCAAACCCAAACCAAACTCACTGTCATCAAGTCAATGACAACCTATATGATTGTATGGGACAGAGTAAAACTGTCCCATAAAGTTTCCAAGGCAAAGAAGGTGAGACTATGTCTCACATACTTTGAACATGTTATCAGGAGGGATCACTCCTTAGAGAAGGACATCATACTTGCTAAAGTGGAGGGCCGGGGAAAAAAGAAGACAACCCTTGACCAAAAAGATTGACACAGTGGCTGTAACAATGGGCCCAAGTATAACAATGGCTGTGAGGACAGCATGGAACAAACTGTGTTTCCTTCTGTTGTACACAGGATCACTATGTGTTGGAACTGATTCAATGGCACCTAACAACAACAATCTTTACTGAAGCAGACTGCTAGATCTTTCTCCTGTGGAGCAGCTGGTGAGTTCAACCTTCAATTTTTAAACTAGCAGCTGAGGTTCTCTTTTTTGGCATCAAATCAGAGACAAATGGTTGTAAATTATAGACTCCCTAAATCATATGACCCTAACTTACCTGAGTAACAGAATACCTATATAGCTTTTTAAAAGCATAGATTCTAGTAGAATTTCGCATTACTCATTCTGATTTGGTGTTTCTGGAGTTAGTCTTAGAAATCTGTATTTAAACAAAACAACAAAACATACATATTTTAGTCTGTGATTCTGGTACAGAGATAAATCTGAAAACCATTACTGAAGGGAAGGGGTCCCTGTGGAGTGCAAAGGGCTAAGTGCTCAATTGCTAACTGACATATTGGTGGTTCAGATCTACCTAGAGATACCTCAGAAGAAAGGCCTGGAGATCTTCTTCAGAAAAATCAGCAGGGGAAAGGAGACTGCTGGGAAGATGAGACATGTATGGAGCAGAGGAAGAGTGTGCTGTCACTGGGCAGGGAGAGCAATGGAAGCTGCATATAGATGGGCATGTAAATTTATATGAGAATATACATTTTTTCTCAGTCATAATAATAAAAGAAGAAGAGAAATCAGCCATTGAAAACCCTGAGGACACAGTTCTACCCTAACCTCTAATGTACGTAGAGTCACTGTAAATCAGAATCAGCTTGATTGCAATTGGTTACTCAGTAGAAACAGTGGTGAATTTTCCAAAAGTCAGGAAAATCTGGCTCCTGGCTCTAGCTGTTTCTCTAGTTGATAATCTTAAAATATGTATACATGAAAATCATAGTGGCATCATGGTTAAGTTCTAAAACTGCTAATCAAAAGATTGTCAGTTCAAATCTAGCAGCCACTCCTTGCAAACCCAATGGAGACATTCTACTCTGGCCTATAGGGTGTCTATGAATTGGAATCAACTCAATGGCAATGTTTTGTTTTGCTTTTTCATGTACGTATGTATATATACATACACATACATGCATGTGCACACACACACACGCACACACACAAGGATACAAGGATGGCTAATTGAGTTCATGAACTCATCCTAGAAAAATTGCTACATACCTAACTGCTGAAAAGCACTACGGTCACCTTCAAAGTACTCCCCTTGGGAAGCTATTCACTGAGGCCAGTGCCTAGTCCACTCTACAAAGCAATTTTTGAAATCTTTTTCCGGAATGGCCATCAGAGCTGTCACCATATTATCCTTGATGTCCTGAATGTCATTAAAATGTCTTCCTTTTAATATTTCCTTTATCTTCAGATAAAGAAGAAAGTTACTGGGGGCCAGATCAGGGGAGTAGGGAAGATGTTCCAACACAGTTATTTGTTCAGTGACTGGGTAAAAAATCCTTCACAGACAACTATACAGTTAAGTTTGCAAATTTTCCCCATGTGCAATAGCCATTCCAGAAAGAGTTTCAAAATTGCTTTGAAAGGTGTGCTAGGTGCTGGCATCGGTGCATAGCTTCCCAAGGCAAGGACTTTGAAAGTGACTTTAGTGATATTCAGCCATGAGGGATGTAGAGCTTAGAAGAAGTAAGTTCTTGGACTTAATTTTCAGACCTTGTGTGTGTGTGTGTGTGTGTGTGTGTGTGTGTATACATCTATAAGTAATCTGTTGCATATATATATTATATGTATAATATACTTGTATATATATATTACACATATATAAGCCAAGCCAAACACATTGCTATCAAGTCAATTCTGACACATAGCAACCCTATAGGACAGAGGAAAAGTGCCCCATAGAGTTTCCAAGGAGCACCTGGTGGATTTGAACCGCCAACCTTTTGATTAGCAGATGTAGCACTTAACCACTAGGCCACAACCAGTTTCCCGCGTATATATACACACACACATGTAGATATATGTAATCTGTTGCCAATGAGTCAATAACAACTCATATACATGTATTCTTTTCTAGACCTCAGTTTGCTCTTCTGTAGAGGGATGGATTTTATTTTAAAGCACAGCAATTTGTCATCATTGTTCTGTATGCAATGTTTTGACCAATATTATGTGCAGTGTTTACTCCATCATCAGGCATGTGCCAGCCAGTAACAAGCTAAATTTCTCATTGTAGGTTGATTTTCCTGGGAAATAAACTCTTAGTTCAAAACTTGTATTAAGGTGGCTTACTGAAGGATGAGGACAACAGACAGATGAAAGAGAGAGTAGCTGAACTGTAACGAATTCACTACATGGCTTCCCCTGATACCTCTGGAGATGTTTGAGCTAAATTGCATCTCCAGAGATGGCCCACACTGAGGTGATGGTTTTGGGACTCTGAATATCCTCACTGAAAAGTTGGTAGGTGTAAGTCTCCCCCAGAAAATAAATGCAACTTTGTGTAAGGCAGCTTCCCTCACTTGAGGGCAATCCTATGAAGGAATCAGCTGTGAGAAGCCAATAGGCAAACATCTTGACAGTCAGAAAATACAGTATCTGAGTTCTAAAGATGGAGGGCGTTTTGAAGATGCACTAAAGCCTGCATAATAGTTCATCCATTTGCACTATTTAGTTCTACTTGTTTTGTATATAAACTCACCCCACCCATGAACAACTCCTCCAGGATTGCTTGGTCTCCCATCCTGAAATACTAAAAGAGGAATGATGAATACAGTTGAATGAAGCCTTCACCACTTGGAAATTTTGACAGATATATGTGATCTCCTACCTTGTTCACCTTGTTGGGTGCCATCAAGTCAACTCCAACTTGCAGTGATGTGATGTGGTAGAGTAGAGCTGCCCTATTGGGTTTTCTTACCTGTAATCTTCGCAGAAGCAGATCACCGGTCTTTCTCCCACGGAGCTGCTGTGTGGGTTTGAACAGCCAGGAGGGTTTGAACTACCAACCATTTGATTAGCAGTGGAGAGCATAACTGTTGTCCTAACTAGATCCCTTTCTTATTCTACTATCCATTTAAATCCTCCTCAACCTAGGTGACCACTTTTCTGGTCTATGCAGCTTGTTGGCTAGGATGAGCCTCTGATCACCACACCTTTCTCTGGCAGTGGTCACTGAAGTGGTCGTTTTACTATCAAAATTGAAGAGTCTCAAGTAACTACCTCTGTAAATTGTCTCTGATAAATGAAGTATTCACATGCCACTGTCATAAGATTACTTTCCTGAAATTGGAGTATGTATTTTTTACAATATTTATATCAATCTACCATTTTCATAAAGGACATTGGAGAGTGACTGAATTGAGGATTCATATAAAAAAACAGGCATGAGCAAGATAGCATAGGTTAGGCCTTCATGGTTTCTGGATTTGTACCTGTATGCAAAAATCATCCCAAGTGACAGTATCAAGTGTGAAGTATATGTGTGTACATATGTGCAAATAGAATTCTTATGACAGCTATGAGGACAAATTGTAAGGTTGGGGGTGGGTTTGGATAAGTTTGGAAGCAAAGGTGTCAGTAAAGAGGTTACTACAGAGTTAAAAAATTGTTAAAAATAAAAAACCTAGTATTGGTTGTTTATGAGGACTTAGGGGAAGATTTGCCATAATTTAACAACCAGTATACGGAAGTGAGAAAGAGTGAGGGCCATGGCTTCCTCCTCCATTCTAACATGGAGATTGAGTGACAGTGGGGCAATTTTTCAAGATTCGAACCTTGGAGTATAAGAAGAAAAACTCCATTTGAGACCCACTGAATTGGGAAATGTTACAGAAAATAATTTGTGTATATTATTTTATCTATGTATCTCACTAAAGAGATGGATTGACCCAGCGGCTATAACAATGGGCTCAAGCATAGCTGCAATTGTGAGAATGGTGCAGGAACAGGCAGAGTTTCATTTTTGTGGTACATAAGGTCACTAGGAGTCAGAACCAACTGGAAGAAGGTACCCAGCGATGACCATGTCTATCTATCTATCTGCCTGCCTACCCGCCTATCTGCCTGCCTACCTACCTACCTATCTATCCATCTGTACATCTTTTTATCTATCCGTTTAGGTCAGGGGACATTTCTTTATTTTGCCCTGCACTTTATACCCTCAGTTGTTTTGGGCATGTCAGCATAGCCTTGTTTATGTTTCTGTATGTCTCTGTGGCCAGTTTAGAAAGAGTGATAGGAAAGGTGTTGAATGTACTTTATGAAGCTCTCGGCACGTTACTTTGTGAAAATAGATTCTTGATACCTCTGGGTGAAGATTTCATCAGGAGCCACCCTGAAGTTATCCATAAATGAACAATGACAGGTTTTTCAGCAAGTTGTCACCTATTTTCTTTCTACTTTCTCACTATCATCAAGTATAGCACCTCTGACTTTAAAATGTCTTAAGAACGGTAACTCACTTATCTTCACACCTCTCCTGTGAAATACAATTGTGATGAGAAAACCTGCTATATTGTGAGAGGCAGGTGAAGAGAAAGAACATGGAGAATTGCTTATCTCTTTAGTCAGAAGCAGAGAGAAGGGTTATCTTAGGAATTTCAGTTTCATCCAAGATTATTTCAGAATGCTGCTGCCCTGTGTAATTTTCAGGCACCATCACGTTTCCTTCACTTCCAGGATCTCTAACTCTCGCCAATTTAATCAATATAAAATGATCTAAAATGTTTTTAAGAAAACTGACTATAGGGGTTCTTTAAAAGAGAAGAGAGATTTCCACATAACGTAACCCTTTATGTACCTTTCCTCCTATTCTATATCAAACTAGGTAAAAAGGTTTTCAGGAAACTCTGAAGTCTTATTCTTAAGAAAACACAGCACATGTTTATGGAATAGTGTTTTGAGGAAAACTGTGGTGAGATAACATTTCTAAAATAGTTTTTTGCAAATTATTTTAGGCCTATGCATAAGCAGCATGAACTTTTTTTAATTTCTCTCACTTAGGAAAAGAAAAGGAAGATCACTGATGGGCTTGTCTGTCTCTGAATCAAAGAATGCATCATTCTTAATGTTCCCATTCCAAGAATTGTTGTTGTTGTAAGTGCAGCTTGTCTCCAATATAACAGAATCTTCTCAATTTGAGGCTATCAGAGGAAACAAATGTTAATTAAGCTGAGTTCAGATTTCCAGATGCTTATAGAACTTGATTATGCTGGTATGTATCAGTCATTACTTCACGAATGGCTTTTCAAACAAAAATGGCACGTCACATTAAAGTATTAAACTTCCGATATTCACTGAGAGTGACTCACTTGGTACCACTAATGCAGCTGGGATGATTCTTGAACTAAGTAAATTTAAGAGTGAGGCATTTGTGATACAAACAATAGTTCTCATTTCTGTGCAATTTGAGCCCAGGTTGGTCTGTACACAAGGCATGACTACTGCCACAAAAAAAACTTTTGATTCCAATTCCAGTTCCATTTCTTTCTAACTGTGTAGCTTTGGGCAAATCAGTTTTATCTCTCTGAGACTGACTTTCCTTCCATGCAAAATATTAAATAGCTGGGTCAGCAAACTCACTCAGTATAGTCTTTCGTTTACAAGCACTTTTCTTAGCTGTGCACTACGAGAGAATTTTCTTCTGCTTGACTATTTAGGAAGCTCTGTCCAAGTGCAGAAACCACAACCCAAATGAGGGGTTGAATGTGATTAGAGAGATTGAATAGCAATCTGTTTTTAACAGTTTACATAAGACTTGTTGGCTTCCAAGTGTTAACATTTTGTTTGATTGTTTAAAATCATTCATGAAGACTCTACTTTTCAAAATTAATTATCCTCGAAACAGAATGACTAGTAAGACCTCATTATTTAGCCAAACTACCTTAGCCTTACCCTTTACACTCTGACCTAGATGAGGGCTGAGATTATGACTGATGAAACATGTATGTATATGTAAGAATTTCTGTACACCCAGACAGCCTTAGTTTCATTTTTCCACATGATGCCCATTCATTATAGAGTTTGAATGAAACTGCTCCCTCCCAACCAAGACAAAAAAGGAAAATAATGAATCCCTTGAATATTTAACACAGTTTGTCATCAACAAAACCATACTTCTTAAAACTAAAACAGAAATACGAGGAGTATGTAATGGTGGTGGTTAATGGATCAAGAAAATGATCGGATAAGCAAAGCTGACTTGAAGAATTAGATCTGACTCTGTGTTCTAAGAATCAGTGTGTTTAGGGCTGAAAAAGACCCACAAGGAAGAGAACTGTTAGAAATAATCTCTTCACACAAACACCTAAAGGACTGCCAGCAAGTCTGCTTCAGGCATATTTTAGGCAATTTTATAGATGGATGTGAGATACTAAGGTAAATAAAGTGTCTATTGTTTTATATTTCTAGTGTGGTAGAGGCCACAAGAAAGAAAAACACACCTGAAAAGAGACATTAGAAAAACAGCAAAAATGACCTTTGCAATATAGACTGAAGGTTTCTTTTTCAATAATTCAAATATTATTTCTAGCTTTCAATTCAGAAAAACTTGCTGAAGATCATTCAAAAGTGGCTGCAGCAGCACATCTACACGGAACTGAAGAAGTTCAAGGTGGAATCAGAAAAGGACACAGAATGAGGCATATGACTGCTGATATCAGAATAATCTTGGCTGAAAGCAGAAAATACCATAAAGATGTGTATATGTATGTTACTGACTATGAAAATGCATTTAGCTATACTGTTGTTGCTGTTAAGTTCAGCCCAGTTCATTTCAACTCATAGCAAACATATATACAGCAGAATAAAACATTGCCTTGTCTCATGTCATTCTCACAATTATATTTTCAGTCACCTTGTATGCATGCAAAGCCTGGACAATGAACAAGGAAAAATTGACACCATTAAATCATGCTGTTGGCTAGGAATATTGCTTATAGTGTGAATTTCCAAGAGAACGAACAAATCTTTCTCAGAGAAAGTACAGCCAGAATGTTCCTTAGAATAAAAGATGGTGAGACTTCATTCCCATATTTTGGACATGTTTTCATGAGCAACCAGTCCCTGAAAGAGAGCATCATGTTTGGTAAATTAGAAGATCAGTGGTAAAGTGGAAGGCTTTCAATAAGATGGACTGACATAGTGGTTGCTCAAACATAGCAAGACTATGGGAAAGGTGCAGGAGCAGATTAGCATTTCATTCTTTTGTACACAGAGCTGCTTTGTGTCACAGCTGACTCAATGGTACCTAACAACAACATAAAAAAAATCACCAACACGAATGATAACTTTACTTTATCATGTTTTCTGCATTATCCCCAAAGTTCCTTTAAATAATAAAACTGTGGAATATCTTAGGTACAGTCTACCTCTTACAGTCACCCTGTCCTTGATCTTTCGTCATCTTTAGGCTAGCAATGTACTAATCACATAACTCACCATACATTTTTAACATTTGAAGATTTGGCAGATGTGAGGTTTAAAGCATCCCTTCTCATCTGCAACACTATAAACAAAGATGAAAAAAATTATATTAGGTATTCTAAAGGATACTAAATTTTATAAAGCAAACTGGTTCAAAATGGCTAGAACTCTCATACACTGCTGGTGCAGATAAAAAATGATACATTCACTGTGGAAAACAGTTTGCCAGTTTCAAAAAGGTTAAACATACACATATCACAAGACCAAACAGTTTCATGCCTAAATATTTTTCCAAGGGAAATGAAATCTTGTGGCCTCATGAAAACCTGTATTTGAATGTTCATAATAATTTTAGTCATAATCATCAGAATCTGGAAATAGCTAAGACACCGCTCAGCTAGTGAGCAGATACACAAAATGAAGTAAAACAACAGAAAAGAAATAAGGAATCTAGGATTCATATTGTTAAGTGAAAGAAGCCATCCCCAAAAGGTAACATGCCATATGATTACGTTTATATAACATTCTGGAAAAGAGAAAACTATAGGGCAGGTCAGTCATTTACAAGAGTTGGAGTGGAGGCGGTTACTGACTGTAAAAAGGTAGAACAAAGGCATTTACTGTGATAATTGAATTATTTTCTAACATGAATCATTATGGTTGATACATTTGTTGAAGCCAATAGAAAGATACACAACAAAAAGTGAATTTCACTGTATGTGAATTGAAAAGACCAAAAAAACAAAAAACCTGTAGGATGAAAATTGAAAAGAAATGCAAGATACAACAAACTATTAAAAAAATAATGACATAATAGTGCACTGAAGATGTGCATGATCTAAAAAACTATGTAATTTTACAAAGAATTACTTTGATTGAAAAACAAAAGGCTAAGGACCAAATGTACTATATGCAAATTTTATACACTACTTAGTAAACCTTTCTCTTACAAAAGTATGAGTTGGGGGGGGTGGAGTCAAGATGGTGGACTAAGCCCACGTCTCCTTATATCCCTCTGGAAACAAAGACCCGAATTGACAATCAAACAGAGCCTTCTGAGCACCTAATCAGCCTCAGGACATGGCACAGAGCTGTTAATTGGGACTTTATACCACTCAGCAAAAAACCTCCTCTCTTTCTCTGAATCTCGCTCCTGGCTAGCCCTGGCTCTCACCGAGGGAACGTAAATGCACCATTTTGACTTTTTTTTCCTCTGTCTCGGCTGGGGGGCGGAGCTGGGCCTTGCCTGGTGGCTGGACTCAGACGCGCTGCTGGGCGGATAGGCAGGCAAAATTTCCATATTCTGAGAGCCAGGCTCGGGACTCTGTTAATCTAGCTACTTTGAGCCTTTCCTTTTGTAGCTGTCTCAGCGGGGTTTGTGCGGAGCTCCGAGGTCAGGGTGCGGGATGCCATGTTGGTACCAAGATTTTAGCGGGACCTCACTCTTAGTTAGCCTGGGAGACAGCGCTTGCAAACGGGACAGCACTTCTCCTACAGAAAAGTAGTGATTTTGCACAGTGCTGCATACGTTGGGGGCCCTGCAACAGAAGCAGAGGAATCACTACCTGTCTACACCTTTAGCCCCTCTGTCTGCTGCCTGTGTGGAGGATGCCATCTTGGATACGGTGGCCACAGCTGGACCTAATTCTTAGCTTGGGAGCCAGAGCCTGCCCAAAGGAGAGCGCTTTTCTATCACAAAACCAGTACTCGACGCTGTGTTGGCTAAGGCTAGGCCCTGTCAGCAGAGGCAAACAGGGCAGTAGCATTGCTGTATTCTAAACTAGTTTGTTATCATCTGGGGTTGGATACAGTGGCGCTTATTTTGTCAGATGAGAAGAGGGACCTATATACCTGAAAACCTAACTGACTTGTGAACTGGCCAGATACCTTTTGCTTTACACTTGAAGACAGCCTAGAGAAACATTTGCAATCCATCCTCACAGTACCTCTTCCAGCCTCTATATACTCACATGGGAACCAAAAAGCAACAGACAATTGTGGTATACAAGAAATCACTCATGGCTTCAGAAGGCTTCCAAACAAAGTAACCAAGGAGTTTTCCAGATGAAGAAACTTTTATGAAAGCATCAGGAAGTAAATACAAATTGATTATACACAGAGCCCTTCTAGGCCTTATACAAAATGCAGCAGGACAAAATGAAAAATTAAGCAAGTTGTTCGATCTGATGGAACACCAATACTCTGAAATCCAACAGATCAAGAAGAAAATCAAAGACATAGAAACCTCCATGCAAAGCCAAGAAAACAGAATGGAACAAATGGAAAAAAGAATTTCTGACTTGGAAGACAGAGCTACTGATGCCAGCGTCTACGAGCAGAAATCAGAAAAAAGAAACAAGAAAAATGAGGAAACATTAAGAAGTGTATGGGACTCTATTAAGAGGAACAACCTTTGATTAATTGGAGTCCCTGAACAGGGTGAGACATCTGAGAACACAGAGCGTATTGTTGCTGAGCTGCTGAAAGAAAACTTCCCAGAAATCATGAAGGAAGAGAATATAGACATCTCAGATGCATATCGTACGCCACCCAATATAGATCTCAAAAGAAAGACTCCAAGACATATTATAATCAAGCTTAACAAAATGAAACACAAGCAGCAAATCTTAAAGGCAGCAAGACTCAAGGCAAAGCTAACATTCAGAGGGAAACCTTGTAGGCTCTTGTCAGATTTCTCAGCAGAAACCACGCTGGCACGCAGACAGTGGCATGACACATTCAAAGTCTTAAAGGAGAAGAATTTCCAACCAAGAATTATATATCCTGCAAAACTATCTTTCAAATACGAAAATGAAATTAAGAGATTTCCAGATAAACAGAAACTCAGAGACTTGTAAGAACCAAACCCAAACTACAAGAAGTACTGAAAGAAGTTCTTGGCTTTGGCTTAGAAGAACAAAAGCACTAACTTTATATATTAGAATCACACACTACTCAATACTCTACTCATTTAGGAAAGGCTCCAAAGGAATTCACAGCTTTGATATGGAAAGAAGCAATCCAGTGATCATCATGAAAACTATGGTGTCTTCATAATAAAAAGAGGGATGTTATAGTCCTTCCAGATGGAGAGGAAGATGACCAGACTGGTAGTAATTAAAATTGGGTTTATAAATAGTTTATTAAGGGGGTTCATAGGGGCAGCTGTAAAGCACAACAAAGATGTATCACACCATTTAAAGAAATCTAACACACGAGTCTCAACAACTATAAAACCAGTTCTGAAAAAGGTGAAAAATCAACTCACAAAAAAGAATGTCCCAGAACACACTAATAAGAACAACAGAGAAAACATCAACATAAAAATAAACCTATCACAATGGCAGCAGTGAACAAATACCTATCAATAATTACATTGAATGTGAATGGACTGAATGCTCCAGTAAAGAGACACCGAGTGTCATCTTGGATCAAAAGACACGACCCATCCTTATGTTGTCTACAAGAAACTCACTTCAGACCTAAAAACAGGAACAAACTGAAAATTAAAGGATGGAAGAATGTATATCAAGCTAACAATGAACAAAGAAGAGCAGGGGTAGCAATTCTAATCTCAGACAAAATCAATCTTAATGTCAAATCCACCATCGTGGACAAAGATGGACACTATTTATTGCTGAAAGGTTCAGTACACAAGCAAGACTTAACTATATTAAATATTTATGCACCTAATGGCAAAGCACCTAAATACATCAAAGAAACACTGACTACGCTTAAAAGAGAGTTAGATGACTCCACAATAATAGTGGGAGACTTTAACACTCCACTCTCATCACTAGACAGATCATCTAGAAAAAAGCTCAGTAAAGATACAGAAGACCTCACTGACAACAATTAACCAACTAAACCTCATTGATATATACAGAACTTTCCACCCATCAGCAGACAACTACACCTTCTTCTCCAGTGCACATGGAACATTCTCCAGAATTGACCATGTGATAGGCCATAATGCAATGCTCAACAAAACCCATACCACTGAATTACTGCAAAGCATCTTCTCAGATCATAAAGCCATAAAAGTTGAAATGAAAAGCAGAAAAAGCATAGATAGAAAGTGGAACTCTTGGAAACTGAACAACATGGGTTATAGAGGAAATCAAGGATGAATTAAAGAAATTCATGGATTTCAATGAGAATGAAAACACTTCCTACCAGAACCTATGAGATACAGCCAAAGCAGTGCTCAGAGGTCTGTTTATCTCCATAAATGCATACATCTGGAAGAAATAAAGAAACCAAATCAAGGAACTAACTCTACAGCTTGAACAAGTAGGAAGGGAACAACAGAGGAACCCCTCGGGTGCCAGAAGAAATGAGGTCATAAGGATTAGAGCAGAGCTAAATGAATTAGAGAATAGAAAAACAATTGAAAAAATTAAAAAGACCAAAAGCTGGTTTTTTGAAAAGATCAACAAAATTGATAAACCACTGGCTAAACTTACTAAAGAAAAGCAGGAAAGGAAACAAATAACCCAAATTTGAAATGAGAGGGAAGTTGTCACCACAGATGCAACAGAAATCCAAATATCATAACAGAATACTATGAAAGACTGTACTCTAACAAATTTGAAACCTAGGGGAAATGGACCAATTCCTTGACTCATACCACCTACCCAAATTATCACAACGTGAAGCAGAATAACTTAATAAACCCATCACAAAGGAAGAGATTGAAAAGGTCATCAAAACACTGCCAACCAAAAAAAGTCCGGGCCTAGATGGCTTCATGGCAGAATTCTACCAAGCATTTAGAGAAGAGTTATCCCCAATACTACTGAGACTATTTCACAGTATAGAAAGGGATGGAGTACTCCCAGACTCATTCTATGAAGCCAGCATAACCCTGATACCTAAGCCAGGGAAAGATCCAACAAAGACAGAGAACTACAGACCGATATCACTCATGAACCTAGATGCAAAAATCTTCAACAAAATTCTTGCCAACAGAATACAACAACATATCAAGAAAATAATCCATCATGATCAAGTGGGATTCATACCAGGGATGCAAGGCTGGTTCAACATCAGGAAAACAATTAATGTGATTAACCACATAAATAACACAAAAGACAAGGATCACCTGATTTCGTCCATTGTTGCAGAAAAGGCATTTGATAAAGTCCAACACCCATTCATGCTAAAAACTCTTAGCAAAATGGGCATAGACGGCAAATTCCTCAACACAATAAGGGCCATTTATACAAAGTCAATTGCCCACATCATCCTGAATGGAGAGAGACTGAAAGACTTTCCCTTGAGATCAGGAACTAGAAAAGGATGCCCACTGTCACTTCTCCTATTCAACATTGTGCTGGAAGTTCTAGCCAGAGCAATTAGACAAGACCAAGAAATAAAGGGCATCTGCATCGGCAAAGAGGAAGTTAAAATCATCCTGTTTGCAGATGATATGATTGTATATGCAGAGAACCCCAAGGAATCTATAAGTAAGCTACTCAAACTGGTAGAAGAGTTCAGCAAAGTCTCAGGATACAAGATAAACGTAAGTAAATCAGTAGGATTCCTTTATACCAACAACGAGACTGTTAAGGAGGAATTTATGTAATCAATACCATTTACGTTAGCCCCTAAGAAGATAAAGTACCTAGGAATTAATCTAACCAGAGAAACAACAGACACTTACAAAGAGAACTACAAGCCCTTACGACAAGAAACTAAGAGAGATTTAGATAAATGGAAAAACCTACCCTGCTCATAGATAGGAAGACTTAACATGGTGAAAATGTCTATTTTACCCAAAGCAATTTATTTATATAATGCAATCCCAATACAACTTCTAGCATCATTTTTTAATGAGATGGAGAAACAAATCACCAATTTTGTTTGGAACGGGAAGAAGCCCCGGATAGGTAAGGTACTACTAAAGAAAAAGAATACACTGGGAGGCCTCTCATTAACCAACCTGAGAACATACTACACTGCCACAGTGGTCAAAACAGCCTGGTACTGGTACAAGAACAGACAGATCAATCAATGGAACAGAACTGAGACCCCAGAGATGACACCATCTGCCTACGATCAATTGATATTCGACAAAGGCCCTAAGACATTGAACTGGGGTAAAAACAGTGTCTTCAACAAATGGTGCTGGCAAAATTGGTTATCCATCTGCAATAAACTGAATCAAGATCCATATCTTACACTTTATACAAAAACCAACTCCAACTGGATAAAAGCCCTAAATAGCAAACCTGAAACGATGAAGCTCGTCTAAGAAAAGGTAGGAACAACAATGGAAGTTTTAATACACAATATGGACAGACTCTAAAATCTGTCAAAGAAACCTCAATCAACAGAAGAGAAAATAGATAAATGGGAACTATTAAGAATCAAACACTTTTGCTCATCCGAAGACTTTATTAATAGAATTAAAAGAACACCCACAGAATGTGAAAAAATATTTGGCAACTCTATGTCAGACCGACGCCTGATCTCCATAATCTATAAGATACTACAAAATATCAATAAGAAGAAGATAAACCATTCACTTAAGCGATGGGCAAAGGAGATGGACAGACACTTCACTAAAGAGGAGATCCAGGCCGCCAAAAAACACATGCGGACATGTTCACGATCTTTAGTTATTAAAGAAATTCAAATCAAGACAAGAATGAGATACCATCTCAGCCCAACAAGATTGGCCATGATCCAGAAAACACAAAACAACAAATGCTGGAGAAGCTGTGGAGAAAGTGGAACCCTCCTACACTGTTGGTGGGATTGCAAAGTGATCCAGCATCTTTGGAAGGCAATCTGGCGCTTCCTCAAAAAAATGGATATCGATATACCATTTGACCCAGTACTTGGAACATATCCTACAGAATCAAGGCCTTTCACACCAATGGACACACGCACCAGGTTGTTTATCGCAGCACAGTCCACGACAGCAAAAAGATGGAATCAACCCAGACGCCCAAGAATAGAAGAATGGATAGGTAAACTATGGTACATATACTCAATGGAGCACTACTCAATGATAAAGAATAATGATGATTCCAGGAAACATCTCCTAACTTGGTTTCAACTGGAAGACATTATGTTGAGTGAAAGTAGTCAGCGACAAAAGGACAAATACTGTATGAGACCTCTACAATAAGATCTCAAAAACAGACTTGTGTATAGAAGAAAAGACTCTTTGACAGCTGCAAGGGAGGGGAGGGAGGGAGGGTAAAGGAGGGAGGGCTTAGTTTAGATAGTTACTAGAAATCTAGTTGGGAGAAAGCGGTGATAGCACACATTAGAAACAAGAACAACATTAAGTGGACTTCAGCATAACTTGAGTACTCCTTCCATCATAACTCATTACTGCAAGGATAGAGTAGCTGGGGCAGGGGGCGGGGGACCATGCTCTTAGGCAAATTCCAGGCCAACTGGCACATCTAGCATTTTGCTAAGAGCACTCTCTGCACTCCACATTGGTGAGTGGTGTCTGGGGTCTTAAAAGCTGCCAGGCTGCTATCCGAGGACACAGCAAATGGTCCCAACTCAGCAGGAACAGATGCTCACCGAGGACCACAATGACATGCATTAAAGACAACCGAGAAGACAGAGAGACCCACAAGAGTGGGTGCCTACATCAACTTGAGACCAGAAGAACCGAATGGGGACCAGAAGAACTGGATTGTGCCCTGCCACCACCAGCGATAGCCACGATGGAGCTCACAGAGAGGGGTCTCACTGGCAACACAAGAATAAAAAGGGGTGCATCATGAGATCTCCACTAAAAGACCTCAACTGATGGTCCAGCGGTTTGGGGGTTCCTCTGAGAGCATGGCCCCCGGCCCTGATGCTGCCCTTTCCCATAAATTATAACAAAGTTCCACTCTTTGGACAGGAATGGATTGGAATTGGCAATGCAGAGTGACCATATATTGGAAGCACTTTATGGTTCTGTACATCTATAGGATATCATCTTGCTGACCTCTGGCTGGAGGAAGGGGAGTGGATGGAGAGGAGGGGAAAGGAGGCTGTTGGGAGGATGAGACATGTATGGAGCAGAGAGGAATATTGTGCAGTTACCAGGCAGGGAGAGCAGTGGAAGCTGCATATAGGGGGGCATGTAAATTTATATGTGAATGTATATTTTCACTCAGTTATGTTAAATAAAAATTAAAAAAAGAAGAAGAAGAAAAAAAAAAGTATGAGTTAGCAATTCTAAATCCTCTTTAGAGAAGTACTAGGATTGGACAAATAAATACATATATTGCCTAAACAAAAGTCATAACTCTTCCTTAATGAAAAGAAAAGTTTACATGTAAATAAAGGAGAAAAGTTAGAAAGACCACTGGTATTCTGTTAGAATTGGAGTTATCAGTATTAATTCATGATTTTTAATGCATACATATAAATATTAATGTGTGTATAAGAGGATGGTTTAATATACACAGATATATTTCCTAAGCTCTGTTCTCTGAGAGGCCCTAAAAGCATGACAATCCAGCAGCAATGAGTGCACCAAACTACGACATACTGTTCTCCAACAAAAGGAACATGTAAGAAGGAATATAGTTCAGATTCAGGGCAGGGAATATTAGCAGATGAGGCTGAAGAATTGAGTAAGGTGAAAAAGGACGGGTGTGGTCAAAACAAGAGTGGCATCATGTCTGAGGGTCCATTAACCAATCAAAAAGAGCTCCCAATGACCAAAATTGAAACACTTTAGAATTAGCCATGGATTTTAACCAAAAAGAAAATAAATATATCATGTGGAAATTACCAAACAATAGCGTTGATATCACACACTAGTAAAATTCTGCTCAAGATCATTCAAAAGCAACTACAACAATATATTGACAAGGAATTTCCAGAAATTCAAGCTGGATTCAGAAGAGTACATGGGATCAGGGATATCATCGTTGCTGTCAGATGGCCCTTGGCTGAAAGCAAAGATGACCAGCAAGATGTTTTCTTGTGCTTAATCGACTATGCAAAAGCATTCGACTATGTGGGTCATACTAAATTATGGCTAACATTGTGGAGAAGGGGAATTCCAGATCACCTAATTCTGTTCTTAAGGAATCTGTATATGTATCAAAGGCAGTGTGCAAACAGAACAAAGGGACACTGCATGGTTTAAAGTCAGGAAAGGAATACGTAAGAGTTGTATCCTTTCACCACACCTTTTTAATCTGTATGCCAAGCAAATAACCCAAGAAGCTGAATTATATGAAGAAGAATGAGATATCAGGACTGGAGGACAACTCTTGAACAACTTGTGTTATGCAGATGACACCACCTTACTTGCTACAAATTAAGAAGATCTGAGATCCCTGCTGATGAAGATCAAGGACCACAGCCTTCAGTATGGATCGCCCCTCAACATCAGGAAAACAAAAATCCTCACAACTGGACCAGTAAGCAACATTGTCATAAATGGAGAAAGGATTGAGGTTGTCAAGGATTTCATTTTACTTGGGCCTGCAATCAATGCCCTTGGAAGCAGCAGTTAAGAAATCAAAAGACTCATTGCATTGGGAAAATCTGCTGCAAATGACCTTTTCAAAGTATTCAAAAGTAAGGATGTCACCTTGTCTAAAATGTGCCTGACCCAAGCCATGGTATTTTCAGCTGCATCATATGCATGCGAAGCCTAGACCATGAACAAAGAAGACAGAAGAAGAATTGATGCCTTTGAATTGTGGTGTTGGTGAAGAATTTTGAATGTACCATGGACTGCCAAAAGAACTAACAGGCCTGTTCTGGAAAACATATGACTAGAGTGCTCCTTGGAAGCAAAGATGACAAGACTGCATCTCACATACTTTGGACATGTTGTAGGAAGGATCAGTCACTGGAGAAGGGCATGACACTTGCTAGAGTGGAGGGTCAGAAAAAAGGAGGAAGGCCCTCGAGGAGATGGATTGACACAGTAGCTGCAACAATGGGCTTAAGCATAAAAATGATTGTGGACATGGTGCAAGACCAGGCAGTGTTTCGTTCTGTTGTTCACAGGGTCTCTATGAGTTGGAACTGACTTGACAGCACCTAACAACAACAACAATAATATCTTACTGAAATAAATGGAGGATAAAAGACAGTGCTATTCCTTACAGAATAATGTCAACTAAAAAATCCAGAAGGAATAGGGAACAAAACTTTCAGGAGAAACAGGATACTTGCATAGTCTCAAACAAAACATGTTTCCCATGACAGTCACTCATTCCAATGGGAATATACAAGAAATTTTCAATGGAGAAACTCAACCAAAGTCACTTTAATCAAGAGATCAGGGTTAACTTGACCAGAAACAAGACATGTCCACATCATGTACCTCCTAATATCATGCAGTGAGAAGGGCACATCAGTTCTCTTGGATTGTTTTAAAAAATGTACCCTGAGAAAACATCAGGAAAAAAACAAATTTTGAAAATATACATCAAGTTAATTGACCTGAGCTCTTGAAAACTGTCAAAGCCACTAAAGAAAAAGACTGTATAATTCTGCAGATTGGAGACAATTAGCGAGATATAACAACAAAGTGCAATGACAGATCCAGAACTGGATGCTGAACTAACAACAATAAAAAAATACATTAATAAAGAAAGATAAAAATGAGAATGAGAGCTACTATGTGGTTAATGACATGAGACTTATCAGCAGTGGTTTCTTCATTTTGGTAATTGCACTGTGGTATATAAGATTTTACCAGAGACATCAGGTAAAGGGCACATGGAAACTCTGTTTCATTTTTCAGCTTTTCCATAAATCTAAAACTATTTCAAAGACGAACAAAGATTATAAACTGCTGATCACTATATAGTTATTTAGAAAACACTACTAGCTAATATTTCTCAGTAGTATGTTAATTCAGTACATTTTTTGTAAGATTAAATAAGTCTATCATATGAATTTGATCAACTTTTGGCAAATTTGTTTCTCTATTGTGTAGAGAACACTTCGTTAGAAATCATGGGCTCATATAAGACTGTGGGTCCTCAAGGATATAAAACGAGTCTCTTTTTACTCCTTAGGATTAGTTGGTATGGGTTGGGTAGAAGACCCCAAAACAGACAATTTGCACAGAATGATAGTTAAGTAAAAGAGTTTAGCATGAGATTTCAGGTGCTTGAATGCTGGCTGCCATGAGCAATCACTAGATGGAAGATGTTTGGAAAACAGCTTACATTTCTCCAAGACTCAGTTACCTCATCTGTTAATGAGTTGAAAATCCTGGTGGCGTAGCTAACAAGAAGGTCTATAGTTTAAATCTGTCAAGTGCTTCCTTGAAACTTTATGGGGCAGTTCTACTCTGTCTTTAGGGTTGTTATGAGTCAGAATTGACTCAATGGAAGTTGGTTTGTTTTTTTAGTATCCCTTGGGGGGAAACCCCTAGTGGCACAGTGATTAAGTGCTATGATTGATAACTGAAAGATCAGCAGTAGGAATCTGTGAGGTGATCTTTGGAAACTATGGAGCAGTTCTACTCTGTACTATACAGAAGCTATGAGTCATACTTGACTCAATGGCAATGAGTTTTCTCTTTCTGTTTCTTTTATTTTGATTTTTATCTCTTAGGATTATTATTAAAATATATGACACATAACATATTTCAATTACTTAGCAAATTGTTTGGTACAAATCTCAGAGACCCTATGTACAACAGAACAAAGCTATGCTGGGTCCTGTACCATTTTCACAATCCTTGTGTTTGAGCTCATTGTTGCAACCACTGTGTCTATCTTTCTGGTGACAGTCCTCATTTTTGCTGATCCTCTACAAAGCATAATGTCCTTTTCAAGGGAGTGGTCTCTACTGATAACAAATCCACTACTGTAGAGTCAATTCTCGTTCATAGTGATCCCATAGACAGAGTAGAACTGTCTCAGAGTTTTCAGTGAGCACCTGGTGTATTTGAACTACCAATCTTCTTATTAACAATTGTAGTGCTTAAATACTATGCCAACTGAGGCAAATCTCCTCACCTTTGTTTCTAAGGAACACTTGGCTGTATTTCTTCCAAGATAGATTTGTTCATTCTTCTGGAAGTCTGTGGTATATTCAATATTCAGTGATTCTCTGATCTTCCTTATTTACTGTCCAGCTTTTGTACGCACATGAGGCCATTGAAAATATTGTCGCTTGAGTCAGGGTATCTTAGTACTCAAGATGATATCTTTGCTTTTTAACACTTTAAAGAGGTTTTTCATAGAAAATTTGTCCAGTGCAATACGTAATTTGATTTAATGACTGCTGCTTCCATGGCTAATGATTGTGGATCCACATAAAATGAAATCCCAGACCTCAGACTTTTCTCCATTTATCATGATGTTGCTTATCAGTCCAGTTGTGAAGATTTTTGTTTACTTTATTTTGAAGCCTGGGGCCTTTGATCTTCACCAGTAAGTGTTTCAAGTCCTTTTCATTTTCAGCAAGCCAGCTTGTGCCATCTCCATGTGAAAGGTTGTTAATGATGCTTTCCTCAAATCCTGATGCCTTATTCTAGCTTTTTGGATTATTTGCTCAGAATACAGATTGAGTAAGTATGATGAATGGATATAACCATGACATAAACCTTTTCTGATTTTATACTGTGCAGTATCCCCTTGTTTTATTTGAGCTATTTCCTGTTGATCTATGCACAGGTTCCATATGAGCACAACTACGTATTCTGGATTTCCTATTCCTATGAATGTTACCTATATTTATTATGATCCATGAATTCAACTGCCTTTCCATAGTCAATAAAACATAGGTAAATATCTTTCTTGTGTTCCCTACTTTCTGTCAAGATCCATTTGACATCAGCAAGGACATTTCCTTGTTCCATATCCATTTTCGAATTCATTCTGAACTTTTGGAAGTTTCCTGTCAATATGCTACGGCAACCACTTTTGAATGATCTTCAGCAAAATTCTATTTGTATGTGATTGCCGTAGATTGAATTACGTCTCCCTAAAAATCTGTCTTATCAATTTGGCTAGGTCATGATTCCTGGTGTTGTGTGGTTGTCCTCAATTTCGTGACTGCAATTTTATGTTAATAAAGCTTTGGGTGGAATTGTAACACCTTTAACAGAGTCAAGTCCCAGATCCAACTTAAAGGAAGTTTCCTGGGGATGTGACCTGCACCACATTTCATCTCTTAAGAGATAAAAGGACAGGGAAGCAACCAGAGAGTGGGGAACCTCATACCACCAAGAAAGCAGTATCAGGAGCAGAACACATCCTTTGTACCTTGGGTCTCACACACAGAAGATCCTAGTCCAGGGGAAGTCTGACTAGAAGGCCAACACAGAGAGAAAGAATTTCCCTGGAGCTGGTATACTGAAATTGGACTTTCAATCACTTAACTGTGAAGAAATACATTTCTCTTTATTATAGCAACAGTAGATAACTAAGACAGTGATATTAATGATCCTAGTCAATAATTTTCAATTTCCATGGGGTTATCTTTCTTTGGAATAGGCACAAATAGTGATGATCTCTTCCAAAAGCTGGGCCAGATAGCTGCTTTCCAGATCTCTTGATATGTGTGAGTAGGTACTTAGAGAGTTGTACCTGTTTGTTGAAACATCTCAATTTGTAGTTCTCCAGTTCCTGGAGAACTGTTTTTCAGCAATGCCCTCAGCATAGATTGCGCTTCTTCAGTATCATGGGTTCTTGATCATGCTACCTCTAGGAATGATCAAGCATCAACCAATTCTATTTGGTACAACAACTCTCTATATTCCTTCCATCTTCTTTTGATGTTTTCTACATTTTTCAAATTTTTCTTGTAGAATCCTTTAATATTGCAAGCAAAGTTGTGAACTATTCCTTTTTTTAGCTTGAGAAATATTGTGCGTTCATATTTTTGATTTTCTGACTCCATGTTTTTATAAACTTCATTATAATATTACTTTATCTTCCCAAGTTACCCTTTGAAATCTTCTGTTCTGCTCTTTTACTTCTGTTCCTTTCATTTTAGCTGATCTGTGATTAACAGCAACTTTCACAGTCCCTTTTGACATCTGTTTTGGTCTTTTCCTTTTCTGTCTTTAAGGATTTTTTTTTTTCTTCGTGTATAATGTCCTTCATGTCATCCCACAATTGTCTGGTCTTTGATCATTATTACACAATGTTTCTGTTGTTGAAGAAATATATTTCTAATGAATTCTTGCAAAATTCTATAATGCATTGTCCTGTGACATTCTATCACCAAAATCATGTTTTCCAGTTAGTGATCTTTCTTTTCTGTTTCCACCTTTCATGTACTAATCACCTGATACTGCCAATGCATGTTGATTATATGTTTGACCAATTTCAGAATACAGAAGTTGGTAAATATTTTCAATTCATTTTTTTTCAATTTCCTCTTAGTGGGTGGTGTGTAAATTCAAATAGAAATAATACTAATATATAATTACATCAATGCTATGAGAATACTGAGAGTATTGTATTTCAGGATAGATCTTGAAGAGGAATACAACACCAGTCCTCTTTGATTTTCCATTCCTTGCATAGTTAAACATTTGATTGTCTGACTTAAAATGGCCAATACCAGTCTGTTTCAGCTCACTAACGTATATGACGGGGATATTCAAGCATTCCATTTTGTTTTGGGCAGTATCCAGTTTTCTTGGATTCACATTTTGTACATTTCGTGTCCTGATTTTTAATGGATGTTTGCAGCTGTTTATTCTTGTTTTGAGACATGCCACATAAGCAAATGAACTTCCCCAAAGCCTTAGTCTATCCATGTCATTGAGGTTGATTCAACTTTGAGGAGGCAGCACCTTCCCAGTTTTATTTTGAATGCCTTTCAACCTGACTCATCCTCCAGCACTATATCAGACAATATTCTCTTGCTATTCATGATATTGTCAGCAATGAGAGCATCACAAATTCCTTCTTCACAGTTTGTATTAATCTGGAAGCTCTGATGAAACCTATCCACCATAGATAAACCCTGTGTTATATGAAACACTAGTGGTATATTTTTCAGCATTGCAGCAACATACAAGCTACCACCGTACTAGCAAACTAACAGCCATGTTAAAATAGAGGCTTAGAAACTCAAAATTAGTTTTTAGTAGATAGGACACTTATGGGCATAGTTTTAAAAACACTCTACCAAGCAACATACAAATAAGCACAAATTAACTTTGGTATAAAGAATACATACTTGAAATACTGGTTGAGGCAATGATCACAGTCAAGTGGTGTTAATCAGGGAATGCTAAAGATAAATTATTTTTTCATAAATATTATGTATCTGATGTAGCTACCCTCAAGGGTACTTCATCATTTTAATGGAGACAAATTATATTTCATTTTTGAATAGTTAATGTATTTTGGTACTGATAGCTAGCACAAGCATCTGCTTCACTTGATATGTTTGAGCCAGCAGCTTTTATAAGTTCTTTAACTTTGGTGGTTGTATTCACTCTCCAGAGCTTCAGTTAGCACCTGTTTAGTGACTTACCTTTAGTTTCCCCTCACTGTCCTGATACATAATGCAGTTTTTCTGCCTGTATAGCTTGCCAGTGCCTTCACTATACGTATTGAACCATAAAATCCTTCATCGGTTTTTGCTGTTAATGGCCAAGTTGCTTTTCACCTCATGGTGAATCCACGTAGAACAGAATGAAGCACTGTTGATTCTTGTAACATCTCCAAGCTTGGTTGCAGATCAGACCAGTGTGATACAGAGGCTTAGAAACTCAAAATTAGTTTTTAGCAGATTGGCTGATTTCAGGAAGTAAATTGCCCAGCCTCACTTCCTAGTCCATCCTTGTCTGGAAATTCTGCTGAAATCTTTTTAACATCATAGCAACACACAAGTCTCTACTAACAAGTATGTTATAACTGCATATGAGGTACCTTGGCAGCAAATTGAATCCAGGACTTCCACATAGAAAGTGTTACTCATTGAATTGTGTTACTCCCAAAATATGTGTCAACTTGGCTGGACCATGATTCCCTGCATTGTGTGATTGTCCTCCATTCTGTGATCTAATTATCCTATGTGTTTTCAATCCTAACCCCTGTGGTGTTAATTAAGCAGTGGCCAGAGGGGCTGCCCCTGTGACAGCCTCTCAGCTAGGAAAAGAGAGGGTTATCAATGTCAGCCTCCCCGACTTTGATGTGCTGGATTGAGAGGGCAACAGGTGGAGGCCCTGGCCACCCAGGCATGCTCCCTTGTATTTGGCCTCATTCAAACTGTGTTCTTACGGCAAACTGCATGTTTCACAAAGTGTAAGGTTTGTATTCTGTGTCCTGAGAGCAGGAGTGCTGAAGTGGCCATGTCCACAGGTCTCTGTGGGGCTACCCTCACCCATGTCCTGGGTCATACAAACACACGTGTGGTCTGTGGAGTGCATTGCTCCACTACCCAGTGTATGTGTGTGTGTGTGTGTGTGTGTGTGTGTGTGTGTGTGTGTGTGTGTGTGTGTATGAGAAAGAGAGAGAGAGAGAGAGAGAGAGAGAGATCTGAGAGATCTGTGTCTTTGTAGTGTGTAGCAAACTGTGTGTAGCAAACTGTGTGTAGCATGCAGACCTCCCTGGACTGGCAGATAATTTTTCCTGAACACCATAGTTTTACCAAGCTGACACGAAAAATAAGCTATCACACAGTGTTAAACAGTGTTTAATTGAGATGAACTATGCTAGTGGGCAGTAAGAGCTCAAATATTCTTTAAATTATCAGTATTTGCATTTGTGTTTTTTTATACATTTTTATCTTTCCAGTTGAAAACTTGTCAAGTAGCTTAAAAAGATGTTTGTAAATATTCATTTAAAACTGGTATCATTATCATTTAATTGTGAACAGATTTTATACATTTTTTCTATTTTAACCCTTGCTGCAGCCCTATGAATAAGTAAAATTTGGGAAATAATAATTATTTTTTCCTGCTTATTTTGGGATTCTCTACCATCATGGACCACTGTGATAGTATGTACATGTGTACACATACACACACACACACACACACACACACACACACAAACACATACGTGTATAGGAACTATATTCCTGGAAGCTCTGATGGTATAGTGGTTAAACAGTATGTCTGTTAATCAAAAGGTTGGCAGTGTGAATCTACCAGGTGCTCCTTGGAAACTCTATAGGGCAGTTCTACTGAGAACTATAGGGTTGCTATGTGTTGCAATCAACTTGACAGCAGTGGGTAGGTTATATTCCTGCATTGAAATTTTACTGACTTGTTTTTAGGCAGATTACTTGAATTCTTTGAGCATGATTTTCCTCATCTGTAGAATAAGAAAGATGAACAATGAAAATAAGAAGACCTAAGAAGAATTGATGCCATTGGTGAAGAATTTTGAATATACCATGAACTGCTAGAAGAACAAACAAATTGTCCTGTAAGAAGTACAGCCAGAACGCTTCTCAGAAACTAGAATAGTAAGATTTTGTCTCGCCTACTACAGACATGTTTTCAGGAGGGATCGACTCCTGGAAGAGGACATCATGCTTGGAAAAGTGGAGCATGATTAGAATAAGAAAGGTAGACTCTCAACCAGATGACATACAGGCTCCAACAACATACTCAAGCATATTTGATATTGTGAGGGTTCGGCACTGTTTCCCTCTGTTACTCATGAGGTCTCTATGAATTGCAACTGACTTGACAGCATCTAAGAACTGTACCCAGAATGGGTTTGTATTTTATTATATATATATTTCAATGTTTATATATCACTGGTGTAAGAGATGAATGATAGTTTATATATGAAACACCTAAGTGAAACACCTAGTGGTGATATATTCATCTATTTTTTTAGGAATCTGTGAGTCAAAGCTTGAAATATTTTTTACTGAACATATTGAAAGCCCACCAGGTTTCAAAGTCATGTGTTCTTGTACTTAATTACCAGCGGACAGGGGATGAGTCAAGATAAAGTCTAAAATCTTGTAGACTTGTACGCTTTTTCTTAGTGTGAAAGAGCAAATTCCATAGTCTTAGATGTCTAACAAAGAATTAAAATTTCAAGCAGATAAATAAGAGTATCTGCATATATGTATGATAGGTTCAAATACTATGAATAGGCCCAAATGGTGTGGATCGTGAGATGTATCATGAGATGATCAATCATGAAAGAAACCATTAACAAAATCAAACATTTAAGAAGCTCATTAACATAACAAGGACACATTCTGGGTCCAGTGTAAAGACATAGCAGACATAGCGATCCTTCCACATTCTTCTGAGCACTGAAGATAATGAGAAAAAGTTGCACATGTTACACAACAAAACTGGCTTGTAATCGTAGCACATGTCTAGCAGTGCACATTTTAACCTCTTAAATCACATGTACTACAAAAAGAAGAGCATGTCGAGGAACAAGGTTTCGAGATGCCAGTTAAATATCACGGGTATGACTGATGAGCAATGCTGTGCCATTGTTTGAACATCAGACTCATTTAAACTCATTTCAGAAGCAAAAAATACTTTCACATAGAATGATGGAAGAAACTGCTGCTGTCAATTTGACAGAAGCTTCCTAGTAAGATAGATTTCACAGAGGTTGGCTTATTTTGGAAAGCAACAGGCTACAACTGATATTGATTGAAATGGACATTCATATCAACATGACCTATATAATTTCTCAAGACGGAAATACTTCATTTGATGATTTTGGCATTCTTCTGACCTGAAATCATAAAGTTGTGATAACTTTATAACAGATGACAAAAACCTAAGGGTTCCATGATTCAAACACTGTTGCAAGATGGAGCAATCCATAGGAAATTAAATAACTCTGAAGCATTTTGAAGTCAGTCCAAAATATAATACAACCAAGAAACATGTGGCATTTTTTAACATGATGTATATGGTCACCAATGTCCTCATAATTATGAAGACTTGGAAAGACAGAACCAAGTATAAAGGAATTTTTTAACCCAGGTATTCCCTGGATTCTGGATCTTCCACTGTCTAGCTGTGTTACCTTGGAAGACGTGCATAGAATTTCTGATTCCTCTTTCATGAGGCAGGTGCTTAGATTGTTTATCTTGAACAGAGTTAGATAATCAAATTATCCAGTCACCAATATCTGTGGTGAACCCCATGTGAAATTGTTCACTACAGATTACACAGATTAGTAAATAAGTGCAAGTAAGTCTGTCTTTATCTTGCTTACTGGTTCATCCAAAGCTGTCCGGGAACGGAAATTTAAAAAGAGGCTTTGATTCTGTAGAACAACACTCTGTGATTGAGGGAGAGACAGATGCTAGACATACCTAGAAGCAGAATCTTTAAAATATATGAAATTGTTCACAGTAGATCACCTGGTAAACATGGTAAACACTGTACTTATCTTGCCTACTGGACGACCTACCCTTAGTCTCATGACTGTAAGTCAGAAATGTCTCAAGACAAACAGGTAATCTTGTGGCATTGTTGATACTCTAGCTAAATACTATAATGCTTTCAAATAGTTAACACAGTGTGTTTATTCATATCAGATATAAAATAAGTAACAGCTTTTAATTTTCAACCATATTATGAGGTAATTGAAAAAATACGTGACTTGAAATACCCACTGTGAGTTTGCATTATCTTTCTAGTTTTTCCACACTAAAATTAAACTTTACCTTAACAATAGCATGAGGATCAAGGTCAGTAGAGGTGGTTTGTTAATGTACAGAATAATAATTTGCATTGGGAGAAACAGACATGGGTCCGAGCCTAGCCAAGCACCGCCAAGTCAGATCCGAGATCCCTTACTTTCATGAACCATTTTTGAATGAGCTAAGTATCCTTTTCTGTGTCCTTAGAATTAGAGAAACAGTAGAAACACTCAACTCTAGTTGGATGGCATGTACTATCAGAAATTAGAGATAGCTTTAAGAGACAACTGAAACTTCTGCATAATTGTTATGAGAAAAAATACTATTTAGAATGGAACATTCAAAGGTCAAAAGAATAATTTTGGGCAAGTAACCTTCAACTTATATTTAACAATGTTATAGAGCAATTCAATTCATTCAATTATCTGGGAGTACTTTTTGCAACCTATTTATTTTAAATGATTAAACCTAGCTAATATACTGTTGGAACTGTTGTAGGTGTTTCATTGAAAATATAATTTCAATAACACTTTAAATTTTAAAGTTATTTCAACCTTGCCTTAAGATAAAAAATAAAAAATATGGAGACCTCAATTTTCCATTTTGTTAGTTTGTTAAAATGAACTCAGAATTCCTTTCTGAGAAAGATTTGGCGTCGGTTGTCCCCAGTACCTTAACAACCCTGTCATTCCTGCATTAGTTGTTCCCACATGCCCAGACTGATCTATCTACCATTGAATTTTATATGTTCATAGCTGCAAGGACAGACTCCAAAAATAAGCCCTCCATATGTCACCATCCCCTAAGGAGATCTATTGTCCACTTGCAACTCAACTCTACTGGGCCTATTTCATTTTGGAAGGGACAGAAATTCATCTTACAGTTTTAACATTTATTCTAGTTATGGATTTACCTTTCTTGGCCTATGGAACTTCGGCCAGCATCCCTATTAAGCAGCTTTAGTAATGCCGTATAATCCAGCACAGTAGCATCTAACTGGGAGACCACCTCACACTGAACGAGGTACATGAAAGAAACCATAATAACGGGGTCCACTGGTCACATTACATAACTCACCTTCCAGGAGGAGCTGGCTTAACAAACTGCTGGAAGGGCCTACTACATCACTTTGGAGGCAAAACTATGAAAGTGTTGGTCTCTGTCCTTTGGGGTGGATTAAATTAGACACATCTGTATGCTGCTGCAGAAATCCTGGTAGTGTAGTGGTTAAGTGCTAAGTCAGTTAATCAAAAGATCACTAGTGCAAATCTGCCAAGCGCTCCTTGGATACTTAATGGAGTGGTTTTACTCTGTCCTATAGGGTCACTATGAGTTAATTGACTCGATGGCAGTGGGTTTGATATTTAGGTTCTGTATGTTACTTTTTTCCCCAATGAAAAGAACACATTTCTATGGGATCTAAGAGTAATCACACTCTCCGTAACTCCTAATAACACACTAAAAGTATACTTTCTTTTTTAAATCATGTTAGTCAATGTTTACAGCTTGAGTTTATTTCTCATTCCAAAATTTTTACACATATTGTTTTGTGACATTGATTATAATCCCCATAATGTGACAGCATGTTCCAGTTTCTGTATCAGGTTCCCTGTGTTCATTTGTCCAGTTCCTGTCCCTTCTTGCCTCTTCCTCTTTTGGACAAGAGTTGTGTGATCCTGTATATTTGGTTGAACTAAGAAATGCAACCTTCATGTGCTTTTTTTTTTTAATGGACCTGTCTAATCTTTGAAAAGTGGGCTTGGAGGGTGGTATAAGTTTTCAGACAGCAGAGTGTAAGGGGGCCATAGTCTTGGGGTTCTTCTAGTCACTGTAACACCAGTAAGTCTAGTCATATTTTGCGAATTTGAATTCTGTTCTACATTTTATTCCCTTCTGTCTGGAATTCTCTGTCAGAGCAATCATCAGAGGTAGCCAGGCATCATCTAGTTCTTCTCATCTCAGGCTGGTGGAGTCTCTGGTTCACATGGTCGTTAAGCCTTTTAAGCTAATACTTTCCTTATGTCTTTGGTTTCCTTCGTTCACCTTTGCTCTGAACGGGATCAGACCAATACGTGCATCCTAAATGACTGCTTGCAAGCTTTTAAGACCTCAGGTATTATTCACCACAGTGGGATGTAGAACACTTTCTTTAGGGGCTGTATTATGGCAATTAACTTAGATAACACCCAAGACTATGGTCCTTAGTCCCAAGCCCAGCTACTCAGTCTCTCAATACGTTTGGACATGTCTAGGAAATGTGTATGCTTTTGCTTTGGTCCACTTATGGTGGCTTTCCCTATATTTTGTGTTTCCCTTCCCTTCGCTGAAGTTGACACTTGTCTACTGTCTAGCCAGTGATTTCCCTTCCCCTCTCTCTCCACCTTCATAACCACTAAAGACTGCTTTTTTTTTCTGTGAATAAACCTCTTCTTTAGGTCTTATAATAAAGATATCATACAAAATTTATCTTTCTGTGATTGACATATTTCACTCAGCATAACCTCCAAATTCATTCACCATACGAGATGTTTCTCAGATTCATCATTGTTCATCTTGATTGCATAACATCCCATTGAATGCATGCATAACAGTTGTTTGTCCATTCTTCTGTTTATGTGCATTTAGACATTTCCATCTTTTCATTATTGTGAATAGTGCTGCGATGAACATCTGTGTAGATGTCTATTTCTGTGAAGACTCTTTTTTTTCTTTAGAGTATATTCCTGGGAGTGGGATTGCTACTGATTGATATTTCAATTTCTAACTTTTTAAAGAAATGTCACGTCATTTTCCAAAATGTTTGTACCAATTTACATTCCCACCAACAGTGCAGTTCCAATCTCTCCACGATGCTGCCAGCATTTATTATTTTGTGTTTTTGGTTTCATGCTAGTACTAGTATTGTCAGGGTGAGATGGTATCTCATTGTAGTTTTGATTTGCATTTCTCTAATGGCTAATGATAGTGAGCATTTTTTCATGCGCTTGTTGGCAACCTGAATATCTTCTTTGTGTTGATGTCTATTCCTATCCTTTGCCTACTTTTCTACACTGGATTACTAACCTTTTTGTTATTGAGGTGCTGAAGTATTTTATAAACTTTAGAAATTATACCCTTATTGGATATGTCAGGACAAAAAATCTTTTTCCAGTCTGTAGATTCTCTTTTCACTCTTTTGGCAAAGTGTTTTGATGAACATAAGCATTTAATTTTTAGGAGCTCCCAGTTATCCAGTTTATCTCCTGGTTTTTGTGCATTCTTGGTTATTTTTTATATGCTATTTGCGCTATGTATGAAGTGTTGCCTTTATTTTTGTCTTCCATGGTATACATCTTCTTTCTTTCTTTTTTAATATATTTAAGTCCCTGATAATTTAAATTGACTTTTTGTGTGCAATGTGAAGTATGGATCTTCTTTTTTTTTCCTGTAGATATACATCCGTTTATGCCAATACCGTTTGCCAATGACACTGTCTTCTCCTCATTTAACAGACTTTGGCCCTTTGTCAAATATTAGCTGCTCATAAACCAAACCAAACTCTGTTCCAGTGAGTCAATTCTGAGTCCTAGTGACCCTATAAGACAGGGTAGAATTGTCCCATAGAGTTTCCAAGAAGTGCCTGGCAGACTTGAATTGCCAACCTTTTGGTTAACAGAGATAGCATGTAATCAGTTTGCCCCCAGGTTTCCATGGCTATAAAACACGTACTAAAATCAGGTAGTGTGAGGTTTCCTACTTTGTTCTTTTTCTTCAGTAATGCTTTATTTATCAAGGATCCTCTCCTTTCCATACAAAGCTAGCGATTTGTTTCTCCATCTTTTTAAGGAATGTTGTTGGACTTTGGATCAGGATGTCATTGAGCATGCAGATTGATTTGGATAGAACTGACATTTTCACAATGTTGAGTCTTCCCATCCATGAGCATGGTATGTTTTTCAGGGTATGCAAGCCTCTTTCAATTTCCTGAAATAATGTTTCACAGTTTTCTTTGTTTAGATCTTTTATGTACCTGGTGAGATTCATGCCTAAGAACTTTATCTTCTTGTGGACTATTGTAAATTGTATTGATTTGGTGATTTCATTTCAAAAGTTCTCTTTGTTGGTATAAAAAAGCCAGCTTATCTTTGCATTTTAATCTTACACTCTGCTACTTCATGGAAATCTTCTATTAGTTTCAGTAGCATTTTGTGGATACTTTGGGATTTTTCTATACATAAACTCATATCATGTGTTCTGCAAATAGAGGTAATTTGACCTTAGAAATTTGGATGCACATTACTTCTTTTTTCTTTCCTTATTTCTCTAGCTAGGACTTTCAGCACAATGTTGAATAAGAGTAGTGATAAAGAGAATACTGGTCTTATTTTCAAGGGAATGAGTTCAGTCTCCATTTATAATGATGTTGGCTGCTGTTTTTGTATGAATGTCCTGTATTATGTCTGTGAACTTCTTATCCCTATTTTTCTGGACGTTTTTTATCAGGAATAAGTGTTAGTGTTTGACTTGAGGAATTTTTTATTCTTTTTGTTACAACTCTGATTTCTAAATGGGTTGAGTCTAAGATACAAAAGAGTTCCGTTGTACTATAAAATGCAACTCTCATCAGCATACTTTGGACTCTTTTTGGCCAGTAACCAGTACATAATAACAGTAAACGTCAGAGGGAATTGATCGATGGAGGAAGTAAAGTTGCCTTTATACTACGGATGGAACACAAAAGATCCTCTTAGGCATCACTTGATACTCCCTTGCCTCAGTTTACCTCTGAATGGACACATGCAACAACCCTGGCCTGAGAAATATATATTATCATATATATTATAATATTATATATATTATATATGTAATATATATTATCATATATATATTATAATAAATATATATTATCAAGGTGTCTGCCACCTCAGGAATGAAGGCTTGGGTTAGTGTAGAAAATAAGCTGTCAAGACATGACAAGATATTAGATGAAGATGAAAAGAATTATAAAGGATAGTGGAAGAGGGAGTTGATAAGTAGCAGTCGAGGCTTCACAAGCAATTGTAATTAACACGTTATGTTGTTCATGTTACGCTGCTCCTTTTCCTAACTTTTCTTACAAGAATAGAGATTCATGTAGCTATAGAAGATCTGTTTCCTAACACTGCGTGGAGAAACAGACTTCAATTATATTTCATTTTTAAATCTCCATTTTCACAGTTAGTCTAAAATATAGACTTAATCAATGTTCCACCATTTAAGGAGGTAGTGTATGTGTAAAAATCAATGATAAGGAAGGAAGTAATCTAAGCTGCACTGAAGACACTGGCAAAAAAACAAGACTCCAGGAATAAATGAAATAACAATTGAGATGTTTTAACAAATGGATACAACTCAAAGCATTTGCTTATGTGTGCCAAGAAATTTGGAAAATAGTTATGTGGTCAACTGATTGGAATAGATTCATATTGGTGTCCTTTCAAATGAAAAGAGAACTAGTAGAATGTGGAAAATATTGAACAATATTGTTAACATCACATTCAAGTAAAATTTTCTGAGGATAATTCAGAAATGATTGCCGCAGTACACTGACTTGTACCTGCTCAAAATTCAAACCAGATTCAAAAGAGATATGGCAGGATAGATACCATTGCTGGTATCAGATGAATTTTGGCTAATAACAGAGAATACAAGAAAGATATTTACCTGTGTTTTATTGACTATAAAAAGGCATTTGACTATGTGGATCATAACAAATTTTGGATAACACCACAAGGAATGAAAATTCCAACACATTTAATTGTGCTCATGAGGAATTTGTATATAGATCAAGGAACAGTGGTTTTAACAGAACAAGAGGATATTGCATGGCTTGCATCAGGAATGTGTGAGTCAGCATTGCATCATTTCATCATACTTACTGAATCTGTATGCTAAGCAAATAAGCTGATAAACTGGGCTGTATGAAGAAGAATTTATCATCAAGGATAAAGGAAGACTCATTATCAACTTGCGATACATAAGGGACACAACTTTTCTTCTGAAAATGAAGAGGACTTGAAGTATGTACTGATGAAGATCAAACACCACATCCTTCAGTGTGTCTTATACCTTCAAGTAAAAAAGTAAAAATCCTTATGACTATACTGATAATCAACATCATGATAAAAGGAGAAATTATTGAAGCTATAAAATAATTCATTTCACTTGGATCCACAATCAGTGCTCATGGAAGCAGTAGACAAGAAATCAAAGGATGTACAGCATTGGGTAAATCTGCTGCATAAAATCTCTTTAAAGTGTTAAAAAGCAAAGATATCTCTTTAAGGTCTAACATGTGCCTTACTATTAAGCTGTATTATTTTCAACTGCCTCATATACCTGTAAAATCTGGTGATGAGCAAGTAAGACAGAAGAAAAAGTTGAATAATGGTGTTCATGAAGAATATTGAATACACTGTGGACTTCCAGAAGAACAAACAAATCTGTCTTGGATGAAGTACAACCGGAACGCTACTAAGAAGCCAGGACAGCAAGATTTCTACTCACCTACTTTGGACCATTAACAGGGGAACCAATACCTGAAGAAGAACATCATGCCCAGTAAAGAACAGGGTCGACATAAAAGAGGATGACCCCCAAAGAGAAAGACTGTTACAGAAGCTGCAACAGTGTCCTCAAATATACCAAGATTGAGAAAATTTGTAGCAGCAGGCATTGTTTCATTCTGTTGCATATAGAGTCATTGTGACTCAAAACCATCTTGAAGGCACCAAGCAACAACAGTATTCTGGAATTTGATGAAAACAGTCTCCACTGGGACTTAATTCTTGCGTATTGCTTTGTTGATGAATACAGCTGTTTTAGTCACCTGGTACTGTTCTAACAGAAATATCATCAATGGATGTCTTTAACAAAGAAAAGCTTATTCTTACACCAGTCCAGTAGATCTCAAACCCGAATTCAGGGTATCCACACCAGAGAAAAGCTTTCCTTCTTTGTCAGTACTGGTGCAAGCTCCTTGTGTTGCATTAGTCTGGTTGGGGATCGTGTTAGTACAGAAAACTCAGATTTGAAGGACACATTTTAAACCTGGTGCTGCTGTCTTGATAGTATGAGGCTCTCAACTCTCTGCTTGCTTCTCTTTCCTTTTATTTCTTGTAGGATGAAAAGATAAAAAGTGGTGCAAGTGATGCTCCAGGAAAACGCCCTTAGTAAAAGTGTTGCAGTCTCACCGTAATTCTCTTTTAACATAATCCAATCTATTACCTGTAAGCAGAGATTAAGATTTACAGCAGAGGAAAATTACAAAATGGAGGGCAACCACACAGTACTGATAATCTAACCCCAAATCCATTCCAACTCATAGAAACCCTGTAGAACACAGTAGACTGCCCCATAGAGTCTCCAAGGAGCACCTGGTGGATTTGAACTGCCAACCTTCTGGCTAGCAGACATAGCACTTAAACGCTATGCTGCCAGATTTCCACTGGTAGTCTAGGCTCAGCCAAATTTCTGTACATGTTTTTGGGGGGCATGCTGTTCAATCCATGACAACAGATAATAAAGAAATACTGCTTTTGGAGTTCTAAAGATTGAATATCAGACATGGAGTACAGTACTTCTCTATTTAGGAACTTCTCTTAAGTGTTACTCATTGGCCTGTCTAAAACTCTTAGAATGATGCTGCAGTCTGAGACTCTTTCTTTTGAGTACTCTTGCCTTCTTCTCCTTTCATAATTGTCTTACCTGCACTCTGTACCATGGTCTGAAGGTTTTCCTGTCTGAACCCTCTGTCTAATTTTAATTTATCTGTTACACATACTTCCCCTAGTAAGTATCCTCCATAACCCCATCTTGACATCATTTCTCAGAGGAATTTTGCTAACAAAAATATCAAATTCTTTTCAGAGTAAGTTAGCAAATACAGAAAACTATAATATAAGATATATATTTTCTGGTATATATGTATCACAGAAAATTTGGGTGAGTGCTATTTTCTATCACCTCTTTCTATTTTTGGGAAATCTCTTTTCTTATCCATATAATGTTGACTAATTATTAACCCTAGACATTTCCAAGGAAAAAGATAGCATCATCAAGCAGAATTCTGCTTTGATTGCTAGGGTCTCTTGAATAGATTTTAACTCATATGACAGAATAGAACTGCCCAATAGGGTTTCCTATGCTGTAATCTTTATGGGATCAGATTGTCTGGTCTTTTTCCCAAGAAGCCCCAAAATGGATTCAGACCACTAACCTTTTGATCAGCAGCCCACTGTTTCGTTGCCGTACCACAAAGCTCCTGCTGTACCAGAGGATTCAGTAGTTACCACTATCACCTTCAGTGCACTTTTAGACAGTAAATTATAAAAGTACACTTCTTGTTTTGATTTTTTTCTTACAGCTATGTAACATGATTTCACATGATATTTTGGTAATTACAGTATGTGAATAGGACCATGACACAGAATCCTATGAAGGATATTACTGCTTGTGTGAGAAATATTTACATGGGAGGAAGCACAAGTCTGAATGTTCTCAAAAATTTCAACTGACATGTACCACTCCAACAAGGGTTCATTATCAGGCCTACTCTTTGGAGAAAGGAAGTTTTTAAGGAATAAAAAGTTCTATTGCTTAAAAAAAGGACATCTGAAAGATGAGAAATTTTACTGTCTCATCGTTAATATATTCAGTACAGTCTCATGATTAAAATATTCACTACAAATATAAGGAGCTCTAACATAGCGGGAAACAGTCTAGAATTAGAGAAAAGGATTGTATTTGTAGAAACTAGTAGAATTTCTTATATTTGCCACTTTTTTTTTTTTTGCTTTTTGCCACATTTCTCACATTTTCCACTTCTTCTACTCCACTCTCTACCCCAACTCCCTAGAGTAAAAGAGTTGTATTTTCGAAACTCATAATTTTAAATAGAAATGAAAGAGTTTAAGTAGCTCTGGAGTCAACTTATTTCATGGCAATTTTCCGCTAATACTTGGATGCAGTAAAGCCTTTAGCTGAATTATTTGTTCTGAATGCAGAATCTGAGCCAAGGTCTTGGGTTATGATTCCTGGAAATACAAAAAAGAGGTGTAGAAAGTGAGATACTGAAGTGAGGTGGAAAAAAAAAAAAAAGAAAAAACCCTGCATTGATGAGTTGGTTTCCACCGTGAGCTGTTAGAGCTTAGTTCTGTGGGAGAACTTCTAAGAATCTATTTCCAATGTATTTCAAAATTTTTCCACCACAACATTGAAAGTCTGGATCATAAACCACCAACTGATGACCCCATTAGTGTACAGTTACTCCGAGATTTGACAATTCTTCCACACTTCTGTCTGAATACGACTGAGCAGCCTTGCTCATCTGTGAAGAAAAAAAAAAAAAAAAAGCAGAGGAAGGCTAGTAATGTATCTGGAACTCTCTATCACGCTTGAGCTAAAATCAAAGAGAGTGGCGCAGTGTATATGGGTGGCAAGCCAGAAAGGAATTTGTCATCTGCAAGTCTTAG
The DNA here is from genome assembly GCA_028571685.1 of Heterohyrax brucei. NCBI lineage: Eukaryota > Metazoa > Chordata > Mammalia > Hyracoidea > Procaviidae > Heterohyrax > Heterohyrax brucei. The sequence goes on from CM053142.1 coordinate 50,972,042, forward strand.
ACATATGCTCTAGGAGTCAGACATGGATTATAACTAATCCTGTCTCATCAAAGTTACAGGCTTCCCTTACATTCGTTTCCACACTGAGTACTTTGTATATAATTGTATTACTGCTTTTACCAGGCAAAAGACGCTGTGATTTAATTTGAATCTAGAGTTGTCTGAAAACAATTAAAGAGTCATTAAAACACACAATGGATTCTTATAATTCTTAAAGGAAGTACTGTAATCTCTGGAGACCTGCTTTAGTGTGATAAACACACTGTATCAATAATGTAAATGATGAGGCTATTAATAGAGTTTTTTCTTATTATATTTTATCTTCAAACTTCTGTTTTGGCCCAGTTGTTCTGGAATTTGTAGATAGCACTCTCTATTGGGGCTTGGTACTTATACTGACATGTTGATAAAAATACCAGATAAAGGAGTTCTTCTTTTGGTATTCTAAATATTAAATAATAGACATGGGCATAATACTGTCATGCTTGAAGAATCTACTAAAAATTCGTTGTTTCTCATGTCATTAATGGAAGCAATATAAATAATAAAATATATGTGAAGGGTATGACAGATGATTGTTTAGAGTCTTAAAATACAAACAAATATATAAAATTAATTAAAATGCATTAAACATATTCTATACACCAGGTATTGCACTAAGTACTTTGATTTTCTATCACATTTAATCTTAAAGAAAGACAGCATTTTAATATCTAGTCTGTAGCTTAAACCCACACACAAAATTAGACAGATTGTGAGAATCTTGCTTGCTGTAGATCTCAAGGTTTGGTAGCAGCATAATCTCTAACTTAAAGTTGAATTCTTTTTTTTATGATTGGATGAAAATGTACATTCCCATATAAATTTGCATGCCTTCCTATATGCAGCTCCCACTGCTCTCCCTGCCCGACGACAGCACACTCTTCCTCTCTGTTCCATACATGTCTTATCCTCCCAACAATCTCCTATCTCCTCCCCTCCACCGACTTCCATTCCTTCAATAGGAGGTCAACGGGAAGACATCCTATAGATGTCTAGAAACATAAAATGCACACATAATATTGTCACTCTGTGTCACCAAGTACAATCCATTCCTGTCCGAGAGTTGACCTCCATTATGATTTATGGACAGGGGCAGCATCAGGGCTGGGGGCCATGCTCCCAGGGGAACTCCAAGGCCGGTCGACCATCAGTTGCAGTATTTTAATGTATATCTCAGGGTGCACCCCTTTTTATCCTTGTGTTGTCAGTGAGGCTCAACTTGGTGAGCTCCATCACTGCTATCACTGGTGGTGGCGGGTTACCATCTGGTTCTTAACAGTCACAAGTCAATGTAGTCACCCACTCACGTGGATATCTCTGTCTTCTGGATCCTCTTTCCCCCATATTGTTTTGGTCCTTGGTGATCATCCATTCCTGCTGAGTTGGGATCATTTGCTGTACCCTTAGATGGCAGCTTGGCAGCTTTTAAGACCCCAGACGCCATTCTCCAATGTCGGGTGCACAGGACTCTCTTAGCAAAACTCTGGTTGTGCCAGTTGGCTTTGATTTCCCATGAAAGCATGGTCCCTGGCCCCCGGCCTAAGCTACTCTGTCCTTGTAATATTGGATTCAGATGGGAGGAGTAATCATGTTATGTTGAAGTCCAGTTAATATAGATCTTGTTTCTAATGTGTGCTGTCCCAGATTTCACAACACCAAGTTTCTATCAACTAGGGTCTCCATGAATCTGATCCGACTCGACGGCACTTGGCTTGTCTTATCCAATCTAAACCCTCCCCCATCATCCTCCCTCCCTCTCCACCCTTGCAGCCCTCAAAGAGTCTTCTTCTATGCATGAGTTTGTTTTTAAGTTCTTATCATAAGTGTCTCGTACAATATTTGTCCTTTTGTCGCTGACTACTATCACTCGGCACAGTGTCCTCCTATTGAAACCAGGTTATGAGATGTTTCCTAAAATCATAGTTGTTCTTTATCACTGCATAGTGTTCCATTGAGTATATATACTATAGTTTACCTATACAATCCTCTGATGTTGGGCATCTGGGTTGATTCCATCTTTTTGCTATTGCAGACAGTACTGCAGTAATCATTCACGTGCATGTATCAGTTGGTGTGTGTGGCCTGGATTCTGTAGGATATACTACAAACAGTGGAATTACTGGGTGAAATGGAATATCTAGATCTAGCTTTTTAAGTAAGTGCCAGATTGCTTTCCAAAGAGGTTGCACCATTTTGCAATCCCACCAACAGTGTAGGAGAGTTACAATTTCTCCACAGCCTCTCCAGCATTTGTTGTTTTGTGTTTTTTGGATCATGGCCAACCTTGTTGGGGTGAGATAGTATCTCATTGTTGTTCTGATTTGAATTTCTTTAATAGCTAATGATCATGAGCATGTCCGCATGTGTTTTTTGGCTGCCTGTATCTCCTATTTACAGACGTGTCTGTCCATCTCCTTTGCCTATCACTTAATTGGATGGCTTATCTTTTTCTGATTGATATTTTGTAGAACCTTATAGATTATGGAGATCAGGAGTCACTCTGACATGTAGTTGACAAATATTTTTTCCCATTCTGTAGATAGCCTTTTAATTCTATTAGTAAAGTCTTTGGATGAGCAAAAGTGTTTGATTCTTAATAGTTCCCATTTATCTATTTTCTGTTCTGTTGTTTGTGATTTGTTTGACAGATTTTGAAGTCTGTCTACATTCTATATTAAAACTTCCATTGTTCCTACCTTTTCTTGAATGAGCTTTATCATTTTAGATTTGCTACTTAGGTCTTTTATTCAGTTCGAGTTGGTTTTTCTGTAAGGTGTAATACATGGTCTTGTTTCAGTTTTTTGCAGATGGATATCCAATTTTACCAGCACTATTTGTTGAAGAGATTGTTTTTTCTCCAGTTTAATGTTTTCTGGCCTTTGTCGAATATCAACTGTTCATAGGTAGATGGTGTCATCTCTGTGGTCTCAATTCTATTCCATTGATCTGTCTATTTTTGTACCAGTAACAGGCTGTTTTGTCTACTGTGGCAGTGTAACAGGTTCTAAAGTTGGGTAAGGAGAGACCTCTCAGTTTGTTCTTCTTCAGTAGTGCTTTCCTTATCTGGGGCTTCTTCCTGTTCCAAACAACGTTGGTTAATTTGTTTCTCCATCTCATTAAAAAATGTCGCTGGAATTTGTATTGCAATTCATTATGTAAGTAGATTGCTTTAGGAAAAATAAACGTTTTCACAATGTTGTCTCCCTATCCATGAGCAACGTAGGTTTCTCCATTCATGTAAGTCTTAGTTTCTTGTTGTAAGGACTTGTATTCTCTTTGTAAATGTCTGTTATTTCTCTGGTTACATTTATTCCTAGGTATGTTATCTTCTTACGGGGTCTAGTAAATGGTATTGATTGGGTGATTTTTTTTCTTTAATAATCTTGTTGTTGGTATAAAGAAATCTTACTGATTTACTTATGTTTATCTTGCTTGTATCCTGAGACTTTGCTGAACTCTTCTATCAGTTTGAGTAGTTTCCTTACAGACTCTTTAGGATTCTCTGCATATATGATCCTATCATTTGCAAATAGGGAGATTTTGACCTCTTCTTTGCCAGTGTAGATGCCCTTTATTTCTTGGTCTTGTCTTTGCTCTGGCTAGAACTTCTAGCACAATGCTGAATAGGAGAGGTGAGAGTGGGCATCCTTATCTAGTTCCTGTTCTCAAGGGAAACTGTTTCGGTCTCTCTCCATTTGGGATGATGTAGGCAGTTGGCTTTGTATAAATACGCCTTGAGGAATTCGCCATCTATTCCTGTTTTCCTCAGAGTTTTTAGCATGAATGGGTGTTGGACTTTATCAAATGCCTTTTCTGCATCAATAGACAAAATCAGGTGATTCTTGTCTGTTGTGTTATTTATGTGGTTGATCACTTTGATTATTTTTTCTGATGCTGAATCAGATTTGCATCCCTGGTATGAATCCAACTTGGTCATGATGAATTATTTTTTGGATATGTTGTTGTATTCTATTGGCAAGAATTTGGTTGAAGAGTTTTGCATCTAGATTCATGAGTGATACCGCTCTGTAGTTCTCCTTTTTGGTTGGGTCTTTCCTTGGCTTTGGTATCAGGGTTATGCTGACTTCATAGAATTAATTTGGGAATATTCCATCCCTTTCTATGCTGTGAAATAGTCTCAGTAATATTGAAGATAACTCTTCTCTAAAAGCTTGGTAGAATTCTTCATTGAAGGCATCTTGGCCCTGGCTTTCTTTGGTTGGCAGTTTTTTGATGAACTTTTCAATCTCTTCCTTTGTGATTGGTTTATTAAGTTGTTCTGCTTCAGCTTGTGATAATTTGGTAGGTGATACGAATCAAGGAATTTGCCCTGAATCAAGGAATTTGTCCATTTCTTCTAGGTTTTCAAATTTGTTAGAGTACAGTCTTTCTACTATTCTGTTACGATATTTTTTATTTCTGTTAGATCTGTTACAACAACTCACCTCTCACTTCTTATTTGGGTTATTTGTTTCCTTTTCTGTTTTCCTTTACTAAGTTTAGCCAGTGGTTTGTCAATTTTGTTGATCTTTTCAAAAAAACAGCTTTTGGTCTTTGCAATTTTTCCAGTTGTTCTTCTGTTCCGTGGTTCGTTTTACCCAATTCAACAGCACTTGGCTTGGCTTGGCTAATCTTTATGATCTGTTTTCTTCTGGTACCTGAGAGATTCCTCTGCTGTTCTCTCTCTAATTGTTTGAACTTTAGGGTTAGTTCTTTGATTTGCTTTCTTTCTTCCTTCCAGATGTGTGCATTTACGGAGATAAACTGACCTCTGAGCACTGCATTAGTTGTGTCTCACTCATAGATTCTGGTAGGAAGGGTTTTCATTCTCACTGGAATCCATAACTTTCTTGATTCCATCCATGATTTCTTCTATAACCCATGGCTTTTTGAGACAGATGTTCAGTTTCCATGAGTTTCACTTGCTGTCTGTGTTTTTCTGCTATTGATTTAGATTTTTATGGCTTCATGATCTGAGAAGATGCTTTGCAGTAATTCAATGGTACGGATTTGGTTGAGAATTGCTTTATGTCCTAACAGATGGTCTATTCCAGAAAACGTTCCATGTGTACTGAAGAAGAAGGTGTAGTTGTCTGCTGAAGGATAGAAAGTTCTATATCTGTCAATGAGATCTAGTTGGTTAATTGTGTCAATAAGGTGTTCTGTGCCTTTACTGAGCATTTTGCTAGATGATCTGTCCAATGTTGAGAGTGGATTGTTGAAGTCTCCCACTATTATTGTGGAGTGATCGATCCCCTTTTTGAGGGTAGTCAGTGTTTCTTCCATGTATTTAGGTGCTCTAATATTAGGTGCATAAATATTTAATATTGTTAAGTCCTGTTTGTGTACTGAACCTTTTAGCAATAGTGTCCATCTTTGTCCACTATGGTGGATTTTACATTAAAATCGATTTTATCTGAGATTAGAATTGCCACCCCTGCTCTTCTTTGTACGTTGTTGGCTTGATATATATTCTTCCATCCTTTAATTTTCACTTTGTTCATATCTTTAGGTCTAAGGTTAGTTTCTTGGCAACATATGGTTAGGCCATGTCTTTTGATATATGATGTCACTCAATGTCTCTTTACTGGAGCATTCAGTCCATTCACATTCAATGTGATTTTCTACAGATAAGTGTTCAGTGCTGCCATTGTAATATGTTTATTTTTGTGTTTATGTTTTATCTGTTGTTCTTACTAATCTGTTCTGGGATATTCTTCTTTGTGAGTTGATTTTTTACCTTTTTCAGGGTTGGTTTTGTGGTTGTTGAGACTCCTGTACTATGTTTCTTGTTTGATATCTTGCATCTTGATTTTGCTTTACAGATGCCCCTGGAATCCCCCTTAAACATAAACTATGTATAAACCCAATTAAAATTACTACCATTCTTATCAACTTCCTCTCCATCTGGAAGGATTATAACCACTGTAGTACATCCCTCTTCTTAATACGGTGACACCATAGTTATTGTGATATGATCACTGGATCATTTCTTTCACTATTATAGCTTTGATTGAGTTTACAGCCTTCCCTAACTGAGTAGGATTCTGGGTGATGTGTCCTGTATTTGCTTCTAAAATACAAAGCTAATGGTTTTGTTCTTCTAAGCCAAGATATTCTTTCAGTATTTCTTGTAGCTTTGGTCTAGTTTTTACAAAGTCTCTGAGTTTCTGTTTATCTGGGAATGTCTTGATTTTATTTTTATGTTTGAAAGATAGTTTTTCAGGATATATAATTCTTGGTAGGAAGTTCTTCTCCTTCACAGTTTTGAATGTGTCATCTCATTGTCTCCATTTCACAATCGTTTCTGCTGAGAAATCTGACAAAAGCCCACAGTGTTTCCCTCTGAATGTCAGCTTTGCTTTGAGTCTTGCTGCCTTTAAGAGTGTCTGCTTATGTTTCATTTTGTTAAGCTTGATTATAATATGTATTTAGATATCTATATTCTCTTGTTTCATAATTTCTAAGAAATTTTCTGTCAGCAGCACAGCAACAAAGTTCTCTGTGTTCTAAGGTGTCTTACCCTGTTCTGGAACTCCAATTTGTCATAGATTGTTCCTCTTAATACAGTCCCACATGCTTCTTAATGTTTCTTCATTTTTTTGTTTCTTTTGTCTGATTTTTTCCTCATAGATGCTGGCATCTGTAGCTCTGTCTTCCAAGACAGAAAGTCTATTTTCCATTTGTTCCATTCTGTTTTCTTGGCTTTGAATTGAAGTTTCTATGTCTTTGAGTTTGTTCTTGATCTGTTGGATATCAGAGTACTAGTGTTCCATCAGATCAAACAGCTTGTTTAATTTTTCATTTTGCTCTGCTGCATTTTGTATAAGTTCTAGGAAAGCTCTATATACAATTCTTTGGTAGTCACCTTCTTATAGTTGCAGAAAAGCTTCTTTCTTTGGGAAGTTCTGAGGTGATTTATTTTGGAGGCCTTCTGAAGACATGTGTAATTTCTTGGCTACAGTTTTCTCCAGAGTTTGTAGATTTGGGGGCATCATGTGAGTTAATAGAGGCTAGGAGAGACACTGTCAGGATGGACTGCAATTGTTTCTCTAGGCCACCTTAAAATGAGAGGTAAAAAGTATCTGACAACTTCCAAAGTCAGTCAGGTTTTCAGGTGTTTTAGTCCCTCTTCCCAGCTGGCAAAGTATGCACCATGATATCAAACCTTAGGTGTTCTAAACTATCTCAAAATACAGAAAGGCTACTGACCTGTTGACCTCTGATGTCAGGCCCAACCTGTAGGCAACACTGTGTATAATTCTGCTTTTCTGCCAGAAAAGCACTCTCTTTCAGGCAGATGCTACCTTCCAGCCCAGGAATTAGGTCCACCTGAGGCTTCCTTACGGTTATCTCTGCCTCCCAGCAGGAAAAGATGGTTTCCCACACAAGCTTGCCACCTGGCTAGGACCAGGCCACTGGAAGAAAAGGAGGCCAAAACTGCTGAGATGCTCAGAGTCCACAGCCCCTGTCTCCGGGCCCCAGCCACAGACAACACTGTACAAAATATTGCCTCCCTGCTGGAAAATTACTCTCCCCTGAGCAGGTGCTGCCTCCCTGCCCAGAAACTAAGTCCAGCTGGGGCCTTTCTATGGGTGTCTCCATCTCCCAATGGATCAAGATAGCATCCTGCACAAGTCTCCCACTGTCTCCACACAGCTACCGTATGGCAGAGGTAGAAAGTTATGCCAAAGTTGCTGAGATACACAGAGTCCAAGCTTGGCTCTCAGAATATGGCAATTGGGTTGCCGATCCCACCAGCCGTGCATCTAAGATTAGCAGCTAGGCAAGTCCAAGCCCCACCTGCCAGCTAAGACAGAAGAAAAAAAATCAAAATGGTAATTACCTTCAGTCCATGCAAGTATACACTAGCCAAGAGTGGAGTCAGCGAAATACAAGAGACTTTGCTTTCATTGGTATCAAGTCCAAACTAACAGCCATATGCCACATCCTAGGGCCCACTAGGCTTCCAGAAGGGTCTGCTTAATTATCAATTTAGGTCTTGCTTTGCAGAGGGATTTAAGGAGATGTGTGTCTAGTCCACCATCTTGACTCTGCCTAAAGTTGAATTCTTTACTGTTTCTAAATGCTTTATTCCTTTTACTACATCATGTTAATTAAAACACCTTCCTACATGACTCAAGTGAAAAGTGAAACACAAAAGTGTCATAACCTACAGCCATAGAATAAGATATGATTTTATGGTGAGAAAATAAAGATTCAATTTGTTTTCATAAATGGGTAAAGGAGCTACAATGTTTTCTCAGTAAAAACCTGCCTAACAGGTCACCATGAGTCGGATCCAAATCGATGGCACTTGGCTTAACAGGTATTTTAATGTAAAGAACTATTCAGAGAAGATGGCTTTAGTGAAATAAACGGTCTTTCAATCTTTTATTTCCTAATAATTTGCATAAAAACTGTTGATTTCTGTAGCTACAGTGAGCTCCTAGCTAATCCAGAGAACTGAAGGTGAAGATGCAAGATGTGAGTATTGCTTCATAAAGGACACCCATCATTTAGTAAAGGAGAAGGCCTGATAAAGCAATCAGATTCATAACCAAAGTTGATGTTTAGAAGCTTAATAATATTTAGCTTTTATTGCTTTTTATAATTATTTATGCATTTTGTTTCCTTGCATCCTGTCTGCTTGTATCCTGAATCTCATGTTTTTGTTTCTTTACCTTTTGTTGCATGTAGAATATCACTTTTACATGCACTCTTATTTTAATAGTTTAAAAGAAATATTGTATTGAAGGTAGTCTTCTAAACTACACTTTTTAATCTAATATTGTTATGACAAAGCAGTGGAAATAGATGATGGAAAAGCTACATATCAGGAGTCAGGTCAAGACGAGGTGCTGACTGTGGCACAGATTTTTCAACTGTTCATACGTGAGGCCAAATTAAAATTGAAGAAAATGAAAACAAGTCCACAAGAGCCCATATGATGCACTGAACACTAATGACTGAAGACTAGACAAATTACGAACTGACATCGAAGACATCATCAATGAAGAAAACAAGATTTCATTAAGAAGACAGGAAAGAAAGAAAAGAGCAAATCGGATGTCGGAAGAGAGCAAACTGGATGTCAGAAGAGACTCTGAAACTTACTCTTGAATGTTGAGTAGCTCAAGAAAAGGGAAGGAATGACAATGTAAAAGAATAGAACAGAAGATTTCAAAGGGCAGCTTGAGAAGACAAAGAAAAGTATAACGACTTAAGCAAAGAGCTGGAAATAGAAAACCATAAAACAAAGAACACACTCTCCATTTCTCAAGCCAAAAGAGCTGATGAAAAAATTCAAGCCTCAAGTTGCAACAGTGAAGGATTCTACAGGGAAAATATTCAATGACTGAGAAAGCTTCAAAAGAAGATGGAAGCAGTATTCAGAGTCATTATACCAGGAACAACTGGCCGACATTCAACCATTTTGAGAGGCAGCATATGATGAAGAAATGATGTACTGAAGGAAGAAATCAAAGCTACATTGGAGGCATTGGTGAAAAACAAGGGTTCAGGAATTGATGGAATATAATTTGAAATGTTTCAACAAACAGATGCAGTACCAGAAGTGCTCACTTGTCTATGCCAAAAAATTTGGAGGACAGCTACCTGGCCACTCAACTGGGAGATATCCATATTTAGTCTTATTCCCAAGAAAAGTGACCCAACTGAATGTCTAAATTATTGAACAATATCATCAATATCACACTCCCACAAAATCTTGCTAAAGATTATTCAAAAGCAACTGCAATATTGTGTTGACAGGGTGCGGCCAGAAATTCAAACCAGATTCAGAAGAGGATTTGAAAACAAGGATTTCTCTGCTGATGTCAAATGGATCTCGACTGAAAGCAGAGAATACCAGAAAGAGGCTTACTTGTGTTTCATTGACCATGAAAAGCGGTTTAATTTTGTGGATCATAACAAATTATGAGTAACATTGTGGAGACCGGGAATTCCAGAACACATAGTTGTGTTCCTGGGGAATCTGAATGTGGATCAAGAGGCAGCTGTGTGACCAGAACAAGGATACACTACATGGTTTGAAGTCAGGAAAGGTATGTGTCAAGGTTGTATCCTTTCACCATAACTTTTCAATCTGCACGCTGAGCAAATAGTCTGAGAAGCTGGATTGTATGAAGAAGAACAAGGCATGAGGATAGGAGGATAACTTATTAACAACCTGCGTTACTCAGATGACACCATCTTACTTGCTGAAAGTGAAGAAGATCTGAAACACTTACTGATGAAGATCAAAGACCACAGCCTTCATTGTGGATTGCACCTCAACATCAAGAAAACAAAAATCCTCATGAATGAAGCAGTAAGCAACATCACAATAAACAGAGAAAAGCTTAAGGTTGTCAAGGATTTCATTTTACTTGGTTCCACAATTAATGTTCAAGGAAGCAGCAGTCAAGAAATCAAGACACATTACATTGCAAAAACCTGCTGCCTAAGAGCTTTTTAAAGTGTTGAAAAGTCAAGATGTCACCTTGAAGACTAAGATGTGTGTGACTCAGACCGTAATATTTTCAATTGCATCACATGCGTTCAAAAGCTGGACAATGAGCAAAGAAGACAGAAGAAGTATTGATGCCTCTGAATTGTGGTACTGAAGAATATTGAATGTATGTGGACTGCCAACAACAAACAGATCTTTTCTTGAAGAAGTACAACCAGAGTGCTCCTTGGAAGCAAAGAAAGCACATCTCACATGTTTCAGACGTATTGTCAGAAGGGATCCATCTCTGGAGAAGGACATCATACTTGGTAGAGTGGAGAGTCAGTGAAAAAGCGGAAGACCCTCAACAAGATGGTCTGACACTGTAACTGCAATGATGGGCTTAAACATAAAAATGACTATGAACATGGCTTAGGACCAGGCAGTGCTTTGTTCTGTTGTGCTTAGGGTCACTATGAGTTGGAACAAACTTGAGAGCACCTAACAACAACAATTTATTTATGTTAACTTCTGTATAATATCCCATTGGCTGAATGAATATTCCATAGTTTATTCATCCACTCCTTTGCTAAGAAACTTCTTGGTTTTTTCAGGTTTTTGTTATTGTGAAAAATATTACCATGAGCATCTTTTATACAGATTTCTTGGTGAATTTTTGCAAGAAGACATATAGCTAGGAGTGGAACTGCTAGGTCACAGGGTATGTGACTGCTCAACTTTGTAAGAGTGCCTAACAGATTATAAAAGTGGCTATATCAATTTACACTCTGCTCAGCAGTGAAATATAGAAAACCTGTGTTTTCACACCCTCTCCAATACTTGGTATGATCAAAGAATGCAATTTAGCCAATATTTAGACATAAAAAAAAGATATGTAAAAACTGAACTTCCTTTTTGTTAACATGCTTATTTGGAGATATATGTTTACATTTTTCTCCAGTTAAGTCATCAATTTTTTATCTATATGAGTTCTCCATACATTGTTTCATGTGAACGCTTTGTTAGTTTATGTGTTGATTGTGAATATCTTCCCTTATTTGTAAACTGTCTTTTTGCTTTAAGACCACAACAAAGTTTACAAAAGAATGGGGTCCATTTTACCTCATTTATCTCTTGCATCATCCCTTCTGACTAGATATTTCATCCAAAACTATGGTTCTTTGGTAAAATTTCTGAAGTTTTGTATATGTGAGTGTGTCTTCATTTTATCTTCATCTTTAAATAAAGTTTGGCTGGATATAAAATTTTAGGTTCGCAATTCATTTCTTTTAATATTGATTGTCTAAACATGACTCTGCTGACTTTTTAAAAATAGTTTTATACTGAAAAGGTCAATGGAATTCAGATTTTTGTTCCTTTCCTCATGATCTTCTGTTTATCTGTGGATGATGTTAAAATCTTCACTTGGCCTTTGGTATTCATAAATTGTATAATAGTGCATTTAAATGTGATTTTGTGTAATATCCCTTCTTTGAAAGACGTTGGCCACATTCAGCAGAAGATTCTTTTATTTTTCTTTGAATCTGGAAAACAGATATACATGAACTCTGATATTTCCTCTTCTCCAGTTTTTTCTTCTCTCAACTGTTGTCTCTAGATATCAGCACTTGCATGTCCACACTCTTTTATCTTTTGATTTTTCAGTATTATTTATTTTTCTATTCTACTAAAAATTATGTTGTAATTTAATAATTTGTAGATTTTTTATTTACTTAATACATATATTGAGCTATTTATTTTTTACTATCATATTTTGAATTTATAGCTTTTTTGATTTTTTGTGTGTGTTATTATGCTTGTGATTCTTGTTTCCTATTGTTAGTATCTTCCGTTGTCTCCTTGTTAGTTATGTTAGGCTCCTTTACATTTCTTTTGCATCTGTTCTGATATTTCTGTTCATGGTGAAACATATATCTGGTGTGCAATTTTGATTTTTAGATATTTTTATTTCTCTAATCTTGAAGTTTAAAAAATCCTTCTTATTTTGGCTGCTGAATTTTTGGGGGGGCAGGGGATCTATAGGCTATACATTTCTTAAGTGAGTGTTATTGTTGGCGTTAGGTGCTAGGTGATGGCAAACAGATTCCAATTCATAGCAAAACCGTGTGAGAAAGCATAACAGTCCAGAAGAGTTTTCAAAGTTGTAATCACTACAGAGGAGTCCTGGTTGTATAGAGGTTAAGAACTTGGCTGCTGGCCCAAATGTCAGCAGTTCAAATCTACCAGTTATTGCTTGGAAACTTTATGGGGCAGTTCTATTCTGTCCTATAGGGTTGTTGTGAGTCAGAACTGACTTGACAGTACCTAACAACAAGAACAACAACCATCATGGCTCTACTGGGTAGGTTTGAATTGCCAACATTTCAGTCAGCAACCAAGTGCTTAACTGCTGTGCAATGAGGACTCCTTTGTTAAATGAGTAGGGCTATAGACATAAAATGGAATGTGGTATGTATCAGTTCCTAAGATCCCAACTACTGGTGTTGGCTAGCTGGTCCATAAGCCCTAGGGTGAAGTGTCCCATATATAAGACAATTATCAACCCAGATGCCCAGCAACAGAAGAATGGATAGGTAAACTATGGTATATATACTCAATGGAGCACTACTCAATGTTAAATAACGATGATTCCAGGAAACATCCCCTAACCTGGTTTCAACTGGAAGACATTATGTTGAGTGAAAGTAGACAGCGACAAAAGGACAAATGTTGTATGAGACCTCTACGATAAGATCTCAAAAACAGACTTGTGTATGGAAGAAAAGACTGAAAGCTGCAGGGGAGGGGCAGGAGGGGTGGTGCAAGGGGAAGGGTTTAGATTAGATAGTTGCTAGAAATCTGGAGGGCTGAAATTGGTGATAGCACTTTAGAAACAAGAACAACATTAAGTGGACTTCAGCATAACTTGAATACTCCTTCCATCTTAACCCAATATTGCAAAGATAGAGTAGCTGGGGCAGGGGGCAGGGGACCATGCTTTTAGGTGAAATCAAGGCCAGTTGGCACAACTAGTGTTTTGCTAAGAGGGCTCTCTGCACCCCACATTAGTGAGTGGCATCTGGGCTCTTAAAAGCTGCCAAGCTGCCATCTGAGGGCACAGCAAATGGTCCCAACTCAGCAGGAACGGAAGCTCACAGAGGACCAAAATGACAGGGGGGAAGACAACACAGAAGATAGAGAGACCCACATGAGTGGGTACCTACATTGACTTGGGACCAGAAGAACCGGATGGTGCCCAGCCACCACCTGTGACAGCCACGATGGAGCTCACTAAGTTGAGTCTCACTGGCAACACAAGAATAAAAAGGGGTGCATCCTGAGATCTCCACTAAAAGACCACAATTGATGGTCCAATGGTTTCGGGGTTCCCCTGGGAGCATGGCCCCTGGCCCTGATGCTGCCCTTGCCCATAAATCATAATGAAGGTCCACTCTTTGGACACGAATGGATTGGACTTGGCGATGCAGATTGATCGTATATTGGATGCACTTTATGGTTCTATACATCTATAAGATATCATCCTGCTGACCTCTGGCTGGAGGAAGAAGAGTAGGTGGAGAGGAGGGGAAAAGAGACCATTGGGAGGATGAGACATGTATGGAGCAGAGAGGAATAATGTGCTGCTACCCGACAGGGAGAGCAGTGGAAGCTGCATATTAGGTGGGCATGTAAATTTATATGAGAATATACATTTTCACTCAGTTATATTAAATAAAAAACAAGACACAGTTAATCACGTCCTACTCCAGTAAACACTTCCAACGATCAGAGTGCACCATCAATATCCTAAGGACAGAATTTAGAAATAGTTACTGCTTATATTGTCTTATATAGTCATCAAGTCTAACAAATGTGATTGGTTTTCTAACTTTACATACACCTTGAATCATTACAGGGGTTGGGGCAGGTGATAATGGTGCCAACCAAAGAATAAGAGAAGAAATACCGAAAGTATATAAACTTTCTCCATATTTAATCCTTAAACAACTGTTACTGGTTGCCTTTGCCCAGACCAAAGTCACCTCTCCTCTGTTACACACACAAAACCACTAATTTTATTTTTTTAATTTTTTCATTGTATTTCAGGTGAAAGTTTACAGTCTGAGTCAGTTTCTCATACAAAAAGTTACACACACTTTCTGTCATTTAAATCTTTTTTTTCTTTTGGTGCTCAAATTCTTTTTTTTATTATGATTGAGTGAAAATGTACAGTCCCATATGAATTTGCATGCCAGCCTATGTGCAGCTCCCACTGCTCTCCCCTGCCCGGTGACGTCACACTCCTCCTCTCCCTTCTGTACATGTCATATCCTGCTAACAATCTCCTATCACCTCCACTCCAGTGTCTCACAAACATCCAGTAAGATGTCAGCAGGACAACATCCTACAGACACACAGAACCATAAAGTGAACACATGATATGGTCCATTCCTGTCTGAAGAGTTGACTTCCATCATGATTTATGGACAGGGGCAGGATCAGGGCCGGGGCCATGTTTCCAGGGGAACCCCGAGGCCCCGGACCACCAACTGTGATCTTTTAGTGGACATCTCAGGGTGCACACACACTGATCCACACCCTGACAGCACACTCCTTTCTTCTTCCCCTGTATTTCCTATGTCCAATCAGCCATTTCCTATCCTCCGCTGTCTTCTCATCTTATCTGCAGACATGGACTGCTAGTTAGTCCCTGGTATGTACTTAAGAAGCACACTCTTCACCAGTATCCTTGTATGCCTTATATACCAGTTCAATCTCTGTTTTAGGAGTTGGATTCCCAAATGGTGTCAGTTCTGGGCTAATAGAGTCTGGGGACCATGTCTTCTGGAGATACTCCAGTCTATCAGATCACCAAGTCTGATCTTTTCACTAGAGTTTGAGTTCTACACCCCACATTTCTCCCACATCATCAGGAGTTCTTTGTTGATTTCCCTGTGAGGGGTCATTGGTGGTAGCCAAGAACCATCTAGATCTTCAGGCCTCATGTCAACATACTTTTTGCTTCATCATCTTTTCCATCTCTTGGTATCATATTTTTCTTGTGTGTTTTGTGCTCATCATTTGTCTTTGCTCTAGGTGGGTTGAGGTTAGTTGATTCTTCTTAGGTGGCCGCTTGCTAACTTTTAAGACCTCAGATGCTAGTCAGAAAAGTAGGATGCAGAACATTGTCTTAATAAATTTTGTTTTCCCAGTTAACCTAGATGTCCACTGAAACCAGGCTCCCCACACCCTGCCCGTGTTATTCTGTCTCTCAAAGAGCTTGGCCATGTTCAGAGAACTTCTTAGTTTTAATTGGGCCTGACTGTACTGACTTGTCTAGTGTGTATTGTTTCTCCTTATATGTAAAATATTTTTTATCTATTATCTAATTGATGAATACTCTTCTCCCTATGTCTCCATGCTTATAACCAGAAATAATGTTTTTATCTGTGTTTAATCTTTTTCTTGAGTCCTTATAATAGTAGTCTCAAATAATATTTGTGCTTTTGGAACTGATTAATTTCACTCAATGTAATACCTTTCAGATTCCTTCACATTGTGAGATGTTTCTCAAATTCATCATTCTTTTTTGATATTTTGTGATATTTTACTGTGTAAATATACCACAGTTTGCTTATCCTCTCATCCACTGATGGGCACCTAAGTTGATTCTATCTTTTTACTGTTGTGGGTGGTGCTGTGATGAACTTGTGTGCATGTATCTATTTGTGTGGCAGCCCTTAATTTTGTAGGATCTATTCCAAGGAGAGGAATTGCTGGATCACACGGTATTTCTATTTCTAACTTTTTAAGGAAGATCTAAATCAATTTCCTAACTGGTTGTACCATTTTACATTTCCACCAGCAATACTTATGATTAGGTGAGAAATGCCAGCCTTCTTGGAACGAGATGGTATCTCATTGTCATTTTGATTGCATTTCTCAAATGGCTAATGATTGTGCACATTTCCCCATGCATCTGTTCACTGGCTAAATGTCTTCTTTGGTGAAGTTCCTGTTAACACCCTTTGCCCATTTTTTTAATTCGCTTATTTGTCTTTTCACTGATGAGGTTTTGCAGTATCATGTAAATTTTAGACACTAGACACTGACACTATTTGTCGTAGTTGAAAAATTTTTTCCAGTGTGTAGCTTGTCTTTTTACTAATTTGGTGAATTCTTCAGCTGCATATAAGTGTTTCGTTTTTTAGGGGATCCAAGTGATCCATTTTCTCTTGTGGGGTTTGTGCATTGTTCTTAATGTTTTGTATTCTGTTTATGCCATGTATTAAAGGCTTCCAGGTTTGGCCATATCTTTTCTTGCTGAGACTTCATGTTTAGCTCGTTTTTTGTTTTGATGCATAGAATTGCTGATTTCTTCTGTAGTTTCCTTAATATTTACCCCTATTTTTAAAAATTAATTGCTTTGTATCACTTTGACTTTCTACTTGTATGAAACATCTATGACTACATCTTTTTAAGTCTCCCTTTGTTGTTACTATATTTACAAAATGGCATCACTGTTTTCCTATTTTCAATTTTTATTTATTTATTTATTTATTTATATTTATTTCCCTATTTGGGTTGATGTCCAGTTGTTCTGTTCTGCATTCTTAGCTTTGGGTTTTTACCAGATCTTGTTGATTTTCTAACCAAAAGTTTCCCTTTGTTATTTATCATAATTTTGATTTGTTTTTGCATATTCTGTTTATCTGGAAATATTCCAATTTCACCATCATATCTGAGAGACAGCTTTTCTAGATATATAATTATTTTCCTTCCAGGTTTTATATATGTTAGCCCATTGTCTTCTTGCCTGCATGATTTCTGCTGAGTAGTCCAAGCTTAGTCTTATGGACTGTCCTTTGTAGATCATTTTTTGTTTATCCCTAGCCACTTTTAAACTTGCCTCCTTATCTTTAGTTTTTGGAAGTTTGTTCATGACATGTCTTGGTGCCTTTCTTTGGGATCTACCTTGTGAGGAGTTTCATGAAGAGTTTCATGAGTGTCTTAGATAGATATCTTCTCATCTTTAATGATATTAGGGAAGTTTTCTGTCAACAAATCTTCAACAATTCTCTTTGTATTTTCTGTTCTCTTCATCCCCCCATTCTGGTATTCCAGTCATTCATAAATTATTCCTCTGGATAGGGTCCCACATAACTCTTAGTGTTTCTGCATTTTTTAAAAAAATATTGTATCTGATTTTTCCTGAAATATGCTGGTGTCATGTGCTTTGTCCTTAGTCTCAGTAACTCAGCAATCCATTGAATCAATGCTGCTCTTTTGGCTTTCTATTACGTTATCTTATTCTGTAATTTTAAAATGTTTTCTGTCTCTGTATGCTTTCTTGCACACTGTTCAAGTTGACAGTTTTCTCTGCTGCATTTTGCCTGATCTCCTTCCTGAACTCTTTAAGAGTTCTAAATATTAATCTGTTACTAGATATGTGGACACAAGAATCTGTTTACTTCTCTTGTATAGTTTCAGCTCAAGTGCCCAGGTAGTCAGTCACCAAGCAAGTGTGTGGTAAAACTCTCCCCTACTGTCCTAGATAGGCAGGGGTTATTGGTGTAGGCACAGTTATCTGGCTACATGTACTTAGAAAGGCAAGGGGCTAACAGCCAGCCACCCCTGAGTGTCTGTGAGGATGGAGTGCCCCCTTTGTCTGATACTAGGTGAAGAAACAGTTTCTGTCCTGGTGTCCAGCTGAGGGCAGTCGGCAGATTATTATTATTATCATTTTTTTTACCCCTTCTTCAAGTTTTTTAAATTGTTCTTTCTCTTTTGAGTCTAGGAGAATGGCTCAGGGTGGAATCGAGGAGTCCCACTGGAGTCTCAGTTAATCATGTCAGACTCTGTAGCTGGCACAGTGCAGAAAAGGAAGGGTATAGCACTATAAAAAGGACGGAAGTTTATCCAGAAGGAATGTTTTAGCTCTTGACATGGTAGGTTAGATGCAAGCCACTTAGCTTTGAACAATCAACTGCCCCTTTTCACTGACTCTGGAGGCAAGAGTGGATTTTGCTCCATCTCTTCACCAAGTAGCATGCCCTATGAATGCCACTATGCTGTGCACCACACCGGCTGCAGCCAATTCCTAGAGGGTCAGGTCTTGTCAATCCCAAGTACTTCTGAACCTAATTTCCCTTCCTCATTGCTCAATCCTGTTTCTCAACTATCCCTTTGGTATTCAAAAACAGTAAAACAAACCCAGTGCTGCCCAGTACATGCCAACTCATAGCAATGCTATAGGACAGAGTAGAACTATGCCATAGAGTTTCTAAGGGGCACCTGGCAGATTTGAACTGCCAGTCTTTGGGTTAGCAGTTGTAGCACTTAACCACTACACCACCAGGATTTCTCCTAAAATGTTAAATGTAATCGATTCAGTTGCTCTTTTGGATCTTTGTTGCTGGAAGGATCACAGGAAACATTTAACTAATCTGTCATCTTTTGAACACCCTAGATTATTTTTATAGCCTGTTTTAACAATTTATTTTGGCAGGTTTTAAGTATTCATTTGCTTAACCCAATATGTGGAGTCAAAGTCAATTTCTACTGATCACAGATTTTTTTTAACTGAATGTGTCAAATTTTCCATTTGTTTGCAACACTAGAAGTTGCTGGCTGAAAATTGAACATTTTAGATGATATCTTATGGCAACTTGGACATTGTTTTTTTAATTTTTATTTCCCTGAGGTTATTGGGAAGTTGTATTGTCTTTGTTGTTTGTTTTACTTTGTTTAAATTGTCTTTCTAAGCTTAAACTGTAAATTCTGTCATCTCTGTGATACGAGGTTTCTATGTCTCTGCTGAGCCCATTAGCATGGATTTTGTGTCTGCAGTTTGGGGGTCAGCCAGTAATTGGAGCAGAGATTGTGCTCCAATGGCTTTAACTAGCAAGACTTCTAACCTCTGTGAACAAAGCTATATGTTGGTTATGTAATAAACTAAAATTTCAGCCACTTCATAAGTCTTCTTTGCTAATATCTCTTGCGTCTCCCTGACACGTGCATAATTCAGACCTTCTAGGGTTCTTCTATGACATTTCTGTATAATCCACCAGGATCACAACTCTGGCCAGCTAAGCTGTAAATTTTTCTCACCTACTAAACTGGGATATTTTGAGAATGAAATACAGCATTTTATTATTTTCTATTATTTATTTATTAATCTATATTATTATTTATTTATTTGAATTATTTTGTTATTTTTATATATTTTATATTTTATTTTTATTACTGTTATATATCCTATATCTATTATTATGTATGTTATTATAGATTTTATTTTATTTTTTATAATTTATTTATTTGCAGATTTTTAATTTCTTATTGTTCTTCAGATAAACGTTTACAAAGCAAACTAGTTTCTCATTAAACATTTACTACATGCAACGTTTCATAACACTGGTTAACAGCTCCGTGTCATGTCAACACTCTCCTTTCTCAACCTTACTAGCTTTTCTGTCCGCTCCTGTCTTCTCATCCTTGCCTCTGGGCTGGTGTGTCCCTTTTATTTCATTTTATTTTATTGGCCTGTCCAATTTTTGTCTAAAGGGTGAATCTCAGTACTGATTTCATTACAGAGCTGAAAATGTGTCTGAGAGCCATGCTCACAGGGTTTCCCAGTCTTTGTCAGGTCGGGAAGTCTGGTCTTTCTTTTTGAGTTAGAATTTTGTTCTATGTTTTACTCCAGTTCTGTCCTAGACCCAGTAATGTGATCTCTGTCAGAGCAGTCAGGGCTGGTAGACAGGCACCATCTAGTTACACTAAACTCAGTTGGGTAGAAAGGCAGTGATAGATGTGATCCATTGGTTCTTTGGACTAATCTTTCCCTTGTATCTCTACATTTCTTCATTCTTCCTAGGAAATAGAGTATTTTCTAATCTTAATCCAATAAAAAGAAAAATTTGGGATAATATTGGGCAAATGAGATGAATGATCACCTAACTAGATGTAGTGTTGTATAGTAGAGGTACATAGGTCAAAGAAAAAAAAATCTCTGGTTTCATTGTCAGTTATAAGTCAAACTGAGGAACCCTGAGACTATATAAAATTGCCTTCAACTATTTATTATAAAATAGAGTTTTTAAAAATTTCTGATCCTGTTTGTCTTAGACCTCTCAACTCTTGATTTTGAATAATTATATTTTTAACTCAATGTTTGTATGCAATCACTGGTGTAATCAAACTGAGTAAAACTAGCAAATGTTTGGCATATGTATTATTTAAAAATACTTCTGTACTAATACAGTAAATAACATTGTAGATAATACTAAATTTTATAATGATATTTTCTAGTTCTTTACCAATTTAAGTTCAGTTTGAGAATATTACCTTATGGCCTCTAATTCTGTAGTTGTGTCTGAGAAACTGTGGAATTATTCCCTGGGAACTCCTTCTGTTAGGAATCTGTGTTTGGAATTATCTCTTATATCTTGTGTTATCTCTGTAATTTCAGTAGAAGTCATAATCTAACGACTCTCTGAGGTGTCACAACTTTGAGCTACTGCAGACGTTAATTTGTTGATTTAGGATGGAAGCAAAAGAGTAAAGACAAGTTTCTGCCTTGTAAAAATAGCTTCATTCCCAAGTTTACAATCTGGATTTTCATGTCATGAAATTCCTTTGCCTGTCAAAGAAAAAAAAGTCACATCATTAAATATACTATATATATATTTCCTATAATCATTCTACACTTTCATCCCTTTTAGAACGTTGAACAGATTCTGTTAGCCTATCGATTCATTTATTTCTCTTATCATAGTGTTACTTAAAATGAGAAAACATATGCAGCATGATCATACCAGTAGAGTTTATTTGAGGTCTGAAAACATGCTTTGGAAAATTTGGTACTACTATCCTTTGTTAGGTACATGAATAATAACACTGAAACAACTTCAGTTTGATTGTGACACTGGTTTTATTGGCTCAAAATATCATTTTTTAAAAAATAAGCAAAATAAAGAACTTACACTAAGCAGAAAAACGTTACTCTCTAGATCTGTCTTTACAAATAAAAATTAAATAAAATTGTACTCAAGCACTATCAATTTGATATTTGGGACTCTTTTAACCAGTGATTTATTTCTATGTTTAGTCAGTTCATTCAACTGTCAAATAAGTATCAACACTTGCGCAAGTTCTTGTTGTCATTTTAATGATACTTTGGTAACATCATACTATACTACTATACTACAAGAGCAGTTGTTTAACACAGATCATGGTGTAGTTTCACAAATCTTCTTTTAATCCTCAATACAACTGCTAATTAGAAATCTATTAGGAAAGATGTCTAAAGGCATAACGGCAAGCTCATATGTCGCTAGGAGTCCAGAACTCACCTACCATCTATCTCATCTATCTGTCTGTCTATCTGTCTATCCATCTCTCTCTTTCTCCCTCTCTATGTACCTGTGTATCTATCTATCAATCTACCCACCCACCCATCCACCCATCCACCCATCCACCCATCCACCCATCCCTCCACGCATCCCTCCCTCCCTCCCTCCCTCCATCTATATACATCTTCCATACCAGGATTCTAGCATTTAATAGACAAATAATTGTATATTTAAAATTAACCATTTTGATCAATGAATCATTATATGTATTGCTGAGGTCATTATACCACTGTATATCTCACACGTATTATGAAGGTAGTATTTAAAATTTTAGATTACCAGAGTAATTTAGGAATGCAGATACAAGCATTAAAAAAATGATATCTCATGTACAACTTAGTAATAAAGTGTAAGATGTGAAAACTTGCTTTAAGGTGAAAAGAATTGAATTTAATTCTGATTTGCATTCTTATGATCCACTGTTTTTCCAAATACAACTCCTCCATACCACCTTGTCATTTTCATTTTATATTCATTCTTAAACATGAATTGTGCATTACTTTGCTTTTCATAACATTTTTGTTAATTTTGATTCAGATTTAGCTTTTCCATGCACTGTCTATAGATTTAGACTTGCAATGTATTCAGGTTTCTTACTGCATGATAAATTGCAGAGATTCATTAAGCTCATAAGTCAAAATCCACACATGAACTTATTTACCTGATTTAAGTAATTATTCATTTTTTTCTCATCACAGGAGCTCTAAAAAGGTCTCAGATGTCACTGTATCTGCTAAACTCTTATGAAGATGCAATAATTCTAGTTGATTTTAATTACTAAGTTACATGATTTTGAATTTATTTTTCACAAATGTGTCTACCAGTGGTATTTTCTGCTTTTTCTGTGTTAGATACTCAGATATGAGTTCTCAATTCAGTCTTTCACCTTTTCTGCATTCAAGAACTCTACCCAAGAGCTTCATTAAAAATAAGATTTTAGCTTACCCAAACACCTGTTACTTTAAATCTTATTTATAAAGTTATAACACATATGAGTAAAAGCCAAAAACTCAATGAATTATTTATTTAATGACTAGATACTTCAAATAGTGTTTTAATTTATTTCAAAATATTGTCAGATTACAGAGAAGAGTGATAAGGCATCATTTTGGATACATACATGAAAGTTAAACATATTAATTACAATAAGTAAGGAAGTTTACCACAGGAAAAAGCACATGAAAAAGTTTCAGGTTATAGTTGATGGCTCCTCAAAGAGCGGCACAGAGTTAAAGACATTCTATAGTGATGTTTTATCACAAGCAACCATTAAAATTAATATTCACTTTATTAAAATAAATATTTTGGGATTTCTATATTTTATGCTCATTTTTTCTGCAAACTCAAAGCTGATAAAAAGTAGCCTATTAATTTTTTAAAATAAGAAAAAATATACAAAGTAATTTTTAAAGACAGCTAATAAAACAGGCTACATAGTAAAGCCAGCCAAGCCAAGTGCCATCGTTGAACACATACAATAAAAGATAAAATTGTGGTAGGAAAAAAGAAGTCAAAAATATCAATCACATCAAAAATTGTGAATGAGTTCAATACATACATTAGAAAAAAAGGCTTTTCAAATTAACTAACCAAGTAAGTAAGTAAAAAATAAGCAGGGCCCAAAGTAAACTCATTCACATACAGTCAGTTGACTTCCTACAAGGATACTAATTCCACCATGCAATGAAGGAAAAACTCTCTCATCAATAAATGGCACTAGGACAACAGAATTTACATATTCAAAAGAATGAAGCTGGACTCACATCTTACACTATGTACAAAATCTAACTGAAAATGAATCCAGTGCCTAAATTTAAGAACTGAAATTATGAATCTTTTAAAAGAAAACATAAGAGTAATGTCATGGATTGAATTATGTCTCCCTACAAAAATGAGTACATCAGTTTGGTTGGGCCATGATTCCTAGTACTTTGTGGTTATACTTTATTTTGTGATTGTAATTCTCCCATATGTGTTAAATCATCATCTCTGCCTATGGATAACAGGCAAGATTGTATCACGTTAAAGAGGATTAAGGTAGGATTATCACACTCACTAAGGTTGCTTCCCTGGTCCAATGTAAAGAGAATTTCCCTGGGGTATGGCCTGCAACATCTTTTGCCTTAAAAGAGATAAGGAGAGAAGCTCCTAAAGTAAAACTGATGACAAGGACTTTCCTCCAGAGGCAACAGAGAGAAAACCTTCCCCCTGGAGCCAGCACCCTGAGTGTGAAACGATACTCTGCTGGACTGTGAGAGAATAGATTTCTCTTTGTGAAAGTCACCCACTTGTGGTATTTTTGTTACAGCTGCACTATATGACCAAGATAGGTAATGCTGAGAGACCAAGTTTTTGACAATGGATCAGCAGATATGATAGCAAAATATGAGTAACAAAACACAAAATAGAACTGTTGACTTATTGAGCTAACAGCTAAACTGTTTATCATGGCACCACCAGGGTCCTAGATAACCGTGACCTCATCAAAATTGAGAACTTTAGTTCACCAGAAGAGTTTGTCAAAAAAGGAAAGAGATAACCTAGAGATTGTGGGAAATTTTTCAAAAGTATATACCTGATAAGAATTTTACACACAGAACACATAAAAAACTGCTCCAGTTTAACAACAAAAATATAACCCAATCAAACAATGCACAAAGGGCTTGATCAGGCATTTCAGCAAAGAAGATGTTCAAATGTCCAACAAGCACATTGTTCCAGATTGAGTTACGAGATCCCCCTAAAACTGGATGTATCAATTTGTCTGGGCTGTGATTCCCACTATTTTGTGGTTGTCTTCCAGTTTGTTATTTCCCTATATTGTAAATCCTAATCTTTGTCTGTGGTTAACATGGCAAGGTAGGATTATGTCAAAGAGAATTAGAGTGAGACTGTAATATCTGTACTAAGGTCACCTCCCCAATGCAACACAAAGGGGTTTTCCCTGGAGTGTGGCTTGTACCACTTTTAAATCTTTTATACTGCAAGAGATATAAGAAAAGGAAAGCATGCAGAGAGCTGGGGATCTCATACCACCAAGAAGGCAGCACAAGGAGCAGAGTACATCACTTGGACCTGAGGTTCCTGTGTTGAGATGCTTCCAGAACAAAGAAAGGCTTATACAACATAAGGACTTTCCTCCAGAGCCTACAGAGAGAGAGAGAGAGAGAGTGCACACCCCTGGAGCTTGAATTAGGACTTCTAACCTACTGAACTGGGAGAAAATAAACTTCTCTTTGTTAAAGCTATCCACTTTACTTTGAGTAAGATAAGTCAGTCACCAAAGAATAAATATGATATCATTTGCATGAAACATGCAAATATGCAGAAACCAAAAATTATTAGGGCCTACATGGCCTTGGAAAGGAGGGGAAAGAGGTAGTTTTGCTTAGCCGGCATCAAACATATGTTCCACGGTGGTGGAATAATTTGGAAAATGATAGCAAGAATGCTTGCACTACTAGAAGAATGTAATCAATGTTACTAAATTTCATCTGTAGAAATCTTTTAATTGTCTTATGTTTTTCTATGTACATTTTCACCACAATATTTTTTAATTACAATGAAATGCCACTTCATTACTCACTAAGAAGGTTATGATAAAAATAACAATAGACAGAAAACAACAGGTATTAGCAAGACTGTGGAGCAATTGGAAACTGACCCATTGTTGTTCAGACTGTAAAAAGACAGAGCAGTGCAGCTGTTGAAAACTTTGACAGTTCTTCATAAAGTTAGACACAAAATCACTAACAATTCCCAAATTCCACTCTTATGAATTATCCAAGAGACTTGAAAATAGAGACTAAGTAAAATGCCCACACACTAGTGTTCCTGTCAGCATTATTTGCAGTAGTCCGAAGATGGAAATAACTTAAGTGTTCATCAACACATGAATGAGTGAACAAAGTCTTGTACATACATACAATGGAATACTGATCCACTGTGAAGAGAAAAAAAAAGTCTTGGTACATGTTGCCACAAAGATGAAGCTTGAACACATCATGCTGAGTGATGTGAGGGACAAAAGGACAAATATCTAATATTCTCATTTATATGAAATATCTATACTATGCAAACATATAGAGACCAAAGCTCATCAGTGGTTACCAGTAGTGGGAGAGAGAAAAGAGGAAGTCATTGCTTAGATGCCACTGCACTTTTGTTAAGGGTGACAGAAATATTTGGACACAGATGATGGTAATGATTGCACAGTATGATAAATGTACTTCATGTCACAGAATTGTACATATAGAAATGCTTAAATGGCAGACAGACATTAATGTAAAGTTATAGCTTAAAAATGTAATCAACCTATAGTTTCAGAATGAATGTTTGACAAAGAAGTAAGATTTTATAAAGCAGAAAGCACAAGAGGTAAACATATAGACACATACTTACAATAAGAGATTTCAATGCACTGCTCCCTATTTGAGGTAAATTGTTCACAGATTAAAAAAAGCAATTAGTAATAGTTTAGGAGACCAAAATAATGTAATCAATAGTGTAATCAGTAAGAAAATGAATTTTATTGTCATTTAATGTAACATTTACAAAAATTGTCTTTAAATTATAATACAAAGGAAAGATAGTCTTGAAAGATTAAAGACAACACAAGCAAATTTATTTGCCCACAAAGCCACAACACTAGAAATTATTTTCAAAACAAAACAAACAAAAAATTGCATATGTTATTCAGAAGTGTTTGGATTAAAGGAGAATTACACAATGAAGATAACAATACTCATAATCATTATTTGAAAATCTTGAAAATAATCATAATAAAAGGAAAACGATGCAAAGACGTAATTCAACCTTTACCAATAATTATACTAAATGTTAATGGTCTAAATGGGTCAAGTAAAAGATTGTCAGACAGGACAAAAAAGCAAGACACAACTCTATGCTATATGTAAAATTCCACTTTAAGTAGAAAGTGGAAAGTAGAAAGTAGAAATGCACATAGATCAAAAGTAAAAGCATGGAGAAAGTAAACCACACATCCACTAATTAAAAGAAAGCTGGAGGGTCCATGTTATTTTCAGACAAAGTACATTCCAGAAAGTAAAGTATTACCAAGGGTAGAGATTGAAATTACGTAA
Source organism: Heterohyrax brucei (assembly GCA_028571685.1). Lineage (NCBI taxonomy): Eukaryota > Metazoa > Chordata > Mammalia > Hyracoidea > Procaviidae > Heterohyrax > Heterohyrax brucei. The sequence continues at coordinate 50,999,050 of CM053142.1, forward strand.
TGATTGAGGCTTCAATTTTCCAAGAAGACGTACAGCTGTTAATGTGAACAACAAGGGTTTATAACAGAAGAGGTAATAGCTGATGGAAATGAAAAGACAAAGACATCTATAATTTTGGCTGGAGACATTAAAACATCTCAGTAATTAACAAAACCAGTAGACAAAAGTAAATAATAATATAGTATACCCTGGCAAAATCATCAACCAAATAGATATGGCAAAGCTCGACGGTGTAGTGGTTAAGCCTTATGATTGGCAATCAAATGGTCGCCAGTTTGAATCTACCAGGCACTTCTTGGAAACACTATAGGTCCATTCTACTCTTTCCTATCAGGTCACTATGAGTCAGAATCAACTAACTTCAAAGGCTTTTTGTTTGTTTATTTATTACTGTGGTTTAAATGAAAGTTTACAGTTCTAGTTAGTTTCTTATACAAAAATTTATACACACTTCTTTTGTTCCCTTAGTTGTTTTCTCCATGTGACAGCACACTCTTCCATTCTACTCTTGATTTCCCATGTCCATTCAACTAGTTTCTGTCTCTTTCTGCCTTCTGATCTGGTCTCTGACCAGGAGCTGTGCATTTCAGTCTCACGTATCTCCTTGAGCTAAGGAGCAGATTCTTCATTAGTATTTTTTTATGTCTTGTCATTAGTGTCATTTTATGTTTTATATTTCAGTCTAATCTTTGTCTGAAGACTTGGCTTCAGGAATGATTTTAGTTTTGGACCAACCTGGGAGCCATTTTTCCCAGGTTCCCCCAGTCTCAGTCACACCATTTAACCTGGTATTTTACCAAAGTTTGACTTCTTCATTCCAGTCTTCCCCTACTCCTTTAAGGGCTCTGTCATGTTCCCTGTCAGAGCATTATTGGTGATAGCTAGGCACCATTTAGTTCTCCTGGTGTTAGACTGGTATAGTCTCTGGTTTATGTGGTCATTTCTGTCTCCTGGGTTCCTATGTTTCTTGTGTCATTGATATTCTTCATTCTCATTTGCTCCAGGGTATTTGGCACCGATTGATGCATCTTAGATGGCTGCTTGCTAGCTTTTAAGACCCCAGACGCTGCTTATCAAAGTGGAATGCAGAACATTTTCTTAGTAAACTTGGTATCCAATTGACACAGATGTCCTCTGTGGGCCCAGACCCGTGTTCCTGCTACTCTATCCTTCGAAGTGTTTGATTGAATTTAGGAAACTTCTTAGCTCCTAGTTTAGTCTAACTGTGCTGACTCCTCCTATATTGTATGTAGACTTTCCCTACACCTAATATAATTCTTATCTACTATCTAGTTAGTGACTAATGTTCTTTCCTTTTCCAGTTTCATAACAATCAAAGAATGGTTTCTCCTGTGTTTCAACCTTTTCTTGAGTTCTTATTACAGTGGTCTTATACAACACTTGTCTTTTTGCAACTAGCTAATTTCACTCAGCTTAATGCTGTCCAGCTTCATGCACGTTACAAGATGTTTTACAGATTCATCACAATGTTCTTTCTCATTGTGTCATATTCTATTGTGTGAATACACCGTAATTTGTTAATTCACACATCCTTTAATAGGCGCCTAGATTGTTTCCATCTTTTTGCTGTTGTAAACAGCACTGCAATGAACATGAGAGTGTACATATCTATTCCTGTGATAGCTCTTGTTTTTCCAGGATGTTTCCCAAGGAGTGGGATTGCTGGATCCTACGGTAGTCCTATTTCTAGCTTTTTAACGAAGCACTAAGTTGATTTCTAAAGTGGCTGTACTATTTTACTTTCCAACCAGCCTTTCCATAATCTCTTCAACTTTTGTTATTTTGTGGCTTTTTTTTTTTTTTAATTAATGCTAGCCTTTTGGGGATGAAACGGTATCTCATTGTAGTTTTAATTTGCATTTCTCAAAAGGCTAATGATTGTGGGAAATTTCTCCTGTGTCTGTTAGCTGCGTGAACATCTAACAGCTGATTTTTAAATAAACGTAGCTGACTTATAGAATACTGTCTAATGACAGCAGAACATACTTTCTTTCCAAGTGCATAGTGATCATTCACATACACCACATTCTAAAAATGAACCTACGAAAAATTTGAAAGAGTAAAAATTACAGAAAGCATGTCCATAGTCTATAACAGAATTAAACTAGAAATCAAAACCAGAAAGATATCTGGATAATCCCATAAGTATTTGAAAATTAAATAGTAAACTTCTTAATAACGTATAGGTGAAAAAAAAATGGAGTCTCCAGGAAAATCAAAATTATTTGACCTAAATGGAAATTTAAAAAAATAAAATAAAATTTGTTGGATATAGATAAAGCACTGCTTAGAAGGAAATTTTATAGCATTAAAATGTATGTAGTATTAGAAAAGAGGAATGGTATAAATCAGTAAACTATGATCTCACTTTTGGAAACTAGAGAAACAAGATAAAATTAGATCTAACCCAAGAGGAAGAAAAGAAATAGTCAACATTAGAGTCAAAATTAATAAAGCTAAAAACAGGAAGAATATATGAAAATCAGTGAAACCACCAACTGGTTCTTTTAAAAGATCCGTAAAAGCAATACATTTCTAGCCAAACACACCGAGAGAGAGAGGGGAAAAAAAGAGGGTGGCGATGGGACCGCAGGGGTTTGGAGTAAGTGATAGAGAAGATACTACGTACTAGTAACAGGAAAGGAAAAAAAAAAAAAATCTACTGCTGTCTAGCCGTGTCTGATTCACAGCAACCCTATAGGTCAGAGTAGAACTGCCACAGCACCTGACAGATTTGAACAGTCAAACTTTTGGTTAGCCAATGTAGCACTTACACTACGCCACCAGGGTTTCCAACAGGAATGAAAGAAGCGGCAAATAATAATAACAAAAGAGACACTGCTACCACTGTGTTCCAATATAGTATTTGTTTACTGTCTAAAAACTTCCTTACAGACAACTACACAATTAAGTTTTTAACTTGCCACCATTCCTCAGTGTTCAGTGGCCGTTCCAGAAAGAGTTCCCAAACTGCTTTGAAGAGTGGAGTAGGCGCTGGCATCAGTGTATAGCTTTCCAAGGGGAGTGCTTTGAAGGTAATCATAGTGACACTGGGCATCAGGAATGCAGCACTTAACTGTCAGAACTTGTGTGTGTGTGTAGGTGGCGCATGGAGGGGATGGGGAGGGAGCACATTGCACACGGTGGCGTAGTAGCAATTTTGCGACCTGAATTTATAGTTGTCTGTAAGGGAGTGTTTAGCCAGAAAACAATGAACTGTATTGGAAAATTCTCACTACTTACCTGATCTGGCCCCAGTGACTTTTTTCTCTGCCCAAAGATAAAGGAAATATGGAAAAGAAGAGATTTTCTTGACATTCAGAACATCAGGCGTAATATGACAGATCCGATGGCCGTTCCAGAAAAAAGTTCCAAAATTGGTTTGAAGGATGGACTAGGTGCTGACTATCCTAGGGGGAGTACTTTAAAGGTGACTACAGTGATATTCAGCAATGAGGTATGTAGCACTTTTTCTACGATGAGTTTGCAAACTTAATTTGCTGACCTTGTATACACATCAGAAAAAAAAAAAGCTACCAGATGCTGTGCCATCTGCACAATCACTGATACTTTTGAGCCCATTGTTGCAGTCACTGTGTCAATCCATCTCTTTAAGGGTCTTTCTTGTTATTACTGATGTTCTGTCTTAGGGTGATGTCCTTCTCCAGGGACTGGTCCTTCCTGATCACACGTCCAAAGTATTTGTCATGAATTATCATCATTCTCACTTCCAAAGAGCACTCTGGCTGTACTTCTTTCATGCAGACTTGTTTGTTCTTCTGGCAGAAGAAATATTCTTTGCCAATACCGTAATTCAAAGGTATTAATTCTTCTTCAGTCTTCCTTATCCATTATCCAGTTCCACATGAATATGAGACAATGGAAAATATGATGGGTTGGATCAAATGCACGTAGTCCTCAAAGTGGCATCTTTGGTTTTCAACAGATTAAAGAGGTCTTTTGCAGAAAATGCCCAATGCAAACACTGGGACAGGCATAGTACTTAATCTCAAAGGCTTACTGTTTAGCAGAGAGCAGCTGTTGAAAATAGTTACACCAAAAGCGATTTAAATATAATTATAGTAAATCTAGAAATACAAAAGTACAGGGAATTAGAAGAGCTGAATAGGATCAAGAAAAAGCGTTACTGAAGTTGAGATATGGAGCTGTAGACAGCTATAGCCAGTTGGGTGGGGGTGGTTATAGTTTATACAGAATAAAAAACAAACATAAAGCTATTAGACTAAGTAGAAAGTTCATGATTTTTAGGCCTTGAAATCTGAGAAATGAGAATACAATGATAGGTAAAAGCCATGTCATTGATATGTTGGTAATGCCAATTTTAATTACACTGGACTTGAATCAACAAAGTGGGATGCTATTCCTTTATCTATTTAATCAGTTTTTCAGTCAACTATTGATTTGGTAATTTAATATTACTGTCACCTTACAAGTGTCAAATACCACATCAAGGAATGAGATTACCGTGGTCAATGTAACTGTGTCCCTGCTAGCCCAGATATGAGAAGTTAATGACAAGAAACAGACTATACACCTAAACAAGTAAGTGTGATGTAATCAACATACAACTCTCCTCTGGTCTCATTCATTAAAATGTATTTTGTCAATCAGAAAGTAATCCTGAGGAAATGCTTTTACTACAAGATTTTTGTAATTGCTAGACTCAGTGTGTAAACACAAGATTACATAGAGTTGAGTGATATGATCACAGTCAACATTTTTGTTTCCAGTGCAGTTGTACTAGTACTGCATGATTTGCCTCCATTCTGATTAATTCATAATCTAAACCCTGGTGGTGTAGTGATTAAGTGCTATGACTGCTAACCAAAAGATCAGCAGTTTGAATCTGCTAGGTGCTCCTTGGAAACTCTAGGGAGCAGTTCTACTGTGTCCTATAGTGTGGCTGTGAGTCAGAATCAGCTTGACAGCAGTGGGTTTGGTTTGGTTTCGCTGTGTCTTATTGTTTATCAAAACATTCTGCGTACCATTCGTATCCTAGCTGCAGAGTGAATAGTGTGCTTTAATAAGTTGGCTTCGAAGGCTGTTGCAGTTGCCCACTGGAGAGATTATTGAATTGGGGTTGTGTTAGTCTTGTATGCTTGAGAGGTGAACAGATTTAAGCACTATTTAGAGGACAGAATCAACAGGTGACAGCAGATTGAATAGCAAGTAGATGTGAAATACAGTGGTATTTTGGATAACCACCTGGTTTCTGGCTTGTATGTCTGGTTAATTAGTGTTGCTTTTAATGAAGAAAACACTAGAGGTGCGGGTATTTTGGTGGAGAAGTTTTAATATTTTTGGTGTGTTTATTTTGAGGTCCCTATGTTTATTCAGTGAAGTAATTTGTGAAATTGTTGGGTATACAGAGAGATCTGGAATCACAATAAAACCTGCAAAAAGCCAGAAAAACTGTGTAAGGAAGAAAGTTATCAGAGAAGGAAAACTCAAATATTTTCCACTAATAAAGAACAACAAAAGAGTGGTTAAGACTTCATCCTGTCAAAAACCAAAAATCTGTGATGTCTAGAAAAAATAAAACAGTTCTCTGGACTTTCAGCTCTTACAGGTTTTACTAGAGTTAATAATATGGTGACATATTGGAGCTATGAGAAATGATGAAACATCTTAGGGTAAGAATAAAAAATAATACGATGTATAAGATGTATACATACATACATATATTTCATTTTGGTACTGTGATTTTATTTTGCATAATTAATAATTTAACAACATATTGTTAAATGTAAACTTATTCATTCAATATCTTTCCATATGGAAGTGTACTCTTAGAATGAATTGATTTTAAATGAGAGCAGAATTTAATGTGGTTGTTACCTATGTCAAGGGAAGAAATGGCGGTTTAACTGAGACCAAGAGTCTCAGTTACAGTATTCAGGATTGGAAGCTACTTGAAAGCAGCTTTCTACAACCCGCCATTAATTACATATGATAGCAATACAAACCAAATTATTGTTGAAAAAACATTTTGCTATTAAAAAAAATAAGGGGCAAAATATGGATCCCTTCTAATGCTGCTATTTCTAGTCATGATAAACTTTTATTAATAGATGTATATAACATTTCTAGTCTCCAACTAATGAACTACCATATAATACTCTAGCTGCCTTATTATTTTTACAGCATAAGACTAAAACAAATGAATAAATTCAGCATGATAATTGTTCTGGTAAATACCCTATGACAACTATAACTACATTTTCTACTATAATAACATTTAATTTGTTTCTCTGAAGAAGTATTAATCCATTGCACCTACATTTGCTACACAGTAGGTTGTTAATGTTAATAACTTTAACATTACAGGTTTTAAATATTTATCAGTGATCCATGGAAAGTCCATGATAGAATAATCTGCAATTTGGGGAAAACAAAAATGTGAATAGAATGCACTGTGAAGATAGAATTTAGTAAAACACTTAGCTGGTAAATGACCATATACCAGCATTTCAGAATTACTTAGCTAATTGTCAACTTGTCATTGAATATGAAACAGTTGCTTCAGGGGGAAAAAAAAAAGACTGCTGGGTTTTATGATAGGAACTATGACATGTGGAGGTTTGTGTGACTTCAGGGTCATGACCATCTAGAATCTTTCTCTCTTTGACCTGCTATGGGAATTGAGAACATGTGAGAGAAGTAAAAGAAAGAAGAAAACACAACTCAAAAAATCTACTTGTCTGAAAAGAAGTGGTGTGATAACTGTGTTTGTTCTCAGTCAATGTTTTTGAAAAAATCTGTATTTTCAGGTCCCATTGTTGCTAATGAAAGTCAGCAGCTTCCTGAAATCGACCAAAGTGGTAGCAGTGAGATTAGTTAAGGTCTTTTCCCTCCTTGGTTGGACTTGACGATGCAGTGACTATATATTGGATCCACTTTATGGTTCTATGCATCTATAGGATATCATCCTGCTGATCTCTGGCTGCAGGAAGGGGAGTAGGTGGAGAGGAGGGGAAGGGAGACTGTTGGGAGGATGAGACACGTATGGAGCAGAGAGGAATAGTGTGCTGTCACCAGGCAGGGAGAGCAGTGGAAGCTGCATGTAGGTGGGCATGTAAATTTATATGAGAATGTACATTTTCACTCAGTCATAATAAAACAAAAATTAAAAAACAAAACTACAACACTCATCACATAGAGGAATGGAAAATCATGAGGGTAGCTTAACATTAGAAAGAGAAAAAAGGATGCTATATAAAAGTCAACTCTTTTTCATATGGTAAACACATGCTTAATTCCTATGTACCTTACCTTTCATGGATATGAGACATTCAAGAATTAGTGAGCTTAAAAGGTATTCTTTTAGTTAGAATACATTATTAAACATTAATTTTGGCAAACATCAAGAAATCTTGATTTTTGTTTTATTCATTAGTTTCTTTTGAAATCTCACTCATTACACTTTTCCCCCTTGCTTCAATTTCCTTTTATGGTATGAGAACACTTAAATGTATTCCAGTCTGTTGCGTATGCCTCTGAGTTGACTTCAACTCTTAGTGACCTTGTATAACAGAGTAGAGTTGCTCCTTAGGGTTTCCTAGGCTGTAATCTTTACAGGACCAGATTGTCAGGTCATTTCTTCCTCAGACTTACTTGTGAGTTGAAACTGTTAGCCTTTCAGTTTGTAGCCAGAAGCTTAGTCATCAACATTGTCAGAGATCCTTGTACTCTATCCTATAGTACTATAATGATAATAAGTAGAAATAGATGATCTTTTCTAGAAAAAAATCTTTGCACATGTAACCAAGTTAAACTGAGATCATATGGATTAGGGTGGGGCCTAATACAATATGACCGATGTGTTTATAAGAAATGGGAAAGAGAAATGCAGACACACAGGGAAAATGCTATATGTTGATAGAAGCAGAAATGGAAGTGAAGCAAGTACCAGCCAAGGTATGTCACAGATTGTGGGTAGCCACTAGAAGCTAGAAAGAGTCCAAAAAGGAGCCCGCTCTAGTGCCTCAAGAGAAAGCATTGTCTTGCCTATATCTTGACTTGGGAGTCTCTAGGACCATGAGGGAAGAAATTTCTTTTGTATTCACTTACCAGATTTGTAATGTTTTGTTCAAGGAGTCCTAGGAAATGAATACAAACACTTTTGGTGAAGATTTACTGAAGCAATGGTGCAACTAGAGCAGGTGGCTTGAACATTGAATTTTCTCAGGTGTGAATGGATGTTTATCAGTGACCTACCAGAGTTGAAAGGAGTCATATTGGCATGGTTAACACTCATCTACTAACCCAAATGTCCATGGTTTAAGTTCAACAGCAGCTCAGAGGGAGAAAGATGTGGCAATCTCCTTCCTAGAAGATTATAGACTTAGAAACTCTATGGAACAGTTCTTCTATAAGTTGGAATCAACTTGATAACAATGAGTTTAGTTTTTGTATCAAATTTGAAGTCCTAACTAAGTCAGGAATTAAAAATGTCCAAAAGAAATTGTGTCCCTAGGTATACCCTAAGAAATGTATTGTAAAAAGAGTTTCCATTCAGTGTTATAATTATATGAGGAAAATAAGCTAAGGATATACTATTCAGTATTATTTTTGTCTTTATTTGAATATTTTGCTACTTAATGTACAAGTTTGGTGCTATGTAATTACTAGGGTTTTACTTTATTACTTGTTGTCATAGATTGGATTGTGTCCCCACAAAATATCTGTCAACTTGGTTGATTCCCAGTGTTGTGAGATTGTCCACCATTTTGTCATCTGATTTGATTATCCCATATGTTATAAATCCTATGTCTATGATGTTAATGACATACAAGCAGTTATGTTAATGGAGCAGGATTAAATCTAACAAATTAGATCACATTTAAGCTCATCTCTCTTTTGAGATATACAAGGGAGAAGATAATAGGGAGATATGGGGACTTCATACCATCAAGAAACAAAAGCCAGGCGAATAACAAGTCCTTTGGACTCAGGGTCCCTGCGTTAAGAAACTCCTTGACTAGGGAAGATTGTTGACAAGGGCCTTCCCATAGAACCAACAGAAAGGCAAAGCCTTCCCCCGGAGCTGGCACCCTGAGTTTGGACTTCTAGACTCCTAAAATGTGGGAGAATAAATTCCTCTTTGTCAAAGCCATCCACTTGTGTTTCTGTTATGGCAGCACTAGATTAATTAAGACACTAGTATTTGGAAGAGAAAAGACAATATTTTTCATAAGAGGAAATATGATAAATTTTATGAAATGTTATGCCTCACTCCACAGTCAGATCATAAGAGAACAGAAGTTCATCTGAGCCAAGTGAAAGACATTTACTTGTGTTCTTGCTTTTTTTCTGCCAGTGATTTAGATTTCATTACAGAAAGTTGGATCCGACTCAACGGCACATGGCTTGGCTTAGCTACAGAAGTAACTTTCCTTATACAGTCCGGTTTCTGACCTTTGCAGCTCATGTTCCTTGTGTCAGTAGACAGTAATCATGGTCATCAACACTTACAGTGTCCTTCTTGTGCCAGTCTTGAAATACACAAAATTTCATGAATCCAAGAAGTTTAGAAGTGTAACAAACAGAACTCATGAACTAGCATACACATCAACAGCCCCCCTTAACAATCTCCCTTTGCAAAAAGGTGAACCCAGAATCTGCAAAAATAACCCTGACAAACTTAACTTTCTCACTTTCAGAAGTTACCATTGGCTTGCTCAGTGGCTGGGCCAATATTGGTTGTCACAACCTGAGACATTCAGCTGTCTTCCTTTACTGTTAAGCAGTAGACAAAGGACCAGATATTCATACAGAGTATGGGCAGAGTGAAGTATTTCTTGCTACTTTTTAAAGTCGTAATGTTTATACCATTATTAAGAATGAGTCATTAAGGAAAATGCTTATATGATGAGTCTGAGGTTAAGTGCTACTGAATTAGTTCTAATTCTGTAACTCTTTTCAAAATGTAACATTTTGCTAACTAATGCCAGCTGACAACATTCAGGGAACAAACAGGCTTGCTTATGTAGGTGTGTGGGGGGGAAACAAGAAAACAAAAAGAGATATCCAGTATATATGATGACTAACGTATGTACCATTTCCCTTTCAGATGGAGAGCAGGAACAGAGCAACCACCTACGTGTTTTTAAGTAAAACCATCTTTAAATCTAAAGACAGTTGCTTAAAACAAAACCATTAGAAGACCATAATAACATTCAGAGGCTGGAGGTAGCTAAATCAATAACAGTAAGTGGGACAACGTGTTTGTGATATTCCCCAGTGCTGATGGCATCTCTGCTTTTGTCAGTGTTGTTTATTATCAGAGTCAGACAGACTTGACTTTCAATACCAGTTCACATACTTCCTAGCTGTGTGATCTTAGCAAGTTACCCACCTATTCTAAACACATTTTCCTCATCTTTGAAGTGGTTGTAATAATACCATGTTTCTCACAATGCTGTTGTAGACTAAATGCTTGTCATGGATTGAACTGTGCCCACCAAAAAATGTGAGTAGCAATTTGACTGGGCCATGATTTCCAGTATTGTGTGATTGCCCTCCGTTTTGTAAATTTCTTATGCTGTAAATCCTAATCTCTACCTGTGGCTAATAGACTGAATTATGTTAAAGAAAATTAGGGTGGGAATGTAACACCTTGCTAAAGTCACCTCCCTGCTCCACTGTAGGGAGTTTTCCCAGAGTGTGGCTTGTAACACTTTTTATCTTTTCATCCTATGAGAGATAAAAAGAGAGGGAAGCAAGCAAATAACTGAAAACCTCATACTATCAAGAAAGCAGCACCAGTAGTACAGCGTGTCCTTCAGCCGTGAGGTTCCTGCCCCAAGATGCTCCCCCTGATCAAGGAAAGACCGATGCAACACAAGGAACTTCCTCCAGAGCCAACACGAAGCGAAAAACTTCCCTGGAGTGGACATCCTGGATATGGACTTACAGTATACTGGACTGTCTAGGAATAAACATTTCTCTTTTCAAAGCCATCTACTCACAGTATTTCTGTAGGAGCAGTACCAGCTGACAAAAACAGTGATTATGCAAATAACGACAGTTGCCAATGTCTGACACAACAGAGGTTACTGGCACATTGTTAAACTAATTATTATAAAATGCACGATTGAACATTCAACAAATATTCAATGGACAGCTACAGATTGTCTTTACAGGATATATGTTTAACTTAATCATCCTGGGTTATATGAAAAGATGGAGTATGATCTGATTTCTTTATAACCAGAAAAAAATATAAGGCAGTCTTGAGGTTTTAGCAGTCCAAGATTTTTGTCCTTTTACCATGAACTGTCTATCTGCATGACCTCAGGCAAGTCATTTTAATTCCTTGAGGCTGAGGCTTTTCACCTGCACACTAATTATTCTGCTTACTTTGCCTTGTGTTGGAATTGCACAAAGAATTCTAGAAATTTAAATCCCTGTGACAATAGTGTAGCTCTACAATAATAAAACAATCGCATATAACCTCTGCTGTTTACACAGAAATGTACCAAAAGTATTTCAGAATACTCTGAACCAGAAATTCATGTTTAATAGTGATCATTAGTTCTCATTTTGGCAAGTCATTTTTATAATACATAAGATAATTGGAAGAATTATAAAATCAATTCACCTTGAAAATGCCTGCAGAGAAGTCTCTTTGAATAATACCATGTACACAAGAATATTTTTATATTTCAAAAAGATATCATTGGAGATTTAAATAAAGTTAACATATGTGTAGCAATTTGTTCTACATCCTACTTAAGGATCAGCTACAAATGTTAATAGTTGCTGACTAGTAGCTAATGTTAGCATGTATGAATTGCTAATGTTACCAGTATTTTACCTCAAGTTTGCTTGTTTGTTTGTATTCAAATGATGAGTTTTCTGAACATTCTCTTTTTATTCATCAAGGCTTCATTAGAACTGATTTGCTTAGTTATGCTTAAATGTCATGACACAAAGTGATATTCACCTATAGGTTGAAATAATTGGTTCACAAAGGTGCCTGACTCATGACTGTGGCCTTCTTGGCAAGATCCAAATATCTAACTTGGCCAGTTTTATAAATATTGGGAAGGAAGAAAGTTATCAAAAACTATATTACATTTACCATTGGGGGCAAAGAGCCTATGGGTACAAGGATATCCTTATTTAACTCATTTATCATAAGAGTCAATACTCAGCATAGTGTCCTCCAGTTGAAACCAGGTTTTGAGATGTTTCCTGTTGTTCTATATCATTGCATAGTGTTCCATTGAATAATTACTAGAAAATACAGATGTTGAATAAAATGTTTTGAATTTGCATATAAGCACACATCTTTTTTAGTGTCCCCTTCTTTAAAATGTACTTGAATTCCTCTAGATTGACTCCTCTGCCTTTTTGATTTATGATTTATCACGTCAGTCAAAAAAATTAAAGTCTATTTCATATTTAAACTTAAATTACGAATGTATTTTTCAAAGCCAAAGGAATGAGCAGCTGTTTGCAGATGAAATTTAGCAGTCGCTAATACTCAGGCAAAGCTAAGGTAAAAGGTTAACAAAGCAAGGTGGCATATGTCCAGTGAAACTTTTCACACATGGCAGAGAGGAATGCAAACCACCCCGAAATGAAAACACTCTCTAGGATTTAACAAAGCAAAAGCATTCCTGTCAAGGTTGTTATTAAAGTCTCTAAGAACAATATTCAGAAGAATCCTGTTTTAGTCAGCTAGTGCTGCTTAGTCCTTGTGTTACATCAGTGTTTAGGAACATCTTGTTGCAGTAACCTCAGGTCTGAAGGATTGCTCTACTCCTGGTGCTGCTCTCTCAGCATGAGGTTACCAACTTTCTGCTTGCTTCCTTTTCCTTTTATCTCTTGTAGGGTAAAGGATAAAAGGTGGTACAAGCCACGCTCCAGGGAAACTCCCTTTACAATGGAACAGGGAGATGGGCTTATGGAGGGATTTACAGTCTCAACCTAATCCTATAACATACAGCACTGGAAAATCACAAAACAGAGGACAATCATAAAATATTTGGATTCATGGCCCAGCCAAATAGCTACACACATTTTGGGGGGGACACAGTTCAATCCATGACAAATCCTTTAACAGAATAGTGAATTAAAGTATTTTTAAAAAATACATTTTACTGTGCCTTAAGTAAAAATTTAAAATTTAAATCAGTTTGCAGAACACACACCACAGTGAAATCTAACTGCTCTCTCTACATACCACCTCCAATCCCTCCACCCCTCCACTGGTGCTGCGGCTGGGAAGCGGAGCCTACCTGAGAGAGCAGAGTGATTTGTCTGGAGATTTACACCAATCTTTCAGGGTCCCATGGAGAGAGTCCCCTCTTCCAATTGATGTAGGCTGCTCAGTGAGTACCAGGGACAGCTATTTTTGTCCCTGTGTGGCCACCTTGGAGGTCTGGGGAAAGACCCACTTCAGGGAACCCTCAGGAGTCAGACTTTGAGAAGAACTGGCTCCAGGAGATGCCTGAGTCACAGTAGGATTGGTCCAGGTAGAAATAAGGAAGGTTTATGGGGAAGTTGATCACCACCCGGCATCTCTCCAGTACCATTTATGAGAATGTGAATGAGAAGCCAAGACTGCCTAGGGTAAAAGTACAGGAAACTTGTCAAGGATCTACCCAGTGAGGGTGAAAGAGGGGGCTTGACCACCTGCTGGCATTTCTTGAGTGCCACAGAGGATTTTACAAGTGAGAAACTGAAGTTGCCAAGAATAGGACTAAGGGTGGAAGTGTTGTGTATGTGATTGGTTGAAGGCTGATTGAGATGAGCCATGAGGGTGAGTTCTGACCTCTCTTCAGTGTGGAAGTGATTGAAGACTCCCAAACCACGAGTCTGTAGGGCTCTCATACAGCTAAGGGGCAGATATGTGCTGACAGGTTATGTTAGCCTACCAGTGCTAAGAGGGTCCAATATTCCTGCAACGGAAGTGACTGGTGATGGACCTTTCCTTTTACCCTCCCCCTCCCCCTTCCATTTTTTGTGGCATGCTCACTGTTTGTCTGAGGGAGGGACATGGGAAATGTACAGGAAAAGCCTACCCCACTGGGGGCAATGTTGAAACATTTTAAGAAGGGGTTTACAGGAGATCATGGGGTTACTATGTCCCCAGGAAAACTAGAAACCTTATGTGAACTGGAGTGGCCAACATTTGAAGTGGAGTGGCCTGCTGAAAGGAGCTTAGACAAAGCCACTGTAAAGAGAGTGCGGCCAGTTGTCATGGGGGAATCAGGGTATGCAGATCAGTTCCCTTATATAGATAGTTGGCTTCAGCTAGTGATGCAACTGCCCCCACGCCAGAGTGTTAGTGGCTAGAACAGAGAAGCGCTCTGCCCAGCCCAAGAAACCTCTGCTACAGGCAGCCCCTGAAGTCCTTGTCTTGGAGCCAAGGATCTCAAGTTTCCACCTTATGCCCTGTCAAGGTAACCAGCCAGGCCAGCATAGCCCCCATCACCAGATTCAACTACTCAACCTGAGGAAGCCAACATAGCCCCCTCTACTCCACAGCAAGTCCAGAACAAAGGATTACTAGCCAGTCTAGGACTTGAGGACGATAAATCAGGCAGCTGTGTATTTGCATCCAAATGTCCCAAACCTGTATACCTTGCTGAACCCTCTTCCAACACAAGCCTCCTGATTCACTTGCCTAGACTTAAAAAATCATTTTTCAGTATAAGATTGGCACCTGAGAGTTATGAATTGTTTGCCTTCCAATGGGAAGACCTTCTCAAGGGACCAAAATACAGCACACATGGACACGGCTCACTCAGGGATTTAAAAATTCACCTACCATTTTTGGGGAGGCTCTAGTTCAAGACTTCCTCAGTTTCCAACACAGGCTACAGGGCACATCCTCTTTCAATATGTTTATGATCTTCTACTGGGCCATGAAACATTTAAGGGGTGCACTCAGGGCACCTAGAGACATGCAGACATAAGGTGAGCCAGAAAAAGGCCCAGATTTGTCAGAGACAAGTGAGGTACTTGTGGTTCATCCTCCCACAGGAGAGAGGAGACTGGGAGTGGAAAGAAAGCAAGTTATTCAAAACATACCAGTCCCACAGACATGGCAGAAGATCAGAGAATTTCTGGGAGCAGTGGGATTCTGTCACATATAGATACTTAATTTCACAGTGTTGGCTAAACCTTTGTATGAGGCCACAAAGGTGGGAGAAAAGGAGCCAATAAAATGCAATGCCGACCAACAGAGGGCCTTTGAGAAGCTAAAGAAAGAGTTACCAGCAGCCCAAGCTCTAGGCCTCCCTGACTTAGCCAAGCCCTTCATGCTGTATGTATCAGAGAGAAATAAAAACAGCTGTGGGAGTACTTACCCAGAATATAGGTTCATGGCCAAGGCCAGCTGCTTACCTCTCCAAGCAACTTGACAGAGTTTCCAAAGGATGGCCCACATACCTAAGGGCACTCACAGCTACTGCTATGCTGGTGCAGGAAGCAGGTAAATTATCTCTGGAACAAAAGTTAGAAGTCTGAGTACCCCTTTCTGTGGTCACTCTCATGAACACTTGAGGGTGCCATTGGCTGACAAATTCACACCTGACCAGATATCAAGACTTGCTATGTGAAAACCAGAGACTGGTAATAGAGGTTGTGTCTGCTTTAAATCCAGCCACACTGCTCCCAGTCAGAGAAAGGGGACCCAAACATGACTGTGTTGAAGTCATCAAAGAAGTGTACTCGAGCAGGTCGAACCTATTTGATCAGCCTCTGAAAGGTCCAGACTTTGAGCTATTTGTAGATGGAAGTAGCTTCATTAACTCTGGGGGAGAGAGATGAGCTAGCTATGCAGTAGTCACTCTGACTGAAGTAATTGAAGCAAAGACTTTTCCTCAAGGGACATCTGCTCAGACAGCTGAGCTCATAACACTGACTTGAGCCCTAGAACTGAGCTAAGGAAAGACTCAGGGTTTGCCTCCCTCACTGTTCATGCACATGGAGCCATCTACAGGGAAAGGGGACTTCTAACAGCAGGAGGAAAAGACCTAAAATACCCAGGTGATATCCTACAGCTGCTAGAAACTGTGTGAAAACCCAAGCAGATAGTAGTCATCAATTGCCAAGGACATCAAAAAACAGAACCTCCAGAGGCAAGGGAAAATACAAAGGCAGATGCTGAAGCAAAAATGGTGGCAGCCCTCCCATATCAACCTACCACTGTAGCCCCTTTAATCCCATGGGCGCCAGACTTAACTCCTATATATTCTGAGGGAGAAAAGCAATGGATGGAGAGAGAGGGAACAGAAGAAGCTGGAGAGGGATGCAAAAGACTGCCTGATGGGAGAATTGTAGTCCCCCATCTCCTGGTACCACCAGTTGTCTTTGCTTCACATGAGGCTGCCCACATGGGGCAGGAAAAGACTGAGAAACTGTTAGGAAGATACTTTTACATTCCCCTCCTGGCAACCCTAGCAAAGAAAGTCAGCCAGTGTTGTGTGACTTGCAGCAAGCACAATGCTAAACAGAGACCATCCCTGCCACTTAGCATTCGATCCTATGGGGCAGCCCCTTTTGAAGATGTGCAAGTAGACTATACTGAATTGCCTCTATGTGGAAGGAACCAGTACTTACTGGTTCTAATTTGCACATACTCAGGATGGGCAGTAGCCTTCCCCACCAGAACAGAAAAGGCCCTTGAAGTAGTGAGAGTGTTACTCCGAGAAATCATGCCCCAGTTTGGGCTGCCACTTCAGATTGGATCTGACAATGGCCAAGCCTTTGTGGCAGAAATAGTACAAAAGAAAGCTAAGGCCATGAACATTACCTGGAAGCTGCATGAGACATATAGGCCTCAGAGCTCAGGCAGGGTAGAGCACATGAACAAAACTCTAAAGACAAGGATCAGTAAGCTCTGTCAGGAGGCAAGGCTTACTTGGGTATAAGCTTTGCCACTAGTCTTGTTTAAGATCAAGTGTACTCCATCTAAGAGGACAGGATATTCCCCTTATGAAATAGTGTATAACAGGCCTCCACCCATCCTCCAGAATTTACCAGGCACCCCCAAAAAGCTGGAAGATACTGAACTACATAGGTAATTAGAAGCCCTGGGAAAGATAGCTAAAAGAGATTTCAAGTGGGGTGACTGATTAAGCTCCAGTTAGCCTTATTGAGGCCTGTCCATCCTTTCTCTCCAGGAGTTCATGTCTGGGTTAAGGATTGGAGTCTGTACTCTCTCAAGCCCAAGTGGAAAGGCCCCTACACTGTCATCTTGACCACACCTGCAGCAGCAAAGGTAGAAAAGATTCCTGCCTGGATCCATCACAGCAGGCTGAAGAAGGCATCGCCACCACAATGGGAGATAAGAGACCAAACCAATTGACCCCTGCAAAGTGATGCTGAGACGGTCAGCATGCCTTGCCCCAGCCATAAACCAGGAGCTGGGTGTCCCAAGCATGGACAAAGCCTGAGGACATCCATTGTGGGACCTATCTTGGTCAGACTTTGGAAAATGGGAGAAGGGATGCAACCTGTGTGCTTATATTATGAGGATGAGACAATAACTAACAACCATACTACTGTTCTATAGTTTTTACAAATGTAAGGGAACATACAAAGGGACTTGCCTCCACAACCAGACACAATACTCTATACGTGTTTCTGGAGAAAACAAGGGCCCATATATATGCCACAACTCTACTGAGCCCTCTAAATCTGTGATATTTGAGATAAGGACAAAACAAGGATGGCCCATGGCCAAAGGGGAGCCTGTAGTAGCCCATACTGAAGTAAAAGGAAGCCTCAGCCAGACAACATTAAAATTTGATGCCTGTGCTGTCCTAAGTCACTCTGAGGGCACAGGTCACTGCGATTCCCTCGGCTGGGAAAGGAGTTCCATGAAAGAAGATAAATACATTTATTTATGCTATCCATGGCTGAGGTGTAATGAATTTTGTAATCAGTGGTCATGTGTACTGTGGGCCACCAGGAAAGGTAATTAAGGAAAAGTTTACCTTAAGAAAGGAGTAGCACCAACAAACTGCAGAGCTAACCAATGCAACCCACTAGAATTAGTAATTACTGATCCAATGGACCCCAGATGGAAGCCAGGGGCAATGGTGACACTGGAGATAAATGCTCCTGGACTTGATCCTAAAATCCCCATTGTTATCAAAAAACAGGTTCACAACTGTTCCACAAAAGTCTACCGCATATTCCAGTACTTCTATAAAGTGACCATCCAACCCATGTCCCAGTTTCCACGAAATGTCAAAAATCTGTTCTTAGGGCTAGCAGAAGATATAGCTCAGTCTCTAAATGTTACATCATGTTATGTACTTGGAGGAACCGTTATGGGAGATCAGTGGCCATCAGAAGCAAAAGAGTTATTGCCCCATGAAGTTATTAATATAGCCAAAAGCCAAGTTATTAATATGACAAGCCGAAAAAAGGCCCCCTCAAGATGAGACCTTTTGGGTCCTAAAGTCCTCCATAATAGGTAAGTATTCCCTAGCCCGGTGGGGAGAAGACTTCACTTTGCTTGTTGAAGAGCTGACTTGCCTGGGACAGAAGACATTCAATGCCTCCACTGGAAATAGTGAGTGGTGGGGAAAAATTAAGACTGAACAACCCCCCCTTGACAGGTTTGCTCACCTGGGAGAGGGTTGGGAAATTTAGAGAGTCAAAGAGATTGGACAGCCACAGCTGGACTATACTGAACATCCAGGAATAAAGCATATGCCTGACTCCCATGTGACCAGATTGGAAGCTGAGTAACAGGTATCATCAGACTCTCCTTCTTCTTGCTGCCCCTTAAAGCTGGAGAATTACTCGGCTACCCGGTTTCCATCCCCCTGACTTTTCTGAGAAGGTAAATTAAAATACAAGACTGGAAAGATGTTGAATGGTCTCCTGAGAGAATAATTCAATATTATGTGTCAGCCACATGGGCTCGAGATGGGTCTTGGAGATACTGAACCCCCATTTACGTGCTGAATCATATAATTAGACTGTAAGCAGTGCTTGAGATTATAACCAATGAAACATGCAGAGCCCTAACACTGCTAGCACATCAGCAGACTCAAATTTGAAGTGCTGTTTACCAAAATAGGCTGTCCTTGGACTACTTGCTAGCCCAAGAAGGGTGAGTATGTGGGAAATTCAATCTGACCAACTGCTGCCTGCAGATTGATGACCAGGGACAAGTCATAGAGAATATAGTAAAAGAGATCCAGACATTAGCTCATGTCCTAGTACAGACCTGGAGTGGATGGAATCCCCAAAATCTGTGAAGAGGATTGTTCTCAGCCTTTGGAGGATTTAAAACCCTGGTGGGAGGAGTATCATTGAGCTTTGCTTGATCATTCCTTGTCTCTTTCAGTCAGCAGTAAGAGCTATATATTTTACGGCTGAGATAATTATTAACCAAAAGTCAACATCACATATGTTATATGTGAAATACCATCAGCTCCTACAAGAGCAGACAAATAGTGAGACCCCAAGTTGAAGTATTCAGGGGGTCTCACAGGGAGGAATGAGAGAGGAAAACTTTGAAAAAGTTACATACTAGTTTGAAATATTAAGAGGCAGACACTCTCTCCCCTTTGATGCCCACAACCCTATCTGTCTAGCACAGTTTTCTGAAAAAGGGGAACTAATGCTTTATTTTTGGCTTCTGTACCCTGCCAATGCTAACAATGGTATTTTTTAAAAATTTGTTTTTGCTCACTCCAAGATAATATGAAAATTCCTCTGTCAGCTTTCTGTACAGAACACATAAAAGGTTGACAATGTAACAACTAGGGGGTAGGTCTTTTGGACACCAGTCCACCTGCAGACCTTGCTAGCATTAAAAGCTACTTCCTCTTCTAAGCATTGGTATCTGGCTGAATCATTGCTCTCTGAGGCTGTTCCTACTACACCACCACCCCTTACTCTGTGACAGCACACTTCTCCTTTCTATTCTGTGCTTCCTATGTCCATTCAAGTAACTCCTGTCTCCCTCAACCCTGTCATTTTGCTTCTGGACAAGAGCTGCTCACACAGCTTCATGCACATATTTAAGCCAAGAAACATTTCTTCATCAGCATCACTCTTTGCCTTATAGTCCAGCTCAATCTTTCTCTAAAGAGTTGGCTTCAGAACTGGTTTCAGCAATGAGTTAACATAGAGTCTGGGGACCATGTTCCCGGGTACCCTCTAGTTTAAAGGCCCACTAAGTGTGATCTTTTAAGAGAATTCCACTGTGTTCCCTGTCAGGACAGTCATCAGTGGTGGTTAGGGACCGTCTATTTCTTTTGGTTCATGCTGATATATTCTCTGTATCACGTGGCATCTTCTGTCTGCCAGGTTCATATTTTTCTCATGTCTTTGATTTCCTTCATTCACCTCTGCTTCAGGTTGATTGGGACCAACTGATGCTAAACTGATGACTGCTTGCTAGATTTTAAGACTCCAGACACCACTAACCAAAGTGGTATGCAGAACATTTTCTTTAAAATGAAAAACTAGTTCCAACAATTACCAGGGTATCCCCCGAAAATACGGTCCCCAGACCTTTGTCTTTGCTACTCTGTTCTTCAAAACATTGGGTTATATTTAGGAAACTATACCTCTTGGTATAGTCGAGTTGTGCTGATCTCCCTTCTACTGTGTGCTGTCATCCCTTTTCCCTAATGCAATTCCTGTCAAATATTTAATCTATGAATACTCTTCTCCATCCCTCCACACCCTTGTAACCATTGAAGATTATTTTCTTCTGTGCTTAAATCTTAAGTCCTTATAATAGCGATCTCATACAATATTTGTCCTTTTGCAACTGAATAATTTCACTCAGCATTGTGTCTTCCAAATGGCTCCATGTTATATTTCCTAAAATTATCATTGTTCTCTATCATTGCACAGTATTTAATTATGTGAATATACTATAATTTGTTTATGAATTTATCTGTTGTTGAGCACTAGGTTGATATCGTCTTTTTGCTATTGTGGACAGTGCTGCAGAAACATTAATGTGTGTGTTTCTGTTCTTAAGAAAACCTTTATTCCTTTAGGATGTATTCCAAGAAGTGGGATAGCTGAATTTTATTGGTATTTGCATTTCTAGCTTTTTAAGAAAATGCCAAATTGATATCCAAAGTGGTTGTATCATTTTACATTTCCACCAGCAATATAGAAGAGTTACAATGATCCAACACTGCTGCAATGTTTATTATTTTGTGTTTTTTGAATTAATGCCATCCTTTTGGGGGGAGAGATGGTATTTCATTATAATTTGATTTGGATTTCTCTGATGGCTAATGATCATGAGCATTCCCTCACATATCTGTTAGAATTGCGGATATTTTCTTTGGTGAAGTGCCTGTTTATATCCTCTGCCAATTTTTTAACTGGGTTATTTGTCTTTCTCTAGTTGAAGTTTTGTGGTACATTGTAGATTAAGGATATTAGACACAGGTAGGATTTGTGGTAGCCAAAAATTCTTTTCAATTGCATCATATGCTTGTGAAAGCTGGACCATGAACAAAGAAGACAGAAGAAGAATCGATGCCTTTGAATGTGGTGTTGGAGAAGAATGTTGAAGGTACCATGGACCTCCAAAAGAACAAACAAATCTGTTCTGGAAGAAGTACAATCAGAGTTCTCCTTGGAAGCAAAGATGGCAGGACTGCATCTTACATGCTTTGGACATGCTGTCAGGAAAGATCAGTCCCTGAAGAAGGACATCATGCTTGGTAGAGTGGAGAGTCAGTGAAAAAGAGGAAGACTCTCAAAGAGATAGATTGACACAGTAGCCGCAATAATGGGCTTAAGCATAAAAACAACTGTGGATGTGGCACAAGACCAGGTAGTGTTTCGTTAGGTTGTTTGTAGGGTCACTATGAGTCAGAACTGACTCGATGGCACCTAACAACAACAACAACAACAACATAGTCTTTTTACTGTTTTGGTGAAATCTCTGGATTAGCACAGGAATTTGATTTTTACAATTTCCCATTTATTTATTTTCTCTTCTGGTGTTTGTGCATGGTTATGAATATTTTATAGTCTCTACGTCATGTATCAAGGCTCCCAGCATTGTCCTTATTTTTTTTTCCATGATCTTTATTGTTTCAGATTTTATATCTAGGTTTTTGACCCAATTTAACTTAGTTTCTTGCACAGTGTGAGATACGAACCTTGTTGCATTTTTTTTTTTTTTTTTGCAGATGGATATCCAGTTATGCCGAAAACATTTGTTGAACAAATTGTCTTTTCCCCAGTTACAGACCTTAGGCCTTTATCAAATACTAGTTGCTCAAAGGTGGATGGAGTTATACTTAGATTCCCTGTTCTGTCCATTGATCTATATATCTGTTTATGTATCAGTATCAGGTTCTTTTGACTAAACTGTCAATGTAATAACTTCTAAAGTAGAGTGAGACCTCCCACTTCATTATTCTTCTTCAGTAGTGCTTTATTTATCCAGGGCTTCTGCTCTTTCCATATGAAGTTGCTGACTTGTTCATTAAAAAATGACATTGAAATTTGCATTGTGATTGCATTGTATTTATATATTGCTTGGGTTGAAAAGATATTTTCACAGTGTTAAGTCTTACTATCAATGAATAAGTTAGGTTTCTCCACCTGTGTGGGTCTCTTTTGGTTCCCTGCAGTAGAGTCCCGTGATTTTCTCCAAATAGATCTTTTCTGTCTCTGATTATATTTATTCCTAGGCATTTTATCTTTGACACCCAAGCCACGTGCAGGGTCGCCACTTTATTTTTGGGGGGGTTATGTTAAACGGTAATAATTTGGTGATCTCCTTTTTGATGGCCTATTTGTTGATGTAAAGCAATCCACCTGATTTATGTATGTTTGTCTTATATCCTGATACTTTGCTAACTTCCATTATTTCCAGCAATTTGTGTGTGTGTGTGAGGAATTTTAAGGGTTTTAAATGTGCAAGATACTATCGTCTGCAAATGAGATGTTTTGACCTCTTCCTTACCAATTTGGATGCCCTTTATTTCTTTAACTTGCTCTGGCTGGGACTTCCAGTACAGTGTTGAATAAAAGTGGGGGAATGCTGTCTGATTCTCTCCATTTAGGATGATATAAGTTGTTTGCTTTGCATAGGTGCCCCTTATAATGTTTCAGAATTTCCCTTCTATTCTTATTTTGTTGAGAGTTTTTAACATGAATAGGTGTTGGACTTCATCAAATGCCTTTTATGCATCAATCAAAATCAAGTGGTTCTTTGTATATGTGGTTGATTATATAAACAGTCTTCCTGTTGTTGAACTACCCCTGTATCCTTAATACGAATCCCAGTTGATCATGATTTTTTTTTTTGATATGTTGTTGAATTCTATTAGCTAGAATTTCGTTGAAGATTTTTGCATCTGTTGGTCTGCAATCTTCCTTATTGTGCTGTCCTTACCAGGTTTTGGTAACAGGGTATAAGGAAAGATCTAATATAATGATTAAAACCCTTCATACTTCACGAGGACATAGCCATATTAAATATCTACACAACAATGTAAGGACTCCTAAATACATAAAACAACTATCTTTTCAATCTCTTGTTTTGCGATGGGTTTATTTAGTTGTTCTTCTGTTTCTACTAGTTTTGATAGGTGACGTGTTTCTGCAGGTTTGTCCATTTCCTCTAGGTTTTCCAACTTGTTAGAGTACAATTTCTTGTAGTATTCTATTATGATTCTTTCAGTTTTAGCTGACTATGTCATGACATTACCTGTCTCATTTCTTATTCAAGTTATTTGCCTCCTCTCTTGTTTATCTTTTATCAATTTGGCCAATGATTGTATCAGTTTTTAGGTATTTTCTTTAAAAAAAAATCTTTTGGTGTTATTAACTTATTCATTTAGTTCTGTTCCAATTTTTGTCATTTACTTTCTTCTGCTGTCATTCTACTTGTTCGAGTTGTAGAGTTAATTCTTTGATTTGGGATCTTTCTTCTGGGATGTGTGCATTTAATCAGATAAACTGACCTCTGAGCACTGCTTTTGCTCCCCCATAGATTCTGGTACAATATATTTCATTCTCATTTAATACCATGCATTTCTTTATTCCACCTTGTTTTCTTCTATAACCCAGACGTTTATGAGGAAGACGTTGTTCTGTTTCCATATGCTTGATATTTTTTCTCCTTGCTTTTTCTGTTATTAACTTCTATTTTTGTGGCTCTATGATTTGAAATGCTGGTGACATAGTTGTTAAGTGCTACCTCTGCTATCCAAAAAGCTGGCAGTTCAAATCTGCCAGGTGCTCCTTGTAAACTCTATAAGGCAGTTTGTGATGACCTGTAGTGCCATTATGAGTCAGAATCAACTTGACTGCACTGGATTTTTGGTTTATGGTCTGAAAAGATACTTTGTAATATTTAAATACTTTGAATTTTGTTAAGAATTGTTTTGTGGTCTAATAGGTGTTCCATTCTACAGAACGTCCCATGTGCATTGGAAAAGAAAAAAAAAAAAGAATGTTTTAATCATTACTGTTGGGTGGAGTGTTTTGTATGTCTGTGAATTCCATTTGGTTGATTGTGGCATTTACATCTTCTGTGTCTTTACTGAGCTTTTTTCTAG
Organism: Heterohyrax brucei; assembly: GCA_028571685.1. Classification (NCBI taxonomy): domain Eukaryota; kingdom Metazoa; phylum Chordata; class Mammalia; order Hyracoidea; family Procaviidae; genus Heterohyrax; species Heterohyrax brucei. Next base: position 51,023,625 of record CM053142.1, read on the forward strand.
ATGTCATGTCCTTCACTAACAATAGTGTGTTGAAGTCTCCTATTATTATTGTGGAGCTGTCTACTTCTGCTTCCAATGCAGATGGTATTTGTTTTATGTATTTTGGAGCTGACTTATTGGATGTGTAGATATTTAATATGGTTACGTCTTCCTGGAGGACATAATCATTATATTAGAACTTTCCTTATCCAGTATGGTGAATTTTACTTTAAAGTCTGTTTATCAGAGATTAATATTGACACCTCTGCTCTTTCTTGAATGTTGTTAGCCTGAGATATTTTTTCCATTATTTGAGTTATAGGTTGTTCATGTCTTTGAGCCTAATGTGTGTCTCCTGTGGGCAGCATATGGATGAGTCATGATTTTTTATCCAATCAGTCACTCTCTGTCTCTTTATTGGTGCATTTAGTCTATTTTCTTTTGGCGTAATTATTGATAGGTAAGAGCTTCATGTTGTCATTTTGATGTCTTTTTGTGTGTGTTGTAGATAATGCTTTTGTTCTGTTTAACTTTTTGTGCAAAATCTTTTCTCATTATGTATTTTCTTTTTATGTTTTTCAATGTTTGGTGATTTTATACTCGATGATACTTCAAATTGTTTCTTTTTTTTTTCTTTTAATGCATAGCATTGATAGTTTCCTGTGGTTACCTTAATATTTACCTTTATGTTTCTAAATTTAAATCAGTCTTTAATTTTGTTATCTCACCTTGACTTCCTCTCCACATGAAAGATCCATGACAGTGTTTTCTTTTGTGTATCTCTCCTTTATTGCAATGTTTACATAATGACATCTCTGGCTTACTATTTTCAATGTTTTGCGTATGATTTGTTTTCATTATTCACCCGTTTGGACTGATACCCAGTTGCTGTGTTCTGTATTCTAGTTTTATGTTGTTAACTGGTGTTATTGGTTTTCTAACCAAAGGATTCCCTTCAGTATTTCTTATAGTTTTGATTTGGTTTTTGCAAATTCCTTAGATTTCAGTTTATCTGGAAATGTTCTAGTTCTGCCATCCTATTTGAAAGATGATTTTGCTGGATATATAATTCTTGGCTGGCGATTGTTTTCCTTTAAGGCTTGGTATATGTTGTTCCATTGTCTTCTTGCCTGTGTAATTCTGAGTAACCTGAGTTTAGTCTTAAGGATTTTCTGTGGTAATTTATTTTTTATTTGTTTCTATCCACTTTTAAAAGTTTGTCCTTATCTTTAGTTTTGACAAGTTTTATTATTATATGCCTTGATGTCTTTCTTTTGGGATCTACCTTATGTGGAGCTCTGTGTTTCTCTTGGATAGATATCTTCTCATATTTCACTGATATTAGCAAAGTTTTCTGTTGGCAAATCTTTGACAATACTCTGTATTTTCTGTTACCTCCCACCCTATTCTGGTAGTCCAATCACTCATGGATTATCCCTCTTCATAGAGTCCCACATAGTTCTTAGTGTTTCATGATTTTTTAAAAATTCAACCATCTCATATTTCCTGAAGTATGTTGATGTCATGTGCTTTATCTTCAATCTTACTAACTCAGGCTTCCATTTCCTCAATTCTGCTCCTTTGACTTTCCATTGAGTTGTCTTGTTCTGTAATTTTATTATTAATTTTCTGTATTTCTAACTCTTGTCAGTCAATGCTTTGTTTCAGCTTCTTCAATTTGTCATGTTACTCTGCTCCATTTTCCTGATCTTATTCATCTCTTGAAGAATTCTAAATATTAATCTTTTGTATTCTACCTCTGATAATTATAGGAAGATTTCTTCCTCTGCAAAATTTGACTCTTTGATCTGGGAGCTTTCCCAAGATATCAGGGTCTGTACTTTTTAAGTGCTTTTACAGTGACTGCTTCTTTCAAGCCATCAGTAAATCATAATTGTTTGTTTTATGTCTGTCTGCTTAGTTTTTGGCTGTGTTCCAGCTCCTTGTTTTAAAATGTACAGTTTACTTTTATTACATAGATTCAACTCAGGTATCCCTGTAGTCAGTCACCAAGTGTGTGGTGCCGGCTGTCTCTTATTGTCCTAGATGGGCAGTGGTGATTAGGATAGGCACAGATGTCTCGCTGCAGCCACAGAGAAAGGCATGGCCTCACAGCTGTCGCTGAGTATCTCTGAGGGTGGTATATACCCTTAAGGCTGAATCTAGGTGAAAGAACAGTTTCTACCCTGATTTTCTGGCTTAGTGGAGTTGGGAGAAAAAAGTTTTCTTCCTCCTTTTCTCCCCTTTCCCTCATTTGCTAAACTGTTTCCCTTTCCAAGTCTCAGAAAATGGGTCACAGCAGGCTTAAGGAGTCCTATGTCTGGCTCAGTAGATGACATCCGACTCCAGAGTCAGACACAGTGCGGAGAAGACAGGGAGTGAATGGCTCCAGGCAGGCTTGAAGGGTCCTACTTCTGATTCATTAATGGCATCAAACTCTACTGCCATTGACAGTTAATAGAAGGGAAGGGGGAGTGCTGGGAGACAGGAGACAGATCCATATTCAAGGAAAGAGTCAGATCAGCAGCCAGCAGTTTACATACCATGATTTAGTTTCTGAAAATCTTGTACTGTCCCTTACTGGCTCTGGAAACCTACATGGATTCTCCAGAAAATCACATTCACTGACAAGTATGTTTCTAGATCTGGTGTCTGGGCTAGAACATAACAAAATTCTCAAGGACAATTGGTATTCTAGCCAAGGATGAGACAACCTGTACATTCAAAATATAAATAATAGTAATGGAATTTTAAATTTCACTTCAGAGCTTTTTCATTCTAAAGGTGTTCATTTCGTTCTTCTTATCTTCTTTTCTTGAGACTTCTCTTTCATTTGTGTTGCTTTCAAGAATGGTAATAATTGATCAGTGAAGCATTTTTATACCAGCTGTTTTAAAATCCTTGTCTGATTATTCTAGCATCTGTGTCATGTCAGTTTTGGTATCTGCTGGTTTTCTTTGTTTGCTTGCAGTGATATTTACCTAGTTCTTGATATGCTGAGTGGTTTTAGGTTTTATCATTTCAAAGTAGGATGTTATTTTATGAAACTTAGTGCCTATTTACATCTTTTATTTTTTGCAGGCAGTAATACAATTTAACTTTAACATGCATATACTCTGGTCTATTTATGTGGACTACATTTTAATGATAAATTAGTTTTCAGTCTTGGTAGTGTTTATACTGTTTTATTTATGTCACCAATTTGAAAACCTAGAAAGTATTCCACACCATTTGTGTTCTAAACCCCTCATTCCTTGCTGGTTTCATGTGTGTATTGCTCAGCAATATGCTTAGAATTTCATACACAGTTTAAAGAACCTGTTTCTCCAGTTGTCTCCTCTTGGTTATCCTCTCTCCACTCTTTACTTGGGAGGGAGAATGCTACTTTATTTTTGTTAGACAGTAATAGAAGTCCAGACTCTCCACTTAACCTCCTGAAGAAGAGGGAGATGAAGATGGCTATATGGTTTTTAAGTTTCTTTCCTTGAAATGTTCAGCAGAAGTAAGACAAACACATTGAAAAAAGATTGTGTTCTTCAGCTATCTCTTTACCATGCCTGAATAGAGAGACTAGGCTTTTCTTGGGGCCTTTTTTTTTCCTCCCAGTGTTAGATGATGTAGATAGGATGCAAAAAGAAATGGAAAACTGTGGAACTTAGCACTGTGTTTCTTCTCATATGCTAAGATCCCCAAACAGTCTGTTTCTTCTCTTAACTTTTCAGTATCTTCTTGTGCTTGTTTCATGTATTATGTCCAGAGATTCTATCTGTGCTTAGTGAGAAGAATATGGAAAAATGTGTTTATTCCTACTTGTCCAAAACAGAAAGAACCCCCCAAAATTATATCAACCTTACTAGTAGTAAGAGAGAAGCAAATAAAAACACGATATTGTTTTTCACCCTTTGTGTGTTGGAAATGACATGGGAAATGGCAGCTTACATGTACTAGTTGTGAACATATAAATGGTCTCAAAACTTTTAAAAAGCAATGTAACCATATGCTTGAAAAAACTTAGTTATTTTCATACAGTTATCTCTGGATTTCTATTTCCTAAAATTTATCCCAAATAAAATCACATAGACTTGCTTATGGTGATTTTTGTTTACGAAAGCCAGTAACATTAGCCAGTCAAGAACAGGCTAAATAAAGTATTCTATGTTGCTGTATTTGTAGCATAAGGAAAATTTTAATATCCATAATATTTTTAATAAGTGAAGACCACAGCATCTTTTTATATCTTTTATTTGGCCTTACTTCCTTAGTTTTGGAAAAAATTATCAAAAAGTTATTGCTCAGTTTTTAATATTTTTTACTATGCCCATGCTTTTTATTTAAATTATTTCTTAAAATTACACTGAACTTTATGAGCAGCAACTATATTTTTAATGATTTACTTACGTGTTTTTTTGTATTTGTTCCTTTGAGTGCTTTGTTCTGTTTTTTGTTTTTTTTTTTTTCTGAGTACAACATTAAGTAGGCTTTTTTTGAGAAAAGACACATGGATGGTAAACTTCCTGAGTCCTTCCCAAATCATTTTATATATGAATAAGGTATTGTTTTCATCGACATCTAAATAATAACTTGGGGAGGTCATATAAATATTAATCCAAAATAACTTGTCAAAAAATTGTTCTATGTTGTGAAGAAATCCAATGCAAGTATAATTCTTATGTATTTTATGTGAAACTTTATTTCTATATATAAGTATCTGGAATTCTTTCTCTCTCTCTCTTTTCACAGAGAGCCACAAGCCATGAAGGAACCCTGGTGGTGCAGTGGTTAAATGTTCAGCCACTAATTGAAAAGTTAGAAATTCAAATCCACCAGACACTCCATGGGACAAAAATGTGGCAATTTGTGTCCATAGAGATTATAGCCTTGGAAACCATGTGGGCAGTTCTGCCCTATTCTGTAGGGTCCCTGTGAGTTGGAATAGACTTGGCTTTAACAAAACACATGACTTTAATTTTTCTTTTCTCCATTTACTCTCTTCAACCATTAAAATATCTTCCCATTCTGAATATTGAAAATATCTTCATGTGTAAAAGTTTACTTATATTTTATATAATTTCATCAATGTTTATTGTTTTCTCCTGAAATTACTATTAAGAAGTTTTATTTAATCGTTGAGTATTATGCATATTAACATTTTTAGAAGAAATAGCCCATTGAAATTTTTCTATAAAGGAAAATTAAATTTTAAATATTCAGTATTTTCCATTATAAAGTAAAACCTGTGGAAGCCTGAACCTGTATAAGGCAAAAATCTGTCAGAGAAAGAAAACACAAATATTTTCCACTAATAAAGAATGACATAAAAGCGGTAAGCTGGAGGCACGGCTAAGATGGAAGACTAGACATATGTCTCCTCAATTCCCTCTAAGAACTAAGGCTTGGAATGACAAGTGAATGCAGCATTCTGGACACCCAGGGAACCCCATGATACGGCATAGGATTGTCAGATTGGACTATACACTGCTAAATGGGAAACTATCTCTCTTGAACATGAGGAAGTGCACAGCTGACTCAGGCTTGGGCTTCAGCAGACTGGAGGTATTGACATCTTCTTTGTTAACTGGGAGGCAAGGGACAGTCATGAGTCATCAAAAATGCTGAACTGCAGTGTTAAAGCAAATAGAGTACAGCACAACAGAGACCAATACATAGGATAGCCATGTTTTGAGAGCCTGGATGTTAAGGGCACCACCGCCCTTCCACCCTCTTTACTGAGCTGCACCATACATTCTGGTAGGGCTGCTCTAACAGAAATACCATAGAGTGGATGGCTTTAACAAAGGAAGGTTTATTCTTACATAGTCTGGTAGGCTGCAAGTCCATATTCAGTGTGTCCACTCCAGGGGAAGGCTTTCCCCCTGGTTGGCTCTGGAGGAAAGTCCGCTATTGCATCAGTCTTTGTCCAGGGAGCATCTTGGTTCAGGAATCTCAGGTCTGACAGACATGCTCTTCTCCCCGTGCTGCTTTCTTGATGGTACGCAATTCCCAATTCTATGCTCGCTTCTCTTTCCTTTTATATCTTGCAGGCTGAAAGGATTAAGGGTGGGGAAAGCCATACTCCAGGGAAACTCCCTTTACAGTGGAGCAGGGAGGTGCTCTTATAAAGGGATTTACAGTCCCACCCTAATCCTTTAACATAGAGCATAGGAAATCCACAAAATGGAGGACAGTCACAAGATACTGGGAATTATGGCCCAGCCACATGGCTTCACATATTTTTTGGGGGACATAATTTGATCCATGACACTGAAGGAAGAGCAACTCAGCCAGGACATCATCTTGGTTAGCTGGGAGGTGGAGTCACCCAACTGGAAGCCTCAGCAGGGGCTAATTCCCAAGCTGAGAAGCAGTGCCAGTCTCGAAAGCACTTTTTCAGCAAAAAGACTGTGTTTAGGACAGTGTGGGGCCCTGCTGAGGAGAGCAGCAAGGACATAATCCCTACCGACCTTCAACTACATCATAGCATTTGGGGATGGCAGGAAAGGCAACTCTGTTGTCAGCTGGAAGGTGGGGCTTGCCCCACCTGACAGCCTGACTGATTTGGGTAGCTCCCACCTTTTTAAAATAAGACTGCCAGGAGAAATAACTGTTGAGTAGCCCAGCAGTATCTCCTCCAGCCTTCACTGACCCATGTCATAGCATCAGCTGATGGTCCCCTAGTAACTGCATAAGCAGGGTGCTGTATCTGCCATCCAGGAGGCAGAGCCTGCCACCCCAGAGAGTCCACTGTGACCAGTCACTAGAGTACACAGAGATGTCTGGTGACCAATTCCCTTCTCAGAATTATGCCTCAGCTCCTATTAAGGTAACGCCAGAGAAGCTGAACAGCCTCTAGATGGCCTGAAGGCAGCAAAACAGTTAAAGAAACAGTCCACCAGAGTTCTCAAATACTTCCAACACAAAGAATCAAAAAAGATCCCAAATGAAGAAGTCTTTCGGAAACTATCAGAAGTCGAGTACAAAACAATTATAAATAGAGCCCTCCTAGAATGTAGCAGTGCAAAACAAAAAATTAATCCATTTGAACTGATGGAACATCAGCAAACTGAAAACCAGCAGATCAATTACAAAATTACAGAATTAGATGCTTCAAGCCAAACCCCAAACAGTAGAATTAAAGATATAGAAGTCAGACTTAGTGACCTTGAAGAGATAGCAAATGACACCAACATTTATAAGGAGAACTTGGAGAAAAGAAATAAAAACATTATAGAAACATGAAGAAAAGTGTGTGAGTCTATTAAGAGGAATAATATATAAATGATAGGAGTTCCTGAACAGGGAGGGATAGCCGAAAACAGAGAGTATTGTTGTTGCGGTACTGACAGAAAACTTCCCTGAAAATATGAAAGAAAAAAAAAACACATAGATTTCCAAGATGCATATTGAATACCACAAGAATTAAACTCCAAAAGAAAGACATCAAGACACATTACAATCAAGTGGCACTTGGCTGGCTTAATAAAATGTAACACTTAATGACAGTGAGGTACAAAGCAAAGCAAACATTCAGAGGGAAGCCCTATAGGCTTTTTGTTAACTGCTTAGCAGGAACGATGCTGGCAAGGAGGCGGTGGGATGACACATTCAATGCATTGAAGGAGAAAAACATCCAAGAATTATATATCTCACAAAATTGTCTCTCAAATATGAAGATGAAATCAAGAAATTTACAGATAAACAGAAGCTCAGAGACTTTGTAAAAACCAAACCAAAACTGCAATAAATGCTGAAAGAAACTCTTCAAATATAAAAAAAAAAAAACCCATTAAGTGTATGTTTAAGGAGGCAGTGCAGAACACAGCATCCAGAACCCTACTCAGCTAGGGAAGCAATAAAGCTCAATCAAAACTAAAATATTAAAAGAAAGGAATCAGTGATCATATCATGAAGTCTATAAAACCATCGCACTGACAAAAGGGATATACTACTGTAGCTAAACTCCTTTCAGATGGAGAGGATGTTTAAATGATATGTAGAAGTTAAAATAGAGTTTAAACTTAAGGGGATTAATAAGGGCAACAGAGTTCTGGCTCTCACAGGTGTCACCGTGTATTTTGTCAGGTTTTGTTGTTGAGTGCCTCGATCCTTGTCTTTTACTTTCATGCTATTGGTTTTCTTCAAATTTCTGGTGATTATTTTTATATTTATAAATATCCCAACCAACTATAGTGTTGGTTATATCAGTAGTTTTATAGAGCTATTTCAGCAATAGCTCCAGCTTTCGAGAATATGTTAGGACATCTGAAGACTTCATGTAAGACAGTAAAATGTTGAAAATGGATATTGATCATAGGATGTGAGCAAAAATGAGAGGATCCCTATAACTTGTAAGTGGAAAAGGCTGTTTTACTTGCAAAATGGAATAAAACACACTAACTCCCTTTCATTTACTGCATTTTTTAGGAACTCTAGAGTCACTCTGGAATGTTCTTTGATTCTTTCTTTGATTTACTTAACAGTCTTCAAGTAGATTATATTCATGTTTTAAATGATTTGTAAATGTATATTAAAACAATTTTATTTCATTATAAGTTTTTAATGAAGTTAGAAATAGTTCATTTTCATTTTTGTATACACTTTGTCTGATACTAATGTTCTAATCACTATTACGTTTTGTTAGATTTTTATCCTCAGTTATGTAGCTTCCTTAGTCTGTGTCATAACAATAACATATTCCCAAATATGAGGGTATATCATTAAATCTACCCATAAAATAAATGTTCACTAACGCAATTTCTTAGTTGTGGCTTGAAATGTGTTAGGATGCATTTTAGAGGATTATTTTTAGAGCACTGGTGACAGTGTTAAGTGTTCAGCTGCTAATCAAAAGGTCAACATTTCTAATTCTCCAAATACTTCCAGGATATCCATGCTGCTGAGTTGCTATGAGATGGGATTCATTTGATGGCAAATGTATGGAAATGGAAGATGGCGACTAAAGACATATTCTAACTTAGCAAAACTTGAAAGTTTAAATATCAAATCTATTTCCTATATTAAAGACATATGGCAGATCAATTCATAGATATGGATTAGATGAATCAGACTTGCTACATTACAAGGACTGTCTCATAGGTTGCAGAACTAGTAATATCTTTTGTCAGCCAGAAAACTAATTACATTGGCATCAGTTCTTAAGTTTCTGAAAGAAGAGCTAGAGGCAAGATCTTCTTGTCTTTATCATCTTCTATTGATTCTGCAACTTCAAATCTAGTTCCCCTTTGTGATCTTGAACTATTTGCTGCAGCTCTGTCTTTGTCTCTGCTTTTCCTCTGTATTGGTTTCAGTTTTTGTTTTTTGTTTTTGTTTTTCCCCTAATTTCTCTTTCAAGAATCTAATCACTTGTATTTACAGCTCTGCTTCCTTGACCTGGATACAACAAATCCTGACCTAGGAATCAACTTTTCCTATGATAATCAGTTTTTGTCAAACTCCACTTTTGCCATCTAATCCACATGTATAAATATAGTTGCTTGACTAATACATAGTCTATATAATCATGGGCTGTTCAAGTATCAGTTTATCAAAATTTTTGTAATACCACCCAAAGCTATCATTTTATGCCAAGTACATTTCCCTAACTTTATGTTTACCAAAGAGCAATAGAAACATTCTTTGTCAATAAAAAAGATACTACCAAGGATTTTTGTGGTGATGTAGTTCTGTGGCTTCATTGTGAGGACTGTTTACACAGTAAAATTATATAAAAACATACACACAGATAAATGAGTACATGAAATCCTGGTGAAATCTGAAGAAGCCTGGGAACTGAACCAACGTTAGTTCACTGGCTTTGATAATTATGTTACAGATATGTGTGATCTCACTATTGGAGAATAGTCAGTAAAGAGAACAAGAGACCTCTTTATTATTTTTTTAAAACTTACAATTTTTTACATTAACCTGAATAACTATTTCAAAATAAAATCATGCAAGTAATTGGTAATAGTATACCTATTGTCTCTTTCATCAAATCTACACTGTCCACATGAATTTTAAGATGCTTCATTTTCTGTACATCCACCATATCCATTTTTCTTCTAAAACTCCAGTGAAAGAGTTTCTCTTCCAAGAGGAATTATCTTTCAATTCTGCTTTCCATGTGCTCATATCTGTACATGTGGTTTTGATGCCTTGATACGTTGCACAATTAATCTAACTATACTAATCTTATACTAATAACATTTATTTGATCTATTCACCTAGAAAATGAGGACCATGATAGAGAAGTCTGTCTTTTGTAATGCAAACAGAACTTATTTTGGACAATGTTGAATGTGTAGTATGTGCTGTATGTATGTTGAGGCCAGTGCAGTCTTCTTGTCAACCTAATTTAGATGAAGAATATTAAGAAAACAGAAATAGTAGTGATCTTCAAAATCTTTATCAAATCTCTTTCCTCCAGGAGTTTACAAAAAATGAAGCAGCAGATATTCTCTTATAAAATTCCTTTGCCAAAAGAAATTAAATACTGTAGAGCCAGGACATAGTTACTATAAATTTACTGACAGAATTTTTTAAATTAAGTTTTCATTATATTTAATAAAATAAATATTCAGTGTGCCACAGTTATGTGAAATTGTTGTCTATTTTTGAGCAAGAGAAATGAACCTTTAACAGACAATTGCTCATTAAAATCTGGTCATCATAATCAGAATACTTTAATCCTGTTGTTGTCAGTTAGCTATAAACAAAAGCCCAGTGTGTTTTCTTGAAATTGTCTACCTAAGTCTTGATAGCACATATCGTAAAATTTAGGAACTAGCATCGAAGGAACAACAACAACAACAAAAATATTCTTCATTATTTTCTGTATTCTAAAGCCACCAATTAAACTTTCTAAGTAAAGTTATCATTTGGAATCAGGTAATTCGTTCCCTTGATGTGAGATAGTGACTCTGAAATTTAAACTCTTTGAGAGAACAGTTATGGGGACAACACAAATGTATCATGAGGTTAATGAGCCAAAACACCTGTTCAATCAAGCCTCTTTGTCAGTGAATAAAATCACTCATTTGGTACTCTTCAGCATAAACTGAGTATAAAATTCAACAGTAAAAATAAACTTATTCATGAAAATTCTGTATAATAATTACTACAGACATATTTCAGAACTATCTCATGAGAGAATAAGGTAAGGATAACCGTTACTCAAGAAATATGGAATTCTTAATCAGGTTGAGCAAAACTCTGTAGAATCTATTTAATTAAAAAGTATCTCATAACAATTTAAAATGATTTGGGTTACTGAAGACAGATAAGTCACACAAATCTGAAATGATCTGTCTTCCCTAATTTTAAATATAAGTTCTTAAATTTTCATTTAAGCAGGTTTTATTCAAATTAATCCATATGTTTTTGCTGATAATAACATAAATGATAAATAACTTCCTTTTAATAATTTGTAATATGTATTACTAGGATTACATGACATTACCAAGATCACTGATCCAAGCAAAGAATGATCAAATCAATTAATAGACATAAATGCAAAATAAATGACTAGCACCAGTTTTTTTACTAAGTTAAAAATACTGTTCAAAATACTTACTAAATTCAAAAGGCTTACAAGTAAATTTAAAGAGCAAGAATATTAAGGAAAATTGTGTTTTCATCATTGTGTTTGCCAGTTTATGCAAATACCTGATAATTTTAACTGGATGCCAGCCAGTATGAACTGCATTTGTTGAGTAGTTAATACTTTGTGTGGCTAATACATTGTTCTCGTATGAAATTAAGATACTTGCAAATGTTTCATTTTCATTTCTTAGTTTTATTGTTTTCTATATGAATTGGAAGAGGTTCAGTTTAGGTCTAATTATTCTCCACTACTGAATTAAGAGTGAGCCCTGGTGGAACAATAACTAAGTGATTGTCTATTAACTGAAAGGTCAGTGGTTCCAAACACCCAGTGGTGCCAAAAGAGAAAAACCTGGTGATCTGCTTCAGTAAATACTACAGCCGAGGAAATCCTATAGGGTGGCACTACTCTGCCACATGTGTTAACTACTGAGTCGAAGTAGACTTGATAATACCTAACAACAACCACTGAAGCAAGGATCTCTTGTGTATTCTATCTAGTTCTCTGCCCAGTGTGACTGGTAGACACAGGCACCATTTCTGACCTTTTGTAAGCTCTAGGTATCATTATATAAATCTTTCAGATGATTCTGTCCTTTGACTTGAGTAGTTTTCTTACACGTAGGTATTAATATGTATTCATAAGAATATTCTTCAGAGTTTTTTGCTGTGAACTTTCTTTCTTTCAGAAGCCTGTCTTTCAAACTCTAACAACTTGGATATCTGTTTTAATTTTCTATTGCTGCCATAACAAATAAGCATAAACTTAATGGCACAGAACCATACAAACACATTCTATTATTTTTGGGGGATCAGACTACGTAATTAGTCCCAGTAGGCTAAAATCAAGATGTTCAAAGGACTCCATTCCTTCTTGGAGGTTCTAAGAAAAATCCAATTTGGTTTGTTTGATTTTTGCCTACAGCTTCTCAATGTCAACTACATGTTCATGCCACCTTTCTACATCTTCAGAGTCACCAGTGGCAGTTCACGGCATTCTCATGATGCCAGTCTTCGGGTTCTCTTTTTCTGTACTCAGCTGAGAAAGATTCTCTGTCTTTGAAACCTAATGTGAATAAATTGTGCCCACCCAGATAATCCAAAATGATCTCCCCATTCTGACATGCATAGTTATAATTAAACACTGGTGGTATAGTGGTTAAGAACTCTGCAGCCAAACAAAGCTCTGGCAATTCTAATCTAGCAGCAGCTCTGTAGGCGGAACATTTGCCAGCCTGCTTCTGTAAAGACGTACAGCTTTGGGAATCCTCTGTGGCAGGTCTTCTTTGCCCTGTCATGTTGCTATGAGTGAGATTTGACTTAATGACCTTAAATCTTTTTAATCACATTTCAAAGTCTTTTTTGCCCTGTAAGGTAACAGACTCACAAGTTCAAAAGATGGAATTATTGAAAACTTCATGGTTGTGGAGCATTATAGGCAGAATACTGTCTATGACAATATGACTGTACTACCAGCTTTCTTTCCTTTATTTGTGGTATCTGCTGAAATTTGCCTAGGTTGCTCCCCCTTGTGCTATGCATACACAGTCCTAAGGCAGTAAACTGAAGCAATTGTGTAGTGTATTTCATTTGCTATCTGTCTCTCGGGAATTACTATTTCCACATGCTCAGTTGAAAAGGGTTGTTTTCTGTATCTTGTCTATCGGTTGTTTCAGATGGTAAGATCAGGTCCTTATTACTTCATCTTATTTGAAAGTGAGACTCCTTCCTATGGGTATTTGAAGCTGTGCTATATGATATTTTCTTGGTGGACTGATCATTCATTATTAGGAAGTATCACTTATTTCCTCTGGAATTTTTTCTTGCCTTGCAATCTACTATACCTAACATTTTGTTATAATAATGGCTTTTATTTATTTATTTAGGATTTTCAAGTTCTATCTATGTCCCTCTACCTTCAACTTTTGTTTGTCTCTGTATTTATGATGAGTCTTTCATAAAGGATATTTAGCTATTGTTGCTGTTGTGCTGCTGTTATTGTTATTACTTTTGATCTAACACCATTATCTCCTAAATTTGTATATTTATTTCATTGATGCTTAATGAGCTTATTGACATACTTGGTATATATCTGTTTTCTGTTTGAACCACGTATTTTGGTTCTTTATTCTATTCTTTATACTCTTCTCATGTATAGATAGATAGCCAGAAAGGATGCCGTGCAGTATCCCCTTGTTCTGTTTAAATGACTGCATCTTGGTCTGTGTAAAGGTTCTACAACAGGTAGGTAGATGATAGACAGACAGATAGGCAGATAGACAGATAGATAGGTGGATGCATATATTGTCTGAATAGCTAGACTGGCAAGTTTTCAGTCGACTGGAAAGGTCTATGTTTTGTAGATAATTTTTTCTGTAAATTTAATTAGGAAATTACTGTACTTCAAAGAAAATTTTAAATTTGTTTGATTTTGTGAAAAAAAAACCTCAAAACCCTCAAAGTGTAATGTAACAAATAACCCTGTAGCTTCCTGTCAGCACTGACAATAGTGAACATCCAGTTGTATGGTCTTTAAGACTGTTACTTTAAACAGAAAATGCAAGTAACATAGGAATTTTATCTAATTTCTTTTCAAATACTATTTCCTCTCCACCAACATATCCCTTTAATTTCAAACATTTATGTTTATATTAGTGGTATAATAAAAAGAACAAACAAACCAAAACATCCAGATCCATTGATGTCAAGCAGATCTGACTCCCAGAGTTTATACAATTCTTCTAAGACAGATTTCTTCATTTTTCGGGGGGTTATTAGTGTATTTATTATTTTTGGTCAACACCATAATTCAGAGACATCAGTTCTTCTCTGGTGTCTCTTATTCATGTTCATCTTTCACATACATATAAAGCCACTGAAAATATCACAGTCTGGGTCAGGTGCAGCCTTGTACTCAAACTGACATCTTCGCTTTTCAACATTTTAAAGAGGTCTTTTGCAACAGATATGCAGTGTGTCCCTTAAGTTCCTTGACTGCTATTTCCATGGGAGTTAATTGTGGATACAAGTAAAATAAAATTCTTAGCAACTTCAATATATTCTCTGTTTATCATGATGTTACTCATTGGTCCAGTCATGCTTATTTTTTTGTCTTTATGTTGAGATGTAATCTATACTGTAGGCTGTAATGTTTGATCTTCATTATCTAGTGTCTCAAGTCCTCTTTCAGCAAGAAAGACTGTGTCATTTGCATACTGAAGGTAGATAATGAGACTTTTTCCAATCTTGTTGCCACATTTTCTTCACGTAGTCCAACTTTTCAGATTATTCTCCTGGCATATCGACTGAATAAATATGGTGAAAACATGCAACCCTGACCCACACATTTAGTGACTTTAAATCATGCAGTAGCCCCTAGTTCTGTTTGAATGACTACCTCTTTCCATGTAAAGGTTCCACAAGAGCACAGTTATGATTTGAAATTCCTATTCTTCAAAATTACTGGTTCTCAATATAATTGATTATGATCTGCACAGTCATATGCCTTTTTATGATTAAAAACAAAAAACAAAAACCATAGGTAAAAATCTTTTTGATATTCTTTTCTTACAGCCAAGTTCTGTCTGATATCATCAATACTTCTTCAAAAACTTCTAAATCCAGCTTGAAATTCTGGTAGTTCTCTGTCAACACACTGCTGCAATTTTTTAAAAAACAATTTTCAAGAAAATTTTACTTATGTATGATGTTATTGATACTGTTCAATAATTTTCACATTCTTTTGGGTCATTTTTCTTTGGATTGGACACATATATGGATCTCTTCCAATCAATTGACCACGTATCTATCTTCCAAATTCTTGGCATTCCATCCGTTTGTTGAAGCATCTCAGTCAGTATTCTGTCTATTCCTAGACCCTTGTTTTTTGTGAATTTCCTCAGTACAATTTGTATGTTTTCCATCAGTACCATCTGTTCTTGGTCATTTACTACCCCTTGAAGTGGTTAAATATCAACCAATTTTTTTTTTTTTTTTTTTTAGTATAGTGACTCTGTATTTCCTCCATGTTAGTTTTATGGTTTCTACTTCAATCAGTATTTTCCCCATAAAATCCATCAGTATTGCCACCAGAGACTTTATTTATTTATTTTTTTCCCTTCACTTCTTTTGATTTGATAAATGGTGACTATATTCTTTCCCTTTTGGATTATTTATTTATTTATTTAAATATTTCATTGTGCTTTAAATGCAAGTTGGAAATCCAAGTCAATTTGTCATAAAAATCCTCACACACATATCTCTATGAAACTCTATCTACTATTCCAACCCTGAGACAGCACACTCCTCCTTTCCACCGTCTACTTTCCAGGATTCATTTAATCAACCTGTCCCCTCCTCTCTACCCTCTCATTTCACTTCTAGAGAGGAGCTACTCTGACAATATCATGTACATATTTAAGCCAAGAAGCACACACTTCACTAGCATCATTCTGTGTCTTATACTCCAGTCCAATTTTTGTCTGAAGAGTTGGCTTCAGTACTGGTATCAGCTGTGGGCTAGCGGAGTCTGGGGACCATGTTCTTGGGGGACCCTTCAGAATGCTGGATCAATAATCTAGTCTTTTAATAGAGTTCTATGTCAGTTACCCTCATTTTTGTCCAGCAAAATCAGGAACTCAGCGTTGTGTTTCCTGTGAGAACAGGCAGTGGTGGCCAGGCATTATCTAGTCTGGTCTCATGCTGATGTAGCCTCCTGATTATTTGGCTCCATCTGTCTCCTGGGCTCATATTTTCTTCATGTCTTTAATGCCCTTTTTTCTCCTCTGCTCTGGAGGGATTGGGACCAGTTCATTGTCCTTCACTAATGGCGACCCTAGGGCACTTGGCTTGGCTCATCGTCCTTAACGGTAGCCTGCTAGCTTTTAATACCCCAGACGCCACTCACCAAAATGGGAAGTGAAACAATTTTCTTTAAAAAAAAAAAAAAAGTTATGCCAATTGAACTAAATGTACCCCGAAACAATGTTTCCCAGACCCTTGCTGTGTTGTATTTAGAAAACTTCTTAGCTTTTGGTGTAATATAGCAGTGTTAATCTTCCTTGAACTGTATGCTGTCACTTCCTTCACTTATCCCATTCCTATCTACTGTTCAATCTATGAATGTCTGTCTCCCTCCGACACCTCCCTTGTAACACACCTCCCCTGTAACCATCAAACATTAGATCACTTTATTCAGTGCTTAAACCTTGTCTTGAGTCCTTGTAACAGTGATCTCTTATAATATTTGGCTTTTTGTGAGTGACTGATTTCATTCAGCATAATGTATTCCAGATGGCTCCATGTTATCAGATGTTTCCGAAGATCATCGCGTTTTTTACCATTGCAATAGTGTTGCATTGTGTGAATATACCATACTTTATCCTTTCATCTGTTGATGGGCAACTATTTTGATTTCATGTTTTTACTATTGTGGATGGTGCTGCAATAAACATTGGTGGGCATACATCTACTGTGTGGCAGTCCTCATTTCTTTAGGATTTATTCCAAGCGGTGGGAATGCTAGATCATATGGTATTTCTATTTTTAGCTTTTTAAGACAGCAACAAATCAATTTCCAAAGTAGGTGTACCATTTACACTCTCAGTAGCAGTGTAGAATAGTTCCAGTCTCTGGAGAACCTCTCCAGCATTTAATGTTTTGTGTTTGGGGGCTCAGTGCCAGTCTTCTCGGAGTGAGATAGTGTCTCATTATAGTTTTGATATGGATTTCTCTAATGTAACAGCTAGTAACTGTTAGCATTTCTTCATGTATCAGTTAGCTACCTGGATGTCTTCTTTAGTGAAGTTCTTATTCATTTCCTTCGCCCATTTTTTAATTGTGGTATTTGTCTTTTTCTTGTTGTGGTTTTGTAATACCTTGTAGATTATGGAGATTAGGCACTGATCACATCCTTGGTTGCCCCAAATTTTTCTTAGTCTGTAGGTAGTCTTTTTACTCTTTTGGTGAATTTTATGGATGAGCATAAGAGTCTGATTATTAGAAGTTTCTATTTATCTGTTTTCTCTTCTATTGTTTGTGCATTGTTAGTAATATTTTGAAGTTTGTTTATCCAGGCATTAGGGCTCCTTGCATAATCTCTGTGTTTTCTTCCATCATCTTTATTGTTCTGGGTTTTATATTTAGGTTTTTGATTCATTCTGAGTTTGTTTCTGTGCATAGTGTGAGATATGGGTCTTGTTTCACTTTTTTGAGCTGGATATCCAGCTTTGCCAGCACTATTTGTTGAAGAGACTGTTTTTCCCCAGTTCATGAACTTTGGGCAATTAACAAATATCAGTTGCTCATAGGTGGATGGTGTTATATCTGGAGTCTCTATTCTTTTGCATTGGTCTATACATCTATTTTTGTTCTAGCACCAGGCTGTTTTGACTACTGTGGCAGTATAACAGATTCTAAAGTAAGACGATATGAGGCCTCCCACTTTCTTCTTCTTTGGTAATGCTTTGCTTACTTGGCTCTTCTTCCTTTTCCATATAAAGTTGGTGATTTATTTATTTATTTATTTAATTTTAATTTTAATTTTTTAATTTTTGTTTGACATGACTGAGTGAAAATGTACATTCACTTATAAATTTACATGCCCACCTATATGCAGCTTCCACTGCTCTCCCTGTCAGGTGACTGCACACTATTCCTCTCTGCTCCATACATGTCTCATCCTCCCAACAACCTCCTTTCCCCTCCTCTCCATCCACTCCCCTTCCTCCAGCCAGAGGTCAGCAAGATGATATCCTATAGATGTATAGAACCATAAAGTGCTTCCAATATATCGTCAGTCTGCATTGCCAAGTCCAATCCATTCCTGTCCGAAGAGTGGACCTTTGTTATAATTTATGGGAAAGGGCAGCACCAGGGCTGGGGGCCATGCTCTCAGAGGAACCCCAAAACCACTGGACTATCAATTGAGGTCTTTTAGTGGAGATCTCATGATGCATCCCTTTTTATTCTTGTGCTGCCAGTGAGATTCCTCTCTGTGAGCTCCATCATGGCTATCACTGGTGGTGGCCGGGCACTATCCAGTTCTTCCGGTCCCAAGTCGATGTTGGCACCCACTCTTGTGGGTCTCTCTGTCTTCTCGGTTGTCTTTACTGCATTTCATTTTGGACCTCGGTGAGCATCCATTCCTGCTGAGTTGGGACCATTTGCTGTTTCCTCGGATGATTTATTTATTTATCTCATTAAAAAATGGTATTGGAATTTGCATTGGGTTTGCATTGTATCCGTAGATCACTTTGGGAAAAATACACATTTTCATGACGTTAAGTCTGCCTAACAATGAGCAAGGTAGGCTTCTGCACTTATGTGGGTCTCTTTTAGTTTCTCGTAGCAGAGTCTTGTAATTTTCTTTGTATAAATCTTTTACAACTCTGGTTAGATTTATTTTTAAATATTTTATCTTATTGGGGGTTATTATGTTAAGTGGTATTTATTTGGTGATTTTCTCTCTGATGATCTCTTTGTTGGTGTAAAGGAATCTCGCTGATTTATATACATTTATCTTGTATCCTGATACTTTGCTGAACTCTTCTGCCACTTCAGCAGAATTTTTTTTTTTTTTTGTATAAAATCACATCACTAGCATAGAGTGATACTTTCACTTCTCCATTACCAATGTGCATGCCCTTTGTCTTGTCTGATTGCTCTGGATAGAATTTCCTTCACAATGTTGAATAAAATTGTGACAATGGGCATCCCTATCTGGTTCCCCTTCTCAGGGAGAATACTCTCAGATTCTCTCCATGTAGGATGATTATGGTTGTTGGCTATACACAGATGGTCCTTATTACATGGAAGAATCTTCTTTCTATTCCTATTCCAATGTGAGTTTTTAACATGAATGACTGATGAAATTTGTCCACTGCCTTTTCTGCATCAATTGACAAAATCAAGTAATTCTTTTGTTTTGACCACATTAATTGTTTCTTGGCTTGGCTTGGCAGTGTTGAATCACCCTTACATCCCTTGTATGAATTCTACTTGGTCAAGGTGAATAATTATTTTGATATGTTGTTGAATTCTATTGGTCTTGTTAACTCTATATTTAATTAATTTAGTTCTGCTCTAATTTTTATTATCTGTTTACTTCTGGTGTTTTGTTCCTGTCTTTCTACTTATTCGAGTTGAAGGTTTAATTCCTTAATTTGAGCCCTTTCTTCTTTTTAATGTGTGTATTTATTGAGATAAATTGACATTTAAGCACTGCTTGGGCTGTTTGTCATAGTTTAGTAAGGTTTGTTTTTGTTTTCATTTGATTTTATGAATTTCTGTATTCCATCCTTGATTTCCTCTACAAACCAGAAGTTTTGAGCAAAGTGTTGTTCAGTTTCAGTGTATGTGATTTTTTTTACCCCTGCTTTTTCTGCTACTGATTTTGACTTTCATGGCTTTACGATCTGAGAAGATGCTTTTCAATATTTCAATGCTTTGGATTTTGTTGACACTTGTTTTATGGCCTAATAAAAGGCTTATTGTGCAGAATAGTCCACGTGCATTGGAAAAGAAGGTATACTTGTCTGTTGTTGGGTGGAGTGTTCCCTATATATCTACGGAATTGAATTGGTTGATTGTGGAATTCAGATCTTCTTTGTCTGTTCAGAGCTTCTTTCTGGTTGATTTGTCTGTTACTGAAAGTGATGTGTTAAAGTTTCCTACTATCATCGTCTAGCTGTCTCTCTCCCTTTTCAACGTTCTTACAATTTACTTGATGTAATGAGAAGGTCTGTCAGTAAGTAAACAAATATTTAATATGATTTTGCTCCCCTAATATACTGACACCTTAAGCAATAGATGGTGACCTTCCTTTTCCACTGTGGAGGATTTTACTTTAAAGTTTGTTTTATCAGAAGTGAATATTACCATTCCTCCTCTTTTGTGAATGCTGTTAGCTTGGTATGTATTTTTCCATCCTTTGAGTTTCAGTTTGTATGTTAAGTCTAAATTGTGTCTTTTCTAAGCAGCCTACAGACAAACCATGCTTTTTAATCCATTCTTCTATTTTTGTCTCTTTATTAGTTCACTTAATCCATTTACATTGAGTGTAATTATTGATAGGTATGAATTTATTGCTGTCATGATGGTACCTTTTTTGCATGTTGTTGAGTTTTTCTTTCCACTTTATTTTTTTTTGTGCTGAGTTGTTTTTCTTTGTTTTTTAAATCCTTTTCATTGTTGTTGCTTTTGTATCTACTGAAACTTCTTGATTTTGTTTCTTGTTTTAATGTGTAGAACTGCTAGTTTTGTTTATATAGTTACCTTGATATTTATCCCGAATGTTCAAAATTTAAATCAGTCTATAATTTTTTGTATTGCTTTGACTTCCTCTCCATCTTACACACCTGTGGATACATTAATGTGTCCCTCTTTTGGTATAACACCATCATCACTTACATGCCGATATTTTTTGTTTCCTCCTATTTTTAGTGTTTCAGATTTGATTAATTTTTATGGATTTCCTATCCATGTCGATATCTGAATGCTCTGTCCTGCACTGTATACTTGAATATATCTAATGTAGTTGATTTTCTAATCAAAGGATTTCTTTCAGTGTTTCTTGTAATTTTGGTGTTTTTTTTTTTTTTTTTTGTAAATTCTCTAAACTTCTGTGCATCTGAGATTGTCTTAATTTTGCCATCCTGTTTGAGAGACAATTTCTCAGGCTTTGTAATTCTTAGTTGGCATTTTTTTTTCCTTCCTCAAGGTTTTCTATACATCATGCTGTTACCTTCTTGCCAGCATGATTTTCACTGAGTAATCTTAGCTCAGCCTTAATGATTCCCCTTTGTTTTTTGTGTTTTTTTTTATGCCTAGCTTCCTTTAAAAGTGTCTCCTCTTTAGTTTTGGTAAGTTTGACTATAATATGTCTTGATGTGTTTCTTTTGGGATCTACCTACCTTGTACGGAGTTTGATGATGATCTTGGATAGATATCTTCTTGTTTTTCATTATATCAGGGGAGTTTTCTGTCAACATGTCTTCAACAATTCTCTCTTTATTTTCTGTTATCGCCTCTGTTTTGTTACTCCAATCGCTGAGACATTATTCCTCTTATTAGAGTCCTGTATAATTTTTATCCTCTTCATTTTTTAAAATTCTTTTACCTGATTTTACCTCGTATAAACTGGTGTCAGTTGCTTTATCTTCAGTCTCACTTATTTTGCATTCCATTGCTTCAGTCCTACTACTGTTTTTGAATTGTCTAATTCTGTGATTTTATTGTTAATCTGCTGAATTTCGGTTCATTGCTGCCCAAGTATTTCTTGCAACCCATTTAATTTTTCAGTATACTTTGCTGCATTATGCCGAATCTCCTCCCTGATGTCTTGCAGAGCTGTTAACATTACTCTTGAGTTCTGCTTCTAATAATTGCAGGAAGTTTTCCTCACCTGGAATTTTTTTTTTTTTTTTAAATTCTCATTTTGGGAGTTTTCCATTTTGGTCTGCTTCTTTAAATAATCAGAAATATTTTTTTTTGCCTCTGAGCCATCAGAAAATTGTTGTACTTTATTCATTTGAGTATTGTGCTCTCATCTATGTGCATGTATTTTTAATTTAGTTTTTGAGTGTCCAAATATTTTGGTCCTTTGTCCTAGATTGACTATTGCAGCCTTAAAAATTCCAATGTCTTGTCACCGGATGGTTAGATCTGACAGAGAGCTGAGAAAGATATGGTGAGTTACTGGCTCAGATGTTTCACTAGAACATGTTTTCTCACCCTACCTTTGTTTCCCTCTCCATGTCCAGGAAAATAGCTCAGGTCATGTGTGTAAGATATTCCACTTCTGTCCCAGGTAGTGTGTCAGAGTTTTGGGCTCAGAGCAGAGCATAGGAGGGTGGAGCAAGTGTAGGGTAAAGGAGAGAAGCCACCACATAGGAGAGATTTTGAATCTGCAAGAATTCACAGGCATTTAACTTATGATCCTCAGGTGAACGTCCTCTGCAGTTCCATAGATACAGCCATCAGAAGCTCACCTTCCCTGCTGAGGAAGATGTGCTCTACTCACAAAACTGCAGCTCTGTCCAGTTGCTCACTGCCATGCCACAGCTCAACTTGTCTGACTGTTTTAGTCAGCTAGTGCTGCTGTCACAGAAATATCAAAGAGTGGATGGCTTTAACAAAGGAAAGTTTATTCTTACACGGTCCGGCAGGTTACAAGTTCAAATTCAAGATGTCTTCTCCAGGGGAAGGCTTTCCCCTTGCCAGGTCTGGAGGAAAGTGTGGTGCTGCATCAGTGTTTGTCCAGGAAGCATCTTGGCACAGAAACCTCAGGTCTGAAGGACACAGTCTTCTTCTGGTGCTGCTTTCTGGATGATATGAGGTTCCCAATTCTCTGCATGCTTCCATTTCCTTTTGTCTCTCACAGGATGAAAGGATTAAGGATGGTGCAAGTCATACTCTGGGGAAACTCCCTTTACAGTGGAGCAGGGAGGTGATCCTATGAAGGGATTTACAGCCCCACTCTAATCCTTTAACATAGAGCATAGGAAAGTCACAACGTGGAGGACAATCATAGAACATAGGGAATCATGGCCCAATCACATGGCTACACATGTTTTAGGGGGTACACTATTCAATTCACGACACTGGCTGATGCAGATCTTTCCAGGGGGGTGCGGATTTATATCTGGCAGAAGTAGTTGCCTCTGGACCTGCTATTTTAACCCAGTCTGATCTCTCAACTTTCTGTCTGATATTCAGGACTCCTAGAATGTCCCATATAATCTGTTCAGTTGTTTTTCTGGTTCTTTGTTGTTAGAGGTATCAGAAAGTATCTGACTCCTCTCCTAACTTAGTCCTACCTCCCTTTTAGGTTTTCTAATTCCAGGTCTTTGTACATTTCCTTACAATAGTTTATACTCTTGATTTTCCCTTTGAAATCTCTGTTCAACTCTTACTTCATAGATCCCATTCTTTAGTTTTAGCTACTCTGTGTTCAAGACCAAGTTTCAGAATCTCTTCTAGCATGCATTTAGGTCTTTCCTTTCTGTTCTGTGTTTTAGAGGATCTCTTGCTTTCTTCATTTATGATATCCTTGAAATCATCCTACAGCTCCTCTCATCTTCAGTGATAAGTGTCCATTGCATCGAATCTATTCCTGGGATGGCCTCCAAGTTCCTATGGGATATATTCAAGGTCATACATTATCTCTTGTGCGCCTGATTTTTAATTTTTTTTTCAACTTCAACTTGAACTTGCATACGAGCAGTTGATGGTCTTTTCTGCAGTCAATCCATAACCGTGTTTTGACTGATGATATTAAGCGTTTTCATCATCTCTTCAACAGATGTAGTCAGCTTGATTCTTGTGTTTTCCACCTGGTGAGGTGAGAAAAGAAATATTTTCTCTGAATAAGTCCTTGGTCTTGCAGAAGCCTATTATGCAATTTCCTGTGTCACTTCTATAACCAAGGCAATATTTTTCAACTACTGATCCTTCTTTGTATCCAACTTCTGCATTGCAAACACTAGTACCTATCAATACATCTTGATTGCATGTTTGACCAATTTCAGACTGCAGAAGTTGGTTTAAAAAAAAAAAGTCTTCACTTTCTTTGTCTTGGCATTAATGGTTGGTGTGGGTTTCCTTCTAGGTACATAGATATTATCCTATCACTGACACTGTCATATCCAGGATATATCTTGAAACGTACTTTTTGATGAACATTTCATCATTCTCAACATAGTAAACCATATAATTGTGTGATTCAAAATCAATAATACAGGTCCATTGTGGCCCACTAATCATAGGCTATCAATCTCTGTGTGCTGCAGATCATTTCTGACTGCTACAATTTTCCTAGATTCACAGTTTTCCATATATTCCCTTAATTATCATACATTTCCTCATAGTTCTATTTTACCGAGAGTATTTATCAGATAAACATTGGATTTTGTGAAAAAGTGTCTTTTCTATATCAATTGAGATGGTGTTTTCATTTTTTTTACTGTTTTATTTATGTAGTGAATTACATTAATTGATTTTGTAAAGCTGAACCACTCTTCAAGTCCTGGTAGGAATCTCACCTGATCGTTGCATATGATGTTTCGGATATATTGTTGAATTCTGTTGGCTAGAATTTTGTTGAGGTTTTTTTCATCTATATTCACAAGGGATATTGATCTGTAATTTTCTCTCTTTTGTGTGTGTGTTCTTCAGCTAGATTTATTATCAGGGTTATGCTTGCTTGATAGAATGATTTGGGATATATTCTTTCCTTTTCTATGTTTTGGAAGAGTTTGAGTTTAATTGATGTCACTTTCTCTCTGATTGATAAATTTCCGCAGTGTAGCCATCAAGGCTGGGACTTATTTTAATAAAACCCTTTTTTTTTTCTTTTCTTTTCTTAATGGCATCTTCACTCTCTTGTTATGCATCTGTTAAATTTTCTATTTGTGTTAGGTCAGGTAAGTAGTGTGTGTCTACAATTTGTCTATTGCCTTTAAATTTATTATTATTCTGAAATGATCTTCTGTCTCAGTTGGTTCTGTTTTTATAGCTCCCAATTTATTCCTTATTTTAATTATTTGGATCTTTTTATTTTTTTTCTTTGTCAAGTTGGCCACTAATTTGTCTGTTTTACTGATCTTTCTAAAGAACCAACTTCTAATTTACTGATTCTTTCTACAATTTTTCTATTTTCCATTTCATTTATTTCAGTCTTATTTATTTTATTCTGGTAGCTATATTGTTCTGTCTTTCCATTTCTATGTGTTTGCATGATGGGTTAAGTTATTATGTTATATGTTTCTTCTTACCAACCTACTGCCTTCAAGTCAGGTCCAACTCATAGCAACCCTAGAGGTCAGAGTAGAACCATCCCATAGAGTTTCCAAAGAACACTTGGAAGATTTGAACTGCTAATCTTTGGGTTAGCAGATGTAGCACTTAACCTTTCTTCTTATTTAATGTATTTATTGCTATAAATTTCCCTCTACAATACTTTTGCTGTATCCTACAGGTTTTGTTTCTGTTGTTTTCATTCTCACTCTGTTCTAAGTGTTTCTTAATTTTATTTTGATTTCTTCTATCAGTTGCTCAATAAATTTTTTGTAATGTGTTATTTAGTTTCCAAGTATTTATTTTTGTTGCTCTTCCTGTTATTAATCACTAGTTTCATACCTTTATGATTAGAGAAGATACTTTGTATAATTTGAATCTTTTCAAATTTATGGAGGCTTGCTTTGTGGTCTAAGACATGGTCTATTTTGGAAAATGTTACATTTGCATTAGAGTAGAATGTGTACTATGCTGCCTTCAGGTGGTATGTTCTATGTACGTCTGTGAGGTCCTGTTGGCTGTTCACATTATTTAAGTCTTCCGTATATCTGTTGAATTTTTTTCCTGTTTGTTTTATCATCAAAAGTAATGAGTTAAAATATCCTACTGCTATGGTTGATCTGTCTATTTCTTTGATTTAGTTAGGGTTCATTTTGTAAAATTTGAAGTTCTGACATTCTGTGTATGAGTATTTACAGTTGTTACAACTTCTTGGTGAACTAACCTTTCAAGCATTTTTAGTGTCCTTAACCTATTGTAACATCTTTTTACTAAAAGTCTATTTCATCAGATATTAATACTGGCACTCCTGTTGTCTTTTGATACTATTTTCTTGGTATATATCTTTCCATCTTTTGATTTTTAACCTATTACAGTAGTCATGGATTGAACTGGGTCCCCTTGAATTGTCTGTCAACTTGGTGAGGTCGTTATTCCCAGTATCATGTGATTGCCTACCATTTTGTCATCTATTGTGATTTACATATGTGTTGTAAATCTTATTACTATAATGTAAAGAGATACATTAGTCAGTGTTATATTGATGAGACCTACAAGACTTGATAGTGTTTCAATCTGTATCTTTTGAGATATAAAATAGAGACCTGAGCAGAGAGACATGGAGATCTCATAGCACCAAGAAAGTAGTGCCAGGAACATAGTGTGTCCTTTGGATCTGAGATTCCTGCACTAAGATGCTCCCAGACAAGGGAAAGACTGATGATGAGGACCTTCCTCCAAAGCTGAAAGAGAGAGAAAGCCTAGAGCTGGTGCCCTGAATTTGGGGTTCTAGCCTACTGGTCTGTGAAAAAATAAACTTCTCTTTGTTAAAGCCATCTACTTGTGGCATTTCTGTTATAACAGTACTAGATGACTAAAACACGGCTTTTTGTGTCTAATGTATAGCTCTTATGAACAACTTATTGATGGCTCATGCTCTTAACCATTCTGTTATTCTCTGCCTCTTTACTGATATATTTAATCCATTTACATTCAAAGTGATTATTAATAGATATGGATTTACTGCCATCATTTTGTTACATTTTTTCCTCTGATATTAACCATTTCCCTTTTCTTATTTATTTCCTATATTGAGTCCTTTTGGTAGGTGGATTTTTTCCCCTTTTCATTGGTTGCTGTTGATTTTGTGTTTACTTAGTCTTTTGTGTTTTTATTTTTCTTTATTTTGGTGAAAAACTTTATTATTTTTCTTTATGGATACCTTAAATTTAGGTATGGATATCTTAGTTTGGGCAAAATAAAAGGTAAAAATGCTTACTCCTTTACATCCCTCTGGAAGTTCTGTAACTACATCAGTCAACCCTTTTCTGTTTTACATTTGCCGTTGTTTACACCGTTATATCTCTAATTTCCTTAATCACTTTGTAAGTTTATTTTACTTTTTTGGAAGTGTTTACTTGGCTTGGGCAACTCTACATATCTTGTTCTAGACTCTGATATTTTTATCTGTTCCTGTTCTACTTAGTTTTCTGAGTCTTTGTTGTTAGAGTTAGTTATGATGCATCTACCAATGCTGTCATCTTTAACTGTGATATTTTGTTAAAAGTTGGGTCAAGATATTCTAAAATAGCAATTTTTTTTTATTTCCCTGCAACAGAATCTAAAATTTCCAGTATTAGAGATTCATTTTCTGATTATACAAACAGGTATGAGAAATACTTCAAATAATTTTACTTGGAAAACATGAGGTAGCTGCATATGCAGCAACACAACAACTCTGGAAAAATTCAGAATGTAGTGAGATTTCCCAAGTACCCACTAGTCTTGACCTCTCTTTGTCATTTTGGGAATATGCTCTAGTTAGCTAGTGCTGTTCTTACACAAATGCAATAATTGGGTGGCTTTACAAAAACAGAAATTTATTTTCTCTCAGTTCAGTAGTATAAAGTTCAAGTCAAGGTCTCTGCCTATATTAACTTCTTTGTCTGTAACCACCAGCATTCTTTGTCTCTTGGTGATCTTCATGTGGCATCTGTCTTTATTGGTATAGTTTGTCTCTGAGTCTAATATTCAGTTTCTATAATTCATAAGTGATTCACTTTAGGACAGTTCTACACAGACATGACTTTGTTAACATAACAAAAGTTACCCATTCCCAAACAGGATTACACACATGTGTACAAGGCTAGGAATTTAACACACATTTTGGAGGGATACATTTCAATCCATAACAGGTAGTTTAGCAATATACTGGAGAAGGAGAAAATTTCATCTTATTTTCCCTGGATACACAGCTGAAAAGATAATTGTTACAATGCCTGGCTTCACCTAAAAGGAAAGCTAGGAAAGAACAGTGTGGGGGAATACCTCAGGTCAACGTAGATGAAGGACAAAACAGCTCCAGGATATAATTTTATAAATTCAGTAAAACCGTGGGCTCTCTCTCAGATTCTGTTTCGATTTTAGTATTTAACATACACATTAAAAAAAATCATTATTTTGAGATGTAAAGGCATAGCTAACCATGAAGAAGCCTAGCTGAGGCAAAATAAAAGGTAAAAGTGCTTACTCCTTTATATCCCCCTGACAAACAGATTGCTTCCAACCCCTTTTCAGAAGAGAAATTCTGGAAATAATCAAAATGAAGTGCAATGGGCTAAATGTAGTATATGTACATATTCAAATGAACAATAGTGGTGAACTTACTATTTTTAATGCTTATTAGTGTTAAGGGGGATGTATTAGCTATATTGTAGTCTCTTATGCAGTTTGCTTAAGTGAACTGGAAGCAAGATATTTGGCACTGTTGGCTGAAAAACCAGTTGCAGCTGGTTTTCATGGGAAGGAAACTATACTGAGGGAATAGGCTAAGTAGTCCATAAGCTCAGTAAATGCTTATAGTTCATTATAGTGCTATCAAGTAAGATAGCCTCAAACTGTTATGCAGCATCTAAAAGTGCCTAACTCTCCCCTTAGAAACTAGAAGTAACTGGTTCAATAAAATTTAAGAGCAGCAATATCAGAAGCAGAGGCTCAATACCTCAGAGTTTTATAAAAGCACTGTCATCATCATCATCATCACTGAGGTTTAAACTGAGAACTCAGCAACATAGATCTAGTGCTTTCTTTGGAAAATATCATAACCTTGTGTAAGATCATTTGAAAATTTTATGAGTATGTGTTAGGAGATAGGACTTGTTGTGATGATAACCAGAAGAACATGGGTATCTTAAAGGAATACTGATGGGTAGAAAGGCAAAGTTTTATAAATAATGAAAACTAGATAATGTGATTTAAAGGAGATTTTTCCTTTGATACTTCTTTTAAATCAGGTGGTCTTATAACAAGCACTCCTTATGGTCTTTTAGGAAGTATCAACTTATTAGCTTTGCAAAATCTTTGCTCTCCTTCCTCACACACTCTTAGTGTATACAAGGTGAAAATTCTGTTTTTTTTTATTGTTATTATTTTCAAGAGCAGCTTTTTGAGCAGCATCAAAGAGTAAATTACTGAAACATATTTGGAAATCTTTGAGAATAAAATTTAACAACAGTGGAAGAAAACATTACAAGTTATCGGTCACAGATTGTCAGAATTCCAGCAATAATAGGTAATATTCCTTTGTTTTATACCTTTAACTAATTGGCATGCTGGAGAAATATCACATATCCCTGAGTGATTTTACACAGGAATTGTGAGAAAAGGAACAAAAATGAAAACTGGGCTCTAACTACCAAACGACTATTGAGACATACTATTCTGTTAATCATGGACAACTATCATCGTTTTTAAGCAAGGTGGTGGACTTCTCAATTTTTTTTTTTTATGAGGGTAGCTTTGAATAGAAACTGCACATTAAAAAAGAAAAGAAATGGATACACAAGGGATTAAAACAAAATAACAACCGATTCAGGAAGCTATGGCCATAAACCAAGTATTAGGTATAAATTGTCTGAAGTAGGAGTAGTAAAAAAGAGAAAGAGAATGTTTAGACTTGCAATTCATAATAGAAATAGATGCATTATTATGGCTATTATGTTGGATGTTGTCCTGAAGGAGAAGGAATGATTATGGTTCACCCCAAGATTTTTGCTTGGTTAAATGAATGCCAGCCAGCCAAGTGCCGTCGAGTATAAACTGTGTGTGTGTATACACACGTATATATGCATATATATAATTAGATATAACTCTATATAACCGTATATATATAACTATATATGTATATACATACATATATATATGAAGGATGGTCTTTGAGAGAAAGATAACAAACTTAATTTCAGATTTGTGCCTTAAGAATCATTTCACATTTTATTTAATACTATACATTTACAGGAAACACTGGTGGCATAGTGGGTTAAGTGCTACGTCTGCTAACCGAAATGTCTGCTGTTCAAATTTGCCAAGTGCTCCTTGAGACTGCATGGGGCAGTTCTACTTTGACCTCTAGGGTTACTATAAATCGAACTCACCTTGACAGCAGTGAGTTTATACATTTACAGAATATTTAATACTCACAGGAATCTGTCCCAGGTTCAAGTGATTCGGTTTGGAGGTTTTATCATTTGAAAATGCAGATTTCGAAATCATTTGAATAGATTTGCTGGGGATGTCAGTGAACAGAATTACATAGTAATTGTACAGAGAATTAGAAGATAAGCGAGCTGAGTGATGAACCCTGGAGAATACAAACACCAAAAAAATGGGCAGGTAAAAAAGATCCAAGCGAAGAGAAAGTGATTGGTTTAAATATTGCCTAACCTAAATAGAGCTCTGAAAGAGAGATGAGAGGATTTTATTATGAAAATCTAATCAACAGTATAGAATGCTTCCAGAGGTCATGTGGGAAAGGAGCTAATTAAATTCTGGAACCAACACTGAAATTCAAGTTTCAGTGTTATAGTAGAGTAGGCATCATACGGTATTATATAAAAACAAAAAAGTGGAGTGAGAACAGAGATTACTCTTGTATAGAATTCGGTGGTTAAAACAAGGCAAAAGATCTTGTAGTAATCTTAAGAGAGAAAGAGTTTAAAGAAGATTTATCCAAAAGCTAAAGGAAAATAATAATGAAAAGGTGAAGATTAAAGGTACAAGATTAAAGACACAAGACAGGAAGTCAACTATGAAATAATAGAAGAACCAGTTGAAACACTAGAGTCCAGTGTAAATAAATTCAAACAAGCAGAGCACCCTGAGATCTCCACTAAAAGATCGTAAATTGATGGTCCAGCGGCTTCGGGGTTCTCCTGGGAGCATGGCCCCTGGCCCTGATGCTGCCCTTGCCCATGGATCATAATGAAGGTCCACTCTTCGGACACGAATGGATTGGACTTGGTGATGCAAAGCGACCATATATTGGATGGACTTTATGGTTCTATGCACCTCTAGGATATCATCCTGCTGACCTCTGGCTGGAGGAAGGGCAGTGGGTGGAGAGGAGGGGAAAGGAGACTGTTGGGAGGATGAGACATGTAGGGAGCTGAGAGGAATAGTGTTCTGTCACCGGGCAGGGAGAGCAGTGGAAGCTGCATATAGGTGGGCATGATAATTTATAAGGGAATGTCCATTTTCACTCAGTCATATTAAATTTAAAAAATCAAAAGAAAAAAAAGGAAATTAATTAATTAAATTAAATAAAACTAAAAGAAAATCGAGAGTTAGAGTCAGCCTATCATAGTTAGCTGGAAACATGAAGAGAATTGGGAGATCAATGGGCGTTTTCTGAGCATTTGAATTTTGCTCTGATCATGGTGTCTCAGCTTAGCATTAACTGTGATGCCTTCTCCTTTTGTTCATCCATACAGGAAATACATCTTTTAGTCTGTACTAAGATCATAGAAGTATGACACTAAAGGTGATTTCTGTAATACTTGTAAGCAAAATGATGTTTACGGAAGATGTCTCTTATGTTCAGAAATTTGGCAAATCTTTAAAAGACTGAATTGTCTGAATGTCCAGGAGGATCCATTAGCAGCTCATACAGACTTGTCTTTGGTCCTTCTTTAGATTAATTATTCCAGCAGTTCTCAAGCTTTTGATACATAAGGATTAGTGCACAGCGTTGTGAATAGTCCAAACACATGTACTGTATTTTATGGGCAATTTAAGAGTTTTTCAAGAGTAATTCTTATACGACTTGAATGTAGTGTAAATCATATACAATTTCAATACAAACACCTCTAAAAAATCTAGGTCATGTTGGCTAAGTCTGGAAAAGTAAAGGATGCAGCACAGATCATCTTCATTTAAAAAAAGAAGGAAAATTCTTCTGCTGTAGAGTAAACTACAACTCATAGCAATCTTATAGCACAGAGTAGAACTGGCACCTAGGGTTGTAAGGCTGTGCAGCTTTATGAAGACAGACTGCTTTATCTTTTTCCTGGGGAAGAACTTCAGGTGTTTTGATTAGCAGCCAGTGCTTTAACCATTGTGGCGTTAGGATTTATTTTTGCCTTAATCTGTAGAGATTAAGGGCAAAAATGAGTCATCAGAAAGACTACAACATTTGTAATTTCTGTATTATTGCATTCCACTCAATGATTAATTCCAGTATGCTAAGATTAGTGACTTTTGAATGAATTTCCAAAAGTAAGGTTCATATCTTTTGACTCTTGATTATTTCTGTGTCTTCATTTCTACTCATTGTCTCCTTTATTTACTAACTCTAACCACTTTGATTTTCCAGCATCTAGAACATGAAAAAATCATTCCTCCTTTACAACTGAATACAGCTTGTTCCCTCAGGTTTGCACATGACCTCCTTCTTTAAATATTAACCATGCCAAGTGCCAAGTGCTGTCAGGTCAGATATTAACCATAAATATTAGTTTAAACAAATTATCTCATAGGGTTCTTCATAAAAGTACCATGTTTTATATCCTCGATGGAATCATTAGTATCTTGTACATTCTTTTAAATTAATTAATTTATTGTGCTCATCCTAGGAAAGATAAAACATTGCATGTCCTGTATATATTATATGCTCAGCACTTAATCCATTTTGTCCACTACTCCAGTACTCCATTTATATATTCTGTATAAATATAAAGTGCATAAACAAATACAGTACATTACTATAAGAAGATGAAGCTCCTAATGATAAAACATAATATTCAGTTTCACATGAGTTCTATGAATTCAGAATTTGATTAGAAAGTTCTGAATTCAGTTCACTGTCTGCAAATTCAGGGACTGAGGATAAAATATGAAGTAAGACATGAATTAGGAGATCAATTTTTAACCATATAATGAATATGCATTCTTAAGAACAAGAGTTTTGAAGATTAAAAACTGAAAACTTAAGAGTTTTGTGTGTGAGAATTATCAACCACTGAAATACAATGTGATGATTGGAGTACGTAATTGCCTACAATCTCACAAGTAGGTCTACCTGGCTCTATATAATGTTGATAAATTCCTCTGGGGTACTACACAGGCTTCTAGTCACTTATTCTTTTAGGTAGCAAAGTTAAACATATCTCTAATAAAGCAATCTGAGATGGTCACATGTGAGCTTGAGAGGAGAGGGATTTTATTATTTATCACTCTCTGGTTCTTGCTTAATGTTCGTAAAGGATAGCACTTTGCTCAAAAGAGGAGCTGAAATAGGGCCCATAGAGTTGTTTCTTCTTTTTTCAGTTTCACATACCCTATTTTATGCTGTTACAGTTAATCACAGGCTTCATATCCAAGCTATGGCAAAAGTAATAGAATGAGAGCTAGGTCAGTTATTGCACAATTTTTGTCATTATCGCTGGTACATTTAAATCCAATAGGATGTTTTCAGAATAATGCTTTGTAAAGCATAGTATAAAGGCACCTCGGTATAAAACATAATGATAAATCAGCATGCTAACAGCTACTCCATGCTAAAGTTATTTTTTCCTTTTATTAATTGTATACACATGATGTATAGAGACATATAAGCACAGTGTAAATAAGACTTACAGAGGTGGGGATAAGATGGCAGAATAGCCACACATATCCTGTGATTCCTCTAACAGCAAAGAATCAGAAACACAACTGAACAGATTATACAGGTCATTCTGGGAGTCATGATTACTGGGGAAAAGCTGAGGAATCAGACTGGAAGACATGAGGGAAAACAGGTCTAGAAGCAACTTGTTTAGC
Source organism: Heterohyrax brucei (assembly GCA_028571685.1). Classification (NCBI taxonomy): domain Eukaryota; kingdom Metazoa; phylum Chordata; class Mammalia; order Hyracoidea; family Procaviidae; genus Heterohyrax; species Heterohyrax brucei. The sequence continues at coordinate 51,057,588 of CM053142.1, forward strand.
CAAAATTAAACCATACCCCAAAACGGGACCTGCTTAGGGCAATCACATGGAACTCTGGCTTGGTGGTAATGTGGTAAATGGAGCAGCAATGTGCAAACAGAGCTGAGCTTTGGATGACTGAATCTAGAGCATAAAAGAAGATTTTCACCTGAGCATCATAATCTATATATTTGCCAACTCTAGTGGATTTAAATCTTGCCCATTGGCTGATCTTCACTCACTTTCCTCAATGTTGCCTCCTCCCTTCTCTGCTCTGCATTAGGTGTTAAATTCTGATGCTCTACCTAGGCTGCAAGTGAGGCGTCTTATGCATGTGCTCTGAGCTAATCTCCTGGACTTGAAGATGGAAAGAGGGCTGGGGAGTCCTGCTAGTCCTGAGCCAGGAACTCCCCTTATCTTTCTCAACATGCTCACAGATATAACCATCAAATGAAACGCAATTTCTAAGATTCAAATAATAAAGCTAGCTCAAACCACCAAATGATTTGGAAACTCTAAAAGTCTCTCTCTGTATACACACACATATATATATATACATATTTCTAATATATATATATATATACACATGCACATACACACATGTTAGAACACAACAATGAAATATAAACAAATTGCAACAAATTGAAGAAGCAGACCACTATGGATTCTCAAAGCAGAGACAAAAAAATTCCCAGAAAAAGACAACTTCCTGCATTTATCAAAAGTAGAATACACAAGAGTAATGTTCAGAGTTTTTAAAGACAGCTAGGCTTAAACAAAAAGAACCCACAAAGTAGAGTCAATAGGGTGAACTCAGTTTACTTATTGGCAGCAGTGCTGGCAAGAGGGCAGTGGGATGACATATACAAAACCTTGAAGGAAAAAAAAAAAACTACAACCAAGAATTATATACCTGTAAAACTGTCACTCAGATATGACAGTGAAATTAGAACATTTCCAAATAAATAGAAGCTTAGAGAATTGCAAAAATTGAAAATTATAAGAAACATTGGAGGAAATTCTTCAATTAGAAAATCAATAACATTAGATATAGGCTCAAGGATACAATTAGGGACAGAGCAACCAGATACCAACATATATTGGGAAACCACGAATATAAACCAAGCTGAAATTTAGAAACAAAAATCTCAATATGTAAATAATGAAAACATTACACTAAAAATGATTTAACTAACATATTCATAGACATTTCAGATGGAGATGAAGTCAAGATGATACAAACAATTTAGAGACTGACTGAAACTTAGCACGTTAGGTGTAAATATTAAAATAATCGCAAAATAAATTAATAATCCTGGATATCAAAATAAGAAACAAAATAAAAAAATCTCAGCAAATACAAACCACAACAATGAAGATGGTAAAAATAATATCCACAGAAAATTAAGCACAACAAAGGAACTGTCAATAACATACCAACACCAAAATGACAGTACTAAATTCACATCTATCAATAATTACATTGAATGTAAATATTTTCAATACATCAATAAAGAGATCAGAGTAGCAGAGTCAATTAAAAAACATGATTCAACTATATGTTGCTTTCAAGTGACACACCTTAGACTTAAAGATGCAAATAGACTGAAACTCAAAGGACGGAAAAATCCATATCCAGCTAACAACATTTAGAAAATGGCAATATTAATTTCTGATAATATAGACTTTAAAATCCTCCACAATGGACAAGAAGGGTCACTAGATGATGCTTCAAGGATCAATATATAAGGAGGACATAACCATATTAAATATGTATGTACGCAATGACAGAGCTTCCAAACACATCACGCAGACTGACTACATTGAACAGTGAGATACACAGCTTTACAACAATGGTAGCAGACTTTAACATACCACTTTCAGTAACAAAACAGCCAGAAGGAAGCTCGATAAAGACAAAGAAAATCTAAATGCCACAGCCAACCAAGTTTGCCTCACAAACACACGCAGAACACTCCACCCAACAACGGACAAGTCTACCTTATTTTCCAATGCACATGGAATATTTTTCAGAACAGACTACATATTAGGCCATAAAGTAAGTCTTAAGAAAGCCCAACGCATTGAAATATTGCAAAACATCCTTTCAAACCATAAAATTATAGAAGTCATAATAAATAGCAGAAAAATCAAACACATGGAAATTGAACAATACCTCAAAAATGGGGTTACAGAAGAAATCAGGGACAGAATAAAGAAATTCATAGGACTAAAAGACAATGAAAACATCCTATTGGAACCTGTGGGCTGAGAGGTCAATTTATATCATAAATAAGCACTTCCAAAAAGAAGAAAGTGTCAAAATCAAACACACAGAAAGACAGTAGCCAAAGAACCCTTTAATCACCAGAAGAAAACATATTGTTAAAATTAAAACAAAACTAAATGAACTAGAGAACAGAAAAACAATTGAAAAAGTCAACAAGACTAAAAACAGGTTCTCTGAAAATATCAACATGAATAAACTATTGGCCAAATGCCACATCTGGCACCCCAGCAACCAGCACTCAAAAGGAACTGAGCCTGAGGGAGACTGGAAAGGGGATGGAAAACTCACACAAGAATCACATCACACAACATAAGTTGAGGCCAGATGAGACCAAGGTCTCTGATGGAGAACAATGGCCACCATCCCTCAATAGGAAACTTTATAAGGCTACAATTGGGAGGAGGTTAGCAGGGCAGTCTATTTCACCAAAAATGGTTACAATGGTATTGAGGTATCTCATGACTGGCTGACCCATACGTGAAAGTATCAGCAAGGCATGAAGTAGGAGAAAAAGGCAAATGTCAGGCATTCTCAGAGGCTCTGCCATACCCTAGAAAGGCCTAAACCTGTGTGTGGAAGTATCAGCAAGGTGGCAGATAAGAGGAAGGAGAAAGAGACAAAAGTCAGGCTTTCTCCGAGGCTCTGCCATACCCGAGAAAAGCCTAAATCTGTGTCAGTGAGGCAATGGTGGGACAGGACATTCTTAGCAGCCTGCAGCAGCCAAACTGAAAAAAGAAAAACAGGAGAGGAAGCAAATAACTCAAATAAGAAATGATATGGGCTATATCACAACAGACCCAAAAGAAATTAAAATAATCAGAACAGAAAAAAAGGTACTGTAATAATTTTCAAAACCTAGAGTAAGTAGGCAAATTTCTAGGAACATACTGCCTACCAAAACAAATTCAAACAGTAGCAGAACAACTTAATAAACCAGTCACAAAACAAAAGACAGAAAAGTAATTAAAAACCTTGCAAACAAAAATGTACTGACTCAGCTATATTCACTGGAGAATTCTACCAAACTTTTAGAGAAGAGATAATATTACTAAAGACACTTCACAGCATAAGAAAGGAGGAGATACTCCCAAATTTGTGCTATGAAGCCAACATAATGTGATACCAAAACTGAATAAAGACAGAATAAAAAAGGAAAATTATAGACCAGTATCTCTCATGAACTTAGCTGCAAAAATCCTCAACAAAATTCTAGCCAATAGAATTCAGAAACATATCAAAAAAATATTTCACCATGACCAACTGGGATTTATACCAGGAATGCAGGGATGGTTCAACATTGGAAGAAGGAGAGTGGGTGGAGAGGAGGGGAAAGGAGACTGTTGAGAGAATGAGACAAGTATGGAGCAGAGAGGAACAGTGTGGTGTCACTGGACAGGGAGAGCAGTGGAAGCTGCATATAAGTGGCATGTAAATTTATACGGGAATGTACATTTCACTCAGTCATATTGAATTAAAAAACAACTAACATAGTCAATCACGTAAATAAAACAAAAGATAAGAATCACTTGATTTTATCAATTGATGCAGAAATGGCATTTGGCAAAGCCCAACACCCATTCATGTTAAAAACTCTCATCAGAATAGTAATAGAAGGGAAATTCCTCAACATAATAAGGGGCATCTATGCAAGCTGAAAGTCAACATCATCCTAAGTGGAGAGGCCTTGAAAGCATTCCCACTGAGAAGGAGTACCTTATAAGAATCCCCATTGCTACTGCTGTTATTTAACATTGTCCTGGAGGCTCTAGTCAGAGGAATCGGGAAGGTTAAAGAAATAGAAGTCATATCAATTGGTAAGGAAGAAGTAAAAGTACCTCTATTTGCAGATGATATGAACTTATACACAGAAAACTGTAAAGAATCCGCACACACTCAAAAAAAATCTATTGGAACTCATAGAACCATTCAGCAAAGTATCAGCATGTAAGATAAAAATGCAGAAATCAGATGGATTCCTTTACACTAACAAAATGAATAGTGGACATTAAAGAGTAAATCAGAAAACCAATACCATTTACAGTATCTGCTGGGAAGATAAAATACTCAAGAATAAACATAGCCAGAGATGTAAAAGACTATACAAAGAAAGTTACAAGAAAAGAAACTCACCTTAGACTTAAAGATAGGAACAAACTGAAAATTAAAGGGTGGAAGAATACACATCAAGCTAAGAGTGAACAAAGAAGGGTAGGTGTGCCAATTTTAATCTCAGATAAAATTGATTTTAATGTAAAATCCACCATCGTGGCTGAAAGATTCAATACAAAAGCAGGACTTAAAATATTTATGTACCTAATGAAACACTAATTACAGTCAAAAAGGAAACAGATCACTACACAATAACAGTAGGAGACTTCAACACTCCACGCTCAATATTGGACAGATGGTCTAGAAAAAATCTCAGTGAAGACACACAAGACCTTATTGCCACAATTAACCAACTAGATTTCATCAACACATACAGAAGTCTCTGTCCATCAGTGGACAACTACACCTTCTTCTCCAGTGCACATGGAACATACTCAAGAATAAATCATGTGTTAGGACATACAGCAATTCTCAATAAAATCTGTACCATTGAATTAACGCAAAGCACCTTCTCAGATCACAAAGCCACAAAAATCGAAATCATCTGAGGGCACAGCAAATGGTTGCAACTCAACAGGAATGGACGCTCACCGAGGACTAAAATGACATGGGGTAAAGACAACCCAGAAGATAGAGAGACCCACATGAGTGGGTGCCTACATCAACTTGGGACCAGAAGAACTGGATGGTGCCTGGCCACCACTGGTGACAGCCACGATGGAGCTCACTAACTTGAGTCTCACTGGCAACACAAGAATGAAAAGGGGTGCAGCTGAGATCTCCACTAAAAGACCTCTGTTGATGGTCCAGCAGTTTAAGGGTTCCCCTGGGACCATGGCTCCTGGCCCTGATGCTGCCCTGCCCCATAAATCATAATGAAGGTCCACTCTTTGGACATGAATGGATTGGACTTGGCGATGCTAGTGACCATATACTGGATGGACTTTATGGTTCTATGCATCTCTAGGATATCATCCTGCTGACCTCTGGCTGGAGGAAGGGGAGTGGGTGGAGAGGAGGGGAAAGGAGACTGTTGGGAGAATGAGACATGTATGGAGTAGAGAGGAATAGTGTGCTGTCACCGGACAGGGAGAGCAGTGGAAGCTGCATATAGGTGGGTGTGTAAATTTATATGGGAATGTACATTTTTACCCAGTAATAATAATAATAATAATAAAAAGACAATGAGATACCATCTCACCCCAACAAGGTTGGCCATGCTTCAAAAAACACAAAACAACAAACGCTGGAGAGGCTGTGGAGAGATTACAACTCTCCTGCTCTGGTGGTGGGATTGAAAAATGGTGCAATGTCTTTGGAAAGCAATCTGACACTCCCTTAGAAAAATGAATACAGATATACCATTGGACCCAGTAATTCCACTGCTTGGAATATATCCTACAGAATCAAGGCCATTCACACCAACTGATACATGCACATGTATGTTCATTGCACCACATTCCACAATAGCAAAAAAATGAAACCAACTCAGATGTCCAGCAACAGAGGAATGGATGAATAATTTACGGTATATATACTCAGTGGAACACTATGCAATGATAAAGAACAGCGATGATTACAGGAAACATCTCTTAACCTGGTTTCAACTGGAGGACATTATGCTGAGTGAAAGCAGTCAGTGACAAAAGGAAAAATATTGTATTAAACCCGTACGATACAAACTGTAAAACAGACTCATGCATAGAAGAAAAGACTCTTTGACGGCTTCAAGGGTGGTGAAGGGGAGGGAGGGTTTAGATTATATAGTTAATAAAAATTTGGTTGGGTGAAATCGGTGACAGCACACATTAGAAAGATCAATAATAACTGGACTTCAACACATATTTGAATACTCCTCCAATCTTAAGCCAATATCACAAGGACAGAATAGCTGGGGCAGGGGGCCAGGGACTATGCTGTCAGGCAAAATTGATGCCAACTGGCAGAGCTAGCATTTTGTTAATGAGAACTCTCTGCACCCCTCTTTGGTGAGTGATGTTTGGGGTCTTAAAAGCTGCCAAGCAGCCATCTGAGGGAACAGCAAACGGTCCCAACTCAAGAGGAACAGATGATCACTAAGGACGAGAACAACATGGGGAACAGAACCCAGAAGACAGACAGACTCACATGAGTGGGTCTTTACATTGACTTGTGACCAGAAGAACCAGATGGTGCCTGGCCACCACCAGTGATAGCCACAATAGAGTCTCACTGGGAACAAGAGAATAAATAGGGGTATACCCTGAGATCTCCAATAAAAGACGACAATTGATGGTCCAGGGACTTCGGGGTTCCCGGAGCATGTCCCCTGGACCTGATGCTGCCCCTGTCCATAAATCATAAAGAAGGTCAACTTTTCCGACAGTAATGGATTGGACTTGGCAATGCAGAGTGACTGTATCTTGTGGGAATTTTATGGTTCTATGTGTCTATAGGATGTCATCCAGCTGACCTCTTGCTGTAGGAGGGGGAGTGGGTGGAGAGGAGGGGATAGGAGACTGCTGGGAGGATATGACATGTATAGAGCAGAGAGGAGGGGTGTGCTGTCTCCGGGCAGTGAGAGCAGTGGGAGCTGCATGTAGGTGAGCATGCGTAGTTGTATGGGAATGTACATTTTCATTCAGTCATAATAAAATAAGTCTAATCTATAAAAATATGAATGATGTAGCTAAAACTGGGCTTGAAAATTAATTTATAGCTTTAACTGTATATTTGACAAAGAAACAGAATTTAAAACAAAGAATATGTTTCTTCTCTTACAAATTAAAGATCAAATTGAAATTTGAGAAAATAATTAAGAAAAATCAAACTAACAGTAGAGAAAATTAATACAGGCAAAGATTGTTTCTGTAAGAAGATTGATAGAAATGACAAGTTTCTAGCAACACTGACAAGGATATAATGTATGAAAACACAAATCAGAAGTCCAGAATAATAGAAGATTATCACAAGAGATTATAAAGATACTAAAAACAAATATAAACAACTCTATTACAAAAATTTGAAACCATTAGTAAAGTGGTTCAAGTCTTCAAAAATACAGTTTATAAAAACTGACACAAGAATGAATAGAAAATTTAAAACGCAATGTGTCTATTAATGAAATTTAATTTATAATAAAATTCCTGACAATGAAAACTTCAGGTACAGATAGTTTTACTGTTGAAATATATAATGTACTTGGATAAGAAATAAAAACAATCTTATCTTGCTTTCAAAGAAAGATTTTTTTTCAGAAAATAAAATACTACGGAACATACTTTATTAGGCCATCATCATTCTTAGGTCTGGTAGTGCAGTGGTTCAAATGCTCAGCTGCTTAACCAAAAGGTTGGTGCTTCAAACTCACCATCTTCTTCATGGGAGAAAGATTTGGCAGTCTGCTTCTGTAAAGATTTACAGAAGTGGAAACCCTAAGAGGTAGTTTTACTCTGTCCTGTAATTTAGCTGTGAGTTAGAATTTAGTCGATGGCAGTGGGTTTTGTTTCATATCTTTATTCTGGTTATAAAGCCTAATGCAGATAACAGAAGAAAAGAAAATTAATGAGTAGTAGCTACCAAGAAAATATCTATATGAATCTTAATGAAATAATAACACTCAAATCCAGCAACACAGAAAATAAGTATCTCAGCCAATTGTGATTCATTTTAGAAATGTAAGGAGATTTAGCTTTTAAATATAATTAATTCACCACGTTAACAGGATAAAGGAAAAATACATGATAATTATAATGGATGCAGAGAATGTATTTGACAATATTCAACATCTCTTCTACATAAAAAAATAAACAAATTGGGAAAGGATAAGAAGGTCTTCACTAATTAAAGTGTATCAACAGAAAATATAAAGCTAACATCATATTTAATAATGATCTGTTGAAAATTTTTACATTAAGATTGGGAATAATAAGACAAGTCTGCTGTAATCTACTCCATATTGTTCCTTGCCAGTGTAATTGGCAAGTAAAAAAAAAAAAAAAGAAAAAGGAGGGAGGCATAAAAATTCCAGAGGAAAAGAGTAAAACTCATTTCGCTCACACGTGATGATATAACTGATTGCAGAAAATATCCTAAGGGATTTACATAACAGACTCAAACTGAAAACCAAAATGTCCATCACCAGAACTTGGGAGAGAATCCTTCATGACCTTTCTGGGTGTCATGGATTTTGTTAGATTTTGTGCTAGATTATCTTTTAAAGGATGATTGTATAAAAAACAGCCTTTTAAGAAGAGATTATGTCTCCACCAGGAGAAGAGGGAAGATTTGTTACCTGCCCATAAGATAAAAAAAAAAAAAAAAAAGATGTCTTCCTTTGACACAAAAGCTAGGCAAGTTTGCTAGCAGCTCTTTAAATAATACAATGCTCCTAAGTTAGAATTTTTCATCTGTGACACAAATCCACTTTTTGTGCTGAATCCACCTGAATTTACCTCCACATTGCCACCATGTCACTTGAAGGTAAAAGAAACTGATTCAAACATGAAGCCCATACTATCTCTTCTTGTCATGAGCAATAAAGTCATTTATCATTGATTCTGGAGTCTGGCTTCAACAGTGGAGATGACTCTTATAAAACTGTAGTGTGCAAAAGAATTTATATTTGAAAGTCTATATACAACACAAACAATTTACATGAAGTGTAGAACTGGGAATTCTGTCTATGGTAATGGAACACAACATTTTCATTACCGGAAAAGAGGGATACAGAAACTTTCCGTAATAATAGGAATATTTTTCTTTTGGATGAGGTGTTAGTTGATGGATGCACGTATTTGTTAGAATTCATTGAATTTTAAATTGAGTATTTATGACTTATATCTCAATGTTAATAAATATGAACTACTGAGGTACTATATTAAAAATAAGGATACTGCTATATCCCTTCATCCCTTCACCCAGGGGATGGTTCTTGTTCTTTCTTCTCCTTTGATCTGTGGGCTTATAGAACTTCTCATCATTATTCCACTACAGCTTGTCAAATATTTCAGTATTAGATTTTATATTCCCCATACCAGGTGAAATATACTTTCCCAAAGTTCAAGACTTTCAGAGCATTCCTCTGCCCTGGGTACAATTATACATACCTAGCTTTCTCAAATAATACTTCTTAGAGTTTAAAAGACTGACGATGATTTCATTGTACAAATAGTGCCAGAAATGGAGGAGGCTCTGAATCTACCAGAACTGGCTACTTAAAGAAGATTTACACTGAATGCACTATCATCTCTGATTGTTGTTGTTAGGTACTATAGAGTTGATACCAACTCATAGCAAGTCTACAGGATAAGTAGAGTAAAACTGCCTCATAGGGCTTCCAAGAAGTGGCTCGTGGATGTGAACTGTGTAACTTTCGATCAGCAGCCGTACTCTTAACGAGTCTGCCCACCAGGGCTCTCTGATCTCTTTGGTGTTCATTATTTTTATGTGGCTTTTCATAACTCTCTGAATAAGATGAAGAGACTGAGTGACAACTGAGGTGACTCTAGTAGGTCATTCTAAAACTCAGCCTATTTCTCAGTGTAGAAATAAATAATATCATGCTAGATTATTACAAGTGACTATAATATATGTGGAAAAAATCTCAGATGTCTTGGCAGCATATGCTGAAGCCAGTTAACACAGACTAGATTAGAATCAGTTCACTAACTTCATCAGTGATTTGATTTTTTCACAAGAGGTTAAAAAGGCAACAAAGCACCTCACTTCCATTCTTGGCTTCTTGTATTTACCCAGACAATAGAGATAGCAGGAATTTCAGTTTCCCAAAATAGCAGCATTCAGTTAGAGTGCTCAAACATGTTGATTCCAAGAATCTATTTAAAACGTCTTTAGAGAATTAAATTACATTTAAAATGAATGAGTGTCACTTGTTATGCCCTTGTCTTGTCCTTCCAACCCTGTTAAGCTGAATGCAATAACCTATGGGAGCTCTGGTCACAGGGTGAGTGGAGCACTAATGATCCTGGGTCAGAACTTTTCATTTTCATCCCAGATATACTCAAGTCTATGGTATTTCCAGGCTTCAGAAGCTCTTAGCACAACAGGAGTTCTTAACCTTACATGATGTATGTTTTATTTTTAATCCTTGTCTCTCCTTGTTTGACAGTCAAAGGGCCCATTGCTGGGCTGTTTTCTGTAACTTTCTTGCTCTTCTTTCCCAAGTGCTTGGCAATTGGCAGGTAAAATTTATCAGGTCACTTTGACCTCTGTGTGCAATGTTATTTTTCTCTAGTGTAGGTGGGGAGATGGAGATATGGAAGCTTGCTGGACCATAGCCAGGCATTAAACCATGTAGAACAGGTAGGGAGAATGTTTTAAAGTCTCTCTGAGGTTAACTTCAAACTAGGGCTTAGGTGAACCCAGATTTAACATAGCCTGTTGTTATCACATATGCCAAGAAATAAGTTTTTAAAAAAAGGCTATTTAGAAGCATCTTTGATGTTTTGTGATGAATTAAATTTCCATAATGTATCTGTTAAAAATAGCAAGAAGAAAAATAGCAATGTCAGGATAGAAGACTACTGCATTTTTACACAAATAACGCTCTCCTTCTGCACTTGTTGGAAACTCTGGTGTAGTTGTTAAGTGTCACAACTGCTAATCAAGAGGTTGGCAGTTAAAGTCTACCGGGCATTCCCTGGAAACATCATGGGGCAGTTCTGTTCTGTTCTGTGGTGTTGCCATGAGTCAGAATCAAGTGTATGGCAATAGATGAGATCTGCCACACCTTTTCTTATAAGGCGCCCTTACAAATGCTGCCATGCCAATCCTTTTCCACATTTTACTGTTAGAACAAAAGAATACCATACAGTTTCTACAAAAATAACTCATGGGATAGGGAGGGGGATGAGACTATAGTTGGCAGACAAAAATATAAGGCAATGAGGCATGACTTATTTGCATAAAAATGTGGTACTTGTCATACCAAATACAATTAAAGCTGAGTGGAAAAATTCCAGCACGAAACAACAGCAGCGATATAGTAAATAGCTGTGTCATTACTTCCTTTCTTTTTTTTTTTGAGTTTAGAATTATTTTTATTTTTATTTTTTTAATTATGATTGAATGAAAATGTACATTCCCATATAAATTTGCACACTGACCTATATACAGTTTCCACTGCTCTCCCTGTACGGTGACAGCACACTCTCTCTGCTCCATACACGTCTTATCTTCCCAACAGTCTCCTATCTTCTCTTCTCCAACGATTCCCCTTCCTCCAGTATGAGGTCAACAAGACGACCTCCTATAGATGCCTAGAACCATAAAGTGCCCACACAGTATGGTCCTTCTGTGTCACCAAGTCCGATCCATTGCTGTCTGAAAAGTTGAACTTCATTATGATTTACCGACAGGAGCAGGATCAGGGCCACAGGCCATGCTCCCAGGGGAACCCCAAAGTCTCCGACCCATTAATTGTGGTCTTTTAGTGGAGATCTCAGAGTGCATCCGTATTTATACTTGTGTTGCCAGTGAGATTCAACTTTGTGAGCTCCATCGTAGCTATCACTGGTGGTGGCCGGGTACCATCTAGTTCTTTCGGTCACAAGTCAATGTAGACATCCACTTACATGTGTCTCTCTTCTGGATTCTCTTCCCCCCGTGTCGTTACGGACTTTGGTGGTCATCCATTCCTGCTAAGTTGGGACAATTTGCTGTGCCCTCAGATGGCAGCTCAGCAGCTTTTAAAACCCCAGATGGCACTCACCGATGCGGGTGTGGAGAGTCCTCATTAGCAAAATGCTAGTGGTGCGAATTGCCCTCAATTTCCCCTGAAAGCACGGCCCCCTGCCCCCCGCCCCAGCTACTCTGTCCTGCAATATTGGGTTAAGATGGGAGGAGTACACAAGTTGTGTTGAAGTCCGCTTGTTACTGATCTTCTTACTAATGTGTGCTGTCACTAATTTCACCCAATCAAATTTCTAACATCTATCTAACCTAAACCCTCCCCCCTCACACTCTCGCCCTCCCCACCCTTGCAGCCATCAAAGAGTCTTTTCTGTTATGCACAAGTCTCATAGAAGTCTCATACAATATTTGTCCTTCTGTCACTGACAACTTTCACTCAACATAATGTCCTCCAGTTGAAACCAGCTTAAGAGATGTTTCCTGCTATCATCTTTGTTCTTTATCATTGCATAGTGTTTCATTGAGTATATATACCATAGTTTACCTATCCATTCTTCTGTTGTTGGGCATCTGGGTTGATTCCATCTTTTTGTTGTTGTGGACTGTGCTGTGATGAACATTTGTGTGTGTGTATCAGTTGGTATGAATGGCCTTGATTCTGTAGGATATATTCCAAGCAGTGGAATTATTGGGCCAAATGATATATCTATGTCCATTATTTTAACGTAGTGCCAGATTGCTTTCCAAAGAGGTTGCACCATTTTGCAATCCCACCAATAGCATAGGAGAATTTCAATCTCTCCACAGCCTTTCCAGTATTTAGTGTTCTGTGTTTTTTGGATCATGGCCAACCTTCTTCAGGTGAGATGGTATCTCGTTGTTGTTTTGATCTGAATTTCTTTAATAGCTAATGACTGTAAGCATGCCTGCATGTGTTTTTTGGCTGCCTGGATCTCCTCTTTAGAGCAGTATCTGTCCATCTCCTTTGCCCATTGCTTAATTGTATAATTTATCTTTTCCTTGTTGATATTTTGTAGTGCCTTATAGAGTATGGAGATCAGGCATCAGTCTGATATAGAGTTGAGAAATATTTCTTCCCATTCTGTAGGTGGCCTTTTAATTCTACTAATAAAGTCTTTGGATGAGCAAAAGCGATAGAAGATCCACTCTTCGGACACGAATGGATTGGACTTGGCAATGCAGAGTGACCATATGTTGTATGCACTTTTGGTTCTATGCATCTATAAGATATCAGCCTGCTGACCTCTGGTTGGAGGAAGGAGAGAGGTTGGAGAGGAGGGGAAAGGAGACGACTGTTGGGAGGATGAGACATGTATGGAGCAGAGAGGAACAGTGTGCTGTCACCGGACAGGGAGAGCAGTGGAAGCTGCATATAGGTAGGCATGTAAATTTATATGGGTATTACATATTCACTCAATCATATCAAATAAAAAATAAAAAAAAAGTGGTAGATTCTTAGTAGTTCCCACTCATCTATTGTCTCTTCTGACGATTATGGTTTGTTTGACAGATTTTGAAGTCTATCTACGTTGTGTATTAAACCTTCCATTGTTGTTCTTACCTTTTCTTGGATGAGCTGTGTCATTTTAGATTTGATATTTAGGTCTTTTATCCAATTTCAGTTGGTTTTTTTATAAGGTGTAAGATGTGGGTCTTGTTTTAATTTAGTGCAGATGGATATCCAATTTTGCAAACACCATTTGTTGAAGAGATTGTTTCTATCCCAGTTTAATGTCTTAGGGCCTTTGTCGAATATTATCCATTCATAGGCAGATGATGTCATCTCTGGGGTCTTGATTCTGTTCCACTGATCTATCTGTCTGTTTTTGTACCAGTACCAGGGTGTTTTGACTAGGCATTGTAATAGGTTCTAAGGTTGTGTAATGAGAGGCCTCCCAGTGTGTTCTTCTTTAGTAATGCTTCCCTTCTCCAGACAAAGTTGGTAATTTGTCCCTCCATCTCATTAAAAAGTGTCACTGGAACTTGTACTGGGATTGCATTATACAGGGAGATTGCTTTGGGTAAAATAGACATTTTCACAATGTTAAGTCTTCCTATCCATGAACAGTGTAGTTTTCTCCATTTATGTAAGGCTCTCTTAATTTCTTGTAGTAAGAGTTTGTAGTTCTTTTTGTAAAGATCTGTTATTTCTCTAGTTAGATTTATTTCTAGGTACGTTATCATCTTAGGGGCTGTAGTAAATGGTATTGACTTGGTGATTTCTTCCTTAATAATCTCGCTGTTGGTATAAAGGAATCCTGCTGATTTGCTTATGTTTATCTTGTGTCCTGAGACTTTGCTGAACTCTTCTATTAGGCTGAGTAGTTTCCTTATGGATTCTTTGGTATTCTCTGCATATACGATCATACCATCTGCAAATAGGGAGATTTTGACCTCTTCTTTGCCAATGCAGATGCCCTTTATTTCTTGGTCTTTTCTAATTGCTCTGGCTAGAACTTCTAGCACAATGTTGAATAGGAGAGGCGAGAGTGGGCATCCTTGTCTAGTTTCTGTTCTCAAGGGAAATTTTTTCAGTCTCTCTCCATTCAGGATGACATAGGCAGTTGGCTTTATATAAATGGCCCTTATTGCATTCAGGAAATGGCCATCTATTCCTATTTTGCTGAGATTTTTTAGCGTGGACTTTATCAAATGCCTTTTCTGCATCAATAGGCAAGATCAGGTGATTCTTGTCCCTTGTGATACGTACGTGGTTGATCACATTAATTGTTTTTCTGTTGTTGAACGAGCCTTACATCCCTGGTATGAATTCAACCTGATCATGATAGATTATTTTTTGGATACGTTGTTGTATTCTATTGGCATGAATTTCGTTGAAGATTTTTGCACCTAGATTCACCAGTGATATTGGTCTGTAATTTTCCTTTTTGGTTGGGTCTTTCCCTGGCTTTGGTATCAGGGTTATGTTGGCTTCATAAAATTAATTTGGGAGTATTCCATCCCTTTCTATACTGTGAAATAGTCTCAGTAGTATGGGAGATAACTCTTCTTGGTAGAATTCTGCAGTGAAGCCATCTGGGCCCAGGCTTTTTTTGGTTGGCAGTTTTTTGATGACTTTTTCAATCTCTTCCTTTGTGATGGGTTTATTAAGTTGTTGTGCTTCACCTTGTGATAATTTGGGTAGGTGATATGAATCAAGGAATTTGTCCACTTCCTGTAGGTTTTCAAATTTGTTAGCATACAGTCTTTCATAGTATTGTGCTATGATAGTTATGATTTTTGCTGAATCTGTGGTGACAACTCCCCTCTCATTTCTTATTTGGGTTATTTGTTTCCTTTCTTGTTTTTCTTCAGTAAGTTTAGCCAATGGTTTGTCAATTTTGTTGATCTTTTCAAAAACCCAGCTTTTGGTCTTTTCAATTTTTTCAGTTGTTCTTCTATTCTCTAATTCATTTAGTTCTGCTCTCATCTTTATGATCTATTTTCTTCTGGTGACTGAGGGGTTCCTCTGTTGTTCTCTCTCTAATCATTCTAGCTGTAGCGTCAGTTCTTTGATTTGGTTTCTTTTTTCCTTCCAGATGTGTGCATTTATGGAGCTCAACTGACTGCTGAGCACTGCTTTGGCTGGATCCAATAGGTTCTGGTAGGAAGTGTTTTTGTTCTCATTGGAATCCATAAGTTTCTTTATTTCATTCTTGATTTCTTCTATAATCCATGTTTTTTTGAGCAAGGTGTTGCTGAGTTTCCTTGAGTTCTTCTTTCTATCTATGCTGTTTCTGTTATTGATTTCCACTTTTATGGCTTTATGATCTGAGAAGATGCTTTGCATTAATTCAGTGGTATGGATTTTGTTGAGAATTGCATTATGTCCTAACACATGATCTATTCTGGAGAATGTTACATGTACACTGGAGAAGAAGGTGTAGTTGTCTGCTGATGGGTACAAAGTTCCGTATATGTCAATGAGGTCTATTTAATTGTGGCAATAAGGTCTTGTGTGTCTTTACCGAGCCTTTTTCTGGATGATCTGTCCAATTTTGAGAGTGGAGTGTTGGTGTCTCCTACTGTTATTGTGGAGTGATCTATCTCCTTTTTGAGTGTGGTCAGTGTTTCTTTGACATATTTAGGTGCTCTAATACTAGGTGCATAAATATTTAATTTTGTTAAGTGCTGCTTGTGTATTGAAACTCTCAGCAATAGTGTCCATCCTTGTCCACAATGGTGGATTTTACACTAAAAGTGATTTTACCTGAGATTAGAGTTGCCGCACCTGCTCTTCTTTGTTCATTGTTAGCTTGATACATACTCTTCCGTCCTTTGATTTTCAGTTTGTTCATATCTTTAAGTCTAAGTCTAAGATGAGTTTCTTGTAGGCAACATATAGATGTGTCACGTCTTCTGATCCAAGGTATCACTCGATGTCTCTTTACTAGAGCATTTAGTCCATTCACATTCAATGTAATTATTGATAGGTTTGTGTTCAGTGCTCCCATTGTGATTTGTTTATTTTTGTGTTGATGTTTTCTCTGTTGTTCTTATTAATCTGTTCTGCGACCTTCTTCTTTGTGAGTTGATTTTTTACCTTTTTCAGGGTTGGTTTTGTGGTTGTTGAGACTCCTGTACTACATTTCTTAATATGGTATGTTGCTGCGTTACTGTGTTTTACAGCTGCCCCTATGATCCCGCTTAATAAACTATATATAAACCCAGTTTTGATTGTTACCAGTCTTGTCAACTTCCTCTCCATCTGGAAGGACTGTAAAGACTGTACTACGTTCCTCTTTTCAATATGGTGATGTCATAGTTCACATGGTATGATCACTGGATTGTTTCTTTCACTATTATAGCTTTTAGTATTTTTGGAGCCTTCCCTAACTGAGTAGGATTCTGGATGATGTGTCCTTCTAAAATACAAAGTTAGCAGTTTTAGCAGTTTGTTCTTCCAAACCAAGAGATTCTTTCAGTATTTCTTGTAGCTCTGGTTTGATTTTTACAAAGTCTCTGAGTTTCTGTTTATCTAGGAATGTCTTAATTTCATTTTCATATTTGAATGATAGTTTTGTAGGACATATAATTCTTGGTTGGAAGTTCTTCTCCTTCAAGGCTTTGAGTGTGTCATGCCACTGTCTCTGTGCCAGCATTGTTTCTGCTGAGAAATTGTTTCTGCTGATGAAAGCCTACAGGATTTCCCTGTGACTGTTAGCTTTGGTTTGAGTCTTGTTGCCTTTAAGAGTTTCTGCTTATGTTTCATTTTGTTGAGCTTAATTATAATATGTCTTGGAGTCTTTCTATTGAAATCTATATTGAGTGGTGTTCGATATATATCTTGGTTATCTGTATTCTCTTCTTTCATAATTTCTGGGAAGTTTTCTGTCAGCAGTTCAGCAACACTAGTGTCTGTATTCTCAGGTGTCTTGCCCTGTTCAGGAACTGCAGTTGATCACAGATTGTTCTTCTTAATAGAGTCCCATGTGTTTCTTAATGCTTCTTCATTTGTCTCATTTCTTTTTTTTCTGATTTCACCAGTAGATGCTGGAGTCAGTGGCTGTGTCTTCCAAATCAGAAATTCTCTTTTCTATTTGTTCCATTCTGTTTTCTTGGCTTTGAATTGAAGCTTCTATGTCTTTGATTTTGGTCTTGATTTGTTTAATTTCAGTGTACTGATGTTCCATCATATCTAACAGCTTGCTTAATTTTTTGTCTTGCTCTGCTAAATTTTGTATAAGATCTGGGAGGGCTCTCTATATAATCCTTTTGTATTCACCTTCTGATAGTTTCAGAAAAGATTCTTCATCTGGAAGTTGTGAGGTGGTTTCTTTTGGGGAGCCTTCTGATGCCATGGGTGACTTCCAGGCTACCATCTTCTCCAATGTTTGTTGCTTTTTGCGCTTCATGTGGATCATCAGAGGCTGGGAGAGATGCTGTGAAGATGGACCACAGTTGTTTCTCTAGGCCATCTTCCATCTGTGCAAACATGTGTTCACCGAGAGTGGGGTTAGTGAAAGAGAGAAGATTTTGTGTCCAGTGGTATGAAGTCCTAATTAACAGCCCTATGATGCATATCAGGGCTCACTAAGTGTCCAGAAGGCTCTGTTTAATTATCAGTTCAGGTCTTGATTTCCAGAGGATTTTAGGGAGATTAGCATTTAGTCTGCCTTCTTGACTCCACCCCCACCCCTGTGGTCATTACTTCTTATGTGTTCTCATCCACTCACATTTTTTTAACAGAATATTCACATTAAGGAGAAACAAATCTGCTATTTCAATCACTCTGTAGCTAGTGAAGATATTATTTATGTTGTAGTCACATTATCACCAAGAGAGACTGCTAGTGACCACATAAAATATGAATTTATCCAGCTCTAAAATTTGTCTTTCAGCACTTGAGTATTAGACTTTTGATGCTGAAGCCCCAAAAGAGAAAAGTCATGACTTAGAACAGTCTTAGAACTGACTTATATTTACGAGAATGATGTATGCATGATAGCAAAATGGGTATTGCAAATATGATAAGTATTTAATAAAATGTTGTCTCACGCTTCCAGGACTGACCCAAATATTTTACTTGGTTGGTTGCTGAAATCTAAACCAGTTTAACTAGTAATGTCAAACCAGTTCTGACTCATGGCAACTCCATGTGTTTTAGAGTAGAAGTAAGCTCCATAGGGTTTTCAGTGGTTGATTTTTTGCAGAAGTGGATGGCCATACCTTTCTTTTGAGATATCTCTGTGTCATAGATTGACTTGTGCCCCTCAAAACAGAAATGCGGTATCAAGTAGCGCATTGCTTTCTGTGTATATTGTATGTGGAGTATATGCCGAAGAACAGACTTGGATTCAAATCCTAATTTATTAATTCATTGTGCATTGCACCTTGAGTGTTTTTCTAAAAACAGCATGTTTATTCATCTGTAAAATGGACACAACACTTAATACATCATTTAATGGAAAATTTAGGAAACAATATGTGCGAACGCGACTTTATACTATCTACAGTAATGTAATAAATATATGGCATCGTTCCATTTTTATACTTACACTCTTTATCCCTAGATAAGGTTTAACAAATATCTAAATATCGTTAACTGTACCATCAGCATTATAGTCACTGGAATTTAAGGAGCTAAACCTACACTTTCAAATGTAATTCAGTGTAAATTGTATCTTCATTAGCCATGGTCTCTTGAGGAAAAAGCACTGTAGATGAGGAAATTTAGTGTCAGGAAAATGTTTTTAAAAGTGCTGGAATAACTGAAAGAGCAAAACGGAAAAGGAGGAAGATTTAAGGAGTCTCTTAGTCACCTAGTGCTCCTATAACAGAAATACCACAAGTGAATGTGTTTAACAAAGAAAAATTTATTTCCTCGCAGTGAAGTAGGCTAAATGTACAAATTCCAGGCATCAGCTCCAGAAGACTTTCTGCCTGTGTCACCTACGGAGAAAGGCCTTAATCTTCACCTGGTCAGGGAGCTTCTCAAGTGCAGCAACCCTGGGTTAAAAGGACTTATTATGCTCCCAGCACTGCTTTCTCTCTGCCGGATTATTTTTTTATACTTCAAGAGACTGCCTCCAAGCATAGTGCAATCTTATACACTGAGTCCTGCCTCACAAACAAAACTACCATCCATCCTACCTCATTAATATCATAGAGGCAAGATTTACAGTAGCAGGAAGATCACATAATGCTGTCATTCATGGCC
Source organism: Heterohyrax brucei (assembly GCA_028571685.1). NCBI lineage: Eukaryota > Metazoa > Chordata > Mammalia > Hyracoidea > Procaviidae > Heterohyrax > Heterohyrax brucei. Next base: position 51,077,279 of record CM053142.1, read on the forward strand.
CAGCCAAACTGATACACACATTTTGGGGGGGTATACAATTCAACCCATAACAAAGAGTGAAAATGAAAAGACATTGCTATCCCCAGCACTAAAACTGATACTTTCTGAACAGCAGTCCATGAACCTCTAGAATATGATACAATTTTGGATATTGCCCTGCTGTCAAAACCATGCTAGTGACACTGGATTTTTAAAAAAGAAGTTACGAATTTGCACTCTCCACACTCTTTCCCCCTGATTCTCAAACTACCACCAATACTTCTAGGGTACTCTGTCACTTATAAAAACCCAAACTCACTGCTGAGTTGATTTCAACTCATAGCAACCCTATGAGACAGAGTAGAACTCCCCCATAGGGTTTCCAAGGAGTGCCTGGTGGATTCAGACTGCCAGCCTCTTGGTTAGCAGCCACAGCACTTAACCACCACACCACTAGGGCTTCCCTGCCACATGTAGGCACTTTTAATTATTTATTGCTGCTACCACCTCTGGAAACTGCTGTCAGGGAAAAAATTGCCTTCCCCTTCCTCTGTCTCCTAATCTGACACTATTCCCTTCTACTGGAAAAGGAGAACAGCAAAAGAGTCTCAGAAAAGTGATTTGCAGGATGCTAACTACAGTGGTGGAACTACAGTGGTGTAGTCTTTAAAAGCTATGGCTGCCAACAAAAAGTCAGCTGTTCAAATCTACCAGCCTCTCCTTGGAAACCCTATGGGACAGTTCTACTTTGTCATGTAGGGTTCCTATGAGTCGAAGTAAACTTGAGAGCAATGGGTTTTAACTCTAGTGATACAAAGGAGAAGATAGATGGGCAAATTTGGAGCTGAGAGACATCAGACACTAGGTAATACAACGTCTTCACTGATAATCAAACTGAGGTGGGAAAGTACTGAGAATTGGTTACACCTGGTATGGATTGAACAGGACCATTGACAGATTCTACACATTTTTGATAGTGCTTGTAAAAGTCAGAGTTCTTTCAGGAAGACATAAAACATCAACAAATTTTGGCTACAATGATTTTAATGTAGAATGAGGTTCTTGAATGATTTTGGAAGTACCAGGGGAATCGCAGTCAAGGAAGTTACCCCTGAAGGCTATAGAAATTGGTGCTGATCGACAGGGATACAATCAAGATTTCACCAGAAACACTAAAGCAGATGGTTCTTAAAAGCATGCTGGAAAATTACTGCAGTTCTCAAGAAATAACTGAGAAGCTCGCACTAAACTGTCTCAGTCTGCAAGAGACAGGCAGGTGGTTTTCAAGCACTTACTGGGAAGCAGCCGAGAATCTCAAGCTGTCCAAGTCTGGCAGCTACAGCCTCCTGAGAATTATAGTTTCTCTTTCCTTTCCATCTTCCATGCACCAAACAATTTTGTCTTGTTGACAAACTCTAGCCCAGGAAAAGGACATTGGAAAGTGTAGATTCTAGCTTTTGCTTTGCAATGCACAGGAGACCATGGAATGTACTAGTGGTCAGTTTAAGCACAGGGCCAGAGTATGGGTCAAGATTCTGTTGACTTTTAACTTTGTACTGATATGTATATCTATGTTTAATATATACTTCTTATTGTTGTTCTTGTTAGCTGCCCTCAAGCTACCCACTCCTCCCTTCCCAGCTCTTGGAAACTGCATTCACAGCAAAAGGAAACACTACTTCATCCTATGCCATCACCATGCTCAGTTATAGATCTGACTGTTGTGATCGATAGAGTTTTCATGGGTTGATATTCCTAAGTAGATCACCAGGCATTTCTTCCCAATCTGTCTTAGCCCAGGAGCTCTGCTAAAACTTCTTTAACGTCATGTAGTTGTGATGTACCACTAAGTCGATTCTGACTCATAGTGACCCTATAGGACAGAATGGAACTGCCTCATGTGATTTCTAGGTCTGCAATCTTTACGGGAACAGATGTCCAGGTTTTTTTCTCCTGCACAACTGCTGGCAGGTTTGAACCACTCACCTTTTGGTTAGCATCCCAGTGCTGTTTTAACCATTGCATTACTAGCAATGGTTAAGTCAGCATCATAGCGACATGAAAACCACCACCGACAGATGAGTGATGGCTGTATGGATACTATACTTGGTATATACAGTAAGCATATACATCTACACTTAGGTGTAGGTAGTATGAGAGCTTTCATGTTTTATGAATTATTAAGCTGACCCATATGAAAGTGGATCTTAAACCTAAACCTAGTTTCCTCCTCTCATTAAAGTGTATCCAGCCTACTCTCATTCCCCATACAACTGATTTGTTGTCAGGGATCATAAATTAATATTACTATTGACACTTAACAGGGGAGATTAATTTGTGACAAAATCACTATAGAAAGATTTTCCAGGAAAGAGTTTAATATCTTATTTTTCCTTGGAGAATCCTCAGTAATGGAAAGAGTTACAGAGTTCTACATGAGTATTTTTTGACGTATATATTTTTTTGAAAGTGCAAATACTGTGAAACTAAGATCTCATTAAATTCTAGTCAGCAACACTCTGCATAACTTTTGACAGAAATATTAAGTATCTTGCACTGAAAGTGGTTAATTTATGTATATCTAATTAGTGTTTATTACCAACGATCAGTAGCCATCCTTATGCAGAAGTGCAAGAACCTGCACTTCACATTTTTTTCACAAGAATCAAACTTCAGTGACTAAAGATTTTTACACTAAACTGCATTTCAAAAGGCAAACATTATCACTGAGGGAATACCACTAGCAAAATGACTTCCTTTATGACTGTTTTATTGCTCACTTGTGGCTATGGAGTTATCCTGGAATTTTTCATCTCTTTTTTTTTCTTGTCAGTTTGAAAAACAAACAAATAAAAAGGAAATCTAAAGAATATGTTGAAGGTTCAGGAATGTCTTTTCTTGAATGGTCTTGCTTGCTTATTATCCCAGTTCTCAAATCCACCACAAAGGAAACTGACTGGCCCAGTTTACATGTAAACAGAATAGCTTTTTTTTTTCTTCAAAGAACGGATTGTATTTTTAAGTATAAATCCCTTTGAGATCAATTAACTCTAGGTATCTGACCTACATAATAGATTCAGAACTCCCGGTTTTATGTTTTTTCATCTTTTTTAAAGCAGCACATTGTCCATACAGCTTTGTATTGGTCCCATGGGTGAATTTCTGAATACGTGTATATCACTTAAAACAGATTTTCAAAAAGGTCTTTAAACAATTTTAAACTACTAGTTTTTTTTAAAGCAATAACATCTTCCATACTGCTAGAGTCAATATATACATTTGAATTGGCAGTATTAAATGTCTGTAGCTACATATAACATTCCTGTATAAACTGTCAAGTACAGTCTCCCTTCAGAAAAGTTGTAAAGGCAAAACAATCTTTATCCTTCATCTATTCTTCTCTCTTAATTATGATTCTTTCTTTTTTCTCCTCACCTCTTCATCTTTAGTCCTTCTCTGTTGGGTACCATTCCCTATGACATTACTCTTAGATGTCTGCCATTGCCACTCTGTGTGGTCCGACAATCACCAGATGTAGGTGTTGTCCTTCTCCAAAGTATGAGAATTCTGAAAGAAAGATTTCTTTAAAATGAAAAATTCAAGAGTTTTATCCAAAAGAAATAACCCCTAGAGGTAAAAGTTTTTGCTTCATGCTTAAAACAAAACGAAATAAAACAAATCATTACCATTGAGTAAATTTTGACCCACAGAGACCCTATTAGACAAAGTAAAACTTTCCCATGGTATTTCCAAGGCTGCAAATCTTTGTAGGAGCCAACTGTTACATTTTTCTCTTATGGAGAAGATGGTAGATTTGAACTGCTGACCTTTCTGGTGGCAACCAAGCACTTAACAATAACATCATCAAAAAACAAAATAAAACCCACTTCTACCTAGTCAATTCCGATTCACAGTGACCCTGTAGGACGGAATAGAACTGCCTCATCAGGTTTCCAAGGAATGAGCACCTGACTGATTCAAACCGTTGACCTTTCAGTTAGCAGGTATAACCTTAACCACTGTACTACCAGAGTTTCCATGGCATCACCAGGGATTTTCAAAAAACAAGAACAAACTCATTGCCTATGGAGTGAATTCTGACTCATAGCAACCCTACAGAGTAGAGTAGAGCTGCCCAGTGGCATTTCCAAGAAGCACCTGATAGATTGAACTGGTGATGTTTTGGTTGATATCTATAGCTCATAAGCACTATGCTACCAAGGTCTCCTTAGTTTCTGGTAAAACTATTTTGTGAGTGGAAATCCATTTTGGAATCTTAAATTTTACATACCATTGTATGCAATAAAGTTGTGAGACTCATAATGACCATATAGGAAAGAGTATAACCACTCCATAGAGTTTTCTAAGCTGCAATTTTTATAAGAACAGATTGTCAGGTCTTTTCTCCTGGGGAGATGCTGGTGACTTTGAACTACCTACCAAGTTTTCAGTTAGCAGCTAAAGTGTTTAACCATTATGATACTAGGGCTCTTTAAAATTGAGATACAGGTGCATAAAAACTGGCCAGGTTCTTAACACAATATGTTTGAAGGAATATTCAAACCTATAAGTCCTCTGAATGTCCATCAGAGAAGAAATTGTACTGGGTCACCACGTTAGTGATCTAGTGCTGCTATTACAGAAATACCCCATGTGAATGGCTGTAAAAGAGAAATTTCATTTTGTGGCAGTCCAGTGGAATAAGAGACCAAATTTAGGATGTCAGCTCCAGGGGAAGGCTTTCTCAGCTGGATCTGGAGGAAGGTCTTTGCCATCAATTTTCCCCTGGACTGGGGCTTTTTTTTTTTGAAGTTCTCATTAACGCTTAATGGATATATTCAATACCATTGGTCACTAAGAAACTGCTGATACAAGAAAACAAACCAGAAATCTGGGAGGTTTTGCTCTCAGGGGAGCTTTACATGTGTCTTTAAGTTCCTATGACACTTTTTTCTTCTGATTAAGTGATACTATCCAAGTCAAGTTTGCATACCTGCCTCTCTGTAACTCTAGCTGCTCTACCCACTCTGTGATAGCAGACTCCTCCTTTTCACTCTTCACTACTAGTACCTTCCCAGAAAACACATCTCTACTCCTCTCTACCTTTCCCTTTCCCCTTTCAAAAGAAACCAGTAGGATAGTCTTCTATAAATGTATAATACCACAAGGTACACACAAGTGCTCACTCTATGTCCCTAAGTCCAGTCCATTTGTAGTCTGAAGTGTTAATGTGGTTTCAGGTTAGCACTGGTTTCAGGTCTGGGGCAGAAGCAAGTTTAGAGACTATGTTCCCAGGGGACCCTCCAGGTTAATGAACCATCAATTCTGGTCTTTTTGTAGAGTTGTTGGTCTGCACATCTCTTTTACTCATATTACATCTGAAACTCTACATTGTGTCTGCTATCAAGACTATCTTTGTTAGTAGCTGGGCACCCTCTGGCACTTATGGTCCCACGTTGATGTAGTATCCCAATCATATTGTTCCTTCTGTCTCCTAGGCTCAGTTTTCCTTGTGTCTTTGATGTTCTTGGTCATCATCTGTACCTTGTGGATTGGGACAAATTGATGTTCCTCAGATGGCAGTTTGTAGCTTTTTCAGACTCCAAATGCCACTCACCAATATGGGGTACCGAAGACTCTTTTAGCAAAAGTCTAGTTATGCCAATTGATCTTGATGTCCCCTGAAAACATGATCCCCAGACCCCTGTTCCTGCTACTCTATCGTTTGAAATGCTGGGTTGATTTTAGAAATTTTTTTAGTCTATGGTATAGTCCAGTTATGCTGACCTACCTTCTACTGAGTGCTGTCACATACTTCATATAACCACATTCCTATCAACTATCTAATAGATGATCAACCCTCTCCCTTCATCCTCACCCTGTAGCTGTGAAAGATTCTTCTTTTCTATCCATAAGTCCTTTTTTTAAGTCCTTATAATAGTGTTTTCATACAATACTTATCCTTTGCAGCTGACTGGTTGTGCTCACCATAACGTGTTCTAGTTGATGCCAGGTTATGAGATGCTTCCTAAGATCATGATTCTTTATCATTGCATAGAGTTCCAGTGTCTATATACCATAGTTTGTTTATACATTCATCTGCTGATGGCATCTGGATTGATTCTATCTCTTTGCTATTGTGGACTGTGCTGCAATAAACACTCATGTGCATGTATCTGTTCAAGTGACAGCCATTATTTCTGTAGGATATGTTACAAGCAGTGGGATTTCTGGGTCACATGGTATTTCTATTTCTAGCTTTTTAAGAATGCTAAATTGCTTTCTAAAGAGTCTGTACAATTTTACCACCTTGTCTTCTTTGAAGTATCTATCCATCTCATTTGCCCCTTGTTTAATTGGGTTATGTCTTTTTCTTGATGATATTTTGCAGCACCTTGTATATTATGAAAATTAGACATCAAGCCAACAAGGAGTTGCCAAACATTTTTTCCCATTCTGTAGACAGCCTTTTAACTCTCTTGATAAAACATTTAGATGAGGATAAGTGTTTCATTTTTAGTAGTTCTCATTTATATACTTTCTCTTCTGTTGTTCATGAGTTGTTGGTAAGATTTTGTAGTCTGTCTAAGTCATGCATTAGAAATTCCATTATTATATCTATTTTTTCTTCCAAATCTTTATCATTCTATATATGATATTCAGGTCTTTAATCCATTTCGAGTTAGTTTTTGTGTAAGGTGTGAACTATGGATCTTGTTTCAGCTTTTCGCAAATGGATATCCAGATTTGCCAGGACCATTTGTTTGTTAAAGAGACCATTTTGACTGCAGTTTACAAACTCTGGGCTTTGTCGACTATAACCTCTTCATAGGAGGATGGTGACATTTCTGGATTCTCTAGTCTGTTCCTTTTGTACCAGTACCAGGCTGTTTTGAGCACAGTGGCAGTGTAATAGTTTCTAAGGTCGGGTAGTATGAGGCCTGTCATGCTTACATTTCTTTTTGTTACATTTGTAGTTTGTTACTTTGCTTTATTTGTTCATGTTATTATAATTAATTATTCTCTTTTTAACACTTCATTGAGTTTTAAGTGAAAGTTTACAATCCAAGTCAATTTGTCATTCAAAAACATATGCACATATTACTGTATGACTCTAGCTGACAGTACACTCCTTTTGGCCACCCTGCATTTCTCACGTCCACTGAACCAGCCACTGTCCCCCTCTTACTGCTCACGTTGCCTCTGGACAGGAGGTGCCCAGTCAATCTTGAATATTTACTAAAGCCAAGAGGTATGCTCTTCTCCAGCTGCTGTCTTATAGTCCAGTGCAATCTTTGCCTGAAGAATTAGCTTGAAGAATGTTTTCAATTCTGGGTTAACAGACTCCTGGGGTCATGTCTGGTCCTGGTGCCAGTCTGTCAAGCCATCAAATCCTGTCTTTTTTAATGGAGTTCAAGTTTTGCACACTCATTTTTTCCTACTACATCAGGAAAAATGTACTCCCTGTCAAGGTAGTCAGCAGTGGTGGCTGAGCACCATCTAGTTCTTCCAGTCTTATACTGATGTGGTCTCTGGATTATGCGGCCAATTCCGTCTCTTGGGCTCATATTTTCTATATTTATTTGATGTCTTTTCTTCTCCTTTGCTCCAGGTGGGTTGGGACAAATTGAGGCCATTTTGATGGCAGTTTGCTAGCTTTTAAGACTTCAGATGCCACTCTTCCAAACGGGATGCAAACATTTTCTTAAATTTCTTTGTTATGCCAATTGACACAGGTCTCCCTTGAAACTGTGGTCCCCAGACCCTTAGCCTGGCTACTCTGTCCTTTGCAGTATTAAGTTATATTTAGAAAATTTCATAGTTTGTAATTTAGTCCAGCTGTACTGACTTCCCTTATGCTGCATGCCATCCCGTGTTTTACATAACCCAATTTCTATCTGCTAACTAATCTGTGAATACCCCTTTGCCTCCATTCCCAGTATTGTAACCATCAAAGACTATTTTCTTCTGCATTAAAATCTTTTCTTAAGTCCCTAAAATAGGGGTCTCATGCAGTATCAATCCCTTTGCAATTGATTAATTTCACTCAGCATAATGTCTTCTACATTCCTCCATGTTATGAGATGTTGCAAAGATAATTGTTGTTCTTTATCATAGCCTAATATTTCATTATGTGAATATACCATAGTTTATTTATCCATTAATCCTTGAAGGCAACCTCAGCTGATTCCACCTTTTGCTCTTGTGGACAGTGTTGCACTAAATATTGAAGTACATGTATGCATGTCTATAACAGCTCTTATTTCTCTAAGATATATTCCAAGAAGTGAGATTGCTGGATCACTTGGTATTTCTAACTTCTAGCTTTTCAAGAAAGCGCCAGTTTGATTTCCAAAGTGGCTGTACTATTTCACATTCCCACCAGCAGTGCAGAAGTGTTTCTGTCTCTCCACAACATCTCCAACATTTATTATTGTTATTCTCTCTCTCTCTTTTTGATTAATGCTGTCTTTGTTGGGGTGAGGTAGTGTCTCACTGTAGTTTTGACTTGGATTTTTCTAATGGTTAAAAATTATGAACTTTTCCTCATGTATCTGTTAGCTACCTGGATGTCTTTTGTAGTGAAGTGTCTGTTCACATTCTTTGTCCATTTTTTAGCTGAGTGATTTGTCTTTTGGTTGTTGAGATTTTGCAGTATCTTGTAGATTATAGAGATTAGAGACTGATCTTTTTTTTTTTTTTTTTTTTCCTCAGTCTGTGTCTGCAGCTTGTCGTTTTACTCTTTTGGTGAAGTCTGGATGAGTATAAGTGTTTTATTTTCAGAAGTTCCCAGGTATCTACTTTTTCTTCTAGTGTTTGTGCATTGTAAGTAATGTTTTGTATTCTCTTTCTACCATGTATTAGAACTTCCAGGGTTGTCCCTTTTTCCCCCGTTATCTTTACTGTTTTAGATTCTATATTTAGGTCTTCGATCTGTTTCAAATTAATTTTTGTGGATGGTGTGAGATATGAGACTTGTTTCATTATTTTATCCAGTTAAGCCAATTCCATTTGTTAAACAGATTATTTTTTCACCAATTTACAGACTTTGGGCCTTTGTCAAATATCAGCTACTCATAGATGGATGGTTTTATGTATGGATTCTCAATTCTGTTCCATTAGTCAATGCATTTTTTTTCACCAGTATCAGGATGTTTTTACTACTGTGGCTATGTAATAATTTCCAAAGTCAAGTGGTGTGAGGTCTCCCAAGATGCTCTTCTTCTTCAGTAATGCTTTACTTATCCAAAGTTTCTTCCCTATCAGTATGAAGCTGATGATTTGTTTCTCCATCATGTTAAAACCTGATGCTGAAATTTGGATAAGAATTCCATTGTGTCTATAGATTGCTTTGGGTAGAGCTTACAGATGCAATATGTTGACTTTTCCTATCAATGAAAAAGGTGGATTTCTCCACTAATATAGTTCTCATTTGGTTTCTTGCAGTAATGTATTGCAATATTTTTGTACAGACCTTTTACAGCTCTGATTAGATTTATTCCTAACTATTTTATAATCTTGAGGGCTATTGTAAATGGTATTGATTTGATGATTTCCTCTGTGATATTCTCTTTTTTGGTGTAAAGAAGTCCAGTTTATTTTGTGTATATATCTTGTATCCTGATGTGTTGCTGACGTCTTCTATTTGTTCCAGTAGTTTCCTTGTGGATTCTTTTGGGTACTCTGTGTAAAAGATCGTATTATCTGCAGATAGATGTACTTTTATTTCTTTCTTGCCAAATGGAATGCCTTTTTTTTTGTTTTTCATTTCTGACTGATCTAGCTAGAACATCCAGCATCATGTTCAATGAAAGTGCTGACAAAGGGGATCCTTGTTGGGTTCCTATTCTCAAGGGGACTGCTTTCACACTCTCTGTTCTGAATAATGTTGGTTGTTGGCTTAGTATAAATTTATTTCACTAACCAATTTCTATTTCTAATATGGATACATATTTGTTTGACTTTTTCAAATGTTTTTTCTGCACCATTTGATGAAATCGCGTGATACTTATTTTTTGTTTTATTTATGTGGTTGATGACATTGATTATTTTTGTAGTGTGAAACCATCCCTACATCTCTTGTATGAATCCCACTTGGCCATAGTAAACTAGGTTTTACTATATTGTTGAATTCAATTGGCTAAAATTTTGTTGAAGATTTTTGCATCAAAGTTCATGTGAGATACTGGTATGCATTTTTTTTTTTTTGGCTAGTATGTTTATCTTATTTTAGTATCAGGGTAATTGTGGGCTATGTAGAATGAGTTTGGGAGTATTCCATCCTTTTTATGCTGTGAAATGCTTTTAGTAACAGTGGTGTTGTCCTCTTTAAACTTATTTAGCTTTGACATTCAGGTCTTTGATTTCTTTTGAGTTAGTTTTTGTTCATAGTGTGAGATACAGATTTTGTTTCATTATTTTTTGCACATGGATATCCAGTTTTATCAACACCATTTGTTGAAGAGACTATTTTTTCCCCAGTTTACAGACTTTGAATGTTCATCAAATATCAGCTGCTTGTAGACTCTCTATTCTTTCCATCAGTTTATGTATCTGTTTTTATACCAGTACCAGGCTCTTTTAACTACTCTGGAAGTATATTAGATTCCAAACTTGGGTAGTGTGAAGCCTCCCACTTTGTTCTTCTTCTTCAGTATATTTTACTTATCTAGAGCTTTTTTCCTACCCATATGAAGTTGATGATTTGTTCTCTGTCTCATTAAAAAATGGCATTGAAATTTGTAGTGGAATTACATTGTATCTATGGTCGCTTTGGAAAGAATGGACATTTCTTTATATCACCTTGACTTCCTATCCATACGAAAGATCTATGACTACATTTTCTTTTATCATAATGTTTACATAATGATGTCTTTATTTCCCTATTTTCAGTGTTTTTCCTTTGACTTATTGTAATTTCCCTACTGGATTGCTATTCAGTTTTTCTGTTCTGTGTTTTAGTGCTCTGGATTGATAACTGATGTTACTGATTTTCTAACTGGAAGACTCAGTTTAGTATTTCTTGTAATTTTGGTTTGGTTTTGCAAATTCTCTAAACTTCTGTTTATCTGGAAATGTCCTAATTTTGCCATCATATTTGAGAGACATTTTTGCTGGATATATAATTTGTGGCTGGCAATTTTTTTTTTTCCTTTAAGGCTCTGTGTATTTCATTTCATAGCCTTCTTGTCTGCATGGTTTCTGCTGAATAGCTCAGGCTTAGTTTTACTTACTCTCTTGTAGATTCTTTTTTACTTATGGCCAGCCACTTTTAAAATTGTCTCCTTATCTTTAGTTTCAGTAAGTTTAATTATAATATGCCTTAGTGTCTTTCTTTTGAGATCTGCCTTATGTGGAATTTGATGAGAGTCTTGGGTAGACATTTTCTCATTTTCTTGATGTCAGGGATGTTTTTTTCTCTTACTGTATTTTCTCTTACTTCTTCTTGTTCCTATACTCCAATTATTAATAGATTACTCCTCTTGATAGAGTCCTCTATAATTTTTAGCGTTTCCTATATTTTTTTAAGGATTTTATCTGATTTTTCCTGAGATATGTTGATGTCATGTGCTTTATCTTTCATCTCATGAATTCAGCCTTCCATTGCCTCAGTTCTGCTACTTTGACTTCTTTTGAGTTGTCTCCTTCCTGTCTCTGTACACTTTCTTGCAGGCTGTTCAAGTTGTCATTATGCTGTGCTGCATTTTGCCTCATCTCCTTCCTAATTCTTGAAGAGTTACAGATATTAATCTTATGTATTCTACCTCCAATAATTCCAGGAAGTTGTCTACATCTAGAAAAAATTCTTGATTCTTTGTTTTTGGAGCTCTCTGAAGCCACTGTGATCTGCCTCTTTCAGTGGTTTGATATTGACTGTTGTCCATGAGCCATCAGCTATTTGTTGAATTTATCTATTTTATGTTTGGTCATTGCGTTCCATCTTCTCTTTTTGTTTTCTTTTGAAATGTCCAAATAGACTGGTCATGTGTGCTAGGTTGCTTACTGGCACCCTTGAAGCTCTAAAGTCCTGCTACCAAGTGGTTAGAGCTGTTACTTGACATGCAAGACTAGGAACCTTTTGACTTTTCTTGTATGGATGCGACAAGTGTCCATGTGGTCAGTTACCAAGTGTATGATGCAACCTGTCCTCTACTGCCCTAGATAAGTAGTGTTTATTTGTGTAGCCACAGATATCTGGCTGTGGTCACTGAAAAATGCAGCTGAGAGGATCAGATGTCCCTTAGTATCTATAAAGAAGGCTTGTTACCTTATATCTGATTCTAGGTGAAGTAACATTCTTCCTTTAACTTGTGACTCAAGGGAGTGAACTAATTCCTCTCAACTGTTCCCACAATTTGTTTTTTTTTTCTCCACTTCTAGGAGAATGGCTCAGCGTGTCCATTAGGGGTTCTACTTCCATCTCAGATGATGACATTACACTCTGGAGCTGCGCAAACCCTGGGCTGGGTGTATTACAGAGAAGGGAGGGGGTAAAGGTAGAGAGACATATCCCAAAAGAAAGATTTAGATCCCTGGGATATCTTAGACTCAAGCCAGATAGCTTTAGAAGATCAAGTGTTGCTTTTCACTCATTCTGGGAGTATAACTGTACTCTCTGCTGCTCAGTCTCTCCTACTGAGAAAGATGTCTTCGAAATACCACTGCTTCATTCAGCATCCTGGGAGAAGTTTATTCCTGGAAGTTCATGTTTGCCACACACTCCCCCCCCCCGCCCACTCCCTACTCCATTCCCACATACTTCTGGATCTACTCTCCCTTCCCTGTTGCTCAGTCTGATTTCTTCACTTTCTCTTTGATGTTAAGACTTCCGGGATGTCATTGTAATCAATTCTTCGTTCTTTTGGATTGAATTGTGAACCCCCAGGAATGTATGTAGCCATTTGGCTACGATTCCTGTTATTGTGGGATGTTCTTATATGCTGCAAACCCTCTTTCTATGATATTAATGAGGGAAGATGGGTGGCAACCTCATATATGGGGCAGGACTCAATGCATAAGATTGTATTGTGTCTTTAGGAAACCACTTGGGATGAAAAGGAAAGGTAATAAAGGAGAGGCTTGAGAACCTCAAGAAAGTAATGATGGGAGCATACTGTGTGTCCTTTCGGCCTGCATTCCTCTGCCTTGGAGGCTACCAGTCCAGGGGAAGATTAATGACAAGGAGCTTACACCAAACCCAATAGAGAAAGACTTTCCCTGAAGCTGACAATGTGAATTTGGACTAAATTTTCTGTTTTCAAAAGAGAAATTTATGGTATGTCTTGTATAGTAGCACTAGATGATTAAGACATATGCCAATCCCAATACAAGTTCCAGTGACATTTTTTAATGAGATGGAGAAACAAAACACCAACGCTATTTGGAAAGGGAAGAAGCCCCAGTTAAGCAAGGTACTACTAAAGAAGCAGAACACACTGGGGGGCCTCTCATTACCTGACTTTAGAACATATTACACTGCCACAGTGGTCAAAGCAGCCTGGTGCTGGTATAAGAACAGACAGATCGATCAATGGAACAGAACTGAGACCCCAGAGATGACACCATCTGCCTATGAACAACTGATCTTCGACAAAGGCCCTAAGACACTAAACTGGGGTGAAGACAGCATCTTCAACAACTGGTGCTGGCAAAATTGGATATCCATCTGCAAGAAACTGAAACAAGATCCATATCTTACACCTTATACAAAAACCAATTCCAACTGGATAAAAGACCTAAATATCAAACCTAAAATGATAAAGCTCATCCAAGAAAAGGTAGGAACAACAATGAAAGTTTTAATACACAATATGGACAGACTCCAAAATCTGCCAAACAAACCACAATCATCAGAAGAGAAAATAGATAAATGGGCTCTATTAAGAATCAAACACTTTTGTGCATCTGAAGGCTTTATTAATAGAATTAAAAGAACACCCACAGAATGGGAAAAAATATTTGGCAACTCTATGTCAGACCGATGCCTGATCTCCATAATCTATAAGATACTACAAAATATCAATAATAAGAAGATAAGCCATCCAATTAAGCGATGGGCAAAGGAGATGGACAGACATTTCACTAAAGAGGAGATCCAGGCAGCCAAAAAACACATGCAGACATGTTCATGATCTTTAGTTATTAAAGAAATTCAAATCAAGACAAGAATGAGATACCATCTCACCCCAACAAGATTGGCCATGATCCAGAAAACACAAAACAACAAATGCTGGAGAGGCTGTGGAGAAAGTGGAACCCTCCTACACTGTTGGTGGGGTTGCAAAATGGTCCAGCCTCTTTGGAAGGCAATCTGGCGCTTCCTTAAAAAAATGGATATCGATATACCATTTGACCCCGTAATTCCACTACTTGGAATGTATCCTACAGATTCAAGGCCTTTCACACCAACAGACACATGCACCAGAATGTTTATTGCAGCATAGTCCATGATAGCAAAAAATGGAATCAACCCAGATGCCCAACAATAGAAGAATGGATAGGTAAACTATGGTACATATACTCACTGGAGCACTACGCAATGATAAAGAATAACAATGATTCCAGGAAACATCTCCTAACCTGGTTTCAACTGGAAGACACTATGTTGAGTGAAAGTAGTCAGTGACAAAGGGACAAATACTGTATGAGACCTCTACGATAAGACCTCAAAAATAGACTTGTGTATAGAAGAAAAGACTCTTTGACAGCTGCAAGGGAGGGAATGGTGGGAGGGTGAGTGGGGAAGGGTTTAGTTTAGATAGTTACTAGAAATCTAGTTGGGAGAAAGTGGTGATAGCACACATTAGAAACAAGAACAACGTTAAGTGGACTTCAGCATGACTTGAGTACTCCTTCCATCTTGACTCAATACTGCAAGGATACAGTAGCTGGGGCACGGGGTGGGGGACCATGCTCTTAGGCGAATTCCAGGCCAATTGGCACAACTAGCGTTTTGCTAAGAGAGTTCTCTGCACCCCACATTGGTGAGTGGTGTCTGGGGTCTTAAAAGCTGCCAAGCTGCCATCCGAGGACACAGCAAATGGTCCCAACTCAGCAGGAACGGATGCTCACCGAGGACCAAAATGACATGCGGTAAAGACAACTGAGAAGACAGAGAGACCCATAAGAGTGGATGCCTACATTGATTTGTGACCAGAAGAACCGGATGGTGCCCGGCCACCACCAGTGATAGCCACGATGGAGCTCACAGAGAGGAGTCTCACTGGCAACACAAGAATAAAAAGGGGTGCATCATGAGATCTCCACTAAAAGAACTCAATTGATGGTCCAGTGGTTTCAGGGTTCCGCTGGGAGCATGGCCCCTTGCCCTGACGCTGCCCTTGACCATAAATCATAACGGAGGTCCACACTTCAGACAGGAATGGATTGGACTTGGCGATGCAGTGACCATATATTGGATGCACTTTATGGTTCTATACATCTATAGGATGTCATCCTGCTGACCTCTGGCTGGAGGAAGGAGAGTGGGTGGAGAGGAGGGAAAAAAGAGACTGTTGGGAGAATGAGACATGTATGGAGCAGAGAGGAACAGTGTGCTGTCACCGGGCAGGGAGAGCAGTGGAAGCTGCATATAGGTGGGTATGTAAATTTATACGGAATGTACATTTTCACTCAGTTACATTAAATAAAAAATTAAAAAAAAAAGACATATGCCAAGGTAGAAGGCAAGTGCAAGGCTAATTGTGATTATTGTGTGTCAGCTTGGCTGAGTCATGATTCACAATAGTTTGACTGTTTTATAATGATGAAGTTTAGACGTATGTATTGATGTAATTTGGCAGTTTGTAATGATGTAATCATCTGCTATTTTGCAATCTGATGTGGTTTCATTCCTCATTTGCATAAGGCTGATTTTCACATAATGACCTGATCTTTTAATGTTAACCATGTGAATAAGTAAGAAGTATGTATATGCTGAAAGAAGAAAAGTAACTGTATGTTTACAGTTTTTAAATAACTTATTTATTTTCATTGTTGTTGACAATATACTAGGAACATTTACCAGTTTAACACTAACTACATGTGCATTTCAGTGACATTGATTGCTTTTTTTGAGTTGCAAAACTGTTCGTTTGCTCCTTTTGTGATTTGTTCCTAATCTTTTTAGTTCTTATTGTCAACTGATTTCATGTAGATATGACACATATTAAAAAAGCACAATGTTCAAGGCAGACATTATACACTAGTTAAATTAAACTATGGTTTTCAAAAAACTTCAGGGGAAATTTGTAGTTTAAATTTTAAAGATTATCTCAGGAGAACAATATCAGGGGTTTATCCAGTCTCTGTGGCTCCAAGAATCTGAATTCTATGAATATTTGAAATTCTTGGGCACTGGGCACTCTGAATGTTTCTACTTTTGACATTAGCTTCTTTAATCAAAATGTTCAGTAGGGGTAGCTACGCACCACTCAGTTCTTCTGGTCTCATAGCAAAGTGGATAGTTGTTCATGGCTGCAATTAGCCGTGAATTCTATTTCCTCCACACATTCTCTTCTTTATTCTGTTGCTTCCGGTGAATTGAGACTAATTGTTGTACCTTAGATGGTAAACTCTTTTGAACAAAAGTTTTTAATTTATATTAGGTCCCATACTCCACGGCACTTTGCTGGCTTGGCCCATTTATTATTTATTTTGTCTTTTGCTGTTTGTTCTTCTACTAATATATTAGACAACAAAGTAGACAGTTAAATGGTAGGTCCAACAGCCTTACTCTGTGCTTTCTTCTAAGAATTTTATGGTTTTGGCTTCACCTTTTAGGTCTTTAATACATTTTGAATTTGTTTTTTTATGTTTCATGAAGTATGTATCTTACTTCATTTTTCTGCATGTGGAAGTCCAATTTTACCAATACCATTTATTGAAGATACTTCTCTTTCCCTATCAAATATACTTGAGCAGTTTTGTCCAAAATCAGTTGACAGAGATGTGTGGGTTTATTTCTGGACTCTCAGTTTTATTCCATTGGTCATCAGAGTGTCAGAGAGAAAGAAGAAGATCTGCAACCAGATGACTGACACAAAGACTGCAATATTGGGCTTAATGCCTAGGATGTCAGAGAACCAAGTGGTGTTTCATTCTGTTATGTGTAGGCTTGCTATGAGTTAGAACTGACTAGCAACAACCCTATGTACAACATCAAAATGCTGTTCGGTCCTGTGTCATCCTCATACTCATTGTTAGGCTTGACCCTGTTATTGCAGCCATTATGATAGTCCATCTAGTTGAGGGATTCCTCTTTTTCTCTGATTCTCTACTTTACCAAGCATAGTGTCCTCCAAGGGGTGATCCCACATAATAACATGTACAAAGCATGTGAGTTTCAGTCTCACCAATCTTGCTTTCAAAAACATTCTGTCTGCATTTCTTTCAAGACAGACTTCATTACACTTAATATATGATTTGATATCAGATAATGTGAGTTCTACTACTTTGTTGTTCTCTTTCAATAGTGCGTTATTGATTCAGGGCTTTTGCTATTATTCCATGTAAAGTTGAAGGCCGATTTTTCCATTTCTGCAAAGGTGACTGTTTGAATTTTACCAGATTAGAACTTAAACACAGCTTTTAGGGAAGACACAATTCAATCCATAACAATTCTCTTAGGCTTGAATTTCTGCACACTTTCTTTTAAATAAAGTCAGTTCCCTTGGGGAGAAGTTTGTAGCAATCTGTTCTCAAGGCCTGCTTTACCCTCTGGGTAAAACATCTGAATCACTCCATTAGACTCAGGGTGGGTTAGTACCTCATTTTTCTCAAAGTGACACCCATTGCTTTATCAGCAGGGTACTGGGAAGAGGTGGTAAACTTTGGTCATTTTAACTTGCTTCTCTTGCTATGAAACTTGCACCCTACAAGTGAGCTGGGATGTCGACAGCCAGGCCCACTGTTCCAGGCCTTGAACACCTGTGGTAGAACTCACAATGCTTGAGTGGAGACTGGTTGTAAGAAGGAAGCTTCCAAACTGTCAGCCACCTTTTCCTAGAATAGATTTTCTAATTGCAATTTTCAGGGTGATAGATGGTAGATAGACAAATGATACATATCTTTAAGTAATTCTTTTTATCTGTGTTCAGTTGTACTAATTACTTGTTTGCATCATCTTATCTAATACTACGAGAATTATATTAAGTTCTCCAAGTTTCATGCATTATTTATTTATTTCCTTTTGGAAGTCTTTCCTATTGTGATTATTTTGTTATGAGGCTAAGGTATAAGGATGCATAAAAGTTATCTATTATAATTTTTCTTCCAAATTTTTAATTAACATAACGAGACTAATTCTCTTGGGATAGCATTAACGTGATTCATCTTGTCCTATCTTTCTGTTCTCCTATGTTTTATAAGTATATCTTATGATGATAGAGACAATATTAGCATTTCTACATTTTTCGTTTGTTAGGTTTTAAATAGTAGTATACTTTGTTCTTGCTTATGTATCAGTTGCTTTTTCCTTAAAATTATATGTATATAATTGTACATATATATGTATATGTATATATATGTAATTACACATATATTTTTTTATTTATATTAGGTGAACAATCTGAGAATCTAATTCTGTTAACTTTCTTCTGCTTACTTATATTCAAGATTTTTAGTTTTTTTATAGGATTTTTTATTTTGGAATTGAACTCATTGCTTGGTAAAGCTTTTATTTTCTGTGAAAATACTGCTAATATTATACTGAAGATATTTCAAATTGCTTCTTCTATTTGTATATAGTGCAGTAAATAAGTGATTAATTTTAGTTCACTTGCATACCACTGCTAACCAAAAGGTCGGCAGTTCAAATCCACCAGACGCTCCTTGAATACTCTAGAGGGCAGTTCTACTTTGGCTCCTAGGGTAACCATGAGTTGGATCCGACTCGATGGCACTTGGCTGGCTTGGTTGCATATTTTGAGTTTCTTGATTTTTTTCAGATTGTAAGATGAAACTACAATCTCACAGAAGATATAAACTACAGTTATGAATTATAACAGCAGTAGTGCTTATACCTTCTTAGGTTTAAGGATAGGCAGCTAAGTAATCTACTTTTCTCCCCTGACAAGAGGCTAATTTTTATTAATTTATTTATTAGCCAACTCTGCCACATAACATTCTTTCCAACGTCCTTTTTTTATATGGAGCATTATTTTCAAACTCAACTTTCCAAGAGCCATTAAAATTCAACCTACAGGTTACTAGGTCTGACAGTTAAGTCCAAAAACTTAATTGTTGAGTACTAAATACCCCATTGTTGAATA
This sequence comes from Heterohyrax brucei, assembly GCA_028571685.1. Classification (NCBI taxonomy): domain Eukaryota; kingdom Metazoa; phylum Chordata; class Mammalia; order Hyracoidea; family Procaviidae; genus Heterohyrax; species Heterohyrax brucei. Next base: position 51,096,529 of record CM053142.1, read on the forward strand.
TCAACTATGGTCACCTTCGAAATACTCCCCTTGGGAAGCTATAAACTGATGCCAGTGCCTGATCCACTATTCAAAACAGCTTTGGAACTCTTTCTGGAATGGCATGGTACACAGTAGTATGCTGGCAACTTGTGAATTTAATTGAATAGTTGTCTGTGAGAGAGTTTATAGTCAGTAAACAATAACTGTTGGATCACCCTGCCTACTCGCCGGATCTGTTCCCCAGTGACTTTTTCCTTTACCTGAAGATAAAGGAAATATTGAAAGGAAAACATTTTGATGGCATTCAGGACATCAAGGGTAATACAATGACAGCTCTGATGGCCATTTCAGAAAGAGTTGCAAAATTCCTCTGAGGGTGCATTAGGTGCTGGCATCAGTGCATAGCTTCCCACAGGGAGTATTTTGAAAGTGACCACAGTGATATTCAGCAATGAAGTATGAAGCACATTTTCTAAGATGAATTCGCGAAATTGTCAGTCCTCTCTATATAGAGTAACACATCTTTTTGAGGATTTATATCTTCTGTCTTAGTCATCTAGTGGTGCTTTGACAGAAATACCACAAGTAGATGATTTTAATAGGGGAAACTTATTCTAAGCTCAAAGTCAGGGCCAGCTCCATGGGAAGTCTTTCTCTGTTGGCTCTAGAAGAAGATACTTATCATCAGTCTTCTCTTGGTCTGGCAGCTTCTGAGGTTGCAGAGACCCCCAAGTCCTTTCCAAAAGATGTGCTCTGCTCCCAGCACTGCTGCTTTCCTAATAGTATGAGGTCTACGAGTCTCTGCTTCCTTTCCTTTCCTTTACATCCCAAGGGAATGTCTCAAAACACAATATAATCTTATACATTGAGTTCTGCCCTGCCAACACAACTGCTATCCATCCTCACCTCGTTACCATCACAAAAGTATGGTTTCCAGCATGAGGGAATATCATGCAATACCAGGAACCAAGGCCTAGCCAAATGGCTTCATATGTTTTGGGGGAGACACAATTTGATCCATGACATTTTCCGTGTAAACGCACAACATTAATTGTTCAGTTTCCTTGCTATTATTATTATTTTTTTTTTAACTTGGAGTCTTCTCTTTCTTTAAGTGAAGACTTTTTTCTTTGTTTTAATTTTCACATGTACTTCAGGAGAATATTTACAGTATTAGTATACCATATTGTTGTATATGGAAGCATTAATTCATTCTAGAGAGAAAGGCAAAGTAATCTTTTCAAAAAGAAAATCAGATGTCTAAAATTCTTTCAATGCCTTTCCAATGTTTCTAGGATTGAGACAAAGATTCTAAACAGGGCTGACCAGACTGCATGCATATTTATGCTCATATGTATGCCTGCAGCTTCCTCTTACGTTATAGATTGATTATAGATTGATGCCAGGAATCCCACCTTTCCGTTATAGTATTCAGTGCTGTCAAAGCTTTCTTCAGGTCGTTATCTCTCCCTTGAATACACTTTCTTCTGTCTTTCACTCAGTTAATTTCCACCTTCCTTCAGACTTCGGCTGAAGCTTCCGTTTGTCAAGTCTTTTTATCTTTTTGAGTTGATTCCATTCCCTCTTCTTCTACAGCACAGTTTACCTCTTAAGTTTTATCTCCTGTCATGCTTACAACTTTAAAATTTCACATATATACATAAACTCATCTGATTTATATGTTTCTCTATTTAAATTTCAAAGTCTCTGAATGCAGGGATTTTAAATTTTATTCATCTTTGTTATTCCCAGCATCTAACACAAAGTTGTGTATACATAGGTATATAAGCAAATAATCACAATATGCATTTGACCACTTTTAAATAAGAAATTCAAATTTTAGTTTTTCTAGTCAAGGAAGATTTCCACAGTAAAAAAGATCAGTGAAGAATCTAGAACTAACCCGTTCTCTGAGGTTAGGATATTCAGTTCTGCTAGTCAAGGAGATATATCTGTCTCTTTTCCTTCTACTACTGCCTAGGTTCTTTATTTGTGAAATTGTATTTCCAAATGAGTGTGCAATTTTAGCACACCTCACAGTCTCAAGAATCCTTGATACTAAAATGCCAAAATGAACATATGTAGCCAGTGTTCTGTATCCCAGTAGTAATGATTATCATATATGATGGCTGGCAAAAAAACACTGACATCTTGCAAGTGGGACAAGGTGCTCCTACATAATCATTAGCACAGGATGTCATGGATTAAACTGTGTCTCTCCAAAAATGTGTACAGCTGTGTGGCTGGGCCGTAATTCTCTGTACTTTATAATTGTCCTCCACTTTGTGATTTTCCTATGCTGTATGTTAGAGAATTAGGGCGGGACTGTAAATCCTTTCATAAGATCACCTCCTTGCTCCACCGTAAAGGGAGTTTCCCTGGAGTATGTCTTGCACCACCCTTTATCCTTTCATCTTGCAAGAGATAAAAGGAAAGGGAAGCAAGCAGAGAAGTGGGAACCGCACACCATCAAGAAAGCAGTACCAGGAGTAGAATGCATCCTTCAGACTTGAGGTTTCGGTGCGAAGATTCTCCCTGAACAAAAACTGATGCAACACAAGGACTTTTTTCCAGAGCAAACAAGGGGAAAAGCCTTCCCTGGCATGGACATCCTGAATTCAGTTTTGTAGCCTGATGGACTATGAAAGAATAAACCTCCCTTTTTTAAAACCATCCACTCCATGATATTTCTGTTAGAGCAGCACCAGATGACTAAAACACAGGGTATGTGTTTAAGAGCCATAATTTATCGGGAAGTTCCATTGAATGGCCACGGCAGAGCTTCCCAGAATGCAAAAACTCCTGGCCTTTGTTCAAGAAAACAGTCTTCACCCAGAAATCTAGGAAAGAATTTAGTAAAGAAGCCAGTAAAGAGAGAAAATTAATGGGAATGTGGGGATGTATTATGAAAAAGTACAGTAATTTGTGTCTGGCAGTTATTTCTGCACATAACTGAATCCATACAGAGGAATCTACTTCACAGTTGGGGAGAAAGGAAAAACAAGTAAAGAGCTTAAGTTAAGATTGCTGAAGACATGTTACTAGTACAGAAATTTAAAACAGTAATGCTAACAGAAATTCAGTGATACAAGTGGGTTTCTCAGAGAGGACTGCACTTGGAATTTGAATGCAGAAGCACTGCTGTCAGAAAATAGAGGGTTGAAAATTGGAGATAAGCAGGTCCATCCAAAGGTTACCATGCCCCATGCCCCATTTCTTCCTCTATGAAGAATGACTCTATATTAAGCCTGTGAGACTGCCAGTAATACATTTTGTCTCAATTTAATGAAAAGAAAATCTTCTTTTTTAAATTTCCTTTCTTTCTTTGCCTAGTTAATGCTCACTTCCCTTCAGTTGAAGACTTCCTGAGTTCCACCGTTAGTTCCATCACTACTTCACCAAAATGTTTTCATTAATTAACTCAATATATTACGTGATTAATTCTTCTTTTCTTTTCTTTCTTTCTTCTTTACTTTGGCATATCATACCAATTACGATACAGATACTGATCTGGATGCTAGTGAAACATAACCGAATAACACACTGCCTTAGTTTGAGGATTTCTCAGTCTAGAACAGCTGACTCTGGCTGACTGTGAGACAGAAGGATCTGTGGGCTATAAACCATGTGTGGTTTTGTAGGGGCAAGTAGTGCAGACAAGCGGTAGTGAAAAGGAGTTTGGGATGTGTTAATAGAAGTGGCATTTGCATAGTTCTGAAAACCATTAAAATAATAATTTAGTGCTCCTATGTACTCAATACTTCCCTGAAGTTTGTGTCTCACAGGAAAAGAAAAGGAACATAGGATCTTCACTGAGGTCTGCATATTTGTTGTCTGCAGATGTCTGCTTGCTTTAACAGTGTGTAAACTATGTAGTCCTACCGTATTTGTCTGTAACCAGGAATTAAAATACTAAAACTGCCCTTGAAATATGGAGAACTATCTATACTTCAGCAACTGCTTGAGTTAGAAAATAATTGACTCATAATATCTGAAGAAAGGGCATGAATAAATTAGTTGCCCTGTTGCTATATAACAGGAATCTATATAAGCAACACTTTTCATTTTTCTTTTCTTTTCTTTTTTCCTTGTTCATAGACAAAGGAGAGATTGTCCCAAGTAAGTTTCATATTCTTGCAAATTCTTGGACTATACCGGAGAGTTTGCAGTTCAGAAAAGCACTGTCCATCGTGTAACAGGTAAGACAAGAAAGCACAGATTCAAAGTGCAAAAGCCTTTCCTGTACCAGCAAGTATCCTTCATCAGGATGAATGACACTAGATCGTGACAGAGGCCTTCTTGCCAGAGCCTGGAGTTTCGGAATGTGAGCGATGCTTTCTCTTTTTAATTGCTGATAGTGTCGTTGGGCAAACTGAAAACACCATGAACAGAGAATTAGATAATACATCACTGAACTGGAGGAGATTCAGGAGGACAGCATTGCTACTTACATCACCTAGCTCTCCAGTGCAGTGTTTGAATCAGTCCACCTTGTTCTCATTTTTACTTCTCTCGATTTTCTCTTTAATTGCCCCATAGAGTGTCCTTTGCAAATTTGTATGTCATCTGTACTATTTGGATTTTGTTTTCACATCAATACTATTACCTCATCTGTATTTTCTGGTTAATGTTTTCACCATTTGCCTTTGGTGAATAACAAAGCTACAACTATATCTTTTTTGCGCACTGTTTCTCTTATCACAGGATGAACTTAATCCATCAAAACAATGAGAAAAAACAGAACTGCTTGACATGTAACCTAGGGAAACAAAACACTTACTGTAGGACCACAAAGCATCACTTCTCTGTTACAGATCTAAAAGTTCAGAATCACATAACTACACACACAAAACAAACAAACAAACAAAGTTGCTTTCAAATCCATACCTACTCATGGCAACCCCATATGTTACAGAGTACAATTGCTCCAAAGAATTGTCAACTGTAATCTTTAAGGAAGTAGATCATCAGTCTGTCTCTCACTGGGCCACTCAGTGAGTTCAAAATGCCAACCTTTAGGTTAATAGTTAAGTTCAAAGCATCTGCATCTCCCAAGGACCTTTATACAACCACAGAGACTAACAAGTCAATCAAGGGACCTGATTAACTGATAAACTCTGGGAGAGTATTCCCTGAGGCAAGAGTTTCCTGTTAGTGATTTTTATTTTTATTTTTTTTCCCCCTCAGAATTTTTCTTTGGAACCAGGAACAATTTTATACGGACAATTTTAATTCCTTCCCACGAAGAAGAATTATGCTGAATTCCAGCTTTCAGTCCTCTGAAGTTTGAGTAGGTTCAAATCTCAGTATACATTCCCTTGCAATCCAGTATTGCTCCTGAGAATACTGACACTTCCAGATGTTGTTATCTCATCTAAAATTACCACACATCTCTAACATTTGCAACTACAGAAAGAAAAGCAACAGCAGATCCTACTGAACTGAAACTGAGGTTGGGATGTAGGAGGAGGGAGAATGATTAGAGCCTTTTTCCTATCTCTTCCAAATTAATATAAGAAGGTGTCTTGCGGTAAAATTTAAAAGCTTTGTTCAAAGACATTTTAATAAATTGAAGTGGCAGAACAAAGGAAGAAAAATTCTTTGAGGCAATTCTACTCTGTACTATAGGGTCACTATGATTCAGAGTGAACTCAAAGGCAACGGGTTTGGTAGTTTTCTTTAAAAGCCTCTTGATGAAAAGGACAATTATGTATTGCTTTCCCCTTGGGGTTTAGACCAAAAGAAATCTAGTTTTCATATCTCTGCTTAAGTTTTATTTCTTGTTCCTTACATTTGAATGGAAATAATATCAAATAAAATCAAATTTAGATTGTAAATAATCCTGAAAAGATTCTCTCGTGGAGTGTGTTAAATTGCCTAATATTTTTTTTAAAACAAAATGAAAATAGAAGCTCCATTGCAAAGGTAATTCTAATGGAGCAAAACAACACATCAAAATTGCCACAAGAGAAAGATAGTGGAAAAAATTATATTTTTATTGATTATTCTTATTTTAAAATATTAAGCCTTAACTACAATCATAATTGAAATACTTAACAAACAAGACTGGGTTGTCTGAAGTGTTTATTGTGATGCTTCATTGTGTTCATTTTCTAGAAAGTTACCTTTTTTAAGATGCATTGCAAACACACATAAATTGAACTGCATAGAATTGCACAGCAGCCGATGAAAAACTGAGCAAACCCTAGCAATACAAATAAATAAATATACCAAAAAAAAAAAAAAATCAAACAAAAAAAACAGAAACCAAACAAAGAAACAAGCAAAATAAAGAAAATATGGAATATGCTGGGACAATGTGGTTCTTAACTATTTTCATATTTCTTGGAAGTGATACATGTGAATTAACAAAATTTCTAAATCTGGTAAAAATTCTGTCTGGGCATTGCTTCATTGTCTCCTTTGGAATGGGAAGTAAGGAAATGTGTACTGGGATTGTGGTGGGTATAATAAATGAAGAAGAGAAATATAAACCAGATATTCCCTCAAGCAAATAAATACTTTAGGGCTCTCCAATGAATTGTTAGCTGAAGCTGAAGCAAGAAGATTTTCCTCTGTGGGAATGATATAAGTCCTCTAATGAATATAAAACAAATTTTAATATACAGTATTTGACTGTTTCAAAAGGGAGAGAAAAGCCAGATAGTCTAACAAAAACTGTTTTCCACCTCAGTTTTCTATGGTCTGTTTCCATATATGTGTATTCTGATACGTTGTCAGGTACCGTCAAGTTGGTTCTGATTCATGAGGACCTGATGTACAACAGAGGCCAACAGTGCCTGGGCCAGTGCCATCCTCACGATTGCTATGCTCGAGCCCATTGTTGGAGTCACTGGGCCAACCTACCTTACTGAGGGTCTTCCTCTGTTTCATTGCCCCTCTGACTTACCAAGCATGATGGCCTTTTCTAGGGACTGGTCCATTCTGGTAACATAGCCAAAGTACATAAGACCTTACTCTGACCATCCTTGCTTCTAAGGGGCATTCCGCTTATACTTCCAAGACAGTTTTGTTCATTATTTTGGCAGTCTATCACCACGATTCAAAGAAGTCAGCTCTCTTTAGTCTTTCATATCCAGCTTTTGCATGCATGTGAGGTGACTGAAAACACTATGACGGGTCAAGCTCGCCTTAGTCTGAGTTGGAATCAGTTTGATGACACACAACAACTATGTATATATATATATACATATACATATACTTATATATATTTGCCATATATATACGTACTATACATATAGATACATACACATACATATATCCAAGCATATGAAAAGAAATGGCACTGTATCCACGTACATAAATAAAAACCTTTTGCCGTCAAGTCAGCTCCGACTGTTAGTGAGCCTAGAGGGCAGAGTGGAATCATCCCATAGGTTTCCTAAGGAAAAATTGGTGAAATCGAACTGTCTGCTTTTTGGTTCACAAGTGAGTTCCTATCCACTGCACCACCAGGACTGCTCATAAATAAAGTACAAGAAATAATACCATAAGAAATAGAAGAAGGAAGGACAGCAGGGAGGGAGGGAGGGAAGGGCAGGAAAGAGGAAAGGGAGAAATTTTACACTGTTCTCTTCGTGAATAATCTTTTTCAATATTACTTTTACTTTGCCATGGTTGCCACAGTGTTATTGAAAAATACCTTAGAGCAATCACAGTCAACACAAGATTTACGTAGATGACTTACGATTTACCCATAGTTTTAAATAATTGATATCCTCCTATTAAGTCAAATAATTGAAAGTTGACTGTATTTTCTTGAGCAAGTTCTTGATAAATGAGACACTTGGCTAATAATGACATGTCCAATGGTAGTTACAAGAAGGTATTTAGAAAGAAAATAAAGAAATAAATCTTCAAAACAGAATTAAATGTCATAGAACTTTAAGAGTTTCAAGTAAATCTGTCAATCATCTGTTGAGGATATGGCCAGAGTTTGATTACTTTATTAAGGAACAAGATTCTATCCACCTTTCCCTGACATAAGCATAAATAACACCGATTAAATTACCACATTTGATGAGAATACACAATGATGGGTAAGAACTCCATCTTTTTAAAAATAAATAATAATGCAACATCTCCGAAATGTTAGTTTAGACCCCCAGAATTTCTGATACATTCATCAGTTAAAAGTACTCTGTTTTTTTTTTTTTCGTCCTTGAAGTAGCAGTTCAAAACTTGGATAAGTTTATAAGAACGCATTTTTGTATATGAAAGTTGCTTTTAAAATGGTCTTTCTTCTCAGGAGGGAAAATATCAATGTCATCTGATGTGTCAGTTGCTATGGTAACGACACTTCTTTTTTTTTATAATAGCAGTTTGAGCTAAACAAGAGCCTGGCCTACTGAAGAGTAAATTGCTGCCTCACCAGAGCTCAGTTCTTTAACTTCCTTCCCCTAGCTTTTCATCTGACCCTCCCCTAATACTTCTTTGAAATTTATTTGGGAATACTCTTACTCACTTCTATTGGTTAACTGTGCAAAATGATAAGATGTGTATAAGGAAGGGATGAGTAGTTAAACATTAAGAAAACTAAAATCTTTGAATTTATCTCTGTTGACATATAAAAGAAGGTAAATATATTATTTCTTATAAACTCCCTTGACTGAATGTATCAACTTCCACTATGTCCACAAAACTCTGTTCCCAAATTTATGATCACTGTTTTCTACCTGAACCAACAGGTCAGCAGTTTGACTACACCAGCTGCGACGTCAAAACTCTGTTGGACAGTTCTGCTCTGTCCTGTAGGATTGCTGCTGAGTCAGAATTGACTTCACTGTTACAGTCCCACCTCCCCCACCCCTTTGGTATAGGGATGCTAGGAACCCCGGTGACACAGTGTTTAAGAGTTCAGCAGCTAACTAAAAAGTCAGTAGTTCAAACCTCCCATCCTCTCCTTGGAAACCCTATGAGACAGCTCTACTTTGTCTTACAGGGTTACTATGAGTGGGAACATAAGAGATGGCAGCAGGTTTGTTTTGTTCTGTGATATTTTCTACCTTAGTCTCTGTAAAGACCAACTGAGTACAACTGATGGTAAAAGCAGATTCAGGTTCACTTTAATTCATACGGTTTTGAGGAGAAGCTAGAGGCACCAAGTCTCTCATCTGGAGACAGGTAAAGTGCCCTTTGACTAACATTTTATACTAATAGCAGAGAAATCTTACTACTTCCATTTCTTGTTCCTTTTATAGCTGCTGGTGAAATAAATCATAATGGATTTAACATCTTATCCTAAGGTCCTTAAAGAAATGGACTTTAGTTTATTTCATGTAGGTCCTTATCCTTGTCAGTATTATAACAGGATTTCTTTGAAAATTACTTTCAAAGAAAGACAGTGAAATCTAAATGCAACAGCTCATTGATAAAACAGATTCATATTTTAAGGAAAATCATGTTCTTCCAAATGTAAACTGCATAAAATAAATCTGACATTAAGTTTTTAAATAAATAAATAAATAGATTAACAATGAAGTTCATGAACAATTGTCATGGGGGTTACAGCATATGTGATAAAAATTTTATGTTCTTGTGTGTGTACTACTGTTATAACTGATTTGCATTATATGGTACATATTGTAGTCCATGTAAGCCTTAAATAGGTCACTATCCTTATGAGTCCAAGAAAATAAAAATAAAAAAAATCACTAACCTATAATTTACTGAAAACATTTCTCTTCAGACACAGTACACAATGAACATTACAAAATATACCCCAAATTTGAGATCCAAATCCAGAGACTAGTTGTAATTCTGATTAATGTTTATAAGGATAAACATACTATTTACTGAGAAGCATTCTTCATGACGCTCCTCTGCCCTCATAATTAGCAGAGAATGTAAGCCAACACACAATGACTAGAGTATTCATTAGGCGGTCTGAAGACTCAGGATACAACTGAAGGATGCCTTTTCATTAAATATGTGGAAACCCTGGTGGCATACTGGTTAAGTGCTACATCTGCTAACCAAAAGGTTGACAGTTCACATCTGCCCAGTGCTCCTTGGAAACTGTGGTGGCAGTTCTACCATTTTCTTTCTTCTTCGTTTTTTTTTCTGTTGTTTGTTTTTTGTTATTTTTCATTAAACGTAGACTTTGAATGTTCTTTTCATTAAACATTGATTCAATCTTATTCTTTTTATCACACTAACTTATCTACTGTCATCCTTGCTGCAGGCCTTCTAGGACACATGGCCTTCTAGTGCTCTGAAGATTTACTGACTCCTAATATACAGTGTGGAACTTCTCCCACATCAACTCTAAATTTAAAAGATGTGCACAGAGTAAATGAGTGGAAGCGCCTTTGAAGGAGTACAAGGTAACCTAAGCTCTCTCCTGGTACTGCTACTACCTAACGATTAATGATTAAACTTCGTCAGTCACTTCCTCTTGATCTCATTTCATTACCTAAAAGTCAAGAGAATTAGTAAGCTTTAATATTCTTGCTAGTATAAAAAATATGTATTTTCATGCAGGTACAGAAATTTTGATGATGCTGATTTAATCAAATAAATAATAGAATCAGTGTTACATAACCCACCAAAGACATTTGTTATCTTTATACCAAAAATCCAGATGCTTGTTCTTTCACTGATCTTTAACTACATTTCAAATAGCGAAATGTGAAGAGGCCTTTAAATATATGTCAAAGGAGAATTTGAAGACTGGGAAATTGGAGGTAAAATAAAGGAAAAAGATTAGTAAAAATCAAACTATATGTTTAAACTAAACTGAAGTCCTACAGTGATTGAGCTGTTATTTATCTCTATTTATCTTGCATAGAATCTTATTATCAGTGACACTCCCAGGAACTGACACATTTTTAAAATATTGAGACACAAAAAATTTTGCAAATAAGAGGTATAAACATGGTGATAATAGCCACAGAGAAAATGTCCTTGAAGCAGTATGATAGCTAATGCATCCCACACACTCCTTTCACATCTGAAATACTACTATGTCTGTAGATGTGTATACTTAAATGAGGAAGTGATCACATTGAATCCCTGGGGAACTGTTGGTAATTACACATTCAAACAATATTTGTTCTTAGTGGGAACTGAGGAATCATTTACTGCAGTCTCCAAATTCTTTGTTTTGTATTTCTCATTAGTAAATTTTTCTGAGTATGTCCCTACTTATGTTTGTTCATTTGCAAACAGTGTATGACAGAGAGAATGCTCAAAACATTTTAAAAGATAATGAGATGACAATCTGATTTGAAATGTCAATATTTTCTTCCTACCTCCCATGGAGTATCACTTATAAACTGCTGGGTTGTACACACATCTATGTAGGTATAGGTTTGTGCCTTTTTGAACAAAACATGTTTGAAAAGTTTGGCTGAGAAGATAAGGCAAGCCAAAGAGCTGGCAGCTATGCAAAGACACCAGTTTGAGGAAGGCATGGGAGAAAACTAATGAGATTAAATTTGGTGGGAAGGATTTAGTTAAGAGGGAGAAGTTGAAGATACGGGACATGCTCATCAAGAGTACAAACTTCCTGAAAAGGCTTTGCATGGTTGTATAAAGGGCACAAGGCTAAAAGTTAGGAGACACAAGCTGTAGACTAAATTCAGCAGCTAACTAAAGTTGAGATTTGGGGAAATTATTTATGTCTTCCACTACTTGTCTGCCAGTTTGCTCTACTATGCGTTGGTATGATTCTGGAAGCTTATGCCACTAGTGTTTTAAATACCAGCAGAGTCATCATGATAGCCAAGCTTCAACAGAGCTTCCAGACTAAGACAAACGAGAAAGAAAGGACTGGTGATTAACTTCAAAACTAGACCATAAACCCTGTGGATCACAGCAGACTGTCAAAGACTTTGATCCACTTATTCTGTGCATGTCATAAGAAAAAATATATTGCTGGAAAAGCACATCGTGCTGGTGAAGTGGTGCGCCAGCAAAGGTGAGAGAAATCCCAGTAAGATGCATTGACAGATGGGTCACAACAATGGACCCAAACGTGCCGGGGATCATGAAGACAGGGTGGATCCAGGCAACAGTTGGTTGTTGTACAGGAGAGTTGCCACAAGTCAGAGCTGACTCACTGGAAACTAACAACATTTATCTATTCACGTATTTTTATTTGTTAAAATACAATTTTCAGAGCTCAAAACATTTAATTTTATGAATATACCAATATCAAAGTCTCTGTCTACCTCTGCCTGCTATCTAGCCAGGTTGTATGGAGGCTGTGAAAATGAATAAGGTTTTCAGAGGACCTTTGCTAGAAGTGCTGCTGCTCTTGGCTACATCAGTGGCTGACAAGTTTTAAAGCAGAATCACTTTACATACGTTCCAAGATGAACTTCCATAAACAGTTCACTGAAACTCTGCTGCATACCTGCACCAGTGAGGGAGGCTTTCCTCAAACTCAAACTTTGCATTCTCCTAAAGTATTTAGAAGTCCATGGAAACATTTCTGTGAACGGATGTGAACTCCTTTTGTGTCAGGTTTTCCATGAGCCAACATTTTCTCTTGAGAGTCATGATGTAATAGTACAATGGATAAATCGTGTCTTCTCAAAATTCGTGCCAGCCTGGAACTTCAGAATTTGGTCTTATTTGGAAACACAGTTTTTGTAGATATAATTATCTAGGAATCAATAAGAAATTATACTGGATTAGAGTGAGTCTTAAGTCCAGTGATTAGTGGTCTTAGAAGAAGAGGAGAAGACATAGAGAGATACACAAAGAAAAAGGCCATATGACAACAGAGACTGATATTGAGGTGATGCACGTATAAACCAAAGAATATCAAGGATTATTCAGTCATCAGAAGCTAGAAAGAGGCAAGGAAAAATTCTTCTCTAAAGTGTTTAGAGGGAGCATGGCAACGTCAATACCTTGATTTCAGACTTTAGACTTCCAGAACAGTAACCAAGTAAATTTCTGTTGTTTTAAGCCATCTAACATGGTGCCATAGAGTTGATTTCAATTCATCACTACCCTATAGGATTTTCTCTTCAACTTTCTCCTCAAACTAAAAATTAAATAAATAGTAACTCCGTTAAATTTAGAAGAGAGCATGTACGTGGTGAGCTGGCAACGTTTAATGCACATGAATGAATGCGTGCACATATATTGCATCTAGAAGGCTTTTTAAAACTGCCAACTCTCTGATAACTCATGAGATACAATTACTTGACCTTTGTTTGCTTTTGTCATTGAGAAAAATTGTTGGTGTGAAGTGTGAGGTATACGATTGTTGGTGCATATGTTAGGTGGGCTTATGAATGTGTGCCTGTGTATATGTTCCTTTTATTTCTTTTACTTTTCAAAGTTTCCTTCATTAGTAACTACTCAGGCTGATTTGGTACTAGAAAGGAAAATAACTTTTATGGTCAAACCCAAACTACTTCAGGAGGAATACACTCCACTGTTCTTTTCCCTGTAGAGATATATATTAATATTTGACTTCATCAAAACTGATTTTATCAGAGAATCACAAAATGATGAACCTAGAGGTATAATCCAACTTCTTCACTTCTAATAAACAATGAAGTTGAAAGAGTGAAGGTTGATCAGTAAGCCTTCCTAAAGGACATTGCTTTTCACCATTATTGTTATACAGAACATACAGTAGAACAGGTAGTATACTTTGCAGTTTACAGCAGTGATTCACGCACTCAAAAGTAAATATAAACCACGTGATAGACTTTGAAACTTTCTGTTACTAAAAAGCATCCAAGCTGTTCTAATTATGGCTGCTGGTTGTGAACTGCTCTTTGGTCAGGACAAAATTATCAGTTCTCATAAGTGATAATGGAAACCCTGGTGGCGTAGTATTTAAACACACAGCTGGTAACCAGAAAGTCAGCAGTTCAGATCTACCAAGACCTCCTTGGAAATGCTATGAGGCAGCTTGACTCTGTCTCTAGGGTTGCTGTGAATCAGAATTGACTTGACAGCAGTGGGTTTGTAAGTCATAGTAGAGTTTTACTGGAGAATGAAGAACTGTCCAAAACAAACTGTCAAAAAAGAAATGTAAATAATATCTTAAAACACATAAGATTAAGAAGAGGATCCCTACCCTTCTTTATTTCAAATATTTTTACATTTTACTTTTAGCTTTATATCTCACAACCTACAGTGCTGACTTACTTAACTATTGAATAAGTAAAAGAGGTGTAAAATACCTTGGACAACTTTGAAACAGAACATTAATTTCTAATGTATGCGTAAAGAAAATCAGACATTTTAAATATATATTTTATTTGTTGTGATTGAATGAATGTGTACAATCCAGTTTGAATTCACATGCCCACCTATGTGCAGTTCCTACTGCTCTCCTTGCCCAGTGAGAGCACATTTCTCCTTTCTGTTCTATACATGTCATATCCTCTTAACATTGTCCTGTCCCCTCTTCTCCACCCTCTCCACTCCCGTCTAGTAAGAAGCTAGCAGGACATCCTAAGGATGCATAGAATGATAAAGTGCACACACCATATCATCACTCTGTGTCACTCAGTCCAATCCATTCTTGTGCAAGGAGTGGACATCAGTAATGATTTATGAACAGGGGCAGGATCAGTTCTACAGGCCTTGCTCCCAGGGGAACCCCTAGGCCTTTGGACCATCAGCTGTGGTCTTTTAGTGGAGTTCTCAGGGTACACCCTTTTTTGTTCTTGTATTGCGGCTGGGACTCAACTTTGTGAGCCCCATCATGGCTGTCACTGGTGGTGCCCAGGCACCATCTGGTTCTTCTGGTCACATGTTGATACAGTCTCCCATTCACATGGGTCTTTCTTTCTTCTGGATTCTCTTTCCCCCATGCCATTTTGGTCGTTGGTGATCACCTGTTCCTGCTGAATTAGACTTTTTTTTTTTTTTAATATGACAAACTTATATATGCTACATGGTGAAAAAGACCAACAGAACAATAACTCTTAAGGATTGATTTGGCACCTTAGACACTTTGCCTATTGAAATTTCTATAGACTTCATGTTAGAAAGAGTTAAAACCATAAAAGTGGAAGTATCATAGCTACAAATGATTTCTTTGTTAATTTTCTTTGCAGTCTGACTCAGATCCAAAGGTGACAGGCAAAGCTTGCAAAGAAAAACAGCTGGAATTTTTATAATAAGAAAGATGACTTTTTTCATACCTTGTGATCTGGAACAGCTCAAGAGCAGTAGGCTGTGAGCATAGTTCTGGATTGATCCGCTTTAATCCCTTACATCATCTTGTTCTACCTTGCATTGTTTTTTTGTAGGCTTTGCATCAGGTCTTCTCATGAAACCAGTAAAATACTATAACAAATTTATCCTCACTGTGTCCTCATAGTGTCTACAAAATGCTTCCCACAGGGATAGTTTAATCTGTTTGTATGTTAGAATATTTGGAGGAACTTTTAAAAGTATCTGACACCTAGACTTTCCCTGGGTCATTAAATCAGAATTCCCAGGGTAACTCCTGGGCACTGGTATTTTGAAAAGTGCTCTAGGTGATTCTAATGTATAGACAGGGCTTATATGCACTATTAAAAGAATAGACAGAAGTTAGCCCTTCAATGGAATTCAGTTTCAACTTATGCCCTAACACCAACCAATGGTAGTTATATTTATTTATTTTCAAAACATGTGACGAATACCAGCAGTAATAGTTAGGCTAACTCAGAAGTCCTAAGAGTAGCAATAATGTTGGCTGTGTATGCATTCATGGAATGCAGCATGAACACCTGGTATGTTTCATTCTTGGCTCCAAATGAAACATCATAGTACAAGAGATATTTTCATCCAGGGAGCTTTAGTGATACATTTCCAATCATAGCATACAGAGTGACAGAAAAGCAGCAAAGGGAAAAGGAAAGAAAAGCAGCAAGACCTAAGATGCTCTTATTTATTACTTACATTCTCACTTCTTGTTAGCACTTTGCCACCCCTAGACACCATACCACGGTGTGGTTTGACTACCTCCATTTCCAAAATCCAGGATCTCATATTTTTCATTACTAGGCTCGATTCTGTAACTCCCTTCTAGAAAGAACTCTCAATAAATGGAATTCAGCATCATCAACTTGACCTTTCCTAACCTTGAAACAGTGCCCCAAATTGTTATACTGTGTTTTCACTTGGTTAGCATATCTTCTCCCTCTGATCTAGGTCTTACAGCTTTAAATAATCTTCATTTTTACAGTCAAGGTCACATTGTTATAACCTCAAAGCATGAAGTCTTGCGGTGCCCATCCATGTAACTGCAGCAAAAGCTGAGCCCCTTGACTTTTGTCCCATTCAAAAGGTAGGATAGTGTTCTTAGTTTAAGAACTCAGATTCTCTACTGTGACTCTTGACATCAAAGCAACTGCTCTTAAATAGATGATAAAGAAGTTATAGCACTGAGTGTATGCCAACGCCAAGTGCCGTATAGGTTTGTATAATTTCATCCAAAAATTACAGAGGAATTTCATATTGTTTTGTCTCTTAACTTTTGTCCTGCTTGTATTATTCAGAGTTCTCTAGAGGACCAGAACCAGCAGGAGATATGCAAGATCTGACAGTTAAGTCCATGAACTTATTTTTTCTAAGTCCTATATCACTCACTGCTGAATATCACTATGATCACCTTCAAAGTACTCCCCTTGGTAAGGTATGCACTAATGCCAGACCTAGCCCCCTCTTCAAAATAGTTTTGGAATTCTCTCTGGAATGGCTATCGCATATGGTGGCAAGGTGGTAAGTTCACAAATTGAATTGCATAATTGTCTGTGAGGGAGTTTTTAGCCAGTAAACACATAACAGTAATGGAACACCTGCTCTAGTCACCTCATCTGACCCCTGATGACTTTTTTCTTTACCCAAAGATGAAGGAAATATTGAAAGGAAGACATTTTAATGCATTCAGGACATCAAGGGTAACACAGTGACAGCTCTGCTGGCTATTACTGAGAAAGAGTGCCAAAATTGCTTTGAAGGGTGGACTAGGGGCTGGCGCCTGTGCACAGCTTTCCAAGAAGCCTGACTCAAAGGTGACCATAGTGATATTCACCAATGAGGTATATAGCACTTTATCTAGGATGAGTCTGCAAACTTGACTGGCAGACCTTGTATATATGCATGTGTGTGTGTCTTAACGTGGTGGCTTTCATGTTGCTGTGATGTTGGAAACTAAACCAGTGATGTTGCAAATACCAGCATGGTCACCCACAGTAGACAGATGTCAGCTGAGCTTCCAAATTAAGATAGACTAAGAATAAGAATCTGGCAGTCTATGTCTGAAAAACTTGGCCAGTGAAAACTTTATGAATAGCAACAGAATATCGACTAGTACAGTGCTGCAAGATGAATCCACTAGATAGAAAAGGCACTTGAAAGATGACTGGGGAAGAGCTCACTCCCCAGAGCAGGCTCGACTTTAATAATGTGGATAGGGAAAGCTTTGGGGAACTTCAGCTGGTGAGAAGGCATGACTCAAAATGAGAAGAAACAGCTGCAGATACTCATTAATAATCAGAACATGGAATACATGAAGTATGAAACTAAGAAAATTGGAAATAATCGAAAAATGAAATGGGCTGCATAAAGATCAATATCCTAGGCATTACTGAGCTGAAATGAATGGATATTGGCAATTTTTAATTAGTCAATTATGTAGTCTACTATGACAGATATGATAAATTGGAAAAAAATCACGCTGCAGTTATCTTCAAAAAGAACATTTTAAGATCTGTCCTGAAGTACAGGCTGTCAGTTCACGCTGCAGTTATCTTCAAAAAGAACATTTTAAGATCTGTCCTGAAGTACAGGCTGTCAGTAGTAGGATAACATCCATTCACTTACAGTATGACCAGTTGTTAGTACTACTGTTATTCAAACTTATACACTAACTGCTAATACCAAAGATGGGGAAATAGAAGATTTTTTATTTTTTTATTTTTATTTTTTAACCAACTTCTGCAGTCAGAAATGTTATCACACACATTGATAATTACTGGTAATTGGAATTTGAAAGTTGGGAACAAAAAGATCTATAGATCAAAAACATGACCTTAGTTACAGAAATAACATTGAAGATTCCATGATAGTATTTTGCAAGACCAAAGATTCATTCTTCACAAATACCTTTTATCAAACTATACAAGTGGACCTTGCTGGACAGAATACACAGGAGACAAACTGACTAATCTGTGGACAGGGATAATAGCAGTCAAAATAAGGCCAGGGGCTGACTATGGGATAGACCATCAATTGCCCCTAGAGAATTTCATATTGAAGCTAAAGAAAATTAGAAGAAGTTCATGAGAGCCAAAATATGACCTTGAGTAGACCCCACTTGAAATTAAGGACCCTCTCAAGAATAGGTTGGATACACTGAATATTAATGCACAAAAACCAGATGAGTTGTGAATACTGTCAAGGATATCATGTGTGTAGAAAGCAAAAGATCATTAAACAGATTGAAAATAAAAAGGAAAGACTGAAAGATATCTACCTGGCAAACTGACTGAAGAGACATAATTTTGGCCATTCCAAAGAAAGTTGATCCAACAGAATATGGAAATTAGCAAACAATATCATTAACAAATAAAATTTTGCTGAAGATCATTCAAAAATGGTGATAGCAATACATTGACAGGGAACTGGCAGATGCTGATGCATGATTCAGATGAAGATGTAAAACAAGGTGTCAGAAGAACCTTGGCTGAAAGCAGAGAATGACAGAAATACATTTAAATGTATTCTACAGACTATGAAAGGGCATTCAGCTGTGTGAATCACAATAAAATATGGATAACACTGCAAACAATGAGAATTCCAAAACACTTAATTGTGCTCCTTGGGAACCTGTACATAGACCAGGAAATAGTCATTGGAACAGAACAAGGAGACACTGCATGGTTTAAAGTCAAGGAGAGATGTTCATCAGGGTTGTATCCTGCCACCATACTTATTCATTCCGTATGATGAGCAAGTAACCTGATAAACTGCATTACATGCTGAAGAACATGGTATCATGATTACAGGAAGATTTGCTAACAACATGCAATATGCAAATAACACATGCTTGCTGAAAGTGAAGAGAACTTGGAGAACTTATTGATGAAGATCAAAGACTAAAGCCTTCAGTGTAGATTGTATCTCAAAGTGAAGAAAACAAAAACTCTCATCCTTGGGCCAATAAGCAACATCATGGTAAATAAGGAAAATAATGAAGCTGTTAAGAGTTTCATTTTACTTGTATCCACAATTAATGCCTATGGGAGCAGAGGTGAGGAAATCAAAGGTTGTGTGGCATTGGGCATATCTGCTGTTGAAAGAACTCTTCAAAGTGTTAAAAAGCAAAGGTGTCACTTTGAGGATTAAGATGTGCCTGACTCACACCAAGATATTTTCAATCATCTCACATATATGCAAAACCAGACAGTAAATAATACAGGTCAAAGAAAAATTAATGCCTTTGAATTATAGTGCTGGCAGAGAATGTTGGAATACCATGTACTGTCAGAAAAACAAGCAAGTTTGTATTGGAGAAAGTGCAGCTTGTCTGTTCCTTAGAAACAAGGATGGTGAGACTTTGTCTCACATGTTTTAGTCATGTTATCCAGAGGAACTACTCCCTGGAGAAAGATACTCTGCTTTTTAAAGTAAAGTGTTAGCAAAGATAGGAAAACTCTGAAAGAGATGATTGACACAGTGGCTATAAGCATGACAACAATTGAGAGGATGGCACAGGAACAAGCAGTCTTTTATTTAGTTGTACCTAGGGCCACTATGAGTCAGAAAGAACTGGACAAAACCTCACAATAACAACATATATATATGCATATATTTGGCTTGGCTGGCTGGGATACATAATTCTTTGTATAACATGTGTACAAAATTGTAAGGGATGATAAATCCAAAATCTGTAGAGAAAAATGCGAAATTTTGGTCAAAATCTGTT
The DNA here is from genome assembly GCA_028571685.1 of Heterohyrax brucei. Classification (NCBI taxonomy): domain Eukaryota; kingdom Metazoa; phylum Chordata; class Mammalia; order Hyracoidea; family Procaviidae; genus Heterohyrax; species Heterohyrax brucei. The sequence goes on from CM053142.1 coordinate 51,116,429, forward strand.
TCTATAATCTCAAGGAAGGATTTCTTCTGTCCTACAGGTATCTTCTGCATTTTCTCTTAAAGTTTTTGTAATGCACTGGATGAGGGCAATCTCTTATTTAAAGACAATCTATTATAAAATATCTTCAGCAACAGCATCTAGATTAGTGCTTGAGTAAATCACTGAGTTCTATAAACAGGCCAAGATGTAAAAAATAACCATCACTGAGTCTTTTAACAATTATCACAAAGGTCCAATGAGTTTGTGCACCATAGCTCTATTTTTATCAAACTCTGCTCAGAAGAGACCTCTAAGAGTACCTCCCAGCTCTTAAAGTTAGAAAAACTATCAGCTCTTCCTTATTCATCCCCTGAAGCCCACATTGTAACAATGAAATATTAAGATATGCATACTCATGCATAGTCAAACACTAAAACAACACAACAGAAAGAATTCAATATGTACTTTTGAACACAATTGTGTTAGATAATTCAAATTGTGATTAGACCCTTGAATTTATAATTGGTTTACTGATATTTTACGAATTATCAAAAACACAAGTGAAAAATATTTTATTATTTACCAATTACTTGATTATGCTTTTCCTTCTATGCGTGGTTATATGCTCAACCACCTGAGTTATGCTAATTAGAAAGTTGTTTCACTTTTTACTTTTTTCTAGATGTTTTTATTTCTACTTAGTAGGTACTATTTTGTTTTACTACCTAGTAGAAATAAATTTGCCTTCTGTCATCATTCTTATATATGTTTAGCTTTTGATTTAAGAGCATCAAAACTTCTCTAATTTATGAGCAAATACATTTATTCTTACTGCATGATTGACTATAACAAAATTTGAAATAATGATTTTTAGATTATTTCCCCAAAAGGATATTTCTTTCTTTCTTTTTTTTTTTACCTTATGGCTAGTAGAGCAAATTTCTATCGTTAAAGAAAAACCATTTGCTAAAATATAAAGTAATTTTTCAGGGCATTTGGTATGTCCCTTGGCCAGGAGGCTTTTGTTTTTGCACTAGAACTATTCAAGAATGATTTTCTGTTCTCTGTTCATGTCTCATATGCGTATTTACTTAAGAGATGCTTCCCACATGCAGTACAAGCTCTCTTAACAGCTGAAAAATCAGTCATCTCTTCAAATACACATATTTTACCAATAGTACAAGTTACCAACAAACAGTCAGAGGATGTAAACAAGAAGTCAGAAAATAGATCACGGCGATGTAACAAAATATATTATTACTCACATGAGATGTGGTGGTTGTTGGGTGCTGTTGAGTCAGCTACAACTCACAGTGACCCTGTGCACAACAGAACAAAGCACTGCCCAGTCTTGTGCCTTGTCCACAATCGTTTTTACGCTTAATCCCTTTGTTGCTGCCTCTGTGCCAATCCATTTCCTCCAGGGTCTTCCTCTTTTTGTTCACCTCCACTCTACCAAGCACGATGACTTTCTCCAGGGACTGATCTTTCCAGACAACATGTCCAAAGTATGTAAGACACAGTATTACTATCTTTGCTTCCGAGGAGTACCCTGGTTGTACTTCTTCCAGAACAGATCTATTTGTTCTTTTGGTGGGCCATCATGCATACAACATTTTTCTCTAACACCAGAATTCAAAGGCATCAGTTCTTCTTCTGTCTTCTTTGTTCATTGTCCAGCTTTCGCGTGCATATGATGTGATTGAAAATACCGTGGCTTGGGTCAGGCACACCTTAATCTTCAAGGTGACATCTTTTCAGTACTTCAAAGAGATCCTTTGCAACAGATTTCCTCAGTGCAATGCATCTTCTGATTTAATGACTGCTGCTTCCATGGGCATTGATTGTGGGCCCAACTAAAATGACATCCTTGAAAACCTCAATCCTTTCTCTATTTGTGATGATGTTGCTTACTGCTCCAACTGTGAGGATTTTTGTTTTCCTGAGGTTGAGGTGCAACCCATACTTAAAGCTATGGTCCTTGATCTTTATCAGTAATTGTTTCAAATCTTCATTTCCAGGAAGTAGGGTGATGTTGTCTGCGTAACACAAGTTGTTAATGAATCATCCTCCAATACTGATGCCTTGTACTTCATCATATAATCCAGCTTCTCTGATTATTTGTTTGGTATATGGATTGGAAAGGTACTGTGAAAAGATACAACCCTGGCGCACAACTTTCCTGACTTTAAACCATTAAGTTTCCTCTTGTTCAGTTTGCATGACTGCCTCTTGATCCATAAGATACTTAAGAGCACAATTAAATGTTCTGAAGTCCCATTTTATGCAATGTTATTCATAATTTTTTATGATCCACATAGTCAAATGTCTTTCATAGTCAATGAAACACAGGTAAACATCTTTCTAGTATCGTCTGCTTTTAGCCAAGATCCATCTGACATCAGCAATGATACTCCTCTTCTGAATCCTGCTTGAATTTCTGACAGTTGCTTGCCAATGTACTATTACAGTCATTTTTGAGTGATCTTGGGCAAAATTTTACTTGTGTGTAATATTAACAATATTATTCAGTAATTTCCATATTCATTTCGATCACCTTTCTTTGCAATGGGCATAATATAGATTTCTTTCAGTCAGTTAGCCAGGTAGCTGTCTTCCAAATTTCTTGGCATAGATGATGCTCACTTCCAGCCCTGCATCTGTTTGTTGAGATATCTCAGTTGATATTCCATCAATTCCTGGAGCCTTGCCAGTGCCTTCAATGCAGCTTCCACTTCTTCCTTCAGAGCCGTCAGTTCCTGATCACTTGCTTCTTCTTCAGATGGCTGAACATCTACCAGCTTTTACTGCTATAATGACTCTGTGTCTTCCTTCCATCTTCTTTTGGTGTTCTCTGAGTCATTTAATACTATCCCTGTAGAATCCTTCACTATAGCAACTAGAGACTTGATTTTTTTTTTTCTTCAGTTCTTTCAGCTTGATAAATACAGAATGTGTTCTTCCCTTCTGTTTTTCTATTTCTGGTTCTTTGCACATGTCATTATAATGCTTTTGTCTTCTCACACTGCTCTTTAAAGTCTTCTGTTTAGGTCTTTTACTTTGCCATTCCTTCATTTTGCTTTAGCTGCTCAACATTAAAGAGCAAGTTTCAGAACCTCTTCTGACATCTAATTTGGTCTTTTCCTTATTCCCTGCCTTTTTAATGACCTCTTGCTAGCTTCATGAATGATGTCTTTGATGTCATTCTACAAATTGTCTGGTCTTTGGTCATTAGTGGTCAACACATCCAATTTGTTCTTGAGATGACCTTTAAACTCAGGATGGACACACTCAAGTTCATACTTTGGCTCTTGTGGACTTGTTCTAATTTTCTTCAGTTTCAATCTAAGTTTGCTTATGATCAGTTGATGATCTGTGTTGCAGTCAGCACCTGGTCTTATTCTAACTACTGATATGGAGCTTCTCCATCACCTTTCTCCGTATATGTAGTTGATTTGGTTCCTATGTATTCCATCTGGTGAGGTCCATGTGTACAGTTCCACTTGTGTTGGTTAAAAAGGGTATTTGCTATGAAAAAGTCATTCGTCTTGCAAAATTCTGTCATGCAACCTGCAGCATCATTTCTATCACCAAGGCTGTATTTTCCAACTATTGATCCTTCTGTTTCCAGCTTTTGCATTTCAATCACCAGTAATTATCAGTGCATCCTGATTGCAAGTATGATCAATTTCAGACTATAGAAGCTAGTAATGATAGGTTAATATCCGTACTCCTACAAGGAAGGCCAGTTAATATGACTATTATTTAAATTTACACACCAACCACTAAGGGTAAAGATGAAAAGATGGAAGATTTTTACCACCTTCTGCTTCATATGAGATAATATGTAAAATTCTATACTACTATATTATTGCAATTATTTTGTTAAGTTTTTTCAAGTATATGGCAATAGTAAGTGATAAAAATATATTCTGCATGGCTTGAAAATATAGTATGATTAGTCTACTCTGTTTAAGTTAGCCATTTAGTAATTATGAATAGAAAGTCAAGAATAGTTCTGTATCTTTTACATATGCTCCTGTGATATGCCATTATGAATTTTGTAATCTAGTTTTCTTATTAATTAGACTTGGTTTAGTATTCTTTTTTTAAGTAATAAGTTCTGAGAATATTTGCTAAAGCATTGGAAATGATAAGGATGCTAGAGAAATGACTGTTCTGAAAAAGTGAATATTCTGGCCTACGTATTCAGACTGAAGACACTTAGGAGATTAAAAAAAACCACCATCATTAAGTTGAATCTAACTTGTAGCAACCCTACAAGTCAGAGTAGAACTACCCCATAGAGTTTCCAGCAATATATAAAACTTGGTAATCAATCTTTGAAATACATTTTATGGCAACTTTGTTGTCTTAAGCTATAGTCAGTGATTTTAAGGACCATGGTAGAAACATCTGTACCACAGAACATTAGAAATAAGAGAAAACCAAGGAACTCCTTGTATAGAATACTCTGAAGGACATTTAGACACATCCAACTTTAAAGATTTTTCTCATTTCATGGATTCTAGCTTTAACCACTTCTAGTTGCTTCATCTCTGTTACGGAATTTCAACTATGTGGTTTATGTATTTATGCTCATCTGGAACAAAATTGTGTTTATTCTCGTCATTGCATGCACCTAATGTATCTTGATTTGTTTGTAATATTTGCTCCCAGCCACCAAATTCACTTTATACTCATCTCTATTTACTCAGTGTTACAGCTGTATTGAATTCTGTGTTTTACATGACCCTGGTTCTTGTCTCAGCTTTGTGAAAATCTGTGTGCCATAATAATGATACTTACTGCTTTGCTTCCATTATATACGCCTCTTCTGATCAATATTGTAAATTATTTTAACACTCTAATACAGGGAAAAGGGCAGCTTCACAAATCAACTGATATTATTAACAGAATAATATTAGTACTGCTTATTATAATAACTAACATTTCTGGGTTACAAGGTGATGTTCCATTTGCTTTGTATAAATTATCTTAGCTTAACTTTCACAAAAGTCACAAAATATAAGTAATAATGTATTATGCATTTTGTCAATGAAGAAAAAATGATACTATTATACATTATATGTATATTATGTCCACATACAATCAAGAGCTATGGCTGTTCACCAAAAGATCAGCAGTTTGAATGCGCCAGGAAACTTTGTCTGCAGTTCTAATCTCTCTTATAGGGTCACTGTAAGTCAGAACAGGCTTGGTGGTCTTTCTTTTAAAATGTATGTATATGTATATAATTTTGTCTATTTTCATATATACGTAAGTATATATATGAAAAGAGTCAAATTGCATGTGTTTTTCAAGTATCAAGTATATGACAATAAAAAAATAAGTGACAAAGTACATTTTGCATGCTTTGAAAATACAGCATGATTGGTCTATTCTGTTTAACAGTCATTTAATCATTGTGAATAGAAAGCCAAGAGTAATTCTAAATCTTTTACATATGCTTGTGTGATACACCATTATCACATTGTGAGTTTTATAATCTAGATTCCCTCTTAATTAAACCTGGTTTAGTGTTTTGTTTTTTTTTAAAGTAATAAATTCTGGGAAAATCTGCTAAAGCATTGGAAATGGTATAGACAATAGAAAAATGACTACTCTAAAACATTGACTATTCTGGCCTAGATCTATGAAAATAGACAAATCCTCATCTGGACATTTTAATATTTTTCTCTCAGTATGGATTTTAAAACAAGTAGATTATCATCAAGATGTAGCAGACTGGAACAGCAGTTTGAAATAAATCTCTCTTTTTGACACTTGCAGAGAATTCTACCCAAATGAGAATACAGTGTAAATATTTTCAAGGGTATATGAAATATTCCTCATGCTAGACCATAAGATTAATCATAAAAGAAATCTCCGTACATTTGAAATTACTGAAACCATACACAATGTAATCTATGAATACCTTGGAAATACATTAAAAATCAATAAGTAAGATATCAAGAAGATTTGTAATATACTTCTAAGTAACTCACAGATGAAAGAAGAAACTAAAATAGAAATTATAAAACAATTTGAACTAAATGAAAATAAAAACAAAACATCAAATTTATGGGACACAGGTATTTTAACTTTCATACCACATTAGAAAATCAGAAAACTCTAAATTTAGTAACCTAAGTATCTGTCTTTAGAAACTAGAAAAAGAACAATTTAACCCAAGGTAAATAGGAAAATAAATGAATGAATGAATTAAGATAAACAGAAATCAAACAAGTAGAGAATGGAGAAATAAAGAAGTCAAGCCAAAAAGAAGTCAATGAAACCCAAATTTTGTCTTTAAAAAAGTTGATGAAGCTAATGAACATCTAGTTAGATTGATTAAGGACAGAGACAAACTACCAATATCTGGAAAGAAACTGGGATGATCCCTATATATTCCACAGGCATTTTTGGAATACTAACTAATTATTATAGCTACTTTACATTAATTAATGTAAAACTTAGATAAATTAGACTGGTTCCTTTAAAGGCACAAGCTATCAAAATTCAGTCAAGAGAAAACAGACACTTGATGTAACAGAATATATATGATTGAAATTATATTTGTAACTACAAATCTTTCCACACAGAAAATTCCAAGATGAGACTAGTGAATTCTGTCACTTAAGAAAAACATGCTACCAATGCTAAACAAACTCTTTCGGAAAATAAAGAATGAGAAAACACTCATTTTATGACATTACCAATTCTTTCGTATCATATCAAAGACATTACAAAAGATTAAAAAATTGTGGATAAGTGTCCCTAATCTGCAAAGATATGCTTTTTCTTTAAAAAGTATGAGGCTATCAAATCCACCATATAAAAAATATGATATACATCATGACTAAGTTTATCATTTAAAAATCAGTTAATGTGATTCATTTTAACATAATAATAAACAAACAAATGATCATCTCAATAATACAAAAAATCATTAGGCAAATGGAACATTAATTCATGGTAAAAACTGTAACAATCTATAAAAATAACAGGAATATTCTCAACCTGATTGAAGGCATTTACACTAAAATTAGAAGTAACAACACGCTTTAAGTAAAAGATCTGATCTAAGACTAGCCTGTCTACTCTCATGTTTTCTATTCAAATCTGTCACATGTTCCTTGGAAACTCTATGGAGCAGTTCTACTCTGTCCTACAGGGTTGTTACAAACCAGAATTGGCTCAATGGCAGTGCATTTGGCTTTTTGGTATATTCTAATCAGAGTAATAATAATAAGTAATTTAACAAAAAGATGTAACACCCACGTATGCTGAGTGAAAAAGGAAGAAATAAAGTATTTGTAGAAATAATTATACACATAAAAAACTTAAGATTACTGCAAAAAAGGCACTAGAGCTAATCAATGAATTTTGCAGTTATAAAAACAGCTAGTGATAAATTTTTAAATGTAACATTTATAACACTATACAATGCCATGAAATAATTAGAGAAAGATTATACAAAAATATCACGTAAACCTTGCATGATGAAATTACAAAGAATCTGTGCAACAGAATAAAAAGGACCTAGATACCCAGAGAACTACTTCAAGATTTCAAGACACTGTATTTTTAAGATATTTATTCATTCCAAATTAATTTATAGATCTAACACAATTTTAACTGAATCCTAGTAATTTATTTTAAAGAAATTGTCAAAATGAGTCTAAATTGCATATACAAATTCAAAGGTATAAACCAGTCAGAATAAATTTTAGTAAGAAAAATACTTGGATTTCGTGGTGTGCTATAGAACTCCCCTGTTCAAGAACTATTTGTGTGGTGCTGGTAACAAGAATAAGTATATAGATCAGTGGAACCAAATAGACTGTCAGTCCATTTTGGACAATGGTACCAACTTTTTCAAAGAAATAGGATGATATATTTAACAAATGGTAGAGGAAACAAAGCCAAGTCCAAGCCAAGCGCCGTCGAGTCGTATCCGACTCACGGAAGGATATCTATAAATTCAGACTCATTTTTCTCATACTACACAGAGAGGTATGAACGAATTCTGTTGAAAATGGTATTACAGAACTTTAAATGCAATTTCACTTGTTTGTAGATTCTCTAAAGAGTTCTGTTGGCACTGAGGTTAAGCATTAGGTTGCTAATTGAAAAATGTGCAAGTCAAATCCACCAGCCACTCTGTAGGACAAACATGTGGTGGTCTCTCTCTATAAACATTACAGCCTGGGAAACCCTATAGAACAATTTCACTACTCTTACAATATTGCTATGAGCCAGAATCATCTTGATGGCAAATGGTTTTGGTTTTGTTTACAAATTCTCAGAAACCCATTCGTGGATCCAATTTCAGCTAAGTCACTTGGTATAGCTTGATTTTAGGCTCCACTTTCCGTCAAGCCGACCTTGTGGTTCCACCAGGCTCTCCTTGAATACTCTGGGGGTCAGTTCTACCCTGGCCCCTAGGGTCGCCATGAGCCGGATCCGACTCGAAGGCACTTGGCTGGCTTCTGTCAAGCTATCCAACAGTACTAGTAATCACGTGTCACTACTCCTTGCTGTTATTAGAGTTTCAGTGGATTCCAAGTACAGTTAAAAAAACATGCCGTATCAATTTTTATCCAAAAAGTCAATATCCCAAAGCATTCAATTAATAACCACTCAATAATTATGGCATCATAAAATGGATCCCAGAATCACAAGAAAAATTAAACTAGCTGGGCAATAGGGCTAGGGTTGGAGGAACATTTGATCTGGAACTTCCTATAGAATTAAACAAAGGCAAGAAGATATAAATTTTTATTTTATTATGTAATGCATTTATTGGAAACAAATTGTTTCAGTTCCCTGGAGATTTTGACATATAACTTTTACCAGTGCTATGAGAATGGGGTATAAATCTACTCATTTTATTAAGAATCCACGTTGTGTTTAGACTGCAAATATGAAGATGAGTGAAAGGCAAAATTAGAGTTACTATTTTCAAAAAGCCTGCAATAGCAGAAATAAAATGTACCCTGAGCAGAAAAAGAAGTGTTTAAATATTAGTAGAAGATAATGTTGGAAATTTGGAAATACTCTCTTAAGAAAGCCATCCCAAAGGGTTTGAGACAAGATTAGGTTAGCTTTTCCTGAAGGAAAATAGGATAAGGATATTCTAGGCTAAAATAAAAGATTCCTGAAAACAGCTGATAACTGTTTCCACTTATGCTTTTAACTGGAAACTTGGGCAGATACAAGTTACTATAATCCATTATAAACATTTAATCATGAGTTAATAAACTAATCTGCATTACAGCCTGCTATATGACAGAGAAAGCTTGTTCTTAAAGTACACAACAATTAAGTATAGAACTTCTGGGGAAGAGAAGTGTTACAAAAAGCCTTGAAGGTATAAATTGTTCTATTGCTCCAATGGGAGTCATTATATAAAGAATAGATCGAATTCTAAATGAAAGGCAGACAGAAGTGACAAACCTTTTTCTTTATTTATTTCCTCATCCTTTAATGCACAGTCTCTCTCAGGAGAGCACAACATTAAGTTGTACATATACAGGTATTTTTAAAGCAATCAGGTAATTGACAATAGATCAATGTGACATTCTCTGAATAGTCTGGTCTATTGATAAACATCGTTCAAGATGCCAACCTCAATCTAAACTAAAGATTCTGTTTTGAATAGGTTAAAGGCAGCAAAAAATACATTGCAACAAATAAAACCTCAATGTTTCTAAGCTATGAATACATGGCTTTGTGTCCTACAGAAACAGTGATGATCTTCACCTTTTAATTGCTGGGTGCAAAAAAGTAAGTCTGACTTTTGTAGATCACACATGATGGTTACAAAATTAAACTATATTCTCTGTCAAATCACAAATGAAGCACTTTTTAGTATTGGATCTAGGAAAATCAATGCTATGGTTTCTGAGTCAAGAATTTTAAATATTTTAAGGCATCCACGGTATGTTTCAGACAATCTCTTCTCTCTATTAAAGAAGAAAGGGGAAATTAAGCTGGGATGAGTAAACCACAAGAGGCCTTTATATTTTCCAAGAGTGAAATATCTGAAGGTTTGTTTGAAGTGTTTGTTCTAAATAAAAATGAAAGCTGTGATAATGTAGGAATGTCCAGAATTGAAATGATTAACTATCAAATAACTTTCCAATCCTCACTATTACTTATGTCTCATTTTAATGAGGAATGATAAGATACGACTGAGCACAAGTAAATCTAGGTAGAATTATTACAATAAGCATGTTCTAGAAGCTTCACACATAGCCTCTTTGTCTGAGTTTCTTAAATCCAAACTGAACAAATCACACCTGAATACTTACCATAGTTACAACCTTAGACTAAAAGTAAACATTTGACAGAACCTAGTAGTATTTTTTATGTTTGATTTTGGTTGTTCTGTTTTTTATAATTTTATTGTTATTGTTGAAAATATACACAGAACACAAGAAAATATACACAAGAACATTGTCTTAAACTGGATTCTCTAGGGAAGTAAAACCAGTAACACACATAAATATGTATAGCTAACAATCTGTATAAAGGAAACAGCTCCCACAATTATAGAAACTAGAATGTCCTAGGTCCCGGTTTAGAATATAAACCTTACGCAGCTGCAGAAGCTGGCAAACCCAAGGTCAGCAGGTCAGGGTCTACAATTCCCACTCACAGGCTGTGAAGGTCAATGAATCCCAAGATCACAGCAAAACTACAAGGTTTCTGCTGATTCACAGAACTGTAGGGGCTGGTGAACCTAGAATCAGCAGGTCAGGGATTGCAACACTTATTTGTAGACTGTGAAGGTCAATGAATCCCAAGAACTGCTGGTTCAAGTAGCAAAAACCAGATGTAAGAAGTGAATGGCAGCTGCTGGCAAAAGCTGAGAAAAGTGAGAAGACAGTAAATAGGTGGCAGAAGGCTGAGGGGGTGGCGAGCAACCAAAAGCCCCACCCTTGCCATTTTATACAGCTGCCGAAACGTTAAGAATCATGGTCCATCCAAGTTAATACACAATCTTAACTATCATGAACCAATTCAACACTTTATACATGTAAAATACAGTGACATTGATTACATTCTTCAAGGGATGCATACAGATTAGATAGCTGATAGAAATTTGATTGCATGAAAGCAGTGACAGCACATACCAGAAGGATGATCATCTTAACGGGACTTCAACATAAACTGAAAATTCTTCTATTCCTAGGCTAATATCCCAAGGATAGAGTAGCCAGGGTACGGGTCTGGGGACCATGCTCTCAGGGGACATCGAGGCTAATTGGCAGAATTAGTCTATTTGTTTAAGGGAGTCTTCTGCACCTCATATTGGCGAGTTGCACTTGGGGTCTTAAAAACTAGCAAGCTTCCATCTGAGGTGCACCAAATGATCCCATCTCAACTGAATCAGATAATCACCAAGTTCAACAAAGACATAAGAGAAAAAGAGCTCAGAGGACAGAAATTGCAATGTGTATGGATGTGTATGGATGACTGTACCAATATGTGATCAGAAGAACCACATGGGGCCCGGCCACAACCAATGTCAGCCGTCATGGTGCACACAATGCTGGGTCCCAGAGACAACACAAATAAAAAGAGGGGTGCACGTCAAGAACTCCACTAAAAGACCACAATTGGGGTCCGATGCCCTGGGACTTCCCCTGGCAGCGTGGCCCCAGACCTGTTACTGCCCCAGATCGTTATTCATCACTGAGGTCCATTCTTCAGACAGGAATGGATTGGACTTGGGCACATAGGGTGAACATACAGTGTGTCCACTTTATGGTTCTATGCGTCTACAGCATGCGATCGTATTGGCTTCTTATCAGAAGGCAGAGGAGATGGTGGAGGGGAGGGGATAGATTCTTAGTAGGACATGACATGTATAGAACAGAAAGGAAGAGTGTGCTGTCACTGGGCAAGCAGACCAGATGGAACTGCAGATAGACAGGCACATAAATTTAACTTGGATTCTATACTGTTTTTATTCAATCACAATAAAAAAGGTATATATATATATATATATATATATATATATATATCACACAACAATTGCCAATTCAGTTTTTTTTACAGGTGTATCATTTGTTGGCATCAATTACATTATTTGAATGACAAATTTTATCAACAAAAGTACTTTAGTTGGAATATCTATAACTCATTATTATGAATTATGTGAAGCCAGTAAGAACCTTCCACTTAGGGTATGGCAAGGCATAGATTAATTTACTAGCCTATTATGTGCCAGACATCATGCTACATGTCTTCCTGATAAACAGATGAGGGAAAGAGACATTTTGATGCTAAATAAGGATGTTTATCCTTGGACAGTTTAATGTAACATATTAAACCAGTAAAGAAAGGAAATGATGAATGAATGAATGAATGCAAACTGGTATTTGAACCCAAATCTCTCTGACTGCAATCTTATGGTCTTCTCATTGTTGAATTTGGAATCCTGGTGATATAGTAGTTAAGAACTCAGCTGCTAACCAGAAAAAGTTGGCATTTCAATTCTACCAGCTGTTCTTTAGAAACCCTATGAGGCAACTCTACTCTGCCCTACAGAGTCACTATGAGTTGGGCCTGACTCTACAGCACCTAACAGCAACAACAGCATTACTGAATTTAAACTGTTATAAATCAATCCAACTATTGTTATTATCTTCAGATATGAAACATAAACTGATAAGAAGCCATATTACAGATGACTATCACATATCCCAAGCTGGCCATTATACAATATTCCGTAAATCTCTAAATCATAGTTAACTGTCTGCAGTTTGTCCATGATTACAACTGTAATTAAATTATTAGTGACAAAGGCTAATGTCTTACTCATGGAATATGCAATGAGAAAAGAAATGCAAGGTAGGATTAGAGTGAAGCCTGCCCAGGTCAATGAAAAGCCAAGAACACGTTCATATTTTCTGTCATTCAAATACATCACATTAATGAACCACCATTCCTTGCCAGTGAAGAGAAGCTGTGGTCGCCTAAATGTGAGGAAAAAAACAATATGTTGATCTAAGACTTCCTATAACAACTAGCAATCAAGCCTCTTGTTTTCATCCTTTCTAGATACATTACCAGCCCTGTAACTCACATGTCATGTTAGAAATAAGATGTTAATAGTACAAAACAATGATGACTAAAAAATTAAGTTGAATTTGAAATGTGACAATAATTTTAAAAATATAATTTAAGCAGGAAAGCATCAGAAGACATTGACCTCTGCCAGGGATGAGTAAGTAATGAGGAAATTAAATTTAGCTATGCAACAAAAGAAATCAGAGTGGAAACTTAAAAAATAAAAAGAAAGAAAGAAACAACTATCTAAACTAAACCCTGCCCCCCCCTCCCCTCCCTTGCAGCTGTCAAGAAGTCTTTTCTTCTGTACACAAGTCTGTTTTATAGTGTGCTGTCACCAGGCAGGGAGAGCAGCGGAAGCTGCATATAGGTGGGCATGTAGATTTATACAGGAATGTACATTTTCACTCAGTCATGTTAAATAAAAAGGAAAAAAAGAAAGAAATAAACAACTATTTTTTAGTTATTGGATAGCAGAATATATAGGACTGCTAATCTCTTTGAAAAACAAAATAAGAAAGCGAACAGGCCCTTCTTAAGAATTTCTGCCTGGACACAGTTCTGAAACTGCCCTGCAGGAGGAACCCAAACCGAGCCCAATAATCTTGAGTTGAGGAAGAAGAAATTAGATGTCAGGGGTGCTAAGTGGGTTACAGTATATTAGCCAAAGTATTTGAAAAGAGAAAATTATGGAGAGAAAATATTCCCCAGTCATTGGATACCTTGATTCATTGGCTAAATATCAATCCACACATATAGAATTCTGGGTTTAATTCTTTTTTTCTCCTAGCACACTAAAGATGTTATTCCATTGGCTTCTGCTGCCTTCAATAGTTTCTGGAGGAGGTCTGTTGTATTCTTTTTTTTTTCTTAATTTTATTTATTTATTTATTTATGGTTTTTGGGTAGGGTCCATCAATGTTTATTTCTACACTTTCATTTTAATTTTTTGGTCAGGCTGTCTTCAAGATATACTGTTAATCTTTGATATTTAGAAACTTGAGTATTGTGTGTTAAGGATTTTTGTGAGTTTTTTGTTTATGTACCCTTTCTTTTAAGCTTTGTTGATGTGTAGTTTTAGAGTTTTTCATTAATATTGGGAAATCATTGACCATTATCTGATCAAATATTTCTTGTTCTCCATTCTCTGCCTTCTCCTTATGGAATTCAAAAGACAAATAAATTGGACAGCTTGATATTCATCAAAGCTCTTGTTTTTACTTTTATTTTAAAATAAAGCTCAACTTAAATATTGACTAGATTTTGTTTTCTGATTATTGACCTAAGTATAACTAACTATTTTTCTGACTGTGTCACTTCTGCTAATGAACCTCTCAGGCATTTTTTATCTTAATTATTTTATTTTAGCATTTTCATTTCCTTCATGTGATTTCTATGTCTCTTCAGAAATTCTCCATCTGTGTTGTTATACTATTAAACAAAAGCCTGTAACAATTTAGTGATAGATATTTTAAAATCCATATCTGTTAGTTTTACCATTTGAGTCACCTCTAACCAGTTTTTTGTTGATTTCTCTGATTCTTCTATTCTCTAATTCATTTATTTCTGCTCTAATTTTTGTTATTTGCTTTCTTTTGGTGTCAGAAGGATTCTTTTGTTTCTCTGTCTTTTACTTCTTCAAGCTGTAAGCTTAATGGCTTGGTTTGGGCCCTTTCTTCTTTTTGGATTTGTGCATTTATTGAAATACATTGACTTCTGAGCACTGCTCTTACTGTGTCCCAAGGGCCTGGTGGTATTTGTTTTCATTCACATTTAATTCTGTGAATATCCTTAATACACCTAGGATTTCTTCTATAATCCAGTACTTTTTCATAAAGGTGCTGTTCAGTTTCCATGTGCTTGATTTCTTTTTTTTTCCCTCCCTCAGTTTTTCTGTTTTTGATTTTTATTTTTATGACTTTACAGTCTGTAAAGATCCTTCCTAATATTCTGATGCTTTGAATTTTCCTAAAGCTTGTTTTATAGGGTAATATGTTGTCTATTCTGGAAAAAGTTCCATGTGTGTTAGAGAAGAAAGTATACTTAGCTGCTGTTGGGTTGAATGCTCTGTACATCTCTACGACATCAAATTGATTATGAAATTTAGGTCTTCCATAACTTTATTAAGTTTCTTTCTGGATGTTCCTTCCTTCATCAAATTGGTGCATTGAGGTCTATTACTTTTATGGAGCTATTTTTGTCTTCAATGTAGCTAGAGTATGTTTTATGTATTTAGGAGTCCTATCACCAGGTGAGTAACAATTTAATATAGTTATATCCTCCTAATGTATTGACATTTTAATCATTACATACTACCTTTCTTTGTCATTGGGGTGGATTCTACTTTAAAGTCTGTTAATTGGAAATTAAGGAGCTGAGTCAAGAAAGACATGTGGAAGTTAAAATTAGATTTAAACATAGATAATTATGGAGGATCATAAGGGTAGACACAAAGCACAATAAAGATGCAACATATCAAATCAAGAAACATAATACAAGAGTCTCAACAAACACAAAACCAACACTGAAGAGGGTGAAAAGTCAACCCATAAAGAAGAATGTCCCAGACAGAATAGTAAGAGCAACAGATAAAATGTCAACACAAAAGTAAATACAGCAAAATGATGGCACTAAACACATACATAATGTAAATGGACTGAATGCTCCAGTAAAGAGACAATGAATGACTTCTTGGATCAAAATACATGACCTGTCAATATGTTGCTTACAAGAAACTCACCTTAGATTTCAGATATAAACAAATTGAAAATTAAAGAATGGAAGAATATATACTTAGCTAATAATATACAAAGAAGAGCAGGTGTGTCTATATGAATCTCAGATACAATAGATTTCAACGTAAAGCCACCATCGTGGATAAGGATGGACACTATTGCTGAAAGGTTCAATACACAAGCAGGACTTAACAATATAAAATATTTATGCACCCAATACTAGAGCATCTAAATATATCAAAAAAAAACACTGACTACATTCAAAAATGAGACAGATCACTCCACAATAATAAGGGCACATTTCAACACTTCACTTTCAGTATTGGACAGATGTTCTAGAAAAAAGTTCAAAAAGACAGATCTTATTGCAACAATTAACCAATTAGATGTCCTTGACATATACAGAACTTTCTACCCATCAGCAGATAACTACATCTTCTTCTCCAGTGTACATGGAACATTTTCCAGAATAGACCATGTCTTACGACACATAGCAAATCTCAACAAAATCCAAGCCACTGAATTATTGCAAAGCATCTTCTCAGACCATAAAGCTGTAAAAGTCAAAATCAATAGCAGGAAAAGCATAAATCAAAATTGGAACTAATGGAAACTGAACAATATTTTGCTCAAAAAGCCAGGGGTTATAGATTGAATCAAGGATGAAATAAAGAAATTTATGGATTCAAATGAGAAAGAAAACAATTCCTAGCAGAACCTGTGAGATACAGCCAAAGCACACATCCAGACGGAAGAAAGAACACAAATCAATGAATTAACTGTACAGCTTGAACACATAGAAAGAGAGCAACAGAGCAACCCCTCAGGCAACAGAAGAAAATAGATCATAAAGATTAGAGCAAAACTAAACAAATTAGAGAATACAAGAACAATTGAAAAAATTGAAAAGATCAAAAACTTCTTTTTGAAAAGATTAACAAAATTGGCAAACCATTGGCTAAACTTACTATAGAAAAACAGGAAAGGAAACAACCTGAATAAGAAATGAGAAGGGAGTTGTCACAGCAGATCCAGCAGAAATCCAAAATATCATAACAGAATACTATGAAAGACTGTACTCTAACAGATTTGAAAACCTAGAGGAAATGAACAAATTCCTAGATTTGCATCACCTACCAAAATTATCACAAGGTGAAGCAGAACAACTTAATAAACCCATCACTGTCGGAGATCAGAGAGTTCTCCAACATGAGCATGGGAGACAGAGGAGAGAAATCGCTGAGACTGAGAAAAGATAGACATGAAATAGTTTGGAGTCAGGGGGCTACACGGCAATCCCCAGCCGAGAGCCCAGAGCAAAGTGTTATTACAGTATTTATACTATTTTGGTATCTAGGGTACAAGGAAGTAAAACATACAGTAACTAAGTAAGTTGGGCACAGTTTCCGTCATGCATCGTTCTACATGTTCGGGCCAAGGGCTTGGAAGTATTCCCAGGCTGTCTCTAGGTTACAGTACACAAATGTCGTAAGAGGTTAGACAGAGTTGAAGTAGCGGTTCAGCATCCAAGATGGCTTCACTTATGTCAAAAGTGTTTAACATGATTTCCCACATTTCCCCCTTTTTTATTTAATAGAAAAATGAAGCTGAAGTGTTCTGTGAAATCATGGCCAGGGCAACTGTTTGCCATGTTTTTGTTATTTGAGTTTCCGATTGCAAGTACAGGGCACTATAGTTTTTTACTTCTCATTCTCACATCTCGGAGTGAGAAACTTTATTTCTCTGACTTACATGTCATAGTGAGAAGTTTTTTCAAATAGCCTCTTGGTGACTGGGCCTGTCTTAGGTCGCCCCCCTCTGGGGATCTTACCCGTCTCTGGCTAGCCAGCTCCCTGCTCTGTGATCCCTGGCGACCGCGTCTAACTTAGGTTGCCCCTCCCAAGGGGTCTTACCCATACGACTGACCAGCCGAGCACTGGGGATCACGAGGCTAGAGACAGAGATGTTATATTTCTTTTATAACCCATTCTAGGTTTCATGAAAAATCCAATTTTTTCTTAATTGAATACATGACATCAGTTCCCTAGAGGAAACAGCCTCCATATGGCCAGAACACTAATTCAGGGGGACAATCTTAAACTTATAGAATGGAATCAGTAACCTTCATATAGAGGTTCGTTATAAGAGTCAATAAACAATATGTGGAAGCTCAACACTCATACATCAGAGTCAAATAAAGATCACAATCAATATTACAGGGAAGAGAGACAAACAAGGAATGTCCACATTAGGAGGCAAAATCTTCGCCTTCCGTGTCGTTCTTTTTCTTCTGTCCTCAGGCTGGTAGGTGCGAGGGACGGCCACTGGAGTCTTCATTATCGCCGTTTCCACATCTGGGGCAAGTCCTTTGCGATGGCATCCACCCAAAGCCTATCTTAGAACCTGAGGAAACATGAGCAAAAGCCTTCTCCCTTCAGTCAACAGTTTTCCATCATTTAGGTTGTTTTTGGATATTTGAGGAATCATAAGACCACTGGGCCTCAGCAGCTGAAATTGTGTAAATTTGAGGGATATACCAAATTTAATTTTTAGAGAATTTAAAGTAGGGGGGTAGACGTCTTCCCCTTTTTTATTTAATAAAAATGATTCGAAAAAACCATATTTCCAGACCTGTTAACATTTTCTAATTATTAAGTATAAAAGAATCTTAAGGACTGAGGAAAGGCTTAATGTATATATATATATTTTTGGTTCTAGTTGTTTAAATTTTAAAGCTTGTAAAGCTGACAATTTTTCTTAGTTTGAATAGCTCTCATTTTTTGTTTTAGGTGGACTTTTCTTTTCAGATCTGAGTTCATTAGTTACCCTCTTATATTTAACCTTTGCAGTTTGTTGTTAATTCTGTAATTTATCCTTTTGATCTGATCTCAAAAGATTTTTTTATTTTTCTAAAGCTTGGATAAGATAGAGAAAGGTAGAGGAGTATTTGGTGTTAGTATTTAGCCTTACTTTCTTAGAGCGAATAGGAGAAGACGGAAGAGCAGGAGA
Source organism: Heterohyrax brucei (assembly GCA_028571685.1). Taxonomy (NCBI): domain Eukaryota; kingdom Metazoa; phylum Chordata; class Mammalia; order Hyracoidea; family Procaviidae; genus Heterohyrax; species Heterohyrax brucei. Next base: position 51,135,238 of record CM053142.1, read on the forward strand.
AGGTGGCGGTGGCCGTCCGCCTCCCTCTCCCTCCCCGCTCCCTAATTCCTCTTCACTGTCTGGTTCCTTCTTAGTTGACTTCAAAAATGAAAGAGCAGACGGGAGCAGCGATGGTCAGTCGCCTCTCTCGCTCTCTTTGGGAATAGGTGAAAGTAGCAATGACCAGTCGCTCCCTTCACCTCCCAGCTTCTTTCTATTTTCTAACTCCTCTTAAATGGTGTTGAGGAGGCAGGAGTAGACGAGGGATCCTTCTCGCTCTCCATAGGTTCTAGAGTTACAGAAACAACACAGCCATACTAAAAGTTTTTAAAAAGAGTTAGTCTTTAAAAGAAGCAAGGGAAGACAGAGGAAGAGGCTTGGGCGCCCCTCCCCCCGTTCTTCTTGTCCCCCAGCCTCCAGGCTTACAAAGTTTCGAGATCTCTTACACTTATTGTCTTCATAATAACTATTTTTTACACGTAGCGCTACTACTGCTTCGGCTAGAGCGGCAACTTTAAAGGTTTCTTGCATTTACTGCTTTTATAGTAACATCCAGCGGCAACCTTAAAAAAATTTTTTTTGACTTCATTCCTTAACAAGTTTCAACATAATTCTTTAAACTTCTCTGTGGCACTATTGATTGTCTACATCTGCACTGATTTCCACGCTTGTACCTGGGACACAGTTCCGGTGCCGCTTTTCCGGCACACGATCTCAACCTTGGACCCAAGGGTTGAGCTGCTGGTGACAGCTCCTGCTGAACTGGGTAAATTCCCTGATTCATCAGGACCCATGGGCGGTCCCCTCTCCAGTTTCCCACCTGCTTAGGTTTGTTCTTATATTTACTGTCATAAAATTTAAATCTTGTGCTAACTTTCCTACAATCTCTTTTTATGTGGCCTAACTTGCCACAGCCATAACAATGGCAATTTATCATTTTCACCTGCAGCGCGGCCATTGCCTCTGCCAAAGCGGCAGCCTTAAAAGTTACAGTCCCCACTATTTGACAAGCTGTAATATAATCATCTAAACTTCCTCATCCCTTAAGGGGGCGAAGAACCTTCTTACAATCTATGTTGGCATTATCGAATGCCAAACTCTTTAAAATCATATTTTGGGCACCTGGATTTTCAATAGTTTTCTGCAAAATATTTCTGAGTCTAGCAATGAAATCAGCATACAGCTCTTTAGCTCCTTGTGTTACAGAGCAGAATGCGGGAGTTTCCTGTCCTGGTTGACTGATTTTCTCCCAAGCTTTTAAACACACAGATCTAACCTGAGATATAGCTTGACTGTTCATTTTTAACTGAACTTTCGTGTCAGTCCAGGTGCCTACTCCTAGCAATTGTTCAGCAGACACATCAATCTGAGCTTGCTGGTGGGCAGTATCAGACCTCCAAGCTCGAAACTGTAAATATGAGTCTGGATGTAAACAAAATTGTGCTAGTGTCTCCCACTCGTAGGGAATGAGACACCCTCCTTCTGCTAGCCCTCTCAGTATTTCCATAGTAAAAGGAGCAGTAGGGCCATATTGACTGACAGGTTTCTTTATTTCTTTCATGATAGTGAAAGGGACAGGATTTTCCTTATTCCGACCAGGCAGAGTCACTTCTGGAATTATCACTGAACATAAATTAGCATCCACATCTCCTGCTTTTCTTGCTTCTCTTATGCCTTCTATGATCACAGAAAAACATTGTGAACTTGGCTTTGAGCCTTCAGAAAGAATATGGGAGGGTGACGGAGCGCTTAGCTTTAAACTCTTAGGAGAGAGTGGAGGAGAGGACGAAGGTGGCGATGGCCAGTTGCCCCCCTCGTTCTCCTCTAGCTTTAAGCTCTTAGAGGGAAGGCAGAGGAGAGGACGAAGGTAGCGATGGCCAATCGCCCCCTTCGCTCTCCTCGCCCTTTTCCTCCTTTTCTTTTTCAACCTCTCCTTTGATTGTATACACTCCAGAATTATAGAAATACTAAAGGACTCCAGAATTATAAAAATCTGAAAGAACACAAGTTTCAAAGAGAGGGAATAAGATAAATTACCTTCCAAAATTACTCCAATATACTCTCCTTAATTATGGATTACTATGACACAGAGACTCTTACAAAAACTTGCTCCTTAGGAAGACGACGTCCCAACCAGATCGGTGACAGGGCCAGCACTTCAGCACTTTGTTCTGGAACCAAACCTAGGAAACAAAAAACTCTCCTCCAGCCCCACGTTGGGCGCCATATGTCGGAGATCAGAGAGTTCTCCAACATGAGCATGGGAGATGGAGGAGAGCAATCGCTGAGACTGAGAAAAGATAGACATGAAACAGTTTGGCGTCAGGGGGCTACACGGCAATCACCAGCTAGGAGCCCAGAGCAAAATTTTGTTACAGTATTTATACTCTTCTGGTATCTAGGGTGCAAGGAAGTGAAACATACAGTAACTAAGTAAGTTGGGCACAGTTCAGTCATGCATCGTTCTACAAGTTCGGGCCAAGGGATTGGAAGTATTCTCAGGCTGTCTCTAGGTTACAGTACACAAACGTCATAAGACGTTAGACAGAGTTGAAGTAGTGGTTCAGCATCCAAGATGGCTTCACTTATGTCAAGAGTGTTTAACATGATTTCCCACACAGCACAAAGGAAGAGATAAAAAAGTCATCAAAAAACTACCAACCAAAAAAAGTCTTGGACCAGGTGGCTTCACAGAAGAATTCTACGAAGCTTTTAGAGAAGACTTAACTCCAATACTGCTTACACTATTCCACAGCACAGAAAGAGATGAAATGCTCCCAGATTCTCTCTTTGAAGCCAGCATAACCCTGGTACCAAACCCAGAGAAAAACTCAACAGAAAAGGAGAACTATAGAACAATATAACTCATGAACCTAGATGCAAAAATCTTCCACCAAATTCTTGCCAAAAGAATACAAAGAATACAACAACATATCAAAATAATAATCCATCATGACCAAGTTGGATTCATACTAGGGATGCAAGACTGGTTCAACATCAGAAAAACAATTAATGTGATCAACCACGTAAATAACATAAAAGTCAAGAACCACCTGATTTAGTCAACTGATGAAGAAAAGGCATTTGATAGAGTACAACACCCATTCATGCCAAAAACTCTCAGCAAAAGAGGACTAGATGGCAAATTCCTCAAGGAAATAAGGAACTGTTTATACAAAGACAACCACCTGTATCATCCTGAATGGAAGAGTCTGAAAGAATTCCCCTTGATAATGGGAACTAGACAAGGATGCCCACTTTCATCTCTCCTATTCAACATTGTACTAAAAATTCTAGATAGAGCAATTAGACAGACTAAGAAATAAAGGGCATTCACATTGTCAAAGAAGTAAAAATCTCCCTTTTTGCAGATGATATGATTGTATACTGAGCGAACCTTAAAGAATCTATAAGTAAACTACTCAAACTGATAGAACAGTTCAGCAAAGTCTCAGGATACAAGATAAGCCTAACTAAATTAATAGGATTCCTTTATACTAACAACAAAATTATTAAAGAAGAAATCACCAAATCAATACCATTTGCTATAGCCCCTAAGAAGATAAATACCCAGGAATAAATCTAACTAGGGAAAGTACAGACCTTTGCAAAGAGAACGTCAAAACCTTACTACTACAAATGAAGAGAGACTTACATAATGGAGAAAGCTACCCAGCTTACGGATAGGAAGACTTAACATTGAGAAAATATCTGTTTTACCCAAAGCAATCTACTTTTCTAATGCAATTGCAATACAAATTCCAGTGACACTTTTTAATGAAATGAAGAAACAAATCACCAACTTTGTTTGGAAAGGGAAGATGCCTCTGATAAGTAAAGCACTGCTAAAGAAGAACATACTGGGAAGCCTCTCACTACCTCACTTTAGAACCTATTACACTGCCACAACAGTAAAAACAGCCTGTACTGGTACAAAAAGAGACATATAAGCCAATGGAACAGAATTCAGACCCCAGAGATGCCACCATCCTCCTATGAACCGTTGATATTTGACAAAGGCCCTAAGATTGTAAACTGGGGTAAAAGTAGTCTGTTTAACAAATTGTGCTGGCAAAATTGGATACCCATCTGCAAAAAAATTAAACAAGACTCATATCTCACACTTTATACAAAAACAAACTCAAATTGGATGCCAGCCAAGTGCTGTCAAATTGGACAAGAGACCTAAATATCAAATCTAAAACAATAAAGCTCATCCAAGAAAATATAGAATCAACAATGGACATTTTAATATACAATGTAGACAGACTTCAAAATGTGACAAAGCACAATCAACAGAAGAGAAAGTAGATAAATGGGAACTACTAAGAATCAAACACTTCTGTTCATCCAAAAGTTTTATCCAAAGAATTAAAAGACCACCTGCACAATGCGAAAATAATATTTGGCAACTATACGTCGTATCAATATCTTATCTCCATATTCTACAAGGTACTAAAAGATACTAACAAGAAATGGATAAACAATCCAATTAAGCAATGGGTGGAGGAATTGGACAGACACTTCTCTGAAAAAAGTCATCCAGGCAGCCAAAGACACATGCACAATTGCTCATGATGATAAGCTATTAAAGAAATTGAAATCTAAACTACTATGAGATATCATCTCACCCCAACAATGTTGGTCATGATCCAAAAAAAACACAAAACAACAAATTCTAGAGAGGCTGTGGAGAAACTGGAACTCTTCTACACTGCTGGTTGGATTGCTAAATGGTACAACCTCTTTGGAAAACAATCTGATGCCTCTCTAAAAAGCTAGAAGTAGATATACCATTTCACCCAGTAATCCCACCACTTGGAATATATCCTACAAATGCAAGGGCAATCCCACTAACAAATACATGCACACAAATGTTTATTGCAGCACAGTCCACAATAGCAAAAGATAGAATCAACCCAGATGCCCAACAACAGATGAATGGATAAATAAATGGTGGTATATATATTCAGCAGAACACTAGGCAATGATAAAGAACAGTGATGATTTTAGGAAACATCTTGTAACTTGGTTTCAGTTGGAAAACTTTGTGTTGACTCAAATCAGTCAGTGACACAAGGACAAACATTGTATAAGACCCCTACTATAAGGACAGAAGAAATGACTCTTTGACTGCTGCAAGGGAGGGTAGGAAGGAAGAGACAGAGCTGGTTATAGATTAGATAGTGGGTAGAAATCTGGTTGGGTGAAATCAGTGACAACACAAAGAAAGAAGATCAATTTAACTGGACATCAGCATAACCTGAATATTTTTCCAATCTTAACCCAATACTGCAGTGATAGAGTAGCAGAGTTGGGGAGTCGGGGACCATGTTCTCAGGCGACATCGAGGCCAATTGGAATAACTAGCCTGTTGCTAAGAGTGTCTTCTGCACTCCATATTGATGAGTGGCATCTGGGATCTTAAAAGCTAGCAAGCTGCCATCTGAGGTACACCAAATGGTCCCAACTCTTCAGGAACAGATGATCACCATGGACCAAAATGACATGGGGGAAAGAGAACACAGAAGACAGAAAAACCCACATGAATGGGTAACTACATCAACATGTGACCAGAAGAACCAGATGGTGCCAGCCATGACAAGTGACTGCCGTGATGGGGCTCATAAAGGCTAAGTCTCAGTGGCAACATGAGAACAAAAAGGGGTGCACACTGAGAACTCCACTAAAAGACTGCAATTGATGGTCCAAAGTCCTGGGAGTACTCCTGGAAGCAAGGCCCCTAGACCTGATTTTGCCCCTGTGCATAATCATTACTGAGGTCAGCTCCTCGGACAGGAATAGATTTGACTTGGCGACACAGAGTTACAATATCATGTATGCACCCTATGGTTCTATACATCTATAGGATGTCATCCTACTGCCCTCTTACTAGAGGAAGTGAAGAGGGGACAGGAGATTGTTAAGGGGATATGACATGTATAGAACAGAAAGGGGGAGTGCTGTCACCGTGCAAGGAGAGTAATAGGAGCTGCACATAGGTGAGCATGCAAATTTAAAGTGGATTGTACACTTTCATTCAATCACAATAAATAAATAAAATATTAAAAAAAGAAATTCTTGTTACCATTCTTGTTCTTTTTTGAATGTTGTTTCCTTGATATATTTGTTCCCATCATTTGAGTTTTAGTTTTTGTCTTTAAGCTTAGGCAAGTCTCTGCCAGCCAAGCCAAGTGCCGTCGAGTCGGATCCGACTCATGGTGACCCTAGTAGGCAGCAAATAGACAGATTGTAGTTTTTTTTTTTTTGGTTTTTAACCCTTTCTGTCTCTTTATTTGTACATTTGATCCATTTATATACAGTATAATCAGTCACAGGTATGAGTCCAGTACTGTCATTTAGATGCCTATTGTTGTCCTTTGTTTGTAGTTTCTTATTTCACTTAACTTTCTGTGCTGAGTCAGTTTTCTGCATGTGTTTTCTTTTTCATTATTGCTGGTTTTGTATTTGCTTACACATGTTTTTCTTGATTTTTATTTTAATGTAAGCCAAGCCAAGCCAAGTGCCGTCGAGTCGGATCCGACTCATGGCCTCCCAAAGGATTGTTAATTTTCTTTGTGTTTGACTTAATATTTGCACCTATTTTTCTAAATTTAAGTCCATATTTTATTTCTTTGGAAACCATAATGTCAAAGTGGTTAAGTGCAACAGCTGCTAACCCAAAGGCTGGCAGTTCAAATCCATCAGTTGCTCCTTCAAAAGTGTATGGAGCAGTTATACTCTATCCTGTAGGGTCATTATGAATCTGAACAGACTCAATGGTATTATTTTATTACTTTGTGTTGCCTCAACTTGCTTGCCATATAAAAAATTTCGTGACTATCTTTTGGTCCTTTTTAGTGTTTTACATATTGATGTATTATTTCCCTGTTTTCAGTGTTTTAGCTCTCATTTATTTCTTGTAATTTCAATTTGGCTTTTGCAAATTCCCCAGATTTCTATTTATGTGGAAATATTCTAATTTCTCAGTCACATTTAAGAGACAGTTTTGCAGATATGTAATTCTTGGCTGGCAATATTTTTTCTTCAAGGCTTTGTTTAGATCATCCTATTGCGTTCTTGTCTGCATGGTTTTTGCATAGTATTCCAGCTTTGACTTACTGACTCACCTTTGAGATTATTTTTCTTTCTCCCTAGCAGGTTCTAGAATTTTCTCCTTTTTAGTTTTGGCAACTAGCATTAAAATATGTCTTGATGATATCTTTTGTGATCTTCATTGTGTGGAGTTAGATGAGTATCTTGGATAGATATCTTCACATCTTTTAGGATATCAGTGAAGTTTTCTGTCAACAAATCAATGATTCTCCTACATTTTCTGTTACTCTAAGCACTTGTATATTATTTTTGATAGAGTCCAACATAATTTTTTAGTTTTTCCTCATTTTTTGAATTATTTTATCTGATTTTTTCCTCAAATACGTTGGTGTCAACTTCTTGATGTTCAGTCTCAGTAGGCTTTCCATTTCTTCATTTATACGTCTTTGTCCTTCTATTGAGTTGTCTAATTCCATAACTTTATTAGTAATCTGGTGAATTTCTGATGGCCATCACTCTATGCTTTCTCTCAGTCTGTTCAATTCATCATTGGGCTCTGTGATTTTTTGCTTTATGTCTTTCTGATCATTTGAAAAGTTCTAAATATTAATCTTTTATGTGATATCGTCAATAATTCCTGGAAGTTCTTGTCATCTTTTTTTTTTAAATTTTTACTTATTACTTCACTGTTCTTTCTTAAAAAAAATTATTGCACTATAAGTGAAAGTTTACAATACAGGTCTATTTGTGACTTAAAAGCTTACATATGCACATGGAATTGTGACTCTATCTGCTCTCTGTACCCTCTAACAGCTTGCTCCTCCTTTGCACCTTGTATTTTCCATGCCCATACAACCAATGCTGTCATCTTACTTTTGAACAGGAGCTCCACAGTTAGGCTCAGGTATCTTCCTTTTTTTTTTTTTTTTTTTTGATTTTTTTTATTTAATATGACTGAGTGAAAATGTACATTTCTATATAAATTTACATGCCCACCTCCCTGATCTGAAACCATGTTTGAAGCTTGTTTTTCAGACAAAGGTTGGACTAGCCTAATAGACATAAAACAATACTGGCAAAGAGTGTACTGCCTGGCTTAAGAAGATACCTGAGGTCTTTTAGGGGCGCATCCTGAGATCTCCACTAAAAGACCTCAGGTATCTTCTTAAGCCAGGCAGTACACTCTTTGCCAGTATCATTTTATGTCTATTAGTCTAGTCCAACCTTTGTCTGAAAAACAAGCTCAAACATGGTTTCAGATCAGGGCTAACAAAAACCCAGGGACCATGTCTTCCAGGGACCCTCCAGTTTCTTGAACTATTGAGTCTCATATTTTTAATAGAATTCTAGTTCTGTACACTCATTTCCTTCCTACATCAGTAATTTTATGGTATTCAGTGTCAGATCATTTATTTGCAGAGGCTGGGAACCATCTAGTTCTTCTAGTCTCATGCTGATGTAGTCTCTGGATTATATGACCCTTCCTGTCTTCTCGGGTGATATTTTTCTGATGTTTCTGATGTCTTTCACTCTCCTGTGCTCCAGTTGGTTTGTGACAAATTGATGCCACTTAGATAGCTGTCTGATAGCTTTTAAGACTCCAGATGCTACTCACCAAAGTAAGACACAGAACGTTTTCTTAAAAAAAAAAAACCTAGTTAATGCCAGTTGACCTGGTCATCCCCTGAAATCATGATCCTCAGACACCTGTCCCTGCTACTCTGTCCTTCAAAGTGTTGGGTTATATTTATTTAGGAAGTTTTTAGCTTTTGAATTGGTCTAGCTGTGCTGACCTCCCTTCTACTTCATTCTACTTCTCCTTAAACTAAACCAATTCCTATCTACTATCTAATCAATAAATACCACTCTCCCTCCTTCCCCATCCTTGTAACCATCAAAGACTGTTTTCTTCTATGTTTAAAACTTTTTGTGAGTCCTTACAACAGCAGTCTCATACAATATTTATCCTTTTACAACTGACTAATTTCACTCAGTATAATGTCTTCCAGATGACTCCATATGATGCCGTATCTCTCAGGTTCAATTTTAAGCGTTGCATGGTATTCCATTGTGTGACTATGTCATAGTTTGTTTATTCATTCATCTGTTCATGGACACCTACGCTGATTCAAAAATTTTCCTATTATGGATAGTGCTGCAATAAACATTGGTGTGTATGTGTCAATTCATATGACAACTTTTATTTCTTCAGAATGTATTCCAAGAAGAGGGATCACTGGATTGTATATTTCTATTTATAGGTTTTTAAGAAAGTGTCAAATCAATTTCCAAAGTGATTGTACCATTTTACATTCTCAGCAACACTATATAAGTATTCCAATCTCTCTGTAACCTCTCTAGCGTTTATTATTTTGTTTTGTCTGGATTAACGCCAGCCAGGGCAAAGTGATATCTTATTGTAGTTTTTATTAGAATTTCTCTAATGGCTAAAGTTTGTGAGCATTTTCTCCCACATTAGTTAGTCACCAGGATATCTCCTTTGGTGAAGTACCTATTGTTCATATGCTTTGCTCATTTTTTTAATTTAGTTATTTGATTTTTTGTTATTAAAGTTTCTCCATATCTTGTAGATTATGGAGATGATACAGAAATCAGACTTGTCATAGCCAAATTTTATTTCCCCAATCTGTAAGTTGTCTTGTTAGTCATTTTTAACAATCTTTGGATGAGGATAAATGCTTGACTTTAAGGAGTTCCTAGTTATCTATTATATCTTCTATTCGTTGTTAATTATTAGAAAGTTCTGTAGTCTTTTTATGCCACATATTAGAGATCACAGTATTGTCATTTTTTTTTCTTTCATTATCTTTATTGTTTTAGATTTTGTATTTAGGTCTTCAATGCATGTGGGGTTAATTGTATGTATTGCACAAAATATGGATGTTGTTTTATTTTATTTTTTAATTTTTTGCAGATGAGAAATACAGTGATGCCAACAGCATTTATTAAACAATCTTTTCCCTACTTCACAAATTTTGGGGGTTTGTCAAATGTCAGCTGCTCACAGATGGATGATTTTATGTCTGGATTCTCAGTTCTGTTCCACTGGTCTATGTATCTATTGTTGTACCAGTACCAAGCTATTTTTAGTGCCATGCAGTGTAATATGCAGCTGACAATTAAGCCCATGAACTTAATTGTTCTAAGTGCTACATATTTCATCCCTGAATATCACTACAATCACCTTTGAAGCATTTCCCTTGAGAAGCTATGTGCCAATGCCAGTGCCTAGTCCACCCTCCAAAGCAATTTTGGAACTCTTTCTGGAATGGCCATTGTGTACAGTGGCACAGTGGCAAGTCTTCGAACTTAGGTGTATAGTTATCTGTGAGAGAGCTTTTAGCCACTAAACAAATAACTGTGCTACAACACTCACTACTCACCTGATCTGGCCTCCAGTGACTTTTTTTTTTACCCAAAGATAAAGGAAAGCTTCAAAGGAAGACATTTTGATGACGTTCAGAAAACCAAAAGTACTATGACAACAGCTCTGATGGTTGTTCCAGAAAAAGAGCTCCAAAACTGCTTTGAAGGGTGGACTAGACACTGTCATCAGTGCATAGCTTCCCAAGGGGAGTATATCCAGGTGGCTGTAGTAATATTCAGCAGTTAAGTACATGGCACTTTTTCTAGGATGAGCTTGCTAACTTAATTGTCATACCACATAGGTTCTAAAGTCAGGTAATGTGAGGCCTCTCACTTTCTTCTTTTTATTCAGCAGTACCTTACTTATCTAGAGTTTCTTTCTTTCCCATATCAAGCTGTTCACTTGTTTTCTCTAATTCATTAAAAAATGCCATTGGAATTTGTATTGGGTTTGCTTATATCTGTAGATTGCCTTGGGTAGAATAGACATTTTCACAATGCTGAATTTTCCTATCCATGAGCAAGACAGATTTCTCCAATTATATAGGTCTCTTTTATTCTCTTCTAGTAGTGACTTGTAATAGTTTTTGTACAGGTCTTTTACATTTGCAGTTAGATTTATTCCCAAGTATTTTATCTTCTTTGGGGTGTTATAAATGGTATTGACTCAGTGATTTACTTTTGTATATTCTCTTTGTCGATATGAAGGAATCCCACTGATTTATTTATGTAATGTTGTGTCCTGATAATTTGCTGAATTCTTTTATTAGTTCCAGTAGGGTTTTTTTTTTTTTTTTTTTGGTGGATTCATCAGGGTTTTCTGTATATAAGATTATATCATCTGCAGATACAGATACTTTTGCTTCTTCATTTCCCATTGTCATGTCTTTTATTTCTTTATCACGCCTGATATTTCTGGCTATACCCTCCAGCAATGTTGAATAAAAGTGATGACAAATCACATCTTTGTCTGGTTCTCATTCTCAGAGGAAATGCTTGGATACTCAGTCCATTTAGGATAATGCTGGCTATTGGCTTTGTATAAACCGCCTTTGTTGTGTTAAGGAATTTCCCTTCTATTCCTATTTTGTTGAGAGTTTTCAGTAAGAATGGGTGTTAGACTTTGTCAAATGCTTTTTCTACATCAATTGATAAAATCAATTGATAAAATTATGTGGTCGATTATATTGATACTTTTTCTACTGTTGAAGCATCCCTGCATCCTTGATATGAATCCCATTTAGGGTAAATTATATTTTTGATATGTTATTGAATTTCATTGGCTAAAATTTTGTTGAGGATTTTTTTATCTGAAATAATGAGAGATATTGTTCCATAATTTCCCTTCTTGTGATGTCATTACCTGGCTTTAGTATCAGGGTTATGTTAGCTTCACAGAATGAATCTGACAGTTTTTTTCTTTTTATCTTTCTCTGTACTCTGAAATACCTTTACTAATAATGGTGTTAACTTTTGTCTGAAAGAGCCATCAGGGCCAAGGCTTTTTTGGTGGGGATTTTTTAAATTACCTTTCAATCTCTTCTTCTGTGATGAGTTTAATAAGTTATTCTTTCTCTGTTTGCAGTAGTTTAGGTAGGCAGCATGTTTCTAGAAATTTGTTCATTTCCTCTAGATTTTATATTGGTTAGTGTATAATTTTCATAGTATTCTGTTGTGATTTGTTTAATTTAGATTGGTTCTGTTCTGATATCACCATTTCATTCTTTATTTGGGTTATTTGCATCTTTTTCTGTTTTTCTGTTCTCAGTTTGGCCAGTAGCTTACTGATTTTGTTCATCTTTTCAAAGAATCAGCTTTTGGTCGTATTAACTCTTTCAGCTGTATTTCTATTTTCTGATTAATTTGGTTTTGCTCTAAGTTTTATTCTTTCTTCTGATGCCTGAAGAGTTCTTTTGCTTCTCTCTTCCTGATTATTCAAGTTGTAGCATTAATGCTTTGATTTGGATCCTCTCTTCTTTTTGAATATGTGGACTTATTGAGATAAATTGACCTCTGAGCACTGTTTTTGCTATGTCTCAATGGCTCTGGTAGGATGTGTTTGCATTTTCAGTTTATTCTGTGAATTTATTTATCCCATAAGAATGGTGTCTTCTATAACCCAGTAGTTTTGTAAGTTCCCTTAATTTCCTTTTATCTAGAAATATCCAAAATTTGGCAGAATATTTGAGAGTTGTATTGGATATATAATTCTTAGTTGGCAATTGTTTTCCTTCAAGGCTTTGTATATATCATTCCATTGCCTTCTTGTCTACATGGTTTCTATTGAGTAGTCCAAGCTTAGTCTTACTGACTTGCCTGTGCAGATTAGTTTTTCTCACTAGCTAGTTTTAAAATTGTCTCCTTATCTTTGATTTTGCCAAATTTGATTATAATATGACTTGGTGACTTTTAGGATCTTCCATGAGCATCTTGGATGGATATCTTCTCATCTTTCAAGATACCATGGAAGTTTTCTGTCAAAAAAATCTCTATCACTTCTTTGTATTTTCTGTTATTCTCACACGTTCTGGTATTCTAATCGTTCATAGATTATTCTTCTTCATACAGTCCCATATAATTCTTGGTGTGTCTTGATGTCTTAAAAGTATTTTATTTTATATATTTTTTCCTCAAATATATTGGCACATGCCTTGTCTCAGAGTCACTAATTTAGCCTTTCATTGCCTCAATTCTACTCCGTTGACTTTCCGTTGGGTTGTTTAATTCTGTAATTTTATTCATTTTATGAATTTCTAATTCTGTCTTTTTACTCTTTCTTGTAGCCTATTCATATTGTCACTATGCTCATATGCATTTTGCCTCATTTGCTTCTTACTCTCTTTATGAATTCCAACTATTAAACTTTTGCATTCTACCTTCAACAATTCCAGGACATTCTCCTCATCTGGAAAAGTTCTTCATTCTTTGTTCTGAGAACTTTTGGAAACCATCATGGCACACCTCTATAAGTGATTTGATATTGGCTGTTGTCTCCAAGTTATCAGTGTGTTGCATTTATTTTATTTTATGTTTGTCTACTGTATTCTAACTTGTTGTTTTATTTTATTTTCAAATATTCAGATAGGCTTGATATGTGTGCTAATTTTGTTATTTGGTGACTTTGAAGCCTTATTGTCCTGTCACCATGTAATTAGAGCTGTTACTAGACACGCTAGACCAAGAATCTGTTTAATTTTATAGTACAGATTAGCTCAGACGTCGAGGTAGTTGATCACCAAGCACATGGTGCTTGCTCTCCCCTATTGTCCTAGATGGGCTTGAGTGATTTGTTTAGGTACAGGTGTCTCACTGCCAGTGTGGTGAAAGGCAGAGGGTAACAGCCTTTCCTGAGTGTCTGTGAGATAGCATGTCTGCTTATGTCTGAATCTAGATGAAAGAACTGTTTATGTCCTGAATTTCCAGCTTAGGGTATTTGGCAGATTTCCATCCTCTCCTTTCTCAGTTTGTTAAATTTTTCCCTCTCTGAGTCTCAGAGACTGCCTCTAGGTGGGCTTAAGGAGTCCTAATTTCTGCTTAGCTGATTACGTGAGATTCCAGAACCAGGCATAGGATAGAGAAGAGAAAGCAAAGCTGTGAAAAGGAAGACAATTTTATCTGAATGCAAAGTTTTAGGTCCATGTGTGGTTGGTTAGATGCAAGACATTTAGCTTTTGAGGATTGAATGCCATTTTTTCACTCATTCTGGAGGTGTGAGAGGGCTCTCTGTCACCTGTTCATTCCTGCTGAGGAAGATGCTTTCTGAAAGTCACTGCTCCACTCAGCATACTCTCTGCTGCTGATACACCTGCAGGGTGCAAATTCCTGTTGATTCTGGTCTGAACAATCCTAGATACTTCTGGATCTATTCTCCCTTTCTTGTCACATTCTTATTTTTCAACTTTCCCTTTGATGTTCAGGGCTCTTAGAATGTCATATACAATTGATTCACTTTGTTTTGTGTTCCCCCCCCTTGGTCTTTGTTGTTAGAGGGATCACAGGAAACATTCAACTATTCTGCTGCCTTAGCCCCATCCTCAAGACAGCTTTGACTCCTGAGAGCATTTTTTTCTTTCTGTTGTTGAAAACTGGACATATTTTAGCCAATACTAGAGAATGAGATAAACAGTACATTCATAAGATTGACCGTATCTTTACTTTTGACACTTGGGGGCTATCATCAATTTGGTCAGGTGTAACAGTTACCCTCAGTATATCATAAACTTCTAATTCCTCTAGAAGTGTCTTGGGACTAGAGTGGAACTAAAGTTAAATGAAAAAATTGAAAAAAAAATATCATCTTCTGCAGTCTGAAATTGATTAAACATGTAATCAAGATGTCATAACAATTACTAGTGATTAAAATGTAGCAGTTGGAAATGAAGATGTATCAGTACTTGGAAAAAAATGACCTTGGTAACAGAAATGAAGCTGGAGATAGTATGATAGTATTTTATAAGAGCAATAAATTTGTCATTGGAAATACTTTTGTTAACAACATATACAGAAACTGCACAAACAAGGTCCAACAATTAAGTCTACAACTTAATTGATCTAAGTTCTACATACCTCATTGCTGAATATCACTATGGTCAGTTTCCAAGTACTCCCCTTGGGAAACTACGCACTGATGCCAGAAACTAATCCACCCTTTAAAGCAGTTTTGGAACTCTTTCTGGAATGGCCATTGCACATGGTGGCACAGTGGCAAGTTCACTAACTTAATTGTATAGCTGTGTATGAGGGAGTTTTTAGCCAGTAAGCAAATAACTTTATTGGAATACTACTCACTTGATCTGGTATTCATTCACTTTCCTTTAGCAGAAGACAAAGGCAACACTCAAAGGAAGATATTTTGATGACTTTCAGGATATCACGTATAATATGATGACAGCTCTGATGGCCATTCCAGAAAATGAGTTCCAAAATTGTTTTGAAGGGTAGACTAGACACTGGAGAGTATTTTGAAGGGTAGACTACACAAAGGGGAGTACTTTGAAGGTTACCTTAGTGATATTCAGCAGTGAGGTATGCTCTTTGTGAACTTGTCAGACCTTGTATTTACCTCACTGGATGGAATAGACAGGAATCAGATAGAACATCTTTGGAAAAAGGTGATAGAGAAGCTCAGTATCATAAGTCAGAACAAGATTGGGATTGACTATTTATCACTCCACTAAGCTCAAGCTGAGGCTGAAGAAAGCTAAAACAAAATCCCCAAAATATAACCTTAAATATATCCTTCCTGAATTTAGAGACCATCTCATGAATAGATTTGACATATTGAACACTAATGACTGAAGAAAAGATGAGTTGTGGGATGACATTAAGGATGTCATACATGAAGAAAATGAAAGACCATACAAAAGATAGGAAAAAAAATGAAGAAACAAATGGATTTGAGAAGAGATTCTGACATCTGCTTTTGAATGTAGAGTAGCTAAAGCAAATGCGAGAAATAAAGGAGTAGAAAAGATGAACAGAAGATTTCAAAGAGTGGCTCATTAAGATAAAGTAAAATATTATAATGAAATGTGCAAAGACCTGGAGTTAGAAAACCAAAAGGGAAGAATATACTCATTATTTCTTAAACTGAAAGAAATGAGAAAAAATTCAAGCCTTGCATTGCAACACTGATGGATTTTATGATCAAAACATTGAAGGACATAAAAAAAAGAAGATAGAAGGAGTGCATAGTACTAACAGGAATTGATCAACATTCAGTCATTTCAAGAGGTAACATATGATCAAAAACTAATGGTACTTTCATTTTCTTCATGTATGACATCATTAATGTCATCCCACAACTCATCTTTTCTTCAGTCGTTAGTGAAAAAGGAGGAAGTATAAAGTGCACTGGATACATTGATAGAAAATGAAGCTGTAAGTATTGGCAGAATACCAACTGAGGTGTTTTAAGAAGCAAATGTGATGCTAGAAGCACACACATGTCTATGCCAAAAAATTCTGAAGATAGCAATGTGGCCAACTGACTGGAAGAGATCAACATATGTGCCCATTCCAAAGAAAGGTGACCCAACAGAATGTGGAATTATTGAATATCATTAATATCATACAAAATAAAATTTTACTGAAGGTAACTGAAAAATGATTGCAGCAGTACATTGGCAGGGTACTGAAATTCAAGCCAGATTCAAAAGAAGACATGGAATGAGAGATATAAGTGTTAATGGCAGATGGATGCTGGCTAAAAGTGGAGAACACCAGAAAACTGAATGTATGTGTTTTGTTGACTATGCAAATGTATTTGTCTAGCTGGATCTTAACAACTATGGATAACAATGTGAAGATTGGGAATACCAGAACACTAAATTTTGTCCACAGAAAAACAAACAAAACTCTGGTTCTCTTGAGTCAATTTTGACTCATAGTAACCCTATAGGGCAAAGCAAAATTGCCCCACAGAGTTTCCAAGAAGCACTGGAGGATTTGAACTGCCAATCCTTTGGTTAGCAGCCATACGATGTAACCACTATGCAATCAGGCTTTCCTTTGCCCATGCAGAACCCATAAATCAAACAAGAGGCAGTTGTTTAAACACAATAAGAGGATGTTGCATATTTAAAATCAGGAAAGGTGTGCATCAGGCTTATATCCTCTGTACCATCTACAACAGGTGGTGGGTCCCTGGGCCCTGGGGGTAAAGTCTTCCCACTGATCATACCTCTTCCTAAATGGGTATTAGTTGCTATCAAATCATTTCCAATTTGTGCTGAATTTATGTACAAGAGAATAAAATATTGCTTACTCTGTACCATTTTCATGATCTTTGATATGTTTGAGCACTTGTAGGTGTCACTTTGCTTTAGATGTTGGATTATGCTGTTTGCTAGGGACCGCTGCTCTGTGATAGATTCAGGAAAAGTATTGATTATACAAATTATTTGCCATTAGTTGTTGAGAGTAGGGGAAACACTCTTCAGCTTTTGCAAATGAAGCTGATATACATCTAAATCATTAAATTTTAGATATTTTCTTACTTAGCAATTGATCGATGAAATAAGATTAGAAATAAAGCTTATTTTTAATTGAAGAAAGAAGTATACTTAAGTCTATAGGTTTTTCTCTACCTAAACTGTATTTGTGATTTATTTTGTGATTTCTTTTTAGTTATGGACATTGAGGATCATAATTTTTTTGTGAATCACAAAATTTGGATCATACTATATGTGTACGTGCATTTGCATATACATATACACATGATTTTAAATTTGAACTCTCATTTATCAATATAACCTGATTCTTTTTGCATGTCAATAAATGTTTCTCAAAAACATTTTATTCCAAATACAATTTTAGTAAAAGTAAAAGCATAATTTTTAAAAATTAAAAAAATACACTTAATCCTAGGTAAATACTTAATTAACTTCATTAACTGTAAGTTTCTCTGAGATGATTGTCACTTCACTGTGTATAAAAAATGAATTTATTTGTTCTGAATATAACCTTGTAAATACATTTTACTTAAAAAAGCACTTCTCTCAGGTACAATTACAAATAAAATCTTTGCTCTTACTGATAAATTACTAGTGATATTTCAAACTAAAATTGTATTTCTATTATATAAGAAATATAACCTACTATATTCATGGAATAATTGTGGCTATAATTTTTTTTTTTTGGCATATGTGCTCACAGCACTTGGCTTTGGCTGGCTGATAGGTATCCTCTGTCACCTCAGAAAGAGTGACATTTTATTTTATTTATACTTTCAATGAGAAA
This sequence comes from Heterohyrax brucei, assembly GCA_028571685.1. Taxonomy (NCBI): domain Eukaryota; kingdom Metazoa; phylum Chordata; class Mammalia; order Hyracoidea; family Procaviidae; genus Heterohyrax; species Heterohyrax brucei. The sequence continues at coordinate 51,153,400 of CM053142.1, forward strand.
TTTTGATTATGTACATAAAAAATGCTATATTGGGATAAGAACAAACAATTCTTAGTTAAATTAGATATTTCAAAGCACAAAGTAATCAAAAAATGCAAGAAGCATATGCAATTAGGAAGAAGGAAAACCACAAATCTGAAAACTTACAAAAATTCTTAAAAATAATTTAAACATAGTTCAGTAATTACATGAATCATTGTATACCTTCAATGAACAGACTATTATATCTAATTTATAAATTATAGGAGTAAATAATTGTTTAGAGTCTTTTAAATACTTTAAGCTATTAACAATATTATAATTAATCACGTATTAAATTCTGGTAAAAAATTCTTCAAGATGAAACTTCTTTTTTTTTAAGAACTCAGCTTAACAATGCAGATTTTTTATTTCATTTTGAGAATATATTAGAGGTCTGATATGCAACTTCCCAACTTCTTCTAACAATTTTCCAATATGGATGCTACTCCAGAATAACTGATTTATTTTTAATTATATACCTTTATTTTTAACTAAATAATTATAACTTCTAATATATTAAAATAATCACTGAGTTTTGAAGAAAAGCAATCTTATGCAAATTAGACTAAAAAATGGTAGCTCAAAAGTAGTAAAACCTCACAGAAGTCTTGTAAATACCAAATATCTTAATTTTTCTCTAATAATCTTTTTTCTGACTTAATCCATCAGCGTCCTGGTTGACTTGGTAATAACATCAGTTTCTGAGTATAACTGAAGTACACAGATTATGGTACCTTTCTATCAAACAAATTTTATTTTTGGAATAGCTCTAGGATTTAAGTTGAGGCAACCTACTAAGGTATGGACTGGTATTGTGGAAGGACTGGCAGAAAGAGAAATACACGTTTATAGAGCAGAACTTTTTTAAAACTGGGAATCAATACTCTAAAACACTGTCTTTGTTTGATCAACTGCCGTGGATTGAATTATGCCCCTCTCCCACCTATACCCCCAAAACACATATAGCCTTTTAGCTGGTCCATAATACACAGTATTTTGTAGTTGTCTTTCATTTTGTGATTTTCGTATATTGTAAATCCTAGTCTCTGCCTGTGTTTAATATTGCAAGACTGGATTACGTTAAAGAGGATTAAGGAGGGACTGCAACACCTTTACAAAAAGAGTTTCCCTGGAGTGTGGCTTACACCACCTTTTATCTTAAAAGGGATAAGACAAAAGGGAAGCAATTTAGGACCAGTGTGACAGAGTAGTCAAATGGTTCACATGATCATTCTAACAAAAAATAAACCCCAAAGAACAAATGAATCAACTGTATATGACATTCTGGGCATGCTGAACATCAAAGGAAAAGTTGAAAAATTGTCCTTGGGAGTGTGTGTCAATAATTACCTAGGACTGGCCAGACCTGATGCATAGGAAGTTGACCGCAGCTAGCACGACGAGCAGAGCAATGGTGTTTGGAGGACATCCTCCTCAGCTGGAGAGATGGCAGAGAGTACACTTACACCTCCAGAACTAGTGAAAAGTGGCATTCAATCATTAAATCTAAGGGCCTTGCATTTAATCTGCTGCACATGAAACTAAATCTTACCTTCAAGATAAACTTCTTCCCTCTTTCCAATGCTTTGCTTTCTTTCTCTGCACTGCATATGGCTCCAGAAACTGATGCCATTACCTGAACCAGAAGTAGATCTTATTATGTATTTACACCTTGAGACATTCAACTAGACTCTGAGAGCAAAGAATTTAACAAACAGGGGGGTGGGGGATAACTGATAACACCCCTGAGTCAGAAATTCAGGGCAGAAACAGTTCCTCAACCTAGAATCAGAAATAAACGGAGACATGTTCCTCACAGACTTGCGGGGATGACTGTTTGTCACCCTGCTTCTCGATGTCTGAAGCTAGATGCTTGTGCCTACACCAATCACCCCTGCCCATTTAAGACAGTAACGGAGAGCCTGTAGCACACACTTGGTAAATGACTATCAGGACACCTGAGCCAAGTGCATGCAAGAAAAAGAAACTGATTATTGGGCTTGTTTGTCTAATAACAGCTCTAAACAACCTGATGACAGGCCGTAAGAGCTTCATAGGTGTTAATAAGCAGACTGTTACACATGACTGGCCTATTTGGACATCTCAAAATAGGACAGAATAAGAAACTAGAACAAGTTAAGTAAACTTGAAATAAATAAATTCAACAACTGATGGCTGAGAGAAAACAGTCAATATGGGAACAGAAATGTCATTATGCCAAAGATGACAACATTATAACAAAAAAGGAGGTACATAACACATTTTGTTACAGATCTTTCATATGGCAAGGAAGTAAGGGTGATATAAAAAAATTAAAACCTGATATAGTACAAAAAGGAGGAGTGCGCTGTCCAGGAGTGGGGACAACAGAGGGAGCTGCAGGTAGGTGGGCGTGCAAAACCATTCAGATTGTATACTTTCACTTAATCACATTTTAAAAAAAGCAAGAAAGAAATTAGCCCTTGGTTTAAATTTAGAAAGATGCAGTAAATATTAAGGTAAACAAGAAGTAAATTAACACTTCTATACATCAAAATAAAAAACAAGAAAAATATAAAATTTCATCGAAAACAAAACCAACAAAACAAATCCCTAAAGAAGTACTACTCAGTTCAGCAAATTGAATGGAAAAATGAATGTGTTCTACAACACACAAAGATTTCAAGATAAAGAGACTAAACTCATACCTACCAATAATTATATTGAATGTAAATAGATTAAATGCACCGATAAAGACAAGGAGAGGAGCAGACTGAGATAACAAATCTGATGTATCTGCTGCCTACAGAGGATAAGACTTAGGCTTAAAGACATGAACAAACTAAAACTGACAGGATAGAAAAAATAATATATTAAACAAACAACATTCACAAAAGGGCAGGAGGGACAATATTAATTTCTAATAAAATATGCTTTAAAGTAAAATCTACCATGTTGGATAAGTTATTATATAATGATTAAAAGATCCAAGAGGACATAACTATATATTTACACATCCAATGACAGGGCTCCAAAATACATTAAAAAACTCAAACTGCTTTGAAAACAGAAAAAGGCAGCTTGACAATAATTGTAGGACGTTTCAACATACCACTGTCAGTGAAAGACATAACAGCCAGAAAAAAAAAAAAAAAAAAAAACTCAATAATAACACACAAGAGCTAAATGCTGCAATCAACCACCTTGACCTTATAGACATACACAGAACACTCCACCCAACAGCTGGGAATTTTACCTTCTTATCCAATGCACGCAAGAGATTCTCCAGAATAGACCACATATAGGCGGTAAAGCAAGCCTTAACAAAATTCAGAGCATTGAAATATTGCAATGTGTTGTTCCAGATTTTAAAAAATCATAAAATTAGAAATCAATAACAGAAAAAGCGAGAAACAAAAATCAAACACATGGAAACTGAACAACACCTTGCTCAAAAACTACTGGGTTATGAAAGAAATCAAGGCTAGAAAAAAGAAATTCACAGAATCAAATGAGAATGAAAATTACAACCAGAACCTTTTGGACACAGCAAAACATCGCTCAGAGACCAAGTTTCTCTCAATAAATGCACATATCCAAAAACAAGAAAGAGCCCAAATCAAAGCATTAACTCTACAGTCCAAACAAGTAGAAAGAAAGCAGCACAGGAAGAGGCACTTTAGTCACATTGCCAAGTTCCACTTCTAATTCTAGTTGTTTCACTATCTTCACCACATTTGTAGTCTCTTCATTTACTAAAGTCTTGACACCCTCAGAGTCATCTATGAGGGCTGGAATCAACTACTTCCCAGCTCTATTAACGCTGATATTTGGACCTTCTCCCAGAAATCTCAAATGTTTTTAATGGTGTCTAGAGTAAGGGGCTCCCTCTCATTGGATTTTCAATTTACTTTGCGTAAATCTCAGAGGCAGCTATAGCCTCACAAAATGTGTTTCCTAAATAATAAGATTTGAAATTCAAAATTACTCTTTGCTCTATGGTCTGCAGAATAACTGCTGTGTTAAGAAGCTCTAAAACATCATTAATCTTGAACATCTCTATCAGACCTCTTGGGTGACCAGGTGCACTGTTAGTGAGCAGTGATATTTTGAAAGAAATCTTTTTATGAGCAGAGTATCTCAACAGTGGGCTTAAAATATTCATTAAACCGTGTTGTAAACAAGTGTTCTGTCATTCAGGCTTTTTTGTTCTATTTATGGCCCACAAACACAGTAGATTTAGCATAATTATTAAGGGCCCTAGGATTTTTGGATAGTAAATGAGCATTAGCTTCAACTTGGAGTCACAAGCTACAGTAGTCCCTACTGTACAGAATCAGTCTATCTTTGGAAACTTTGAAGCCAAGCATTAAGTTTTCTCTAGCTATGGAAGTCCTAGATAGTTTCTTCTTCCAATACAAGGCAGTTTCATCACATTGAAAATCCTCTTGCTTAGTGCAATCACCTTCATCCATTATCTTAACTAGATCTTTTGGATGACTTTCTACAACTTCTGTGTCACCACTTACTGCTTCACCTTGCACTTACACGTTATGAAGACTGCTTCTATCCCTAAATCTCATGAACCAACCTCCACTAGTTTCAAACTTTTCTTCTGTGGCTCTCTCACCTCTCTCATCCTTCGTGGAATTGAAGTCAAGATGGTCTTTCTCTAGATTAGGCTTTTGCTTAATGGAATGTTGTGGCTGATTTTGTGTCCCACCTGGACCACTGAAACTCTCTCCATAGGAGCAAAAAGGCTGTTTTACTCGCTTATCATTCATTCACTCAGTGGAATAGCACTTTCAGTTTCCACTAAGAAATTTTCCTTTACATTCACAACTTGGCTGTTTCTTGCATGTGGTCTAGCTTTTGGTCTACCTTGGTTTTTCACATGTATTTCTCACTAAGCTTAAAAGTTTCTAGATTTTGATTTAAAGTGAAAGATTTGTGACACTTATTTCACTTGAACGCTTAAATGCCATAGTAGAGTGGTTAAGTGACATAATTTCAATATTGTCATGTGTCCAGAAATAGGGAGGCTAGAGGAGACAGCATGGTTTAAAGTCAGGAAAGGCATGTGTCAGGGCTGTGTCCTTTCACCATACCTTTTTAATCTGTACATTGAGCAAATAATCCGAGAAGCTGGATTCTACAAAGAAGAACAAGGCATACGGATTGGAGGATGACTTAACAACAACCTGTGTTATACAGAGGATACCACCTTGCCTGCTGGGAATGAAGGAGATTTGAGACAATTACTGATGAAGATCAAGGACCACAGCCTTCAGTATAGATTGCACTTCAACATCAGGAAAACCAAAATCCTCACAATCGGACCAGTAAGCAACAATGGAGAAAGGATTGAGGTTGTCAAAGACTTCATTTTACTTAGGTCCACAATCAACGCCCTTGGAAGCAGTAGTCTAGAAATCAAAAGATGCATTACACTGGGAAATTCTGCTGCAAAGTACCACTTCAAAGTATTCAAAAGTAAGGGTGTCACCTTGAAGACTAAAATGCACCTGACTCAAGCCACAGTATTTTCAATCGCATCACATGCACATGAAAGCTGGACCGCCAACAAAGAAGACAGAAAAATTGATGCCTTTGAATTGCAGTATTGGAGAAGAAAGTTGAATACATGATGGACTGCTGAAAGAACCAACAGAATGGGTCTGGAAGAAGTACAAGAGTACTCCTTGAAAGCAAAGGTGGCAAGACTGAGTCTTACATACTTTGGATGTGTTGTCAGGAAAGATCAGTCCCTGGAGAAGTACATTATGCTTAGTAGAGTAGAGGGTCAGCGAAAAAGAGGAAGACCCTTGACGAGATGGTTTGACACAGTGGCTGCAACAATGGGCTGAAGCATAAAAAGGATTGTGGACATGGTGCAAGACTGGATAGCTGTTCATAGGTTCTCTATGAGTCGGAACTGACTTGATGGCTCCTAACAACAACAGAGGAGAGAGACGCACACACAGGGAATAGCCAATCAGTGGAGCAGTCAAAACACACATATCACTTATTGATTAAGTGTGCCATCTTACATGGGTGCGGTTCATGGCTCCCCAAGACAATTGCAATAGTAACATGAAAGCTCACTGGTTATAGATCACCATAACAGATATAATAATGACAAAAGTTTGAAATATTTTACTAATTACAAAAAAAATTGACACAAGTACGCGAAGTGAGAATATGTTGTTGCAAAAAGCATGCCAGTAGACTTGCTTGTCGCAGGGTTGCCACAGATCCTCAGTTTTTAAAAATTCACAATAGCCACAAAATATAATAAAATAAAGCACAACAAAATGAACTCTCTCTCCCTTTCTCTTTGTCTATATATACACATATACATCCACATGTAGAGAAGAGACTCTGCGTGGCATGAGTGGTTAAGTACTTGACTACTAACCAAAAGCTTAACAGTCTAAATCCACTCAGAAGCACTAACTCCTGGTGATCTACCTCCAGAAGGTCACACCTTTGAAAATCCTATGAAGCAGTTCTACTCTCTCTATATACATAGCATTGCCGTAAGTTAGAATTGACTTGATGGTAACTAACAACAGCAGCATATATGTTTTTCTTGCTACATTGTTCCTTCATACCTGAAAATAATGTGGATTTTAAAATACGTGTGTATCATTACACATTTTTATTGTCAGGAAGAGAAACACAGAGTTTTATAACAAATAATGTGGAAGTCCCAAATGATGACATAAAACTGAAGATAAATTTGGAAATTTTCTCACCAATCACAGTCAGATCTTATTGGTACTTAATGATGCAAGAGAAGTTTCTGCAAACCTTTCCAAACATATCCAGAGGTATGTCTGACCCGCCCCTCACAGGGATCAGCTTGGAGGTGATTGTGATTCTTCTCTCTTCCCCTTTTGACACTACTATATTTACAATACTCAACATATGTAGCACAATGGTTTCTGTTTATAAATAACTATGTTAAGCACTTGCTATAAAGTCCAAGGTACTAGTTACATCTAAAAGGACAAAGATGACATCAACTGCTTGTCAAAAAATAAAAATAAAAAATGTTAATTTCATGTTATCTGCGTTGTACATGAAGGAAGAAGAAAGATTCAGAGATGCAATTTAACTAGATTATACAGCTAGCAAAATAAGGGTTACATACATTCAGCGTGTTCTTTGAAGCAGGCACTATTCTAGATATTTAATAAGCATTATTTAATCTTTTCTGCTCTTATCTGGTAGACATTATTATACCTTGTTTTTTAATTACCAACATTTGCCTTGTATTTTAAGATTCCGTTAGTATTAGAGAGAAGCCCTGGTGTCCCAGTGTTAAAAAGGTTGACTACTAAACAAAAGGCTAGCAATTGAAATCTACCAGCTGCTCCTTGGAAACCCTAGAGGGCAGTTCTACTCTGTCCTATAGGACTGCTGTAAGTCAGAATCCATTCAAAGTAGTGGATTAATATTACAGAAGCAATGACCTACATTTTCCAGAATGCTTTTCTTTGGATGGTTCTGAGTTGTTGCTATCAGGTGCCTTTGAGTCGGTTCCACTCATAACAGCACTATGCATAACAGAACAAGACACCGCCTGGTCCTCTGCCATTCTCATGATTGTTGCTGTGCTTGGGCCCCTTGTTACAGCTACTGTGTCAATCCAGGGACTGATCCCTTCTGACAACACGTCCAACGATATGAGCTGCACTCTTGTGATCCTTGATCCAAGGAGGACTCTGCCTGTTCTTCTTCCAAGACAGATTTGTTTGTTCTTTTAGCAGTCCATGGTATATTTGATATTCTTTGCCAGTGCCACAACTCAAAGCCATCAATTCTTCTTCAGTCTTTCTTACTCATTGTCCAGGTTTCACTTGCATATGAAGTGAAAGAAAACACCATAGCTTGGGTTTGGTGCACCTTGGCACTCAAAGTGACATCTTTGCTTTTTAACACTTTGAAAAGATCTCATCTTTCATCCAATTTGCCCAGTATGACACATATTTTGATCTCTTCACTGCTGCTACCATGAATGTTGATTGTGGGTCCAAGTAAAATGAAATGCTTGACAACCTTCATCTTTTCTCTGTTCTGGGTCAGTGTATGCCAGTAAGAGGAAGTGAGATTTGGATGACAGAGAGCAGGAAGGTCTATTTTCAGATGACTTTGGTGGCCAAATGAAGTCTTTTTACAGACATTTCTGTGAGCTCTGGTTACCAAGTCTCTGCACGAATGCCTGTTCCACAATTATGACAGCTAGGCATCTATTTCCTCAGATGTCTGTGAACTCCTTTTTCATCACTGTGGGGGCAGGATGCAGTAGAATCAGACTGCTTTGTAAGCTCCTACTTCTCCATCTGCTTAGTACATCAAACTGAGTTCTGTTGAGACTATTTCTCTGGTTCTCCAGCTTCAGTCTTACTTAGACAGTCACTTCCCCATTTTCTCCCTAGTTTTTGTTATTTCCTGTTAATAGAGTCTATAGGAGTCTACTTGACTGAAAGGGGTTTGATTTTCTTTTCTTTTTTTTAAGTCTATCTATTGGAGACCTGGTGGTACAAACTAAACAGCTGCTGCTGCTTCCAGTCACTCCTGGAAAACTTATGGGGAAGTTCACCCCTGTCCTACTGAGTCACTATGAGTTGAAATTAGCTCTTCAGGAGCTGTTTCTTTTTGTTTTGTTTTGTTTTGTTTGTTTGTCTGTTTTTGATTTAAATTTCTCTGTTACACTACTCTCACAAACTTGTGTTGGCAATTTTTCTGACTGAGGCTAATATATATCTTCACTTTGTAGAAAAGGAAACTGAGGCAATAGTGCTTAAGATGCTTTATAATCATCATTAGTTAGAAAATGGTGAAAAGGAGACTGAAATCCAACTATTTTGACTTTAGAGTCTGTGCCATTAAATGATTTATCTAACTGTAGTTAGATAAATAAGATTATAAACCGTCTTCAGGTGACTCCAAAGAATTTGCCTTTTCATTACATTCTACTTTTAGTATAGGCAAGTTAAACTTGAAATTAATTTTTGGAAAGAATGTGGAAAGTGTTTAATCATCAATTTAGTGGAAATTGGGTGCACCAACAGAACTAATCATAATCCCTGGGTCATGACATCCTCTTCTTGGTCTACTTATGGCTTTCCTTTATTTTGTGTTGTTATTTAGTTAAGCATTCATATATTTTATGACCCATTACTTTCAGCCCTTAGCTATATACCCAAGAAAAATACCAGTACATATTGAGTACTGGACACATGAGAGCAGGTACTTAATTTCATTTACTCATCTTAGAAAAAGTGTTACTACCTCATTGCTGACTACCACCATGATCACCTTTGAAGTACTCATCTTGGGAAGCTAAGCACCAATGCCAGTGCCTAGACCACCCTGCAAGAGAAATTTTAGAAATCTTTTTCTGGAATGACCATCAGAGACGTTGTACCATTGATGTCCTGAACGGTATAAAAATATCTTCTTTTCAATATTTCCTTTATCTTCAGGTAAAGAAAAAAGTCATTGAGTGCCAGATAGGGTTAGTAAGGAGGGTGATCCAATACAGTTATTTGTTTATTGGCTAAAAACTCTCTCACAGGCAAATGTGCAATTAAGTTTGTGAACTTGCCACTGTGACAATGTGCACAATGGTTATTCCAGAATGAGTTCCAAAACTGCTTTGAGGGGTGAACTAGGCACTCGCATCACTTCAGAGCTTCCCAAAGGGAGTACTTCGAAGGTGACTGTAGTGATATTCAGCAATTAGGTCTATAGTACTGAGGTATATAGTACTTAGAAATATTAAGTTCATGGACTTAATCGTCAAACCTCTTACACAAGCCAAAAAAAAAAAAAATTAAATGGCCCCAAATCTACCACATATATGTTGGATTTATTAACTACAGCATATTTATGTATACTGCAATGAAAACCAACTTGGATGAGTCTCCGAAATAGAATACTGAAAAAAAAAAGTAAGACCTAAGAGACATAATACTGACACAATTTTTATAAATTTAAAAATAATTTCTTTTTTTAAATAACATGTTTTCAAAATTTCGCAGATGTATAACACTATACAAAGCAATGTCAAGAAGAAAATGCTAGAGGTAGGATTTGATGTGATGCTTATGGCTGATAGGCAGAGTCAAACACATATGACAGCTGTTAAAAGAAATAAAGATCCCAAAGACTTTATTAATAGAATTAAAAGAACACCCACAAAATGGGAAAAAATATTTGGCAACTCTATGTCAGACCGATGCCTGATCCCCATAATCTATAAGATACTACAAAATATCAAGAAGAAGAAGATAAACCATCCAATTAAGCAATGGGCAAAGGAGATGGACAGACACTTCACTAAAGAGGAGATCCAGGCAGCCAAATAACACATGCGAACATGTTCACGATCTTTAGTTATTAAAGAAATTCAAATCAAGACAACAATGAGATACCATCTCACCCCAACAAGATTGGCCATGATCCAGAAAACACAAAACAACAAATGCTGGAGAGGCTGTGGAGAAAGTGCAACCCTCCTACATTGTTGGTGGGGTTGCAAAATGGTCCAGCCTCTTTGGAAGGCAATCTGACTCTTCCTTAAAAAAATGGGTATCGATATACCATTCGACCCAGTAATTCCACTACTTGGAATATATCCTACAGATTCAAGGCCTTTCACACCAACGGACACATGCACCAGAATGTTTACCGCAGCACAGTCCACGATAGCCAAAAGATGGAATCAACCCAGTTGCCCAACAATAGAAGAATGGATAGGTAAACTATGGTACATATACTCAATGGAGCACTACACAATGCTAAAGAATAACGATGATTCCAGAAAACATCTAACCTGGTTTCAACTGGAAGACATTATGTTGAGTGAAAGTAGTCAGCGACAAAAGGCCAAATATTGTATGAGACCTCTACGATAAGATCTCAAAAACAGACTTGTGTATAGAAGAAAAGACTCTTTGACAGCTGCAAGGGAGGGGAGGGAGGGCGGGTGAGGGGGGAGGGCTTAGCTGAGATAGTTACTAGAAATCTAGTTGGGAGAAAGTGGTGATAGCACACATTAGAAACAAGAACAACATTAAGTGGACTTCAGCATAACTTGAGTACCCCTTCCATCTTGACTCAATACTGCAAGGATAGAGTAGCTGGGGCAGGGGGCGGGGGACCATTCTCTTAGGCGAATTCCAGGCCAATTGGCACAACTAGCGTTTTGCTAAGAGAGCTCTCTGCACCCCACATTGGTGAGTGGCGTCTGAGGTCTTAAAAGCTGCCAAGCTGCCATCTGAGGACACAGCAAATGGTCCCAACTCAGCAGGAACGGTTGCTCACCAAGGACCAAAATGACGTGCTGTAAAGACAACCGAGAAGACAGAGAGACCCACAAGAGTGGGTACCTACATCGACTTGGGACCGGAAGAACCGGATGGTGCCCGGCCACCACCAGTGATAGCCACGATGGAGCTCACAGAGAGGAGTCTCACTGGCAACACAAGAATAAAAAGGTGTGCATCATGAGATCTCTACTAAAAGACCTCAATTGATGGTCCAGCAGTTTTGGGGTTCCTCTGAGAGCATGGCCCCCAGCCCTGATACTGCCCTTTCCCATAAATTATAACAAAGGTCCACTCCTTGGACAGGAATGGATTGGATTTGGCAATGCAGAGTGATCATATATTGGAAGCACTTTGTGGTTCTATACATCTACAAGATATCATCTTGCTGACCTCTGGCTGGAGGAAGGGGAGTGGACGGAGAGGAGGGGAAAGGAGGTTGTTGGGAGGATGAGACATGTATGGAGCAGAGAGGCATAGTGTGCTGTCACCGGACAGGGAGAGCAGTGGAAGCTGCATATAGGTGGGCACATAAATTTATACACGAATGTACATTTTCACTCAGTTATGGTAAATAAAAATAAAAGAAAAAGAAATAAAGATGAAGTTCTCTGGCAGAAGGTCAAGTGAACAATGCTTCTAAAACTTGTGGTTGCTAATACTCAAGCCTAAGCTTCTTGCAAATCAGACAATACTCACTGACCTCAACCAATGTAATTATGACATACTTTCAGCAGCAAATTGTATGATCCAGTTATAAATAAGTTTTTTGCTACCGAATTTTGTATGAGCCATCTCTTTTGATATGTGCTAGAGTGCTTTTTCCCCCAAAGCTTGTTGTTATATGATTGAAAATTGGCTGCCTGAATAATTTTGTCTAATGGATTAATTTTATTATTGGCTCAATTTCTTTTGACATAGGAAAACCATAAGGTTAGATATAGGTTATTTTTGGTATGGTCACCTTTTTCAGTAGTAAAAACAATCAACTTTTGAAAGATCATATTTTTCAAAATTATTTTACTTGGTTAATGCAGCCTGCTGCTTATACTTTTTCTCCTTTCTTACACCATGGACTTCTTGTCAAAGAAAATTGTAAGACTCATGGATGTTAGAGCCCCATAGAATCACTGAGTTCAGTTTATAAGAAAAAAATATAGGGTAGGGAGCAAGAAAGAACCTTGCATGTCTCTCCAAGATAATTACAAGCTCTGATACAGTAGTTACGGGTTTAGGTCAAGCAGACAATTCTTGTAAAACCTCTGATGCAGTAGTTAAGAGATGCTAGCAAAAAGATACACAGTTCAGATCTACCAGCCACTTCTAGGATACCCTACAGGTAAGTTCTACCCTGTGTTTAGGGTCACTATGAGTCTGAGTGCACTTGAAGGCAATGCATTTGATTTTGTTTTTTCCTGAAATGGACGTAACCTTCTTCTGTTTCTGTTGAGTGACAACTGTTTGCTGTTCTTGACTACTAATATAAATTAAATGTTTGTATTTAAATTTTCTAACATCTTCTTTTTTATTGGAGGTCATTCAATTACTGTCATCCTAACTCAAAGAAAGATGACTTAGATGACCCGTCACTTATACGACATTCTGTTAGATAAGTCAGCTTTTCTGAGAAAAATACTTCCTTTGCTTTTAGGAGAGTATTAAAAAAAAAAAAAAAAAAGTAGAGGAAACACAGAGATTTTGAATCACAAAGGTAGACTTGAGAATGAACTTGGCTTAGTTTCTAACAGCTCACACATGTATTTTTACCAATCCATATCCATTAGCTTTTTTACAGTGTATTGATGTCACAGTGATGACTTGCCTGTAGGTGACTTTCATTAATCTCTTGTAAATTTCTTTTATCTTTCCTGTGAAGCATTCATTCTCATTTATATTTATTACACATATTTTGACTTATTTTCTTCCAGCCTTTACTTTCATTCTAATTATTTTTTCTACAACATTCACTGGATACACAAATTTGCAAAAGCAGTGTTATGATAAAATCAGAGTCAAGTATCTAATAAGTTCCACACTCATAGAACTTCTTCCATATTATTTGCAGGTAGTACTTTGAGTTCTTGTAGTGGTCTAGATGATGTCACAGCCTGAGAGTAAAGACAAAAAATCTACAGTGAGAGTAAGGGAAAAACCGAGTCACGATAATCATGTTGTACACTTTGTGATGTCATAAACGGAGAAAACAATTTAACACACAAACACACACACACACACACACACACACAAATCCACTGCCATGAAGTAGATTCCAACTCACAGTAACCCCACAGGACACGATAGAACTGCCCCATGAGGTATCCAAGGCTATAGATCTAAGGAAGCAAATGTCACATCTTTCTTCCATGGAGCAGCTGGTGGGTTCAAACCACACACGCTTTGGTTAGCTATCTAGAGCCTAACCATTGCACCACCGGGGCTCCTCTCATTAACAAGAGTCATTAAATTTATTATATGCTAATTACTCAATTTACACAATTGATGAACTAGATACTACACAGAAATGTAGAGACAAACAAAATTCTTAAATGGAATCCATAATAAGGGTAAGAAGTAGTTACATGCAACGAATCATAATTCAAGTTGAAAGAGTAACATGAACAAAGGTAATAAGCATGCAGATATTGGAGCAATCAACTCTATAGACAAAGAACAGGGTTATAAAATCCTGGATTAGAAATCACAGAAAGAGGTGATATTTACGGGTTCTGACAATTAAGTCTGAGAACTTAATTGTTCTAAGTATTACATACCTCATTGCTGGATATCATTACTGTCACTTTGGAAGTACTCTCGTTGGGAAGCTCTTCACTGATGTCAGTGCCCAGTCCACCCTTCAAAGCAATTTTGAAACGCAAGCAATTGATCATGTGATAGTCCAGGAGTAGAGGTATTTCATTCAGTTTTACATGGGTTGTCATGAACTGGATGGACTTGATGACAGCTAACAACTTTTCTTCACTACTATTTGTTGCTCCCATCTATCTGTCATCCGGGAGCTCTTTGCTATTAATTGATGACTTAATTATTTCTAATATTGTTGTTGTTATTATTCATTAAGATATCAGCTTTCCAAATGCTAGAATCATTATTGCTTACAGTCCTGACCCAGTGCCATCCAGTCAGGTCTGACTCATGGCAACTCTAGAGGCCAGATTAGAACTGTCCTGAAGTGCTATATTATTTTTCCATTTTCTCCTAACTCAGTTATTTAGTTTTAATAATGTGTGTGCAAGCCACTATATCTTTCTTTCCCTCACTAATTACTTTTCTCATTCCATCATTTCTTTAACTTCATCAACAACAAAATCCATTTCTCTATTCATTATTTTTCTTGAGTTATTTTATTTGATGTACAATCTGGTGTCATTAAAACTACTCCCTTACTAGCACATTTAGCATACTCCTCCTTTCTTATTCACTATAAAACACCATCAATGGTTAAATTAAACTCATATTTACTTATTTTTACCAACACGAGAACAAAGCATCATGATAGAAAAATTATACAACTATTCTTCATGAAACAGTTTCTGAACACAACTTCTAAATGAACAAATTTCTGAACATAAATTTCAACTTGGCCCACAACATTAAAAGATAATGTTCATAGGGAATTTAATATTCTGTTCTCCAGCAGGGACATTTATTGTCTCTTCTGTTAACAAGTACTACATTTCCCACTAGTTCTTAGCTAATAGTACTTCTTAGGAAATACAATTAACTGACAAAACCAAAAACATATGGCTTCCAAGTCAATTCTGATGCATAGCAACCCTACAGAACAAAGTAGAACTGCTCCATAGAGTTTCTGAGAAGTAACTGGTGGATCTGAAAGGGATACCTTTTGGTTAGCTGTCTAGCTCTTAACCACCATGCTATTAGGGCTACAGGAACTGATTGATGTTTTCTTCAAATACTAACAACAGTAGCCTAAATACAATCCTATCCACTCACTTTGTTCTACCTTCTATTACAATGAAAAAAATTTCTATCCTTAAATTCATATCCCGTATCTCTACTCATTACTTGAATTTAATTTTGTGTAAATTAAAAAAAAAAAAAAAAAAAAACCTTTAGTCTCAAGGGCTTTCTTCCTATAATTTTCTGTTTCTCTGCTGCATAACTTTTTCTTCCCCTCTATCTTTGTAACTTGATTACTATCACTGTCACACAAATATTTCTTAATATTACATACCTTAAAAATACTGCTTTATCTGTTTTTTATTTACCACCATGCTGTCCTACTCTTCTGTACAACAAAACATTTGAAATGAGTTTTCTATGTCTTCTCTCTATTTCCTTTCTCTTTTCTCATCAGTCAATTTCAATAATGTTTTTTCTTCTATGTAATTCAATTGAAAGGACTGCTATCAGAGTCAATAGAATCGTCAGTCATCCACAAAAATAGATTTCATTTCAGTATTTCAGTTCTCCTTTTACTTACCTTTCAGCAGTATTTGACAAAGCTGATCACATTTTCTAATTTATTTCCTTAAGGTTTAGTGATATCATGCTGACAATTTTCCATTTCTTTTTTTTTCTTACTGATTTGTCTTCCTAAGATTTATTTGGTGGCCCCTCCTCCACTGTTGCTGTTAACTGCAGTTGAGTTTATCTAACTTACGGCAACGCCATGGGTGTGGAGTACCATTGCTTCACAGTGTTTTCAAGGCTGTGAACTTTCAGAAGAAAATTAGGCCCATCTCTTGATGCCCATCTGTGTGAGTTCAAACTGCCAGGCTTTTGTCTAGAGTTGGCCACTTATTCTTTAGGCTACCTAGCAACTCCAACTCCTCCACTTTTATTACAGTCAGGTGCTGTTAAGTCAGCTCTGACTCACAGCCACCCTATGTACAGTAAAACAATGCCCAGTCCTGTGTCATAATCACAACTATTGCTAAGCTTGAGTTCATTAGTCGCAGCCACTTCATCAGTTGTCAATCTATCTTGCTGTGGTTCTTCTTTTTTCTTCCACTAATCACCTATTTTACCAATCATGATACCCTTCTCCTGTTACTGGCCCCTCCTGATAACACGGCCAAAGTACATGAGATGTGCTACCATTCTCCCTCCCAATGAGCACTCTGTCTATACTTCTTCCAAGATAGACTTGTTTTCTCTTCCGGAAGTTCATGATATATTCAATATTCTTCACTAGTACCATAGTTCAAATGAATCTGTCCTTCTTCAATGTTCCTTATTCATTGTTCCACTTTAGCATGCATATCAGGTGACTGAAAATATCATAGTTTGGTCAAGCACATCTCAGTCCTCAAAGTGGACAGCTTTACTTTTCAATATTTCAAAGAGGCCTGTTGCAGCAGACTTGACCAGTGCAACATGTTATTTGATTTATTGACTGCTGCTTCTGCAAATGGTGACTGAGGATCCAAGAAATATGAAATCCTTGACAACTTCAATATTTTCTCCATTAATTACAATGTTGTTGCTTATTTGTTCTGTTGTAAAGATTTTTGTTTTCTTCATATTGAAGTGTGATCTGTGATGGATTACACTCATCTGCTACAGATCTCTAAATGTGTCAATGCCTAGGCATTTATTCTTGGTCTTCTTTTTCATTTAAATTGTTTCCCCAACTGATCTCATCCAGTAGCATGGCATTACAATATTATCTATAAACTGAATACTCTCAACAAGACTTTCAAGTACGACTTTGAATTTTGAATCAGAATATGTAAACTCTTCTGCCCAAAACTGTCAAACGGTTTTCATTTCCTTCAGAGTAAAAGTGAAGTCATCACAATGGCTTTGGGTAAGCCCCGCATTGCATCTCTGATCTCTTCTTCTGCCTCACTCCCTCTCTTACTTCTTCTGCTATAAAAAAATCAAAAACCAAGTCCATTGTCACCAAGTTGATTTTAACTCAAAGTGACCCTACAAGATAGGGTAGAACTTCCTCCACAAGGTTTCTAAGGTTGTAAATCTTTATGGAAGCAGACTGCCACATTTTTCTCCCATGATGCTGCTGCACCAAGCCAATGATGCTGCTAGTGGGTCTGAATCAACAACCTTTAGGTTAGGAGCCAAGTGTTTAACCACTGTGCCACCGGGGAACCCCCCTCTGCTACGGGCACATTGAACTTCTTAATAGTCCTCAAGGAAGCTGGGCATGCTTTTGCTTTAAATATTTTGCATAGGCTGGACCTTCTCCATAGAGTACTAGTTCCACAAATATTCAAATGGCTAATTCTAACTATCTTCAATTTTTTGTTGAGATATTACCTAATGCATTCTATTTGGAACTCACATTCCCATTTGCCTTGATCATTCTCTTCCATGAAATACATTGCCTCCCTTCATACTGGATAAACCATAATGGCACATTTATATTTATTTCTTTTCATATTTATTTTTTGTATTCTACCACTAGAACATATGCTCCACAAGTCATTGAATGTTTGCATATTTTGCAGACTAACGCAGCTTAACTGCCTACAACATACCCTTATATACATATAATAGAGTCTCAAAATACAATGAATAAATAAGTAGATGAATTATCTAGCCCACGCTCCCCCTGTGTATGTATGATCTCTGATTCAACATTCTCTTATATATATAGAAGGGCCCTTAAAATAATATTGCTGTAACAGAACTATTGACTAACTTCAATCCAATACCTACTTCTAAAAGACAAGAAGTTAGAACCACCACCTTCCCAGTTCTTCAGGTAAAAAAAAAACCGAAGTATCAAATGTGACTCTACTTTTACCCACATGCCATGTCTAGTTGAGTAATAGAATCCTTGGTTCCATATTTACCACTTTTACTTTTATAACATTGGTTTCAGGCTTCATAATCTCTTGCCTGAAAGGTAAAAAGAGTTTCCTAATTGGTCTTTATGTCTTTTTTTCTACACTCCATAAGAAGCCAGAGAAATCTTTCTAAAGCCTAAGCTGGGTCATGTTATTACCCTGCTCAAAGAATTGCAATGCCTTCTCAATATATTAAGAAAAATGAATGTTAACATGGCCCGTCATTCCTTACGTGATCTGGCCTGTCTATTTAATTTGATGTCCCTCAATTCTTTCCTTTGTTCTATAAGCTCTAGCCATGATAGCTTTTTCTGTTTTGTCACTGCATACATCATAATTTATTCCTGCATTTGTTATTCCTTTTGCATATGATTTTTTTCCCAGATCTGTAACTATAGAGCTCCATCTCATCATTCAGGTCCCAACTCAATATTACCTTCTCAAAGCAGTTTTTCTGAAGTAAGACAGCATAGAACTCCATACTAAATCTCCCATTACCATATAATTCCATTGTAACATCTTCACTGCAGTTTATGAAAGTATTTATTATTTATTTGTTTACTCATTTTTCCTTTCTCCTGGAATAGATTATCAACTTTTTGTCATAAAGCGTATGCCAAACTCCTTTTGAAAACAATGGTAGAGTAGATTTTATTTTTACTTATAAATATGCCCATATAAAATCTCACATTTTCTCACAATCTATTATTTTCAGTCCTTCAGAAAATGTGATGAAGAAGCTTAATTATAAAGTCCATTGTATTTGTTTAAATAATGCAAAAAATTCACAAGTTCTGGAGAATGGAAAAGCATAGAGAATCTAAAAACATACTTTCTTGCTACTTCAAAGAATGCCAAAATGAGGTGATAACACTGAAGGTAAGAAAAAGAAGACAGTTTATCTTATCTTTAAATATTTTGGGCTTAGCTTTTCTGGCTGGAAGTAAACTATATGTTCTTTACCTGATGGATCAGAACATCTCCCTCACAAGAGATGAGCTTGTAATGAAAATGTCAGTACATTCTCAGTCACTAGGGCAAAAAAGATGCCAATTCAATAACATTTCTATTGCTCTTGCATCTTTGAAAATTATACACCTATGTCTTTTGGTATCAAAATATTTTACACAAGAATACTGTCCTCCTAATTCTTATTACTAGAGAAGGAATTCACATGGTATTCCAATTTATTGATCCTTCTATCATTTTCCCTTCTAAAATCTATTTTCATACTGGAACATTGATGTTAAGGTTATTACAGGTGTATTTAGCCACTGATAAGATTACTGGAACAATGGCTAACTGCGCCACTGTTAATCAAAGGTCAAGAGTTGTAACTCACCTAGAGACTCTGTGAGTAAAAAGACCTCGTCATCTGCTACTTTAAAGATTACAGCCTTAGAAGCCAGGTGGGGCAGTTTTATTCTGTGTTATAGAGTAGCTATGAATCAGAATTGACTCAATATTACACAATAACAAGATGAGATGAACCATAATTAAAATCAAACCTATTGTCTAGTCAATTCCAACTCGTAGTAACTCTATAGGAAAAAGTAGAACTGCCAAGGAATTTCCTTGGATGGATTAGAACTGCCTACCCTTTTGGTTAGCAGCCAAGTTCTTTAGCATTATGCCGGCAGGTCTACAGACAAACCATACTCAAAACAAAAGCCACTGCCACCGAGTAAACTCTGACTCATACCCTATAGGACAGAGTAGAACTGCTCCACAGAATTTCCAGGGAGTGCCTGGTGAATCTGAATTGCCGAACTTTTGTTTAGCAGATGCAGCACTTAGCCACTGTTTCACTGGGATTTCCAGATTAACCATAGGTATCCTTATAACTGTATTTTATTGTCTGTATTATTTTAGCCTAATTCATATCTTCTTTTCAATTAAGAGGCATTTGGAAACATTAACAATAAGCCTTCTAATTAACATCTTTTGTTTGTTTTATCTATGATTATTGTAGATTTTACGTAGACGGACAGGAAACACTACTATGGGACTTTAGGTACTATGACAGGTAACAATAGATCCAACAAAAACAAAATGCAGTAGTCACCTTATTTTGAATGTGTCAGACTTCAGTGACACATATATGATTCAGTATTTGAGAATCCCTGCCATTCTTTCTAAACAATGTTACAAAAGGAGACTAATCTGGTTTATAAGCAGACATATATGTATACCCATGGTAACAGTTAGTGAAGAGTGACATAGGCATGACCTAAAGCTATTCCCAGTATTTTAGACCCGGTCCCCAATTTATCAAATCTTAATGAATTTTTAGACTCTGAGCTCAGTGCAAGCACAACCATTGTTCATTCCTTCTACAAAATAAAGACAGAAGAGGAGGTGGGACTGAGAGGACAGAGTAGTCAGATGTTTCCTGTGATCCTTCTAACAACAAAGATCTATAAAAACAAATGAATTAGTTATACATGACACTCTAAGAGCCCTAAATATCAAAGGAAGAGTTGAGAAATCAGGATGAGTAATAAGGAAAGGAGAGTAGGCCAAGAAGTACCTAGGACTGGCCAGACCTGATCAAACAGAACTGGCACTCTGCAGCTAGATGAGCAGCAGTGAGCATGGTGAAGGGAGTAGTGGCATTTGAGAAACCATCTTGCACAGCAGGAGAGACCAAATGGAGCTTACTGATTCCTCCAGTCTCAAAGAAAAATGGTATTCAGCTGTCAAAATCTGATTATCTTATATCTAACCAACTGCATATGGACCTAAAAGTTTCTCTCAAGATACATTTCTCTCCTTTTTCCTAGTACTTCCTCCTCTCTTTTCTGCACAGCCCTGGCTCCATAGAATGTTGCATTCTTTGGGCCAGAAGTGGAATTCCTTACACAAGCCCTGAACTGTTCTCTAAGACTTGGAGAAGGAACAATTTAAGAACACAGGGGAAAATTTCTAGCTCTCCTGAGCTAGGAATTCAGGGTAGAAACAGTTACTCTGCCTAGGCAGAAGCATAAGGGGTACATGGACCTTTAGTGTCTCTCAGCTGTACATGCAATATCCAATACCCATAGTTCAGCTATGGAACCTGTCCACCCACATGCCTTAAAGAACAGGGCCACACTTTTCTCTCACACACTCATGGATATCTATCAGCCCCATGCCCTTATCAGTGCTTGCAGCCAAGTACCTATGCCTATATGAAACACCCTTGCACTTCTAGGACTGTAGGGGCGGACCTGCACCACACATTTCGTGACTCACTAACTAGACACCTGAGCTAAATACATACAAGAAAATCAAATGGATTTCTGGGCTCAGATGCCTAGTAACAGCTTTAGCAACCTGTTGACAGGATGTTAGAGCTTCAAAGGCACGAAGAATCAAACTAGCTCCTATGACCAATCTATTCAGTCATTTCAAAACAAAGCAAAACAAAGGCTAAAACATGGTAAAGAAACAGAATAAATACAATATTTTACTGAAGAATCAAATGAGAATGAACATGTCCTACTGTAACCTTTGCAACACCACAAAAGCAGTATACAAAGGTCAATTGATTTCAACAAATACACACATCCAAAAAGAAGAGCCTTGACTCACAGCAACAATCTTACAGTTAGAACAAGTAGAAAGAGAACTGCAAAAGAACATCTCAAGCACCAGAAGGAAGCAAATTATAAAAATTAGATGAATCAGATAGTAGAAAAACTATCCAAAGAGTTGACCAGACCAAAAGCTGCTTCATTAAAAAGGTCAGCAAAATTGATAAACCATTGGTCAAACTGACAAACAAAACAGGAGAGGAAGCAATCAACCAAATAAGAAACAAGACAGGGAGATGAGACCAAGATATCAGTGTAATCAGTTGCTGCCTGTAATCTCTCTAAAAACAAAGACCCAAAAGAGGAAACTAATCAATTGTGTATGCCATTCTAGTAGCCCTGAACATCAAAGGGAAAGTTGAGAAGTCAGATGGAGAAACTGGGAAAGGAGAATAGGTCTGGAAGTAGCAAGATCTGGCCTGATCCAATCCACCAGGAAACAACTGCAGCCAGCATGGTGAGCAGAGCAGTGGTGATCAGAGAAAGTGTTCACACCAGAGGAGAAACTGATCACAGAATCCACTCACCAGAATCTACTCTGGAACTAGTGAAAAACAGCACTACGCTGTCAAAAGCTAAGAGATTTGCTTCTAACCTACCTACCACTCAGGGATCTAAAACTTTCCTTTAGGATATACCTCTCTCCCTTAGTGCTTCCCCCTCCCTTCTCTGCACTCAGAATATGATGCCATTAACTGTACTGGAAGTAAGACTCCTTAAGCCTGCCCTGAGCCATTCTCAAGGACTCAGAGAGAAACAATTTAAAAAATAGGGGAAAGTGTGGGAAAAATCTGATGATTTTCCTGAGCCAGAAGCTCAGGGCGGAAACAGTTCCTTTACCTTGAGTCAGACATAATGGGACAAGTCATCCTCACAAATACTCAATCTGTTATCATCCTGCCTTTCTCAGCGACTGCAGGCAGAAACCTGTGCTTACATCAATCACTCCTGCTCATCAAACACAGTAGGGGAGAGTCCACACCACACACTTTGATGACTGGCTACCTACATCCTTGTGCTGCATCCGTACAAGAAATGTAAGTAGAATCTTGGGGTCCCAAGTGTAGTACCATCTTAACTATTTAGTGAAAAGACATTTGAACTTCAAAGGTACCAAAAACCAAATTAGCACACATGACAAGCCTATTTGAGTATTTAGAAACCAAATGAGAAGCTAGAACACAGTAGGCAAACTTGAAATAAATAAATACAATTACTGGTGGCTTGGAGAGAACAGTCAAATCGTTTAAAGAGGCCAACCACAATGGCATCAAAAAGTTCCCAAAAGAATCAAGAAATTTTCTAGACGAAGAGAAATTCCTGCAATTACCAGATGTAGAATACAAAATACTAATACTTAGAACTCTTCAAGAGATCAGAAAGAAGATGAGGCAAAATGCAGGAGAACATGATGACCAACCAAATAGGCTGTAAGAAAGCATGGAAGTAGAAATTCAAAAGATTAATAATAAAATTACAGAAGTAGACAACTCAATAGAAAGTCAGAGGAGCAGAAATGAGCCAATGGAAGCCAAAATTAGTGAGACTGAAGATAAGACACGTAACTCCAATATATTTGAGGAAAAAAAAGAGATTAAAAAATTGCTTAAAAAAATCAAGAAACACTAAGAATTGTGTGAGACTACATCAAGGAGGAAAAGCTGGTGGAGTTAGAGCTATGGCTACTAATGAAAAGTTCAGTAATTCAAATCCAGCTAGCACTCCCTGGAAACTCTATGGGGCAGTTCTGCTCTGTCATATAGAGTAGCTATGAATCAAAATCTACTCAGTGACGGGGGTTTGTTCGGCTTTGGTTCTAGCAGAAGGAATAATCTACATATGACTGAAGTACCAGAGCAAGGTGAGGGTTAACAGAAAATGCAAGGAGAATTTTTGAAGATTTGCTGGCAGAAAACTTCTGTGGGATAACACACAAGATGAGAAGATATCTATCCAAGAGGCTCATTCAACTCCACACAAGATAGAGAGCGAAATAAACACACCAGAAGTTATTGTAATCAAACTTGCCAAAACTAAAGATAAGGAGACAATTTGAAAAATGGCTTGGGATAAATAAAAAATAGTCTACAAAGGAGAGTGAAAAAGACTAAGCTCAGACTACTAAGTGAAAACTATGTAGGCAAGAGGGCAAAGGAATGACTATTCAAAGCCTTAAAGGAAAATAACTGCCAGCCAAGAATTCCATACCCAACAAAATTGTCTATCATATATGATGGTGAAATTAGGACATTTCTAGGTAAACAGAAATGTAGGAAATTTGCAAAAACCAAACTGAAATTAAAATACTGAAGGAAGACATTTGACTAGAAAATCAGTAACATCTGACAATAACCCACATCTCCAATACAAAAAAGAGCAAGTGAATATCAACCCAAATAGGGAAACAACAACAAATAAATAAATAAGCAGGTAAATACACAGATAAATAAATACATAAATAAATAAAAGCAAAACACTGAAAATAGAAAAACAAGTATGCCATTATGTCAACCTTATAACAAAAAAAGAGAAACTTAAAAGAAAATATAGTCCTAGATCTTTCATATGGAGTGGAAATCAAGGTGATGTAAAGAAATTAAAAACTGGTTTGAATTTAGAAAAATAGGTGTAAAGACTGAGGTTACCATAAGGAAATTATCAGTCCTATTCACTGAAGTAGTTTTTTTTTAAAAAAAGAAAAGCATGAAGTATCAGCAAAAACAAAACCACAAACAATGAAAAAGATGAAAAGAAATCAAATAAAGAAAAATAATTCAGCACAGGAAATTAAGTGGAACAAAGGAATTATCTACAGCACACAAAAGACATTAAAATGACAGCATTGAACTTACACCTATCAATAATTATGCTGAATATAAATGGATTAAAAGCACCAATAAAGAGACAGAGTGGTAGATTCAATTTTAAAATGAAAAGAACATGATTCATCTATATACTGCCTACAGAAGACACACCAGATAGGCTTAAACACATGAACAAACTAAAACTCAAAGGATGAAAATAAAATCAAAGAAATAAAATTTAAGAAGAGTAAGCATGTCAGTGCTAACTTCTGAAGCAATAGACTTTAAAATCTAGCACATTGGGTAAGGAAGGTCACTATATAATGATTAAAGTGCCAATACTTTAGGAGGGTATAACCATATATCTTCAATGGAGCTCCAAAATGCATTAAGAAAACAAACTGAAATGAAAAGGGAAATAGACAGCCTCACAATAATAGTAGGAGACTTAACACATCACTTTCAGTGAAGGACAAATATCCAGGAAAAAAGCTCAATACAGTCAAGCAAGATCTAAGTGCTGCAGTTAACCAAATTACCTCACATACATGCACAAAACACTCCAACCACATATTTGGCCATAACGTAAGCCTTAAACAAAATTCAGAGCATCGAAGCAAAGTATCTTTTCAGACCATAAAGCCAAAAAGGTAGAATTCAGTAACAGAGAAAGCAAGGAAAAAGTATCAAACACATGGAAACTGAACACTAACTTGTTCTAAAACTACTGGGTTATAGACGAAATCAAGAACAGAATAAACAAGTTCACAGAATAGAAAGAGAATGATAACACGCTGCCAGAACCATTGGGACAAAGCAAAAGCAGTGCTCTGAGGTCAATTTATCTCAAGAAATGAACACATCCAAAGAAAGAACAGGCCCAAATCAAAGAGTTAACCCAATAGTTCAAAAGAATAGAGACAAAACATCAAAAGAAACTCTTGGGCACCAGAATTAAGTAATTAATAAAAATTAGAAAGGAAATAAGTGAATTAAAGAATAGAAAAATGATTTAAAAAGTTATCAAGTACAAAAAGTGGTTCTTTGAAAAGATCAATAAAATCAATAAGCCACTGGAAAGCCTTATGAAAGAACCACGTGCAAGGAAGTAAATAACCTGAATAACAAATTAGATGGCACTATCACAACAGAAACAATCACAATTGAAAAAAAAATTGAAACAGAAAACTATGAAAAATTATAATCTAAAAATTTGAAAACCTGGAGGAAATGGACAAATTTCTGGAAAAAAAAATCACCCACCTAAACACAAATAGAGGTAGAACACATAACTGAGCCTACCACGAAAGAAGAGCTTGAAAAGGTAATTAAACAACTTCTAAACCCCAAATGTCTTGGCCTTCTTAGCTTCACTGGAAAATTTTACCAAACATTCAGAAAAGAAATAATACCACTATTCTGAAAGGTCTTCCAGAGCATAGAAAATGGCATGCTGCCAAATTCATTCGAAGAAGCTAGCATTACTCTGATACTGAAACCAGGTAAAGACAGCACAAAAAAGGAAAATTGTTGAAAAATATCTCTCAGGAACTTAGATGAAAAATCTTCAACAAAATTCTAGTCCATAGAATTGAACAAGATACTGGGACGAGGGGCGGGAATTCACCATGACCAAGTGGGATTCAAACCAGAGCTGCAGGGATGTTTTAATATTAGAAAAACAATCTGTGTAATCAACCATATAAATAAAACAAAACACAAGAACCATTTGATTTTATCAACTGACACAGAAAAGGCACTTGATGAAGTCTAACTCCTAGTCCACCTAAAAACTCTCAGTAAAACTGGAATAGGAGGGAAATACCTCAGCACAATAAAAGACAATTATAGAAAGCCAACAATCAATGAAGAGTCTGAAAATTTTTCTCTTGAAAGAAATGAACCAGAAATGGATGGCCTTTGTCACCATTTTACTCAACACTGTCCTGGAGGTTCTAGCCAGATCAATCAGACAAGACAGAGAAATACAGAGCATCCAAAATGGTAAGGATGAAATAAAAGTATCTCTATTTACAGATGATACGATATTATTCACAGAAAACCCTAAAGAAGTCTCAAAAAAAAAAAAAAACTATAGGAAATGAAGATTAGAACAAATGATTGGGGTACAAGATAAACATATGAAAATCAGCTGGATTCCTTTACACTAACATGGAGAACATCAAAGAGGAAATAATTAAATCAACAATATTTATAATCGTCCCCAAGAAGACAAAATCCTTGGGCATAAATCTAATCAGAGATATGAAAAAGAAGTATACAAAGAAAATAATGAGACATTATTATAAAAAAAAAAAACATAAGTGGAGAACCCTACCTTGTTCATGGATAAGAAGTTTCAATGTTGTGAAAATGTCTATTCTATCCAAAGTGATTTATAGATACAATGCAATCCCAACACAAATTCCAATGGCAATTTTTTAAGGAGATGGAGTAATAAATCACCATCTTTATATGGAGAGGGAAGAAGCCCCAGAAAAGTAAAGCATTACTGAAGAAGAAGAGAAGTGGGAGGCCTCACATTATCTGACTTTATAACCCAGTACAGGGCAGAGTCCAGATGGTGGACTAAACATACATCTCCCTAAATGCCTCTGGAAACCGAGACCTGAATTGATACTTAAACTGAGCCTTCTGGACACCTAGTGAGCCCTGAGTTGCAGCACAGGGCTGTTAATTTGGACTTCATACCACTGAATGCAAAACCTTGTCTCTTTCACTGACCCCACTCTCAGTGAGCGCAGGCTTGCACAGACTGATGGTAAATCACTGTTTTGATTTTTTCTTTCCTGTCTTGACCAGCTGGTAGAGCTGGGACTTGACTAGCTGCTAGTCTTGGACACAATGCTGGTGGGACTGGCAAGTATAATTGCCACATTCTGAGGGCCTGGCTGTGGACTCCATACCTCTTGGCTCCTCTGGCCTGTCTTTCTGCCTCTGCCATGTGGTAGCCGTATAGACGTGTTTGTGTAGGATGCCATCTTGATCCACTGGGAAACAGAGAAGCCCAGGCAGAGGCCAGACTTCATTTCTAGGCTGAGACATGGCACATGCTGGGGGCAGAGTGCTTTTCCAGGAGGGAGGAGGTATTTTACACAGTGTCACCTGGGGCTGGGGCCCAGCAGCAGAGGCTGTGGACTCTGGGGATTTTGGCACTCTTGGCCTCTCCTTCTGCCAATAGCCTGGTCCTTGGCAGCTGGTGAGCTGGTGTGGGATGCCACTGTTTTGGATAGGAGGTGGAGTCATCCATATGGAAGCCTCGGCTAGACCTAATTCCTGGGCTGGAGGCAGTGCCTACCCAGAAGAGAATGCTTTTCCAGCAGAAAAGCAGAATTCTAAACAGTGTGGCCTACAGCTGGGGCCTGACAGCAGAGACCAGCAGGCCAGTAGCCTTTCTGTATTTTGAACTAGTTTATAACATCTGGGGTTCAATACAGAGTTGCTTACTTTGCCAGCTGTGAAGAGGGATGCATGCACCTGAAAACTTGACTGACTTTGGAAGTTGTCAAGTACTTTTTACTTCTCATTTTAAAACAGCCAAGAGAAATAACTGTGGTCCATCTTCACAGCATCTCTGCCAGCATCTATTGACCCACATGAAGCTCCAAAAGCAACAAATGTTGGAGAAGATGGTAACCCAAAAGTCATCCACGGCAACAGAAGGCCCCCAAAAGAAACCACCTCACAACTTCCCAGACGAAGAAGCTTTTCTGAAACTATCAGAAGGTGAATACAAAAGGATTATATAGAGAGCCCTCCTAGGCCTTATACAAAATGCAGCAGAGCAAAATGAAAAATTAAGCAAGTTGTTCAATCTGATGGAACATCAGTACCAGGAAATCCAACAGATCAAGAACAAAATCAAAGACAGAAATTTCCATTGAAAGCCAAGAAAACAGAATAGAATAAATGGAAAAGAGAATTTCTGATTTGGGGGACACAGCTATTGACTCTAGCATCTATGAGGAGAAATCAGAAACAAGAAAAATGAAGAAACATTAAGAAGCATGTGGGACTCTATTAAGAGGAACAATCTATGATAAATTGGAGTTCCTGAACAGGGTGGGACACCTGAGAACACAGAGAATATTGCTGCTAAGCTGCTGACAAAAAACTTCTCAGAAATTATGAAAGAAGAGAATATAGATATCAAAGATACGTATCAAACACAACTCAATATAGATTTCAATAGAAGACTCCAAGACATATTATAATCAAGCTCAACAAAATGACACGTAAGCAGAAACTCTTAAAGGCAGCAAGACTCAAAGCAAAGCTAACAGTCACAGGGAAACCCCATAGGTTTTCATCGGATTTCTCAGCAGAAATGATATCGGCATGGAGAGAGTGACATGATACATTCAAAGCCTTGAAGGAGAAGAACTTCCAACCAAGAATTGGATATCCTACAAAACTATCTTTCAAATATGAAAATGAAGTTAAGTCATTTGCTGATAAACAGAAACTCAGAGACCATAAAAACCAAACCAAAGCTACAAGAAATACTGAAAGAGTCTCCTGGCTTGGAAGAACAAAACTGCTAACTTTATATTTTGGAAGGATACATTGTCCAGAATCCTACTCAGGTAGGGAAGGCTTCAAACACAATCAAAGCTATAACAGTGAAAGAAATGACCTAGTGATCATCTTATGTAAACTATGATATCATCATATTAAAAAGAGGGATATACTACAGTCGTTATAGTCCTTGCAGATGGAAATGAAGTTGACAAGACTGGTAGCAATCAAAATTGGGTTTATATATGGTTTATTAAGTGAATCATAGGGGCAGCAGTAAAGCACAATAAAGAGGCAACATACCATACCAAGAAATGTAATACAGGAGTCTCAACAATCACAAAACCAACCTTGAAAAAGGTAAAATATCAACTCACAAAGAACAATATCACAGAAAAGACTAATAAGAGCAACAAACATCAGCACAAAAATAAAAAAATCACAATAGTAGCACTTTACATGTACCTATCAATAATTCCGACTCGACGGCACTTGGTTTGGCATCAATAATTACGTTGGATGTGAATGGACTGAATGCTCCAGTAAAGAGACATCGAGTGACATCTTGGATCAAAAGACATGACCCATCTATATGTTGTCTACAAGAAACTCACCTTATACTTAAAGATAGGAACAAATTCAAAATTAAAGGATGGAAGAATATACATCAAGCTAACAATGAACAACGAAGAGCAGGTTTGCCAATTCTAATCTCAGGTAAAATCAATTTTAATGTAAAATCCACCATCATGGACAAGGACAGACACTATTTATCGCTTAAAGGTTCAATACAGAAGCAGGACTTAACAATATTAAATATTTTTGCACCTAATACTAGAGCACCTAAATATGTCAAAGAAACACTGACTACACTCAAAAAGGAGATAGTTCACTCCACAGTAATAGTAGTAGACTTCAACACTCCACTCTCGATACTGGACAGATCGTCTAGAAAAAAGTTCAGTGAAGACACAGAAGACTTTATTGCCACAATTAACCAAATAGACCTAATCAACATATACAGAACTTTCTATCCATCAGTGGACAACTACACCTTCTTCTCCAGTGCACATGGAACATTCTTCAGAATAGACCATGCGTTAGCACATAAAACAAATCTCAACAAAATCCATACCACTGAATTATCGCAAAGCATCTTCTCAGATAGTAAAGCCATAAAAGTCAAAATCAGTAACAGAGAAAACACAGATGGAAAGTGGAGCTCACGGGAACACAACAACATCTTGCTCACAATACCATGAGATATAGAAGAAATCAAGGATAAAATAAAGAAATTTATGGATTCCAATGAGAATGAAAACACTTCCCACCAGAACCTATGGGATACAGCCAAAACAGTGCTCAGAGGTCAGCTTATCTCCATAAATGTACACATCTGGAAGGAAGAAAGAAACCAAATCAAGGAACTGACTCTACAGCTTGAACAAGTAGAGACAGAACAACAGAAGAATCCCTCAGTCACCAGAAGAAAACAGATCATAAAGATGAGAGCAGAACTAAATGAGTTAGAGAATAGAAGAACAATTGAAAATGTTGAAAAGACCAAAAGCTGTTTCTCTGAGAAGATCAACTAAATTGACAAACCACTGGCTAAACTTACTAGAGAAAAACAAGAAAGGAAACAAATAACCCAAATAAGAAGTGAGAAGAGAGTTGTCACAACAGATTCAACAGAAATCAAAAATATCATAGCAGAATACTATGAAAGACTGTATTCCAACAAATTTGAAAACCTGGAGGAGATGGACAAATTCCTTGATTCATATCACTTACCCAAATTATCACAAGGTGAAGCAGAGCAACTTAATAAACCCATCACAAAGGAAGA
Source organism: Heterohyrax brucei (assembly GCA_028571685.1). Classification (NCBI taxonomy): domain Eukaryota; kingdom Metazoa; phylum Chordata; class Mammalia; order Hyracoidea; family Procaviidae; genus Heterohyrax; species Heterohyrax brucei. The sequence goes on from CM053142.1 coordinate 51,184,303, forward strand.
GATTGAAAAAGTTATCAAAAAACTGCCAACAAGAAAAGCCCAGGCCCAGACGGCTTCACCTCAGAATTCTGCCTAACTTTTAGAGTAGAGTTATCTCCAATGCTATTAAGACTATTTCACAGTATAGCAAGAGATGGAATACTCCCAAATTCATTCTATGAAGCCAGCATAACCCTGATACTAAAGCCATTGAAAGACCCAACCAAAGAGGTGAACTACAGACCGATATCACTCATGAATCTAAATTCAAAAATCTTCAACAAAATTCTTGCCAATATAGTACAACAACGTATCCAAAAAATAACCCATTATGATCAAGTTGGATTCATACCAGGGATGCAAGGCTGGTTCAACATCAGAAAAACAATCAATGTGGTCAACCACCTAAATAACACAAAGGTCAAGAATCACCTGATCTTGTCTATTGATGCAGAAAAGGCATTTGATAAAGTCCAACACCTATTCATGCTAAAATCTCTCAGCAAGATAGGAATAGATGGCAAATTCCTCAAGGCAGTAAGGGCCATTTATACAAAGCCAACTGCCTACATCATCCTCAACAGGGAGAGACTGAAACAGTTTCCCTTGAGAACAGGATCTAGACAAGGTGCCCTCTCTCACCTGTCCTATTCAACATTGTACTAGAAGTTCTAGCCAGAGCAATTAGACAAGGCCAAGAAATAAAGGGCATCTGCATTGGCAAAGAACTAAAAATCTCCCTATTTGCTGATGACATGTTTGATATGCAGAGAATCCCAAAGAATCCGTAAGAAAACAACTCAACCTGATAGAAGAGTTCGGCAAAGTTTCAGGATACAAGATAAACATAAGTAAATCAATAGGATTCCTTTATACCAACAATGATATTATTAAGGAACAATTCACCAAGTCAATACCATTTACCATAGTCCCTAAGAAGATAAAGTACCTAGGAATAAATTTAACCAGCAAAATAACAGACCTTTATAAGCCAAGAGAACTACAAACTCTTATTACAAGTAACTGAAAGAGACTTACATAATTGGAGAAACCTACCCTGCTCATGGATAGCAATACCTAACATTGTGAAAATGTCTATCTCACCCAAAGCAATCTACTTATATAATGCAATCCCAACACAAGTTCTAGTGACATTTTTTAATGAGATGGAGGAACAAGTCACCAACTTTGTCTGGAAAGGGAAGAAGCCCCGGAGAAGTAAAGCATTACCAAAAAAAAAAAAAAAAAAAAGAACACACTGGGAGGCCTTTCATTACCCAACCTTAGAACCTATTACATTGCCACAGTAGTCAAAACAGCCTGGTACTGGTACAAAAACAGATACTTAGATCAATGAAACAGAACTGAGAATCCAGACATTGAAATCGTCCACCTGTATGCAGTAGGTAATTGACAAAGGCACAGAGTTGGTAAACTGGTGAAAAGCCATTCTCTGTATCAGATAGCTTTGGCATAGCTGGATATCCATTTGCAAAATAATGAAACTAGAACCACATTGCATTCCATGTGCAAAAACTAACTCAAAGGGGATCAAAGACCTAAATATAAACCCTAAAACAATAATGACCTTGGAAGAAAAAGTCAGGACAACTCTAGGAGTCCTAAAATACCACACAAACAGAATAATAAAAACAATTACAATTATTAAGAGACATCAGAAGAGAAAACAGATAACTGAGAACCACTAAAAATCAAACATGTATACTCATCCAAAAATTCACCAATAGAATACTAGCAAAATATACAGGATGGGAAAAAAAAAATTCGGTTCAAAGAAAATCTGATCAGTACTTTTTCTCCATATTCTACCAAATACTGCAAAATCTCAACAACAAAAATACAAATAACCTAGTTAAACCTGGGCAAAGGGTATCAACAGGAACTTCACCAAAGAAGACATCGTGATCATTAAGCAATCTGAGAAATGCAAATCAAATCTATAATGAGATAACATCCACCTCAGAAAGGCTAGCATTAATCTAAAAAACACAAAATAATAGGTGTTAGAGATGTTATGGAGACACTAGAACACTCATACACTGCTAGTGGAAATGTAAAATGGTGCAAACACTTTGGAAACTGATTTGGCACTTCCTTAAGAATCTAGGAATGGACATGACATACAATCTGTAAATCTCATTTTTTGGAATATAACCTAGAGAAATAAGAGCTGCAACAGCCATAGATACATACACACCAATGTTCATTGCAAGACTGTCCACAATAGCAGAATAGTATAATCAACCTAGGTGCCAATCAAAAGAGAAATGGTAGGACACTCTATGGTGCATTCACACAATACAATATTGCATAATGATAAACTACAGCAAAGAGTTTGGGAAACATCTCACAACATGGATGAATCAGGAGGGCATCATCCTAGATGAAATTAGTCAGTTTTAAAAGCATAAATATTATATGAAACCACTAATACAAGGACTCAAGAAAAAGTATAAACATGGAAGAAAATGGTCTTTTATGGCTACTTGGGTG